>JAQPPZ010000690.1:0-1250000 GCA_028583015.1 Wollemia nobilis | reverse complement strand
AAACTAAGGACTTGTAGCATGGCTAGAATGAAAGGCCACTCAATCTTGTCATAGGCTTTGGAAAAATCAATCTTGAGAAACAAGGCTTTCTGTTGATATTACGTTACCCATTCCATTCCCTCCCAAACAACTATGATGTTGTCCAATATGTATATGCCCTTGATGAATCATGTCTGCTTTGGTCAAATGATGAGAGGCAAGAGGTCACACAATCTAAGAGCAAGGGCTTTAGCAATAATATTGTAAAATACATTGAGAAGAGTAATTGGCCTCCAATTATAATTGTCCTCAAGGTCTCCAACCTTGGAAATGAGATTGATATTGCCCTTATTGATCAGTGGGTCTAGGGTGTGCATCCTAAGGGCTTCCAAATAAACTTGATACAAGTTAAGACCCATTGTGTCTTAGAGCACCTTATAGAATTTGTAAGGGAATCCATAAATACCAAGAGCTTTGTCATTGGCCATGGAAAAGGTTGCAACCTTCAACTCATCCTATGTCAAAATATTATCATAGAGGGCTTGTTGGGATGTCGAGAGGTGACGAGAAATCCCTTGCAAAAACTATTACAGAGTAATATCCTGAGTAGGGGAGGGATATTATGTAGTGAACACCTATTGATAGTGATGAATAAAATCCTACACTATATTTGGGAGGTTTGAAAGAACCCATTGTCCCTCCTGGATACACTTGATAGTTTGGGCTGGTTTGTGGCCTTTAATTCGAAGGAAAAATTCTTTGGACACTTTATCACCCCAAGTGAGCCAGTGTAGTCTAGCCTTGAGTTGGGAACCCTAAGATATGTAGGTGTCATCCACCTATTTTTGATGCCTCAACTTGGCTACCTCTAATTGGAGAGAGGTAAAACAAGGTTGGGCTTCAAGGGCCACTGTGGCTTTCTTAAGTCTGTTGTTGATGCCTCAACTTGGCTACCTCTAATTGGAGAGAGGTAAAACAAGGTTGGGCTTCAAGGGTCACTGTGGCTTTCTTGAATCTGGAAGAAGTAGCTACATAGAACTGTTGATGAAATAGGGTCACTTGGTAATCATATGTGTGCAGGAAATGCGTGGTGCATTCAATTACATTGTTCCACCACTCTATCCAACCATTTGTAGATGAGGTGTTAAATTCCACATGTGGCAAATTTGGGCCAAAGAGGGTGGGTGGAAAATTAATGATATATTAAAGTAAAATTTGCTTTTCAAAATAGTCATCCCACTATCTAGCCATTCAATGCAGAACCGTATGGGGCAGTGGTCCGAGAGAACCTCGAGGAGAGGTTCCACTAGGAGACCCTAACGATTTCCAAAATTAAATGTGGGCTGCCCTGATAACATCACCCAAGAAGGGAATATGCAGAAGAAGATGCCACTCCATAGAAGTTGCTTCATATGACTAGTTTTCAGCTAGGAAGTTATGTTCCTGATTCCTCTAACACCTATAGTGTGTTGGAGTATCTTAGCAACGAGGATATGTTGCTAGATTCTCTCCCCCAATGTAAGTTAAGAATTTAATTATTGTTAATACTGTACTTGACATGCATTTCAAGAAATATGTATAATTTAAAAAAAAAAACCTAAGACATTTCAATTGAAAATAATTTATATACTTTTCTTATTATAATAAAAAATCTAATTTAAAAAATCACCATTTTTCTTTGAAATTATAATGTAAATAAACAAACAGCATAACAATATTAGAAAATATAAGTGAAATAAATTTATGTCAAACTAAAGAAATCTTGCTACCCAAACTCAGATAAATGGATCAAATCATCCTTCTCAAGAAGTTATATTATATGATACCCCATGTCTCTATTATTATTGTAATTTTTTTCATTTGCTCTTTAATAACCATATTAGGCAACATCACTCAGATTTGATTTCTACAATGATAAATAGTAGATAATGACACCTTTCAATTGTTTTTAAATAAATAAAAAATTGTATTTTTAATAAGTTATACTTAGTCTTTGTTGGAGATTAATTTTATAAAAATATTATATTTATTGTTAAATTAATTAATTCATATTCAATTTATCCTTTTATTAAAGATGTTTTTCAATTACTTTTAGATTTGCCTTTGTCTTCCTGCCTCTACTCATGTAATTGAATTTGTAAAATGGAATGATATGCTCGTTGGGTCAAGCGAATTGCTCAAATATTGGCACTTGAGTAATGATGTTATTTTTGAATGAGCAATATGCCTAGTTTTGCATGATCAAGTCACTCTTCATCCAATCCTTGGTTTTGATTCATCCTCTTAGAGTAAATCACCCTCAAGTATAGTCAAGTTCTAGAATTTGAATTGACCAACATGTGTGCAGAGGTAGGGAAGCAAAGACAAATCCAAGTGGTGGAGATAGATTCCAAAGGTAAAGGTAGAGGTATATTTGAGTGGTGGAGATAAATTCTAAAGGTAGAGGTAGATTCAAATGGTGGAGGTAAATTCTAATGTAGCTAATAGACATAGGTGTAGTTGATAGATCTAGGTGCATGTGCAAAGGTTCTTTTTGGCAAGATCATAGTGCAAACGAAGGCAAGTGTATAGAAAAGACAAACAAAACCAAGAAAACATTCAAACCCAAATACCTTATTTTTTATTCTCTTATTATTTTTATTTTGTCGTCTAAAAGTCTAAAATCTCAATAAATACATGTGGTGCAACCAAGGCTAGGGTTTGAGAAACTAAGATCCCAAACGTTCTAGTGCATGTTTTTTAGGAAAGGTTGAATTAGGTAAAGGAAAACCTACAATACAAAGGGAAAATAGATGATATTAACTTGATTATAATAGTTGATACCATGGCTAGCCCGTCTCATGACATACTAATAGTTTTATAAGAATGCATGGGGTTCATGCAACATAAGATGTTGGAATTGACTACAGTCATGAAGGAACAACAAAGCCTCATTATGGAACAACCAAATATGATTTCGGAACAAGTTATTCAAATAAATCTGTTGGAGACATCATTGGTAAAACTAAAATCCTCCACTACCATGGGATTATGCAATAGTAATGATTCTATAAATGGATTCCATATTCAAACTAAGTTATAGATTAGCAAAGAAAAAAAATGAAGACAACTATTACCAACAAAAATAATTTAGGCAACAATTGCAAACATGATGATAAAAGAACAAGAATTGCAAAATAAATTAGAGGAGACTAGATCATAGACATAAGTGGTAAGAGATCCAACAATCAAGCCAAAGAAACAAAGAGATTTAATAGAGAAACAAATCATAATGCAAATGTTAGAAGAAAGATAAAATAGGTCAATAAACATCATCATTAAGGAAATAAAAGAGCATACCCACATGTTGTAGGTGAGTTGGAGAGGGTAGGGAAATCCTCCAAGGGAGGTCCCTAGTTCGAATCTCCACCCTACCAAATGCACATTGGGTACCCAAAATCTAGTTGATAATGTTGGTGCAATCATGGTCGGGTGCAACTCTCGGGTGATTTTTATAGTGTAGAAACCCTTGGTCGTGGTTTCTCAAACCAAGGTGGCCCCGCAAGGGTTTTTTGCTAAATTAAAAAAATAAATAAATAAAAGAGCATGAAGAACAAGAAAATATGGCCAACTTAAGAAGGGATTTTCTTTTTGATAAACTTTATTGGAGTGAACAATTTCATCACACATATAGATTGGAAAAAGTAAGTGAAGACATGAGAGCTAGACCAATATGTGTCACAATGTTCAGTATAGGAGATAAATATCAAGTTCTTTGAAATAGAGGATTCCTAGGGGTCATATTTTTACCTGGATGATGATCTTAATCCTATGCAAGAAGAAGAGGCAAGGGAAGAATATAAAATGTAAAGACAACAAGGAAAGAGAGTAAAAAGGCATGGCTAAAAAATGAGAAAGGATGCATTTTAAATGAAACAAACCAAAATAAATAAAAAATTGGGGCCCATCGAGAATACTTAAAATTGGTGAATTGGAATTATCATGGATATCCATGGAGAAGAGGTCATGGTCTAGGGCCCATAGCTAAAGAAAATGATGTAACTATACTAATAAAAATACATGAATATGATGGATGTAAAATTCTAGATTGTGATTGATGCAAAAAAATATTAGTATAGAATGAAGCAATAGAAAATGGAAAAGGACATGGAGAAGTAACAATACTAATAAAATATTCTTGGGATATACATATACAGGTTGATAAAGTAAACCCAAAAAACTAGTATATATGTATTAGAACCACAAATAATGACCAATTGATTAGCATTATAGCTTGTTATTTTGATCCATAGAAACGAAGGTTTTATAAAAAAATATTTCTTAGATCATGAGGATCCATATATGACATTGGCAAAAAACATCACAAAATATAACAAGCTTGGAGAGATGGTTTTAGTGAGTGACTTTAATGCCAAGATAGCAAATAGAAAAGCATGCTTATTAAATATCAATTAAGATATAGATGATAAGTTTATATGGCTAGAAGAAGAGGTGGGTCACCCTTGGCTAAGGTCCTTAGATGATAGTCAAGGATCCATCACACATTATGGAGAACTTATTAAACTATGTAGAATAGAGGGATTGATCATCTGCAATGGCATAAACATATGACAAAATTTTAGAAAGTATACTTACCAAATGCATGATGGACATACTGTAGTTGATTATGCTATTTGCTTACCAAACTTCATTTCAAGGATAAAAGATCTAGAAATTTTAGCAATTCCCAAGGAGCTAAAATCATATCACAATCTAATGTACATAAAGATCCAAATGCAAGAAAGTAGGAAAGAAAAACATCTGCAAGTAACTAAATGAAGGCAATAAGAAACATCTTTGTGACAAAGAAGAAAAACTTTAAAACATCATTCAAGCAAATTATGAAAAGAGAGAAAAGGAACAAAGACATATTTTTCAAACTTATACTTTTGATAGCAGTAAATTGGTGGATATAATTAGAGAAGCCTTGGAATCAGGCTAAAAATAAAAACCAAGAATAAAAAACATAAAATTTTCTCTATAAATCCATGGTATGATGAAGAATGCAAAGTAATAAGGAGAACCTTTTAAAGAGCTAGGCAAAGAGAAAGCAAATAGAAAGATATACAAACAACTATTAAAAATAAAAAAGGAAGAATACATAAGAGCAAGGCAAAAACAATTGATATATCTTGAAAATCATAGCCTAATACAATTTTGGAAAGAGCTCTAACAAAGAAAAAGGTACACAAAAACAATATCACAAGAGAACAATGGTTGCATTATGCTAAGCAATTATATGAGAGAAACCAAGAAAAAGATACACCTATAATTGACACAATTGAACTTTTCTCTAGAAGATGTGAAGGAGGGAATTAGGAAAATAGCAATAGATAAAGCTCAGGATATAAATGGTTTGAATGTTGAACATCTCAAGTGTAAGGTTGATATCTTAGCACCACACATCCAAAATATTTTTAATTGCATCATTAAAGGAGGCTTTACATTGGAATGGATATCCAACCTAGTTATACCTTGCATAAAAATGGAGACACCAAGAGTCCTTCAAATTACCACATCGTCATGATAAATCTTCTTTTTGCAAAATTGTTTGGCAACATAGTAAAAACCAAAATCAGTTAATGAGTAGAAAATTAAGGAAATAAGACAATAGGGCAAGCAGGGTTTAGACCAAAGTACTCAACAATAGATCACTACATTACTTTAAGGCACCTAATATAGAGGATATGAAATGAAAAAGGAAAATTTTATTGTTATTTTGTGGACTTTAAAAAGGCTTTAGACACAACACCTAGAGGTAAATTATGGAAAAAAAATGAAAGAAATCAGTGTACCAACTAGCAAAATAACAACTATTCATAGACTTTATGAGAAGATGGTGGCAAAAATTAGAACTTTAGGACTATCAAAGTCTTTTGGAAATGATATCAAGGTGAAACAAGGTTTTCCATTCTCACCTACTTTGTTTTGCATTTACATTGACAAATTGGAGGAATGTAGAAAGGATGGAAGGAGAAGGAATACAATTAGCTAATTATGTAGTGAAACTTCTTCTCTATGTTGATGATCTCATCTTGATTGGTAAGGCACTTGAAAATTTAAAAGAACATCTAAAGACTTTAGAGTGTTTTTTTAAAGAAGTTGGGATGTAGGTAAACACTAGCAAGAATAAAATTATAGTTCTCTCTACTTAGAGAGAGCAAATATAATATATATATATATATATATATATATATATATATATATATATATATATATATATATATATATATATATATATATATATATATAATGTTTTAAAGAAATCCTTTAGAGGTAGTAACATAATGCAATAACCTTGGGTTAGATTTTTAAAGCAAACTCAATAGGAGAATATGCAAGATGAAACGAATACAAGCAGGATGGAGGGCATTCTACTCATTGCTAAATAGGGCCAGAAAAGCAAAGTTGCGGGATTGGAAAAACATTACAGTCATTTTTGAGTTATTAGTTATTCCAGTGGTGCTATATGGGTGTAAGGTGTGGGCTAGTAATACATCAATTTTTTAAATGGCGACAAAAAGAGAGACTTCAAAAGTGATTAAATTACAAATAATTTCAAAATTAAAGCATTAGTCCCCAATGATATTTTACTTGTTGAAATAGGGATTTTCCCACTAGAAGCAGAAGGTATGATAAGGCTATTGGGTACCCAAAGAAAATACAAAGAATGGAAGATAGCAAGTTGTCAAAATAGATAATCAAAGAAACATTGTATATAAGAAAAGACAAATGAATGAAAGAAAACAATAAATGGATGGACAAATGAAGCATTAAATTTCATGAGATCCCAAACTCCAACAAAGAAATTAAATAGTATGTGAGAAAAAAATTCAAACTTGTCATGTGGACTAAAAATTTAAGAAGGAAAAAATAATTATACATCAACAAGTTCAATCGAAACTATGAACATACCTAAAAAAAGTTGATAGATGCAAAGATTAAAAAAAAAGAAAAAATGCTTATAGCCTAACTAAAATTTAGTTCACACCATCTTTGATGCGAAATTGAAGGATGGATAATTCCTTAGGAGGCATGGTTAAAATGAATATATCACTTTTGCATAGTAAGAGTAGTGGAGACCGAAAAATATTTTACCATGGAATGTGAAGCTTATAAGGACATTAGGATTGTATATGAGGACACTCTAAAAGTACACTTACTAATAAAACTTTTTGAAGAATTAAAAATAAAAAGAACAAAAAAAAACTTTTCATCAAAATCAAATAAACAAAAGAAATACACTCCAAAAGATGATAAGAGGATGTTGAGCTTTTTAATTTTGTTGAACAATTTTCTTTTCTTAATATTATTAACCTTTAAAACAAGCTTTAAAACTCTAAACATGAGGTTCATAAGTTTAAATTCAAAAGTGAACATGGTTATAAACTGTAATCCCTCTTGTATTTAAGCTCTTGATCTCATAACATATTTTGATCTCTTAAAACATAATTTATTTTTTATCTTTTCATTTCTTCTTATTTTAAGTACAATATAATTTAAACTTGATCTAAAATTATGAATTTTCTTAATTAAAAGAATATATCTTCTTATTTTAAGTACAAAATAAGTAAAATCTTAACTCTAAACCTTAGGAAAAAAAAAAACAACAGTATAATCCGACATGTACGAACGTTCTGACGGCCCTGAATTTTTCTCAACTTTGAAAAAAACAAAAAAAAAAAGGTTAGCTTAAATAAATAATCAAATATATCAGTGCCGTACGAGGTACGCGGCAGTCGTATAAATAAATAACGAAATGGAATTTGAAATCCGACGGGGCGGGCGGTCATGTCGTGGTGTAAGGCGCTGCCGCGACGAGGGCGACAGTCTTTGTACTGTCGGCGACTCCCACGTAAATTTCTGTCTCTCTACACGAATTCCACGGGACCTCGAACAGGGAGCTAACGCGCCACGCGCTCTGCCGCTCTCGCGCTAAGTCCCCTGTTCGTCTGGTAAGCGCCCCCGCCGGCCCCCAGGTGTTAGGTTCTTGGGTATCGGGAGCGCGGCCATGTGACCGGACCCTATGAACCTGTTGACTGACGCGCCCTCTTGTCTGCACTGACGTCTTTGTTTTGCCAGGTTTTCGACAATTTGTGTGCGAGTTCCGGCGTTGAGTTTAACCCGTGCTGACTTGCGGGGCCCGCCGGCGCGGCGTTCTTCAAACCGCTACGGCCCTCGTCCGTTGAAAATTAAAAAATTAAAATGCTCAGGTGGATCTCCACTTCAAAAATAGAAAGGCCTAAATGGTGGCTGTTTGTAGTATCCTTAAAGCAAAGCAATGAAATATTTAAAAAAATAATATTTTAAAATAATTTTTTATGAAAAATTAATAATTAATATTTTAAAACATATAGATAGTTTTGTTACCTTTTGATGTAGCAAGTATAGAGAGATAGCAATTGCGAGATGCAGAATAATATGAAAGAAAGTAAATCTATTGAATGACTTAAATATAACATATTACAATGTAGCTATGGAGGAAATAAACACTTCAATATAACGCTACTGAACTACATTGCATCTATCATCAATGGATGGTGTCACACACTATGCTACACTCTATGTACTTCTTACTCTATTTCTATCTACCTAAGAGGCCATCCATTTATAGGTAAAATAGGATACTTGGCCAACACTCTATCTAGTTGTGCAAGGGACAACTTGCAAAATAACACTTATGCACTTATTACATTGCAGAAGTAACTAGATAACTTAATCTAAGTATGTACCTTGGAAGATACATTTACATAACCCAAATGATGGAATAGACTTTATTTCTAACACCCCCTATATTACATTATTTGGGTATTGAGGACTTCAATCTTCAATATGGATATTCTTCTTCCTGAACTTTGTCTTTTGTTGCATTTTTTGTAACCTAATCAAGCAAATGATTAGTCTTTGTAAAATGTGGCATTTGCTAATAAAGCGTTCACTTCATATGTATAAGTGGGTTCTTCCAGTTCTTGAATCTCTTCTATCCTCTGTACCAGGTGTCCTTTCCTTCTGTGTAATAACCTTCCCTCTCTAGATTAGGCATTCCCTTAAAAAGCTTCTCTTCCGTAATAAGATATTAATTCTATATGATGAGGCCCTCCCCCTACCCTCATATTTTTAGAGAGGAGAGGAGAGCTTTTAAGATAAAGCTCCCAACCTCTCCCAGTTTTGGGTCTTCTCTGACTAGGGCTGGTCAAAATCCCATTCCACCGGGTCATATCCACTCATAGATTGATGGTGAAGGAGTGAGTGTTTCTCAGAGCAACCTGATTCCCTCGAATCCCAGTCCAACTTGTCGACCGAGGAGGAACGAGAAGAAGAGCATTTGCTCCCCTCTAATTTTTCTTTTGATATTCTACTTGAGGATAATTAATTGATCGCTGAAATTGTTGTTGATGATGGTTCCTTTGATATTATCGAAAAATATTTCCACCATGCATTTGATTTCCTTGCTTTCGATTTTTGGGATTGTATCTGTAATATCTGGTACTATAACCTTTCTTTCTGCATATCTGACAATACCATATTTTTCATCCTCTTGCTGAAGATGCAATATTTCCCTGTGGATTATCTTTTGATGCCAATGCAGTGTTTGTCAATTCGTCTTTCATAGTATTTTCTACTTCATATTCTTGAAGTATATTGACTAAATCATCAAAATAAGTATCTTTACTTAGAACCTGTAAAGATGTGACCAAATATTTATAACTGTCTCATGGTTACTTGAGTAAAAAGTTTCCCTTTAATATCTGCAACCTTCCTTAGGAATAGTTTTATGCTTTCTCCACTATTCATCTTTAGAGAGTGAAGTTGCGTCTGGAGATGAAGGATAATCGCTTTATTCTTTCCTTCAAAGATTTTTTCCAGACTTGTCCATGCATCTGAAGAATTTTTGGCTGAACTGATTTATGGTTGAATCTCATCAGTGATAGCAAAAGTTATTATCATTAAGGCTTTTGAGTCATTTTCTTCAAACTTTAGGATTTCAGTTTCACCTCTAGTAGGTCTCTGTGTTTTCCTTTTGACAACATCCCAAAGTTCCTCATATACTAAGATTACTTTCACTTTATTTTTCCAAGAAAAATAATTTGGCCCTTTGAGTAATTAAGATTCCGCTAGGAAGAATTTATTTGATATCATTTATATCTTCCTAATATCAATCCTTGGATGTGTAGGTGTCCTTATGTCTCCCTAGTTTTGTTTTGGAGTATTCTATAGTGCTTTTGTAAGATATAGTTCAATTTTTGTTGATTTTGTACAAAATTTTGTAAGCATCAAAAATCAACCTTTTAATATTCTTAATACTCCTATTGAACTAAGCACTTTTCAAATTTGAAGAGGTTTTAATGTTGGATATATTTTGTCTATAAGGAGAAATTTTTTGAGACAAGAACATAAATTTCCAACTTTAATAAAAGCTTTTGATAACCCCTTTTGAAACCCTTAGGAATTTTATTTAAGTGTTTCTAATTTCTAAAAAACTAGTTTGAAGTTGAAAACCTTATCACTCCCAAATTTGGAAATCTAGAACACATTAATATTTGCAAAAATTTTAAAAGATTAATTCCAAGTAGAATCCTTATTGCTCCTAAGTTGTGCAAATATTAATTTCCTAAGTTTTTGCTTTCAAACAAAGATTGATTTTAAATGATATATCAACCTTATCTTATAACCTTATAACTCCCTTTTTGAAATTGAAAGCAAATAAGAAATTAAGGCTATGTACCTTTATGACATCGGGTGAATGAGGCTATAAACTCTCCTTCTTGAGCATAGATTCCCAAGGCTTTAATGCACTCCGTGAATGTTGGTTGACCAAGAATTTTCAAACTATATTCGCCTTGCTTTGGTCCTCTATCGAATCGCACCCTAACTAGTGTCGAACATCCATCGTCACTCTGTCGAATTTTACCCAGACATCTATCGAGTATCTATCAAAGGTCTGTCGTTTAGCACCTAAAATCTTGTCGAGCTTCTGACGTCGATCTACCTAGTAGCTTCAACTGTTGCTTGTGGTGTTTCCAACTACTGCACCTGGTGTTTCCAACTACTTCGCTTATTGTTTCCAATCGCTGCGCTTCCTTTTCAAAGTCCAACCCGTCTTTAATACAAGGTAGGAGGAGTGACAAGTGTCACTTTATGAGTTCTTAGATGCTCATGGAAGCTCTTCATTCGGTTGGTGGAGGTTCCAAACTCACTCCACTACTGGTGACAAGTATCACACTTGAGTTGAAAATATTCCCTTCTTTTATTCTTTCTTGAGCGCTATCCAAGTAACGCTCCTTCCTCAATGTCTCCAAGCTATCTTTCTTGTAATGTATGCCAAGCCATGTGTAACTCCACTGTTTGGAGTATGGGTTCCAAGAAGTGTAATGTCTCCTTTGTGAGCATTATAGAGTATCTTTCAACTGATGACAAGTGGTAGTTGCATGCCTTTATTTCTATCAACACTTATATGAAGACTCTCGAACATATTTTCCACCTTAATCCTTGTTGTTTTACATAGATGCTCAAGTCTCTCCAGCTAATGGTGGAGCTATGGTGGAGATGTGGTGGAGCTTTGGTGGAGATATGGAGTAGCTTTGGTGGCCCTTGAATGGATTCTAAATAGCAGTGCTTGGATGAAGACTCCTTGATGCCTTACTCCATTGTTAGTTGTAGAAATGATTTGGTATGAATGCTCCTTTTCTTTGACATATGTTTGCTTTGTCCACTGCTTGATCTTCTCCTATGTTGTGTCTTCTGATTTGTACACTATTTTATCTTCTATTTATGATGTGTCTTCTTCACGTTCAAGCATCCTTGAAGAGCCCCTTTGAGTGGCTTCTATAGCTTGGGAAGAGTGCTTACGTTCAGCCCTCTCTTGGCTATTTTCCTTGTATTTATTGTCTATTTTTGGGACAGATTCAAATTTGTTTTTATACTGTAAAAATCAAATTGAAATGGTGCAATAAGATGTACTATAATGTGTACACAAATTTTCTTTTAATGCACCTTCCTTTTGCACTCTTATTTCAGATCAGAAACTTCTGATTTTATGGCAGATTTTTTCCTGCACTATAAGGATTTTGAGGTTGTCTTTAACAAGTAGACAAGTTCCTGCTTTTAGCTTGGTCACTTAGATGATAATTCTAAGCTTATACAACAGTAGATAGAAGCTTTTTATTTTCTGCAATTCTTTTCTTGCATTCAATCCTTTATTGTTATTGGATTTGAGACTCACCAAGTCTCATCCTGTAAGCTTCTATTTCTATTTTTGGTTAGTTATGTTCTTCTTCAGGTTTTGGAGGATTCTAACCTTCTTTGAGTGGCTCCTTTAGACCACTACAAGTTGCAGATTTTTGTGCTTCAATAGTGTCCTTAGACACTTGATACAAATCATATTCTATGCCCTTAAATAACACAAAACTAATTTCTTTTGAGAGTACTATAATTGTACAAGTTTTTCCACTTTCAATGCACTAAGATTACACTTTATCACTCTGATCAACTCTCAAATTAATGCACTAAGAATATACTGCAACTAATCAAGAATAACCTAAAAAGAATCTTTAATAGTTATTCTAAAATTTCACTACAACTAATATTGTAGAGCTTAGTCTTCTTTTTCTTTTTCAAAATAGTAGGTAGTTGATAGAAACTATTTTTGAAATATAATCAACTACTAATGAAAGTGCAAATGAGCCTAAAAATAATTTTTTTATTTTTCCACTTTTGAAGACTGCAATCCAATTTTCTATTTGAAACTTTAATCCAAATGTAGGTGCATCTAACAAATCTAATAGGTAGATGAATTAATAAATCTATTTGCACCAAAAAGTTGCATACCTTTTTGTTGTAGCTCTTTTATCGCTTCTGTAGAGGATGTAGATCTTGGTGTCTAGGATCACCAAGTTGTTGCTACGAGAATGTCCTTGCAGCTCTTTGTAGACTATCTTGAATAGCTCCTTCTTCACCAAATGATGGTCTCGACCTTTCTTTTATGAGCCTAGGATTTGATGGCTTGTTCTCCTCTTTTGTTCTTCTCCTTCTGATGCAGATTTGGAGTAGTCTTTGTCCCTGAAGTGATGCCTTCTTTCTATGAGAGGTAATCTTCAAATATTTAATATTTGGTGAGCTTCTTCTATCTTCAAGTCATCTTATCGATTTCTAACTTCAAGCAGGATATTCTTCTGAGATTTGGCACTCCTTACCAAATTCTTATTCTCGGATTTGACACTCCTTGCCAAATTCTTCTTCTTGGATTTGGCACTCCTTGCCAAATTCTTCTTCTCTTGGGCTTGTTATCGGATGGCAATAATTGTCCCAAGTCCTTCACTATCAGAGGCTTCTCCTTGATAGTGGATTTCTCCAATGAGTTCTTCTTTGAGAATATCTTCAGTAAGGCTCTCCTAGCCTTTTTTTGGATGCTCGATAAGACCTTCTCAAGGTCTCTGATCTATCAACTTCTGATGGTCTTCCTTGAGACCTTTTCTTCAACATTATGCTCCTAGAAGTGTTGGTGATGAGATCTTCCTCTGGATATCTAAATTTTCTACTTCTGGATTTGAGCAGGACTCGCCTAGTCCTTATTCTCCTTCTCCTTCCTCGACTAGAAGTTCTGCAATGAGATCTTCTCCTGATCTCTTTGATTTTTCTCTAGGTGCTGAATTGATTCTAAAGAAGATACCCTTCCTAAATTTCTTGTAGGAAGTTTTCCAACTCATTGAATCTTCTTTCCCTGCAACAAAGTATTAGTACTAAAATCTTTAGTTTACTTCTAAATCAAATATTCTTCTTCAAATTCAGGATCAAGGCTACTATGGCCTTTTTCAGTACCAAGGCTACTATGGCCTTTTTTAGTATCAAGGCTACTATGGCCTTTTCCAATACCAAGGCTCCTATGGCCTTTTGGTATTAAGACTTATGTGGCTTCTCCTTCAAGGCTCCTGTGGCCTCTTCTCTAAGGCTTCTATGCCCTTTTTATGTCAAGGCTTTTATGGCTTGTTCTTCAACTTGTGAAGTTATTTGATTCAACAATGGAGATCTTCTATCTCCTGACTTCACCACAACTCTTCACAAGAAGTCTTCTTCCACAGTATTCTTCTTTTGCACAAAGAACCAATCTCTGCACTATGAGGGCACGCCGACCTTCGAGCAATGAAGTTGGAGTCTCCTAGCTTTCTATCATAGGAGTCCCAATCCTCTGAGAAATAGTATCCTACAAACAAAAGAAACTTTAGGCACTAGTTAGCAAATTTCCAGATATCCTGGATGATCCTCACTGAATGATCTGTCAATCCAGTGGCTTGAATCTTGAGTCCTGGTCTTCACAAGTTTTTTTTGAAACTCTTGTGGAAAGACTCTGGTCAATTATAGTCTTAGTATTTCCATGAATTGAGACTTCTTTTAGTCCTCACTCGTGACTCTCTCTTATTCTACCACCTAGATTCTTCTGAGGGCTTTTGATAGTGGCTGGTCCAACGATGCGTCAGTTTGTCAAAATGCTCAGGCTCAATGATAATGGTGGCTTTCCTATAGACCTACACAAACTAGATCTACCATAGCTCTGATACCATTGTTAGCTTTTGATGTAGCAAGCATGGAGAGATAGCAATCACAAGATGCAAAATAATATGAAAGAAATTAAATTTATTGAATGATTGAAATATAAAAGATTACAATGTAGCTATGGAGGAAATGAACACTCCAATATAAAGCTACTGAACTACATTGCATCCATCACCAATGGATGGTGTCACACACTATGCTACACTCTATGTATATCACACTCTATGTAATTCTCACTCTATGTCTATCTACCTAAGAGGCCATCCTTATATAGGTAAAATAGGATACTTGGCCAACACTCTATCTAGTTGTGCAAGGGACAACTTGCACATGTACAACTTGCACAATGACACTTGTGCACTTATTACATTGCATGAAGTAACTAGATAACTTTTCCCTAAAGTAATCTAAGTATGTACCTTGGAAGATACATTTACATAACCCAAATGATGGAATAGACTCTATTTCTAACAAGTTTTAAGATAAATTTAAAATAATTAGTATAATGTATTTTTTGGTTTCCTCGAAAAAATCATAATTTTATATTAATTAGATTTGAAATTACACTTTTCATATGCCTCTTTGGCATTTCTTCAAAATTTCAGTAGTGGCCTAAAATCCAAGTCATTTAGGTCCTTAAGGGTTGGGTGGATTGGTAAGTTTTTGCGCTTACCAAGAAGAGACCCAAGTTCAAACCTTGAAGGCATGCCTGTTTACAAAGGTAGTAGTTTGACTTGACTTTGTTGAGTACGCATCAACCCGATGACGTAGTACCAATCCCAAGAAATCAATGGTCCCCATCACATTAGGTCAACAACAACGGTATGGCATATGGGTTATAAGAGGCAACACCAAGATTTGAACCTTGTTTGGTAGTAGAAAAGGACTATGGATGTAACTGATTCCCCTATGTACAAAAAAAAAGTTAGGTCATTTATACATCACAACTAGCTATCTCTATCATGCTAAGTTCTCTCCTTAGACACCTTCCCAATTTGTCAACCAATATCCTTTAAATAACTAACTTCTGAGTTTTTTGAAAAAGTTATTTATATGTGCTTACTTTAACTAGAGTGTATTAATTCCTCCAAATAGAGATTTGGACCAGCTACATTGCATTGCACTCATTGAAGTTTTGTACTAAGCATGTACCTAGATAAATTTGAAGTGCCTTGTTTAAGAGTTCATATGCTTTCCTATTCATTTCTCTATAAATATGCCAAAAATTGAAAGATTCACTTCAATCCACAACTTATTTATTTAAGAGAATATGGGTTGTAGAATCATGTTTTCCATCTTAAAAACACCAAGCATCCAATTTATTACCACATGTGAGTCTCCGTAAATTTGAATTTTTTGTATTCCTTTTGATTTTGCCAACTGAACCAACAATTTGAGGGCCATAATTTTAGCATAATTATTAGAACCTTCTCTCAATCCAACCTTGAATTTAAAATAATGAGAGTCAAAAAATATATAGTAATCCTCCTGCTCCACAAACTCTAGGGACCCCATGTCTAGCCCCATCAAAAAAGACACATGCCCTTGATTTATCAATCTTTGAAGGGATGATTTATTTGTTTATCTTTGTTGTTGCTGAAACCTTATAGTTATTGAGACTTCCAATTATTTGGGAGGAGACCTGCCAAGTAGGCTTCTCATGATCCTAAAAAATAATTGCATTCCTAGATAATCATACTACCTAAGACAAAAAACAATGGGAGAGCTATAAAACCTTTCTATGACCTATTTTCATACCAAGATTTTAAGCACTCTCCTAAGGAATATTCTTACCATCCTATAGGAAGCTTTAATTGTGCTATAACCTCTCTCCAAACCTATCTAGTAAAGGAGCAAGCAACCATTAAATGATCAATTTTTTCATTGTTTGACTTACATAAATGACACCTTCCTGGACCATTCCAATTCTTCTTTTGTAATACCTCCCATGTCAAAACCTTATTTTTCATGGTAAGCCATAGGAACAATCTTGTCTTCAACAAGGCTTTATGCTTCTAGAGTGTCTTCCACTGCCATGCTATATCGTCATTGCTATCTTCCAATAAAGTCTTATACCCCTAATTTGGAGTGTACTCCCTTGTAGCTCCATTCTTTATCTAGACCAATTGATCAGTTTATTCTCGCAACTTGATGTGTCTAGCTTTAAGTCTCATCACATATTCTTCCCATTGGTGTGCCTCCTAGCCTTGAAGCCCTAACATTGGTGCTTCCTTCCATCCCTAACTCTACTTTGTACAATATTGTAGGTCACATGCTTTGATGAGATTTCCAATCTCTTGAGATCTTAGGGTTTGAATTACATTATTTGGTATTTTGTGCATATCACCACAACCAATCCAAGGGTCTAAAACTAGTCTTATCCTTGAACCATCTCCTATTTTCCAGGCAAGTCAATCACCTACAATATAAAAGGCTTGAATCATTGCCTTCCAAAAAATTGAAATATTATGGGTTTGCTTCATAAATACCCTTATCCACTCCTCAAATTGAGTGTCTCTAAATACTTTTCATGTATGATCTTATTCCATAAGCCTTCCTTTGATATTATCTTCCAAACACACTGTGTTGCTAGAGCCTTGCTAAATAGGAAGATGTTCTCAATTTCCCATCCTCCATTTTCCTTGGTCTTGGATAAGGATTGCCATTTAACCAAAGGAATCTCTTTCCCTTTTCCCTATCCATAAGACCATATAGCTTAATTGTCTATTTTTTCCAAAATTCCTTTTGGTATATGAACCAAAGATTGTCAATATACTAGTATTACCTCCAACATAGACTTGACCAAAGTTAATATCCCATCCAAAGAGATCCATTTGTTGCACCATATATTAATCATTCCTTCCATATTATTTATCAACCAACTCCAATCTTGTTTAGTGTAGTCATTGAGTTTAAAAAAAAACTGCAAATATTTAAACCCCTCTTGAAGATCAAATATGTTAAAGGGAAAAAGGTGACCTATCATTATGGTTTGATTCTAATTTACATAGTTAAAAGAGATACTTTACTTCTATGCATTCATCTACATACTTGTTTCTAGACAAAAAAGATCTAAAGACTGTTTTAACTTCTCTACAACTCTTACTATTCCATCTATGAAAAGGAGAACATCATCTACAAAAAGTATATGGGTGACTTCCACTATTCTACCTATTCTAATTCACTTTACTCCTCCTTCCCTCTTGGCTTCTAAAATACACCTACTTAATCTCTCAACTACCAAAATAAATAACATTGGTGAAAAGGATCAACTTATCTAATCCTCCAAGAATCTTTGAAGAACTGAGAGGCTAACCCATTAACCAAAATTGCAAAAAAAATAAAACAAAGACATCCCATAATCCAGTTTACCATCTGCACACAAAACCCAATATGAGTATCTTTTTTAAATATAGTCAATTTAATCTGTCAAAAGCCTTTAAGAGATTCAAATTCATCACCATTGTTGGTAGTTTCTTTGATTTATGGTATGAAGACTCCACCGATTGGCACCAATTTCTTCATGAATTTGTCTACCATGTAGGAAACCGAATTGCTTAATAGATATAGAAGCATAGAAGAATCTTTTAATTCTTGATGCAATTATTTTTGCTATGATTTTATACACATAATTACACAAAGAAATGTGCTTGAAATCATCAAAGGAAAAAGGGTTGTCCTTATTTGGAATAAAAGTAATGAAGGTAATGTTGAAGACTGCATTTACCCTTATTTTTTCCTAGATGACTCCATAACCTTGATTAGGTTAGAATCCAAAAGTTCATAGAGCCCAAGAAAAACTTTCACAATCCACTCATTAGGTCCTGTACTCTTGAATGAGGTTAAAACAACTTTGAGCTCCTCATTTGAGACTACATTAATTAACTCACCATTGGCTTCCTCATCTATAAATTTTGGAAAGAGAGAAGTTATTTTAAGTATTTCAGCTATATATATTGTAATATAAATATGATTATATTATATATTTAATTTCAATCAATTATAAAGACAAGGACAAGTCATATGATTCTTGTTATTTTATATGAATTAAATTTTATTCCTTAGCAAGGTTTTTCTAGCTCTTTATGTGAAATGTAATTCCAAAGTGATAACGATGGGTAAATAGATTAAATAAACTAAGTCATGAGATAAACTTCAATATAAAGCAAAGAGATCATACTATATTAAAAACTAGATTAGATCAAGGTTTTTTCACTCCCAAGAAAGTGATTAAAAAATACCTTCCATATCATCATATGGCATAGGCTATCATGGTTCACTTAGATTAACCCTTAGAAGAAACAAAGAGGAATACAAGGCACGAGCAAGTACACTATACAAGTTCAAATTCATAAGAGATTAAAAGTGTGAAGAAATATTTGAAATAAAATTTCAAAACAAAGAAGGTAAAAGAGGTAAACTATAATCCAAATTAAGTAGTATAAAACCCTTTCATTATAATACAAATCAAAGTAGTGTAGAAAGAAAAAAAAAGCATGCAAGATATCCAAGACAATTTATGGTTTCTAAGGCAACATAAAAAGTATGCATTATGGAGGATGGTCCTTGTACTTTGGGATTTTTAGAGGAACATAAAGAAAAAAGTGTTTTTGAGGTTATTCCTTGTACTTCATATTCTCCATTGTAGAATAAACCTATGATGATAACTATCATTATGAATAGATGGAAACATTAAATTGATAAATAAAGAAAAAATGTTGGTGGGAATAGAAAAAGGAAAGGAAGACCTTAAAGCAAGAAAATAAAAAAGGTAAAAGGTAAAGTAGATTTTAACGTTTGCGAGACCATAGCCATATGAGATGATCCTTGTGGAAGTAGTTGTTTACCCAATATATAGTTATCCAACCATACTCCACTTACCAAAGCATGGTGTACAACTCTACCCCCCACATGATTTTAACTTTTGACCTCTAATTGAAGTTCAAAATCCTCCATCATTAGGCCCACTCAAATTGTATAGAGAAAATAAAAGCAAAAATTATAAGTGTTAACAAGAAGTGGGGCTAAGCCCAAAAATAATAATAAAAAGTGATGATAAAAATTGTATCTTGAAATATGAGGGGTATAAATAAAACCCCTTAAAAAAGAGTTATTAAGGAAACAATAGGTTGTTATGGTCCTAAGTTTAATTTAATACAATAAATAAAATTAAGTAGTGAGGAACTTAAGACCAAGCACATAGGAGCTTCATTAAGTATTTAGCACAAACACAAATGGGATCTATATTTCCTATAACAAAAAATTAATTGGATTGATAATATGTTTCCAAGAAAGAAGAAAATCTTAAAGTTGGGATTATAAATGTATGTGCTTAAGCTACAATTGCACCTCATGAAATATGTTTGAAGGACCTTAGTTTATTTATGTCAAATTCAATGGTGATTCATATTTATGATCTATGAACTCTTGGGGAGAACTCAACATAATTCTATCTCCTTAAGAAAATAATGGTGGTACTCCTAGATGGTCTATATTAATGAAGGATTTTTCTTCATTTGTTTGTTCAATTGACCTTTGAAATACTATTCCTTCAATATTTTAATATGCATGGGATAATAGACACATGGGATAAACTTATATAGTAGAGTGATTAGTAAGAATATTGTTATCTAATACATGGTTGCAAACAAAGTCTTCAAATATTTTATTACAACGAGGATCATATTACCAACCCATTCTTTTGAGATGTAATTTACTCAAGAATTGTAAATCAAATCCATTTTGATTTGAGATTATATAGCTCTAAGACCCTAATTTATTCTAGATGGTTATGTTATAGTGGGATGAAATAAGATTTAAAGGATAATTTATGTATAAGCTTATTCAAAAATGAAATATCTAAAGGGAAAAATGAAGATTTATATTGCTAAATCTTTTGGAAACATATTTAAAGTAAAAGAGGAAATTAAATTCAATCTTAACAATTTACAAAATGTAGTAGAAATCAATGGAACGGACAAATATAGTTTAATGCAAGAAAAACAATTACTTTCTATTATCATAATGTATTGAAAAAGTAAGAGCATATTTATCCCAAAAATATAGGCAAATATAGGTTAAATAAGGGAACAAAAATACCAATTTTTATGCTATAACTAAAACATATTTATCTTTTTGTTAAATAACAAATATTTCAACTCTAGATGGAAAAAATATTGAGGAAGAAAAGATATTAGAAAAGAAGCAATTAATTATTTCAAAGATATGTTGTTAGATGTTGGGAAATATTATGAGGCTCAATATTTAATTTTGTAAATATTCCATAAATTATCACATAAAGGTAAAATGAACACTTGATAAAGAAACTATACGAGGAACTACATCAGGCCATTTTCTCTTTTCACCCTAAAAGACACTTGACCCCGATGGATTTGCATCAATATTATTTCAAAAACTTTAGAATTTATTGAAGAGTGATATGTTGGGTAAGGTTTTAAAGCATAGAAAAAGGCTACAATAAGTGAGACCAATTATACCTTTATTGCACTAGTTCCCAAGAATGATAAGACAAAATATTTTGATAATTTATTTTCCAATAAGCCCTTGTAATACAATTTATAAGATAATTATAAAAATTATGGCAAACAGATTGAAAAATATTCTAGATTCAGTTATCTAAAAGGAACAAGATGGTTTTATTCATGTAAAAATAATTATTTATGATATAATAATTACACAATAGGCCATATATTCTCTTTATTCAATGAAAAACTAGGTATATTATTGAATTAGATGCAAATAAAACATATAATTGGGTTTGTTGGAGTTCTCTACATGATATTTTTAACAAAAATAGTTTTGATCAAGCTTGGTGTGAATGGATTAGATGTTTTTATAGAAATTCAAAATATTCTACTTTGATTAGTGGATCCTATGACAAGTCTTTACCTTAGGGAATTAGCAATTTTGGAAAAGTTGCAAATTTGAGAAATCAATCAATTAATACCTTCCAAAACCTCTCAATTTTTTCTAAGTCAAATACAAGGACTAATTTGCTTCATGAAGGATGATATGATCTAGGAGTGATCTTCTAGTAAATATAATTCATTGGATAGGAGTGAAGTGCTAGGGAGACACTAGCAAAGCACTAGTAAAATGGAGTAATTCACTCAAAAGACTAGCACAAATAGGGAGATCTTTAAAAAGTGATATTTTAGCATGTATTGGTGCCATAACTCATTTTGAAAGTCTTTTAATCCATTTAGAGGCATGTGAAATTTGAAGGTACATCATTTCGTTAGAGATGTCACAAATATTTACTTTTTTTAGGAGTAATAGTTTCTCACCCTAGGTAATTTATGAATAAACATTCTTATATATAGGAGCCATGGGCTTCATTGCAAACATCTTTTGGATTTGAAGAATTCAAAGCTATACTTTGTGAGACCAATATTATGCTCTTGTAATTCTTGAATTTCATGATTTTTGATAAGTCTTCTACACCCCATCAATGGCATTGCCCTCCTAGATTGTAGAATGTGTGATGGCTATGGCACAATCATTTTTTCCATATTATCATTCCTCTCTTAATTTTAAATTATTTGAACAAAGAATATTTTTGTTATTCATATTTATCATATATTGATTGATCACACACTCTCCTTGCTATGGCCTTGGTCATATTTACTTTTAATTTTTCATACTCTAAACTTCACAATTTACTTCTATGTATTTTCCTACATTTACTTTTTGTATTTTAAATTTCATGTAATTAGATTAGGTTAGTTTAGAATTTAGCAGGGAAACTGGGGACTCGACCTTAATCTGGACATCTGGACGTTGGAAGAGGGCTTAAACCTTTCCATCCAACTATCATTGAAATAAAATTATAGATGCATAAGTCAAACCTTTTTACAATTTCACTTAAGTTTTTGGCACATCCAATGGAACAAATCCTAATTTTTCCCCCAAAAGAAACACCCTCCATGAAACAATTCCATATAAATTTTTCCATGCCAAGTAGAACCCTAGCATTTTAGTTCATAATTTGGCTAATTTTTTTTAGTTTTGGCACAAGATCTACATCCTACCATAGGTGGGAAGCATTGGGTTTAAACTTGATAGATTTTCCCAACTTCCCAATTAGGTAATGATTTTCTCTAAACTTTGAGCAATTCACTCCTTTTGGGATCAATCACCCATAAATCATCAAGAAAATTCTACGCCCAACATTAGGAGTGATTTGCTCCACTCCAGATTTGTAACTTTTTATAAGTTGAATTCAGAGCAATTCATTAGGGTCAAGGACTTGATTTATTAAGCCTAGTCCTAAATTGATCTCAAATTTTATATCTGCTTTGTTATATATATTTAATTTTTGTATGTGCTTTACAAATTATGACTCCATTATGAATTGTAGAATCATAAATTCTTCACAAAGTAACCAAGTGAAGTGGCATCAAAATAGTAAAATATCTCACTTTTGGTCTCAATTTTACATTTTTCATAGGCAAAGGGTATTTGAGACAAATTTTGGAAAACATTTTCCCAAATTCAATCTAGCTAGTGATTCACTTTGTAAAATTGGTGATTTGAACCAAAATTTTAAAATTACTCCAAGTAGAATTCAAGGAGCAATTCATCCAAAACTTGAGTGATTTGCTCAAAAAGATAATTCTTTTTAACCACTCCAAGGAGATCAATGTTAAGAACCTCCTTGCTCATCCACAAGAATTATTACTAATTTATAGAAATATCAAAAAAATTTACTCAATGAACATAAAAACATTTATATGTATGATAAAAAATAATTAAATTATTCATGAATAATTCATATAAGATAAAACATGCAAATTATTCAATTTATTCAATTAACAATCAAACATTTAAGGTATGGAAACACCATACAATGCTCCTTATTAGAAGGAAGCCACTCCTTAATATATATCAACTTGAGATAAAATACTATATTTTTCTCTCCATGCCCCCTCTATGAGTCTTTTCCCACACTTATAATGCCTAACTACCTACCACTCCCACTTATCCATACATGTGGGATAATTACATATATTATAATATTAATACAATATTATAATATTAAATACTTATCTTGGGTACCTAAAATTCCATCCCCCTTACAAAATGTTTCATCCTCGAAACATAAGAAGAGACTAAATAATATGATCTTCTGAGCCTTACTATGAACTGGTATCGATCTCGATCATCCATCCATCGCAATGAAACTCTATTTAGTTGTGGTCTTCATTGATGTTGATATATCCTTCTACCATTTGAATTTTTGGAAGTAATCCCTTGGTTCCATGTGTTGGAGGTATCTTTTTGCTAGCAATAAATATCACTCTTTTTCATCCATACTTGCTTGCTTTTACCACTTGAGTATCTAGGATTACTTTGTTGGCTCCATGCTTTTGTTAAAAACTAGAGTCACTGTGCCTTCTTTTCCAAACATTTCCATAGTTGTTGCCCTTATGATTCCATGTAGAACCATAATATTGTTTCCTTAAGCCATACCTCTAATATTGTTGGTGCTCCTAGTGGTGTGGGTGGTGATATGTTGCAACATTAACTTGATGTTTTGTTATCTTTTGTTGTTTACTATTTTGTTCTTTTCTTTTATGCTCATCTATCATGAACCCATATTTTGGTATGTCCTTAGACTTTGTTTTTGCTTCTTCTTTAATTTCTACTACTACCTCCTCCTTTGCCTCTATTTCAGGTTCTTTTACTTCTTCAAATTGTTTCAAATTTTCCTTGATCTTTGCCATAGTTTCTTGGGTATTTGTTGTTGTTCCTTCCTAGGTTGTTGTTGTTTCCATAGAATCAACTTTTGATTCTTCTATTGGTTTCTCAACTTGTTTTTCTACTATAACTATTAGGACCCCATCCTAACATTATTATGTAATTCTCATATTATTATGTAATGATCCCTTTCCAACATGGGGATCCCATTCTAATAATATTTTGTAATGGTATGTGACAATTGAGGCACCTAGACAAGTGGGATTATTTCATGTAACCGTTATAAAGAGTGTAAATGTTTGTTTGATAGAATATTTTAGCTCAAGTGGTACTTTGCATGTAAGCCAACTCTTGAACATTAGGTTAGGGTTGCATAAAGTGTATGTTTAAAAGACAAGGATGCATAAACGAACATATATTTTTGCATATTTAATGAAAGTATTGAAAGAGGTTACCCCCTCGAAGAGGCCCATAATTCTATGTTGTGATTTATGAGATTAATATATTTTTGTACTTACATTTTGTATTGAAATATTTTGTTCTTTCATGAATTTTTTCTTTTATTGCAATTTTATTTGAATGTGCTTATTTTAATTAGAAGGTTCTTAACAAGTGGTATCATAGGAATTTTTAGGATCGTGTTTTGTTGTGACTGCGATAGTTATTAACCTACCATTTTGATTGTTAGGTATAATTTTTTTGTGTTTTCATCTTTTTACTTGTTTTATTATTTAAAAACTAACCTTTTTTACATTAGTTTATTAGGTTAGAAATCATGTGGTGGGGGTTTTAAAATATCATGGAGGAGCTATCATTATTGGCTAAGCTAGATTGCTCATAAAACATCTAGTGAAGTGAGGGTCAATCAAGACTTAGACAACACCCCTATATGAAATTGAGCTCCCACGTATCTTCAGGTTTATCGAGAGACCCCCTAGGATTAGGAGAAACCTTTATCCCTAAGAATATTTTTTATTGTGTATTCTCCATAGTACACCTAAAAATGCATCTAGGAAAATCATCCTCATGTAATTTTAGAGAGGCGGGTAGTATGCTCAAGGGCATGCATGGAAACCTCCTTGAGTAGTGGTCTAAAATATTGGTCCAAGCACTATCGTTCATCACTATGGTATAATAGAGGGCCTATGGGAATTACACACACTTTGGCTTAGAGTAACCTATTTTTGTTTATCCTAAATACCAAAAAACTATATTATAAAATTGAGCATACTGAGGAGACGACACTCACATAATTAATTGAATGAAAATATATGACAAAAAAATTGGTCACAATAGGGTATGTTTATAGCGATAAAAAATCAAACAGTAATAGTACAGACAAAATTTTGGAAGTGCACTACCAGTTACAAAGTCAATAATAGTCCAAATATGATCTAATTTATACCTAACTACATGGCCAATTTTTCTATTAGTTGCATGGTATCAATTAGAATAGTCAAACAGAGTTGGCCATGTAGTTACCAGTTACAAAGTTAGTTGTTGTTAAGATAGAACAGTTGTCAGTTATAGAGTTAGATAGAATAGTTGTCAATAATAGATATTGTAGAGCCTGCTTAAGGGATGTCAAATAAAAGTTAATTTTTTAAGTGAGCTAAGACTCCAAGAAAAAGGAGACAACACTTGAAGATGCCCAAATAAAAAGTCTATGGCGCCCAAAAATGATGTTGTGGGGTATAGATCATTGCGACCATCTTATTGAGCTGATCATTTTGGTATATAGCCTCCATGCACTTTTTATAGGGTGTCAAAAAATGCCATTGTGAGACCTAACCCATTGTATTCATATTTTCAAGCTGATCATTTTGACATATAGTACCCAAACGCTTTTTTGGGATCATTACTAAAAATAGTAACTCTTGGAACAACGATTCTATATTTACTAAGTCAATACGAGTGATCCAAATCATACATAAATGTTTGGAATAACTAGAGGAGCACAAAAGAAGTTAGAACAAAGTAATTATCTGGAGCAATAAAATGCCACACTTATTAATCTACAAGACCAATTTAAAGAAATAAGGAATCAAATGAATATAATAATAAATGACCAAATTACTTCCAAAGTTGAAATTGAAATGTTCTTGGAGGTTGAAGAGCAATTCAAGAAAGACCCAAATATGTTAGACCATTTTAATAATAAAATATTGGGTAGTGTTTAGGCAATAAGGAAAAGGGAGTCTATCAAGAGAAAGGAGTCCATAAAGAGAAAGAAGTCTATCATTCTATTTTTGACACAAATACCCCATTTAAGATGTCTAAATTCGAATTTTCTAAGTTTAATGGAAAGGACGTTGATAGTTGGTTGTGTTGAGAAGATCAATTCTCAAACTTCATAATATACTTCGATATGTGTGGTATCAATGGTTACTGAACACAACTTCAAACCCCTCTTGGGAATATTTTGAGTCCCAATTACTAAATTATTTTATCCCTAGTGAGTATGAGGATTTTACAAGAGCCTTGAAAAATTTGAAACAAACCTCTAATATCCATGAGTATTAGATCCAATTGATAAATAGGCTAATAGGACAAAGGGGATGAATGAAGGATTTTTCAAAGTTGTGGAGAAAAAATAGTAAGGATTTGTGATGAGAAGTGTTTTATAGGGCATAAGTGCACCCAAAAGAAGTCATTTTTGTTGGACATAGAGGAAAAAGTAAGTACTAAGCAATGTTATGAAGAAGTAGAATCACTAGAGGAATAACCTAAGGATAAGGGTGAAACACAAGAAGAACCCAAAAAAAAATTCCATGCACTTGCAAGAATTTCTACCCCTTAGACAATGAAGGTAATAGAATTATTCAAAGGGAAACATATTATAATTCTCACTTATTCGGGTAATATGCATAATTTTATTGATCCCAGAGTAGCCAAGCAAGCAAATTGTTACATACATGCTTACAACTCCTTTGAAGTTACAGTGGCAAATGATAGAACATTACCTTGTAAGAGTAAATGCCATAATGTTAAGTTGAAGATAGAGGAATATCAACTCAAAACTAATATGTTTTCTCTTCAAATAGGAGGATTTGATATTGTGCTAGGAGCACACTAGATAGGTACCTTGAGAACAATAGCCTGGAACTTTGCAAAATTATGGATGTAGTTCTCATAGAATGGTAAGTCCTACACTCTCCGTGGTTTACCAATAGAATATCCATATATTATCAGTTCAAGACATATGGAGTTGTTAAAAAAAATCCTCACGTGGGGTAGCTACTCAAATATTTACAATTCAATCGTAAAATTTAGAAGACAAACACCAAGATTATTTGCAATTCATTTTGGCTAAGCATGATGCAGTTTTTATGAAATCAATAGAATTACCTCCATGTTGTTCCCGTGATCATGTAATATCGTTGGTACCAAGTAGCTTGCCACCTAATATAAAATCTTACTTGTACCCATATGCCCTTAAGTCAAAAATTAAGAAATTGGTACAAGAATTACTACAAGTAGGGGTAAGTCAGCATAGTAATAGTCCTTATTCTTCTCCAATACTATTGGTTAGAAAGAAATATAGGTCATGGTAATTTTGTATATATTTTTGTGAGCTTAATAAGCTCACCATTAAGGAAAAATTTCTTATCCTAGTGGTCGATGATTGTTGAATGAGCTACATGGTGCAAGGTTTTTCTCCAAGTTGGATATTTGCTCGAGCTATCATCAAATAAGGCTTAAGGAGGAAGATATACCTAAAATAATATTTCAAACTCATGAGGGCCATTATGAATTTTTGGTCATGCCATTTGGCCTAACTAATGCACCATCCACATTTTAGAGCCTCACGAATAATTTTTTTCACTCATTCCTTCGCAAATTTATTCTATTTTTTATGATATTTTGATTTGTAGTCGCTTTTGGGAGGAACACCTCATACATTTGGATCAGACTATATATATTTTATCTAATAATAAACATTATTCCAAGAGGTCTAAGTGTTATTTTTAGATGACATAAGTGGAGTATTTGGGTCACATTGCTACTAAAGATGGAGTTAAATTTGACCCTAAAAAGATTCAAGTTATTCAATATTGGCCAAAGCCTCACACACTCGAGGGGATTTAAAGATTTTTAGGACTCACAAGGCATTACCATAAACTTGTACAAAATAATGGAAAGATAGCAACTCCTTTAACAACCATGTTGAAGAAGAATTCTTTTATTTGGTTAGAACAAATGGAGAAGGCTTTCAATGCCTAATTTTTCTAAATCCTTTGTAATTAAAAGTGATGCTTCATGAAATGGCATAGGGGCTATATTGATGCAAGAGGGAAGATCATTAGCCTTCACCAGTAAAGCACTTTCACTTCAAAATTTGGGTAAATGTACTTATGCAAAGGAGATGCTAACTATTTTGCATGTGGTTAATCACTAGAAGCCATATCTCATTGGGTGTCACTTTTCAATTAAAATAGACCACCAAATTCTTAAGTACTTATTAGAACAATAGGTTGCCACACCTAAACAAAAAAATGGGTTTCTAAATTTATGGGCTATAATTATGAAATCACATATAAAAATAAAATGAGAACATCATGGCTAATGCACTCTCCCAATAGTTTGAGGATAGGATTATGTTAAATGCTATCTCTTCTTCCATATCCCAACTGATTAATTCTCTCAGAGAGGACGTGGCCAAGGATTCAAGCTTGCAAACCTTGATCACCAAACTTAAAACATAGCCTAACTCATGCTTGGGATACACTTGGTATGGACAATATTTGAGATATCATGATAGACTTGTTATTCGCCAAACTTCACAAATGAAAAAAATTATCTTGAAGGAAATGCATGCCTCACCAACCATAGGATAATTTGGGTTCATAAAGAATTATGAAAGGATTAAGTATACTTTCTTCTAAAAGGGAATAAAAAAGGATATTCAAACCTTTGTGGCTGAATGTGACATGTGCCAAAGAATGAATAAATGGTGTGTTCCCCTAGAACCCTTTAGCCCTTGCCAATTCCATAAAAAGTATGGATAAATATTTCCATGGATTTTATTAAAGGGTTATCCAAGTCAAGAGGAAAGTTAATTATTCTAGTGGTAGTGGATCATCTTACAAAGTATGCTCATTTTTGCTCCCTCTGCCATCCCTACATAACCTTAGTAGTAACCCAAATATTTTCAAACTTCATATTTCATCTTCATGGCATACCCTTATTTATTGTGTTAGACAGGGACCCTACCTTTACTATTCATTTTTGCAAGGAACTATTTAAGTTGTAGGGAACTCAAATCAAAATGAGATTAGCCTATCATTTGTAGATGGATGGACAAATAAAAATTGTTAAAAAATTCTTGGAGACCTACCTTTGTTGTTTTACCTTTGAACATCCTACATAATGGGCAAAGTGGCTCCCCTTGGATGAATAGTGGTATAATACTTCATATCACACCATGACCAAGGTCACCCCCTTTGAATCAGTATATGACCTTCCTCCATCAACACCCTCCTCCTACATTCCAAGAAGCTCGAAGGTCCATATTGTTGACACTACACTTAGCCAGCATGTCGTAGTCCTTCAACAACTTAAGATGAATCTTGAATTAGCCCAAAACCATATACATCAACAAGTTGATCAACATAGTTTTGAGCACAACTTTAAAGTAGGAGATATGGTTTTTCTCTATCTATAGCTCTATAAATAATCATCACTCTAGCTCCATAAATACCAAAAACTAGCTACCAAATACTATAGTAGATTGGTTCCACAACCTATAAATTGACTCTTTCAACTACATCAAATCTCCCTCCAGTCTTTCATGTATCCTTTCTCAAGAAGGATGTGGGTACTAAGGTATAAGTTCAATACACTTTACCAAAACTGGATGAAGAGGTTTCCATCATACTCGAGCATGAACAAATATTGGACTGAAGATCATGCACCCTTGGGCATCATGTCATCACTGAGGTCTTATTCAATGGTATATATTACAACTTGAATATGCCACTTGGGAGTTTATCCAATAGCTACAACAATAGTTTCATCATCTCCAACTTTGAGAACAAATATTTTTGAAGGGAAAGGACATGTTAAGAATCCATTCTAACATTATTATGTAGTTCTCATATTATTATGTAATTACCCCTTTCCAATATGGGGACCTCATTCTAATGATATTTTGTAATATTTTATAATGGTATGTGATAATTGAGGCACCTAGACAAGTAGGGCCATTTCATATAATCGTTATAAAGAATGTAATTGTTTATTTGGTACAAGATTCTAGCTCGAGTGACACTTTGTATATAAGACAACTCTTGAGTGTTAGGTTAGGGTTGCATTAAATGTAATATTTAAAAGATAAGAGCGTATTAATGAATGTATATTTTTACATATAAAATGAAATATTAAAGAGGTTGCCCCCTCAAAGAGGCATATGATTTTGTGTTGTGATTTGTGAGATTAATATATTTTTGCACTTACATTTCGTATTGCAATATTCTGTTCTTTCATGAATTTTTGCTTTTATTTCCATATTTATGTGAATGTGCTTAATTTAATTAGAAGGTTCTTAACAAAAACCGCTTCTTGTTTTTCCTAGGATTCTGGCTTCTTATACTAGGAAATATATTGTACTATTATTTTCTTTTTCTTGTACCAAAATTTCATGAAATTTTGTATATTAGTATAATAGTACCCAAAGAATTTAACTAAGGATAACCAAGAACAATGTTTGCATCATCCATATCAATGGCATCAAATTTTTAATGTAAAATATATTTGTCCATGGTGATCTTCAAATATTCAAAAATTTGAACATTTGTACCCTCATGTTGTATGTCTTTGATTTTCTTTACTTGAACCTACAACCTCTTAGCCAAAGACATATTAATGAAATTGTATCTACTGCTAGGGTTTATAGAAATAATAAAATTTTCCTTCTAGATGCAACCATGAACCTACAAAATTGAACTTTTAAAGTTGAACAAATCCCTCTAACGACTCTTTGGCTTATTTGATACCAAAAATGTGGTTCTTTCAACTTGGACGTTGTATTCTATATTCTTTCCTTCTATCATGTCCTCTTTATTCATTTTTTCTATTCCTCCTGAAGCTTGTTTACCTCTTATGTCAAATTCTTCATATTTTAAAAAAATTGAACAACATTTGGTGCTTCATTTATTCTATACACTATCATCCTTCTCTTTTTTTTTTGCTATTTTTTCCCAAATTATCTGCCTCTTTATTTCTTCTACACATTTTGGAAGACACAAATATTTTTCTTCTGCTAACTTCTTGAAAAATTTCAACTTTTTCTTTAGTTTCATTTGTTCAACTTGGGTCTTAACTACCATTTTCTTGAATACCCATATGATTAAGAATGCATCTTCAAATTCCTCTTGTGTGAATGTATGTTGATGGGTCCACTTAAAGTTTATAAACCATGATGTGACTTCCCCATTGAGAGAACTATAAATATTACCTTTCCATTTAAAATTATTTAAATATTTAAAAATTCTTCACCATCCCCTAGCATCATCATTCCTTCCAGTGAATATTGGCAAATCCATGACCTCAAATAAAAAAAAAAATCAAAAATTGAATTTTTTTAAATTCTTCAAGTATCTCTATTCCTTTCAATAAGCAATTTATTTTACACTCCAAACTAGCAACTGTTAATGGCCTATGGACTATGTACTTCCAACAACTAATAATAGTTTGCTCTATGAACATTTTTTTGGACACACATATTAACAATTATTAATAACTTGCAGACTATGTACTTCCAACAACTAATAATGACTTACTTTGAAGACTTCTCTCTCTATTTTTTTGTGAGTGTTACCAAACCACAAACTTCTCTCTCTCTCTCTCTCTCTCTCTCTCTCTCTCTCTCTCTCTATTTTAACTGCAACTTCCAAAATTGCTACCAAACAAAAAACTTTTTTTTCAAATTGTTACCAAACTATAGATTTTTTAAAAATAAACTGCCACTTTCGGATTGCTACCAAACTATGGTTATTTTTTTACTATTACCAAATTGTAGACCTTTTTTTTTAACTACTACCAAATTGAAAATTGTGTATTTTGACACTACTACAAAATTATGGTTGCTACTCTACAGATTACTACTAAATTGCACACTACTACTCTACTGATTTTTTCCTCAGATTGTTTAGTAGACTACAAATTGTCTACTCTACTGAAGCTATGGAATTGTTGCAGATGGTGGAAATTATACATAAAATCTTGCTAAATCTATTGTTGATTATTACATGGTATTTTGTGAAAATATTGGCAATGAACTAGACCCTAGAGTTTGGCTTCCTAGTGGCTTAAGATCAATCTCACCGGTCATAAAAGCTATCTAAGCAAGTACCGCTCTCTAATTAACAACGATATTTTCCTAAGGAATAATTAATAAGAAACCAACCATGGTTTTACCTCTAAATGATATCTTTTTGTATACTCTCATAGGGCAAAATACTATTAAGAGGGTATGGTATCATTGACCTTTTCATTGGTGACACACTCAAAGTAGTTACTCTGGAGTTCCTGGGATACTCCTCACAATGAGTTTTAGGGAAAATATTAGCCCAAGTACTTTCCCCATTTATGCAGTCACGACTTACACCTAATATTGCAAGAGGTTAGTAGTCTAATGCAAGTTCTTATTAAGTACCAAAATTTATTTATAAATAGTGAATAGACAATCCAAAATTTTTCAATAGAACATGACCCTGGAAAGCACTTTAATACCACTTGTTAAGAACCTCCTTGATCATCCACAAGAATTAGTACCAATTTAAAGAAATATTAAAAAATCATACTCAATGAATATAAGAACATTCATATGTATGATGGAAAATAATTAAACTAATTCATGAACAACTCATATAAGATAAAACATGAAAACGAATTCAATTTATTCAATTAAAAATCAAACCCTTGAGGTAGGGCAACACCATACAATGCTCCTTATTGGAAGGAAGCCACTTAATATATTTTAACTTGAGATAAAATACACTAGTTTTCTCTCCATACCCCACTCTATGAGTCTTTTTCCACATTTATAATGTCTAACTACCTACCACTCCCACTTATCCATACATGTGGGATAATTACATATATTATAATATTAATATAATATTATAATATTAAATACTTATCTTGGGTACCTAACAATAAATTCATCCCAAAATTAAATCAATTCTCTCTTAATGATAAGCTTGACCCATCTACTCATTAAATTCTTTAAAGTTTAGTCTTAGTACAATTTGCTTAAGTTTGCTAGTGATTCACTCTAGATTGCTAGCAATTCATCCCATAGATCAAATTTTGTAAAGTTTTAGATTAATCATAAAACTATATGTGTCTAGGAGCATATGCATGTGAGGTAAAACTTACTAATACATGTACAAAAAGCAATGATTAAAAAGGATCATCAATTACTAGAGTTAATTGCATATCAATGGAGGAGTGCAAAGAAAAAAGAGAAAATCATCATGTGGGTGCATCAAGACGATGATATCAAGGAAATTCCTACATTCAATCTTGCTCTATAAAAAGGATAAACTCTTATAGTCAATCAAATGAGTTACTTCATCCTAAGAAATTAGCTTCTCTAAATTTTACTATAGTTATTCATCTACTATTACAAACTACACTTTGGCAAGTACAAGCCCTACTTTGACTCACAGTAATCCTCTCTATGAAATTACCTTTGATGTGAATAACCTTAACCTTTCATAATCCAAATAATGTAAGTCAACATCTAGTATCTAATGCTCAAATCATCTCTCCACCTAGTAGTATGACTTCATCTTAAAGTCCATCTAGATCTAGCATGACCAACATTACAAAACTTTCATCAAGACAATAAGCATAGCCAAATGTAGGTTCTTCATGACAAAATTTTTATTCCTTATCAAAACCAAAGTTTCGATTAAATATTGGACTATAAAATGGGGGTACAAAGTATAAAGAAAAACCTCCTAGGAAAAACACTACTTCCAATCAATCATATACTACAAAATATATAGTAGTGTTTACCTTTTCTAAATCAAGTCCCTCCACAAGGCTTGTATTATCCTCCTCCATTCCAAATTAAGCAAGCTTCTTCAAATCAACAATGGGCTTGTCCTAATCCTCTATCTTCTCCTTTCCAAATGCTAAACCATCATTTTTCATGATATTACTAATCTTTTCCTAACTTCTTCAATCACAATATAGTTTCTCCTCTATAATATATCTCCTTATGTCACCTTTATTTTTCACAATATATCTTCTCTATAATATCATATATCTCCTTATGTCACCTTACTTTTTCCTCCACAATATCAAATAACCAGAGTGTAACTCTGATACCATTGATGTTTTTTTAGTTAAATTAAATCACAGGTTCACTTTCACAAGATCTTGATCAATCATAAATATTAGGTCATTTAACTAGTTGAATATCACATTAATGAAATAACAATAATATTAATCAATAGACAAACTCATCATATTATTGATGAATCAAATATACAATATCTCTATTACTATTGAGTTACAATTCATGGAGCTTTATCTCCATAATATAACATTACAAATGACCTTTCAAAACTTTAACTTTTGATCTCCTCACATATCTAGGAGATGCATCCTTTCTTATTCCTCACATATGACAAAACTCTCATTTCTCTTCACTTTACATTTTCCCACTTATCATGTGAGTCTTTACTTGTATACTTGACACCTACACATATGAATCTTGAATTACTTACATGACATATTGCACACTCTCATACTTTGCACACTTAATTACATAACACTTTGCACACTCTCATACTTTACACACTTTATTAGATGACACTTATACTCTTCTCACACATTGACACATACTTTATAGGAAATATAACTCACACTCCCTAATATAATATTTACAAATGTACAAATATACCATGGAGCTACTTTAATATTTATCAAATAATGTAATATCTCTAACACCCCCTTGTATTACATAATTTGGTTTGAAGACTTTTAGTCTTCAATATGTCTTCATCTTCACCTTGTGTCCATCCATTGAATCTTCCTATTGACCTACTTGATAATATTGCATTGTGTCTGATCCATTGTCCTATTTCTTGTGTTTTGGAGAATCCAAACAAATCATCATTAAATTGTTCTTGAGGTGAAATATAATTTAAAATTTTCTATGATAATACCATTGTATCAAGAGCAAATATTTCATCCTTGATGGAACCCATAGCTTCAATTTTTTTTGTTTCTTGATGACACATTTTCTATTTCCATTAATATATTTGAATTCCACTATCCTACCTATTTCAACCAATTGGGCTACTAAGATAAGGTTATTTGATAATCTTGGCACATACAATACACCATTTAGCATAAAATCTAAATATGGCAAGCTAGGTATAACTTTTCCAGATCCTTGGGCATGATAAATATTATCATCTGCTATTTTCGGTAGAATGTTTGGTATGAATTCCAATGAATCAAACCAATGTAAATTCCCAATCATGTGATGACTAGCACTTGAATCTATATACCATGTGTCTTTCATTTTAACATGTTTTGATGAGATTCAAGTGATCTTGTTTCATATTTTTGAGAAAAACTTTGATTTTGAAAATTTATTCTCATATTACTTTTCCCTTTGAATTTATATGATCTTGGTGATGAATTTAGTTGTCTTTGTCTTTGATTAAAATTTAATTTAATTTTAATCAAAATATCATCTCCTTATAACTCCAATTTTAATTTCTTTCTTTGCATTATTTTGCAAATTTCAAATTTCTTTATCAATCATCACATTCATCAATATTCAATCAATTTTTTAATTTCAATCATCCATTCAAATTTCAAATCTCACTCAAATTTAAATTAATATTTCAATTTTCCTTATATCTCAAAAAATTTAAATTCAATTTTAATTTCTACTTATGTCTCCTAAAAATTCATAAATAATCAAATCAATCAATAAATTTAATCAACCAAATAGTCAAATCATTTATTTATTTAATTCTTTATTTCCAATTATTTGTCTACCTTATAATTACCCTTTCAATAATCAATACTTCAATTGTTCTTTTATCAAATTGCAATAATGGTTCTTAAACCTTATAAATCCAATTTAAATTAGGCAATCATAAAATTTTATACCCACTTTTTTTTTTTTAACTTTAATGAAGCAAAGCGTTACGTTGTTTGAACGCATCAATCAAAAATTACGTCAAGCATTATTCACATTAGCATTGGAAAATATTGGAGACATTATGACATTTTAAACTTTCTAAACTTGTGTGCTGGTCAGACTTCTTCTTTGTAATACATTCACCTTGCTTTCAAAATTTCAATTACACCACTTTGGGATGCCTTTACGCTCTTGGACTTGATTTTATCAGGCCACAATCTGTAGGCTTCAATATTTGCAAGCTCATAATTTGGATGCTCACAATCATGGCTTGGACTAGCTCATAGACTTTATGATTTCTTCTTGCTTCTAGATGTAATTTAGTCAATAATATTTTGACATAGTCCATAGTCTCTACTTCTCTTCCAATTCGTCAATCAACATTGCAATATCTTTTTCCGACTTCTTATCATGGATTTTAGAAACTTTTGCTATCAAGATGTAGTTTTATCTTCTCATATGCTTCTCTTCCTTGAATTTCTCAACTCACCTCAAATAGTCTAATTTTCAACATGCACTTTTCATAATTTAGAATATTTGGTCTCCTTATTTCATTTTAATCATAATCATAAGGGTGCAATAAATCCATAGTAACAAATCTCCTTATTAGTATATGCCTTAACTTCTTCAATCATAATATATTTTCTCCTCTACAATATATCTCCTTACATCACATTTCTTATTCATAAGATATCTTCTCTTCTTCTTCAATTTGTAGCAATATTCAAATATCTTCCAAATTAGCTTACAAACTCTAGACACAATCAACTTGTTTCTCCATTAGTATAATATCAAATGATGACAAATTTCTCTATAAATTTCTTAGGATGAATTCAATCCTTCCTTACTTTTTCCTCCACAATATAAAATGACCAGAGTGTAACTTTGATACCATTGATGGATTTTTAGCTAGATTAAATCACAGGTCCACTTTCACAATATCTTAATCAATCATAAATATTAGGGCATTTAACTATTTGATCAATATCAATAAATATCACATTAATGAAACAACAATAATATTACTCAATAGACAAACTCACCATATTATTGATGAATCAAATATACAAGATCTCTATTACTATTGAGTTACAATTTATGGAGCTTTGTCTCCATAATATAACATTACAAATGACCTTTCAAAAATTTGAATTTTGCTCTCCTCACATATCTGGGAGATGCATCCTTTCTTATTTATCATAGATGACAAAACTCTCATGTCTCTTCACTTTACATCTTACCACATATCATATGACTCTTCACTTGTATACTTGACATCTACACATATGAATCTTGACTTACTTACATGACACATTGCACACTCTCACACTTTGCACACTTTATTATATGATAAATTGCACACTCACACTTTGCACACTCTCAAAATTTACACACTTACATGAAACTTATACTCTTCCCACACATTAACACATACTTTAGGGGAAATATAACTTACACTCCCTAATCTAAAATTTATAAATGTACAAATGTACATGGGGATATTATAATATTTATCAAATAATATAATATCTCCAACATCCCATGTATTAAATTATTTGGTTTGAATACTTTCAGTCTTCAATCTCTATCTTTCGCCTTGTGTCCATCTATGGACACTGTTTGTTGACCCTGCTTGATAATCTTGCATTGTATCTGATCCACTATCTCATTTCGTATTTTGTTGGAGAAGTCAAATAATTTATCATTAAAATATTCTTAAGGTAAAAGACAATTTAAATTTTCTAGTGATAATCCCATTGTATCAAGAGCAAATATTCCATCTTTTATGGAACCTATAGCTTTAATTTTGTTTAATTTCTTGATGACACGTTTTATATTTCCATTAATATGTTTGAATTCCACTGTCCTACCTCTTTCAACCTATTAGGCTACTAAGATAAGTTTATTTGATAATCCTAGAACATACAATACATTATTTAGTATAAAATCTAAATATGGTAAGCTAGGTATAATTTTTCCAAATCCTTGGGCATGATAAATCTTCTCATTCACTACTTTTAGTGGAATGTTTGGTCTGACTTCTAATGAATCAAACCAATATAAATCCCCTGTTATGTGATGATTGGCACCTGGATCTATATACCATGTGTCTTTTCCTTTTAACATGTTTTGATGAGATTCAAGTGATCTTGTTTCATATTTTTGATTAAAAACTTTGATTCTGAAAATTTCTTCTCACATTATTCTTCCATTTGAATTTATGTGATCTTGGTGATGAATTCATTTGTCTTTGTCTTCTATCCATAAATAAAAATAAATAAATAAATTACTCTCTTTGATATAAAATTTCTTATTTCTCCAAAATTTATTTTTTTCAAACAAGCGATCAATTTCAAAATTTCAATCAAACAATCATCTTCTTATGACTCCAATTTTAATTTCTTTCTTTGCAAATTCCAAATTTCTTTATTAATATTCACATTCATCAATCTTTAATCATTTTTTTTAATTTTAATCATTCATTCAAATTTTAAATGTCATTTTTTTTAATTTTCCTTATTTCTCAAATTTTTAAATTCAATTTTAATTTCTACTTATGTCTCCCAATATTTCATAAACAATCAATCAATCAAAAAAATTCATTAATCAAATAATCAAATCATTCATTCATTTAATTATTATCTCTCCAATTATTTTTCTACCTTATAACTCCTCTTTTAATAATCAATGCTTCAATTATTATTTTATCAAATTGCAATAATGCTTCTTAAACCATATAACTCCAATTTAAATTAGGCACTCATAAAATATTTAAATCTACCTATTTTAAGAAACTTTAATGATAGGTCCGAGGTGTAGACCAATTGGTTCGACCAAACCCCGTAAGGGGGCGGAGGTGCCAGGTTCAAATCTTGGGCCTTGCCAGACTAAACGCTTGTCCATTTCCTAGTGTTTTCAGTGGATTAAAAGGTTTAAAATGATTATGTCATGGTGGTTATAGGGGTGGACTACACAAAGAACTGTATGGTGGCTTTCAAGACAGACAATGAAGAATATTGTGGCAGCCATAAAAGTTGGACAACCTGCCAAGATTCATGGCGGCTACAATTTCCACAATGTAAATTAAAAAAAAAAAACTTTAATGAAGCAAAGTGTTACCTTGTTTACATGCATCAATAAAAAATTAGGTGAAGCGTTATTCACACTAGCAATGGCAGATGATAAGAGATATTATGACACTTTGAATCTCCTACACTTGTGCATTGATCAAGCTTCTTCTTTGTAATACATTCACCTTACTTTTGGAATTTTAACTAAAAAACTTTGGGATGCCTTTACACTCTTGGACTTGATTTTATCAATCCATAATCCATAGGCTTCAATATTTGTAGGCTCACAATCTGGATGCTCATAATCATGACTCAGAATAGCTCATAAACTTTGCAATTTCTTCTTACTTCTAGACATAACTTAGTCAATAATATTTTAACACAATCCATAGTCTACACTTCTCTCCCAAATTTTTAATCAACATCACAATGTCTTTATCTAGATTCTTATCATGAACTACTTTGACTCTAAGTATCCAGTATTTTCTTCTCAGGCATTTATCTTCCTTGACTTTCTCAACTCACCTTGAATTCTCTAATTTTCAACATGCAGTTTTCACGATTTGGAATATTCGTTCTCTTTATTTCATATTAATCACAATCACAAAGGTGCAATCAACACGTAGCAAAAAATATCCTTATTAATCTCCATTTTAAATTCTTTAATCACAATATATTTTCTCCTCTAAAATATATCTCCTTATGTCACATTTATTCTTCATAATATATCTTCTCTTCTTCTATGATTCACAACAATATGCAAATGTCTTCCAAATTAGATTACAAACTCTAGATACAATCAACTTATTTCTCGATTAGTGTAATATCAACCAATGATAAATTTCTCTCAAACTTTCTCAAGATGAAATTAATATTTTCTTACTTTTTCCTTCACAATATGAAATGACCAAAGTGCAACTCTGATACCACTGATGGCTTTCTAGCCAAATTAAATCACGAGTCCACTTTCACAGAATCTTAATCAATCATAAATATTAGAGCATTCAATTATCTAGTCAATATCAATGAATATCACATTAATGAAATAACAATAATATTACTCAATAAACAAACTCATGATATTATTGATGAATCAAATATACACGGTCTTTGTTACTATTGAGTTACAATGTATGTAGATTTGTATCCATAACATAACCTTATAAATAACCTTTCAAAATTTTGTTTATTGCTCTCCTCACATATTCGGGAGATGCATCCTTTCTTATTCCTCACATATGACAAAACTCTCATGTCTCTTCACTTTACATCTTCCCATATATCATGTGACTCTTCACTTGTATACTTCACACCTATGCATATGATTCTTAACTTACTTACATGACACGTTGTACACTCTCACACTTTACACACTTTATAACATGACACTTTGCACACTCTCAGACTTTACATACTTTTGCACTTTATTACACAACACTTATACTCTTCTCACACATTGACACATACTTTAGGGGAAATATAACTCACACTCCCTAATCTAATATTTAAAAATATACAAATGTATCATGGGATACTTTAACATTTACCAAATAATGTAATATCTCTAACACTCCCATGTATTACATTATTTGGATTGAAGACTTTTAGTCTTCAATATTTGTCTTCATCTTTCATCTTGTGTTCATCCATGGTATCTGCCTGTTGACTCTACTTGATAATTGTAAACCGTGCTTGATCCACTGTCCTATTTACTATCTTTTAGAGAAGTTAAATAATTCATCATTAAAATATTCTTGAGGCAAAAGATGTTTTAAAATTTCCTATGATAATCCCATTGTATCAAGAGAAAATATCTCATGCTTGATGTAACCTATAGCTTCAATTTTACTTTGTTTCTTGATGATACATTTTTTATTTCCATTAATATATTTAAATGTCACTATCCTACCTCTTTCAACCAATTGATCTACTGAGATAAAATTATTTGATATTCCTGGAACATACAATATATCATCTAGCATAAAATTTAAATATGACAATCTAGGTATAACTTTTCCAAATCCTTGGACATGATAAATCTTATCATTCACTATTTTTAGTGGAATGTTTGGTCTGACTTCCAATGAATCAAACCAATGTAAATTCCCAATCATATGATGACTGGCACCTGAATCTATATACCATGTGTCTTTTCCTTTTAACATGTTTTGATGAGATTCAAGTGATCTTGTTCATGTTTTTGATAAAAACTTTGATTTTGAAAATTTATTCTCATATTATCTTGCCCTTTGAATTTATATGATCTTGATGATGAATTCATTTGTCTTTGTCTTCTATCCATAATTTTTTCCAAAACAAAATCAAATTAATTCCTTTGATTTAAAATTCCGTATTTCCCCAAAATTTATTTTTTCAAACAAGCAATCAATTTCAAAATTTCAATCCAACAATCATCTTCTTATAACTCCAATTTTAATTTCTTTTTTTGCATAATTTTGTAAATTTTAAATTTCTTTATGAATATTCACATTCATCAATCTTTAATCAATTTTTTTAATTTCAATCATTTATTCAAATTTCACTCAATTTTAAATTTCATTTTTCAAAATTTTCTTATATCTCCCAAATTTTCAATTCAATTTTAATTTCTACTTGTCTCCCAAAATTTCAAATATAATCAATCAATCAAATAATCAAAATCATTCATTCATTTAATTCTTATCTCTCCAATTATTTTTCTACCTTATAACTCCCCTTTCAATAATCAATGCTTCAATTATTCTTTTATCAAATTAAAATAATGCTCCTTAAACCTTATAACTCCAATTTAAATTAGATGCTCATAAAATATGTAAATTTCCCCTTTAAAAAAAAAATTAATGAAGCAAAGTGTTACCTTGTTTGCACACATCAATAAAAAATTAGGTCAGGTATTATTCACAATGGCATTGGTAGAAGGTAGAAGATGTTATGACACTTTGAATCTCCTAAACTTGCATCCTTGTTAGGCTTTTTCTTTATAATACATTCACCTTGCTTTCAAACTTTCAACTACAACACTTTAGAATACATTTATGGTCTTGAACTTAATTTTATCAAGCCACAATCCATAGGCTTCAATCTTTGTAGTATCATTAACATGGCTCAGACTAGCTCACAGACTTCACGCTTTCTTTTTTTTCTAGACATAATTTAGTCAATAAGATTTTAACACAACCTATAGTCTATACTTCTCTTCCAATTCATCAATCAATGTTTGGATCTGAGGATGCAGTCTTGTCTTCTCAAGTGATTATCTTCCTTGACTTTCTCAACTCATCTTGCACGCTCTAATTTTCAATAGGCGCTTTTCACGATTTGGAATCTTCATTCTCCATATTTCATATTAATCACAATCACAAGGGTGCAATAAACCCATCACAACAAATCTCCTTATTAATTTCCACCTTAACTTCTTCAATCACAATATATTTTATCCTCTGTTATATATCTCCTATCATCTTTCTTCATAATATATCTTCTCTTCTATGATTCAAAATAATATTCAAATGTCTTCTAAATCAACTTACAAAATCTAAGTGCAATCAACTCATTTCTCTATTGGTGTAATATCAACCGATGACAAATTTCTCTAAAAATTTCTCAAGATGAAATTAATTCTTCCTTCTTACTTTTTCTTCCATAATATCAAATGACCAGAGTGTAACTTTGATACCACTAATGGATTTTTATCCAAATTAAATTATAGGCCCACTTTCATAGGATCTTAATCAAATCATAAATATTAAAACATTCAACTATTTGGTCAATATCAATGAATATCACATTCATGAAATAACAACAATATTACTCAATAAACAAACTCACAATATTATTGATAAATCAAATATACAAGATCTTTGTTACTATTGAATTACAATGCATGGAGCTTTGTATCCATAATAAAATCTTACAAATAACCTTTCAAAACTTTGCTTATTGCTCTCCTTACATATCTGGGAGATGCATTCTTTCTTATTCCTCACATATGATAAAACTCTCATGTCTTCACTTTACATCTTTCCACATATCATGTGACTATTCACTTGTATACTTGACACCTACACATATGACTCTTGACTTACTTACATGACACATTGCACACTCTCACAATTTGCACACTTTATTATATGACAAATTGCACACTCACACTTCGCACACTCTAAGATTTTACACACTTGTACACTTTATTACATGACACTTGTACTCTTCTCACACATTGATACATACTTTAGGGGAAATATAAATCACACTCCCTAATCTAATATTTACAAATGTACCATGGGGGTACTTTAACATTTACCAAATATCTCCAACATGCTTTTGCCATAAGAATAAATAGATAAGAGGATATAGGATCCCCTTGTATTATCCCTCTTTCCCTTGGAAAAAAAATGTGAAGGGTAGACATATAATTGGATCCAAAATCTTCATTGAAGGTGGAAACCAAAATTTTCTAAAACTTTGTCTAGAAAAGACCATGAAATATGAAACCTCTTTTTTAAATTGAGTGGATAGAGGATTGAGATAATGCCATATATAATCTATCTACCCTACACAAATCCCCCTTGTTGATTGGAAATAATTATTTTTAGTCTATTGTCCAAACGTTTAGTTAAAATTTTATAAACAATATTGCATAGACTAATTGACCGAAAGTATTTAAAATCCTTTGCACCTTTCCTTTTCGGAATGAGAACCAAAAATATGGAATTATAATCTCTTAAAAGTCTATTATCAACTTGAAATTCTCTAACTATTGTCATAATGTCACCATGAACTATGTGCCAAATAGACTAGAAGAAAATAGTTGGGAAACTATCCAGACTAAGGGTCTTATCTTTTTGCATATTGAAAATAACCTCTTTGACTTAATCCTATGAGAAGGGTTTCACTAGAGGTTCATTCATCTCATTTGATACCAAGTTTGGGATGTTAGTTAGCATGTAATTTACCACCTCTTCTTCTATATCATTATTATTTAAAAATAATTCTTTAAAGAAACTCATTGTTGCATCTCTAATTTCTTCTTCATTTATTGTACTATTTTCATCAATTTTAGTAATCTCTCTGATTCTATTGGTGCTTACATGTATTAAGATAGATAAATGAAAAAACTTAGGGATATATCACCTTCTTGTAAGTTTTTAACCATAAGGCTCCAAATTTTTGCCTCCAAAACGTTTCATCCTTAGCTAAAATTGAATGAAATTAACTAAGTAAAGATTTTTCTTGTCTAGCTATATCTTATGACATTCCTTGAGATTGAATTTTCTCTTCAATACCTTGTAAATTATTAACCAAATATTTATTTTGCTGCAAAATATTACCAAAAACATTCATATTCCTTTTTTTAATATCATTTTTTACATTTTTTAAATTTTTATCACTTTGAACATACATGTTCCAACAACTTCATAATTCTACAATTCCTTAATTTTTTCTTCTAAATGAAAAGGACTTCTTACCATTTTTTATTTCTTCTATGTTAATAATCAATAAATTATGACTAGATCTAATTTTTGGAAGAGTAGAGAGAGAAGAATTACTATTCCTTATAACCACTCATGAGACACTAAAACTCTATCCAAACTAATATGAATTAAGCTATGTCTCATCCTTCTATTATACCAAGTGTATTTAATCCCTCTTAAATCCATATCCATGAGATCACAATGGCCAATGAAATAGCTAAATTATTTCATACTATCATTAAAATCCTATTTTCCCCATTTTTAACACTTGGGGAGAGGGCAATGTTAAAACCCCTTGCCAACACCCATAGGAGATCATTGGTACTTTAACTAATATCTTTTAACTCTTCCCATAGAACTCTCCTACCTATGAGAGAATTAGGAGCATAAACATTAGTTAAAAACCCAATTGAAGTTTGATAATTTAGAGAAGAAAACAACGGATATACATATTTCAATATTATAAATACAACTCCCATCAATTGACTTTGGGTTCCATAAAATCTAGAGGTCTCCTAAGGCTCCATTCGTTGCTATGACTACATAGTTCACCGTTTTGCCAAATATTATTCTTACTTGCTAAAATATTTTTGTTGTCAATCTTAGTCTCTTGTAGAAGAAGAATGTCTAGGTATTTATCCTTCCTAAGATTTATAATTACATATTGTTTGGAAGAGGTATTCATACCCTTACATTCCAAGATATGATCTTCATTTCTTATCCTGGGTGGAGGGTTTCCTCCACTTAGATCTAAAATGCTTTGTGTTCCATTTTCTATATCCTTAGAAATTTTTCTACTTTTGACTTTAGCTGATTTAGGTCTTCCTACTCTAGTCTCACATTCTATATATGTTGTTCTTCTTGAGTTTTTGGTGGGATTCATAGAAGGTGTTTCCTCTTTTTTGTTACCTATAGGTTTAACTAGAGAATTTTTTGGAGAAATATGAAGAGCATTAAAATAACAAGGGACCATCTCTTCAGAGTCAAACAATGTGTTCATACCTTGTTTTGACCGATCTAGACTGTGAAAAGGGGTGTCTTTCATTTGTCAAATTTATCCTATATTTTCTCCTAAACTGATATTTGCTTAGGCTTTTCTGTACAATTAACCTTATCTTCCTATTCTTGGATTTCTTATTTTTTGTTCTACTCTTGGGCTTCAGTTTGTACTAGACCATCAAGTTAAAAAATTGTTTCTTTCTCCACATTTAGTTTGTTCTTCATTTTTGATGCTATTTCTCCTTCCTCTTGCTCCTCATTTAGTGAAAAGTTCTTAGTACCTTCCATATGAGGATTTTTTCCCATGCCTTCTTTATCCTTCTTATCTTTATCTTTGTCCACTTTTTCTTTCTTTCTCCAAAATGTATTTAAGGGTTTCTTCAAAGGATAATTTTGAGTTGAATGTCTAGATTTATTGCACACTCTTCACAGATCTAGCAAGTTTTCATATTCAATCTAATGCTTCCAAAATCTAAATTTAGATACAAACCTTATAGATGTCAATAAATTTTTTCACATGTTGGCATTGACATAGAATCTAGCGAAAACTAGCCTAGTTTAAAGATTTAGTTACTAAGTCAAATGCTAAAAGTTGACATATCAATTTTGGATTCTCGTAGTTATATTTTCATCCTAGAAATCTATAGATAATCTTGGAAGTCTTAGCCAGAATGGAGCAATATTTATGTTTTCCATTTTTAGATTGAAACCTAGTTTCCACCTTCTTAAAAAGACCCATTCTTCCAAAAAACTAGGGTCCTCTCAACAAATTTTTAACACGGTCCTCATAGTTGGAGAAAGTGATGAGGAAAAAACCTATAGGAAGAGCTGCTATGCTCATGTGTCCTTGAGGTTTCCGTTTTCTCTTGACCCACTTTCTTATAGAGTCCAAATTCGAGCGATTTCCTTTAAAGTTTTCAACTAGACTGTTAAACCTTTGAGAAATTGACCTTTTCGTGAGCTTATCTGTAACTTGTAAATAAAAATCCTCTTCTCCATCATAGGGAGAGATATCATATCTTTCTACAAAAATTAAAGTTTTTCCTTTGAGCTTATCAACCCAACTAATAAAAAATTACCGTTGTCATGGGATGTTCCAGGGTTAAATTGTCGGGTTCCTCTACCAACAACATCCCCTTCACTATCTGGTGGACCAAACCCTAAAGATCTTATTCCATATACATAATTCTCTTCCCTCACCACTTCTAAACCAACCATAGAAATCTTATTTTTTACTTGTGATTACCATGACAAAATACTGATAATTAAATATTATTAAAATATTTTGCTCTAAAAAGGAATTTTTTTCACTCATATTTGTTCAAGTCTTATTTACCATTTGAATAGGATATTCTGGTTTTTTATAACCTTCTTGATGAGATAAGATCTTAGTGCATATATATTTATATTTTTAATGATACAAATATGAGAAGGAGAGATGGCATTAAGGTTGTCTATATAAATTTTAATAAAATTAGCAATTTAATTATTGATAAGGTCACATCTATAGTAAGAAATAAGGCAAATTTTAAAGTTGAATACATATTTTCATATTGAAACTAAAGAGAGATTATTCATACATATAGTAAGGAATAGGATGATACTCCAAATGACCAATACATTAAAGGAAATAATGACAAAATTCTATGTTAGAATTGAAAAACCATCATTTTTTATTTGAAATATAAATTAGACTATAGAAAATTTCTTGAATACGTATAATAGGAGTAACATGGAATTATCCCTTACTATTATTGGTATTTGATGTTTGAATTACAAAGAATTGGGGCCTAAAGAGTCATGTTTTTCCATCAAATTATCTCATCAAAGTAATACAAAGTATTGTTGTAGCTTTTGAGAATATATTATAAGATGTATATTGAGATCATAAGGTACTAAAATTATTTTTGGTAGTTTATGTCATAGGTCTATGTTAATTTGTATTTATTTTGTTTTAAGAAACTTGATACAAATTATATTTTTGTGAGTTGACCTTAAGGTAATTATTTACCTAACTTGTATAATAATCTATTCATTTAACTGCTAATCATTACACTATGTTATGTCAAAGTATTACATTGTTTTAATTTCTATGGATGAAAACATATATTAAATTCCTATTGTTAGTTTACAATTAATATCTAAGAAGAATGGTTTAAATTGATGTTATTTTTTTAGAGTATCACTTTAAGTATAGTATAGGTAATTTAGATCTAATAATTAGTGAAAAGTGTTTCAAACATCTTTTCACATGTTGGTCCATGTAATAATCTTAATATGTAATAATACACTTTTCTCTTTCCTTAATTTTATGTTAGGCATAGGTAATCTAGAATCTAATAGTCAGTGAAAAGTGTTTTAACCACCTTTTCATATGTTGGTCCAAGTAATAATAATACACTTTTCTCTTTTCTTACTTATATGTTAGGTATAATTTTATGTTAGGTATAGGTAATCTAGAATCTAATGGTCAATGAAAAGTGTTTTAAACATCTTTTCATATGTTGGTCCAATTAATTTTAATACATATTTTTTTTTTGGTATATAAAAGCAATGGTTAGTACGACATTCTTGTAATATATAAAATATTTTAAACTTTTTGTATGCCTAAAATAGATAATACTTTTGCTTTAGTCTTATAACTAAGGTTAAACTACAACCCAATAAATTCAATTTTGACTCTATAAATTATACATGCATTAGATTGACATAACTAAAATAAGCTATAAAAATTTAGTAAAAGATAATTATCCTTAAAAATTTACAAATGATGATAATGTTAATCTTGTGCTTATTGACAAGATTATAAAAATATTAAAAAATGCATCATCCATATTTGGTTTTATAGAATGCATTTGTTACATGCCTTATCAAAATGGACATCATATCTTAGATTTTTTTCAAAAATTCCAATTAAATAATGATGAAACTCAACACCAAAAATATAAAAAGTATTTTTAAAATATACTATAACTTGAAAACTTAAAATATACAATAAAAATAAAAAAAATTACAATTTGAAATATAATTTTATTTTATAATTATTAATAAAAACATCTTAAAAACTCAATAACTTTTCATATATATATATATATATATATATTCTTTAAAAAAATAATATTAATACAAAAGTATAACTTGCATATTATAATAAGTTTCTATTTTCACTAACATTCATGAATCTCCCAAATATAGATAAAAATACAACAACAATGTAAACACAACATAAGTCTATATAGTTATAATAAATAAATAAAAATATATATTTTTAAGATATTATTATATATAAACAAAATTTGAGATATGTTTCACCTCTTCAAACAAACAATCTAACACCTCATTCACTATTTTATAAATCCTACTCACCACTCGTGAAAACTATATATATAATATTTTTTATACACATCTACCATAAGGATTGAACCTGGGTCATATACTTTTTGAAAATTTTGAAAACTATTCCGACTTACCAAAAGAGGTTATAAAAGACTTAATAAAAACTATAAAATGAGTAGGCAAACATTTTTCAAATTAAGATATGAGTTTATGTTGGATAAAGCAGTGATTAGAACTTAAACTTTCTTTTCAAAGACTTACATTCAAACAAAGACCTACATTCAAACATTAAACTTACATTCAAACAATTCAATAACTAGAACTTTGAAAAAAAAAGAATAACCTAAATTCAAAGTATAGTGATAGTACATGTATGTAAGATTGTATCAATGAACTTCTTTAAAAAGAAAGAGAAAGAAAGAAAGACATGCGATTCAATCCATTCCCCAAGAATGTTTAGACCGAACAGATACAGCCTCCACCGGTGCACGAATACCTACTATGGAACATGCATGAACATTAATAAAATTTCATTTTCGTCATGATTAAATTAAAGAGAGGTACATCAACTAAAATCATCACACTCAGACTCGAGCCCCCAAGTTGGCAAATATCCCGCTTACCATCACATCATATGGACAATAATAGCAAGTGCTGCAGCTTCTTCAAGCTAGACATAATTTATCGTGGTGTGTATTCTTTGCGTGCCTATCCTTCTCAAATATTCCACAACAAAAACCAGAATCTCAGAGAAATTAAAAAATACAACCAATTTACATTTCCTAAGCATTTCTACTCTCGTCTAATAATAACATTTACCTAACGCAACATTAACTGGAATCTTTGACCATAATAGAAACACGTTACCTAACACAACTAGCTTGACGGCCATTACTAACATGTGCCATCAATTGACAGTTGTACAACACCCCTCCAAATTTAAAATAATCTCTTCCAAACCCCGGTAAATCTCTTCCCTTTGATTGTTTTCCTTCTCAGAAACCATAGGGGGGATGTATTAACATAGTACAGAGAAGAATAGAGGCTCGTCAAAATTGGAATAACACGTGGAATTTTAAAAGGTATTGACAAAAAAAAAGTTTGAAGTGTCTCTGTCGTGTACTTAAGGTGCAGCGTTCCAAAACTAGGGGCGTCAGATGTCAAGGAAGGTGTTACGTGCATGGCCATGCAATGCACGGAAATCGAGAAGGATGCTGCTTCTGCAATGGAATAGAAAAGAGAGCCATCAGAGATTATAAGGCAGGAATGAGGCATCTCTCTCGTCTATAAAGTTAGGTCCAAGAAGTGCATTGGAAGTTGAGAAGAGAAAAAAGACCCACCCTCCACTTGCCCCTGCCCTGCACTGTGCACTTGCCCTGACTGCAGCAGCAGCAAGCGAGTCTATAAAATTTTCAATCTTTGACCTCACATGTAGATAGCGATGATTTGCCTCAAGTGACCGGGGGGCCAAAGGGTTCTTTAATCAAGGGGTGTGAGGGGTTTAAGTATGTGTGTGGGGATGGAGGTCTTCATTTGGATTCCCAGACTTTGAGAATAAGTTGGGAAGCACAGATTTCATGGGGAGAAGAGAAGGGGAATTCATTCTCGATCCTAAAAGCCATTTTGTACTTATTATTATTACTACTACTGCGCGGGGCCAGGCCCTCCCGCTGTTGCCCAAAATTACACAGATAAACAAAAGTTGTCTGAGTTTCAGCTCAGACCTTTTATTGCAAGATTTTGTCGCAGTTGCATGATAGGCTCGCCAGAAATGGCAGGGTACAACCCCACAACTGTCTGCATCCACATCCGCTACTGGACAAATCTGCCCAGTCAATAATGCACTAATGCCCTCCATGTATTCCTACGAAAAAAACAACACTACACTACCTCCCTTACCCCCGCTCCTTTATGTACTACTATTACTACTACCGTTCAAGCTCTTGGTCAAATTTTGATGATAACCAGGCATTCCTGCTTTTAATTAGGTCAAACCCCCATCGCCTTGGAACCAAGGCTTTCAGCATTGTTTTCTGGTTCCTCTGATTCTAATGCACATTCATTTAGCATGGTTTTTCGCTGATATGGTTCTCTATTTAGTTATATCGGTCTAACTATATAGTTACCTGCCCACCCAACTCGTTAAGCCCCTTCAATTAGGATACCAGCGGCGGCAGAGGACCGGGAGCTGATGAAGAAGCCTGTGTGAGCAGTTGAGTGCACTGGAGTAAAGACTCTCTGTGAGTTCAAATTTAATTCTGTTAAATCATTCCTTCTGCAGAAGAACAGTTCTAGAATATAATGAGGATGATTGACATTCATTTAATATTTATGCCCACTTAACTGCGCCTGGGCCCGGCTGAGAGCCTCAGTGTTGGGTGACTGGCATTAGGCGTTTTGGGTTTTTTTCTTTTATGACGATTTTCCATATTCTGCTCTGTGTTCATATCGGGAAAATGCCCTGAATTTTTGAGGTTACAGATATGTTAATCTGCTTTCAATCTCTTGTTATATATATATAAAAACAAAAAAAACTTAGAAAAGAATTGTGGAATGTGCATTGTTGTGGAGCATATAGGCCGTGCCCAATTCTTCTGCAACTTGGCTTACGGCTGTGTTTTTTTTTTTTCCATTCACAAGGCTTGTCTACTCCGTCTACCTTTTTTAAGCAAATCGTTGTATTATTGGCATTTGGAAAAGTCTGATCTGTTGTGATGCGTTTGCAGATCCCTGCCTGTGTTGAACATGGCGAGAGAAGTTTATGGCTCGCGGGTTTCGAACTCAAGCACCTTCTTTTCGGATAGAGGATTTCTGGAAGCGCTGAACATTAAGGACTCCCACGTGGGGCTCCTGCAAATGCTGGAAGGAATAACATCGATGGACAGAGACGAGTTTTTGATCGGCCATGAGCTGCCCCAGCAACACAAAGAGTTGGGATTTCAGGAACTCTTGAATTCTTCGGCCCTGGATTTGCAATGCCATGGAGCCGACTATGATTATATTAATCAAGTTCAAGTTCAAGTTCACCCTTTTGAACCGGAAAGCTGCATAACTCATGTTTCCGAGCCCTGTACTTCTCTCGTAAACTATCATCAAGAAGCCAGAGAGCAGCATTCCGGCCCAGAGGAGGGCCTCAGCTCAGCAAGCTTCCAGGAGCCCATCTGCTCGCCGGAAAACTGCAAGCAGAAAAATACGGCTTCTTCGTCTCATGGTCGGGCAGTCGAGAACACCAACATCACCAGCAACAACAACAATAATAATAATAATAATTTTAATGGTAGTCGTGAACGAAAGAAGAGGAAGCGTTCCAAGCTGAGCAAGAACAGCGTGGAAGCCGAGTGCCAGCGGATGACGCACATCGCTGTGGAACGCAACCGCAGAAAGCAGATGAACGAGCACTTGAATGTCTTGAAATCTCTCATGCCGGGCTCTTTCATCCAGAGGGTAACGACCTGCTTTCTTTTGTTCGATTTTCTAAAATTTTCATACTGCAAACACACAAGCAATTGCAAAATAATGAGGCGCTTGTGTTCTATAGATATGATATTAGATATTCTGTGTTTGTTTCTTTGTTTGTTCAGGGAGATCAAGCATCCATTATTGGAGGGGCTATCGATTTCGTGAAGGAGCTGGAGCATCTGTTGCAGTCGCTTCAAGCTCAGAAGAAGAGCAGGAGGCAAAGCGAGGAAGAAGGATCCCAGAGTTCCTGCACGTCCTCTGCCATTTCGAGCTTCGACGGCTTCTTTCAGTCTCCACAGTACAAATCGTATTCCTCTTCCAAAGGCCTTGTGGATAACAAAGACATAAAGTTTCTCGATCACTCATCAAACGAATTTACCGCGGAGAGCAAGTCTGCGATCGCCGATGTGGAGGTCACCATGATCGAAACCCACGCCGCCCTCAAAATTCTGTCCCAAAAAAGACCCGGCCAGCTTCTTCAAGCCATAACCGCCCTTGAAAATCTCGACATGTCCATCTTACACTTGAATATCACCACCATTTCTCATTCTGTGCTATACTCCTTCAATGTCAAGGTAAATCTCTCTTGCTCTAGATAAGTTCTTCCTCTCTATTTTTCATGGCTGTAAAATGTAACTTGTTACTGTTCTTCACAGCTCGAAGAAGAATGCCGGCTGACGTCAGCCGAGGAGGTAGCGAGTGCAGTTCACCAGATATTCAGCATGATTCATTCCAGCAGCTCTGTAGATCAAGTTGGAAACTCCCCTTCATAACTACTCTTTCTTTATTGGATAGTTGTTATCCATGGCCTTGGCGGGAATCGAAACTGGGCTGACAGCATTGTGCCACTCACACTATATGCCACAAGTTGTGGCTCGTTCTAAACAACTTTGTAGTTTGTAGGCGTGGGTTACGGTAGATTTGTCTTTGCCTTTTTTGAGAGCATATATTTTGATGTACAGTTAAAGTAAGAGATTCAAAGGATGTGAGGAAAAAAAAAGCCTTGTGCAGGTACTGTAAATCATCTAATGCTGTTCAAGTTCTTGTGATCAAGATTTCTCTGGCATTTCTTCCTGTTGCCACACTTTTTTTTTTTTTTTTTCATGTCTTCTATCATAGTCCTATGACAGATATCTTTACCAGATATGAGACTAATAATAATATAATAATTCTTTTTTTTTCATGTCTTCTATCATAGTCCTATGACAGATATCTTTACCAGATATGAGACTAATAATAATATAATAATACTAGGATGGATTTGTATTTGTGTGCCCTTGTCTTTTTGCCCGGTGTTATGTTCGAAGCTATCATGGATCCATCATGGCCGATCATGAAGAAACAGTCCATTGCATGAAAAACTAAAATGAAGTGTTGTTTTATATCATTATTTTTGGGTATTGGGTTTAACTATGGCTTTTGTTACTATAACTCCACCTAATAAAGGTAGACCACGGACTGGATGCCTGGGCCATTTACCATCAAATCATAACAAATACTTGGTCTGCTTTCAATCGTTTAAAAAAATATATATATATATTCCCTGCCTGATGTGAATAAGAAGTATTATTCACTAAATAACTGTTTTTTATAATATATTTTTTAAATATTAGTTTTTTTCTACATAGAAAATTCGTAGTTTCATGTTGTCCCGTCTTTTATGGTCTTCACAGTATTTTGCGATTGTCCGGCAAGACCCGAGATTTGAACCCTAGATGGCTATCGAACCAATTGATCTACACCTCAAACTTTTTTTTAAGGAATAGTTATAAACGAACCAAGACCCAGATTTGAACCCTAAATGGCTACCGAACCAATTGATCTACACCTCAAACTTTTTTTAGGGAATAGTTATAGACGGACCAAGACCCTAGATTTGAACCCTAGATGGCTACCGAACCAATTGATCTAATAGTTATAAACTCTAAGTTTTGCTGTATAAAAACGAAATCCATATCCATCACTCTGAGTTTCGCCATTCAATTTTGGTCAGACAAGACCCTAGATTTGAACCCTGAATGACTACCGAACCAATTGATCTACACCTCAATTTTTTTTTAAAAAATAATTATAAACTGACCAAAACCCAAGATTTGAACCTTAAATAACTACCGAACCAATTGATCGAATAGTTATAAATTCTAAATTTTGCTATATAAAAACAAAATCAACCAATCTTCCAAAACTTAAACAACCCATCCAAAACTTAAATAACCCGCATATAAACATTGGGGCTAATTATAAAGTGTCTTTATTAAGATATAATATGTTTTTATTTTTTTAATAAAAAAATTTAAATTCAAACTACAAAATAAATATAATTTATTTTCTTATATTTTTATTTAAAAATAATAATATTAAAGCATGTCCCAGTTTGCTTTGCTTAACGGTTGTTCTCGAACAAATAGAGTGGCCATATCATACCATATCATATCATATCATATTTTCATTAGTTCCTTAATTTTATTTCCAATTCTGTTCATAACTTTTATAATTTTTAATCCTAAAAATTGCGACTTTAATTTTTGCCACATCTTTTTATATATAAAATTCTCAGAGATTCCTTCTTCTTCCAAGGACACAACGTTGCTAAAAGACGAAAATAATCCCCTTTCCATCACTCAATCGCTTCCTCAGATTGGTGAGCTTTTAATATTTTTAACTTCAATTTTTTAAGCTTTTATAAAGAGAAAAAGCTTAAGGCGGGCCGTAGACTACTATTTGTTGTTTGCACATTCTTTGGTGCAATCCAGCGCATTCTTTACAAAAATGAACTGCAACCATGCATCGCAATTTATAATAATTTGGCTTTATTTTTTTAACGTTATTGAAAGTAATTTTTAATTTTATAAGGTTATAGGTTACACTAAATTAATTTTATGGAGGATTTTGTATATTCAATGATCATTTAACTATTTACAACTTGTAGGATTAGAATCTAAAATTTATATTTTGAGTTTCAAAGTGTCAGATACATCTTAAAAATAAATGTACTAACACACTTTTCACTTTCTATAAATTAGGAACTTTAATAAATAATAAGTGTTTATTTTAATTAAGTGTTTTGCACCTTTAAAAAATTAATTATATATATATATATATATATATATATATATATATATATATATATATATATATATATATATAATTGGTTATATGGAGTTGAGATGAGCCTCAACCCCATCTTTATTGTCTAGTGACCAACAATTCTACAATTATGTATGTATTATTTGGCAAGATTCAAACCCAAGTTTTTTTCTTGAAAGTTGAGGATTTTCATTTTTTAATTTTTTTATATCACGGGAATGAGGATTTTAATTTTTTAATTTTTTTATATTAGGGAAATCGGTAACATCCTTTCATATTTAACAACTGGGCACGGGGTTAGACGTTCTCCTCGAGGTTTTTGCCTCCGAACACAACTCAAATCATTGAAGCTACCCACCCCAGCATCTCATCGATAAACGTGTCCCCCCCATGTTTCTACCTCATTGAAGTTGAGGATTTTAATTAAGTTAATGTCATTTGATTCCATAGTTGGTTACAATGTCTTAAAATATTTTGTTGCATGTAAGATTATATCACAATTCCATTCTATTGATATTGATCTAATCAATAATGGTCATCTAAAACCATTTTATTTTTAGTCCATATGGATCTAAGAATCTATTTTTTCCCAAATGTTTATCTCTTGTAGGATGAAACAAAATTTGAAGAATCATATATGTATATATTTGTTTCAAATATAAAATTTCTTAAGGGTAAATGAAGATCTAAAACATAAAGTTCATTGGTGTTTTAAAAGGAGGAAATCAAATCCAAGATTAAGGATACACAAGATAGTATTTTCTTGTAGGATCAAACAATATTTCAAGGATCATATATGTATATATTTGTTTCAAATATTTCTTAAGGGTAAATGAAGATCTAAAACATTAAGTTCATTGGTGATTTAAGAGGAGGAAATCAAATCCAATATTAAGGATATACAAGATAGTGGAAATCAATGAAGTGGACTAACCTATATGCATGAGTCCCAAGGGCTAGGTGGATTGATAATTATCTATCTGTCCAGGCACTTACCAAGAAGAGACCTAGGTTCAAATATTGGGGGCATACCTGTTGCAAAGGTAGTAGTCTAATCTGATTCTTCTGAGTGCATGCTAGATCGATGATGATGGTACAAATCTCGAGTGATCGATGGTCCCATTCATGCCAAGTCAACAATAATGAGGTGGTATAAGCTTGTTGGGAGCAACCCCTATGGTTTGAACCTTGCACTTGGTAGTTACTAAAAATAGTGTGGATGTAACCAACTCCCCTATGTATAAATAAAACTTATATGCATGAGAAACTACTTTTTCAATATCATAATATATTACAAAAAGAAGATTCATATTGGACCTAAAATTGTTTAGAGAAAGCTAAAGGAAAAGATAAAAATACTAAAATTTGCATGTTACTACTAAAAACATTTTGTCCTTTCATCAAATTCAAAATAGTTTTACTTGATCTAGGCATTTGACCAATCCACGTTTATAAAAAAATACTTTAAAGATATTAAAAAATGCAAAATAAAATAACTCCTAAAAAATTATTTGCTTTCTTAAGATACAACCAAAATAATCTCTAGTCATGCTGACACATCACTCGAGGACAAAACACAAGTTATATGTATATAATTTTTATTTTATATACAGTTTGTAACTCATGGAAGGTGAACCACCACATTTCCATATAGACAACCTTCCATATTCAACATGCCTAATTTCTAACCCATAAAATATTATATAAATAGAGATGTACACTATGACTATAAAAAACATGAGCAATGAATGCAATGTTATAGCCTCACATATCTTCTTATAGATTATTTGTATTGTACTCTAATGCTTTAGCAATAAAATTATCTATTGTTTTTTTATATCTTTTTACATTTTTATTTGCTAAACCGTATTACTTTTCAAATTGGTTATATGGGATTGAAATGGCCCCTCATATTACATTATGATCACAAAGTGACATTACAACTTGGCAATTATGCATGTATCATTTAGAAATATCTAGACCTTGGTCTCCTCCTTGAAAGTTAATAAATTTAACTGGTTGAGCTCATGTCATTTGATGTTAAACTCTATTATTTTTTAATTGCACCATTTCTTGATTTTTCTTAACTCAAAACTCCACGTTTTGGATCATCAGCATTAGATGAAAAAAATTCAAGGAAGAAAAAAAGATTAAGAAGGAAACAATCAATTATTTAAAATATATTTTATTACAATTTGACTAAGACAAAGAGGATCAAGGGGAGGTTTTAAAAATATTTCATCAATCATCACATAGGGATAGAATGGAAGCTTGATAACGAACATCTCAATGAAGGAGATATAAGAGGTAATTTTCTTTTTCCACCCCTAATAAGGCATCTATCCCTTATGGGTTTCTTACAACTTTCTTTTAAAAAATTTAGAAAAAGCTGGAGAGTTATTTTGGATACATTTAAAGAGCTAAGGAAAAACAAGGCTATAGTAATAAGTGAGATAAACGTCATCTTATTTGTTATGGTTCCAAAATATCTCATAATATGGTTTATAAGACAATTCCAAAAATAATGGTAAATAGATTGAAAATAATTTAGGTTGTATTCTTATGGAGTAACAAGGTAGTATTCTTTGTGGTAAGAAAATCCTTATGATATTAATCATTACACAAGACACCATATATTCTCTTTAGTCCATGAAAAACTAGGGATGAATATGAACAATAGATGATAGGGTTTGCTAGAGTTTTCTAAGAATATTCTAAAAAAAAATAGTTTTGATCAATATTGACATGAATAGACTTTATGTTGTTAGAACACTTTAAAATATTCTATTTTGATTAATGAATCCCCTACTACATACTTTGAATCATCCTATGGACTTTATGAGAGTGGTTTTCTATGTTCTTATATCTTCATTTTCTTGTTGAGGGATTAGGAAGAGTCATCTAAAAGGAAAAAAGTAGAATGGAAAATCAAAGGTATTTAGGTTTCAAAAAATGATCCCTTTGTTAGAAATGGGGAAACAAGCAACAATAATCAAAACAATAATATTGCATATATTTTTCACTAGAGCAAATACATGTACAACCATCATACTTATACAATATGGTGTCTCTTAGTTTCAAGAGACCCTTTGATGTTTCACCTCTCGATGTTTCACCTTCATCATCAATTTTTCATCTTTTCATTTTTTCGGGAGATTTCTATTCATCCACATATGAGATGAAATAATTAAAATCCTCCAAAATATAATAATTACATGACAACAAATAATATAATAAATTCTAACACCCTTCTAATACATTATTTGGTATAAATATCATTACATCCTCACATTTCCAAGGGTGATACACTAGAATATGCTCTAGATCTAGCTCTGGCTCTCACTCTTGCTTTGATTCTATATTTGTTGGCTCTAGATCTGGCTCTATTGGGTGTGCCTTTGGATATTTACCTTTGGGTTTCCTCTTTGTTGCTTCTAAATCATTATTACCTTTGGGTTACCTCTAGGTCATTTTTTGATCATCATTGTCTTTGGGTTACCTTCGAGTCCTTGCCTTTAGGTCATTATCACCTTTGGGTCAGCCTCTAGATTTGCCTTTAGGTCATCACCTCTAGGAAATTACCACTAAAATATATCTTTGGAATCTTCCACATATTTAGAAATTTTCATATAATATTTCATTGTAGGCTCTATTAGTACAAATCTTCTAAGCATAGCTTGCGTCATATTCTGATATTGATATCAAGTTTTCCAAGACTACATATTTTCATGGGAAAACTTACATTTCTCTCATTCAACAAACTCCAACTTCTTTTATAAAATCCTTTCAACATTTCTTTTACTTTATCCCATTCTAACACATTTATCCTATTATCATCTTCGATTATGTTAACGCCATTTTGTAATTCTCATTTACTTATGTAATGACCCACTCCCAACGTGGGGTATCACATTATAATATTATTTTGTAATACTTTGTAATGTATGTGGCAAGTAAGGTGCCTAGCCAAGTGGCGCCATCTCATGTAACCATTTTTATTAAGATTGTAACCGATGTTAGGTAGGAGATTCTAGCTTGAGTGGCATTTTGCATGTAAGCCAACTCTTAAGCCTTTAGGTAGGGTTGCATGAAGTTTTTTTTTAAAAGATATAAAGCCATGTATGAATTCATATTTTTGCAAGCTAATGAAATATTGAAGGAGGTTGCCCCCTCAAAGAGGCCTGCGATTCTATGTTATTGTGATATTGTTCCATTTCTGCATTTAATTTCTACATAGTGTTATTGAGTTATTTGATGTATTTGAGTTATTTTTCAGTATTTTGTGTGTGTGCTTTATTTTAATAGTGAGATCCTAACAAGTGGTATCAGAGAGCTTTCCAGGGCTGAGATCTGCTGCAACTAAGATGATTTTTGCCATCCATTCTGCCTGTTAGGTATAATTTTCCATGTATTTTTCGTTTCTGTTTTTCTTTTATTAAAAAAAAATCCAAAAAAATACAGTCAATTTTTTTTCAGCCAAAAAACCAGAAAACATAAAAAATACATTTTTTTCAATAGTTGTGTAGGTTAAAAATCCTGTGTCGGGGTTTTTAAAATATTACAAAGGAGTTGTCATTATTGGCTAAGCTAGATAGCCCATAAAGCGTCTAGTGAAGTGAGGGGTGATCAAGCTCCAATACCCAAGCCTTAGACAACACTCGCGCACGAAATTGAGCTCCCACACATCTTCGTGTGTATCAGGAGACAATCTAGGCTTAAACAAAATTTTATCCATTAGGAAGCTTTTCAGCATTGTATTATCCATAGTCCATAGGAAACAACATCCCGGATGATCACCCTCCCGTATTGTCAGAGAGGTAGATAGTGTGCTCAAAGATATGTGTGGAACTCTCCTTGGGTAGTGGTCTAAAATTGAAGAACACCAATTGAAGAACACAAGATTATACTGAGAGGGGGGTGAACAGTATAAGACCTCTTTTTACTTTTTCCTTTATACTTCAAAACAATAAAGCAATATACCCAAAGCAATATCAAAACAATGCACAAAATCATTCACAAAGTGACACCAATTTTAACGTGGTTCACCCAGAATGCCTGGGCTACGTCCACAAAAATTTTCTCTAAAAGTGTTAGCGTACTATATTTCTAATTAGACATAGGCTGGTATATTGTTATACCTGCATCCTGTTGAGATGCGCCCATTCCGGGCTAATCCAGGAATGCTGTTTATGCCTACTGTATTATTTAAACTCCCCTGCAATAATTCAAACAAGTTCGCATTTTTACATGGCATCAGAGCCAGTGGAATGAAGGGAGAGGCTGGAGGCGGACGACGTTATTCAGCAATGCAGTGCGGAATTTTTTTAAAAATTTTTTTTTCGTCGCGTGATTGCAGCTGAGGAGGCCTGCAGCGAAATTAAAAAAAAATATTCCGCCCCCCTACTGAGCGGACGTCCCCACGTGCAGAGCGTCGCGAAGCGCACAGACGTTTGTCCGCATCCGCGCGCAGACGCATCCAGGAGGGACGCGCACAGACGTCTGTCCATGCCCGCACGCAGACGCGTCCAGGAGGGACGCAGGACGTCCAGACGCATCCGCATCGTGAGGGACCCCCCCCCCGCGTGGGTTGAAAAAAACAAAAGCCCCCCCCCCGTTGAACGCACCTGCGTCGCGAGTTAAAAAAAATAGAACCCCCCCCCCACCGGTTGAACGCGCTCTGTCCAACGCATTCGGTCGCTGCCACGTCCCGGGACGCAGTGCTGCAGGAGGAACGCGCGCGCCCGAGGGAATTTTTTTTAAGCAGCAGCGTCCAAGCAACCGGAGGCCGCTGTAGAGGAGGAGGAGGAACCAGGTGTTGAAAAAGGAGGGGCTCCACTGATCCTTTCGGATCAGCCCGCTGGCTCACGTGGTCGTGAGCCGTGCGGTAAGGCTCTGGGAGCCTGCAGGTCGGGGGTTCAAATCCCGCCGACTCCCCCCTTGCAAAGGTAAAAAATTTTTTTCAAAGGTTTTTTTAATTATTATTTTTTAGTTAAAATTTTTAATTTTAATTTATTTTTTATAGTTTTTAAAACTTTATAAATTAAAATTTAATTTTAATTTATTTTTTCATAAGGTTTTAAAACTATATAAATTAAAATTATTTATTTTAACTTTAAATACATAATAATTATTAAAATGCTTTGTTAAAGAGAATTTTTTTTAAGGGGGGATATTTTTTTCAAAAAATCAAAGGGGGAATGTGAGTAATTTTCTGAAAAATAGCAATTTGGCGAATTGTAAAAGGTGCATTTTCGGCTGTGTCCGACACCTTAGGGTTTCATTCTGTGGGCATTTTTTTGATGTATGATGCATTTTCATTTCTATGCACTACTTCATTAAAATATAAATCACTCCCTAAGTCCCCGGAATAATTAAAAACCCATCTGTGCAATTTATTTGCACCGCAACGTTCGGTAAAAACGGTACCTCTGGCCCACACTTACAGGTAAAGCTGTCGTGCTTTGGGCTACTGTATCTATCGCCTAATATAGCTGCAACAACGACGTCTGAGCTTGTTCTCTATAAATCGTCGGGGAGGAATAAGTACGCCATTTTTGCATTTTTTTACTCCATCCACTACCCTTAATCGTTCTTGTGTTTAGGCGTAAATCCCGACGAAGTATTCTTCATAGTGTTTAGGGGAAGTTACGCCCCACGCATGAGAAGAATCTTCTATGGTAGGTGCCATCAACAAGGCGATTCCCTTTCAGCACCGCTTATGTTCCACGTATCGTATGATCTCTAAAACTCACCTATAGTCTCCCTCACGTAAGGGCGGGTGATTTTTGTTGATCTTTCTAAATACCTATAGTTTCCCTCACGTAAGGGCGGGTATTTTGTACGGTATAACGGCCTAGCAAAAGGTATATCGAAAGGGGGACCAATTGGTGATATAAGGAACCTTCACTATGGCCGCTGTTGCAAAGTTGATGACTGATCCTCATCGCTTATTGAAAGGTCCAAATTATACACCATGGAAACATAAGATGAAGGCAATTCTCCAAATGGAAGATTTGTGGGATATTGTTACTGGAGTAACAACTAGGCCTTCACCAACAACAGGATCCACAGGTCCTTCCGTAGATCAGATAGCTTTTGACAAGAAAGACAGTCGAGCAAAGGTGCTCATTTTGTTTGCTGTTTCAGATGAAGTGCAACCTCATATAGCTGACAAAGCAAGTGGTAAAGAGGCATGGGATGCCCTTAGAACCATCTATGAGGGAAAGAATGATTCCACCATTCTTCATCTTCAACAACAACTTCATAACCTGAGTTTGAGACAGGGTGAAACAGTGGAACTCTTTCTGTGCAGAGTGTCTGAATTGAAAGAGAAATTGAATTCTTTGGGAGATACTGTGGACGAAAAGCTTCTCATTTCACTTGTGATGAGAGCTTTGCCTTCTTCATTTGATATGTTGATCACCTCCATCCAGGTGTCTCAACGACAAATTACCTACATCGAGTTGGTCAATCTGCTTCAACAACAGGAGGCACGCCAACTTCACAAGGATGATTCTTCCAATACAGCCCTATACACCAACAGAGGTGGTTCTAGGAAGAAAGGTAATGGGCAAAAAGGAGGCAACTTTCATAAAGGAGGAAATTCTCAACAGGATACGAAAGGAAAAGGAAAACAACCTCAACAGAAGAAGAGGTGGTGCAAGATCTGTGAGAAAGACAACCATGACACCAACAGGTGTTGGCATAAGAACAAGCAGAAAGGCCAAAACAAACCACAAAATAAAAACAAGCAACCCCAGGTGAATGTTGTTGTTGAAGAATCTGACTCAGATTCTGAATGGGCACACAAGGTGCTCATGACTACCACAGATTCCACATAGAGGGATCCCGTTTGGTATGTCGATTCTGGAGCTAGCAAACATATGACTGGTGACAGATCGTGGTTTGAATCATTCGTGGCCAAAGAGGGCAAACCTGTCACCATTGCTGATGATAAAACCTACAGGGTTCAGGGAGAGGGTACAGTTTTAGTCACTCTTCCTGATGGCAAGTGTCAGATTGACAAAGTCCTCTATGTTCCGGGATTGGCTAACAATTTGTTGTCAGTCACACAAATCCTGGATAGAAATATGGTTGTCAACTTTCGTGTTGAGAATGGAAAGAAGTGTTGTACTATTACCAGGAAGGGTAAGCAGATTGCAACAGACTTCATATAAGCACGGCTTATTTGCCCTAGATGCTATCTCTACTCCACATGTTGCCATGACTGTCTCTACCAAGGAGGCAACTTCCCTATGGCACAAGAGATATGGGCATCTTAGTTCTGCTACTTACTTGAGCTCACTAAGTATGAGATGGTAAAGGGTCTTCCTTCCCTTTCCGCCACATTGCCGTTGTGCTCGACCGCTTGGCAGAAAGCAACGATAGAGTACCATTTGAGAAGAGCTCAACAAGAGCACGAAAACCTCTGGAGTTAATTCACACCGATCTGTGCGGTCCTTTCACACCCAACAGTTGTGGAGGGAAGAGGTACTTTCGGTTATTCGTAGATGACTACTCACGAAAGATGTGGGTTTTCTTTCTCCAACTGAAATCTGAAGCTTTCGCATTCTTCCAGCAGTTCAAGAAATCCGTTGAGAAGGAGTCAGGAGCTTCTATTAAAACCCTCCGCTCAGATCGAGGGGGGGAGTTTACCTCTAATGAATTTTTTGCATTCTTAGATAAGCATGGAATCAAGAGACAGTTAACAATCGCCTATACTCCTCAAAGAAATGGAGTTGCTGAGAGAAGGAATCGTTCTATCATGGAAATGGTTCGTTGTATGCTCACAAGAGCTACTCTTGGGCAACAATATTGGGCAGAAGCTGTCACCACTGCAGTATATCTATTGAATAGGGCACCCACAAAGGCCCTAAAAGGAATGACTCCACAGGAAGCATGGAGTGGTCGAAAACCCTCCATATCTCATCTACGTATTTTTGGATGTCACGCTTTCATGCACATACCGAAAGAGAAAAGGAAGAAGCTAGATGAGAAAACACTGAGATGTATTTTTCTTGGTTATGATGAGCACTCTAAAGGATATCGTTTGATAGATCCTTTGACCAAGAAAATTCATGTCAATAGAGATGTTGTCTTTGATGAAGCTTTCACATCACAGAGCACATCTAAAGTACACCTAGATCTTGTGGAATCTAAGGAAGAGAAGATTCCTTCATCAACACAGACATGAGGTCCTTCTACATCTTCTTCACCACCACCGAAGAAGAACCCAAAATGGTGTACAAATACAATCAGAGACGCAAATTTATCCACTCCTCCCAATTTGAACTTGGATAGACCTCGTACACGCAGTATGGCTCAAAAGGAAAAAGAAGCCAAAGAAACTGGTGAGGTTGATGATCTTTGTCAATCTTTTGAGGAACTTTCTGTAACTCCACGTATAGAAGTAGAGGATATGGATATTGATGATGACAGGGCGTTCATGTCTACCATAGATGATCTTGAACCTGCATCAGTGCAAGATGCTCTTAGTGAGCCTCAATGGAAGGCCGCTATGGATACAGAGTATGAGTCTTTGATGAAAAATAAAACTTGGAAGCTTGTTGATCTGCCGCATGGAAAGAAACCCATTGGCTGCAAATGGGTATATAAAGTCAAGTACAAGGCAGATGGAACAATTGATAAGCATAAGGCCCGTCTTGTTGCAAAGGGCTATGCTCAAAAGGAAGGCATTGACTACGAGGAAACTTTTGCACCTACCGCTCGGATGACCACAATTCGGGTTATGTGTGCTATGGCAGCACAATATGGGTGGAAAGTTCACCAGATGGATGTCAAAAGTGCCTTTCTAAATGGTGATCTCCAAGAAGAAGTCTACATGACTCAGCCTGAAGGATTTGAAGTGGAAGGCCAAGAGCAGAAGGTTTGCAAATTGGTCAAATCCTTATATGGTCTGAAACAAGCTCCTCGAGCTTGGTATATAAAAATGGACAATCACCTTATGCAACATGGATTTAAGAGATGTCCGTCAGATGCAAACCTCTATTTCAAGAAACAGGGTTCTGAGATAGTGTTGCTTGTACTCTATGTGGATGATCTGCTCATTACAGGGAGTTCAAAAACTATGATCTCTACTGTCAAAAGAAACTTGTGTAAATATTTTGAGATGACAGATCTCGGACTTCTCCATTACTTGTCTTGGTCTGGAATTCAGCCAGAAGGAGCACTCCATCAAAGTGTCTCAGAAAAAATATGCCAAGACATTGCTGGAAAAATATCGCATGACTGATTGCAAGCCAATGGCAACTCCGATGGAGAATGGACTTCGGCTTATCGCGATATGATGATTCACCTCGGTAGATGGTACTCTCTATCGACAGCTGATTGGGAGTCTCATATATCCGACCAATACTAGGCCGGATCTCGTATTTGTCGTCAACTATCTTTCGAGGTTCATGCAGGAGCCTAAGACCACTCATTGGAAAGCAAACAAAACGTGTTCTTCACTATGTCCGTGGTACTATGGAATATGGCCTAGAATACAAGAGGAACAACAAATTCTTCTTGCAAGGATACACGGACTCCAACTATGCCGGATCATTTGATGATCGCAAGTCAACTTCTGGATACATTTTTCATCTGGGATCCGGTCCTGTCTCTTGGCACAGCAAGAAGCAACAGGTGGTTGCTATTTCATCAACAGAGGCAGAGTATCGCGCCGCACGTGAAGCTGTGTGCGAAGTGATATGGTTGCGTCGCATTCTGACAAGTATGGGCCATCCATCAAAATCTCCAATACACTTGTTTTGCGACAATCGTGGTGTTCTCAACCTCGTCAAGAATCCAATCCATCATGAAAGAACAAAGCACATTGACACACAATGTCATTTCATTCGAGATGAAGTTCCAAAGCACCGAATTCAGCTTCAAAACATTCCCACCGATGCTCAAGTTGCAGACATTTTCACTAAGGCACTTGGACGTGTCAAATTTGAATTGTTTCGCAGCTCTCTTTGTATTGCAAAATGATGTAAGGGGATGTTAGTATAGCTATTAGTTATTACATTACCCAAATAATGTAATAAAGGGGGATGTTAGCGTACTATATTTCTAATTAGACATAGGCTGGTATATTGTTATACCTGCATCCTGTTGAGATGCGCCCATTCCGGGCTAATCCAGGAATGTTGTTTATGCCTACTGTATTATTTAAACTCCCCTGCAATAATTCAAACAAGTTCGCATTTTTACAAAAATTTATCTCAAAGTTCTTTGGGAAACCTTCCCAATTACAATGTTTATGAGCCTCGGCCCAAAGGAGACACCTTCCCCCAATATGAATTTATGAGCCTCTGCTCAAAGGAGATACCTTCCCCCAATCTGAATTTATGAGCCTCTGCTCAAAGGAGATACCTTCCCCTCTGCTCTGGAAATGATCCCTCAGAAGATCAACTGCCTCTACCTCTTGCTAGCACGTGGAACTCCTTTCCATCGAAGACCTCCTATCCTCAATGCTTAGCCTAAGAGACCTCTGCCTTCTATGATCACGTCCACAGTAGCTCAGCTACCTGTACCAAACACAGTCAGTCGGTCTAGTACAAGTCTTCCTCTATCTGTCAGATCTGTCCAACTCTATGAACAAATCAATCCTCTACACACAAGCCTTCTCAAAGACTTGCCAAAACTGTCCTCAGGTTCTTCTCAAAGAACCAATACACCTCTGTCCTCAAGTTCTCTGATAGAACTCTCAAAAACTCAGCTCACAAGTCCTCTGCTAGGACCTGCCCAAATCTGCTCACAAGTCCCCATCGGAACCTATCCAAAACCTGCTCACAAGTCCCCATCAGAACCTGTCCAAAACCTGCTCACAAGTCCCCACCGGAACCTATCCAAAACCTGCTCACAAGTCCCCACCGGAACCTGTCCAAAACCTCAACAAGCTCACCAAGAAAAACTTGCTTAGCATGAACCCACAAAGAGAATTGTTAGAGACCCAATGTGATTCATAAACCTCATAGAAGCATAAAGAGAATTGTTAGAGACTCAATATGTTCTATACTTAACTCCCAATCTCAATCTCAAATCTCATAGAAACATAAAGAGAATTGTTAGAGACCCAATATGTTCTATACTTAACTCCCAATCTCAAACTCAACTCAATCTCAAATCTCAAAAGAATAAGATAGATGTAGTATGCTTTTCTTAAGAATATGAAACACAACCCAACAATTGCCAACCATGCAATATCTCATATAACAATGATGCTTATATTCTTTTTACCAACAACTAGGGTTTCATCATCTCAATGCAAGTAGCAAGACTTACTAACATAAACCCTAGTGCAAAAATGCTTCCTCTTACTCAACCAGAATTATGCATTTACCCAAAAATTCATCAAAGACTTTAATGCATAACCAATCTTCAATATCCAGAAAATAATACCTAGTAGACAACCTTTTCACTCCAAACTCAATTTCAGAAAATATACCATAAACAACATACATGGAAGAAGTTGCCCATACCTTTACTTTGATGAAGAAGGAGAACTCAAAATCTGTCACAACACTAACTCTCAATTTGCCACCAATTAGAGTTAGCAACTATACAATAATACACAATAATAAAGATCCAAATATAACACCTTATTTCTCCAACTTAGTAAAAACACCAAAGTACAATAACATACAAAGTAAAATCTCTTTACACCTTATTACTCCACATAAACATTAACCATCAATAAACCAATATCAAAATAAAAAATGATACCTTAACCTTATACCTCCCGCGCAATCACAACCACCATTCTTTGCACACCGTGACCAAAAGGAAATTCCCAATGAAGAGAATCGAACTCGGCACCTCTGTCGTCTAGCGCTTTCGCTTAAACGCCACCGCCGTTGGGTCACAAGTGCCCAACGAAATAAAACACCGCTGCCCTCTCTTTTATCTTCCTTTGATGCCAAGAACCTGGAAAACGTAAACGTCTTCCACAAACCGCATGCAACAATCCACTGCCGTCAAGCCAAAAGGTAAGGATGCAGCCCAAGCTCAAATCTGAGTTTGCCAAGCATAGTCTCCAAGACACAGAACAAGCACGATATCAAAGACGTCAACGGAGATCGAAAACACAGAGCAAGCTCAACTCGAATATACCAAGCGCTGTTCGAAGGAAATAGAGCAAATGCAAATTGCGGATGCCAAGCGCAAATCGAACGAAACAGTGCAAATGCAAATCACGGATGCCAAGCGCAAATCGAACGAAACAGTGCAAATGCAAATCACGGATGCCAAGCGCAAATCGAATGAAATAGAGTAGCCACAAATCGTAGATGTCAACATTAATCGGAGGTACTCACTTTTGAAAATCATGCCACCTTATATAGCAATTTTTCCTTCACTATTTGACGTCGGCGCTCTTCCAACGATGGCAACAAATCGGCGAAAGAATTCTTGTTTCTTCCATCGCTTAAGGGTTGAAAGACCCTTTAATAATAATTAAAATAATAATAATTATTATTTTATTAATAATAAATTAAACTTGGACCTTTGACAAAGGTTTGAGTTAATTTAATTATTAATAATACACATGGACCTTTGCATTAAGTTAAGCTTGGTTTTAATAAAAACCCTTAATGAGTCCAAATGGTTTTAAGAAAAACCTTTAGCCTTGCCACCATGGTTTTAATAAAAACCCTTTATTCTTGACATCACACTCTTTTGAAATCAACACAAAAATGCCTTTTGACATCAATGACAACTTATACATTTGAGCAAAGGCAATGTACCCAAGGTACCCAAAATTGCCAACAATCTCCCCCTTTGTCATTGATGGCAAACCTTTATCGAAAACACTTCTCAAGAGCCAAAATTGAAACCAACTGAAACCAACCGTGCTAGCAACTGAGAATCTTCCTTTGAAGTTTTGCTCCCCCTGACTTGAAGCTTTCCTCTTCACTTTGAAGCTCTCCCCCTTACTTATATCTCTCCCCCTTTGTCATCAATGGCAAAGGGCCACCTTTGGGGCTCGGGACTAAGAATTAGCCTCTTAGCTTAGTCCCTCCCCCACCTCCTGATGAGGTGATTAATTTTGGGGTGGGAGTAAAACTCCCATTAGGCACTGATCATCATCAGCGTCTATAACTTCCTTGTCGGGCCTTCTCTTGAATTCTTTGTCCATATTCTTGTTCCTGTCACTGTTCTTGTTCTTGTTCTCATCCCTATTCTTATCCATGCCTTGATCCTTGGACCTGATCATGCCATTGTTCCTATTCCTGTATTCTAGAATTTTAGCTCTACACTGTCTAACTGTGTGACCTTCATTGTTGCACTTATAACAAGTAACAATGTTATTTCTTTTAGGCATACCTATTCTTTGAATCCACCAGTTTTGACCAAACCTGTTCTGACCAAACTTGTTTTGACCAAACCTGTTCTAACCAAACCTGTTCTGACCAAACCTATTCTGACCAAACCTATTTTGATCAAACCTGTTCCTGATATTTGCCTTGCAATAAACTGCCTTGTGCCCAAACTGTTGACAAGAGTAGCAATACCCTTGAAAGAAATTACCACCTCTGAAACTATCATTTACCTTCTTCACTTGAGCCATGCAATGTGAAGCTATGTGACCAAACCTGTGACAAGCAAAACATCTGCCTTGAAACTTTCCTTTATTTGACCTCTTAGGCTCTGAAAACTTCTTCTTCTCATTCTGAATTCTGTTTTCTATTTTTGTGCATCTATCATTCAAGGACTCATGATCTGAAATACTTTCCTCATCAGAACTCTCTTCCTTTTGGAGTCTCTTACTAGACTCTCCTACTTGTTCCTTGTGAGGTTTAACAAAACCAAGGCCTATTTTATCTGTTGTCTTTCTTTGTCCTTTGATGAGAGACTTAACCTTTTTGGAGCTATCTTGGAACCTGTGAAGCTTATCCTTGTACCCTTTAGTTTCCTCTTTCAAAGAAGCCATTTTCTGTTCTAACTCACTATACTCAAGAACCTTAGACTCTAACTCATCCTTGAGTTCTTGTGTCTTAGCTATAGAGAAGTCAAGACTTTCTATAAGATCATCTCTCTCCATACAACATTCATCTAACTTATCCTTGAGTCTAGCATTCTTCTTTCTTTCCTTTTTCAAAGCACTAAGAGCACTAATAAGTTCACCTTTAAGATCTACTTCACCTTCCTCTATATGTTTGCTTTTAGAATCATCAAAGCATTTTTTAGATTTCTTATCACTAGAGGTGCTACCCTTTTCAAAAACCATACATGCATCTTCCTTATAGTTTTCTGAAGCATCCTCATACATACTAGAAACCAAATCATTATTTGTGCAATCATCCTCAAGGTGACCAAAATTTCCACATCTAAGACATTTCATGATAATGAATCTATGTTTTGGTTCTTCCTCTTTTCTCGATATGAACAACATCTCATTTTCATTATCACTTGAAGAACTTTCACTATCACTACTAGAACACTTACTTGCTTTGTCTAGGTAGAAACTCTTCTTGTGTTTGTGAGAATACCTTTTTCCTTGATTGTTGTGCTCATCTTTGTTTTTCCTATGATGCTTGTGCTTTTTAGAATCCTTGCTCTTACAGTCCTGTTTATCTTCATCACTTTCATCCTTGGCAACAGTACAGTCAGTAGCATAATGACCAAACTTTCCACAATTGAAACATCTTACGTTTTTCATATTTTTGTGCTTTCTAGAGAACTTGCCTTTCTGTCTGTAATATGCCTCTTCATCACTAGAAGACTCATCACTCTCTCGAAACCGTTTACCTTTGGATTTCTTGGTAGCCTTGAAAGTCGCCTCCTTCTTGACATCAACTTTCACTTGAGTTCTTAACTCAAATGCCGCAAGTATACTATGGAGCTCATCCTTTTTCAACTTATCCAAATCTTTAGCTTCCTCAATAGCAGAAATATTTTCACTAAATCTATTAGGAAGAGATCTTAAAATCTTATCACAAACATCATTTTCAGCAAGCTCAAGACCTAAGTCTTTCATGGAGTTAACAACCTCATCCATTCGAAGCATGTAGTCACTAATATTTTCATCATCATTCATCTTGAGTTGTTCAAACATACCTTTGAAGTGTCTCAACTTGGCCTTTCCGACATTTATATCACTCCGTATGAACCACCTTCAACTGATTCCACATTTCACTAGTTGTCTTGCAGTGAATCACTTTGGTGAGATCTCGCTTCTACGTAAGCCTTTCAGGATTGCATTCATTGCTTTTGAATTGCTGTGATGTAGGAGCCTTTCTTCTTTAGTATTAGGACCAAGTTCAGGAATAGTGTACTCATCTTCAATCACTTCCCAAACCTCATTCCCAAGTGCCATTAGATGAACCTTCATCCTTGCACTCCAAAGACCAAAATCTGACCCATCAAGAATAGGTGCTTGCATTGCCACTTGAATAATCCATTGTGTTCTTTACTAGCTTTTCCTTCAAGCTGTTAAAATTTTCGAAGGCACCCGCTCTGATACCAATTGAACCAATTGAAGAACACAAGCTTATACTCGAGAGGGGGGTGAACAGTATAAGACCTCTTTTTACTTTTTCCTTTATACTTCAAAATAGTAAAGCAATATACCCAAAGCAATATCAAAACAATGCACAAAATCATCCACAAAGTGACACCAATTTTAACGTGGTTCACCCAGAATGCCTGGGCTACGTCCACAAAACTTTTCTCTAAAAGTTATCTCAAAGTTCTTTGGGAAACCTTCCCAATTACAATGTTTATGAGCCTCGGCCCAAAGGAGACACCTTCCCCCAATCTAAATTTATGAGCCTCTGCTCAAAGGAGATACCTTCCCCCAATCTGAATTTATGAGCCTCTGCTCAAAGGAGATACCTTCCCCTCTGCTCTGGAAATGATCCCTCGGAAGATCAACTGCCTCTACCTCTTGCCAAGCACGTGGAACTCCTTTCCACCGAAGACCTCCTGTCCTCAATGCTTAGCCTAAGAGACCTCTGCCTTCTATGATCACGTCCACAGCAGCTCAGCTACCTGTACCAAACATAGTCAGTCGGTCTAGTACAAGTCTTCCTCTGTCTATCAGATCTGTCCAACTCTATGAACAAATCAATCCTCTGCACACAAGCCTTCTCAAAGACTTGCCAAAACTATCCTCAGGTTCTTCTCAAAGAACCAATACACCTCTGTCCTCAAGTTCTCTGATAGAACTCTCAATCTCAGCTCACAAGTCCTCTGCTAGGACCTGCCCAAATCTGCTCACAAGTCCCCACCGAAACCTATCCAAATCTGCTTACAAGTCCCCACCAAAACCTGTCCAAAACCTGCTCACAAGTCCCCACTAGAACCTGTCCAAAACCTGCTCACAAGTCCCCACTGGAACCTGTCCAAAACCTCAACAAGCTCACCAAGAAAAACTTGCTTAGCATGAACCCACAAAGAGAATTGTTAGAGACCCAATGTGATTCATAAACCTCATAGAAGCATAAAGAGAATTGTTAGAGACTCAATATGTTCTATACTTAACTCCCAATCTCAATCTCAAATCTCATAGAAACATAAAGAGAATTGTTAGAGACCCAATATGTTCTATACTTAACTCCCAATCTCAATCTCAACTCAATCTCAAATCTCAAAAGAATAAGATAGATGTAGTATGCTTTTCTCAAGAATATGAAACACAACCCAACAATTGCCAACCATGCAATATCTCATATAACAATGATGCTTATATTCTTTTTACCAACAACTAGGGTTTCATCATCTCAATGCAAGTAGCAAGACTTACTAACATAAACCCTAGTGCAAAAATGCTTCCTCTTACTCAACCAGAATTATGCATTTACCCAAAAATTCATCAAAGACTTTAATGCATAACCAATCTTCAATATCCAGAAAATAATACCTAGTAGACAACCTTTTCACTCCAAACTCAATTTCAGAAAATATACCATAAACAACATACATGGAAGAAGTTGCCCATACCTTTACTTTGATGAAGAAGGAGAACTCAAAATCTGTCACAACACTAACTCTCAATTTGCCACCAATTAGAGTTAGCAACTATACAATAATACACAATAATAAAGATCCAAATATAACACCTTATTTCTCCAACTTAGTAAAAACACCAAAGTACAATAACATACAAAGTAAAATCTCTTTACACCTTATTACTCCACATAAACATTAACCATCAATAAACCAATATCAAAATAAAAAATGATACCTTAACCTTATACCTCCCGCGCAATCACAGCCACCATTCTTTGCACACCGCGACCAAAAGGAAATTCCCAACGAAGAGAATCGAACTCGACACCTCTGCCGTCTAGCGCTTTCGCTTAAACGCCACCGTCGTTGGGTCACAAGTGCCCAACGAAATAAAACACCGCTGCCCTCTCTTTTATCTTCCTTTGACGCCAAGAACCTGGAAAACGTAAACGTCTTCCACAAACCGCATGCAACAATCCACTGCCGTCAAGCCAAAAGGTAAGGATGCAGCCCAAGCTCAAATCTGAGTTTGCCAAGCACAGTCTCCAAGACACAGAACAAGCACGATATCAAAGACGTCAACGGAGATCGAAAACACAGAGCAAGCTCAACTCGAATATACCAAGCGTTGTTCGAAGGAAATAGAGCAAATGCAAATTGCGGACGCCAAGCGCAAATCGAACGAAATAGTGCAAATGCAAATCACGGATGCCAAGCGCAAATCGAACGAAATAGTGCAAATGCAAATCACGGATGCCAAGCGCAAATCGAACTAAAACAGAGTAGCCACAAATCGCAGATGTCAACATTAATCGGAGGTACTCACTTTTGAAAATCATGCCACCTTATATAGCAATTTTTCCTTCACTGTTTGACGTCGGTGCTCTTCCAACGATGGCAACAAATCGGCGAAAGAATTCTTGTTTCTTCCATCGCTTAAGGGTTGAAAGACCCTTTAATAATAATTAAAATAATAATAATTATTATTTTATTAATAATAAATTAAACTTGGACCTTTGACAAAGGTTTGAGTTAATTTAATTATTAATAATACACATGGACCTTTGCATTAAGTTAAGCTTGGTTTTAATAAAAACCCTTAATGAGTCCAAATGGTTTTAAGAAAAACCTTTAGCCTTGCCACCATGGTTTTAATAAAAACCCTTTATTCTTGACATCACACTCTTTTGAAATCAACACAAAAATGCCTTTTGACATCAATGACAACTTATACATTTGAGCAAAGGCAATGTACCCAAGGTACCCAAAATTGCCAACAAAAATATTGGTCTGAGCACTATTGTTTGTCACTGTGGTATAACAGAGGGCCTATGGGTATTACATACTCCCTTAATTAGCGTACCCTAGTTCTACAAAAATATAATTTCCACCTACAAATCAACACCATCCCTGTTCTGCTAACCTGCATTCACAACCCCAAAAGTGAGCATACAGAGAAGGCATTCCTTATCACAGAAAACAAACTTGCATGCACCAATAGTTAGGAAAGATTTTGCAAGTGTCTGCAATAGCCCGTGGTCAAAAATAAAATAGTCAAGACAGTGACTGAAATAGTTTGGTTAGTAACAGTGATAGTCAGGTCGATAGTAACAACCCTTTGTAACAATCCAGAATTATAGACTTCCAGTGTCAAAAATAATATTGTCAATGTCAGATAATCCCTAGGGTTAGTAACAAAAATCGTGTCAGTAACTACAGTACATGTGATAGAGGAAGAGACATGATAGTGATAGGGTGCAGACTACAGGTCAGAGACAGTTGATCCCGGACCTCAACTTTTGAACCGTAACTCCAAATCAGAAATCAACAATACCGGTAGACTCATCAACACAACAATATAAAAAAAATTCTAGGGTGCCCAAAATCAATGTTGTGGGGTATAACTCATTGTGCCTATTTTTTTGAGCTGATCATTTTGATATACCACACCCAAACACTTTTCTCGATGCCTTACTAAAAATAATAACTCATGAAACCCCACATCTATTTTTAGTAACTCAGTAAAATAGGGCCCACAATGGTGAGCAACACTCGTGGCCAACACAAGGAGTTAGAACTTGCTACAATATTGGCTGACATGTAGAAATACCTTGACTACTTGACCACTACAAACCTCACCATAAGAGAAGATATTCAAGAACTTCAAACGGATCATGATACCACTAGAATCCGCTTAGAAGAACAACTTACAGAGGTGGAGATCAAATTGCAAGGTACTCTCACATCTGGACACCAAGATGAAAAATTTGAACGAGGTCACAGATGGGAAACAAAAGACCGAAGAAGGAAAATAGAAACCACTCACTATGATCATGATATGACCATAAAAATGACTAAATTGGACTTCCCTAAGTTCAATGGAAAGGATGTCGATGGGTGGTTATGTCGAGTTGATCAATTCTTTAAACTCCATAATGTCCCTGTATATCATCGGATTCAGATGGCTTCCTTCAACTTAGAATTTGAGGCCTTACACTGGTTCCAATGGCTATGAGCCACTACCCCTAATCTATCTTGGGAGGACTTTGAGTCCCAACTACTCACCCGATTTGGCCCTAGTGACTATGAAGACTTCATAGGAGCTTTGACAAAGTTGAAAAAAATAGCCACAGTTCACAATTACCAAACACAATTTGAGAATATGGTATATAAAAATAAGGGCTTGAATGAGGGATTTTTTATGATTTGTTTCATGAGTGGGTTGAAAGATGATCTCCAAGTTGAGGTCAAGATGCTTAAACCCCAAACCATGATGCAGGCTACATTTTAGCTCGATTGGCTGAATATAAACTCTCAAATCAAAGGTAGACATCGTGATTTTATCAAGGTCGACCTCCCTTTCCTCCTCGATTCTAAAATAACACTTGTAATAAACATATTGCTCCTAAGCAACTGACTACAGATGAAATGGATGTGTGTCGCACCCAAGGGCTATATTATAATTGTGATGAAACTTTTGTGAAGAGGTATAGATGTGAAAATAAGATATTGCTCTTAATAGATGCAAAGGAACCCAATAGCAGTGAGCATAGTGATGAGGAGAGTGACACAACTGAAGTACCAACTGAATAGGAAGAGGAAAACCAAGAACCTTAGGCAAAAATTTTAGTCCATGCTCTTGTCGAGATTACCACTCCATAAGCCATGAAAGTTTTGGATTTTTTCAAAGGCCAACGCCTTACTATTCTTATTGATTCAGGAAGTACACATAACTTCATTGATACTCAAGTTGCTAAGTAGGCCAATTTCTATATACACACATGCAATTCATTTTAAGTCATGGTGGCAAATGGAGGCACTTTACCTTGTAAAGGTAAATGTCAAAATATTAAAATAAATATGGGAGATTATGAAATCAAGAAAGACATGTTTTCCCTCCAATTGAGAGGATGTGACATTGTGTTAGGAGCTCAATGGTTAGGCACCTTGGGCACTATCTCCTAGAACTTTACAGAACTATGGATGCAATTTTCACAACATGGACAAACACACACCCTCCATGGTACCAAAACAAGCCCTTCCCAAATTATCAGTTCCAATCATATGGAGAAGTTGTTGAAAAAGTCATCTTGCGGGGTCATTGCACAAATATTTTCAATTCAACCAAGCACTTCCATAGTGGATCCAATTCTAGTAGATTTGCATCTTTTTATGACCAAGCACGATGGTATTTTTTTAGAGTCAACTACCCTACCGCCTCATTGCTCACATGACCATTCTATTCCATTGCTACCAGGTAATGCACCACCCAACATCATATCGTATCGGTATCCTCATGCTCTCAAGTCTAAAATCAAGAAGATGGTACAAGAATTGCTCAAAGCTGGTGTCATTCGACCTAGTACTAGCCCTTACTCTTCTCTAGTTTTACTAGTTCTCAAGAAATATGGCTCATGGCGATTATGTATAGACTACCATGAGCTCAATAAAATTACCATCAAGGATAAATTTCCCATTTTGGTAGTGGATGAATTGTTGGATGAATTACATGGAGCTATGTACTTCTCCAAGTTAGACCTTCATTCTAGATACCATCAAATCAGGATCAAGGATGAGGATATTCCTAAAATTGCATTTCGTACTCATGAAGGTCACTATGAGTTCTTGGTAATGTCATTTGGTCTGAAAAATTCTCCCACATTTTAGAGCTTGATGAACAACATATTTTTCCCTCTCCTATGGAAGTTCATCTTGGTTTTCTTTGATGATATCTTGGTTTATAACCGCTCATGGGAATAACACCTTATCCATGTAGATCAGACATTACAATTTTTGGTACAACATTAGCTTTTTGCTAAGCAGTCTAAGAGTCCCTTTGGTCTGATTGAAAAGGAGTATCTAGGATATATTATCTCCAAAGATGGCATCAAGGTCAATCTCAAGAAGATTTAGGCAGTTCAAGACTGGCCAAAACCTTGCACGCTCGAGGGACTTTGGGGATTCTTAGGGCTTACAGGTTATACCACAAATTTATTCATAACTATGGTAAAATTGTAGCCCCCATCACATCCATGTTAAAGAAGGACTCTTTTACTTGGATGGGGCCTGCTGACCAAGCCTTCCTCGAATTGAAGCATGCTTGACCACCACACCAATTTTAGCCATGCCATATTTTTTCAAGCCTTTAGTCATTGAAAGTGATGCTTCCGATCGTGGCATCGGGGCAGTGTTGATGTAGTAAGGGAGACCCTTGGATTTCACTAGTAAGGCACTCTTTGATCATAACTTGGGAAAATCTACATATGCCAAGGAGATTTTGGCAATCTTACATGTCGTAACCCATTGGTGACCATATCTCATTGGGTATCATTTCTCCATCAAAATAGATCATCAGAGTCTCAAATACTTCTTGGAACAACATGTTGCTACTCCGGAACAACAAAAATGGGTTTCTAAACTCATGGGATATGATTATGATATCACCTATAAGAAGGGCAAAGAGAATCTTGTGGTTGATGCTCTCTCTCGCAAATTTTATACCCTTAGTATGGTATGTGCCATTTCCTCACATTTTTGTCAATGAATAAATTCCTTATGATAGGAGGTCCTTTAGGATGTAGACTTGCAAGCTTTGGTGGCCTCACTTCATGATGATCCTACTTCATACCCAGGCTACATTTGGGATACCCATGAATTTTGTTATCACTAATGCCTTGTTATTCCTCGCACGTCCTCACTCTTTGAGATTTTCATGAAGGAACTACATACTTCTCTCTCTGCAGGCCATTCAATATTTATTAAAACATATGCACACCTCAAGTGCACATTCTTCTAGAAAGGTATGAAACAGGACATCCATGATTTTGTAGCAACTTGTGATACCTATCAATGGATGAAAGGTGAAACGGTCCGTTCTCTGGGTATTCTTCAACCCTTACCCATTCTAGATCAAATTTGGATGGATATTTCCATGGATTTTATAGAAGGGTTACCTAAATATGGCGGTAAGTCTATTATTCTTGTGGTCATGGATCACCTTTCAAAGTATGCTTATTTTTGTTCCCTTGTCCATCCTTACACAACCTCCACCGTGGCCCAAATATTTCTCGATTCTATTTTTTGTCTTCATGGTATGCCCACCTCCATTGTGTTCGATCGAGACCCAACCTTCACTAGTCATTTTTGGCAAGAATTGTTTAAGTTGCAAGGAACTCAGCTCAAAATGAGTTCAGCCTATCATCCATAAACAGATGGTCAAACTGAGATTATCAATAAATGTTTGGAGACCTATCTTCGTTGCTTTGCATTAGATCATTCTACTCAATGGGCGAAGTGGCTTCCTTTGGCCGAATGGTGGTACAACACTTCCTATCATACAACAACCAAAATCACCCCTTTGGAGTTCGTTTATGGGCACCCTCCACTCACGCATTCTTCATACATCCTAGGTAACTCCAAGGTGCAGGAAGTCGACACTACTCTTAGCCAACATATCAATGTTCTTCGCTAGTTGAAGTAGAATTTGAACATGGCCCAGAATTAGATGCAATAATAGGTTGACCAACATCGTTATGAGTGTAGATTTGATGTGGGTGATATGGTCTTCCTTCGCTTGTAGTTGTACAAACAATCATCTCTACAACTATTCTGGTGCTAGAAACTTGCTGCAAAATACTATGGAACCTACCAAGTTCTACAACGAATTGGTTCCATTGCTTACAAATTGGATCTTCCACCCACCTCCAAGCTCCATCCTATTTTCCATGTATCCTCTCTCAAAACATTTGTGGGAACACAAGTATAGGTTCAATCAACATTACCAAAATTGGATGAATAAGGGTCCATATTACTCGAACATGAACAATTGTTGGAGCGTCACACACGCACTCTATGCAATCGTATCATCACAAAAGTTCTTGTTTAGTGGCATGGGCTCTAGACAGATTATGCTATATGGGAGTCTCTCCATCAGCTCCAAAACTAGTTCCCTCATTTTTATCTTTGAGGAGAAAGCTTTTCGAAGGGGAAGGACATGTTAGGATCCTATCCTAATGCCATTTTGTAATTCTCATTTACTTATGTAATGGCCCACTCCCAACATGGGGGATCCCATTATAATATTAGTTTGTAATACTTTGTAATGTATGTGGCAAGTAAGGTGCTTAGCCAAGTGGTGCCATCTCATGTAACTATTTTTATCAAGATTGTAACCGATGTTAGGTAGGAGATTCTAGCTCGAGTGGCATTTTGTATGTAATCCAACTCTTGAGCCTTTAGGTAGGGTTGCATGAAGTTTTTATTTAAAAGATATGAATCCATGTACAAATTCATCTTTTTTCAAGCTAATGAAATATTGAAGGAGGTTGCCCCCTCTAAGAGGCCTATGATTCTATGTTATTGTGAGATTGTTTCATTTTTGCAAATTAATTTCTGCATAGTGTTATTGAGTTATTTGATGTATTTGAGTTATTTTTCAGTATTTTGTGTGTGCTTTATTTTAATAGTGAGATCCTAATGGATTATCCTTGCTTGGGAAAATCGTGCCTCATGTGGAGTGACATAACAAGCTACAACCAAGAGTGCAAGGTTCAACTAAATCAAGGGCCTCCAAATATTTTTTACAAGGCTGACTCCTTGTTAGGATGTGATATTTAAGGTGCTAGTTCCTCAAAAAAGGGAAAGGGTGTGAGAGTAAACTAAATAAAAACAAAATCAACAAAGAAAAAATCCAATATTCAGGCAAGTGATCATTAACACATGCACATACACACCAACGGATCTATAGGCAATACCAAAAATAGACATAGGCTCCCATGTATATATAGATGCAAATAAACTCTTACAAAGATTATGCCAAAAGCGAGGGTTCAAGATTACCCACAAAAAACTTAGGAATCACAACTATTTTTATAGAGATAAATGAAAGGATAGCCTACAAATGTATACAAATGAAAACTCATCGATCCTTTATAAAGCTAAGACTACTACTAATTATAGATTACAATAGGGAAGCTTTACCTCCAAAATTTGTAGGATGATCTGACTTCTTATCTACCATTTTTTTATGATTCTAAATATTTAATGGAGTAACCCTCAACCATTGTTGCTCTCAGTCTATAGTTGTCATGGTTGTAGGTCCCCCTTCTTTTCATCTTTAATGGTTCACCTACGTTTGCTTGACTTGCAAAGCTAAAGTGTTCTTGGTAGATAACTCATATTTCCTCAATAATGGTGTATTATATTTTATTTTCTTGGGAATATACACGCTCATCTATCTCCCCATTGGTTTTGGTGCAATCATCCACTTCAAGATTCATATGCTATTTTGGGACTTTTCCCAGCACCATTTGTCTTCTTGATTGGGATTTTCTTGTTTGTGCAATCAATACTTTTGTTTGGTTATTTTCTTCAAGACTAGAAGTTTTGATAAGTCATTTCATTGGGTCTTTTTCATCAAACTCTCTCTCTTCACTAAATCTCATCAAAATTACCAATTTCTATTATGCCTTTTTATTTATTTCCTTTATTCTATTTTATGATTCATTCTCTCTTCTTTTTCATACCAATATTTGTCCTACGGTGTTGCCATGTGTTTCAATTATACTAGTAACTCAGTTGGTTCTTTTATTGCTATAGAGAGGCTTCCACCTTAGTGGACCTTTTATGAATGTGGGGAAGTATATGTATTTTGGATTTTATCATTATAGAGTGATCACAAGGATCCCTCTCCTTTCTCCACTAGCTAATTTTATTCTTGCCACCTCCCACCATTAAGGATATCTTTGAAAGTTTGGTGGCAAGATGATGCATGATTTTCCAGAGGCCACTTATCCAAACTAATGCAAATGATGATGAGCTCTGTTGATTTTACCATATATGACATTTGGGTTGATCCTCCTATAAAAATTATTTTTATTTATCATCGAAAAGACTCGTCAAATTTTATTAGGAGTGAGGCCTAACTCAGATATCATAGAAAGGGCTTTAGACTACTTACTGTAGGCTATTTTATTATCAAGTGATCAACTTTCCCACACAAAGTAAGGGTTTTCATACCTATCTTTACCCTTTGGATATATCTATTTGGTGAAATATGACATGGAATATTTTTAGGCTGGCATGGATTGCAACTCCCTGGTTTTAGCCTTAGGCTCTTCATCTCCTTCTATAGTGCAATATAATAGAGTTGTAGTGATTAATCACTACAATTTTGGTTGCTCTTAGGGGGACTTTTGTTTACAAAAGGAAATTAACTCAGAAGCTAAAAGGCCTTTATCCATTGGGTGCAGAGTAGCTAAGGCATAGATTTTTGGAGGATGCTAGTTTTATTTTATAGCCTTTATTTAGAATTGGTGAGGCTCGTTCTCCTTTATTTCACCTTGCTTGTGTCAAAACCTTCCCTCACTTCTCCTATATTTTCATTGGGGTGAGCTTTTATTTTGTGCCCAAAGTGATATGGTAAAATCTTTTGGTTGTTTTCATCTTATGCACAATTATTTTAGCTAATGCAAGCCTACCACCCCACTTGTTTTGATCATTAAATTTGATGCCAATTTTGAGAATGAACTTATTGATGGATTTTGTGGCTATCTCCTTTTTTGGAAAATTATCCTACAAAATGAAAGAAAATAAAGAATATATATATATATATATATATATATATATATATATATATATATATATATATATATATATATATATATATATATATATACATACATGACCCAAGAGTTGGGTATCATTTCAAACTATCCCTATCCCATACTTATTTGTTTGTATTCCTTTGGGGGATTGGGATCCCAATTTTTTATTGTCCCATATCTCATTAGTCTTTCTAGAGTAGTTGGCCATGATTCCTCATTTATTTCATAGGGGTTTGGCCATTCTTCTTTCGCTGTCAATATCTGGTCATTACTCCATTCAGATGGTGGCAATGTATCTTTATAATAAGGATGAAGAAGTTGACTTGGAACTTTGATCTTGGTCTCATACACTATCCTTAGCACCATAAAATACCAATCCAAATATATATACCCTCCTAATCTGAAAGTGAAATATCTAGATAGACAAATTGCAAAATGAGGAGAAAGATCGATTATCGATACATCTTGCATAATTATTTGATTTGGGTAAGAATATGGGGAAAGAAAAAGATTTTTTGCAACCCCCAACATTTGAACTGGATTGTTGTCCAATTGCATAAATCTTTTGTTTGTTGACTGATATCTGAACCCCAATGCATTTGCTATTTATTTTGACATAATGGATGTGATGACCCTAAAGTATATAATACAATTATGGATTAATTTGTCTTGAAAGACTAGGGCCAGATAGAATGGGGACTTGGATCTATTAGATCTTAGGGATAAGATTTGCAGCAATCATAGTTTATGGCTGCCTCATTTTTTATTCTTCCTCCAAGGCCTTTTGCAAATGCTCTTTTTTCCCTAGAATAGCTAATATTTCTCAAACTAGGACTAGTATAGTGGATTTTTCAAGTGATCCACTATGTTGAAATATTCCAGAGATATCGATTTCTGAGGAAAAAAGTATGGTCTCTCTTGAATTGATAAAATATCCTTGGCTATCTCCAATGGCACTGACTATTGCCTTGGGATTGTCAGGATATTTTGTTTAATAAATACCAAAGTTTTTGGTGATAAAGTTGTTGATGGTTTAGAGTCGTCTCTGACTGCTCTATTTTGATTTCTTGGGGCCCTTAGACCATTTGGTCGAGTGATGGTATGGGGCACATAAGTCACTAACCATTGCGATATTACGAACAAAGGATGCTATTATAATTGAATTGACTTGTGTTGAATACTAAAAGTTGGTGGATTGCTTGCATCCTTTTCCTCCATTTATTGCTTCTTAGACTTCATTAGATAATCTGATTGGACTTGAGGTATTTTGACCATTATATTTCCCATTTTGTCAAATATCGCATAGATATCTTCTTCATCTCAAGCTACTAGGATTCAATCTTGAGAAACATAACCAAGTTTTGTGGTGGTGATCTAGGAATTATGCTCTGGCATCTAGTTTTTAGCTTTTGAATATGAGTTGGATGACATCATCTCCTATGTTGAAGTGGCCAAAAGTTATGATGTTTATCCTAGGTTGACTTGGTTGAAGGAATTTTCAAAAGGAGGATTATGGTGGGTTCCTCTATATAATTATTTTGTATAGGGGCTAGTTCCTTGGCATGGTTAGGAACTTTTTTTTATAGAGGGGTTACCACTAGGACTATTTTTTGATGACGGGCTTGAGATTGACCATTTTATCAAGTATTTTAGAACTAGGGACTAAAGTACCAAATGGGAGGGTTTTTATATCCCTAGTTTCCTTATGAAGAAGGAGGCTTGTAGTTATTCTAATAGGGATATATTGGGGTATTTGTTTCCATTATTATAGCCAATAGTTGATTAGATATAAATGTAAGCAGTTTGTGGGATGAGTCTTGCTCAAGGTTCCTAGGGTTTGATGGAGTTGGAGTTTGTGAGGATACAACAACCAAGGATGAATGAGGGAATGACTAGGAGGTTGTTGGCTGAACAATATGAACTGAGAGTTGTACATTGGGGTATAGAGATGTGGGAAGCCTAGGGGCTAATATTCTAGTTTAACTTAAATCATCCTCAACATGGATGACTAACTCATATGCTTCTAATAGGATGTTTTATCTAGCTTTAATAATCATTGAAATCTCAAAATCCATTGCTTTTAAGTAGTATATAAGTTCCATACCTCATGGGAGATGCATGTCCTCTAGTATTCTATGCCATGAATATGAAATTTGAGGTTGAAATCCTCTACTACCTTCATGGATACTCTTTTGATTATTTCTAGTTGTTGTAGGAGTGATATCCCTTCCACATTTTCCCTAAATATTTCAACAAAAACATCGTTGAGCTAGTTCCAATAGTTGATTAAACTAGGTTGCAGTGTGATGTACCATTCTTGTTCTTTTTCTCTAAAATATGTTGCCAAAAACCTTAGAGCTATGTTTTACTCTGATATATTATGGATCGTACACAAGCTCACCACATAGTTAAGATGCTCTAGGGGGTTAGTGATATCTTCACCAGTGAAATAAGTGAGAGACTTCAGAGCATATTGGGGTATTTCTTTCTATATTTCAGTTGGTGTTGGTGGTGCCAACAAAACTCTATCATTCTATGCAGGGAATTTTGCATGGGATGGTACTGGGGGTGGAGCAATCATATTATGGACTATAATTTTTCTTCTTTCCATAATGGTTGTAGATAGTGACAACAAATCTTATCACATTTGGCAAATGTAAAAATATTAAACACAAGATTTTTGCTTGGTTGTCTTTGAGCTCTTTCTTTAGGATGGAGTTTCCAAGTGAATGTGGCTTCTTGATTTTGAAAAGTAGATAGACTGAGGTCTTCACCTAAAACTTGGTCTAGTATCTTCAATAATAACTTCTTCTCATGTTTATTCTAGAGTAGAGTCATTAGATGAGAAAAGAGATGCTTCAACAAGTGAGAATAGACCAAGACACCTCACCAAGTCTCAGCCCTACTCCTTGTGATTTTGGAACCAATGATGTGTCACTAGGGTCCCATTGGGTATGCCATTAAACTATTATCATATTTTATTATCCCCACCTATGAAAATTGTGCCCCATGTGGAGCGACATAGTGAGCCACAACTGAGAGCATAGGGTTTGACTCAATAGAGAGCCTTCAAGAATTTTTTACAAGGCCAACTCCTTGTTAGGATATTATCTTCAAGGTGCTAGTTGCTCAAAAAAATAAAAGAGTGTGAGAGAGTAAACTAAATAAAAACAAACTCCACAAATAAAAAGAGGGAAATGCACTAAGAGATCCGCTAGATCTTCCTCCAAAAATAGGCATGAATGTTATGTGCTAGTGGTGAAAACTTCCTCTCCTTGACATAGTAAAGTACAATCAAGATATACTAGTTATACATATGCATGAGAAGGCAAGTCTCGTAGGAGAGCAAAGCAAGTGACTCAGTCTAAAAATAGATGCAAGCCCCTCACACACACATACACTTAATAAAACCCAATATTTAGGCAAATATCACTAACACATACACATACACAACAACAGGTCTACAAGCAATACCAAAAAATAGACATAGGCTCCCATGTATATATAGATGCAAGAAAACTCTCACAAATATTATACCAAAAGTAGGGGTTTAATATTTTCCACAAGATGCTCAAGAACCACAACTATTTTTATAGAGATAAATGAAAGGAAATCTTACAAATACAAACTCGTCGATCCTTTACAAAGTTAAGACTACTACTATTTATAGATTACAATAGGGAAACTTTCCCTCCAAATTTTTTAGGATGATCTAACTTCTTATTTACCCTTTTTTGGGGATTCTAAATATTTAATGGAGTAACCCTTGATAATTGTTGTTATCAGTCTATAGTTGTCATGGTTATAGGTCCCCATTCTTTTCATATTTAATGGTTCACCTACCTTTGTTTGATGTATAGAGCTGAAGTGTTCATGGTAGATAACCCATATTTTCTTAATAATGGCATACTATCTTTTATTTTTTTAGGAATTTGGGTGCACACCTACCTCCCCCTTGGTTTTGGTGCAATCGTCTACTTCCAAAGTCATCCACTATTTTGGGACTTTTCCTAGCAACCTTTGTCTACCTGATCAGGATTTTCTTGTTTATGCAATCGAGATTTTTACTTTATCATTTCCTTTAGGACTTTAGGAGTTTTAATAAGTCATTTTATTGGGACTTTTTTATGGGACCTTCTTTCTTTGTTGAATCTCATCAAAATACCTAATTGCTCTTATGCATTTTCTACTTTTGCTTTTGTTTTGTTTTATGATTCCTTCTCCCTTCTTGTTCATGCCAACCTTTATCTTATGGTGTTTCCATGTGTGTTAGTTCTTCTAGTAACTCAATTGGTTATTTTATTGCTATAGAGAGGCTTTCCTCTTAGCAACCCTTTCATCACAAGGATCCCTTTCCTTTCCCCACTTGATGGTTTCCTCTTTGGTGCCTCCCACCATTAAGGATATCCTTTAAAATATGGTGGCAAGATGATGCATGAGTTTCTAGAGGCCGCTTACTCAAATTAATGCATATGACAATAAGCTCTGCTAATTTTTCCATGAATGACGTTTAGGTTGGTCCTCCTATAATGACTTATTTTTAGTTGTCACCAAAAAGGCTTATCAAATTTTATTAAGAGTAAGGTCTAACTCATAAATCATCGAAAGGGCTTCAAATTGCTAACTTTAAACCATTTTCTTATCAGGTGATCAACTTGCCCACACAAAGTAAGGGTTTTTACACCTGTCTTTACCCTGTAGAGATATCTATTTGGTTAAATATGATATGGAATAATTTTAGTCTGGCATGGATCAAGGCTCCCTAGCCTTAGGCTCTTCATATTCTTTTGGTGCACAATCTAATAGAGTCGTAGTGATTTATCACTACAATTTTGGCTGATATCAGGGAGATTTCTATTTGCAGAAGGAAATGAACTCGGAAGCTAAAAGGTCTTTATCCATTGGGTGTAGAGTTGTTGAGGCATATATTTTTGGAGGAAGCTAGTATTCTTTGATAGAATTTATTTGGGATTGGTGAAGCTTGTTCTTCTTTATTTCACCTTGCTTGGATCAACACCTTCCCATGCTTCTCCTGTCTATTCATTGGAGTGAGCTTCTTCTTTCATGCCCAAAGTGACGTGGTTAAATATTTAGCTTATTTTTATCTTATGTGCAATTATTTTATTTAATGTAATCCTACCATCCCACGTTTTGTTATCATTAAATTCGATGCCAATATTGAGTACAACCTTATTGATGTATTTTATGGATATCTCCTTTTTGGAAAATTATCTTGCAAAAAAAAAGAAAATAAAGCAAAATTATATATATATATAGATTATATATACATGACTAAAGAGTTGGTTTTAAACTATCCCTATCCTATACCTATTTTTCTATATTCCTTCAAGGGATTAGGATCCCAATTTTCTATCGATGCATGTCTTGTCAGTCCTTCTGGAGTAGTTGGCCATGATTCCTCATTTATTTTATAGGGGTTTGGTCATTCTTATTTGGACGCCAATATTTGATCATTGCTACATTTATATGGTGGAAATATCTCTATATTATGAGGATGCAACAGTTCACTTGGAAATTTGATCCTGGTCTCGTATACTATCCTTAGCACCATCAAAGATCAATCCATATATATATACCCTCCCAATATTACAATGAAATCTCTATATAGGTAGATGCTGAAAGGAGGAAGATCAATTGTTGATACAACTTGCATAACTACTTTATTCGGGTAAGCATATGGGGAAAGAAAAAGTTTTTTTACAACCCCCAATATTTGAATTGGACTACCATACAACTACATAACTCATTTTTTTGTTGAATGATTGATGCAGGAGCATCCGGCTGCAGTCGAGCAATCATTCATTTTCCAGCTTGGCGGAGGTTTGGCAAAGCAATTTTTCGGTTTGAGGAAGTTTTGTAAGGCAAAGGGGAGAGGGGTCGCAAAATTGTGACATGTCACGATTTCCCAAAAGCTGTAGAGTGTCTTTGGCGGGTTTCGTCGCGATATCGCGACGTCGCGATATTGCGACCGTTTTGCAAGGCAGCGGAGAGGAGTGTAAGTTGTCACGATATCGCGACGGTTTTGCAATGTAGTGTGGGGAGGCTTTAGACGTCGCGATATCGCGACGTCTTCAGAGCAAGACAGAGGAGAAGAGCCCTGTCGCGATATCGCCACAGGTCACGATATCGTGACCTGTCACGATATCGCGGCAAATCAAAAGCTGCCACATGGCTTATTTCGAAGGCAGCACCGAGGGCTAAGACAAAGCCAAAATCATACCAAAGGGCTCGACGTAGAGGAGGCACTTCCGGTCGCGATATCGCGACAGGTCACGATTTCGTGACCTATCACGATATCGCGGCCAACCAAAGGCCGACACGTGGCGCAACATTGGTCAGCCGCGGGAGTTAAAGAAGTTAGAGAGCAAAGTAAGGCTCGAAAAAAAAAAAAGAACAAACAGACGGCCGAGAGCGGCCGAGTTTGACACGTGGATGGCCACGAGTAACTTGAAAATTGTGCAGGGCGCGTGTTCCAAATTTATTACGTCGGAGAGAAGGCATGGCCAATTTTACATGTGGATAGCTACGTGTGTTAAAATGAGATGAGGGCCACGGCCACGTATTTATGTATTGTTGGCAAAGTAACAGGTACGGACATTAAAACAGACACAGGCAATGGCCATTATGAAGGAGACCAACGCAGAGGAACAACCTGACTTAGACGGCGGTGCAGGTCAAGGAGGCCATTAATACAAGCTCAGGGATAGATCGGGCAGAGATTGTCATTAATGACAAAATTTTGAAAACCCGGGAAGGAGGGAAATTCAAACTGGAAAATCTTGTTTGGTGGGAGCATTGATTTTCGGGAGGACCGGGACCTCGTTAGAGACCCGAATTTTTGTATTATTGAGGACGGCGGACCGGAGAATGGGGGAGGAAGTAGAATAGAGTGGGGAGAACAGAGCCGAAGCCGAGACCGACCATTGTAAGCCTGCGGGCTATTTTTTATTTTAAATGCATGTAAATATTTGAAATTTGAAGGAGAATGCAAAGAATTTAAGGTCCCTGTTTTTCCCATCTCCGTCAGTGGTATCAGAGCGGGAGTTCTTGAGTGCGTAAACAGACCGCCGGTCATGAGGCAGTTTGCGCCAGGACGTGTGGGAGGGTTTGAGTTTGGGTGAAGATGCCTCCAAGAAGAAACCCAATGGGTGGAAGAGGCATGGCAGCGGAAGATTTTTGGGCTTTGCAGCGGCAAGTCCAGGCCCTGCAAGAAGAGCTACACAGAGGACGTGAGCCGAGAAGGGATGCAGACAATGAGGATGAAGTGGAAGAGGAGAATGAGTTTGAAGAAGAGGAGGAAGATGTAGACCCGACACAGGCCCAGTTATACAAGGCCATCTCCCAGATCGGGAAGAGGTCGAAGTTAGAGGTTCCCACGTATTCTGGGAACTTGAACCCAAAGGAATTGATAGACTGGGTGAATGAATTAGAAGAATACTTCGAATACGAAGAAGTTGAAGACCCTAACCGAGTCAAATTTGCTAAGACCCGACTGAAGGGTCATGCTAGCATTTGGTGGAAGGGGGTACAGCTGGAGAGAAATCAAAGAGGAAAAGAACGGATTACCAGGTGGGACAGAATGGTGGAGAAATTAAAAAGACAGTTCATCCCTGTTGACTATGAGCTGGATCTGTTACGTAAAATGCAAAGCTTGAGGCAGATGAACAGAACAGTTCAAGAATATACGGAGGATTTTTATAAAATTTCCATCAGAATCGGACACTTAGAAGCCAACAAAGAAAAGGTGGCCCGTTACATTAATGGGTTGAGACCGAGTGTGCAGGAGGAGTTGAGCTTGGTTCGGGTAAGCACCATCGAAGACGCTTACCAGTTTGCTTTAAATGTTGAAGGAAAATTGAACCGAAGGTTTGAAAGCAACCAAAAGTTAAAGAATCGAGAGGAAAGAATGGTGGAAAGAAAGAAGGAAAGGAAGAGAAGAAGGAAGAAGAGAGCAGCATCCGGGATCAGAGAGAAGAGGAAGACCCAAAATCGCAAGTTCAGAATGATAACTACCCGAGAGGAAGGGGTAGATCTGGACGTGGGAATGAAAGGGGAGTATTCCGTGGAACATGTTTCCACTGTGGTGAAGAAGGGCATCGTGCATTCGAGTGTCCACAACACCGGGAAAAGACGAACAAGAAATCGGTGGGTCCCGCCAGAGTAGTTGTGGCAGTTGAGGATGCTGATTCAGAGCATTCTGAAGAAGCTGAAAAGGGGAAGCCATGATTGTGAGAAGGACCATGCTGGTGGATGAAGACCAGTCTGAGCAAAGGAGAAGCCTGTTCCGCACCCGGTGCAAAAGTGCGGGCAAAGTCTGTAATGTCATTATTGACAATGGGAGTACCGACAACTTGGTTTTCGAGGATATGGTTACTAAGTTGCAGTGGAGAGAAGGAGACACCCACACCCGTACCGGATTGCATGGTTGCGAAAGGACCACAGAGCTTGGGTCCGAGAACAGTGTTTAGTCACGTTCCAGATTGGGAGATACCAGGATGAAGTCCTGTGTGATGTATTCCCTATGGATGCATGCCATTTGCTATTGGGCAGGCCATGGCAGTTTGATCGGAGTGCAGTGCATGATGGCCGTGCAAATACTTATTCCTTGGTGAAATATGGAATGCGGCACAAGTTGAAGCCATTGCAGACCGAAGATGAGAAGGTGTGCAGTAATGCCAAAATTTTTCTGGTAGAAGGCAGAAATTTTTGCCAAGAAACAGAATTTGAGCAGGTTGTAAAGGCCGATGACTGTTTGGAGGAGTTACAAGAAACACGGGCCGAACATCCGAGAAGTGAAGGTCACTTCTCCAGTTACCCTGGGTGTCTGATGTAGGAGCATCCGGCTGCAGTCGAGCAATCGTGCATTTTCTAGCTTGGGGGAGGTTTGGCAAAGCAATTTTTTGGTTTGAGGAAGTTTTGTAAGGCAAAGGGGAGAGGGGTCACGAAATCACGACATGTCACGATATCGCGACCCCAAAAGCTGCAGAGTGTCTTTGGCGGGTTTCATCGCGATATCGCGACGTCGCGATATCACGACGTCGCGATATCGTGATCGTTTTGCAAGGCAGCGAAGAGGAGTGTAAGTTGTCACGATATCACGACATCGCGATATCACGACGGTTTTGCAATGTAGTGTGGGGAGGCTTCAGACGTCGCGATATCGTGACGTCGCGATATCGCGACCGTCTTCAGAGCAAGACAGAGGAGAAGAGCCCTGTCGCGATATCGTGGCAAATCAAAAGCTGCCATGTGGCTTATTTCGAAGGCAGCACCGAGGGCTAAGAAAAAGCCAGAATCATACCAAAGGGCTCGACGTAAAGGAGGTGCTTCTGATCGTGATATCGCGACAGGTCACGATTTTGTGACCTGTCACGATATCGCGACCAACCAAAGGCCGACACGTGGCACAACATTGGTCAGCCGCGGGAGTTAAAGAAGTTAGAGAGCAAAGTAAGGCTCAAAAAAAAAGAAAAGAACAAACAGACGGCCGAGAGCGGCCGAGTTTGACACGTGGACGGCCACGAGTAACTTGACAATTGTGCAGGGCGTGTGTTCCAAATTTATTATGTCGGAGAGAAGGCATGGCCAGTTTTACATGCGGACAGCTACGTGTGTTAAAATGAGATGAGGGCCACGACCACGTATTTATGTATTGTTGGCAAAGTAATAGGTACAAACATTAAAATAGACACAGGCAATGGCCATTATGAAGGAGACCAACGCAGAGGAACAACCTGACTTAGACGGCGGTACAGGTCAAGGAGGCCATTAATACAAGCTCAAGGATAGATCGTGCAGAGATTGTCATTAATGACAAAATTTTGAAAACCCGGGAAGGAGGGAAATTCAAACTAGAAAATCTTGTTTGGTGGGAGCATTGATTTCCGGGAGGACCAGGACCTCGTTAAAGACCCAAATTTTTGTATTAGTGAGGACGGCGGACCGGAGAACGGGGGAGGAAGTAGAACAGAGTGGGGAGAACAGAGCCGAAGCCGAGACCGGCCATTGTAAGCCTGTGGGCTATTTTTATTTTAAATGCATGTAAATATTTGAAATTTGAAGGAGAATGCAAAGAATTTAAGGTCCTTATTTTTCCCGTCTCCGTCAATGATATCTTAATCCCAATGCATCCACTATTTTTTTTGTCATAACGGATGTGCTGGCCCTAGAGTCTATAATACTGTTATGGATTAATTTATCTTCATAGACTAGGGTAAGATAGGATGGGGGGCTTGGGTCTATTGGATCTTGGGGATAATATTTACAAAATAGTCATAGTTTGTGGCTACCTCCTTTTTTATTCTTCCTCCAAGGCCTTTTGCAAATGTTGTTTCTAACCTAGAAAAGCTAACATTTCCCAAATTGGGACTGGTATAGTGGATTTTTTCAAGTGATCTACTATGCTAAAATATTATAGGGATATTGCTTTTAGAGGAACAAAGCACAATTTATCTTGAATTGGCAAAATATCCTTGGTTGGTTCCAATGATACTAACTGTTGCGTTGGGATTGTTGGGGTATTTTGTTTAATAAATGCCAAAATTTTTGGTGATAAAGTTGTTGATGGTTTCAAGTTGTCTACAATGTTATTATTGCCTAGGGCCATTAGGTCATTTGGTTGAGTAATGTAAGGGGGCATAGAATTGTCTGCGGTGGTGATCCAGAAATTGTGCTTTAGCATCTAGTTTTTAACTTTTTAATATGAGTTGGGTGGCATCATCTCCTATGTTGAAGTGGACAAAAGTTGTGAAGTTTCTCCTAGATTGAATTTTATGAGGGAATTTTCAAGAGGTGGGTAGCACCTTGTGGTGGATCCCTCTATATAATTATTTTGTATAGGGGCTAATTCCCTGGATTTTTTAGGAACTTTTGTTTATCTAGGGGTTACCACTAGGACTATTTGTTGATGATGGGCTTGAGATTGACCATTTTCTTGAGTATTTTGTAACTAGGGCCTAGAATACCCAATGGAAGGGTTTCTATATCCCTTGTTTCTTTATGAAGAGGGGGGTTTGTAGTCATTCTGATAGGGACATCTCAAGGCATTATGCTCCCTTATCATGGCTAACATTTGATTAGCTATAAATGTAAGCGATTTATGGGTTGAGTGTTACTCAATGTCCTTGGGGTTTCATGGAGTTGGAGTTTGTGAGGATACAAAAACCAAGGATGAATGAGGGAAAATGGGTTAATACACCAAGATATCCACTAAGAGCTTCCTACAAAAATAAGCTTAAATGTTATGTATCTGTGGTGAACACTTTCTCTCCTCGATATTGTGAAGTACAATCAAGATCTACTAGTTATACACATGCATGAGAAGGTGGGCCCTACAGGAGAGCCAAGCAAGTGACTTAGACTAAAAATAAACATAGGCCCCTCACATGCATACACTTAATAAAACCCAATATTTAGGAAAAATATCAATAACAAATACACATACACAACAACAAGTCTACAGGAAATGTCAAAAAATAGATACATCCCATGTATATATAGATACAAGCAAACTATTACAAAGATTGTGCCAAAAGCAGGGATTCAAGATTTCCCATAAGCCACTCAAGAACCACAACTTTTTTTACAAAGAGAAATAAAATAAAAGCCTACAAATATGTACAAATGCAAACTCGTCGATCATTTATAAAGCTAAGACTACTACTATCTATAGACTACAACAGAGAAACTTTCCCTCCAAAATTTGTAGGATGATTTGACTTCTTATCTACTCTTTTTCTATAAAAATGGAGTAGCCCTTGGTTGTTGTTGTGACCAATTTGTAGTTATCATGGTTTTAGATCCCCCTTATTTTTATCTTTAATGGTTCACATACCTTAGCTTGAATTGCAAAGCTAAAGCATTCCTGGTAGATAATCCATCTTTTCTCAATAATGGCATACTATATTTACTTTTCCTGGGAATCTGTGTGCTCACCTACCTCCCCCTTGGTTTTAGTGAAATATTCTACTTCCAAAGTCATCCACTATTTTAGGAATTTTCCCAACACCCTTTGTTTGCCTTATCAATATTTTCATATTTGTGCAATCATGACTTTTGCTTGGTCATTTCCTTTGAGAATTTTGAAGTTTTGATAAGTTATTTCATCAGGCATTTTTCATCGAACCTTATTTCTTTGTTGAATCTCATAAAATTATCAATTGCTCTTATGCATTTTATATTTCTTCCTTTGTTCTATTTTATGATTCCTTCTCCCTTCTTGTTCATACCAACCTTTGTCTTAAGGTGTTTCCATGTGTACCAATTTTTCTAGTAACTCAACTGGTTCTTATATTGCTATAGAGAGGCTTTTACCTTAGTAGCCCTTTTATGATTGTGGGGAAGTATATGTATTTTGGATTTCATGATTATAAAGTGATCACAAGGATCCCTCTCCTTTCTCCACTTGTTGATTTCCTCTTTTCCACCTCCCACCATTAAGGATATCCTTCAAAGTCTAGTGGTAAGATGACGCACGAGTTACCAAAGGCCGCTTATCCAAATTAATGTAGATGATGATGAGATTTGTTGATTTTTCCATAGATGACATTTGGGTTGATCATCCTCCTATAATGAAGTCTTTTCAGTTATCACAAAAAAGGCTCATAAGCTTTTATCAAGAATGGGATCTAACTTAGATATCATTGAAAGGGCTTAAGATTGCTTATTGTAGATCATTTTCTTATCAGGTGATCAACTTGCCCACATAGAGTAAGGGTTTCCAGACATGTCTTTAACCTTTTGAGATTTTTGTTTGGTGTAATATGACATGGAGTATTTTTAGGCTAGCATGGATTGCAACTCCCTAGTTTTAACCTCATGCTCTTCATCTTCTTCTAGAGCACAATATAACAAATTTATAATGATTTATCACTAAACATGCATCCATAATTCACATGTATTTTTCCAGTCACTTTATATTTATGTCAACACTTTATCTAAGAGTGTTTATTACCTATGTAATACTTACAAGTATACATGTTCTAACATCTAGTTGTCACATATATAGATCTTTCATAATGACTATAACAACTCATCATCAAAACTTTTACATATGATTCTTTCTTCACAAAATTTGTGTCACTAATTTGTGCTTGTCCTTCATATCCAAGGCCTTAATTCTTTGGCATTATACCTAGCATTCTGGGTATTTTCACACCTAGACAATATCTTCTTAAACCTATATCATTGTATCCTATTTTTTCATTATTTTTTAACCAATACCTTCAATATGCTTTTCAAAGCACCCAATTTCTTCATCACCACTTTGATTTTTTCACCATTACCAACAATATTCAAATACCAAACATCATCATCACAATGACATTCAATACGATTTGAACTATGACTATCACTTTTAGTTCTAACAATATGGCCTTGTCATGGCCAAACAACCATCTTCCATACAAAATTTTATTTCATCAACAATATTCAAATCACTTGTATCACAACACACATTTTCCATTGTAGGCTTCAAATCATAAGTAAAATCTATCCTTTGAAGGTCACTTGTGTCACAACAAACATGTATCATCATGGGCTTTGCCTTTAATATTTATTCTATTTTTCCTTTGCTATTGTGCTTAAAGATGTCAAGAATAATTAATGCTATATATATATATAGATAGATAGATAGATAGATATTGTATTCACAACTTCAATTGGGAATGGAACACCATTTTCAAGGTTATCTTCACAAGTATCAACATCTTTGATAATGGAATGTAAGCAAGACCTTAATGTTAAGAATTATCTATTTTCATAAAATTATCTACCTTCTTAAAATAGAGATTTCTAGTTTACTTCTTTCTTATTTCACTTGCTTTTGGTGACCCATAATTTAAAATTTTGGTTTGCTTTTCTCCACATGTACTATATTCTAGTGATGCATACTTTTGAATGTTAGCTTACTTCCTCTTTGCATTTGTCATGTTGTCTAGTGATGTGAACACTTAATTTTGTATCCTTTGAATTTTGTTTTCTTCAACAAATATAAGGGTTTCCTTATATATCTTAAAATGGCCTCCTTTTCCAAGGAGAGGGGGGAACTACAGGGGAATTCCCTGGGAAGTCCTATTTTGCTTCCCTGCTTCCCCCCTCCCTGGTCCTATCCCAGTTCCCTGGCACTTTCCTAGCCCTTCCTTCTTGGCTAGATGGATTGGTAGACAATATCCTTGGGGTGGGAGGTCACTTCTCCTTTTGTTTGCTCCCTTCCATGCCTATTTAAAGGGTTCCTTCATGTGCCTCTGGTATGGTACGTCCCTAGGACCTTCCCTAGGATTTTTGGGTTGTTTCAAGGATTTTTCTCCCTGGTGCTCTTAGTGTGTCCCAGATTTTTACAGGTTTCTACTTGGTGCTGAGATTTAGTGGTTCTCTAGGTGTGGGGGACCGTGTCTTTGGGAGAGTTACTTCTTGAGTAGTTTTGCACAATATATTTTTAGTCAATGTTGGGACCATGCGCTTTTTGGGTTCATGGATGTGGAATTCTTGGTGGGCTATTAGCATTTTTCATGGCTTTGACAAGGGCTTCTATGTTGCTTGTTGTTGTGATCCTGTTGGTCTTCCTTTTCTGGTTCCCAAAAGCTGTTCATTGGTGGTGCTAAAGGTTTTCAAGGGTTTCTTGCTACATTTTTTTGGTCTGGTAAGCCCTGTGCTTAACACCTTCAACTTGTTCATCCCGTGGCTCATTCTTTTTGGGTTTCTTTGGAACTTTCTCATATCTTTCCCGTGGCTTGCGGTTATACTTCTGCTACTTCCTCTCCTACTAGCATCTTTGTAGCTCAACCTCTATGCATGGGGATTTCATGGCCTATGGAGATCCTTGTTTTTTGTTCCAATTTTTAGGCCTATGCAGGATACTGTTCTATAGCTTCCCCCTCCCTGGTCCTATCCTAGTTCCTTGGAACTTCCTTGGCCCTTCCTTCTTGGCTGGCTGGTGTTGCAAATAATATCCTTGGGTTGGGAGGTCACTGATCCATTTTTATACCCCTTTACGTACCTTATGGTGGGGTTCTTTCAGGTGCCTTTGTTTTGGGATGTCCCTGGGATCTATCCCATCCTACTATTCGGGGTGGTTTTTTGTAAAGCAATTCTAGTTTTCTGGTGTTGACTTGTCAAAGTCTGGTTTTCCCCTATGTAGGACTGTGTATTTTTGTATTTTCCCTTCTTTGGAGGGTTTCTTATTTTTTCCCGCTGAATGGGTTGTTCATATTAGTGTCTAGGCGGGAATATTCAAACTTTAAAAATTACCACTTTTTTGTTTTCCCGCTTAGCAGGTTATTCAAATTCGTGGCTAGGCAAGATGTTCTTTTTTCCCACTTCGGATGCATTTTTTACGCAATTTTATTGAAGGTTTTACTTAAGCCTTTCCTTAAGCCTTTCCACGAGCCTTTTCGATGGCATTTTATGATGCCTTGCTTGTGGTCTAGTGACCTATTGTAATAAGGTTTTGGGGCCCTTTCAAAACCCATTTTAATGAAATTTTAACTTACCAAAAAAATGGCCTCCTTTTCTATATACCACCGGTCATATATACCAAACGTTTTGATATGTTTGGCCTTCCTATATACTCATTGTTACATAGAAGAAGCTATTACTCTCTATATACGTGATTGTATATGAGAGAGACCTTAAGGTACATGAAAGAGATCAATACATGATACCAAGGTAGTACTAAAAATGATTTGTCGTATCAATAACATCTACTTAAAGAGAAATATTCATACGTGGGCATAACTTCCCTATATACTTGGATTTTCTCAATTTTAGGATTTATGTCTAACAATAGTAATGAATGAGGTAAAAATGGAGTAAAACAAAATATCACAAAAAAATGTGTCCTTATTTCTCCTTGATGATTTATAGGGTTGATGGCCAAGTGTCATTATGTCAGCTATATTAGGATTTAGACAATAATAACTTAATGCAATAGCATTACCTATAAATGCAAGTCAGAGACATCATTTATAACGAATGCTATAATTTTGCAAAGCACATGTTTAAATTTTTTTTATACAGTTTTTTTTTTTAAATAAGGTGTTGGTCCCTCACACAAATGCACCTTTTTACAATGAAAATTCACTATAAACTATAGGACGCCTTAAATTCAAAAAACATTCTTTCAAAAACATTCAATTTTATATTTATTTCTTTTTATAAATGTCAATTTCTCTTCAAATTAATTACCCACTTAAAAAAATCACATATACACCTTTTAACTCCTTAATTACACTTCTTACAAAAATAAATTTGCTATGTTTATTTTTGCAAAATATTTTCTCTAATTGATATATGTATTTTAAAAAAAAATTTCTTCTTTTATTTTCAAAATATTTTTTTTGGTAGGTAAAATTGATTAAGTGCGGGATTTAAATGGGTCCCAAACCCAAGTACATAAACTGGTAGCTAATCCAATAGCATAAGATAACACAGACATGTATATTGGCCAACAATAACCTGAATAAAAAGATCCAAATAGCAACAGAGAAGGCTAGATGGACCGTTGGTGCCAGATAAACACAAATATAGTTCAAGCAATATCCACATAGGGGTTTCTTAAGAGAAGTAACTACCTAAAAAAATTGTAAAGGAGCTATGAAAAAAACCCACATAGGGGAAGCTCACAAAAGATCCAAAAAACTATAATAGACACTTGTACAAAAATGAACACAGTGCTCAAAAAGGCCCATGTAGGGGCACTATAGATTATAATTAAAATCCCATGTAGGGGATAAAAAGACCAAAAATAGAGAGACCCAACATGAGAACAAACAAAGTACTCAATAGACCCAGACCTAGACCTCTGTAACATCTTCATTTGTAGGAGCATCTCTAGGATGGTTTGGGAGTAGCACCTTAAGAGTCTCATTGATCTTATCCATGAGCCAACACTAATAGCAAGATAGAGAGTCACGCTAATCAGAAAATTTCCACCATAAGAATTAGAACCAAAGAAACACATCATGCTAAAAATGGTAGAGTCAACATTGGAGAAGCTAACTTGCCAAAACCTGTGACTACATTTTTCAAAATAAATTATTAGTAGTATTTAAAACTTCTTGGGGAAAGCTTTCTTTCCAAATGGATAGATATTTATGGATAACTCCCCAATTGGTAAGAATATCTGTAGGTCTATTAGCTTCACGAGACACATGGTTGATAGAGATATCATTGAAATTTTGGGACAACTTCTTAGCTTCTTGAATAATAGTTCTGACATTCCAAGAGGACACCCTATTTTTTTAAGATAATTTATAATGTTCAAATAATCTTCCTCAATACAATTGTTACCTTTATAATCCTTGAGAAGATCTAACCCTCTCCACAGCGCACGACCTTCAGTAAAATGATTAGTTGGGCACCCCAAATACTTAGTATAAGCCATAATAACTTATCCACTGCTATCTCTGACTAGGTCACCTGCACCAACATCCCCTGGGTTTCCTTTGGAGGCACCATCAAAGTTAAATTTCAACCACTCACTTTGGGGAGGGATCCAATGGGCACCCACTCTGGGATGGGGGCTGGTAAACTTGAATTGGAGTTGCAGGGAATATTTAAAGAAGAGAATATAATAGACTCCAATATAGAATCAGGTGGTTTGGGATAAGGGAAGAGCTAGAAATTCTCGACAACAAAGGCAATAGCTTTGTTGGCAACAAATATGGGATCCTTAGAGGAGGAAGAAAAAACCCTGCTATTTCTTTCAAGCCATAATTGCCATAAGATATGATGAAGGCTCACTTTCCATAAAGAAGATAATTTGATATTTTTTAATGGAGTAGACCATTGGGTGAAAAGGTGACTCAACAAATTAGGAGGGACCCAAGAGATATGAAAAGTAGACATAAGGTGATACAAAGCTATCTTGGAGAAAGGGCACTCTAGAAGGAGGTGATTGGCATATTCCTAGGCATTCATCCACAAAAATCATCTGTTGGGGATAGACATGCCCCTTTTCATAATGTTATCAACCGTTAGAATCTTATTTTGAATGGCCAACCAACTGAAATGAGCAAATTTTGGTATGAGGTATTTAATCCACACTCAATCATAAGGGATATGGACCACTTGATAATCAATAGTCAAATCATGAGCAAATTTAATAGTGAACAACCCAAAATCAATTTTTTTGTAAAAAGGAGAGTTAGAGGAATTACCAGTGGGGATGACTATTGTATTTAGATGGTTTTGAGAACTTCTGAGGCAACAAATATTTGACCATTAGCACATGGAATATGGAAATATTTCCAACACTTGGAATCAGATGAAATGTCAATGAAATCTTCAACCTTGTTGCCAATTAATGTGTCCAAGAAAGGTTGTAAGATAACAATTTCATTGTTCTCTAAAAGTAGTTGATTAGAAATCCACCTATCAGTCCAAAAACTAAATTTTCTCCTTGTTCCTAGTTTCCACATTATCCCCATATGAATTAAATATTTGGTTTAGGTAATTGATTTCCAAAAAGTGGACCCATCTCTGGGAATATCATCATTCAGGAAACAACAATTTTGAAGATATTTTCTATTGATAATTGAGACCCATTCAAGGTTGTTGTTGGTGAAAACCTTCCATGCTTGCTTAGATAACAAGGTTGTGTTCATATTACAAAATCTTCGGAGCCCCAATCCCCCCTAAATTTTTTGGGAGCACACCTTGTCCCAACTGACCAGATGAAATTTTTTCCTATCCTCGACACCTGCCCACAATAATATTTTATGGATTCTCAATTTTCATGTAGATAGTAGCAAGAATTTTGAAGATGAACATGAAATAAATAGGAACACTTTGGAGATAATCCATTGTCAGGGTGGCTTTGGTTGTTTGAGAGAGGAGGGTCCCTTTCCAACCTACAAGTTTTTTGTTAATCCTCTCAATATTACTCCACATGGATTCCTTCGAAGCACTAGTGAAAAGAGGGAGATCCAAATTTTTAGTAGGTAACTGAGATATAACACATTGAAAAATGTTCACAATATTTGCTTGTCTCTCTTGGGGAGTGTTAATAAAATAGATTTTTATTTTAATATAATTTATTTTTTGACTAGCAGTCTCCTCATAAGTATCAAGAATACTCTTAATGGTTTTTGCTTCCCACACAGAAGCATGAGTAGCAATGATGGTATCATAAACGAATTGTTGGTGATATAGGGCTCTTAAATTGGATGCAGCCTTAATGCCTAAAATTATGTTGTTGGAGCAGGTATTTTTGAGCACTCTACCCAAGGATTCAACAAGAATGATAAAAACCATGGGGGAAAGAGGATCTCCCTATCTGAAGCCCCTATTACTAGGGAAAAACCCTATTGGAGAACCATTTACCAGGACTAAAAACCAAGGATTAGAGATGCAATTGTGAACAAGATCAACCCATTCCCTATGAAATCCAAATTTGAGAAGGACAACAATAAAAAAATCTCTATTAACTATGTCAAATGCCTTATTCATATCAATTTTGAAAAACATGGCATCTTTTTTGTTAAGGCCGATAGAATGAAGGACTTCATGTAACGTGACAACACCATCAGTAATATTTGTTCCTTTGAAAGAGCTACTTTTACAAGGGTCTATGATCTGAGGAAGCATCTCCTTGAGTCTTGTAGCCATGATTTTAGTGAGAGTTTTTTAAAGAACATTGTAGAAACTAATGGATCTGAAATATGACATAGATTTGCAAACATGCCCTTTGGGAACAAAGGTAATGAAAGTGGAGTTGATACTTTTGGGTTAGATTTAGTTTGCTAAAGTTCAATGATGGCATTACATATGTCAAGTCCAATGATGTCCCAAAAAGTTTGGTAGTGTTGTGGCTGATCCACAACACACCCCAAAATTGGGGACCCACCTTTTTTGCATGCTTTCAAAGAAAATTGCAGTGGCCCAGATGCTAAAAAATCAAAGGAAGAGCAAAATACAACAAGAAAAAGAAGTGTCGTGATATCATGACGTGTTGCTCTGTCATTGCTTAGAAATGAAAATTGTCACGATTTCACGATGTGTTGCTCTTTCGTTGCTCAAAAATGAAAGTTGTCACGATTTTGTGACGTGTTGCTCTGTCGCTGCTCAAAAATGAAAGTTATCACGATTTCGTGACGTGTTGCTCTGTCACTGCTCAAAAATGAAAATTGTCACGATTTCATGACGTGTTGCTCTGTCGCTGCTCAGAAATGAAAATTGTCATGATTTCGTGACATGTTGCTTTGTCCTTGATCATAAATGAAAGTTGTCACGATTTCACGACGTGTTGCTCTGTCGCTTCTCAGAAATGAAAGTTGTCACGATTTCGCGACGTGTTGCTCTATCGCTGCTCAAAAATGAAAATTGTCATGATTTCGTGACGTGTTGCTCTGTCGTTGCTCAAAAATGAAAATTGTCATGATTTCACGACGTGTTGCTCTGTCGTTGCTCGAAATGAAAGTTGTCACGATTTCATGACGTGTTGCTCTGTCGCTGCTCAAAAATGAAAGTTGTCACGATTTCGTGACGTGTTGCTCTGTCGCTGCTCAGAAATGAAAATTGTCACGATATCGTGACATGTCATAAAATCGTGGTCAAAGCAAGCAGGAAGAGGTGTTGATAAAAAAACCATCGTGATATCGCGACATGTCACGAAATCACGGTTCATGGAGGAGAGAGAAGATGAGGCGCCAAAATTGTCACGATATCGCGACATGTCACAAAATCATGGTCAAACCAGTCAAACAGGGCAAGGCACTAAAGTTGTCGCGATATAGCGACATGTCGCGTTTTCGTGACTCGCAAAGCAATGGAAGGAGTAAATGAAAGAATCTGTCGTGATATCGCGACATGTCGCGTTTTCACGACCGAGAGCAACCAAAATGAACGTAGAAGAAAAATGTCGCGGTATTGCGACAGGTCACGTTTTTGCGGCTAAGAGCAGCAGGAGCAGTCCGAAGGAGAAAAGCATCATGATTTCATGATAAAAGTAGCCAAGATGATGCCGAATAAAGAAATGTAGCAATTTCATGACAGAGAGAAATAAGATGATGCCGAATAAAGAAATGTAGCGATTTCGTGATAGAAAGTAGTAAGATGATGCCGAATAAAGAAATGTAGCGATTTCGTGACAGAAAGCAGTGAGATGGTGCCAAAAGAAAAAGGGTCACGATTTTGTGACATAAAGCAGTGAGAGGGTGCCAAATGAAAAGTGTCACGATTTCACGACATGTCACGTTTTCGTGGCCAAGGACAGCCAAAACACAGAGAAATGAAAAGGCATCGCATTTTCACGACAGGTTGCATCCACACGGCCCGATAGCATGAAAATGTCACGATTTCATGACATGTATCATTTTCGCTATGCATGGTGGCGGACAAGGCTGTTGGCCGAAAATGTCACGATTTCGCGACACGTCTTGTTTTCGCGATGCAGGTAGAAAAGCAAAGCTGCATGCAGAAAAACGTCGCGATATCGCGACATGCTATTTTTTTGTCACGATTCATAGGGGGCAGTTACGAAACATGCAGAAAAGCATGGAACACGTGGCATAAAGGTGTAAGGGTTACAGAGGCGTTACAGTTCATAGAGAATATTAAACGTTTCGACGTAGAACACAAAGTCAAAGACAACGAAGAGGCATGGAAGATGAAGCGATGCAGTCTGGGAAATGAAGCGAAGCATCACAGAGCGAAGCAGAGAACCGCACCAGAAAGTATAAAAGTAGAGGCACAAATTGATACAAGGGTCGAAAACCGCTACGAGCAGAGTTGTAGTGCCGAAGGCGAGAAGCCATTCTGGGCCTGCTTTGGAGTGTTTTTCTTCCCCTTTTTTTGGTTTTGAGAAAACTAGAGATTCTGTTATTGTAAAATGATCAATCTTTAATACAGAAAATATAGAGAGTTAGCATCTCATTGACAAGAAAGAAGGAGTCATTTTTTGCATGCAAGATTTAATTGTTTTATTTTCCCCTTTCAGATTTCTAGGCTTATAGGTGAAGTTTAATGCAAGTGCTCTTGGTTGCTTCATGCGAATGTCTAAATCTGAAAATTACAGTGAAAACCCTAGAAACCAGCACCTAGCTTATCTGGATTGTGCATGTTGCAGGTTCAATAGGTTAGGTTGTGTGCAGAAAACCTCATATCTTCGGTTTTGTCAAATAGGATCGTAGCACTCTGAATGCATTTTAATTTCAGTTTCTGCATTTCATTTTTTACTTTATATTTTTTTATATTTTTCCAGAGGCTTTAACTTTCAAGGAATTAAAATAAACATCTAAAAAATATCAAAATCTAAAAAACAATGAACAATCACTAAATTTCATGGTGAAATAAACCACAGTGCCCCTTGTTAACAGTTACTTGCAATCACTAAGGTGTTCCAAGCATTTAAATTGAATATCTTTTATTTGAGATTACTAATACATATATGCAAAATGCTAACATAGCGGAACCTTGGAGAAGTTACTTGTTTAATTTCTTTGCAAGCAGAGGATTTGGGACTCGAATCCTATCGGAGAGTGTGTTTTCACGACTGGGTGAAAATATCACTCAACATATTGGCGCTAGAAGGAGGGCATGAAAAGGTTTATTTTATCATGATTTTAGATGCTATAGGTTTATAATTGTTTAAGAGCTTTACATTGCTAAATATTTCAAGTCCATTTGATTAGCATCTTCGGCCTCCTCTAACACCACTCAACAGATTGGCGCTAGAAGGAGGGCTGAAATGGTTTATTTTATTGTGATTTAAGTGCTACAGGAATTGCTATGCACTGTTCTTAACGCTTTGATTGTTCATACAAGAATAATATGATTTGATTTGATTTAAAAAAAAAAAAGAATTTTTGGGTATTAAAGTTATATTCTTTAAGATTCACTAATGGCTATGTTTACACCGTGGATGACAGGTAGCCCATTGAACATACCAGGAGTTCAACATTATTTGCCCGTTGGTTTTGAGAGATGTCTTCCTCGATTTTTGTCTAATGGGACAAATACTGCAGAAGAACACATTCAAGCATTCAAATTTGTTGTGAATCACTTAACAATTTGGTATGATGATGTTGTTTGTAAAATGTTCCCTTACACCTTGGACAAAGTGGCATATGATTGGTTTACAAGTCTGCCTTTAGGGTCTATCACTTCTTGGGCTCAACTAGAGGCAACATTTCTTAATCAATTCAACAAAAAGCAAGTTGACCCAATCCGCATGTATGAGCAGTTTTTCACTATTAAAAAAGGACCAAGTGAAAATGTGAAGTCATTTTCTGAAAGGTTCTTTGGATTATATACTCAATTAGTGATATTTTATGTTCTTCAAGAAGAAGTGGCTCTCCAAATATACATCAATGCTCTTGACCCACTCATTTCCACATATTTGCGAGGGATACCTCAAATTACATCTTTGTCACAAGCCTATACTCAAGCAATGGCAATTGAGCAACAATTGAGTTGTCAAAATTATGGTGTGGGTTTTGGATCATGTAATCTTCAATCATTTAATACCTCCTTTACCCACCCAATGATTTATCCACCTCAACCAAGTTCAAGTGTGAATCAATTTTAGAATCAACAATCATTCCCAAGCTTCAATCAATTTCAAAATCCTCAACCTACTATGCAAGATCAACCATCTTTCTTAAGTATGAATCAACTTCAAAATACTCATCTTGATTCAAAAGATGTTTCTAAAATCAATTTCAATGATTTTCATAAGAATATGATTTTAGGCAAGGGAGGAGTACTAGATCCAACTAGTATGGAAACATGTGACAAATTGGAAACCCTTGACTCACCAAAAGATGAATTCTATGAGGATGAATCTGATTCGGATGACACATTGGATGACATTGTTGAAAGTAATGGCCCAAAAAATTCACACCTTCCAAATTATGTTAAACGTGAATCATGGGTTACACATGTGGATTATGATAACCTTATCAATTTGAATACAAGCAATAACCCAATTTTGGAAGTAATTGAACCATCTAAGGAAGGAGAAGATAAATTTGATGAGAAACATGTTGATGAATTAAAATATGATGAAGAAATAGTTGAGCATCACAATTTGATTTTGAAAGATGATCATTATGATTCTTGGGAAGAGTATGCTCACTCCAAACCTTCTGATGAAATTTGTGTGCCTATTGATATGCAGGATAATACAATTGCCCTTTCATATGAGGATATTACAAGTCCTGTACAATATGAGAATGTTTTGGAAGAAGGGTTGGAATCTCATCAAAGGTTGGAGAAGGATAATGATTCTACTACCATGGATGAAGAAGGAGAATCAATTGTTTTTGTTCCCCTTGAGGGGCAAGAAATCAAAAATCTTGATCCACCTATTGTTTCTACAATGTCTATGCCATCTCAAAATGAGGAAATTACGAAACCTAAGTGGTGTGGGTTTGATACTATTGATGATCCTAATGAAAATATGGATTTTGAGGCAACTCAAGCCATTGATCATGGAAAGGTGTCACGCGACACATATCTTGAAAAACTAGGCTCTTGTTTTGAAAAATATGGACGCATGTTTGATTGGGTGCCTAACTTTGGTGTTTTTGAACAGGTATTGGATGATGAAGAAGACAATGAGAAAAAAGAAAAAGCTACTAACACTCATCAAGTTGTGGTAAATTCTAACCATGATGGGTTGAGTATGGATGACAAGGTGAAATCTTTACCTTTGGTAGTAGCTACAAAAATTTCAAGTGATAGGTTACATGATGTCCCTTTGGATGCTAACATCATTAATGAGGAAATGCCAAATTTTGTTGATGCTTGTCAAGTTTTGAATGATTTTGATTGCTTTAAAATCCTGGAAAATGATTTGAATTCAAGACTTTTAGAAATAGGCTCTTGTTTGCAGCATCTCACATTTGAAAAGGAAAGCCTACTTCTAAATCATGAATGGAATGATGAAACTTGCACTTTAAAGAATAGACAAGATAAAATTGAATACCAACCATTGTCTAATCAATTTGATTTGAATCTCACCTATGATGTTGGTAATAGAACTAAATCAAAGTGGAATGGTGAGCATGGCAAGTTGAAATTTGTTGCATTGCTTGGTTTGATCTTATTATTGTTGGATTCCTACAAAATTTGGCATGTGTATTGTGTCATATGTTTTTTGATATGTTCTAATCATGTTTGGGATCCAGGAAAGTAATAGTCCAAGCTTGGCATCATCTTGTACAATAGTGTATATAATTTTTGGTTTTTTGGTGTGGGCTTTCAAGTTTTTGTTTTTGGGATTGTTTTTGGGTTTTGGTTTTGGTTTGTGTTTTTCAAGTTTCATTTTTTGGATTGTTAGTTTAATCATGATTTAAGTTGTGTGTTTGATTTCATTTGACATGTTTAGTTTGTTTTTATATATAAAAAAAAAAAAGAAAAATTTGAGATGCTAACTTATGTTCTAGATCAGGGAAATATGAAACATTGGAATTGTGTTGTAGAAGCTCCACAAGTAACACAAACATTTAAATAGTATCGTTTGAATCTTGTGATGCATGAAGTAGTCAGTTTTCACATTATGGCAAAGTAGATCATCTATTCCAAAAGAAGCAATGCATTCACATCTCATGTCACATTCCACTTTGCATATACATGTCATCTTAGTTGCATATGCATTTCAGATACAAATCATTAAAGTGTGTCAAATCCTCTTAGGGTTATGCTATAACATAAATAAGAAGAAAATCCTAAGGTTGGGAACTGAGTCTCGAGATATCTAGAACCAAGCACATTTTATACACATTAAAAAGGATCTTGAGTAAAATGATCAAAACCTTGCTTGGAAGAAAAGGTCAGGCGAAAAGAGTATTTCATGTCTATCCTATTATGCAACATGATCCTTAAAAAAGTGGTTTTTACCACTTCCATAAAGCTTAAAGCCTAAAATCAGAGTAGTAAGGATAGGGTTAAATCCTCATCGAACTTAGGTTGAGGATCCAACTCCCCAAAGCTCTGATTTGACCTACATGGAGTAGTAAGGATAGGGCATAATTCTCATCTCGCTTAGGTTGAGAATCTGATTCCCCAAAACTCCTATGTCTCATTTCATCATAAATATTGGATTGGAAGGATCGTACTACATGTCCTCTGCAAAGGATGGGTAGTCATCCCCAAGGTCCAAGAAATAAAATTAATATTTCCCATTTTCACGACTCCCTCAAAGGATGGGTAGTCATCCCAAAGTCCAAGAAATAAAATTAATATTTCCCATTTTCATCTAAATCTTGGATTGGAAGGATCGTACTACATGTCCCTAGCAAGGATGGGTAGTCATCCCCAAGGTCTAAGAAGTAAAAAAAAAAAATAATATTTCCCATTTCATCTCAATATTGGATTGGAAGGATCGTACTACATGTCCCTAGCAAGGATGGGTAGTCATCCCAAAGGTCCAAGAAATAAAAGAAAAAGAATGAATGAGGCCAAATTATGGATTATGGGGTTAAGTATGCCCATGCATGGCAACATGTCTTGTCTAAAAAATAAGACCACTGACTGTTCGAAGGGTTAGGCTAGCATGACCATTTCTTCCATAATTGGTTAAATTATTTTGCTCAAAGTGAGGTAATGAATTCCAAATCAGAGTAGTAAGAATAGGGTTAAACTCTCATCTCGATTAGGTTGGGAGTCTGATTTCCCAAAGCTCGATTTCACTTTCACTCGCACATGGGTTCAAGATAGTAGTGACTCATAACCAACTTTGGGATCTAATAAAGCAATTCATTATACATATAGTTGATCCTAAGAGGGTTTGATAATCTTGAATGTTTGTGTATGATACTAGAAGGTCTATGCCTTTATAAAAGCAAAATCTCTAAGCATATTTATTAGGTTACACAAATCATTCACAATCCCACATATGCATTCATATAAAATTGACGATGGAATGTTGATCAATTTCAAACGATAGGGAATGAAACACATTGCACACATCGAGCTGATACTTAATGATTCTGATGATTCATGTATTTTTGATCTATGGGCATTTGTTTATATTTCTTATGTGCTAATGCCTGTTTCTAAGTTTGTATACTTCCAGGTTGGGTTCTCACCAAAATGCTCAGGAGCATTTGACAACAGAGTCACCATTTGTTGTGGCTGATCCACAACACACCCCAAAATTGGGGACCCACCTTTTTTGCATGCTTTCAAAGAAGACTACAGTGGCCCAGATGCTAAAAAATCAAAGGAAGAGCAAAATACAACAAGAAAAAGAAGTGTCGCAATATCGCGACGTGTTGCTTTGTCGCTACTCAGAAATGAAAAGTTGTCACGATTTCACGACGTGTTGCTCCTCTGCCAAAAAGAAAAGTTGTCACGATGCGACGTGTTGCTCCGTCGCTGCCAAAAATGAAAGTTGTCACGATTTCGTGACGTGTTGCTCTGTCGCTGCTCAGAAATGAAAAGTTGTCGCGATTTCGCGACGTGTTGCTCTGTCGCTGCTCAAAAATGAAAAGTTGTCACGATTTCGTGACGTGTTGCTCTGTCACTAGAAATGAAAGTTGTCATGATTTCGCGACGTGTTGCTTTGTCGCTGCTCAAAAATGAAAGTTGTCATGATTTCGCGACGTGTTGCTCTATCGCTGCTCAGAAATGAAAATTGTTCCACGATTTCGTGATGTGTTGCTAGAAATGAAATATGGATAGAAATGAAAGTTGTCATGATTCATGAGTGTGCTGCTCAAAAATGAAAGTTGTCAGATTTGGGAAATGAAAATTGTCATGATTTCACGACATGTCATAAAATCGTGGTCAAAGCAAGCAGGAAGAGGTGTTGATCGAGAAATGTCACGATATCGTGACATGTCATGAAATCGCGGTTCATGGAGGAGAGAGAAGATGAGGCACCAAAATTGTCGCGATATCGTGACATGTCACAAAATCGTGGTCAAACCAGTCAAACAGGGCAAGGCACTAAAGTTGTCACGATATCGCGACATGTCACGTTTTCATGGCTGCAAAGCAATGGAAGGAGTAAATGAAAGAATCTATCATGATATCGTGACATGTCGCGTTTTCGTGATCGAGAGCAACCAAAATGAACGTAGAAGAAAAACGTCACGATATTGCGACAGGTCACGTTTTCACAACTAAGAGCAGCAGGAGCATTTCGAAGGAGAAAAACGTCATGATTTCGTGACAGAAAGCAGTAAGATGATGCCAAATAAAGAAATGTAGCGATTTCACGACAAAAAGTAGTAAGATGATGCCGAATAAAGAAATGTAGCGATTTCATGATAGAAAGCAGTGAGATGGTGCCAAATGAAAAAGGGTCACGATTTCGTGACATAAAGCAGTGAGAGGGTGCCAAACGAAAAGTGTCGCGATTTCGTGACATGTCGCGTTTTCACGGCCAGGGACAGCCAAAACACAGAGAAATGAAAAGGCGTCACGTTTTCGCGATAGGTTGCATCCACATGGCCCGATAGCATGAAAATGTCACGATTTCGTGACATGTATCATTTTCGCTGTGCATGGTGGCGGACAAGGCTGTTGGCCAAAAATGTCATGATTTCGCGACACGTCTTGTTTTCACGATGCAGGTAGAAAAGCAAAGCTGCATGCAAAAAAACGTCACGATATCGTGACATGCTATTTTTTTTGTCATGATTCACAGGGGGTAGTTACGAAACATGCAAAAAAGCATGGAACACGTGGCATAAAGGTGTAAGGGTTATAGAGGCGTTACAGTTCATAGAAAATATTAAACGTTTCGACGTAGAACAGAAAGTCAAAGACAACGAAGAGGCATGGAAGATGAAACGATGCAGTCTGGGAAATGAAATGAAGCGTCACAAAGCGAAGCAGAGAACCGCACCAAAAAGTATAAAAGCAGAGGCACAGATTGATACAGGGGTCAAAAACCACTACGCATAGAGTTGCAGTGCCGAAGGCGAGAAGCCATTCTGGGCCTGCTTTGGAGTGTTTTTCTTCCCCTTTTTTTGGTTTTGAGAAAACTAGAGATTCTGTTATTGTAAAATGATCAATCTTTAATACAAAAAATACAGAGAGTTAGCATCTCATTGACAAGAAAGAAGGAGTCATTTTTTGCATGCAAGATTTAATTGTTTTATTTTTCCCCTTTCAGATTTCTAGGCTTATAGGTGAAGTTTAATGCAAGTGCTCTTGGTTGCTTCATGCGAATGTCTAAATCTAAAAATTATAGTGAAAACCCCAGAAACCAGCACCTAGCTTATCTGGATTGTGCATGTTGCAGGTTCAATAGGTTAGGTTGTGTGCAGAAAACCTCATATCTTCGGTTTTGTCAAATAGGATCGTAGCACTCTGAATGCATTTTAATTTCAGTTTCTGCATTTCATTTTTTACTTTCTATTTTTTTATATTTTTCCAAAGGCTTTAACTTTCAAGGAATTAAAATAAACATCTAAAAAATATCAAAATCTAAAAAACAATGAACAATCACTAAATTTCATGGTGAAATAAATCATAGTGCCCCTTGTTAACGAGTTACTTGCAATCACTAAGGTGTTCCAAGCATTTAAATTGAATATCTTTTATTTGAGATTACTAATACATATATGCAAAATGCTAACATAGCGGAACCTTGGAGAAGTTACTTGTTTAATTTCTTTGCAAGCAGAGGATTTGGGACTCAAATCCTATTGAAGAGTGTGTTTTCACGACTGGGTGAAAATATCACTCAACAGGTAGAACCAAGAGAAAACCCCATCAGGGCCAGGGGTTTTATCAGGGTGCATAGAAAAAAGGACCTCTTTAATTTCATCAAGGGTGAGGGTTTTGATAAGAGCTAAATTCATATATGAAGTGACCAATATGGGAATATGGTGGAGAAATTGTCTACTAGTCTAGGCAGTATTTTGGGGGTTTTATCCCAAAAGCCCCTTAAAGAAAGATGAAGCTTCATTTTGGATCTCAAAAATATCCTTGGTGATGGTGTCATCACTTCTATTTAATTATTTAATTTTGTTCAAACTTTGGTGCCCTAGAGTAGTGGCATGAAAGAATTTTATGTTAGAGTCCCCCTCTTTGAGCCAAAGGGCCCTTGATATTTTCCTTCAGAAAGTCTCCTCTTTAGCCAATACATTATGATAGTCTGCAAGAGCCTGTCTCTCTTCATTTATGAATTGTTCATTGAGCTGCCCATTTTGAATTTGGAGTTCAATACTTTTAAGATTTTGCAAATTATTTTCCTTATTTTCAAATATGTTACCAAAAACTTCTCTATTCTAGACTCAGACATTTTATTTGACACACTTAAGTTTTTGAGAAACCCTAAAAGTAAAGGACCCATGACAATCAAATTACCACCAGCCAACAATTTGTATCTGTAAATATAGGTGTTGAGTTCACATAGCTTCAAATCTAAAGGGGATTTTGAAACAAGGATATTTATTAGATTCAAACAATAAAGGACAATAATCAAATACAGCTCTAGGAAGACAGATAAGAGTGCCACCACCCATCACCGATATAGCTTCTTGAGATTAAAAAAACCCTATCAAGTTTTACTTGAATGTGCTAATCCCCAATTCTCCTGTTGCTCCAAGTGTATTTTGCCCCTTTAGTCTGAACATCCATTAGCTCACAATAAGTGACAAAGTTATGAAAATCCTCAATGCTCTTGGAGGGCATCAGGTTTCCTCCTTGCTTGTAAGAAGGAAAAATGGGAGAGTTGAAATCTCCAATGATAATCCATGGAAGGTTTAAGAAAGCACTTCTCATATGATTCAAAGTATCCCATAGGCCCTATGGTTGAGAGGATTGTTAGGGGTATAGACATTGGACGAAACCCAAGAGAAATTACTACTTTAAAAAAAAACATAATATTGAGGACCCTATCGAAAGAGGAAATGATTCTACCTTCTAACTTGTTTGATTCTAAAATACATAGAAGTCCCCCAGACGTACCTTGAGTGGGGCAAAAAGCATCCTCACAATTTTTCCAGATAGAGTTAGTGATTTTCTGGATTTTATTTTGGTCAATCTTCATTTCTTGTAGACTTATGATAGTGGGTCTATGTTCTTTCCTCGGAGTGCAAACAAGCCTTTGCTTGACAACATTGTTGAGGCCTCTCACATTCCATGAGAGGATCCTCATTTAGAATTTTTGGAAATTTTTTGGCCTCCTTTAGATTGATGCAAGGGAGGTTTAGGTCTTTTTGATTCATCCTTTTCCTATCCGAGAAGATCTTGGAATAGGGTTTTCTGGGTACCATTTGCAATATCATTTGGAATAGGGTTTTCCTTTTTCTTCTAATCGTTTATAGAGGATATTTCCTTCTTTTTCTTTTCACTGTCGATATAAACAGAAGCTCTCTTAAGACTTCTCTTTTCAAAATATTAAAAAATATTTATAATAATAATCAATTTAAATATAACAAATTTTCATAGATTATTTGTATTGTACTCTCATTTTTTAGCAAGAAAATTATATATTATTTTTTATATCTTTTTATTTTTCATTTTCTAAACTCTATTACTTTTTAAAATTGGTTATATTGGATTAAAATGGACCTCACTCATATTACATCATGACCATGTAACAATATTACAACTTGACAACTATGCATGTATCATTTGGAAAATGTTTATACCTTGATCTCATCCATGAAAGTTGATGAATTTAATCAATTGAGCTAATGCAATTTGATGTTAAACTCTATTATTTTCTAATTGCACAATTTATTGATTTTCCTTAACTCAAAAGTCTTTGTTTTAGTACTCAGGTGTTGTAGGTGAGTTGGAGAGGAGAGGGTAATCCACCAAGGGAGGTCCCAAGTTCGAATCTCCACCCTACCAAAAAAGCTGAATTGGGTAGCCAAAATCCAATTGATAATGTTGGTGCGGGCAGGGTCGGGTGCGATCCTCGGGTGACTTTGACGGTGTAGAACCCCCTGTTTGTGGTATCTTAGACCAAGGCAGCCCCGCAAGGGGTTTTTCGCTTAAAAAAAAGTCTTTGTTTTAGATAATCAACTCTAGATGGAAAAAGTTCAAGGAAGAAAAAAATATTAGGAAGAAAACAATCAATTATTTAAAGATATATTTATTAGAATTTGACTAAGATAAAGAGGATCAAGGTGATTTTTTACAAAATATTTCATCAATTATCACATAGGAATAAAAATGGAAGCTTAATAACGAATATATCAATTAAGGAGATATAAGAGATAATTTTCTCTTTCCACCCCTAATACGACATATATCCCTAATGGGTTTCTTATAATTTTATTCCAAAAAATTTGGAATAAGTTGGAGAATTGTTTTGGATATAGTTAAATATATTAGGAAAAATAAGGCTATATCAATAAGCAAGATAAATGATATCTTAAATTTTATGGTTTCAAGATATTTCATAATATGGTTTCTAAGACAATTTAAAAAATAATGGTAAATAGATTGAAAACAATTTAGATCATATTCTCATAGAGTAACAAGGTAGTTTTTTTTGTGGCAAAAAATTCTAATGGTATTAATCATTGCACAAGACACCATATATTCCCTTTAGTCCATGAAAAACTAGGGATGCTTGTAAAATTAAATTTGAATAATAGATGACAGGGTTTGCTAGAGTTTCCTAACAATATTCTAATTTGGTTTTGATCAATATTGACATGAATAGACTTTATGTTGTTGGAACACTTGAAAATATTCTATTTTGATCAATGAATCCCCTACTACATACTTTGAATCATCCTATGGAATTTATGAGAGTGGTTTGTTATGTTCTTGTTGACAATTTTTGTCACATTTCTCAAGGGGTAGAAAAGAAACAAGTTTTGTATAGTGTTGTGTAAAGTTTTTGCTTTGTAATTTTTATTTTGAAAAGCTGCAGCAATTTTGGCTTTCAAAGCCACCCCTTTGTATAAAAAGTAGAAAGAGAAAAATCCTCGCTACCGAACAAGCTAGAGAAAAGAGCTTCGCAAAAAAAAATGAAACCGCTTTGCACCCGAAGTATTTCTAGCGCTACTTCGGGTGAAAATTTTGCGAAGTAGTTTTGTCGAAAAAAGAGCTTCACACCTGAAGCGCTTCCAGCATTGCTTTGGGTAGGATTTGTTGCAAAGTAGTTTTATCAAAGAAAAATGCAAGAGGACCGATGGAAAGGGTTTCGGGCCCGAAACATTTCAAAACACTGCTTTGGGTGAAAATCATCCGAAGCGGCATTCAGGAGAGCAACTTCACCGAAGGAGAAAAGTCTAGGCCATGATTAAAGTTTGACCAAGGTAAAAGGACTTCGGGCCCGAAGCATTTCCAACAACTACTTCGGCTAGAGGACCAACAAAGCAGAACCTGAAGAAGCATTGAAGAATCCTTCACCAAAAAATTATCAAAACATCTACTTTGGGCCTCTTCACGCCCGAACCATTTCTACTTCGACAGAAAATCTAGCGAAGCATTCACTTGGGTGAGTTTTCACCCGAAGCATTTTCGACCGAAGTTCTGGAAGCCAAGAGAAGCAAAGCATTTTGAAGACAGGAATGTGTTTCGGCCGAAATCTCTTCGAACCACAATTTTGAAAGAAGATCACAGCAAAGCATTTCTCCAAGGCATCAACGAAGCAGTTTTGTCAGCGAAGTAGCAAGGACGAAGAAGACCATTTTGTGAAGGATATATGCTTTGGCACAAACCATCCCCGAAGCAGTTTTACGAAGCTCAATTTTGCAAAGTATAATCCAAGGAGGAGTTTTGCTTCGGCCCCAAACCATTGCGAAGCGAAGTGATGAATGAAAACTTAGCGAAGTGCTTCACGGGCACACATTCCAAGCCGGGTATCTTCCCGAGGTGATCAAGTGCCTCATAAATGTAATTTTTCGTGCCCAACAAGCCCACTGCTCATTTTTAGCAATCAAAAGCGAAGTATCAAGCCATGATGGAGAACTCGACGAGCATGGCGGCCTCTCGAGCACTACACTCAGAGACCAAGAACATCCAGATGGCTCATCAATGCACCTTTCCATGGTTGACCTGGTCATAGTTGCTAGTTTTGGTAACAAATTTGAAAGCTCGATCACGAGAGCCGAGGAAGGCCAAATTCTCAGAGCTCAAGGGTGTACTCTTATTTGCTATGTAATTATGATTTAGAGGCCCGAGTCCTCTATAAAAACCTAGGCATTATAATAGAAAAGTGGGGGGAATTATCTTCTAGAAAGCTGCTATAACTTGATGTCCTGTGATTAATACTAAGAAGCCTTGAGCTTCATTTCTCTCTTTTATGTTGCCTTCTGTGCTTGATTCTTCTATCTCTCCTCGTTTGTATGTTGGATGCTGAATCCTGCGTCCGGTGTGTGATCAGGGACTGCGTCCTAAAACTCGTTTTGAAGGATATATAGGAGTGAAAAAGTGTCATATTGACTTTATTTTATGCTGCCTGCCTTGCTTGATTCTTTTTTCTATCTTTGTTTGTAGACTGAGATGCTGAACTCTGCGTTCGATGTGCGATTGGGGATAGTACCCTAAAACTCATTCGAGAGGATACATAGGAAGGTTAATACTACGTTTATTTCATCTGTTCTTGGTGTTCATTGCTTCCATTCAAGTTGTCAGTTAGTGATCGTGCTTCCTATTCTCTCCCACCTAAAATCATCAAGCCTTCTTCCCTTACCCTTTTTATTTTATTTCTCTAACCCTAACTCCTTTATATCTTTCCTGCACTCTTATCTTCAAAAACCCAAGTAGTTTAGTATAGGAGCCGGACTTTCTCCGGAGATTGGCATGAGGGGCATCTCTTCCCTTCGACCTTTCAATTTTGGTCCAGGTCTAGGGCGCATACATTTACCCAAAACCCTTACCTAGGCAGATTTGGTGACCAACAGTTTTGGCACGCCCGGTGGGACCCAACTGTGTCTGTCTTAGAAAGATCCATAACTAGTTAAGGTCCCATATTTTAAATGCAAAACCCATCTACACCAGGGCCAATAGTTCTAACCAGTTCTTGGTGTGACCCGGTTAGTCTCACCTGACTAGTGGTAGTGAGAACCGATGCTCTCATTACCGAAAGACTAATAGTATTCTGTTCAACTCAAAAATATCTAAGCCGTAAATACCAGTACCTAAACCTGTGCCTTCATGGTAAAAGTCCCCATGTTTTAAGGAAGCTCGAGTTGGTGAATCTCTGGCTTGCCTCCATCTGGTAAAATCACCTGGCGACTCTGACTGAGCTGAAGATCTAGATTTCTTGATCGTAGGCACATTTTTAAATCTAAAAGAAGACATCCCGGAGGATTTAAGGTTTGGTGAGTAGCCTTGACCTCACAAGCGGAGAAAATATGCTCACCTAGTGAATTCAACTTAGTGGTGAAGACCGTGATCTCTGCAGGCCACTACTATAATTTATAGGGTATGCTATCCCAGCTGGGATGATCGTGGCCCTCTGAATCTCTCAAGTTACCATGAAATTATCGAAAGTGCCTTGAATACAGTGATAAAATACGATGGCACTAAGGGAATGGCCTTAGAGCACCTTGAATATCTTATTGATTTAAGGTCCATCTTTGACATAATCCACGAAGATGTCATGGTCAGGCTCTTGTTCCTGTCTTTGGAAGGAAGGGCACTGCAGTGGTACATACTGCTTAGGCATGGAAGCATCTGCTCGTGGGATGACTTAGCAGGAGCGCTACTTGAAGAATTTTATGGCTCCCAAGATCCCTTCCAGCTTTTGACGTACCTCTACACCATCAGGAGAGCACCTCTGGAGAGTGTTACGGACTTCAATGTCCAATTTTGTAGAAGTTGGAAGAGAATTCCAGGAGGGATCCAACCGATGCCCGCCCAAGCCCACCTCTTCTATGTTCGAGCCTTTCACCCGGACATGGGCCTCATCTTGCTCAATCAAGTGAACAAAGATTTCCTCAAATTTTTGAGGAAGCAGTACAAGCAGAGTAGCTTCTGCTCCTATCTGGAAAGTGGCAGTGGGGGGAAACTCCATCACTTCCTCCAATAATTGCTACTCTTGTCTATCTTGCATAGTATTCATCATGGCAAACCCTTCATACTGAGAAGATGCTTGAGTTGTAGTCGTTTGTAGCTCAAGAGGCAGGTTCCATCCAAGCCCAACAATGGCAATATGCAAGCTTTGCTCCGACAATGAGCAATTTGGTTGCTTGTAGTCTCCATCAAGAGATGGTCCAAGGAGAAGAGCAGAATCAAGTGGCAAAACCTGAGAACAAAGAGGGCACATTTTTGCACCCTTTTTGTATCCCGATGGATGGCATGCAGGCATTCATCTAGAGTCCATTAAGCATGCCTCATCAAGAAGCTAAACCTGAGGAGACCCTAGAAGATTACTCTTTGTCGGAGGAGCCCTATTACCCCATCAGAAGGATGGAAGAACCTATACCCAGCCCGCAGTTAGTAAATTCTTTAGTATGCTGGTATTGGTTCCAGCCCCCACCACAACTAGTACCCCAAGAGGCCCCTCATGCTACGAACTTCTTCGCCACATCTTTCATCACCGGTATGGGTACTGGCAAGAGTGACAATATTCTACGCTACACTTTGTTTGCAACATGGACAAAAGTGGAAAAGACCAGAACAAGATCAAATGCCTCTGATCCACCTGAAACGACCCCATATAGGGTATCTGAACGCTCCTACCGAACAACCTGCACTGGTTCCAGCCAAAAAAAATATTGAGAGTAAGGAGCCACCAAGTACCGAGATGGTCCCAGACTTAGACGCCATTAATATGGAGGAACTCCTTCAACCAGAAGGAGACCCAGAAGTGGAAGTGTTGGAGGTCAAAAGTTTCGAAGCCCAGGACGAGCAGGAGCTGACTACGCAAGAAGTCATCATGGTCGCTTTTCTAGGAGGGTATGCAGGTACACGTTCTCTACCCTTAACTCTCACCTCTCACATATCCACCATGGCCCTGACCGAAAGTTTTTCTCACCATCCCCTAAAAGGTCAATCGCCCCTCTACGTTGAGTCCATGGTCGTTCCAAGTTCACCTCACACTTTTCCTATCCACACTTCACCCGAGTCATCCGACCAAGACAAAGCCACTGAAACTTCTTCGCTCACTCACGTTGCTGATCCTTTAGTCCAGAGTGAAGATAACCCTCTAACACTGAACCTCGTGGTCCACACCCCCATCATACAGGGCATTTCTACGCTCGTCGAATCCCTAGCCACTCCTATCGCTGAGCCTTCTGGTGAGGCATCCCCCATTAATTCATTATATTTGTTTACCCCCTAAGCTAGATACCTAGCCTTATTTGAGTCCCAATTGTCTACAATAAAAGAAATTGCTCTAGCCAAAAAGCTCTCGTAGGCTTGCTAGAATACCGAGAAGATGCTGAAAGAGGCAAGGAAAAATAGAGGGCGCTCATTGGCTCAAGTGGAAAAATATGCTGTCTTCGATTTGCAGGCCGAGAAGCTGTATAAGGTAAAGAAGATCCCCAAAGTCTAGAAGCCTCTGGATGAAATGATTCCAGTAGATTATGATTACCAAGACAATTCTAAGGATCTGGAGCATTTAAACATGGACAATGAATCAACTTCCATGCACATCGAGATTGAAACCTTCCGAGCACATGCAAATATCGCAAACCAATGCAAATTCAAAGCAAAGAGCACCAATATTAAGCTAGAGGAAGAGCTGGCGAGGATCCGGTACAAGCTGGCAGAAGCTGAAGTGTAGTGCAAGCTGGTGAGGAAGGAAACACATACCCTAAAATTGCAAATACAAAAGTTGGAATGTACAGCTGAGAATAGAGAGCAAAGGCAGATCGAGAATGATCTGAGAGCCAAGGAGATTGAAGGAAAAATCTTGCAGATGCAAAATCAGCTAAATGAAAAGGAAGGGTTAGGGCTGTGTGATAGGAGCAGAATCAAGGAAATCCACTCACTTTTTCTAAAAAATTTTAGATCTCGGGCCTTTAGTGCCCTTTCAATTTTGGCCTTCATTGTTGAAGCCCAAAGTGCCACTGTCGAAGGAGGCCCAATCATCAATGAGATAACTTAGAAGGCCAGAAGCCGACTCAAGTTAGCTTTCGACGTTCATACCACCAAACATCAACAATTGTAGATCCTTGCAATGAGTCAGATAGCTAGAGATTGGTCCACGGCCCAGGCCACAGTTCGTGCCTTCTTCTCCAAGGTGCAAAAAACTTAAAAGGAAAAAAATCTCCTAGATGTTTTCGAGGACGAGTAGTGTACATCCTGGGGCTATTTGCAAGATCTCTCCTCCATGGGTTTCCCGAGCTTCACAGATAATGAAGGAAACCTCCTGACCAAGGAATAGATCAAGCTGATATGACTTCAATTTGAGGGTGACGTCTCGGAGATAGACAGATGGGTAGAACCCATAACTGAAAGACAAGTCACTAATTTTCTTCTAAGATACTGTAAGATAGCGGCCTGCCTGAACGATCTGTATACCAGAGCCCAGCATGTTGACATTGGGTAGATTGATCGGTTTCATATTTTAATTAAGGCACTGCAAGATCAAGAAACTTTCTCAAAAAGTGCCTAGTCTCAGGTTCGTCGGATGATGAATAAAATCTATGAGCGTCTTGCCCCGTCATCGCCACAGGAAGCTGCTCCAGAGGAAGCCACACTAGAGGAGGAGGGCGAAGAAGAAGAGGGAGCAGAAGAAGAAGGAGAACCAGCTGCCGAGGCACTCCCAGAAGAAAAAGAAGGTGCAAAAGAAGGAGGAGAAGGATCGAGAAAGGACTCCGGCCCAATGGATCAAGACTAAGGGTCCTCCCATCGAGACGAGCTCGTTGTCCCACGAGCTGCCAAGAATGTTGACAATTTTTGTCACATTTCTCAAGGGGTAGAAAAGAAACAAGTTTTGTATAGTGTTGTGTAAAGTTTTTGCTTTGTTATTTTTATTTTGAAAAGTTGCAGCAATTTTGGATTTCAAATCCACCCCTTTGTATAAAAAGTAGAAAGAGAAAAAGCCTCGCTACCGAACAAGCTAGAGAAAAGAGCTTCGCCAAAAAAAATGAAACCGCTTCGCACCCGAAGTATTTCTAGCGCTACTTCGGGTGAAAATTTTGTGAAGTAGTTTTGCGAAGAAAGAGCTTCGCACCCAAAGCGCTTCCAGCATTGCTTTGGGTAGGATTTGTTGCGAAGTAGTTTTGCCGAAGAAAAATGCAAGAGGACCGATGAAAAGGGCTTTGGTCCTGAAACATTTCAAAACACTGCTTCGGGCAAAAATCATCCGAAGCGGAATTCAGGAGAGCAACTTCATCGAAGGAGAAAAGTCTAGGCCACAATTCAAGTTTGACCAAGGTAAAAGGACTTCGGGCCTAAAGCATTTCCAACAACTACTTCAGCTAGAGGACCAGTGAAGTAGAACCCGAAGAAGCATTGAAGAATCCTTCACCAAAAAATTATCGAAACATCTACTTCGGGCCTCTTCACATCCGAACCATTTCACTTCAATGGAAAATCTAGTGAAGCATTCACTTCGGCAAGTTTTCACCCGAAGCATTTTCGACCGAAGTTCTGGCAGCCAAGAGAAGCAAAGCATTTTGAAGGCAAGAATGTGTTTCGGCCGAAATCTCTCAAAACCATAATTTTGAAAGAAGATCACAGCGAAGCATTTCTCCAAGGCATCAGCGAAGCAGTTATGTTAGTGAAGCAGCAAGGACGAAGAAGACCATTTTGCGAAGGAGATATGCTTCGGCACAAACCATCCCCGAAGCAGTTTTGTGAAGCTCAATTTTGTGAAGTATAATCCAAGGAGGAGTTTTGCATTGGCCCTGAACCATTGCGAAGTGAAGTGAGGAATGAAAACTTAGCGAAGTGCTTCACGGGCACACGTTCCAAGCCGGGTATCTTCCCGAGGTGATCAAGTGCCTCATAAATGCAATTTTTCATGCCCAGCAAGCCCGCTGCTCATTTTTGGCAATCAAAAGTGAAGTATCAAGCCATGATGGAGAACCCGATAAGCATGGCGGCCACTCGAGCACTACACACGGAGACCAAGAACGTCCAGATGGCTCATCAATGCACCTTTCCATGGTTGACCCTGTCACAGTTGCCAGTTTTTGTAACAGATTTGAAAGCTCAGTCGTGAGAGCCAAGGAAGGCCGAATTCTCAGAGCTCGAGCGCATACTCTTCTTTGTTATGTAATTATTATTTAGAGGCTCGGGTCCTCTATAAAAACCCAAGCATTGTAATGGAAAAGTGGAGGGAACTATCTGCTAGAAAGCTGCTGTAACTTGATGTCCTACGATTAATTCTAAGAAGCCTTGAGCTTCATTTATCTCTTTTATGTTGCCTTCTATGCTTGATTATTCTATCTCTCCTCATTTGTATGTTGGATGCTGAATCCTGTGTTTGGTGTGTGATCGAGGACTGTGTCCTGAAACTCGTTCTAAAGAATACATAGGAGTGAAAGCGTCATATTGACTTTCTTTTATGATGCCTGCCTTGCTTGATTCTTTTGTATGTCTTTTTTTGTAGACTGAGATGCTGAACTCTGCGTCCGGTGCACGATCGAGGACAGTACCCTAAAACTCGTTCGCGAGTATACATAGGAAGGTTAATACTACGTTTCTTTCATCTGTTCTTGGTTTTCATTGCTTCCATTCAAGTTGTCAGTTAGTGATCGTGCTTCCTGTTCTCTCCCACCTGAAATCATCAATCTCTCTTCCCTTACCCTTTTTATTTTATTTCTCTAACCCTAACTCCTTTATCTCTTTCCTGCACTCTTATCTTCAAAAAACCAAGTAGTTTAGTATAGGAGCTGACCTTTCTTCGAAGATTTGCACGAGGGGCATCTCTTCCCTTTGGCCTTTCAATGTTGGTCTAGGTCTAGGGCGCATACATTTACCCAAAACCCTTACCTAGGCAGATTTGGTGACCAACAGTTCTTATATCTTTATTATTCTTGTTAAGGCATTAAGAAGAGCCATCTAAAAGGAAATAAGTAGAATAGAAAATCAAATGTATTTAGGTGTTGATAAATGGTCCCTTAAGACTTCATATTCAATTTATTGATGATACTCTTCTTCTAGGTTGTTATTTAGTCAATAAGACCATGGAATTTAAATAAATATTATCATGTTATGACAAGACTACTATAAAATTGGTTAATATGTAACATTTAGTCTCTTTTTATCAACATTACCCTTTATTTACAATGAATTATTAAGGATACTTTAAGGTCTGAAGTTGAAAATTATCATCAACATGTCTTGATATTCATTTATCCTATAAATAAAAAAAATAGAGCTTTAGGAATCAATTTTATATAGAATAAAATTTGATCGTATTAATTGAAAATATAATTCTTAATCAACAATAGAATACTATAACTCAAAAAGGCTATATTTTTATATGTATATGTGTGTGTGTGTGTGTGATATTTTCAAGATTATTAGTAGGGAGAACATCCAAATTGACAAAATTTAGAGAGATTTTATTTAGAAAGGATATGAGGAAAAACTTAGTTTTCCTCTTTGCAGATGATATAGGGTTTGTAGAGGGGATTATATACTATAGAGAAAACTAATTGGTTGTAGATTAATAAAAAATTAAGTAAATATTTAGGCCCAAAATATTAGTTAAAAATATATAGGTTGTATGGATGTAAATTTGTTAAGGAAATGAAATCTCCCTAGGGAATCAACAACATACAAAAGAATTTGTAATTAATTACATTTTGTGGTTTGTAAATAAGGGGTTTTGCAAGTTTTTGGTATGATGATTAGTTCAAGTCTTATCCTCTTATTTTTATCCAAAATATAAGATAAAAATTATTGATGTGGGCAACAATTCCACATCTTGGATTCTATTATCAATTTGGTTGAGGAAGAAGATCTCAAACAAGTAGTGAAGGATCTCCAAAAGGTGATCCAAAAGTTCTATTTTTCTATTTTCTCATAGAAGGATGATTCAATTTGTATTCTATCAAAAAATGGTGGATACACATCAAATTTAGCATATATGGATTTGGAGTAATAATAATTACCCACTTCCAAGGATTTTTCTTTGAAAAAATTTCAATCGCCTAAAGGCATCCCTAAGGCATCAAAATTCCTTTGGTTAGAAATCCAAATATATATTTTAATGGATTACAATTGTTAAAAAGAAAAGGATATCATGGATTTTTAAGTGTACTTTCTATATTGATAAGTTAGAAATATTATATCACCTACTTCATTTTCCATTGCTTTTGTTATTTGGGGATAGTTTTTCAAGTATTGGGTTGCTTCACTAATATTAGAAGAGTTTATAAAATGTTAAATTATTCATTTTAAATATAAATTATTAAGCATTAAATGGGGATTCACCCTACCATTATTTGTATGAAATTAAGGCTTGAAAGAAAAAATAGATTTATTTTTTTAATGTAAAAATTATATCCAAGTTTTGATGCATATTATTGACTCTCTTCAAAATAAAAGTAAGAATGATGCTCATCATGGGAAGCATCAACTTTGAAAAAATATGTGCTAGCCTGTTTGTTATGATATTTGGACATGTGTATATGGATGATCTATGACAATGAAGCTAACATAAAGAATCTTTTTCAACCTATGGTAAATTAGAAGTATCCAAATGTTGGGTTCATAAAACTAAATTTTGATGGGGCTTCAAAAGAAAAACTTGGAAAACATGGTGGAAGTGGAATTTTTTGGAATAATGAAGGAACATTTGTCCCCACTAAGAATTAGTTTGATGTAGTGATACTTCTTACAAGGATCAAAAACACAATTAAAAAGTGATGGATATATATTTCAATTGAGGGGTAGTCTCATATATAGTGGGTATGAGGGTTGTATTAATAATAACATTAATTTTATGTCCACTAGATACTAATAGATGTAATATGTTAGAGATATCAACATATCTATAGAGAAGAAAGCATGGTGGTAGGCAAAATGGAAAATCATAATGATGATCTCCATATTGGTAAAATTCAAAATTTAGAAGGTAATTATTTGAGGTAGGTTTTTTCTCTTAATGAAAATGATATCAATAATTTGATAGAGGAAAAAGTAAGAGTTCTAAGGAAATGGAAAATATTTTTTGGTAGAAAGCTAAAAAATGATCCATATCCGTATTGGAACACCCCAACAATATGTTGTTGGTGTTTCATCTCATTTACCTTAGTTCAAATTATGGGGAGGGAGGTCCCTTTGTTGCCATGCATGTAGAGAGCGTGGCCCCTAGTTGTGCCTCCTATTGTGATTTGTAAACACATTATAAAAAAAAATATTCATAGAAATATTTGTTTGAAATGGTCTATTTAACCTAATAGCCAATGTCATAGTTTGATATTTAACTGGAGTGACTCTACTGAATCATATGGTTTATTAAGAAATGTGTTAAAAATAATTTTTATACATATATCTATAGAGATATATATTATTTTAATGATACCTTCCATTGTCATCTTTCACAAAATAAAGCGGTTTTAATTTTTTTAAAACAAGGAGAATCTCCAACATTTATCATTATCAATACAACACATCCATGTTAAGATGAATTGATACTTACAACAATAAATCATAAAATACTTAAAAAATGCACTTATAGACATTAGTCAATAAAGGAAAAAATGCAAAGATTGCATCCATTTTACAAAGGAAATTGCACAAGATAACTCACACCTTAAAATGAAAGAACAAATATAACTTCCTTTTTGTAGATATGGGTGTTATTGTATTTCATGTTTTTGTAATTAGACCTACATTTATAAAATTAATAAATCCATTTAAAACAAAGACATCCATATAAAATAGAATTAAAGAATCCACAAAATATATTTATCACTATCAGTGGCAAATTAGCATGTAATGTCACTCATTTTTTTGATTAGATTGGATCAACAAGCTACATGGACAATTTTTTTTTTTTGTATTTACAAGCTACATGGACAATTAGAAACTAATCATGTTTATATTTAAATTAAGATTTATTCAATTATTTAACCTATACGTATCTAATATATTTAATTATAACTATGTCATCCATGATTTTTTAATTGGTAAAATAATATTAAAATGATTCCCATCCATATTACATCATGACCACATTACCACAATATTTCAACAATTCTCATAGTGGTCTTTGGCACTTAAGGATGTCATTTGGAAAGGTTTGAACTACATATTTATCTTAGAAGAACATAGTTTAACTACTTGATCTCATACCATTTTATGTCCATGTATACATTTTTAACATAATATAATCTAATTTTTTTTTTGAACCTAAACAATAGTTTACACAAAAATAAGCAAGGTTTATTTTTTTAATTTGTACAAGGTTTTTTAATTTTGAGGATCCCATTGATCGTATTTCATTAAATGACATAATTTAGTGAGATCCAAATAAATATGAGTGATGGGTATGCCTTTTATTTAATACCATTGTTATTGTTGAAGGCAAATAGTTGTCTTCGATTAAAAATAAAAACAATATTATAAAGGAAGAATAAGGGATTAAGGGAAAACTCAAGGACATCATAAAAGATAATTTAAAAGTTGTGGTAGTTTTTTCAATCCTAATGGTGGGCTATAAACATGTGTCAATAAGTACATTTTTTGGGACTTTAAACAATATTATTACCGCATGGTTTCAAGGCCTAGATGGAGGATGTATAATTGGTATGACTTGGAATCTCAATTTTTGAATTGTTTTTCTTTTGTACTTGATCATAAGGATTTATTATATTAATTTTCAAATATTAAGAAGGATGATAAGCCAATAAGTAAATTCATTTTAAGATTCTATAAGTCTTCGAATAGAATTCCAAATAGAGTTAAAACTCCTCAACACTCTGCTCTGTTTCTTTCTTAACAAGTTAAATTCAAAAGTTTCTATTATTTTGAAAGAATAAAAAATTAACCCCCATGAAATAGTCCAAGACACATGCTATTATTATATAATATCATATAATATCAAACTAAGATATGAAAAAAGAGAAAGGAAAGGAAAAGAAACACAAAACCAAAGTATTTGAAGTTATAATTAAACAAGAGCTATCTCTGATGAATTTTTTAATATTGGTAATGATGTCATAACTTTGAAAAGAAATTAGTCCTCAATACTTCCATTAAAACAAAGACCTAGTGGTCAATTTCAACTAAGGCCTCAAGTGCCTCAAAGAAATGTCCTTAGACTTTTTCCCCTATTTTAATGGAAAATTAGGTGGAGTCAAACCAATATTATGAACTGTACCAAACTAGAGATCATGATAAAATATATTGTGCAAATTAATAATGGGCCATAGAGTTGGGACTTTTGGATTTAGATCAATTAGGAGAGATAACTTCAAAACAAAATTTTTTAAACAATAAGCCAAAGTAGCCTAAAAACTCAAATGACATGGTATTCTTAGGGCCTAAAATCATAACCTCTGAGATAATAAAGATAAATTTTAACTAGCCTTGTCAAAAAAAATAGTATTCCAAACTAGTTCAAAGTCCAAACAAGTACAAATAAGCAATGAAAATAATACTCAAGTGGTCAATATGACAATATATTCAAATAAATTTATAGAAAAGGAATCTATTATCACTTTGGGCTAAATAAAAATTATAATATAGTCAATAACCTGGAAAAAATGCATGCTCCTATTCCTTTATTAAAAGTGTTACAAAAATGTCTAAGATCAAAAGTAAAACTTGTTTGAATTCATTTAAAGAGAAATTGTAGAGAAGTCAAGACAAGAAAGTAATAAGGGTATGGACCCACATTATAGAGTTATTCATGTAGTTGATAAACCTTCACCCTTTTATGTATCACTCTTCATTGAAAATAAAAGATTAAACAATTATGTTTGGATCTAAAAACAACAAATAATGCCATGCCTATCATAATAGCAATGATGCTTGAGATCCACTTTCAAGATATATATGAGAAATGTTTCTAAAGGGACTTGTAGTTAATTTATGTCTTAGGATACATCACAGAACGAGTTATTTAGTTAGTAAGGTTTTTGACAAATATAATCTCAATGCACATTATTCTTGGTCTACGATATTCTAGTGGTGTGTTTTATGCCCTAGAATGCAATAAAGATTGGATGGATTAGAATTGCTTTTGAGTCAAACTCCAAAGAAGGTTGGTTTCTTTCCTGTGCTAAAAAAAATGTAAAAAGACTAAATAAAAATGAGGGATTATGGAAGAGAGAGATAAGGGAAGATATTGCTTAAAAGAGTGGTCAGAGATTAAAAAATAATTACTGCTCATTGTGTAAATACCCTACCATATAACTTAAAGTAGAGCCTAACAAACCAGCTACCATGCAAAACATCCTAGAATTTATATTTAAACTCATATTAAGCATTCTCTAACACTCCAATAGCTTGTAGTGATAATCCAAACAACAATCCAAATCAAGCAAAAATTGCCTAAAATAATACACCACCCACAAAGCTTTAATAGAAATGTCTAGAGGTACATAACTTACATACACATTATAATTTGCAACACATCACTATTAGAGACCAAATGCCATCTGCTTTCATTAAAAATAAAGCAAAATTATAAAATTTACAATAAGCAAATCCTGAAAGTGTCAACCCTGATACTGATAATACTTAAGCTATTTATAGCTTTTATAATAGCTTAATTAGTACATTGATATCATAGCATAGGATTAATATAAATAGTCAAAACTTGACCCATTTTGAGGCTCATATGCAATCAACATGCTTGAGAAGAGTGGTGGTCACTTTCCTACCCTGCCATAATTAGATTTGTAGCTCTTAGCCTTACTATTTTGATTAGCCATTCACAATCCTAGTAACCATGTGTCTTGAGTAGGCTTGGGTATCCTTAGCATACTAAAATTATCACCACTACATTTTATGGCTATGCCAATTATCATATTTGTAGGCACATCCATTGAAGATCATCAAAGGTGGTTGTTGCAAGTTCCAAATGATTAACCATTACTTTCTCACCTTGTAGTTGTAGTCTCAACTTAACTACCTTGATCTATATGGTTGAAAAGTGCTCGAGTGGTCTTGGCTTCTAACATGCATGAATTATATTGAAAAGGACCTATCAAGATCTAGTAGGCTTTCTCGTTTGTCTTCCTCTATCGATAGCCTTTTGTATTTCTATTGGGTCCTTGGAGATATGGCTAGGACTTTAGAGCATTCTTGTTATAATCAAGTTTTAAAAAAAATTGGCCACTATCGCCTTCCAATCACTATTTCTCTAGTCACTTGATCGGTTGGGACTTTTAAGATCTCATGCTAATGCTATTCTTGAAAATACCTATTCACTCTTGCTTTTTGACCACAATAGCTCTCCAAATACTATTGCTTTAGACTTGGACAAAACTTTTAAGCACTTTGGTTGATGTTATCTTTGAGAATCCTCGACCACTCTTAATTTCAAACTCTTAACTAGTGAAGAGTTTAGAGGATTTATGCTAATTTCATTCTTGAAAATACCCTACCACTCTTGCTTTTCACCTACTATTGCTCTTTGGCCCATTATGACCACTCAAACTCTAGACCGATTAGGATTTTCAAGAACTTTGGATGATGTCATGCTTGCAAATATTTATCCACTCTTAGCTCCTTAATTTTTGATGCTTTAAAATTGCCTTCATGCCATATTTATGAAACCATTCATTTGATGATTGTGTACTAATCTATTATTGTTTTTTATTTGGCTAGTCCCTTTTCTCTTGGATGAAATACTTGAGAAGCTATGATATCTAAAAAGCTTTTCTTTTGTTTCTTTCCATGATTAGGGTGACCTCTTTATGGACCTAGAAGGATATATGATCTATAGAGATTTGATAATTTGAAACACCTAGGATGTATGTTTTTTTTGCAAACCCTAAGCTCGTATGGATGACACCAATCCCTTGCCTAGTCACCTCAAGTCCCCTTCATTCCTCCACATTTTTTTATTTTTTTCAAGATCCCCTATTGAGTAATTATAGAGGCCCCCATAAAGTGTGGAGTATAACTCAATTTTTAAACCCATTCCTATTAATGAGGAATGAATTTGAAACCATTGTGTGGGATTAAGTCCTACTCGAGGTAGAAACCTTTTGGATATCACCAGAAAGGCTTATGGACTCTTACTAGAAGAAAAATTTGGCTTAGCTATCACTAAAAAGGTTGTAAATAGATTATTATCTCTCTAATCTAGTGGATCAACATATCCTCATGGCGCAGGGATCTTTAAACTAGCCAAAAAATATTTTCATAGGCTTTTTCTTATCAACATCTTTGGCATTTTTATAGCATCAAGAGCTTGATAAGTCAATGGAGCTTTAGATCTTATCATATTGTCTTAGCTTTAGATGATAATCAAGCTCAAAATTCCTCTTCAATATAGATTTGCCTAGTATAGTGAGATTTCACTATAGTTTGGTGACTCACAATGGACTTCTTCTTATAGGAGGTAAAAAACCCAAAAATAGAGGTATTATCTATTGGGTACATAGTCTATGGAGGAAAATACTAAGCATTTGAAGCTTAAGAGGAGGAAATTTTGAGGCTCAAAGGGACATAGGCTAGATTTATTCCTTAAGAAAGGCTTTTCTTGGGATTTTGAAGTGGTGAGAAGAGGAGCTTCCTTATATAAATTTCTTTGAGTGAGAAATCAATTTAACTGGATTATTTGATCATCGTTTTTCTCTAGCAAGCTAATGTTAAAGGAATTCCCATACAATTGAATCAACAAGAGCATGATAATCCACTATTCCTTAGTTATTTTATTAATTGATGAACCTTTGGATTTGTATAGCCATATTTTCATTTGTTCATGTGAACCGCTTGTTGCTCTTTTTCAAACAAATTAGTTTGTGCAAGAATTATGTTATTGTCTAATCAAACCAAATAGCCATACAACACTTAGTTGTTATCAAAATTTTTCACCTGTCACATATTTACACAAAATTTTGGTTTACTTTCTCATGCCAACTCTTAAACATATATCTTCATTAGAATATACAATGTCTAGACCATATCATTTTGAACTTCTATTTTTCTATCTAATAGTATTTCGAAACATGCGATTTGTTTGAGAAAAGAGTTGTTATCAAGGTAGCTTTGAAAAAGAATGAGTTCTAGAACCTATATGGGATCTAACATTAGAACCCAACAAAGAAATATTACCTTTAGCTTATGACTCCTCTACTAGATTTTTTTTGTACTCTAGATCTTGTGTCAGATTGACACCTTACACTCCATGAGTTCACAAGATTGTGTGTATTATACCATTGGAACGAAGCATTGAAAACTTAATTGCCAACAATTTTGTTGTTAGCTTTCCCACATTTTCTAGATGTATTTTTTAGAATATGTGACTAGCTAAAACCTAAAATCACTTAATGGTTGGCTTTAGGATTTGCTAAATTCCCATGCTCGAGTAGAATACCACATTGAAAAAAAACATGTGAAACTAATATTTCATTAGCTCCTCTAAATTTTGTTGATAATATTCTATCTCCACTTGGGGATGCGTCAAAGCATCTCTAGCCACATTGAAATTTTATTCCTTATATCTCTCTATGTGATAAGGGTTGAGCTTCTTGGTATAAATCCAAACCCTTTTTCCTTTGTAAGGAATCATCATGTGAGAGCAATCCAATGACAAATATCCCCTAGATTTTCCAAGAACTCTTCAAATAAGCATAACCCAAATAGTAGAGCCAAGTACACCACTATCACCTCCTGTATCTAAAACTCTATGCAGTAGCATTGGGATGTATTTTATAGCCCTTAATGTCCAAAATAGTGTTCTATACAATTGTAACACACCAAAACTAGTTTAAGTAATTATGCCCAAAACTAGTTTTCTAGGCCCATCTCATCACAAATAGCCTTAGGAATGACTATTGTGATAGCTCCAAAATCCACCATATAATTATGCACTATCTAGACTTTCATGCATAAGGACATATAAAATGGAGGAGGCTTCCTCTTATTCATGCTAACAAATGACTGAATTTATGCCAAATTAAAGTTTAGGGGAATGAGTCTACCCTTTGTGAAATTTTTAAAGTTGCTTTTAACAAGTCAATGTACTCGAGGATTAGTAGAGCGTCATGCATGCTAACCCTTGAGGGAATATTATTCATTCTTTAACAATGCTGAATCTAGATGCCTCTGACAACTTCTTCTCTTTATATCTTAGTTATTGAAGGGTACCACAACTTCCTTAAAACTTGATCCCTTACCTCTTGCTAATTAGTTTTTGGTGCTTTTAACCTCTGGTAAGCTATTGGTGGCTCTATCCTGGATTGTTCTTCATACACTTTTGGCTTATCCTAAATATTAGACTAGTCATTCTTCTCCTTTGGTTACTCCTTTATTTGATCTAAAATTTCTTGATATTTTGGCCTTTAGGGATCTAATAGCATGGATATTTTCCCAGAATTGGTCAACATATAGGCCATAATGGAAGTTGAAGTCTCTTTATATATGAGGTTCTACTTTAGATCTATTAATATACTTGCAATACCTCCTAATTGCTCTTCTACTTCCTAGGCTAAAACCATATGGCACTAAAGCTAATACATTACACAAGTATCGATCTTGTATGGATCATTACATTGTAAACACCAATACTTATCCAGAGTTGTATATAATTCCTCTTCTTGACTTATAGGAACAACAACTTGCATTTTAATAGCTTTACTAATTGACATCCCTTGGTATTTTGGAACATAGGAAAATATTTCTTGTTGGTAGCCTTCAAATCTCTTCTTAGAAATCCAAGACAGTAAGTATATTTATTAGGTTATAGACCATAGTTCTTAACACATTTTTGTAGATTATTTTGAATATAGAGTGGGTAGGATGGGAACAAAAATTGCTAAGATATCATGTTGAGGATATGATTCAGGCAATATGCCTAGTGGTGGGGAAGACAAATCTAATAAGGAAGCTTGTTGGCTTGTTCGATAAATTATAGATATTATAAATTTTGAAGGAAATTTTTACAACTAAGATGAATGTATTCTTTGTTGCAATAATGACTTGAAAGACTTACAAAAACCTCATTTGATTGGACTATTGGATCCTAAGAACTAAGTACGGGATAAAAACATGGAGGTAGAAGATGTAGGCTTGGGCATGTGATGGACTTATGTCATGAAGGATTCTCCTTCAATTTTTTTTGAATTAGATGTTAAAATTAGTAATATTTTCTTGGGGATGCCTTTAAATGGATGAAATTCGATTATGGAGAAATAAATAATCCCTTATGTCATTGAAATTTAGAATGAAAATTTAGAGAGTTCAGCCCATGTACTAATACTACATTCATTTAATGAATGGTACCAGACCAATATTTTACTTCTAAAAGACAAAGCAAAAAACATCAACATTACATATTCATGGGAAATATCATAAATAGTAGCTAAAGAAATGATATATTGGAAATGCTCATAATTTATATTCTTACTACCATCATAGGAGGGTAAAGCTTTCAATTCAACTTGAGGAATGCCATGAATATTTGGAATATTAAAGGGTCCAACATTGTTCTATCCAGGCAATATGCATCTCACCATAAATCTTTATTGTGTGACTAGGTAGTTGGTAGCTCAATAGATTTCGAGGGTTCTATGAGATTTTTTACCTTCAATTTTATCATCATGCAATTCTAGGATTCTTTCTTCTAGTAGAGTTGCCAATATTAGGTTATTTCAGTTAATGGAATCACTAGGTGAATGGATTTTATCCACTTTATTATTGGGAGGTGAAGTTAATAATTAGATCTCCAATATTCTTTAGTAGAGAGGTGCATGGTGGTGCACCTTATAGTGATCCTTACCCACTTTGGGAGAGGAAATGAATAATTTTTTGGAGTCTTCCTTTGGAAGAGGAAATGAATAGTTTTTTGAAGTCTTCCTTTCGGAGATGAAATGAAGTTTTTGGAGTCTTGCTTTGGGAGAGGAAATAAATAGTTTTTGGAGTCTTCCTTTGGGATTGGAAACAAATAATTTTTGGAGTCTTCCTTCATTTTTATATAAAAGAGGAATTATCCCTTGCACGTAATAGTTTAGTGAATGTAAAATTTTATCGAAATCAATAAAATAATGAATCTACCATTACCTCATGGTTTTTTCTGCACGCTGCAAGTTTTCCATGTAAAAATTTGTGTTACTATTTTTTGTGTTATTGTATTTTCTGCTTGTACATGATTTAATATTTTTCTAACATCTAGTATCAAAGCCTAAGGTTTTATGCAAGTGGGAGCTACAAATTTGTTAGGAGGTCTAACCAGGTTTGAAATTGAGAATTTTGATAGCAATAACTTTACCCTATGGAAGATGAAGGTGGAGGATTTACTAGTTTAAAATGACCAAGCCCTAGCCTTCAAGGGGATCACAAATAAACCTAGTAGCATGAAATATGAGAAGTGGGCAATGTTGTATAGGAAGGTAGTTTCTATAATTCATATTTTCCTAGCAGGCTCTATCTTGTTTAATGTTGCTAAAGAAAAGATCGCAAAAACCCTTTGGTAGAAGATTGAAAAGTTGTATGAGACAAAATCAACAACAAATAAGGTTTTTATAAAAAATAGCTATATAGCCTAAGGATGAAGGAGGGTTCATCTATGGCAGATAATCTAAATGAGTTTAATACCCTAATTGGTAAATTGATCTTTATTAATGTGAATATGGAGTATGAGAATAGAGCTATCATCCTACTTTGTTCTCTCCCAGACACCTAGGATAATTTGGTGATGACCATCAGTAATGCATCATAAAGAATTCTAAAATTTGATGATGTGATAGCCACTTTGTTGGAAAAAGAGTTAAGGTAAAAAAAATCTATGGAACCCTCAACCAATGAAGCCCTAGATGTGAGAGGTTGATATTTCGAGAGGAGTCAACAAGGTAGATCGCAGTCTAGATCTAAGTCTAAAGGATGTAAGTTAAAAGGGAAGTATTGGTATTATGGGAAGCTAGGGAACTCAAAGAAGGACTATTGGCATCTTAAAAAAGGAAAATAATGGTGAAAAACAAATTTAGCCATTAGTTGAGGCCAATACAATAGATTCAAGAGAGACGATAACATGTGAGGCCTTCTGTACTAGTAAAAACATATATGTTTTATATACTTAGGTTTTGGACTTAGGTGTATCTTTCCACATGTCTCCTCATAGAGAATGGTTTATCAAATATCAACCATATAGTGGTGGGATGGTCTACTTGGGTGATTATAATCCTTTAGAAATTGTAGAAAGAGGGGAAATCAGGATTAGGCTAGATGATGGTAAAGAAAGGATGTTGTGTAATGTATGATATGTGTCAGATTTATAAAAGAACTTGATCTCAATAAATATGATGGATAAGCTAGGGTATTTTATCACTTTTGATAATAATTATTGTAAAATTACCAAAGGAGCCCTTGTAGTAGCAAACGAATAATCTTATGGGACCCTATATCATTGATGCGATGATACGGTGATAAACCATGTAGCAGCAACAACTTCAAGAAATGTTCAGGATGCAGTAATGTTATGATATCAATGCCTAGGATATATGAGTGAAAAAGGTCTAATTTTTTTGCATTATTGAGGTATGCTTTCTGGGATAAAGTATTATAATTTAGACTTGTGGGAGCAATGTATTTTTGGTAAATAAAAGAGGGTTCGGTTTACTGCAAGCCCTGGTAAGAGTTCTAATTTTTTGCAACTTATATATTTTGATATATTTGGACCAGTCCCCACTCAATCCTTAAATGGTGCTATCTATTTTTTGATATTTATAGATGATTATTCTAGAAGAGTGTGGGTTTATTTTTTGAAGAAGTCAAAAAATAAACCCACACTCTTCTAGAATAATCATCTACAAATATCAAAATATAGATAGCACCATTTAAGGATTGAGTGGGGACAAGTTTATTCTAGAAGAGTGTGGGTTTATTTTTTGAAGAAGTCAAAAAATTTGTAAGAAATTAAAAACTTCAAAGCACGAGTAGAGAAAATTTTGGGCAAGCCTATTTTATATCTCGGGTCAGATAATGGGGGTGAATATTGCTCCAAGTAATTTGATAAATTTTGTACATAGGAAGGAATTTAGCACCAAAATATTGTACCATATACTCCACAACAAAATGGTGTGGTTAAGCGAATGAATCACACAATCATAGAACATGCAAGAAGCATGCTCAACACATCCATGTTGAATAAAATGTTTTGGATAGAGGCTATTAATACATTTGTTTACCTCATTAACAGGTTGCCTATTAGGATCCTCCATCCTAACATTATTAGTTAGTATTAGTTAGTATTATTAATCATTTAATTATTATATTATTAACTCATAAAGTGAACCATCACATCTCTTCATAATGTGAACCATCACGTCTCTTCATAACGTGAACCATCACGTCTCTTCACCAACGTAGCTTTAGGGTAGATATATATATTAGGTTGGCCATTCACACAAATCATCCAAGAAGAAGAATAAGAAGCATAGATTCTAAAGAGGGAGACCCCTATAAGTGGCAAGGAGGGAGCCCCCTATAGCGGCAAAGTGATTACAAGGGATCCCCATTTAAGTGGCCTGTGATTACATTTTATATTAAATTATTTATCAAATTTACACAAGAACATTAGGGTTCTTGCATTTGGTATCAAAGCCATGTGGGACCCAGTCATGTGGGAATTGCTCAAAGATCTTCATCAAATCACTTTCGTGCATGAGTATCAAACTCGGTTTGAGGATATCACCAAACACAACACAGGGTTGGATGAATCAATTATCATAAATAACTTCATTAGTGCATTGAAAGAGAAAATTAGAATGGAGGTGACAAGGTTTAATCCCTATACCATGATGCAGACCTATGGATTGGCCAAATTAGCAGAAGATAAATTCAATACTCAATGTTGATTAAAAAAATACCTATTAGGAAAGCACAAACCACTTACGATACCCCAAAACCTAATCGACCCTTGTAGGTTGAGTACCTCAGCCCGAAGGAAGTGAAGGAATGACAAATGAAATACCTCTATGATAATTGTGATAAGCAATTTGGATCCCATCAGAAATGCTTTACACTAACATTGTATTTATTGAAGGAAGTTGATCCTTGTCAATCCCTAAAAGGTGAAGATGAGGTAGTTGTGTCCGAAGTTCCTAGTGCACCTACTCACAACAATAAAGACAATGAGGTCGATATGCCAGAAGTGATCAATGCATCAGGAAAGGATGAGGTAGACATTCTTGAAATGACTCATTATGGCCAAACATACACTCTACAAGAACTACACTCAATTTCCTCTTCAATAATTAGTTATCACCACAGGATCAAACCTATTCAAAAATAAGGTAGAAATGTGACTACACACTCCTCCATTGCCTCTCCCAGGGAAAAAGAGGAGAATGTATAAATTTTACCACCTCTTTTTATGCATCATTTTAAGGCGTTTGAAGAACCCCAAGGGTTTCCCTTCCCTCATAATCACACATTTACTAATTTTTCTAAAAACCCTTCACTAATGCTTCATCCTTCTTGATATCCCTGCCTACAGAAGGATGACATTAAAAGAGTCCAAGAAATTACACAAATCCTTCTTGGAAAGCAAAGGACAAAGGTCCTCACTTTGAGCTTTGAGGACAAAGCTCTTTTTAAGGAGGGTGACATGTTAGGATCCTCCATCCTAACATTACTAGTTAGTATTAGTTAATATTATTAATCATTTAATTATTATATTATTGACTCATAAAGTGAACCATCACATCTCTTTATAATGTGAACCATCACGTCTCTTCATAACGTGAACCATCATGTCTCTTCACCAATGTGGCTTTAGGGTAGATATATATATTAGGTTGGCCATTCACACAAATCATCCAAGAAGAAGAATAAGAAGCATAGATTCTAAAGAGGGAGCCCCCTATAGTGGCAAAGCGATTACAAGGGAGCCCCATTTAAGTGGCCTATGATTACATTTTATATTAAATTATTTATCAAATTTACACAAGAACATCAGGGTTCTTGCATCACCTACAACTGTGTTGGATGGACAAATTTTGAAGGAGGTTTGGTGTGGTAAGCCAGCTGATTACTCTCATTTACATACCTTTGGTTGTGATGCATTTTCTCATGTGCCTAAAGAAAAAAGGTCCAAATTTGACCTAAAGTCAAGCAAATGTGTTTTTCTTGGCTATGGAGATACAATAAAGGGGTATAAACTATGGTATCCTACTACCCACAAGGTAATTATTAGTAGGGATGTTATTTTTGATGAAAAATCCATGCAAAGGAAGGAGTTACAACAAACACCTAATGTTGTACCAGTTGAAGTAGATATGAACGAAGATGAAAATGAAAATTAGCATGCTGAAGCTTTTGATCAACATGCAAAATCACAAGCAGAGAAACAAGTAGACCAACCACAACAGTCACAAGACCAAGAGCCACAACAAATGTATCATTGGGTTAGAATATCTACACATACACAAAAGTATTTGAAATGATATTCTCCTATTTTTTAGTCATTTTTTTCTTTATTAACTGATGATGGTAAGCCTAGTTCATTTCAAGAAGCTAGAGAATGTGAAAATGCAAAAAAGTGAAGGAAAGTCATGGAGGAGGAAATGGAAGCACTTTGCAAGAAAAAAACATGGGAACTTGTGGATCTCCCACCTAGAAGAAACGCTATTGGAAACAAGTGGGTGTACAAAGTAAAGAAGAACAGTGATGGGTTGTTGAAATGCTATAAAGCTCACTTGGTGGTAACATGTTATGTGCAAAAGTTAGGTATAGAATTTAATGAAATTTTCTCTCTCATTGTGAAGATGACTATTGTTAGAGTTTTACTTGCACTTGTAGCAGAATAGGATTTAGAACTGGAGCAGCTTGATGTGAAAATTTCTTTCTTGCATGGTGATATCAAGGAGGAGATTTATATGGATCAACTTGAGGGTTATGAAGAAATAGGTAAAGATCATTTGGTTTACAGACTCAAGAAATATCTGTATGGGTTGAAACATGTGCCAAGGATGTACAAAAAAATTGACACCTTCATGAAGAGCCAAGGTTTTAGCAACAGTGAATATGACCATTGTGCATAATATAAGAGGTTTGATGATGGTAGTTTCATTATTTTGTTGTTGTATGTTGATGATATGTTGGTTGCAGGCCCTAGCATGAAAAAAATCATTGATCTTAAGGCTCTGCTAACTAGAATATTTTAAATGAAGTATTTAGGAGCAACATACCAAATTTTATGAATGAATATACATAGGGACATAACAGGAAGGAAGATCTGGTTATGTCAAAAGTCATATATAGAAAATATTTTGCAGTGCTTAAATATACATAATGTAAAACCAATTAGTACCCCACTTATTTCACACTTCAAATTTTCTTCCAAATAATATCTTAGAATAGAAGCAAAGAAGACAAACATATCTCATGTACCATATTAATCAGCAGTAGGAAGCCTCATGTATGCCATGGTGAGAACCAAACCAAATATTACCCAAGTAGTGGGAGTTGTCTGTTGATACATGGTAAATCTTGGTAAGGAGAATTGGAATGTAGTGAAGTGGATATTTAGATATTTAAGAGGCACTTTAGATGCTACTATTTACTACAAATCAACAAATTTGCAAGTTAAAGGTTTTATGGATTTTGATTATGGTGGAGATAGAGATGGGAGAAATTCCACTACAAGATATACTTTCACTCTTGTTGGTGGAGCTATGAGTTGGACTTCTAAGTTGTAGCTTGTGATGGCTTTATCAACCACTAAAGAAGAATATATTATAGCAACTTAGGCCAACAAAGAGGTAATTTGGCTAGAGTGATTGTTGGGTTACTTTAAAAATGCAAGAGAAAATTACGTTGCATTGTGATAGCCAAAGTGCTATTCAACTAATGAATAACCTAACATTCCATGATCACACAAAACACATTGATGTTAAATACCATTTTATAAGAAATATGGTGGAAGAAGGTAGGATCTTGTTGGATAAAATTGATATTGAAGTGAATCCTACATATATGCTTACAAATTCGATCAAGACAGAATTTTGAGTGGTGTAAAACTTCCATGGGCTTGCTAAAAGTGTGATAAGGGCAACATTAGGCAATTGGCACTTGTATGGAAAACATAGTAAAAGAATTATTGTATATAAATTTCAAGTGGGAGAATGTTAGGAGGTGAAGTCAATATCCAAATCTCCAATGTTCTTCATTAAAGAGGTGCATGACAATGCAACTTATAGTGATACTTCCCCACTTTGGGAGAGGAAAAGAATAGTCTTTTGGAGTCTTCCTTTTTAAGAGGAAACAAACAGTTTTTTGGAGTCTTCCTTTGGGAGAGGAAATGAATAGTTTTTGGAGTCTTCCTTTGGGAGAGGAAACAAACAATTTTTGGAGTCTATCTTTGGGAGAGGAAACAAAAATTTTTTGTAGTCTTCCTTCATTTTTTATAAAAGAGGAATGACCCCTTGCATGTAACAGTTTAGTGAATGTACAATTTTACCAAAATCAATAAAATAACAAAGATGCTATTTCCCCATGGTTTTTATCGCATACTATAGGTTTTCCATGAAAAAATTTGTGTTTCTATTTTTTCTATTATTGTGTTTTCTACTTACACATTATTTGATATTTTTATAACATTTAAGAGACCAAGATATTTACCAAAATATTAATCATCCAAAAATGTGGGGTGAATGTTGAATGATCCATCCCATTAGGCATGCCAAAACCTCATGGTATATGATCCACCTAGTGATGTATTTTGCACCCTAGACCATGACCAATATTGAGTGGCTCAAATTGCTTCTGAGTCAATATTCAAAGAAATTTTAGTTTCTTACTTGTGCTAAAACAAATGTTAAAATACTAAAGAAATAAATAGAGTAAGGGAGAGAGAGATAGAGAGAGAGAGATAAGGGAAGAGACTACTTAAAAGAGTGGTCAGAGATCAGGTAACAACATTGTCACTCACTCTGCAAATACCCTACAACTTAACTTAAAGGAAAGCCTAATAGACTAACTACCATGTAAAGCATCATAAAATTTTATTTAAACTCATATCTAACACTCTAATAGCTTGCAATGATAATCCAAACAACAATCCAAAGAAAGCAAAAATTGCCTAGCAAAATACACCACCCACAAAGCTTTAAACATATATCTAGATTCACATAACTTACATACACATTATAATCACAACACATCACTAATAGAGGCCAAACATCATCGGATTTAATTATTAGTTAAGAATATTTGTAAAGTTTATAATAGGTAAACCTTGAAAGTATTGATCCTCATACTCAGGGAACTTAAGTTATTTATAGCTTTTACAATAAATTGAATCCATATTAATCATTATATTGATGGCCTAGCATAGGCTTGATAAAAATAGGTATAGCCTAACCTAGTTTGTTGGAGAGTATTACATTATTTGGTACATACCAATGTACCACCTTGGTACATTATTAGATTAGGTGTGTGCCTTAGATTAGAGTGTGAGTTAATATTTAATTTAATGTAAGAATATGTAAGAAATACACAAATGTCATGTATTTATGTGTGAAAGTGTTGTGAGTGTAAATGTGCACAAGTGTCCATTATGTAAGAGTGCACATGTGTCCTTAGAATAGGAAAGTGAAGAGTTTCAAAGAAGAGTGAAGGTCAAGAGTGCAACATATGAGGAGTCACATTCAATTATATATGTGTGACAAAGTATTGTAATTTGTATCGAAATTGCATAGCTTATTGCATGCATTAGTAGACCTTTATTCTTATGTTATTCTATTTGATATCATATTATGAGTTATTATATTCCTTTCATTATATTGCAACTTTAGTATATCTAATATTGTGATTATATACCTATGAGTTATGTATTTAGTGTAAGGATTAAAAATCTATCAATGGTGTTAGATCTACATCAATATTTATTGCACAAGATTTGAAAGTTGCAAAAGGCTAGAGTCTTTCCACAAGGTTGAAGGATAACCTGTGAAGACTAGGACTCAGCAAGGATATTTCCACAAGGTTGAAGGATAACCTATGAAGACTAGGATGTCTATTTAAGAAAATTAACTTGAGTATAATTGATTAGTCAAAGCATAGCCAACCCTAAAATTAATAGAAAGTAATTCTATCAATATTGAATTCTTAGATAATCCTAGAAAAATCTATCTAAGATATTGCTACAGTGAAACATTGATCTTCAAAAGTTGGAAAGCTTCCTACAAAAGATAGATAAGACTTTCATATTTGTTTGCTTGAAGTAAAAAAGTGTTCTTCATGTAGGGATTTATTCGAGTTGCAATAAAAGGATGTTTAGAAATATCAAATTACGTGCAAGCAAAAAAAATAATAACATAGAAAAATAGTAACACATATTTTTGTGGAAACCCTACAATGTGTAGGTAAAACCATGGGGCAATGTCAAATTCATTATTTTATTTATTTGGAAAACTTTACATTCACGAAAACTATTACATACAAGGGGTTGTTCCTATTTTATAGAAAAACAAAGGAAGACTGCAAAAACTGTTTATTTCCTCTCCCAAAGGAAGACTCCAAAAATTGTTCATTTTCTCTCCCAAGGAAGACTCCAAAAACTATTTGTTTCCTCTCCCAAAGGAATATTCCAAAAACCATTCATTTCATCTCCCAAGGAAGACTCCAAAAACTATTTGTTTCCTCTCCCAAAGGAAGACTCAAAAAACTGTTCATTTCCTCTCCCAAGGAAGACTCCAAAAACTATTCATTTCCTCTTGTAAGGAAGACTCCAAAAACCTGTTTGTTTCCTCTTCCAAAGGAAGGATCACTATAAAATACACCACCATGTACCTCTTTACTAAATAACATTGGATATATAGATATTCACTTCACCTCCTAACATTCTCCCACTTGAAGTCAATATATAGGAATTCTTTACCAATGTTTTCCATCCAAGTGCCAATTGCCCAATATTACCCTTATCACATTTTCAGCAAGCCTAGAGAAGTTTTGCACCACTCAAACTTCTCTGTCTTGACCAAATTTGTAAGCATATCTATAGGATTCACTTCAATACCAATTTTTTGTAACAGGATCCTACCTTCTTCCACCATATTTCTTATAAAATGGTACTTAACATCAATGTGTTTCATGCAATCATGGAGTTATTAGCTTTTGAGGATATATGCAGTGGGAGAGATCTAACATAGGTCCTAATAATATGAAAACAAGTGAGTCTACAATATGATTGAAATATACTATAAATAGAAAGTGGTAAAAATACAATGCAGTATGGAGGAAATGGTCACTCCATTAATATAACCTAAAGAGCTATAGTGTACTCCATACATGAGCTCTACCACAATCTACTCTCTACTACAATGCTCTTGATATATGATGCATATTATGATCTATCACTATGAGGCCCTTTATATAGGAAAATATATTCCTTGGCCAACACTCTACCTAGATGTTCAAATGGATACCTTGCACATTGACACTTGTGCATTTATTACATTGCTTGAAATAAGTAGCTAACTTCCCCCTAAAGTAATCTCTGCTCTAACTATGTACCAAATGTGGTACATTTATATGACCCAAATGATGTAATATATTCTAACTCTAACACCCCTTGTATTACATTATTTGGGTATTGAAGATTTCAATCTTCAATATGAATCTTCTTCTTCTTGTGGATGCTCTTTGGTTTGCTCAAGTTTTTTCATCAATGGACTTTTGTATTGTAATCCTCCTTGAATTGGTTCTTCTTCTATGTTCTTTGTAACCTATTCAAGCAAGTGGTTAGTGTCTTTATAATCTGTTGTTCTTGCTGAAAGAGCTTTCACTTCATAATAATCTATAAACTTTTTAGTTTCTTCTATCCATCCTCCTTCTTTGTGAGTGTCTTCATACAATTTTATTGCTTCTTCAGATTGCAGTTGGCTAAGTAAGGCACAATGTCATTATCATTTCATATTTTTTTATTTTGATTCTCCTCTGCTTGCCTTTTTGGTATATTGGTTCTTTATTTTATTCAACCTGTTCCTCAAGAAATGAATCAACATTTTTAAATACAACAATATCTTGTGAGATTTCCATTGAATCTAGTATATATGTATTTTCATGGATTGATCTTGTTGCTTCTATCTCACTTTGGTTTTTGATAAGACATGTGTTGATCCCATTCATATATCTAAAATTGACTATCCAATTGATTTCTACTAATTTGCATACTGAAATGAGATTGAATGTTAGACCATGAACATATAGTACTTTTTATAGTACAAAGTTTAGAAATTATTTTCTTGGTGTTACACATCCATATTCATGTATAGGATAAGTTTGGCTATCTGCAATTATTAGTTTGAAGTCATTAGTAATTTCAAGACAGTCAAACCATTGAAGATTTCCAATCATGTGATGACTAGCTCCTAAGTCAATGTGCCATGTATTCTTCTGCTTTGTTGAGTTTTCCATACTAGAATTATTTTTGCATTTATGGCATGATATAGAGTGTGTGCTTTGTTCTTGTTTCTTTGTGTGAAAATATATTCTTCCTTCCATAGAAACTTGGTAGTATCTACCTTAAATCCCTAGTTATGAGCTTGATTTGAAGGAATATTTTAGATCTTAGGTTTTTTAGGCTTCCTTATATCTCCCTAGTTAAGTGAATTAGTAGAAACCCTATAGATTTTTTAGATACTTTATGATTCCTAAATGGATTAAGTACTTTATAATATTTGATGAATGCTATAATTATCAAGTTTTGTAGAATACCTTATGAATCCCTATTGATTTTGGATATGCTATATGATGTATAAAGTGCTTTTTGAGTATAGTAGTTCAATTTTGAGTTGATTTTGTAATGTTTTGTAAGTAGCAAATCAAATTCTATTATACCTTATTACTCCTATTGAAATTTAAGCACTTTAATTTGATGAGGTTTTATTGGTTGGATTTCTTTTGTCCCTTTAATTTAGTTTGAGACAAGTATGCCAATGTATTTCCAAATCTTTATTTTTCTTAATAGACCTCCTTTATAGCTTTTGATGTTTAATGTTTAATGTTTAATGTTTCTAAATTCTAATTACCTACTTTGATGTAGTATTCCTTATGACTCCCTAATATGAATATTAGAAAACAATATAATATTTGCAATAATAGGATTTTTAATTTCCAAGTTGAAATCCTTATTCCTCCTTTATTATTTGCAAATATAAATATTTTAGAATATGCTTGCATAATATTTTACTAATGCTAAGTGAATGAATTGCAATAGTAAATATGATGTGCCCTTATAACTCCAATATAACCTTAGTCTTATAGCAAGCAATAAATAGTTTATGATTTACATTTGTATTCCTTTGCCTTGATGTTGTGAGGTGAAATATTTGGATTCTATAAAATGGCAGTCAATGTTATCTATGACCGATGCTGAAATCTCCCTTACATAGTGCTTCTTTTCTTTGTAACCGATGCTGGTATTCTCGGTATTATATTCTACGATTTGCACATTGTTATGATGTATTCCTTATATGAATTGGACATTGGATGGCTACTCGAATGAGGTGATGTCTTGGCTAATATTATGACAACTTATTTAATGTTTGTGTTCTCCTCTGAATGGTACACAGGCTTGAATTAGCCTCTTCCTCTTCACACCATTCAATTTTGGTCTTATATTTGACCTCCAACCACTTCCCTTCTTCAATATGGATGCCTTAAATAGGAATATTTCCTTTTACTTTCGAACAAGTCTCACTTGAGTGTTACTTAGTAGGCATTGATATTCCAACATATGCAAATTATGAGGTTTGTGGTAGTGTAACTCCTCCTGGGTGAGTGTTGGATTATTCATGAATATTGGATGCTTAGAGCTCTTATGGCAAGTGGCATTCATGGTTGTGCATATAGATATTTCTTCTAATACTCCAACGATGGGTGTTGATACCCTATCTTTACCTATATATTTGAAATATGCATTGGCTTGCTATGTTTCTTGAAATGCAAGCATTCCCTCTTCTCTGTTTGTATGTTGTCTTGATGAGGATAATGGATAGCACTAGCTGTATTGCTCCTTGGTTCTATGGTGCTCTTCAATGGCGATCTTATAGCAACTTCTTGTGCTCTTCAATGGTGGTCATTTTCTTCAAGTAGAAACCTTGGGTATTCCACTTCTTTCTTTGTATTATTTTCATACATGTAATATGGTATTTGTATGTATTTTATAACATTTTATTGCTAGAATTTTTCTTAGATTTGATGACACTTCTTATATAGATAGTCTCCCTCTGTATGATGCCCATTTATCTACATAGAATTGTATGGTAATGGATTCTTATTATGAATCCAATATTGTAGGTGATATGCTCTCTTCTAGGGCTTGGATTGGACATGGAGAAATCGTATTTTTTAAACACATTGATTCTTGGATGTGTGAGCTCTTCAATGGCTCCTTCCTCTTGCTCAAATTTTGCCCTTCAACCTAAAAAATGTGAAGGTTGCGTTGCTCCCTGTAAATATGATAGTTTTTTTCCTTTCAAAGGAACAAAAGAGGTGCTTTGTAATAGTTATATTTGCACCAATATGAAGGACCTTTTTATGAAATACTTCTTACCTCTTTTAATCTTCTTCCTTGGATATTTTAATGATAGTTAATCCAAGCTAATGAAATGCTATTTTTGAAGTAAGAATTTTTGCTCTTTTCACTTAAATAAATTCCTTATATTATTCTTGAATCTTAAGACTCACCAAGTCTTGATTTGAGGCTTTCTTCAAGAATATTAATGGTGGCTTCCTTCTTCACCTTTTGCTTGAAATGGTGACTTCCTTTCGCCACACAGTGTAGTAGATTCTTGTGCTAGTTTTGTGCTTTTAGTAACACAAACTAATTTTTGGAGAGTAACTAGTCAAAGATCAACTAGTATAGTGCTATAATGGATTAATAATGCACTTTTAATGATAATAAAATCTCAGAATAAATTCTAATGCACTTAATAATCTTTTGCAATTTTTCACTACAATAAATATTGTAGGATGTAGTCTTCTTGATTTATAGATAGATAATAGGTAGATGATAATTTTATTTCTTTCAAAAATATCCAACTCCTATTAATATAAAAATATATCCTAAAATTAATTCTCCTTTTTGCACTTTCTGGAAGACTATAATATGATCCCTTCTTCTTGCAACTTTAATCCAAATATGGTGCTTAATCGAATTTGATAATGAACCCTAATTTAAGTTCAACTGATTGCACCCTAGTTTCTTACCTTTAATGGATTTTGTAGTAGATGTAGATCTTGGTATTTTGTTTCACCAAGTTGCTATCTTGTAGTGGATAAATGTAGCTTCTTATTGAATATCTAGAACAACTTCTTGCTTCACCAAACTGAGGTCTTGAACTTTTTATCTTGAGCCTTAGGTTTGGTGGCTTGATCCTTCCAGTGATCTTCTAACTTTTATTGTAGATTCAAAAAAATCATTTCTCTGAACTTGTGCCTTATTGTTGTGAGATATAATCTCCACATATCTTGGATTTGGTAGGCTTCTTCTATCTAAATCTTCTTTCAACATTCTTATTGAATTTTGACTTTAAACAAGATTTTCTTTTCCTACCACAAGTTGTTAGAAATTGGAATGGAAGGATTTATAAATATGGAGATAATAGTATTCACTAGTTGATGTGTCAAAATAGTGGTATGAATGTTGAGTCCTAGTCTTCATGAGTTTTTTTGCAACTCTATGGAAAGACTCTAGCCAAATGAAATCTCAAATTTTCTGTGATTGAGATTTTATTTCAATCATCACTTGTGATTATATCCCTATTCCTATTGACCTATTGGTTTATGATGGATGTAGGCCTTTCTATTCCTATTTTGATTCACCATGGCTCTAGTACCACTATTGGATTTTGAGGATATATGCAGTGGGAGAGATCTAACATAGGTCCTAATAAGATAAAAACAAGCAAGTCTACAATATGACTAAAATATACTATAAATATAAAGTGGTTAAAATATAATGTAGTATTGATAAAATGGTCACTCCATTAATATAAGCTAAAGAACTACATTATGCTCCATACAGGAGCTCTACCATAATCTACTCTCTACTACAATTCTCTTGATATCTATATGCTACGTCTTCTGATCTATCACTATGAGGCCCTTTATATAGGAAAAGAGATTCCTTGGCCAACACTCTACCTAGCTATAAAAGTGGTCACCTTGCACATTACAACATGCATATTGACATTTGTGCATTTATTACATTGCTTGAAGTAAGTAGCAAACTTCCCCCTAAAGTAATATCTACTCTAACTATGTACCAAAGGTGGTACATTTACATAACCTAAATGATGTAATATATTCTAACTCTAATAGGAATGTTGGTTCTTCACTAACTGAATAGCACTTTGGCTATCACAATGCAACATAATATTCTCTTGTATTATCTTGAAGTCTCCCAACAATCATTCTAATCAAATTGCCTCTTTGTTGGCTTCAATTGTTGCAATGTATTCAACTTTAGTGGTTGATAAATCCACCATAAACTTCAACTTAGAAGTCCAACTCATATCTCCATTAGCAAGAGTGAAAGTATTTTCTTCCATATCTATCTCCACTATAATCAGAATCCACAAAATATTTAACTTACAATTTTTTTAATCCGTAGTAAATAGCAGCATCTGAAGTACCTCCTAACTATCTAAATATCCACTTCACTGTGTTCCAATACTCCTTACCAATATTTTCCATGTACCAAATGATAAATCCTACTACTTGGGCAATATATGGTCTAGTGATTACCATGGAATACATGAGACTTCCTACTACTGATGAATATGGTACATGAGACATGCTTGTATTCTCTACTTTTGTTCTAAGATACTATTCAAAATATAATTTGAAGTGTGAAATAAGTGGGGTACTAACTGGTTTTGTATTATGTATATTGAAGTGTTGTAGAATATTTTCTATATATGACTATTGGCATAACCATATCTTCCTTCCTATTATGTCCCTGTGTATTCTAAATCATGTGCTACTACAAGTGTAAGTAAAACTCTAACAATAATCAGCTTCACAACTAGATATAATATTTCATTAAAGTATATACTTGACTTTTGTACATAATATTTTGCCACCAAGTGAGCTTTATAGCATTCTAACAACTCATCACTGTTCTTCTTTAATTTGTATATCCACTTGTTTCCAATGGCATTTCTTGTAGGTGGGAGGTCCACAAGTTCTTATGTTTTATTCTTGCAAAGTTTTTTTTCCTCCTCCATGGATTTCCTCCACTTTTTTACATTTTTAGATTCTCTAGCTTCTTGAAATGAACTAGGATCACCATCATCAATTAACAAAGCAAAAGAGGACTAAAAAATAGGAGAATACCTTTTTGGACACTTTTGTGGATGTGTAGATATTCTAACCCAATGATCTATTGGTTGTGGCTCTTGGTCTTGTGACTGTTGTGGCTACTCTACTTGTTCTACATGTTGTTATGCATGTTGATCAGAAGCTTCAATATGCTGATTTTTATTTTTATCTTCATTCATATATACTTCAACTAGTACAATATTAGGTGTTTTTGTACCTCCTTCCTTTGCATGGATGTTTCATTAAAAATTACATCCCAACTAATAATTACCTTATGGGAAATAGTATCCCACAATCTATACCCCTTCATTGTATCTCCATAACTAAAAAACATATTTGCTTGATTTGGGGTTAAGTTTGGACCTTTCTTCTTTAATCACATGGGTAAATGCATCACAGCCAAAGGTACGTAAATGAGAGTAATAAACTGGCTTACCACACCAAAACTCCTCTAGAATTTTTCCATCCAATGCAACTCTAGTGACTTGTTAATGAGGTAAGTAGTTGTATTAACAACCTCTACCCAGAACCTTTTATCCAACCTAGATGTATAGAGCATGCTTCTTGCACATTTTATGATTGTGCAATTCATACACTTAGGCACACCATTTTGCTATGGAGTATATGGTACAGTTTTTTGGTGCTTAATTTACATACAAAATTTATCAAATTTCTTGGAGCAATATTCACTCCCATTATTTGACCTGAGACAAAATTTGCTTGCCCAAACTTTTCTCTACTCATGCTTTGAACTCTTTAAATTTCTCCAAAGCTTTCAACTTCTTATTCAGAAATTAAACCCACACTCTCCTAAAATAATAATATATAAATGTTAGAAAATAGATAGCACCATTTAAGAACTAAGTGGGGACTCATCCAAATATATCAGAATGTATAAGTTTCTAAATATCAAAACTCTTACTAGGGCTTGCATTAAATCTAAGCCTCTTTTATTTTCCAAAAATACAATGCTCACATAAGTCTAAATTATAATACTTAATCCAAAAAGCATACCTTGATCATGCACTATTTTCAAATATTTTTCTCTCATATGTCCTAGGCACTGATGCCATAAAATTACTACATCTTGAGCATTTCTTGAAGTTGTTGTTGTTGCATGGTTTGTCATCGTATCATTGCATAAGTAATATAGGGTCCCATAAGATTCTCATTTTGCTACTACAAGGGGTCCTCTAATTATTTTACAATAATTTTTTCAAAAGTGATAGAATACCATAGCTTATCCATCATCTTGATTGAGAGCAAATTCTTTTGTAAATCAGGCACATGTCATACATCACATAACATCCTTACTCTACCACCATACAACATGATATTGATGTCCCCTCTTCACATAACTTCTAAAGGATGATCATCACCCAAGTAGACCATCCCACCACTATGTGGCTGATATTTGACAAACTAGTCTCTATGAGGTGACATGTGGAAATATGCACCCGATTACAAAACCTAGGTATATAAAATAGATCTTGTGTTCCTGATACATAAAGCCTCACATATTTTCATCTCTCCTAAATCTATAGTAATGGCCTTCACTGATGGTTGAAACTAATTTTCACCATTATTTTCCTTTTTAAGATGCCAACAGTCCTTTGAGTACCCTAGCTTTTCACAATGCCAACACTTCCCTTTCAACTTGCATCCTCTAGACTTAGATTTGGACTGTGATCTACCTTGTTGACTCCTCTTGAAATATTGACCTCTCACAACTAGGGCTTCATTGGTTGAGGGTTCCAAAGATTTTTTCTATCTCACATATTCTACTAACAAAGTAGCTACCACATTATCAAAAGTTAGAGCTCCTAATATTTAATTGTTGATAGTCATCACCAAATAATACCAAGTGTCTAAGAGGGAACAAAGTAGGGTGATAGATCTATCTGCATCCTTCATTTTCACATTCATTGAGATCAATTTACTAATTAGGGTATTAAAATTATTTAGATGATCTACCAAAGATGAACCATCCTTCATCCTCATGCTATAAAGCTATTTTTTTAGAAAAACCTTATTTGTTGTTGATTTCATCTCATACAACTTTTCAAGCTTCTTCCAAAGGGCTTATATGGTCTTTTCTTCAGCATCATTGAAAAATATAGAGTCTTATAGGTAGATACGGATTTTAGAAACTATATTCCTATCTAGCATTACCCACTCCTCATCTTTCATGCTACTTGGTTTACTCACGACCCCTTTCAAGGCTAGGGCTTGGTCATTTTGAACCAGCAAATCCTCCACATTCATCTTCCATAGGATGAAGTTACTACCATTAAATTATTCAATCTCTAACTTTGTTACACCTCCTATCATTTTTGTAGCTCCCACTCACACAAAACCCTAGGCTCCGATACTAGATGTTAGAAAATATCAAATTATGTGCAAGCAAAAAATATAATAACACAGAAAAATAGTAATATAGATTTTATGTGGAAACCCTATAATGTGCAAGTAAAACCATAGGGTAATGGCAACTTCATTATTTTATTGATTTTGGCAAATTTTACATTCACTAAAACTAATACATACAAGGGGTCATTCCTCTTTTATAAAAAACAAAGGAAGATTCCAAAAAATCTTAGTTTCGTCTCCTAAAAGAATACTCCAACAATTGTTTGTTTCCTCTCTCAGGAAAAACTCCAAAAGTTGTTTGTTTCCTCTCCTAAGGAAGACTCCAAAAAACTGTTTGTTTCCTCTCCCAGAGGAAGGATCACTATAAACTGCACCACCATGCACCTTTCTGCTGAAGAACATTGGAGATTTGGATATTCACTTCACCTCCTACCAAAGGAGACTCATGAGAAGAGGTCCCATTGGATATAGAAGGAGATCCATGAGAAGATGTCCTATTGGAGATAGAAGGAGACCTGTGAGAAGAGTTCTTATAGCCAGTAGAGATAGGAGACCCAAGAAAGGAGGTACCATAGAAGGTAGAGATAGGAGACCCAAAAAAAGAGATCCCATAACTGATAGAGATAAGAGACCTAAGGAAAGTGGTCCCATAAAAGTCACAGATAGAGATAAGATACCCAAGGAAAGAGATCCCATAGTTGATAGATATGAAAACCAAGGAAAAGTAGTCCCATAGAAATCAGATAAAAGAGAAGACCCAAGGTAAGAGGTCCCAGAGTTGGCAAAGATAGGAGGCCCAGGGAAAGTGGTCCCATTTAAGCAATTGAAGTCAGAAGAAGAAACCCAAGCAAATAGGTCCTCTTGAAGACTAAAATATTTTTTCTGAAGAAGTAAGAAAACAAAGAAAGAAGAATTTCTAAAAAGAGTACCTACATCAAGTTTGGGATAATCATCACTTTTTGATGACAAGCCCATAATAGATAAAGGAGACTCATTGAAGGAGGTTCTAGTGAATATTGAGGTAAAATTTGAAAGATTCAATACAACAAGGTTTGAAGATAAACCAGACAGTATTTGGAAGGCAAGTACCTTGTCAAATCTTGCATACATCAAAAGCCAACAAGTTTGTGAAGATTTGGTATAGATGGCAGGAAAAAATTGTTTTCTTTTATCTTCAAGTCTAATTTAATGTCAAGTGTGCATGGGTGATATTCATTAGAATCTCTACTTCCCCACTTGAGAGTCTCTTTCCAAAGGAGACCCCGAGGATACGAAGATCCTCAACACAACTAGACTCCTACTCAATGATTTTTCCTATGGTTGTGTATAAGTTGATGTAATGCTTGTTTAGTCAATGTTTTAATGGGTTTATTCAAAAAAAACACCTAAGGTTTTGGATCTCTATCTATCTGACTCTTTTTTAGGCCTTAAAGGTTATTTAAACCTAAATCATCAAGAATCATCTAAATGCAATGCAAAAGCTTAAATCACACAAATGCATACAAACAAGAGCTAACCTATATGCCTTTCAAGTTTGAATGAGCTAAACTAAGGAGATTTTGATTTTTAGGGTAAAACAAGGAGAAATGCAAGAAGACAATCTAGCCTAAATGCAACTATATGCTTTTTGATTCTTTTCCTATGTACTTGAAAATGATGAAGAAGCTAAAATTTAGCCTAAGGTTCCTTAATTGACTATTTTAGAGATGTTTTGTAAAGAAATCAGAATGTTTTGTAAAGAAATTGCAAGGTTTTGTAAATGATTAGGGTTTCTAGTTAAGGTTCTTTAATTTGCCAAAGTAAATATGATTTCTAATATAAAACAACAAAAAAACATAGAGGAAATGGAATTACAAAGCTAAGGAAGGGCCAAGTGGCTGAATTACCTCTCTTAGAGCTTGTCTACCAAATTCACCACTACTACCAAATTCACCACTAAGGATGGCAAATTTGGTAAATCTGCACAAAAACTAAAAAAATTAGGGTTTCTGATTTAAGGGGCCTATCTGAGAGTTGGATAGGGTAGAAAATTTGTCTAAATAGCTAATCAAACCCCTTTTTAATGAATGAAATGAGTATGCTTACCTCTTAGGGTGGAATTTTGGCCTGTTGCCAAATTTGCCACTTGGTTTTGCCAAATTCACCACTAGCAAATTTGGTCTGAGTGGAAAATTTGGTTCTGTGTATTTCAGGCTACCAAATTCACCACTGATAGTTCAAGGTGGTGAATTTGGTCTTGGGATGGGTTTTGAGAGTTTTAGAGGTCGATTTTGATGGATTTTGACTGTGTTTTGGGCTGAAACTAAAGGGGAAGGATCCTAATAGGTTTTACAAGGTTTGTGACTAATAAAATCAAAGGATTAAACCATAGAGATAGAGAATTTAAAGACTAAAATTAAAATGTATGTAAAGATAATGAAAATAGCCAAAATAACTAAAAATTTAATTATATGAGAGGGCAATGGAGTGAGAAATGCATGTAAATTTGTTAGGAATGATTCTAATACTACTTATTACTATTATGATTACAAAGTAGACAAATATTGATGTAATATTTTTACTAATTTATGATCTAAGTAAATGCTTGGATGAAAAGATAGGGGAAATGCTTCAATGACTATTTTGAATAGTCAGAGAGCTTGGGAGTGGAGAGCTTTTTGAATCTAGGTAAAGGGATGTGAGATACAAGGTAGTAATGGCTTTGTATCATCAACACCCTACCTTAAAGGAGGAAGAAAAACTTGCTATGTAGATGTAATGTAAAACTACATAAAATGCATGGAAGGAGGAATTGAAAAATTAAGGACTATGTTTAAGTAGATGCTTCAAAATGAAAGTAGTATGAAAACTAAAAGAGAATGGAGAAAAAAAAGGGTTAGTATATTGTCTACATAAGCAAGAAGACTATAAATAAGAGGACAACAAGCATTATATTCATAAGATATGTTAGAAAATGCAACAAGGTTCTACAAAATAGAGGATTATGACCAAAAATATGGTAGTAAAATGAATGCAAATCTAAATAAATATGTAAAAGAGGTATTAGAAATGAAATGGAGATGCTATGATTGAAGAAAAAGGCTACCAAAACACTATTAAAAGGCTGCAAAAACAATGTTAGAGGCTGCCAAAAACAAGGATTAGAACCCTGCAAGAGAAGTTAGAGCATAGAATGTAAAATACATTAAAGAAAGATGACAAGTTAGCAAGGCTACAACCTAGAGGACAAAATGCAATGAAGCTAAGGTGGGAGGAGAGAAGAAAGAAGCTAGGAGAGCTCTCTTTCTTGCCTCCAATGGTGACCTCCTTGCTCCAAAATCCTCCTTGCCTTGCTTGACTTGCTCTCAATGCTCACAAAATGCTCCAAATGCTTGATGAAAACTTAGAAATGCTTGAGGGAAGCTTAGGAATAGAAAATGCTATGAAAGAGAGGATGCTAGAAAATATTGGTAGAGCTTTGCTATAGTGAAAAATCTTGTGGAATGCTTGCCCCATGGCCTCCTTAAATAGGATTTGGGAGGGGACTTGGAGGGAGAAAGGATAAGACCAAATTCAAACAAATGCATCTGAGACCTTGTTGGAGCATGCAAAATCAATGGTAGAGGTGAAAGGGAGGTCAATTTGTGCCTCTCTGGTTCATGTGGAATATTCTAGGTCATTTTTGCCAAATTTACCACTATCGACCAAATTCGCCACTAGCAAATTTGGTGACCCAGGTGGCAAATTTGGTAAGGAGCCAAAATATGATTTTATGAGCTTTGAAATTTGAAAATTTTCCAAATTCACCACTAGCCAAATTTACCACTAGAAAATTTGGTAGGAGTGGTGAATTTGGTCAGAACTGATTCTGACTGTCAGGAGTCGATTTTTGCAGTTTTGCCAAATTTGCCACTCAACTTGCCAAATTCACCACTAGCAAATTTGGTCAGAGTGGTAAATTTGGTAAAGGTGAAAAATGATACCCAAAATCTTGGGGAATGATTAAATTGAGGTTTTGTAACATTTGTAACTAATTTTGGGAAGTTTTGGAGTGTTTGCGACTAGTTTTGGAAGATCTTGTTAAGCGTGTCAAAATTGGGTGTCTACATTTTACCCTAGTTTTGATGTGATATCTGTGATATTGCATCAAAATTTAAGTTGTGATACTCAATTTTGACATTGTGATGCATTGTTGTTGTATTGCTTTGTTGATTTGAAGAGATGATTTTTGATGATTTGTATCATTACATATATATGCCTCGTTTTGCATGCCTCGATATCTAGAGAAGATTATTTTACCCCATGGAAATTTTTCCCTATGGCATAGTCTCTTCTTTGAGAATGATATGCCTAATGATGGGTTTTGGGGATAAATTTTGAAATACAGGATGCTTGACTAAGTTTGCGATGATAGGTTGATGGTTTAAAAGGTAAAAGAAGAGGTGAAAGTGCCCTCATTTGCATTTTACCAATTTTAGAAAGTTGGAGAGAGCGAGATAGAGTTATGAGAGGAGATGGCACATATTCGAGGTTGGGTACATCATGCAAACATCATTCGAGGGATAGTGGATGTATCGAAGGAAGACCAAGAGGTAAGTGCTTCATCCTAACTTAAAATTCTTATTCTAGGTCTCTTTTTTTTAATTATTTGTGAGTTGTGGTGAATTTGGCACCAATGGCAAATTTGGTCCTAGTGGCGAATTTGGTATTAGACTAGAATTTTTATTTTGCACTTTTAGGCCTCGATATGTGTACAAATATAGACATATTTATACTCTTCGAAAAGATATTTTCGAGGGCTATCTAATGGTAGTATTTTTGTGAAGTTTTGAGGAGATTTGATAGGTTTTATAACTTAATATTTTGGATGTGGTTTTGGTAGGGGATGAAGATTTTGATGAGTAGGGAGTGTCACCCTAAGTGCTTAGGGAGCATCTTATCCAGTGATTAGAGGGAGTGGATGTGGTGGTTTTGGTGGTGATAGGGTTGTATTATGTGGTATACATGCCTAAGTTGGAGTTTGATCACTCCTTATTGACAACCCTTGTAGAGAGATGGTACCCATCTACCTAATACCTTTAGGCTACTGATGGGTGAGATGATAGTTACGTTAGAGGATGTCTAGTGTATCCTCAGAGTGCTTGTTCGAGGTGTTCCCATTCACCTAGGGATGAGTGTGAGGGCTAGGAAGTTAGCCTTCTCAAGGAAGGGTGACTTCTTGGGGATGAAGGATGGATTGATGATCAATGATGCCTATGTAGGAGGGCATATTGATCGGTTGACTACATTCTTAGCATCAATCGTGTCAGGGCTGATGATGGGTGACACCAGTAAGTGTTTCATGCCTTGGGGATGGGGACCGATTATAGCAGGGTTGAGGGATAATCATATAATCTATGCATGGGCCCCTACTATCTTGGTGAGGTTATACCATACTTTGTATAGGGTGGTATATAGATAGGGTTAGAGTTTGACATGTTGCACTTTGCTCCAGGTCTAGGCATGGGAGCATATAGCTATCCATCAACCTATTGTAGTGATGAGGGGTGTTGATCTAGAGAGGCCTATAGTTTATAGATGGGAGAGGTGCATCCATCCTTCATATTATTCTCTAGCTTGGGTGAGGCATCTTATTGATGATATGAGGGTGGCACATGTTATTTGGCAATCATGGAGGGATAGGTACATGTGGTTAGATGACCATAAGGAGTTGGCTAGGGTGAGGTGGATTTGATGGTTAGATGATGGGAATAAGACCTATGAGTTATATCAATTTGACCATGTGACTCACTAGTTTGGAGAGGTACAAGGGGTATCGATGGTAGGTAAGGTATGGATACGATGAGTGCATCATGAGACATGGTGGGATCCTATGGACCCTATTACCTTTATGGAGGTTGATGAGGATGATCTAGTAGTACTGACTCCTAGATTGGATGATGTGGGGGTGATAGTAGGGTACACTGATTGGTATAGGTGATTTAGGCCTCATTGATTGACAAGTGGTCCACCATTGAAGGACTAGAGACAAGATTTTCAAGATATGCTTAGTGCTTTGAAGGTAGTTAGGCATCGCTACAGATAGGAGAGATGGTAGAGGATGATATCCAGATAAAGGGTTGGGGATCATATGATGCCCCTTTAGATGTAGACTCGGTAATCATGATTCCACTTCTATGTGCTCCATCTGGTGGAGTGGGATCGAGATCAGGCAGAGTAGGTCTAGAATTTGATGGTGCAGGGTCAAATTTTGGTAGAGGGGTAGGTCCTAGCAAGACTATAGTGGAGGCTTCAATGGAAAATATGAAGGGTCTTCATCATACCTTAGAGGATATGAGGATTTATTTGGTAGCTTTTGAGATCATGCGACTAGAGGAGGTCACCAAGATACGAGAGGAGGTGACCAAGATCTAGTATGAGATGGTCTAAGGACTGATAGTGAGGAGATCATATCCAAACTTCAATCATATTTGGATCAAGTTGATGAGGAGAAGGTCATGGATCAGGTGATCATTATTGGTCTTAGGTCTGATTTGGAGTGGGTGATGAGGGAGAGAGATGAGGCTCGATCATAGGTAGGGTGGGGCTTGGATAGTGCGGTGGTGGCCATGATTACAGGGCCACTAGAGTGATAGTTGGAGATTTCTAGAGAGGTGTTGGAGAGTTCTAGAGTGGCACTAGAGAGTTCTAGAGTGGTGATGGAGACCATGAGAGTGGATCTTATAATGTAGCTATGGCATGCAATAGTTTTGTTTGAGAGAGAGTGGGGTAGGACCATGTACTACCACCAGCTATATCATGTAGAGGTCCCTATGGAGCGATGGGTGCCATCACCTTCGAGATCACGGTCAAGGGCTCCATCGATGAGTGATACCTCTCGAAGGTCTATTAGTTTTCATCCTCCTCCTCCAAGGGGTGATGGAGAGATGGGTTCCACTAGCTAGGCTGATTTAGGGGTATTCAAGGGTGAGTGTACCAATTTTTGGGGCTGTGGTACACCCTCCTTTCATGAGTTGAGTGTATCATTTTGTTTTATTTTGTGATACACCTTCTCCAGTGGCATGTATGATATGAGGTATATATATATATATATATATATATATGATACTTGTGTTTTGATCTTGATATGATGTTTTTATTGCTTGTGGTTTGATTTAGATGTTGATGCTTTGATATGTGATTTATGTATTGATGTGTTGAGATTTTATGATATAGTTGACTTAAGTGATTGTAGTCTTGATTGGTTGTTTAATGATGATTTTGTAATATGATGATGACCAAATGCTAAGGGAGGGTAGTTGCCCCATTTTGAGAGATGTATTGAGATTTTGGATGATATAGAAGTATGCTACGAGCGGTGATATCTAGATCAAATATAGGAGAATGCTCATGTTTTTAGAGGTAGATGCTTTACCTTTTATGCGTTCCCATATGTGGGAACATGATCTCATTATGTTTAAATGGTGGCCTATAGTGCCATATTCATGATAGCATTTAAGACATAATGAGGTACCTATAATATGTACATGAAGTATAATGTTTTTGAAAAATATTTTTCCTCTCATCAATGTTTAAGTGCCATACTCTATGAAACACTTAACTGCGTAGATGAGGTACCTATAGTATTTACATGATGTATATATATTTTCTTCTCATCAGTGTTCAAGTGCCATTCTCTATGAAACACTTGATTGCATAGATGAGGTACTTATAATATGTACATGATGTATAATATTTTCTTCTCATCAATGTTCAAGTGCCATTCTCTATGAAACACTTGACTACGTAGATGAGGTACCTGTGATATTTACATGATATATAATATTTTCTTCTCATCAATGTTCAAGTGCCATTCTCTATGAAACACTTGACTATGTAGATGAGGTACTTGTGATATTTACATGATGTATAATATTTTCTTCTCATCAATGTTCAAGTGCCATTCTCTATGAAACACTTGACTACGTAGATGAGGTACCTATGATATTTACATGATATATAATGTTTTCTTCTCATCAATGTTCAAGTGTCATTCTCTATGAAACACTTGATTGCGTAGATGAGGTACCTATATGATATTTACATGATGTATAATGTTTTCTTCTCATCAATGTTCAAGTGCCATTCTCTATGAAACACTTGACTGTGTAGATGAGGTACCTATGATATTTACATGATATATAATATTTTCTTCTCATCAATGTTCAAGTGCCATTCTCTATGAAACACTTGATTGCATAGATAAGGTGTTTGATCTTCATCAGTGTTTAAGTGTCATTCTCTATGAAACACTTAACTACATAGATGAAATTTTTCTTCTTATCAATGTTCAAGTGCCATTCTCTATGAAACACTTGACTGCATAGATAAGATGGTTTTGATTTTCATCAATGTTTAAGTGTCATTCTCTATGAAACACTTAACTGCGTAGATGAAATTTTTGCTTCTTATCAATGTTCAAGTGTCATTCTTTATGAAACACTTGATTGCGTAGATAAGATGGTTTTGATTTTCATCAATGTTTAAGTGCCATTCTCTATGAAATACTTAACTACATAGATGAAATTGTTTTGCTTCTTATCAATGTTCAAGTGCCATTCTTTATGAAACACTTGACTACGTAGATAATATTTAGGATTTTCACCAATGTTCAAGTGTCATTCTCTATGAAACACTTGACTATGTAGGTGAGATTGTTTTGCTTCTTATCAATGTTCAAGTGCCATTCTCTATGAAACACTTGATTGCATAGATAAGATTTAGGATTTTCACCAATGTTCAAGTGTCATTCTCTATGAAACACTTGATTGCATAGGTGAAGTTGTTTTGCTTCTTATCAATGTTCAAGTGCCATTCTTTATGAAACACTTGACTACGTAGATAAGATTTAGTATTTTCACCAATGTTCAAGTGCCATTCTCTATGAAATACTTGATTGCATAGATGAAGTTTTTTCTTCTTATCAATGTTCAAGTGCCATTCTTTATGAAACACTTTACTGCATAGATAAGATTTAGTATTTTCACCAATGTTCAAGTGCCATTCTCTATGAAATACTTTACTGTGTAGGTGAGATTTTTTTGCTTCTTATCAATGTTCAAGTGTTGCTCTTTGCAAGCACTTGACAACGTAGATAAGATAGTTGTTGTCTGCAAGCCTTTTGCAAAGCTTTAAAATGATGTTTGATAATGTCTTTGATGCTAATTGCAAAGTATTTTGTAATGATTGTAAATGTTTTGCAAAGTGATGAATTGCTTATGTAATCATTTTTGCGATCTTTGCAAATGTCTTGCAAAGTGATGAAATGCTTTTGTAGTTTTATTTTTTAAAAATATTTTGCAATGTTATGTAAGTGCTTTTGATGCTTGCAAGGTTTTTACAAGACATCAAGATGATGTTTGTAATGCAATCTTATTGTTATATTTTTGAAAGGATTTTTGCAAGATACTAAAATGATGATTTGTGAATGGTTTGCAACATGTCGATGCTTGTGAGTGTTTGCAGAAAGGCTTGCAGAATGATTTTGTATCATTATTTTGCTTTCATTGTTTGAAAGCAAATTATTTTGATGACTTGATATTACTGAATTTATTAACACATGAGAGAGGGTAACAAGAGTATATAAGTTCATTACCTAATGCATATGCAAATATTTACATGTACATGAGGAATTGGACTTAATACTCATTGCCACCTTTGATGTGTTGAAAGATTTGAGAATTTGTGTAAAAAAAATCTTTCAGACTGAGGGTAACACTCCCATATGGATAATACAAGAGAAGAAGAAGCCCTTCTCCTTTGCTCAATGTGTGTACAAAGAAATGTATATGCATAGAGCATGGGAAAAAGAAATCCCCTTGCCTAGGAGGTCCATGTGACAGCATTACCCTTAGTCTAAAGGATCTTATTTGTATGAATGAATAGATAACATCCATGTTGGCTTATAGGCCATTAGGAGGTACATGGATCTGATAATCGACTACTTGATACAGTCATAAATGATTATGGGTACGTGAAGTGCTGATTACCAAATCCCAATGTTCTTGAAGGACCCATTAGTCAGTCTAGATGTTTTAGTTTTTGAAGAAAAGAAGAAATGATAGTTCATTGTTATACACCAAGATGGAGGAAGTTCTCTATCTATTGACTGACATTTTGTACAACCATATAGAGAATATCTAGCATGCTTGATGAGTGATTATTTTGAGATTAGATGTTTATAGCATATTTGCATAATATACTTAGTTGGAAATAAAATTTTGTTGATCCAATGATTTATTAAGCAAATAATGGATGGAGAGAATATGATTTGTGGATGTTCTATTATTGTAGAAGATCAGGTGGCTATGAGGACAACATAGATCTAGTATCTAGTGAAGCATACAAATAATTGTATGTATACCAGGCATTGGGTCTATGGAGCCTCGTAGTTTGATAGACCTATTTGAACAATAGCTTGTGAGAGATTTTGATTTTTGTTTGATAGAATGCCGATGACATGAACCAGGAGGCTATGAGGATAATATTGATCCAGTGCCTGGTAAGATTTACAAATGATTGTAGATCTACAAGATATTGGATCAATAGAGTCTTCAACAACCTCATGGACTATCGAAGGTAATCAGTGAGATTTATAAAATGTGATAGCATGTTGATGCAATAAATCAAAGAGAAAGTAAAGATAGCATTAATCCATTGCCTAATGATATTTACAAGAAATTGCAAACCTATGAGATATTGGATCAATGAAACCCTACAATCCCTATGATTTATTATTAGGACAACATATGGAGATTTGATTTATGTTTTGATTGCATACTAAAATGGTATGTCGAATAGGAAAGACTACCCTTAATCACATTTTCTCGTATAAAGTTGACAAGTAATTGTTAATCCATAGGAGAATGGATGATTAAGGGCCTCTCAACCCATGTGACCTATCGAATAAGTAAGCTAGTAGTGATATATTAGGTATGATTTTGTGAACTCAGATGATAGGCCAATTAGGGAAGAGAACCCCATTCAACCAATAACTAGTGAAATTCACAAATGATTATGAATTCATGAGAGATTGGTTGAATGTGATTTCCCATCCCTGGATGGCATATCAAATAAGTTGTATTTAAAGAATGTGATGACTAGATGTCATGATACATTCAATAGACTGCTCTTAAAGTTCTCTCATGCAATATGCCATTTTGCAAATTTGCAAAAGGTTGCTGATGTATTATAGGAGAGAAAAGGTGTCCTTGAGGAGTCTATTGAATAATCATGAGTGCTAATTAAAAAGAGACTCTTTTGTTGAATGATATTGTAGATATATATTGTTGATAATATTATTGTGAAATTTTTGTTGATAAATGATGTGACCATGTATGAAATGGAAGAAAGTAGGTTATGCATATTGCTTACTTTGAAGAGAGGAAAGAAGTATGACAAATGAGAGAGGAAAGCAGGTGTAATTGATTATTGTTTATTGTTGGATACCCCAAGGTTGGGATAGAAGAAAGGGAAGATATCGGGTCATCAGGGTCATGGATGATCACGTCATACATCACTTAACCCAAGAGAGGGAGAAGAAGAGAAGAAGTATGATAGTAATGAAGCGGGATGTAGAAGAAGATTTTAGTGGATAATATTTTTGGATTGAGAGAGTTTACTCAACATATGGTTAGCCTAGGTGGATGCAATGCATATGTATTCGTAATAAGGATTGGATTTTACATCATAGTAAACCCTCCTAACTCTATGGTATGATCAAGCAAACTAGGCAATCATGCAAGGGGTGAAGTGTGTATGATGATATGATGATATTTGTCGTGCATTCAATCAAATGATCAAGCAAATGACTCGATGTTTTATGCGTAGTATCATTTAAGATGCATGATGTTGATTGGTTATTTATGTTCTTGGCCATCCAATGTGGCTAGGTGGTAGGATCCAGATCCAAATTTGGCTGTGATGATGAAAGGTCCTAACCAATTAGGTTCAAACTTTCCTTTTAGGTCCACATCAACGTTAGTATTTTTTTGATTTTCTTTGAGGACTAAGTCCCCAACTTCAAATGATCTTAGATGTACCTTCTTGTGATAGGCATGTCAAAGTCTATTGTGGTATGTTTTGAGGTGCTCTAGGGTATTGATGCATTTTTCTTCTAAGAGTTCTAGCTATTGTAAGTGACTTGAATGATATTCATCTCCTACCAAAGAATCTTGTAACAAGACTCTTAGAGAGGGTATCTCAAGTTCAAAGGGAAAGACTGCTTTGGTGCCATAAACCAAAGTGTATGGTATTGCCCCCATGGGAGTACACACACTTGTACGATATGCCCATAAGGTGGGGTAGAGTTGCAAGTGCCAATATCGATCATTTTTGTTTACTAGCTTCTTAAGGATTTTGATTAACGTTTTGTTGGAGGACTCAACTTGTCCATTCCCTTGTGGGTAGTATGGTGTAGACCATTTTTGCTGAATTTTGTATTTGGCACACATTTTGGCAACTTATTTATTTTTAAAAGGGGTGCCATTATCAGTGATTAGGGTAGAAGGTATACCATATCAGTTGATGATTTGATTTAGAATGAACTTTGATACTTGAATCCTTGTTGTAGTGGATAGGGGCATTGCCTTGACCCATTTAGTAAAATATTTTGTAGCGGTGATGATGAAATTATGTCCATATAATGATTGAGGGTTGATCTTGCCTATGATATCCAATCCCCAAGAGGAGAAAGGCCAAGGAGATGTGATTGGTTGAAGTTCTTGAGAAGGGGCATGAACAAGGTTGTCATGTCGTTGACACTTGTCACATTTCTTTACATAGTTGTGAGCATCCTTTTTCATAGAGGGCCAATAATAGCCCATTCTCAAGAGCTTCTTGGCTATGGATAGTCCACTAAAATATCCACCACATGCCCCATCATGGGCTTCCTTTATGATAGCTTGGGCTTCATTTGTATTTATGCATATGAGGAGTATGCCTTCAAAGGAGCATCAATATAAGATATCTCCAATGATGACATACTTGCAAGATTTTAGCCTAAATTTTCTTTATTTTTTAGAGTTAAAACCCTCAGGGAATGTTCCTTCTTTGAGGAATTTGAATATGTCTTGATACCAAGGTTCTTGAGGTATAGATGTTTCAATGTTGCATATGTTAAGAGGTTGTAGGTATGATTCGATTGTGGAATATTCGTTGATTGACCTTATGATAATAGAAGCTTCTTCATCTTCCAACTCTAGGGGTATGAGAGATGCAATTGTAGCCATAGCATCAATGTGATGGTTGCTAGACCATGGTATGGCTTCTATGGTAATTTAGTTGAAGTGAGTTTTCAACATGTCTACAATATCTTTGTATGGTTTCAACTTCTCATATTTGGTTTGATAAGTATTGTTCACTTGGTTGATGACCAATTGTGAATCACCATATACTGCTAAGTTTTCAATGTTTAGCTTCATAGTGGCCCTAAGACCTAGGATGAGTGCTTCATATTCTATTGTATTATTAGTACATGAGAAGCGAATTTTAAAGGATAGTGAGATGAGTTGTTGTTGTGGAGTGACTAGGACAATTCCTACCCCTCCACCTTTTGCGCATCTAGCTCCATCAAAATATAAGACCCAAGTTTTGGGTTCTTGGGATTCTATAAAAAATATTGTTTCATATGGAAAATATATGCTTATGGGATGTTTTGATTCTAAAGGGGATGTGGCCAGTTGATCGGCTATGACTTACCTCTTTAGTGATTTTTTATTCACAAATTCTATATCAAATTCACTAAGGGCTATGACCCATTTTGTAGTTCTACTTGATAGGTAAGGTTTTGATATAAGGTAGCATAATGGATCTACCCTTGCTAAGATGTAAGTCTTTTGACTAAGCATGTAGTGCCTTAGTTTGAGATATGAGAAGAAAATTGCTAGGAAAATCTTCTCTAGTGGTGTGTAGCGAGTTTCATAGTTTACTAAAGTTCTACTGATGTATGATGCGTAGTCGTTATACCATCATTAATTCTCAATGAATCTGTCAATCCAGGGCAGTGTACAAGGCTATCTGTAGGAGAAGAAGTGAAACAACTATAACTTAGGTCAATCTAGGGCAACAAGTCTTATTGGTGGAACTGATTGTGTGGGGGGTTTTGGAACATTCCTATCTCTAAATTGCATAAATTAAATCTGAATCTAAGTTGCAAAATTGGAAACTAATCATTAACTACAGAAATGAAGTCCTAATTACAATTGCAGAATGAGACCTAATTATATTGTAGAATTAACAGTTGCAGAATTGAAAGTCTGATCCTAATTTTAGAAAGGAAATATAATTACTTTTGCAGTAATGAAAGTTTAGATCTAATGTGGAAATAAAAACTATCAAAGTTCTATAACAGAAGGTTGTCAATCTTCTGTTCAGATTTTGACAGCAAAACATAAAATGCAGGAAATTGCTAAAAAACAGTAAATTCTGGAAATAACAATCTAAAAATAAAGTGGAAACTTTGCTAAAAGTAATATTGCAACTAAAACTTTAAGCACAAGATTAATCTAAGCATAAATAAACTAATACTACAAATATTGTCAACTATTTACAAGCAATTGACATAACAAGTTCTACAACTCATTCTGTTGCAGACAAAATCGGAATAAAAACTCTGCTTTGTTAGTCCTCCTCCTAGGTCTAGAAGTGGCCAGCCTCTTTGTCCAGAAGAAGGTGTAAGTCTCTCTATTTTTCTAAATCTTAATCACATTCATTTACAAGTAATTTGAAATAGAACTGGTGCACTTTATTGATCAAAAGACATGATTACAAGAATTCTGCTAAAAAACTGTTACAGGACTATAACAGTCAATTTCTAGTTATACTCTGTATTTTCTGCTAGCTTCCTTACTCTATTTTCTACCTCTTTTTCTATCTACCTTGCTCAACCTAAATGGGAGCAATATTTATAGCTATCCTATGATCTGATTACAAACAAAGAATATCAAAAAGATCTAATCCTACAATGCTGCAACAAATTCTGGTTTTATCCTAGAAGAGGACTAAAACTTGATCTTTTCCTTAATGATGGCTTTGGTCAGCAATGACGGCAAATACAGATGGAAGATATTTCTATTTACTTTTTCCAACCTTTATTTCCCTTTTTCGGCTTCAAAAATCGGTCAAAAGGTCAAAAACACATTCTGTTCTTCATTTCGAAGATAAGTGGCTTCATTCCGAAGACAATGCGGTTTTCATTCGAAGATCGCTCATTCCGAAGATACTGCATTCTCATTCTGAAGATCACTCATTCCAAAGATACTGCATGCTTCATTCCGAAGATCCGCTCATTCCGAAGACGCTGCATTCTTCATTTCGAAGATCCGCTCATTTCGAAGATGTTGTGTTCCTTCATTTCAAAGATATCTTGGTATGAACAAATATATGCTTTTCCATTGATTTCTTCTGCATCTCTCAGGTGGGTTATCTCCTAAGATCAAATTCTAATGGTCTTCATCCCTTTCCTCATGTGAATTCCATGCCTTGCTATTTATGGATAGCTGGCTGGAATTTACATGGGAAAGACCAATTTTTGCTGCACAGCAATAGTTTGCTTGCACTGTTGCCAGATTTAGGTGAAGTAAATGCTTGAGACAAATCAAAATATGATTAGTGAAATGCTGCTATTATTCTAAGCATATCCCATTGTAGCAAATCATAGCAAAAAGAACACAAAACTATGCAAAAAGCAGTAAAATCAACATATAATATTTCAAATACATTGATCATGCAAAATGGTTAATATACAGCATATTAAATCAACTTAACTAACATATCGGATAAAACATAAGAGTTTATAGGCATTTTTAGTGTACAAAACATGTTATGATTGAGGCATTTCCAGGCCTCATCATTTTCCCCCCAACTTATATTAATGCATGCCCTCATGCATTCTGTTGGGCTATGGAATCGCATATGTCCATGTTTAGATTCCATGACCTATAGAATAACTTCTTGCCTATGTAATACCCCCTATTTTCCTGAATGTTTTTGAGCCAATCTTCAAATTGTTCATCGAGCCGGGCATCTTCCTCAAAGTAGAATGGAACTGGAGTAATGATGGTTGGAGGCCTGAACCTGAGACCTATCCAGTTATGTTGCATGATCTGGATCAGTTGGACTACACCTTCTGCTCTTCTTCAGGACCATTCTAGATTGATGGGGGAGATAGGTTCTCTTTTCCTCAAAGACATGGAAAGTTCATTCCATCTGTCTCTCGCATACCGACAATGTCGGGAAGAAATTGTGATCACAGAAATTGTTAAATCTTGCCACACAGTCCCTCAAATTGTTCAAGTACATTCTCTTAATATCATCCCTGTTCATCATTGAGAAGTGCTACTGAGTGATATTTAGGTGATTTGGCTGGATTGCTCTGACTAACAACTCAGCCCTTGTTTCAATCACTTTATTCTGCCTTTTCTCGTGATCCCAATAAAGCTGATTTTGCAAAGTAGACATAAATGCTCTCAACTGAACATATCCAATGTAGATTTGAGGATGAGAGTCAACTTCCTCTGGAATGAAGAAATTGTGTAAAAATAGTCCACACAGGAGATTTTTCTGCTCAAAAGGACTGTTAAAATATGCTTCCAAAAAATCTTCAATAGTGTCCAATTTATAGGGAAGATTTGAAGTAATCCTCATGACCTGCCATCTGAGGTACTTTTCCTTCAAAATAAGGTCAGTAAACCCGGTCGGTCGTCTAAATTGGACTAAAAATTTAGCAATTTGACATAAGTCAGACACCTTTTCTTTCAATGCCTGAATTTTTGTGTCCTTGGCTTCTAGTTGTTTTGCTTCCAATTTGAATTTTTTAGTTTTATTGGCAAGCTGTTCATATCTAAGCATCCAGCTAGCTATGTCTGCATTGTACTGCTCTAGAGACACAGTATTAGGTGGTCTTACTATAGGGGGGATCCTAGGCAACAAATTTGTCTGAACTCCTTTTTCTGCCACTTCCACTGGTTGTTCATCTGTCAATAACTCTACTTGCACCCCCTTATTTGCTATTTCTATGGGGTTGTCATCAGATAGTATTTCTACTTGTACCCCCTTATCTGCTGTTTCTACTGGAAGTGTAGCAAGTTGAAATGCAGGGACCTCAATAGGAGTACTTACTTGAACATTTTCTTGCTCGTTGGGACTGTTTCTGTGTTGGTGGCTCATTTTCAACATCCTCTCGCAATATTCCTCACCATTTCTGAAGTATCTTCTGAACAAGAAGGCAATGCTTCAGAATAAGATGGTGTCGTTCGTAATGAATAGGCACTTCTTCAGAATGAAGGAGTGCTATTTCAGGATGGACTCCCATGTCTGCTTCATCAGAATCATCTGCTCTTGATAAACCCAGAAGCAATTGAGCCAAATTATCTTTATCATGGGATATAGCTAGCTATTTTTTAGATTGTGACAACAACAATTTTTTTAGTTCTGCCACTTCCTGCTGAAGTTCTGCAATTTTTCTTTCTTGCATCTCAATGATGCTTTCTTTCTCTATGATCCATTTGGTCTGTGTTTTGACAACACTTCTTGCTGCCCTCGACCGCTCGGTGATGTCTTCCACTTCGTTTTTGCTTCGTAGCCGATACGTACAAATCGGTCATGATTGGTCGCTCAACCAATATCTCTTCTTCCGCAACAGGTTGTTCTTGTTCAAGAGGCTCTGTGAGACTGTCTATAAGGATATCTACCATATCTGTAGCCTGTTGAACTGTAGCCTCTTCCAAACCAACTTGCTCAGTTTCTACCTCAGCTATCTGTTTAGGGAATTCTAGAAAGTTGTCAGATGCTGGTTGTATCTCTGTGACATCTGGGCTACTTGGTCTATCTTCTTCCTCCATGACCCGTTCTACAGTTTCTTTCAAATGGATTCTTGTAGACCTCCTAGTTCCAGATGCAAACTTCTTCTTTTTGCTCTGTTTTTTGGTGACAAGAGGGTCATGGGGTCAGTTTTAGATGCCTCTTTTTCCCTTGTTTCACTTCTCTGTTTTGACAAATCAGTTGCAGCTTCAGCAAACCAAACTTTCTTTTGTTTTTCTGCTCTGCTGCTAGTTCCAGATCCTCTTCTCTTTTGTCTCTTAACTTATGAAGTTGAGGGTTCAGGAGCAAGGTTTTCTGCTACTATTGTGGGGTGTAGTTCTGTAACAGCTTCAGGGGCACCTTCTGTAGCTTCTTCTGCAGCATCCTCTACAACATTTTTTGTAGCAACTTCTGCAATACTTTCTGCAGCAGTTGTTTCCTCTTCTATAGCAACATCAACAGTATTTGATTCTTCTTCTTCCTCACTTTCATCCCCAAAAATGACATCATTTAGGTTAGAGTAAAATCTGTCAAAACTCCTAGGGTTTCCTCTAAAATGGTGTTGGCAAACTAATTTGATGAGGCCATGATGGCGAAGGCTTCCTTTACCCTCCTGATATCTTTTTGCCATGTTCTTTAACTCTTGATACAGATACAAGGGAAGATTTACCCTAACTTCTGGTTGTTGTCTACCATGTCTGAGATGGTTTAAAATTCATAGATGATGCCCTGACAACAACACATACTGCCCTTCATAGGTCAAAAACTTAATCACCCAGGTGGCTACTTCATCCCAGGGTTCCTGCAGGCTGGCCCTTTTTAACCCTTTGCATGTGTTGTTATGGGTTAAGTATTCAGGTTCTCTATAATTTTCTTCTACAAATTGATTAACTACATTTGCCAATGTGTTCTTGCCAGATCTAGTAATTGAAATCCCTTCTAATGGCAGCTCTATAATCTGACTTAAAATTTTAGGGCTTACCTCAATAGACATGGCGTTGACATGTGCTCGGTTGTTTCTGAACGTATGGGCGAACATGCCAACTAAATCTTCAGAAGACCCATTGAATTTATCCAGAAATTTCATAAACCCTCCGTCTTCAAAAATTTGCACAACTGCCAGATTTTCTCGGAGGTAATTGGTATCTGCAGGCTCTGTTCTGATCTTTCGCCCCATTTTTCTCTGTATAAAAATTGTACACTACGGCTGTTGTTCTACTATAGGATTTCTGGCTGTTTTCTGTTGCAAATTTGTAGAGTTTTAAGTTAAAACCCTCGTTGCCCTATTTCTCGTCTTCTTCTTTGGAATGAATCGTATCCCATGCACTGTACCTAGCAACACGTCTTCGAAAAGAAAGATGGCACACATTTCTACTTTTGCACTGTACACCTGTTTGTTGATAATTGCATGGATGTCCTTGCCGTTAGATCCACCTCATTAGTTTTGCAGATTCTCACGTGCATGTTAATTGACATTAAAAACTGGTGGCATATGGTTGGTCATGTTCTCCGTATTTCCAATGAGTGCAAAAACAAACCATGTGCTGATTGACACGTGTCCCTTCCTCGCATGCAACTAAGAAAAAATCTTGATTTTGTCGTATCTTACCTTCTTGGATGCCACGTGGAAATGCTCTTTCCGAAGATTATAACTTATTGCGCAAACAAAATTTCATTTCAAAGATTATGACCTCATTCCGAAGATAGGTCTTCATTCCGAAGACAAATCCTCATTCCAAAGATTATGACCTCATTCCAAGACAGGTCTTCATTCCGAAGACAAATCTTCTTTGCAAAATTTTCATTCCGAAGATAGATCTTCATTCTGAAGATCAATCCTCATTTCAAATATTAATCCTCATTCCGAAGATCAGGCTGTATTGTGAAAGTAAATCGTCATTCCGAAGACAGACCCCCATTCCAAAGACAGATCTTCATTCCAAAGACATATCTTCATTCCGAAGATGATGCAGCAAGTCGTCATTCTGAAGACCAAGTTTCATTCTGAAGACAAATTGTCATTTCGAAGACAAAGTTTCTTTCTAAAGACAAAGTGCAACATTCATTTTGTTGTCATTCTGAAGACAATTTCATTCCGAAGATAATACAGCAGGTATTGTTTTTGGCATTCTTGTTCCGAAGATTAGGCATAAATCAATATTTTCATTCTCAAAACATGTTTTTAAGTATGCCAACTCTTATGAATACCTTTTATGCTAATGGTTAATTGTCACATACTATATACCAATCATTTTACAATGAAGAAATGTAAGAAATATATACCTGATAAAAATAGTTAATGCCAATTTTGAAGAATGACTGCTTTTGTTGATATTCTGCTGAGATTTTCCGCAACATTTCAAAACAAGTGCACTAGGTGAATTTGTACAATGATGGTTCAGAAATTTCTCAAGGTTATGCATGCCATAAAACTGGTTTTCATGCACACCAACTCAGTAGTGCCTTAAGAAAAGGTTTTCACTGCTGGGTTATTCATTTTTCTCTTTTTTTTTTTTTTTTTTCTTCATTTTTTTATTTTTACCTCTCCTTTTCTCTTTTTTTTTTTCTTGATCCTGACTATGCCCATGAAGGAATTTCATGATTTCCCCTGAAACCATGCCCATGAAGGAATTCATACTCAGAATTTTATTCATCTTTTTGTTTTCTATTTTTCTGATTTTTTTTTATTTTCTGTTTTTTCTTGAAATCCACTGATCATGTTGATTGTTTTGAAGTGGAAGAAGGAATCTCTTCCACCTGCTGTGTATCCAAACTATCAAGTTGCTGCAAGAATTCTTCTTTAGTCAGAGGTGTATGGTATACCCTGAGGCGATGTCCATTCACTACCAACTTTCTTCGTGACCCATCAATGGGGGATAAACGAGCTGCTCCATTGTTAAATACCTCTTCAATCCAAGTAAGGTCCCAACCATCTAGTTTTCACTTTTCCAGGGAAGTCTTCATATTGAGAATCGAACAGGAAAGCCCAATCTCCTTGTTGAAGTTTCCTCCGTTGAATGTGACTCGTCATGCCACAACTTCCTCTCGCTCCCAAATTACCTCGGTTTGGTGCAGAGCATCCAATCTAAGTTCATCCAATGCATTCAGCTGTAGAATCCTGTCTGTCTGTGCCTGCGACAATTCAATTCCAATTTCCAGTGTTGTGCGTAATGTTAGTAGCTCAAATTCAATAGGTAAGAGAGGCTTTTTACCAAAGACTAGTTCATAAGGTGTGAATCTAGTAGTGGACTTCCAAGTAGTATTGTAGGCCCAAACTGCTTCAGGTAATTTGTCTAGCCAATTTTTCCTATGAAAAGCTACTGTTTTTGTCAAGATGCATTCTAGTTCCCTGTTTTTTACTTCAACCTCGGCCATTTGCTTGTGGGTGGTAAGGTGATGATTTCCTATGTTTGATTTCATACAATTCTGTAAATGCTTTTATGACTTTGGATGCAAATTGGGGTCCTTGGTCCGTGGTGATAGACCGTGGAGCTCCAAATCTCTGAAAAATCTGAGTATACAGGAAATCGATGACCTCTTTCACGAGCATGTTTGAAAGCACGCACCTCTACCCACTTTGTCGGTAATCGGTGCATACTAGAATATGCACCTTTCCTTGAGAAGGTGGATCAATAGGTCCTACAAAATCAAGTCCCCACCTCTCAAATGGTTCTAAAACCATTTGAGGCTGTAGTGGCATCTCATTTGTATGAGTGGGTTTCCCCATTCTTTGGCATGCATCACAATGCCTAATGTACTTTTTCACATCCTTGTGAAGAGATGGCCAATAATATTCTATGCCCAAGATTTTTCTAACTGTGCTTTTTATGAAATAGTGTCCACTCGAGGGTTCATCATGACAAGCTCTAAGGATATCATACACTTCATCCTTTCGGATGCACCTACGTAACACATGGTCGGACTGCACTTAAAAAGCATACCCTTAATCCATTCAAAAGAATAACTCTGTTTGATCAATTGTTTTTTCTGTTTTGAAGTAAAATGTGGAGGAACTTTCCCTGTGACCAAATAATTGGCTATATCTGCAAACCAAGGTGAATGAACTGATATAGCAAATAGTTTTTCATTCGGAAAAGTGTCATCAACTAATTCCCCTTCATCCGTGTTCTCGCAACCTAGACAAGAAATCTGCCACAACATTAGCTTTTCCTGGTTTGTTGATTATGGTGATATCAAATTCTTGCAAGCAATAACAACCAACGAATAATTCTTGCACTTACCATAGGTTTATTCATCAAATACTTAATGGTTGTATGATCCGTGTGAATAAATATTTGATAACCTATGATATAATGCCCGAATTTGTTGATGGCATAAATTACTCGCTAGGAATTCTTTCTCGCTTGTTGTATAATTTTTCTCTGCTCTCGTCAAGTTCTTGCTAATGTTGTAGATGGTATAATGTTCACCATTATCAATTTGTCCTAATGCTGCTCCAATTGTTGTATTGGAGGCATCAGTCTGAATGTGAAATGGTAATGTCCAATTAGGTCCTCTGAGCACAGGTGGAGTTATCAATTTCTCTTTCAAAGCTTCAAATGCTTCCTGACATTTTGCAGTCCAGAAGAATTCATAATATTTAGTCAATAAGGCAAACATAGGACTGGATATTGTACTAAAGTTGGGAATAAACCTGCGGTAAAAACCAATGTGTCCTAGGAAGCTTTTGACATTAGTCTGAGTTTTAGGAGGAAGGAGATTCTTGATAATTTCAACTTTCTTTGGATCAACTTGGATCCCTTCAAGAGAGATGTGATGACCAAGAACTATCCCTTCCTTCATCATCATGAAGCATTTATCTGGATTTAAGGATAAGTGGTATGTTTCACAGAGAGTTAAGACTTTGTCAAGATTTTCCAATGTAAAATCAAAAGTTTGTCCACATACTATGAAATCATCCATGTAAATTTCAACACTTTTGGTGGTCAGATCAACAAAAATTTCTAGGACTGCTCGCTGAAAATTTGTTGGGGCATTACACAAACCAAAAGGTAAAACCCTATAGGCAAATGTTCCCCATGGACATGTAAAAGTTGTCTTTTCTTGATCTTCGAGTGCAATCTGAATTTGATTATATCCACTAAATCCATCAAGAAAACAAAAGTATCTTTTTTCTAGCAAGAGTATCTAACACTTGATCTATGAAAGGTAATGGAAAATGGTCTTTGTATGTCACCTTATTCAATTCTCTATAGTCTACACATACTCTCATTTTTCCATTTTTCTTAGGAACTATTACCAATGGAGAAACCCATTGGCTATCATAAATTGGGTAAATGAATCCTACTTCTAGGAGTTTTTCAATTTCTTCTTTCACAATATCTCTTAAGGCAGGATTCAATCTTCTTTGAGGTTTTCTGACTGGCTTGAATTCTTCAGTATAGATTCTATGGGTACATATATCAGGATGAACTCCTGACATATCTTTGTAGTTCCAAGCAAAAGCATGAACATGCTTCTGCAAAACAACTATCAATTTTTCTTCCTCTTCCCTAGTAAGCTGGCTGTAGATGTTCAGAAATTTGCCTGGCTGGACTTCTATTTGTTTTGTATTTAGAAGGACTGAATTCACTCCTTCATATTTGGTGTTTAAGGGATTAAGAGGACATTGCTGAGATGGGAGAAACGAAGCAGTTTTTGTTTCATTGCTGCTTGAGGGAAGCATATCTTGTATGGAAAAGTGAGAAGGAAAAATCAGATGATGGTGCCATCCATGTGGTAGTGAAACAGAGTTTCCCTATGATAGCATAGATGATTCATCTTTAGATTTTTGATTCTCCTCATTACTTATCAATTGTTGGATATTTGTTGCTTCCCCTTCTAAACCTTGTTCATGTAGAACATTCATCAGGATTGTTTCATTTTCTAAGTTTTTTGTGTCACTGAGGTCTTCTGTGTGTTCTCTTACCACTAAGGTAGCTAGTGTAGAAATGACCTCTTCTGGTTCTTCATCTGAGTCAGAAAACCATAACTGACCTAAAAATTTGCTAGATGGTTTTGCAGGAGGATATAAAGAAATTTGTTTCAGCTCAATACCATTTGAAATAGTCATATTTCCGGATCTGCAGTCTATGAAGGCCGCTGCAGTTGCAAGCCAAGGTCTTCCCAAAATAATGGGATATCCATGTGCTGAATTTCTTGGCTATAAAACTAGAAAATCTGCAGGGAATTCCCAAGAAGAAACTTCTATAGGGACATCTTCAATGATTCCTTCAGGTTTTGCAACTGACCTATCACCCATTTCTAAAACTGTAAATGTGGGGTCGAGATGTTTGAGTTGTAATTGTTCCATTGTATCTTTAGTCATGACATTTATTGCAGCTCCTAGATCCACTAAAACATTTGATATTGGTACTGAACCTATGGTGACTATGATAATTGGGCTTCCCGGATCACTATACTTTGGAGGTAGTAGTTTTCCAGATAAGAGATCAACTATCTTCCCTTCAACCTCGCACAGTCTTGGGGAATGCTTTCTTCTTTCTTCCTGCTCTTTTAATGCACAAATTTCAGATAGTACTATTAATTTTTGGTATTTCCTTAATGGCTTGCAATAAGGGTAATGAGATAGTCAACTTTTTGAGTTCTTTGACCAATTTTGACTCAAAAATTTCTGGTATTGCATTAAGTCTTTCAGGATATGGAACTATCCTTGGTAATTGTTCTGCTTGTGTCTCTTTTTCTATTGTTGGATCCAATTTTTCTGTTTCTATTTTTGGTTGGATTCTCTCTGGTTCTGATGATTCTTGCTTTTCATTATCTTTGATTTCCATTAAAATTGGTTCAGGTACAACTTTCCCTAAATGGAGTTGGATATCGCTACAATCAAGAACATTAATTTCAATATTTTCTTCAGCTTCAACCACATAGACAGGAGGTGTCTATCTTACACTATTTGGATTAGTGACTGGATGAGCTGGCAATTGAGGTTGTTTCACTTGCTGTGTTTGCTGTTGTTTTTCTTAAAAATTCTGATTAGGTGCGAGCAACAAATGCTGAGTTTGACCTTGATTCCTTTGTTGCCTTGGATAGGACTGGTATTGCTCGATTCCACCGTGGTTGGTTTTGCACCCAATGTGGATTAGTCCGATTCTCGATTCCAAGTCGGATTGTTTTGATTCCATGAGGGGTTTTTTTGATTCCGATTCTAGGTCAGGTTACTCCAATTTGATTGTGGCCATTCTTGGGAATTTGTCCATTGAGGATAATTCCAAGGACGTTGGGGTGGTTCTGATTGTCCCCAAGGCATAGTACCAGGATTATGCCCCCAATTTGTAGGAAAATGAGGGGGATTTTGATATTGAGAGAAATTCCCCCCTTGTTTTGGTCCAATATAGTTGAGTTCCTTAGTCTGGTTTTCTAACACAGTTTTGAGTTGTGGTAGCAGGTGGCATTGATTAGTTGAATGCCTTTTTGAACGAGATACTACAAATGGCTGAGATAGATGTTTTATTCAAAGGACATTCCTGCAAAGCATGTTTACTTCTACATCTTGGGCAATAAATTGCCAAAGGTTCTATGTTTTTAGCTTTTGCAGAGATTTCTCCTAAAGTAGTGTTTAGATGCACTAGGATATCAGTTTTGAAATTTGCAAGTTCCTCTATCAGGTCCTTTACATTAGTGCCATTTGTGTGGCTTTTTCTTCTTCTCTGCTTAGTGCGAGAGTAATTCTTACAGAGATCCATAATTTCCTCATTACTGAGAGTGGTTACATCCCCTTTTCTCATTAAATCTAGAACTTCTCTGGATTCATCTTGCAATCCTCTCAAAAAGATAGTTTTACACAATTCTGGTTCTACTAGTCCACATCTCCTTTGAACAAAGGAGAACCTATCAAGATAATCTTCCAAGGTCTCATCATCTTCCTGCTTGATTCTAAATAACTCATCTTTTCTATTCCTTACACGACAGTATTCTTGATATTTGTCTAAAAATACAGTCTCCATTTGATCCCAGGTTCTTATGGAATTTGGCTCTAAGCTCATGAACCAGCGTAATGCTGAATCCTTGAGAGTTGAGGGAAAAACCTTAAGTTTTTTATTGTAATTTATATAATCATAGGCCTGACACACTACCTTGAATTCAAACAAAAATTGATCAGGATCTTCAGATATAACACCTCGGAAGGTTGGAAGTACTGAAGGTGAAATGGTCTTCATGGGAGAGTTTTGTGTTGGATTCAGATGAATAGGATATTCAAATGTTTTGGATGGTTGGAGTATATCCTGATCATCCCATTCATTATAAACATAGCCATGCTGGCCATCTGCATTGCCTCCTTCTGCCATAGTTTTTTGTTTCCTAGGAGAAGTTAAAGCTTTCCAAATTGTTCTCTCAAGAGGTCCAAGCTTCTCTCGTTGATGAGTCTGATGAATTATCTTCCTTAAGATATTCCGTTGATAAAATTGATGATTTTCCTTTCTCAAAATGTTCTACTGATGGTGAGACTGGTGATTTTTCTATCAATCTTTCAAGTAGTTCAAACACAGGTGATTCACCCCTTAGGCGTGAAGATCTCCTTAATGGGACAAGCCAGGGATCCTTTGGAGTATCCCTAGACTTACTCATTCATGTTTACTCCTAAATGACATAAATTAAGTCAATAGTTGTTATCTTACTCTACTGTTATATTCAGATTTTAACCTGAATGTTCACAGTTTAGTCTGATTACAACTATTGGACTATTTGTTTTCTTTTGACAACACTATTCCCCGGCAACGGTGCCAAAATGATGCGTAGTCATTATACCATCATTAATTCTCAATGAATATGTCAATCCAGGGCAGTGTACAAGGCTATCTGCGGGAGAAGAAGTGAAACAGCTATAACTTAGGTCAATCTAGGGCAACAAGTCTTATTGGTGGAACTAATTGTGTGGGGGGTTTTGGAACATTCCTATCTCTAAATTGCATAAATTAAATCTGAATCTAAGTTGCAGAATTGAAAACTAATCATTAACTGCAGAAATGAAGTCCTAATTACAATTACAGAATGAGACCTAATTATATTGCAGAATTAACAGTTGCAGAATTGAAAGTCTGATCCTAATTGCAGAAAGAAAATCTAATTACTTTTGCAGTAATGAAAGTTTAGATCTAATGTGGAAATAAAAACTATCAAAGTTCTGTAACATAAGGTTGTCAATCTTCTGTTCAGATTTTGACAGCAAAACATAAAATGCAGGAAATTGCTGAAAAATAGTAAATTCTAGAAATAACAATCTAAAAATAAAGTGGAAACTTTGCTGAAAGTAAGATTGCAACTAAAAATTTAAGCACAAGATTAATATAAGCATAAATAAACTAATACTACAAATATTGTCAACTATTTACAAGCAATTGACATAACAAGTTCTACAACTCATTCTGCTGTAGCAAAATTAGAATAAAAACCTGCTTTGTTAGTCCTCCTCCTAGGTCTGGAAGTGGCCAGCCTCTTTGTCTAGAAGAAGGTGTAAGTATATCTATTTTTCTAAATCTTAATCACATTCATTGACAAGTAATTTGAAATAGAACTAGTGCACTTTATTGATCAAAAGACATGATTACAAGAATTCTTCTGAAAAACTGTTACAGGACTGTAACAGTCAATTTCTAGTTATACTCTGTATTTTTTGCTAGCTTCCTTACTCTATTTTCTACCTCTTTTTCTATCTACCTCGCTCAACCTGAACGGGAGCAATATTTATAGCTATCCTATGATCTGATTACAAACAAAGAATATCAAAAAGATCTAATCCTACAATGCTGCAACAAATTATGGTTTTATCCTAGAAGAGGACTAAAACTTGATATTTTCCTTAATGATGGCTTTGGTCGGCAATGACGGCAAAGACAGATGGAAGATATTTCTCTTTAATTTTTCCAACCTTTATTTCCCTTTTTTTGGCTTCAAAAATCGATCAAAAGGTCAAAAACACATTCTGTTCTTCATTTCGAAGATAAGTGGCTTCATTACGAAGACAATGCAGTTTTCATTCCGAAGATCGCTCATTCCGAAGATACTGCATTCTCATTCTAAATATCGCTCATTCCGAAGATACTACATGCTTCATTATGAAGATCTTCTCATTTTGAAGATGCTGCATTCTTCATTCCGAAGATCCGCTCATTCCGAAGATGCTGTGTTCCTTCATTCCGAAGATATCTGTTCATTCCGAAGATATCTTGGTATGAACAAATATATGCTTTTCCATTGATTTCTTCTGCATCTCTTCGGTGGGTTATCTCCTAAGATCAAATTCTAATGGTCTTCATCCCTTTCCTCATGTGAATTCCATGCCTTGCTATTTATGGACAAATGGCTGGAATTTACATGGGAAAGACCAATTTTTGTTGCACAGCAACAGTTTGCTTGCACTGTTGCTAGATTTAGGTGAAGTAAATGCTTGAGACAAATCAAAATATGATTAGTGAAATGCTGCTATTATTCTAAGCATATCCCATTGTAGCAAATCATAGCAAAAAGAACACAAAACTATGCAAAAAGTTGTAAAATCAACATATAATATTTCAAATACATTGGTCATGCAAAATGGTTAATATACAGCATATTAAATCAACTTAACTAACATATCAGATAAAACATAAGAGTTTATAGGCATTTTTAGTGTACAAAACATGTTATGATTGAGGCATTTCCAGGCCTCATAATTTCCCCCCCAACTTATATTAATGCATGCCCTCATGCATTCTGTTGGGCTATGGAATCGCATATGTCCAGATACCAGGATTATGCCCTCATGCATTCTGTTGGGCATTTCCAGGCCTCATCAATGTAGTAGATTACTATTTCTTAGTGTTGTTCATCATATTGGGCTAGTAAAGTATTTGTATTATTTTATAATAAATATTTGTCTTCTAACCTCTTTGAGATTGGCATAGAAGTGTTTGTGGTTGTAACAAATTTATGAGATTCCTTCATCTTCAAGAAAAATGTATGAGCACATTCTTCCATAGTTGAGTTAATTTATTGGTTTTATGGAAAATAATTTTGGAGTGAAAAGGACTTGATTAGGGTTTCCTTTTCAATAGTGTTTGAGTTAATGCTTCAAGGTTTTCTGGAATAAATAGTTGTTACTAAAACCTTGTTTTATAAGCATTTTTGTTGAAGCCATTGGTAGTGTGAAGAACCTGAGTTAGGGTTGTGTAAAATATCATGAGTATCATTGTTATGTGAAGATTATTTTATAAGCATTGTTTTTGAAGTGAGTTGTTGTGCCAAGAACTTGAACTAGATTTTGAAAAGAACATGAGTATAATTGTTATGTGAGATTTGTTGTTGATCATTATTGGAAATATTTTGCGTTGATGTTTATATGCTTGGACTAGGTTTTGTGAGAAAGGCTTATTTCTTGAGTGATTGGTTGAGTAGATTTGGTTGAGTAGAGTTGGTTGAGCCTAGTCAAGTGGGTGTGTGAAGTGATTGTTCAATTTCTATAAAAAAAACTATCCTATATTCTAATTTGAGTTGAGAAAGTGTTTGAGCATTGAGTTGAAACATATTGGGTCTCTAACAATTCTCTTTATGTTTCTATGATATTGGTTAAGTTATGTGTGAGCTTATTGAGCAGATTTGGACAAGTTTTGAGTGAGCTTGTTGAGAAGATTTGAGTAAGTTTTGTGTGGACTTGTTGAGCATATTTGAGCAAGTTCTATGTGGACTTGTTGAGCAGATTTGAGCAAGTTCTGAGTGGACTTGTTGAGAATATTTGAGCAAGTTCTAAGTGGACTTGTTGAGCAGATTGAGCAAGTTCTGAGTGGACTTGTTGAGCATATTTAAGCAAGTTCTGAGTGGACTTGTTGAGCAGATTTGAGCAAGTTCTGAGTGGACTTGTTGAACATATTTGAGCAATTTTTGAGTGGACTTGTTGAGCAAATTTGAGAAAGTTTTGAGTGGAATTGTTGAGCATAATTGAGCAAGTTCTGAGTGGACTTGTGGAGCAGAGTTTGGTGTAGATTTGAGGATAAGTTTGTTCCAGACCAGAGACAGAGATTGAGCAGATTTGTGCTAGACCGAAGGACTATGTTTAGTGTAGATTTGAGATAGATCTTTGGAGGTGACAGAGCAGAGAGGATAGTAGTCTCCAGTGGATAGAGATCCATTAGCCAGGGTAGTGAGGATAGGTCTTCTAAGTGGGGATAAGAGTCTTCAGTGGAGAGAGATCCACAAGCCAGTGTAGTGGAGGCAGTAGTCTTCTAGAGGATCACCAACCAGAGTAGAGGAGGAGGAGTTCTCCTATGGATAGATATCCATAAACTTGATTTAGGGGATTAGTATCTCCTTTGGATAGAGGTCCATAAACATTGTAATAGGGAAGGATTCCCAAGAGATTGATTGAGAAAATTTTAGTGAAATATTTTCTCCGTGGAGTAGCCCACATTGGGTGAACCACGTAAATTGTGGTGTCTCTATTGTGTATGGTGTTTTGTGCATTACTTTGATTACTGTTGTTGATATTGCTATCTATACATTGCATAATATTGATTTGGAAAGAAAAGTAAAAAGTGGTCTTATACTATTCACCCCCCTCTCAGTATAAGCTTGTGTTCTTCAATTGGTATCAGAGCGGGTTCCTTCAGAAGAGTTTAACAACTTGAAGGAAAATCTAACAAGAACACAATGGATCCTAAGGAGGTGTCCTCAAATAATTTAGCACCAGTATTTGATGGAAGTGACTATATGTATTGGAGTATGATGATGAAGATCTACCTAATGGCACTTGGCAATGAAGTTTGGGAATCAGTGGAATTTGGATATGATCCCTTAGTCAATCCTCCTACAGATAAGGAAGGTAAGCTTCTACAACACTATAATTCAAAATAAATGAATGCACTTGTGAGAGGTTTGCGTAGAACAAAATCTATGAAGGTTATGCATTGTAAAACTACAAAAGAAATGTGGGATAAATTGCAAGGTATATATGAAGGAGATAAAAGTGTCAAGAAAGCAAAGATACGAAATCTCAAAGGACAATTTGAAGCATTAAGAATGAATGATGAGGAAAATATTAGTTCTTATCTAATTTGAATTGATGAGGTTTTTAATGATATGCAAGGACTTGGAATGAAGATTGATGAATCAGATGTTTGTGATAAAGTCTTAAGAACTCTTCCAAAAAGATTCAGTGAACAGGTTTTTGCTATAGAAGTATCAATGGATGGTGATACCTTGACAAGAGATAAGTTTCTTGGTATGCTCACAGTATTTGAGATAAGAACAAAATATCCTATTCCCCAGAAGGAAGCAACATTCAAAGCAATCAAGAAAACAAAGGGTAAGAAGTCAATTTCAAACAGTGAGTCATCCAATGATGAAGAAGCTAATTATGGTAAAAGAGATAAATATTCCAGAAGATCTAGAGATCTAAGATCTGTTAAGTGTTTCAATTGTGGAAAGTATGGATATTTTGCAACAGATTTTCAAGAACCCAAGAACAACAATGGTGAAGAAAAACAGGATCACAGGAACAAGGAATCATAAATATACAGACACTAAAAGAAAAGCAAGGATGGACAAAGCAGACAAGGAAATAAGTTCTTTCAAAGGCAAAAGAGGAGCTACTATGCGGATAATGCAAGTAAGTACTCAAGTGATAGTGATGCTAGTTTTTTAGACAATGATAGAGATGAAGTCCTATTTATGATTGAAGAAAAAGAGCAAGTTAAGAAAAAGACTCCAATTATTCTCAAGTTTTTTAGATGTGGTAACTTTGGACATCTTGAAGATGATTGTACAAGGGATGGTTATAGTTTCAGTGATGATGAATATGAGAATGCACTTGAAGGACCATATGAAAATCTTCTAATGGCTTTAGAAGAAGAAGTAAGTGATCCTATAGAAGATAAGCCAAAAGAAAATAAATATGTGGACAAAGGTAAAAAAATAGAGGAATATTCAGAAAAGGATGGTTATGATCTCAAGGGAGAACTTATCTATGCTCTTGACACGGTAAAGAAGGTAAGGAAGCAACACTCTAAACTTGAAATTCAGTTTCAAGAATGTGATGAAGAGAGAAGATTGCTCATAGAGGATTTAGAAAAATCAAAGGCTAAGGCAAAGAGGTTCAAAGATAAGTTAGAAGCAAAGATCTTGGAATGTGAGAAGTTAGCACAAGAAGTGGCACTACTAAAAGAAGATTTAGAGGACTCCAAGATCAAGATGAAAGGGTTTAAAAATAGCTCAAAGAACTTGGATAAGTTCATCAAGACACAAAAGACTACATCAAGCAAGACAGGTCTTGGATTTGAACATAATCAAAAGAAATGGGAAGGAGAGTCAACTTCAAGTTTTGGAGGAGAAGAAACTTCAGATGAAGATACTTCAGAAGAAGACAGTGTAAAATAAAGTGAGACATCTAAGGATGAGTTGGACAATAGAGAGTTCAAAAAAAATAGGAACAATGCACAAAGAAGATACAAATGGAACAACAATCAGAATAGGAGACCAATGAGGTCAAGACAAGGAAACTTCAATGGAAGATGCTTTTCATGTCACAGGTTTGGGCACATGGCTTCACAATGCAAGACACATGTAAGATAGGAATATGGGAACAAATAACTTTTCCATGGGTATTGCTACTCATGTAATCAGTTTGGTCACAAGGCAATGAATTGCAGGATTCATGACAGAAGAGGATATGGCTTCACTAGGAGAAATCCTAAGACATTTGCACCTCCAAGGAATAATAACATTAAGTGTTATAAGTGCAAAAATGATGGTCACACAACAAAGTGGTGTAGAGAAGATATTCCAAAAAAAAGTATGAACAGAAACAGGAATAGGAATAAGAATATGAATATGAACAGGAACGGGGACCAAAATAGGAAAAGGAACATGGACATGAACAGGAACATGAACATGAACAGGAACATGAATAGGAAGAGGAACATAGATATGAACAGGAACATGAACAGGAACATGGACATGGATAGAAATAGTTAGAGGAATCAAAAAATTTAGATAAGAAGAAAAGAGGATAAAGGTAAAGAACAATGCTTTCTAGGAGTAGAAATACTCCCACCCCAAAATTAACCACCTCAAAAGAAGGTGGGGGAGGGGCTAAGCTAAGAGGCTCATTCTTAGCCTCGAGCCCCAAAGGTGACCCTTTGCCATTGATGTCAAAGGGGGAGATATTTGAGTAAGGGGGAGAGATTTAGATTTGAGTAAGAGGGAGAGATTTGGTATTTGAGAGAGCATTGAGCCAAGGGGAGCAGAACAAAGGAAAGGTCAAGTTTTTAGTTAAAATAATTTGGGTTGCCATCAATGACAAAGGGGGATATTGTTGGACATTTTGAGCTCAGTTAGTTGTCATTGATGTCAAGGTGAAAAAGTCATCATTGATGCCAAAGTGAACAAATGGAGCCATCATCAACACCATGGAGCACACCATTATTAACACCAAGAACAAAGCGAAGAGTTGAAGAATAAATTGGCAAAATAATATTTTATGAGGGTTTAATTAAACCCATGGTGGCAAAATATTTTAAATCAAATCAGTGGAGTACAAGTTGCAAGTTTAAATTTACCCCATGGAAGACTTTAATTTTATTAAAGTCAAAGGTTTTAAAATATAATTTATAAAATTTAAATTCTATTGGAATTTAAATAATTTATAAATTATATAAAGGTTTAGCTAGCATCAACATCTAAATTCGAATGGTGGTTTTGTGTATAAATTAATGCCCAAAGGGGCATTCGAAACTTACCCCTCGATGAATTAATTCCCATGCAAAAAGGTTGAAGGTATTTCGTGCATCATGAACGTTGAGGAAGAAGACAAAGAGCTTTGTCTTATTAGTGCCAGGGAAGAAGACAAAAAGAGGACAATGTATGGTTTGAGCCACATAGGACACGGTGGTCCATTGGTAGTGCACACTTTGCGAAGGCATTGGGAAAGGAGGAGCCCACGTTTGATTCTCGTGGACGTGCCAAAGGAAGACTTTTTTTTTGCATTCGATTTGAGCGCCAGGTATAGAAGAAGGAGCACGAAGTGCTCGTTGGTTTTCAAACATGCGTCTAGCACATGCGGTGGTCAAGCCCATGGCTAGAGCGCTCGCGGAGGCAGAGATCGTGGGGTCGAATCCCACTAGTGGCAAAGGTAATTTTTTGATTAAAATTTATATTGCCTAAGGTTTTATTAAAGGGTCATTTGGAGTTATAAGGGTTTGTGAAGATTTATTTTTAATTAAATTGCATTTGGAGTTATAAGGGTTTGTGAAGGATTATTTTTATTGGAAATTGATTTGTGCTATTTGGAGTTAAAAGGGTTTTTGAAAGATTGTTTTGTTGAGAAGGGATTTATGTTATTAAGGTTGTTAAAGAAAAAGGATTTGATTTTTGCTAAAGTTCTTCTTGCCATTAAAATTGATTAAAGAGGTTTTGAGTTATTTTGGTGGATGTTGAATTTATTATTAGTTGGGAGTTTATAAGGTGTTATTGGATAAATACTTTATGTATGTTGATGGTTGTTTTTGAAAGGTGGAGTGATAAGGTGTAATTGAGTATTTATATTATTTTGTGAGAAATATTTATCATCTAACCTCTTTGAGATTGGCATAGAAGTTTTTGTGGTTGTGGCAGATTTATGAGATCCCTTCATCTTCAAGAAAAAGGTATGAGCACATTCTTCCATAGTTGAGTTGATTGATTGGTTTTCTGGAAAATAAGTTTGGAGTGAAAAGGACTTGATTAGGGTTTCCTTTTCAAGAGTGTTTGAGTTAATGCTTCAAGGTTTTTTGGAATAAAGAGTTGTTATTAAAACCTTGTTTTATAAGCATTGTTGTTGAAGCCATTGGTAGTGTGAAGAACCTGAGTTAGGGTTGTGCAAAAGATCATGAGTATCATTGTTATGTGAAGATTGTTTTATAAGCATTGTTGTTGAAGTGAGTTGTTGTGCAAAGAACTTGAACTAGAGTTTGAAAAGAACATGAGTATCATTGTTATGTGAGATTTGTTGTTGAGCATTGTTGGAAATATTTTGAGTTGATGTTTACATGCTTGGACTAGGGTTTGTGAGCAAGGGTTGTTTCTTGAGTGATTGGTTGAGTAGAGTTGGTTGAGCCTAGTCAAGTGGGTGTGTGAAGTGATTGTTCAAGTTCCATAAAACAAACTATCCTATATTCTGATTTGAGTTGAGAAAGTGTTTGAGCATTGAGTTGAAACATATTGGGTCTCTAACAATTCTCTTTATGTTTCTATGAGATTGGTTAAGTTATGTGTGAGCTTATTGAGAAGATTTGGACAAGTTCTGAGTGAGCTTGTTGAGCAGATTTGAGCAAGTTCTGTGTGGACTTGTTGAGCAGATTTGAGCAAGTTCTATGTGGACTTGTTGAGCAGATTTGAGCAAGTTCTGTGTGGACTTGTTGAGCAGATTTGAGCAAGTTCTGAGTGGACTTGTTGAGTAGATTTGAGCAAGTTCTAAGTGGACTTGTTGAGCAGATTTGAGCAAGTTTTGAGTGGACTTGTTGAGCATATTTAAGCAAGTTCTGAGTGGACTTGTTGAGCAGATTTGAGCAAGTTTTGAGTGGACTTGTTGAGAAGATTTGAGCAAGTTCTGAGTGGACTTGTTGAGCAGAATTGAGCAAGTTTTGAGTGGACTTGTGGAGCAGATTTTGGTGTATATTTGAGGATAAGTTTGTGCCAGACTAGAGATAGAGATTGAGCAGATTTGTGCTAGACCGAAGGACTATGTTTAGTGCATATTTGAGATAGAGCTTTGGAGGTGACAGAGCAGAGAGGACAGTAGTCTCCAGTGGATAGAGATCCATCAGCTAGGGTAGTGAGGATAGGTCTTCTGAGTGGGGACAAGAGTCTTCAGTGGAGAGAGATCCACAAGCCATTGTAGTGGAGGCAGTAGTCTTCTAGAGGATCACCATCTAGAGTAGAGGAGAAGGAGTTCTCCTATGGATAGAGATCCACGAACTTGATTTAGGGGATCGGTATCTCCTTTGGATAGAGGTCCATAAACATTGTAATAGGGAAGGATTCCCAAGAGATTGATTGAGAAAATTTTAGTGAAATATTTTCTCCGTGGAGTAGCCCACATTGGGTGAACCACGTAAATTGTGGTGTCTCTATTGTGTATGGTGTTTTGTGCATTGCTTTGATTACTGCTGTTGATATTGCTATCTATACATTGCATAATATTGATTGGGAAAGAAAAGTAAAAAGTGGTCTTATATTGTTCATCCCTCCTCTCAATATAAGCTTGTGTTCTTCAAAATTTTATTCCCTTCTTCAATAATTTAGAGAAAGGTTGACATTTATCTACAAGTTACGAAATGAATTTATGGCTTGTAGTTTGCCTTGTAAGATTCGTAATTCAATTAGTTTTTTAGGTGGTGGTATATTTGTTATTGCCACAATTTTGAAGGGATCAATTTCAATCCCATGATGGCACATAATGAATCCCAATATTTTTTATGATTTTATCCCAAATATACTTTATTGGGTTTTAGCCTGACTCTATAATATCGTAATATTTCAAAGATACATCTGAGATCTCAAATATGGCTTTATCTTTTCTAAGATCGATCCAAGATGTTATCTACGTAGTCTTCTACAATTGTATGCATAATATCATGAATTATATATGTCTTGACCCTTTGATATGTTGCTCTCATAGTTTTAAGGCCAAATGGCATGACCTGATAGCATAAGGTTCCCCAAGGGATACTAAAAACCATTTTAGATTGATCTTCTGGTGCTATCTTTATTTGATTATAGCCTAAGAATCCATCCATTAAGGACATCTTAGATCTTGCAGTGAAGTCCACTATCATGTCTATGTTTGGTAGAGGAAAATCATCCTTTGGACAAGCATTGTTTATATCCCTAAAGTCGATGTAAATTTGAATGGATCCTTCCTTCTTGGTGATAGGAACGATGTTGGATATTCAATCCGAATAATCTATGGCCTTTATGAAACCAACATATAGAAGTTTTTACAATATGTCTTTTATCGAAAGAGTGACTTTTGGATGTATTTTTCTTAATTTCTAATTAATGGGTTTAGATTTTGGATGCACTACCAAATAATTAACCACTAGTGAAGGGTCAAGTCTTGGAATGTCATCGTATCCCCAAGAAAATATGCCAAAGAATTCTCTCAATAGGTTTGTGTACGTTCATTCTTCTTGGGTCAAGACTTTTCTAAGCTTGATAAGGTGAGGGTCTTGGTCTATCCCTATGTTGACATCTATGGTTTCTTCAATTAGGGTGTGTGACTCATCCTCAAAATGAATAGGGTCATCTATTATCCCTAAATGTTTAAGTTCTTATAGATCCGTAGATGTGTGTTCCAACTCAGGAAGCTTACCTGAGTTTAAGTTGATGATTTTTTCGAGATATTCTTCTATATGATGACCATCCGAAGAATCTTTAAGATTTTCTTTGGTTGCTATTGATTCTGGATGAACTAATTCCAACATATTGATGCTACCAAATTGTATGGTTTTGTGGGGCATTTTGTTAAGGAGTGACCATAGTTCTTCATCCTCATCACCCCATTGGGAGCCATGTATTGAATTGGAATAATTATCCTTGTCATCTTCTTTTGATATAGGAGAAGGTTCATTTTTGTTAAGGATGAATCTAATCCCACATTGAGTCGACCAAGGCTCAACTTGTAGGGGTTCTTTAATATCCTGTTCATAATGATCTAGACCTTTACCTTATAGCCCATATTGGAAAGCATTTATTTAGCTATGAAAAATGAAGGGGACATATAACAAGAAGAATATGTTCATTCGCTAGGCATGAAGTTATGTCCTTGGATATTTTCATCAAGGGCGGTTCCACCATGGATGAAAGTACAAGATCCTACTAGGATTTTAAGTCCTTTCCTATTGTGTAGACCTATATCACGAGGAGATAGGAATATGCTTACTAGTTCCACAAAAGGATTTGATTTTTGATGAATGATGTTGACTTATTCATTGGAAGAGGATGATTAGGGAGTATCCTCTAAGTTTAAGAGAGGTTCCTCTAATATTTCCTTTCTTTTATCCACTTTTGGTTGATTTCTTGACTTAGTTGATTGTATAGAAGGGTAGATATTGATCTCGTGTAGGTCAATAGAGTTACACATAGCGAAAGGTATGGATGATCTCCAAGAACATGGATGATCCTACCTTGACACTCATATTTGAGACATTGATGTAAGGTAGAAGGCACTACCCTCATAGTGTGTATCCAAGGTCTTCCAAGGAGCATGTTATATGTTATGTCACATGATATAACATAGAAGAGGGTGTTTAGGATGTGAGACCCTACTTTGATAGGCAAAGTGATGTTACCGATTACTTCTCATTCTTCATTATCGAAGGCCCTAATGATGAGGTCTGAATTTTGTAAGTCTTTCTCCATTAAGTCAAAATTTTGTAAGAATTTGACATTGCATACATTCAAGGTTGATCCATTGTCTACTAAGACTCTCTTGATATATTTATCGCCTATATGAGTTATGGTGTAAAAAGGAGAATCCCTAGATATGGTTTTGAGAGGTGTGTCTTCTTCATGGAAATCTAAGATAGCATTGTTCACTCCAACGAGTCCAACCATGTTAGCGATTGAAGTATAGAAAAATACCATACATCCGAGCACACAAATATTGAAAGATAGCAATAACAATGAAACCACAAAAATTAAGAATAAGATATATATAATATGAATGATGGTGTCCTTTTATTAACAATAATATCCATTCCTTTTCATGAGGTTATAATAAAATCCCTCTTAGGGATGTGCTACCAATCTTGATACAATGATTTACAGTAATAATCCTTTGGATGTAATGCGCAGGATCTTCTTCACACCCACAAACCATCTTGAAGAGGGTTTTTTGTGACCTCCACAAGGGGTGATGATATTGAGTCTTTATGTTGTTGTCTTCTTGTAGATACCTGTAATTTGCACACAAGAAACATCAAAGAGCATCAAAAGCATATGAAGAGCCTTTCAAGATAAGGCCCATATCCATGATAAAGAAAATGATAAAGAAGCTGAAATATGATAAATAAATGCATAAAAATGAAATCTAACTATGCTAAGAAGTAATTGAAATGCTGCTAAAACTAATGAAAGTAAGAAAATAGGGAAAATAGATCTCTACCAGGAGGTCATCTCTATGTGGGATGGTCTTGCCTATTGGTCATCTCGGGGTGAGATGGTCGTGCCTATGGGCCATCTCAGGGAGAGACGACCACTGAATTGCGAGTGAATTCCTTATGGCCGATGCGAGGTGATGTTGGGTTTGATCCATGGGATTGATGTTCAAGGGTGCACTCATGAAGAATGACTTAATGGTGGGATTTGACATGAAGCAAGAGTGTTGGATGGTGCAAGAAGTATGAATTTGATCTTCAACCTTTGAGATGGTCCATTGGCATGCTTGGAAGCTCCATGGTTGAATTTTGATAGCACTTCATTGCTTTTGAGAGTGAGATCTCTTTGGTTATTCAATTCGACAACACTTCGATGCATAAAACTTGGATATTTTTAATGAAGGCTAGGCACCTTTAAATAGACTTCCCAATGGGAGTCCAAAGCTTGCTAGAGAAGCCAAGAAATGGTTGAATTCAAGAAATCATTGTGCTTAGATGGCATGTAACCATTTGAACTATAGCATAGGAACTTGCTTCTATCATGATCATCTTAGGGTGAGACGATCACGATTGGGGATCATCTCGAGGTGAGACGGTCTTTGCTGCAAAGGAAATTTTATCCCTGTTTGAGTGGTGAGAACCACTGTTAAGCCCTAGGGCTGCCCAAGGTGGGTCATATGGCCTGAAAAGGTGTCCATATAGGTAGTCTCCTCAATATGATGTGTTTTAGGTGTCAATAGGCCTTTGGGGTTGTGGAGAGCAAAAATATATGACCTAAAGTCAAGTTGAGGGTTGATGGTGTTCATTGATCTGATCAATGTTAGATGCCCCAATCATGGAAAGAGCATGCATCTTTGAATCATTGCTTCTGACACATTGAAAGAATTAATTTCAAATAATATTTTTAGCCAAGAAATAGGCATGAGATATACTTGATAAATTTGTTTGAGTTGGAATTTTTGCTTGTTGTCTACCCCAAGCAAGGGCATGATTATCTTTGGCAATGATTCTTGGATGAATGCAATTTGCATGATTGAGTGTTTGATTATTGATTTTGATTATGAATTTTATGATGTATGACTACCCCCTCAAGCGATGAGTCGATGAGGAGATGGAAAGTGATGAAAGCGATGAGTCGCTTGACCAAGATGACTTATTTTGGATTTTGTAGGACTTTAACAAATGTGAAAGGGGGAAAATCCCATTACAACTATGATTTCGACCATTATTGGTAATTGTACATCTTTATCCCTTGGAGTAGTCCAACCACATGGCTTTCTTAGGGAATTGAGATGATAACAATTTAATTTGTTCTAGAGGTAAATCATTGTATACGAGGATCTCTTGAGGTTGAATGGAAGAAGGAAATGTACACCTCTATCCCTTGGAGCAGTCCAATCATATGGCTTTCTTAGGGAGTTGAGATGATAGCACTTTGATTCATTTGGAAGCCTTTTGAAATGTTTTTGACCAAAGGAATTAGGGTACCTTTGGATTTTTTTTTGTTTTTTTTATTTTTGTTTTTTTTGTGAGTGGCCTTATGGTAATGTACTCATCTTATCAGATTGCATGGATAATTAATCATTGCAACCACCATGTGTATAGAGTAAATCACTAGATACGAGGTTCACTTGAGATTTTTGATTTGATGGTTTTTAGGTATTTTTTTGGAGTTTTATATTATTTTTGTGGTTTTATGTCTATAGATTTAATTTTTTTTTGGGGGGGGGTCATCCTGTAGAGAGATGGTTGCATTTTGCAAATTTTGGGTTCATCTCATGGTAGGATGGTCACATTAAATGTGATCATCTAGCATAGAGATGGTCTCAAAATTTGAAAAATATAAAAGTAAATTTTCCAAATTTTTGATATCATTTTGATTGTTGGTAGTTGGAGAAAATGAGAGGTGAGGTGGAGAAGAGAATTTCTGAAGTGGAGCGCTACTAAAATTCTACCCATTTCTATCATGGACCAATCCAGGACCTTGATGGGTGGAGGAGCTAGAGCGAGGAAGGTAGTCACTTTGTTCTCTCCTTTGTTATTTGGAAATTTAAAATGAACCTCACTAATTAATGTGGAAAATGAACTTCACCTTAAATTTAAGGTAAAGAACACACCCTAGATTAATATGTAGTGTAGGTTGTTAGATTGCTTATTTTTTGTTTGGTTAGTTTGTTATTTTTTTATGCATTTTTTTCTTGTTTTTGGGGTCATCTCGGGTAGATATGGTTCCTCTTTGGGGGTTTGGGGGTCATCCTAGGGTGGGATGACCATGTTTAAATTGAAACAGATCATATTTTTGACCATTTTGGCAGTCATCTCAGGGTGAGATGGTTGAATTTGCAAACCGTATCCCCTCGAGATGACCATAAATTTTTTTATTTTTAATTTTATTTTTTGAATTTTTAAATTTGATTGATTTTTTTAATATTTTTTGGCTTGAGACTTTATTGTCTAATTATTTATTTGTGTATTCAGATTTTGAGGGCTCATCATAGAGTTTCGATAGTCTTTGAGATGATGAGGATACCTCTTAAGGGCTGATTGGAAATGGCTTAAGGTGATTGGCCTTAAGTAGTTGATGAGGCTAGGGGTGGTGATGGTGGACCAAGCCTATCTGACTACCTTGGTTGATCATTGGGATAGTCGTACTAACACTTTCCACCTCTTAATTAGTGAGATGATAGTCACCTTGGAGGATGTGTACCAGATTTTTTTTATTTTTATTGAGGGATGCCCTATTACCTCCACTCCCCTTGTTTAGTAGAGTAGAGTGCTTCAGAGGGTATTCAATGGTGAGTGGGAGGTTGCGAGGGATAGCTTGGATAGTGATGGGGTCCTTGTTGAGGTATGGTATACCACATGGGTTTTCACTAGTAGATATGTAGTGTTTATGTCACTCATGTCGAACATCTTACTTCTAGACTCTTCAGGAGGAGGTTCCCATGGAACCTCCTTGATTTAGTATAAGATTTGGTGGAGTGTAGTATTTAGGATCTATTGATCATGGCATGGGGGAGCACTCTACTTGCTCATCTGTATGATGAGTTATATGAGATCTAACATCAAGGTAGGTGCGGATTGGGCTATAGCTTCCTACTCCAGATTTGGGGTTGGGAGCATATTTGAGTGGATAGACTAGAGGGGCTTCCTTGGTCAGGGTGAGTTCATATGGAGGATTCAAATATAGGATATGTAGCTTGATGGAGGTGAGATTAGGAGGTGGGTCATAGCCATCCCCATGTAGGTCACTTGGTTCATTATGTAGGGTCCTTTGAGGGATTGAGATTGAGGTATATTATATGGAGACCATATATGGATTGTTCAGATTGGATAGAGGTAGTAGATAAGTTAAGGTATGTGAGGCATAGGTGATGGTTGATTGGATGATATGGGATAGAGTGAGAGTACTTCTAGTACTCTCATGTTACTCGATAGTTTGAGGTTTTCCAGGGTGTACCTGAGGAGCCTATCATTTATCATATCAAGGGGTAGAGACTTAGTTAGAGTGGCCTTGAGTAGAGCCATTAGGGGATGAGGTAGATCAACCTCTAGCTTATCTAGATGTGGAGGATGTAGGTATGATAGTAGAGTATGATGCATGGTGGGTGACTCGGCTATGGTAGGGAGGTGGTCCTATGGGTAGGCTATTAGAGTGGTAATAGAGGAGGGCTTAAGAGATGAGGTCAGTGAGGGAGGATGATGAGTGCATCATTAGATGGAGGGGGAGTGGGGCTAGACCATAGAGGGAGTGGAGGAGCCATAGGATGAGGGTGGGAATGATGAGGACTCATAGGATGGGGATGCTTAGCTTAGGGCATAGGTGTAGTATCTCCCGGTATAGTTGGATAAGAGGGATACTACTATTGTCGTACTATAGAGCTAGTTAGCTAGAGAGTAATTGGGGTAGGGGATTCTCTAAGGAGAAGATCATTTTGATAGCTTAGCTATAGAGTTCCTAAGAGGAGGTGGGTAGGATTTATGTATATTTTATGGATTAACTATGACTCGGGGGTAGGTTAGGTGGATAGTATAGGGGATGTTGTAGGGTCTACAGGCTAAGGTAGGTAGGCTATAAGCACTTCTAGATGATTATCAGGCTTGATGTCGATCTGATATGGCTTACATCCTAGATTTGGAGGGTCAGGTAGGGCTACTTGGTGGTCATCTACTTAAGTGATCTTCGATAGGAGGATCCCAGTTAAGCCAATGTAGTGAGTCAGGATAGTCCTTAGTGAGGTATAGTCATAGGTCATCAGCTAGGCTAGAGAGATTAGTAAGTGGATCTGGGGGCCTCATAGAGATGAGGTAGAGGGTGGAGGTGACTCTAGGGGTGCAGGCCCCACATGACTTATGCCTATGTATTGGTTTCTTTTTGGGTGTAAGGTCTGAGGACCTACACGATTGTAGCCTATGGGTAATTTTGTACCATGATGTATTATTATTTATATATATATGATATTTTTTATTATGGCCTATCATGTGTTTATGTTATGATTTTATTTTATGTATGGATGCAATTATGGATGATGGATGTATACTTAGACATTGTAGTATAGATGCATAGATGTATGCCTAGATATGTGTATGTATGGATGCAATATCTAATGTTAGATGTATGATTTAGATTTGTTTATTTGATTATGAATGTGAATTCATGTTGTTGTTATGACAAATCTAGTGTGTATGAGATGCATTAAATTTTATATGGATGTTCTAATGCAAATTGTGGATGTATGTTTTAATTTCTTAAAACATAATAAATGAATCTAAATGTGTTTAACAAACTAATGGTAGACACCACAGAATGTATAAAAATCATGAATTAAAATGTTAACCTTATCACAAAAGTTATACATTTGGATGTGAATGTGTGAGATGAGATATGTGTGGGATGTGGGGGTTTTCCCTATGATCTTTTACAAACTAAAAGGTGTGCATAAAATAGTCAGTGGCCATCTAAATATCATTTTTGATATTCATCCGGTATCTATCCTATCTTATGAGGACCCCTTAATAAGAAAAATCTCATAAGAAAAACTACAAATGATGATGAGATAGTTAGGTGCTATGAGGGAATTTTAAGGTTTTCCATGGGACTCAAACACCCTAGTTGATTGATCAAAAGTTGTATATTGGCTACACAAGACTCTGAAAGCTATAAGTCTATTATGAAGACCTAGATATTCAATATCCTTGTGTGTGCAAAGTGAATGTATTAGATGATGCATAAGACTACCTCATTGCTAGGTGGGTTTCATGCAACCCATTGTTGTAATGAGGATCACCCTATGGTCATCTTATCCTGAGTTTGGATGTAGTTGGACTAGACTACTAGGCAATACAAGCCACCAAAAGCTAGCTCAACCATAAGCCAACATTGGTCTATACAAAATAAGGTCGCTAATGTGATAGACATATCACCACGCATAAGGCTACTCCATTGCCAGATGGGTTTCATTCAACCCATTGTTGTAATGGAGATTGCCCCATGGCTTTTGAATAACTAAGGATTCCAAGGATTCAAGCTCATTACCCCCTTCTTTTCTTTTGATTTCTTGGGATACTTGCTCATTTTTTTTTTTTAGTGGTGAAAACCACTCTTTTTGGAGCAAGGGATTTTATTAGTGGTGAAAACCACTATTTTTTTTTTTTTTGGGAACTTGCTCATTTTGTGGAAGAGAAAGGGGATTGCTTGGGTAGGGAGGAGCTTGTCCTTTTGTCAATTCTCAGCATCCTAGACCATGCACATAATAGGATGAGCAAGGGAAACCTTTCACTCAAGGTAGCAAGGACTACATTGTAGTATCATCCTTCCTTGTTCAAAACTTGGATTTTAAATGTGTGAAATTGTGTTGGGATTTTGACATATGCAAGGTACTATCAAAGCAAGACCTTACCTTCTAAAAGCCAAGATAGCTTTCTATAAAATCTGAAAAGAAAACTAGGGATGGTTGAATGATCAAAAACCCTAGTGAACACCCTATAGCAACTTATTGGTTGTGTTGAAAAACACAATTACTCACAAAGGGGAATATGGATGGTAGTGATATGTGTTATGTGGGGGTTTTCCCTATGCTCTTTTGCAAACTAAAATGTGTGCATAAAATAGTCAATGGTCATCTAAATATCATTGTTGATATTCATCTGGTATCTAACCTATCTTACGAGGACCCCTTAATAAGCAAAATCTCATAAGGAAAACTACAAATGATGATGATGGATAAGGTTGATTTAAGACTCATGACTAGCATACAAACATGGTGTCATTCGTAAGAATGCAAACACAACTTGTCCTAGTGCAAGTGCAATGGATGAATATGCCTAATGCAACTAATCAATGAATGCAATAAAATGCATGATGATGTAATGCAAATATTTTTGTATTTTTTATGTTTTGTATTGTTTTTGTGTTTTTATGATTTTTTAATTTTTTTTTGATGATTTTTGTTGTTTTTGTGTTTTTTTTTTTTTTGAAATTTTTGATGTTTTTGTTTTTTTTATTTTTTGTTTTTTTTTGATGCATTATGTGTTATGCATGAAATTCCTATATATGGAGAATGTTAAGAGGTTTAGGTTCCTCAACACCCTCAAGAGAAGCAAGATGGTAAGTCCCTAGCCCTATCTTCTATGTGATGATAAAAGGGCCTAACTAGTTTACCATGAATTTGTCTCGCAAGTGCGGTGGTAAGTTGGAGTTTTGTTGATTTTATTTGAGCACAAGGTCTCCAAATTTGAAATCCCTTAGGTGGAATTTCATATTGTAAGCTTGTTTAAGGTGATCTTGATAAATGTGAAGGTGCTCGAGAGCATTAACTCATCATTCATCAAGAAGGGTCAATTGGTCAAGGTGAGCTTGTCGCACGGTGTCATCATCGATGAACTCTTGCAATGATATGCACAATGAAGGGATTTCCAATTCTAAGGGTATAATGGCCTCAATGCCATAGACTAGAAAAAATGGGGTTGCCCTAGTGGGTGTCTGAATGCTAGTGCGATAAGCCCATAATGCTAGAGGTAGTTGAAGATGCCAATATTTGTGGTTTTCCTTGATGGTTTTCTTAAGGATGGCAACTACAATTTTATTGGATGCCTCTGCTTATCCATTTGCTTATGGATAATAGGGTGTGGAAAAATTATGTTGAATATTGTACTTGGAAGTTAAAGCATGCACATATTTATTTTTGAATGGAGTCCCATTATCTGAGATAATTTTGGATGGAATACCAAAATGACATATGATATTATGGAGTATGAACTCCATAATGTGAGATCTAGTCATAGTGGTAAGAGGGATAGCTTCCACCCACTTGGTGAAGTACTCTGTGGTCATTAATATAAATGTGTGATGGCCCTTAGATGGGGTGATATTTTCCCAATTAAATCAAAGCCCCACTATGAAAAAGGCCATACCGATTGAATCGATTGTAAGGCCTGAGAAGGTAAGTATGAAATATTAGCATGATGCTAGCATTTGATGCACTTCCTAATGTAAGCACAATAATATTTCTCCATAGTGGGCCAATAATAACCCATTCGAAGGATGCACTTAGCGATGGCCATGCCATTAAAATGGCCACCACAAGTACCATCGTGAGCTTGTGAGATTGCCCAAGCAGATTCTTGGGGCTCTAGACAATGAAGGAGAAGACCATCATAGCTTCGATGATAAAGGATATCTCCTAACAAGACATATTTGGTCACTTTTTGCTTGAATATTCATTTTATGGTATGTGATAATCTTGAAGGGATACTACCAAGTTTTAGGAAATATTTTAGTTGAGTGAGCCAATCTTGATAAGCTTGGGTTTCAATTGAATGAACAACTTGCTCCCATTGTGATTCATCATACATGAATGTATATTGGGAGATAACCTTAATATGAATGGTCATGCCATTATCAAGGACCCTATGGGATTAAGGACCCCTAGGATGCTTGTTTCAGAAATTCATGTACCTAAGAGAATTGATCTTGGTTTGGTTCAATCTGGATCATGTGGATAACTTCTTCATCATTTGAAGCTTCATATAAAATCATTGATTGCAAAAGCATTTTGACATGGATGGTTGTGATATCATCAAAAGGGTTCTATGAAATTAAAGACCCCAAAGAGGCCATTGTATCTACAAAATTATTAGATGATCGAGGGATTACCTCGATGTTGTACCATTCTAATTTGGCCAATAGCTTATCCACAAGATCTTTGTACGATTTCAAGATTGGACATCGACATTGATAGATTTCCTTGACTTGGTTGACTATGAGCAAGGAGTCACCAAAGATATTAAGCTTTTTGATTTTCATGGTGATAGCTATTTGAAGACCCAAAAGGAGAGCCTCATATTCAATATTATTATTGGTGCATGGGAAGTCAAGTTTAAATGATAGGGGTATAGGAGCCCCTTACGGTGTGAAAAACATGACTCCTACACCACCCCCTTGCTCACATTTAGAACCATCGAAGAACAAAGTCATGTCAGCTTTATTTTTAGGTTCTTCGAGTTCTGGTGAGTCGGATAATGCAAAGACTGCATCATCAGGCAACTCGATAGTGAGAGGCTTATCATCCTAGAGAGGAGCCTCTACTAGCTGATCTATAATAACTTGACCCTTAATAGATTTTTGACTTATAAATTCAAGGTCAAATTTGGTCAGTAACATAATCCATTTTGTGGTATGACTATTATGGTACGTGTGACTCATCATGTATCACAAAGGATTCTCTTTGGAAATGACATACATTATATGATTCAACATGTAATGTTAAAGCTTCTTGGTGGTGAATACCATTGCTAGGCAAAGCTTCTCAATGTATGCGTATTTGAGCTCATAGCTCACCAAGGTGTGACTAATGTAATATATAGCTTGTTCCTTATTTACCTCATTCTTTTGGGCCAACATGGTCCCTAAGGCAAAGTCGATGGCTGAAATGTATAACAAGAATGACACACTTGGTCGGGGTGGAGCTAAAACTAGTGGTGATGCTAGGTATTATTTTATCTCATCGAAGGCCTTTTGGCACTCCTCATCCCAATGGAATGGGACCCCCTTTTGTAGTAGTCGATTCATGGGTCGACATTTATCCAAGAGTTGTGCTATGAAGCATCAGATAGATGCTACCTTTCCTTGTAAGTTGTGAAGTTGCTTAAGGTTGGTAGGAGGGAGAATTTCAAGTATTGCTTTGACCTTGGTAGGATCAACTTTGATCCCTCACTTGGAGACTATAAAACCCAAAATTTTTCTAGATGTGACTCCAAAGACACACTTTTTGGGATTAAGTCTGACATTATGCTCAATGAGGTGATCAAAGACCTTCCTTAGAACATCAACATGCTCATGATGCAATAGAGATTTGGCTAGAAAATCATCTATGTAATCCTCAAGGATTTTATGCATGTAGTCATGAAATATATATGTCATGGCCCATTGATATGTTGCACCAACATTTTTAAGGCCAAATGGCATTACCTTGTAGTAAAAAGTTCCCCAAGGGGTGGTAAAGGTTGTCTTTGGTTGATCCTTGGGTTTGACCTAGATTTGATTATAGCCTAAAAAACCATCCATGAGGGACAACATCTCATGACCTATGGTGGCGTCAACTAGCGCATCAATGCTTGGAAGGGGGAATTCATCCTTTGGAGTCACTTTGTTAAGATCTTGAAAGTCTATACATATGTGAATCCTCCCATCAGGTTTTCCTATGGGTACCATGTTGGAAACCCATTTAGGATAATCGATGGGTTGGATGAATCCAACATCCAACAATTTTTGTAATTCATATTTTACCATTAAGGCTATTGTTGGATGCATTTTATAAAGTTTTTGCTTGATTGATTTTATGTTTGGATCTAGTGTAAGGTTGTGCATGACCAATTTTGGGTCAAGACCTAACATGTCTTTGTATGACCAAGCAAAAATTTCTATCTTCTCTATCAATAGAGATGTGTAAATGGCTCGCTCTTCTAGGGATAAACTTTATCCCAATTTTATATTTTTGGGAGCCTTAGGATCATTGCCAATGTTAACATCAATGGTTTCCTCTATTGACATGTGAGATCCCTCCTCAAGTTGATGAGGTATAGGGATCAAGTGGATGTCATCAGTTGGGTTTGGAGAATCAATCATATCTGGCTCGACCTCAACTTGACAAACATCTTTGGATGGCCCTTGGGAGAAATGAAATGGTTGTAACATTTCCTCACAAGGGAAGAACTCTTCCAGTGATGGTGGTGATGTGATATGATCAAAATCGATGGCCTCATGGTTGAGGTGCAAAGGTTTTGAGGGGTCACTAGGATTGTGGAGTGGTGTGGTTAAATCAATGGAAACCATGTTGATGGATGGATAGTTTCCATTCATGGGTGGAGAAAATGTGTCAAAGATGGATGGCCCTAGATATGTTGGAGGTGGCTGAGGTGGTAGTGGGATGAATGGATGAGGCCTAGGAGGAGCTAGGATGATTGGATCTTCTAGAGGTATAAGGTCCCTCTAGGTGGGCTATCATGGAGGAAAAGCCCTATGATAGAGCTCATCTAGGTTTATGAGGTCAAATTATATTCTCTCATTATTAGTTCATCAAAGGTGGTGAGGACCTAGATATGCTAGTTTGGTTTCATCCTCATATTCTTTGGGTGCCTCATTGACTGGGTTAGGAGGCTATCACATATGGTGAGGACCAAGGTAAGTGAGTTTTATCTCATCCTCGTATTCATATGATGCCTCACTAAGAAGTTAGGAGGTTGTTGATTATGGTGAGGATCGAGGTATGCTATTTCTATCTCATCCTCATGCTCTTCTGATGTCTCATTGAGGGAGTCAGAAGGTTTGATAGAAACCATTGTAATGGGGAGATGATCTCTCAACAGATGAAAATAGCCTAGGTTAGCATAATCATTCTCATCAATTTCTTCCCCAAAGCCTATGGTCAGGCATTGGAGGGAATCTACGAGGAGTTCATCTGGCATACGTATGGAATACCCTAAGCTAAATTTATCTATTAAAATTGGTATTGTGGTTGGTAGGGTGTGTGAAGACCTTGCTCATATCAGCCTAAGCCATTGTCATGCCAATGGTAATGGTAAAAGTATTGTAAGGTGAACTTTAGGTTTGACATATACCCAATGTTTCTTAAGAAAGGTTCATCATCATGTCTTATCATGGGAAATTGATTCATAGAGTCATCGAAGCCCCCATAAATAAAGTTTATTTGATTTGAGGGGACCCCCAAGGGTACAATGGTACCAATGGGTAAATATGGCACATGAGGTCTACCCATGTCTTGAATGGACTTGATGAGTGGTGTGAATGTGACATTCTGTACCAAGTACTCAGTGAGACTAGGGTTAGCCAAGTGGACTATGACTTATGGTGAAGATGGTGGGGAGGATGGAGGTGAAGGAGGTGTGGTGTGAGGTGGTTCATCTATTGTAGTAGATAATTCTTCTTCCTCCATGGGAATTGGAATCTCTACTATGGAGATAGTGGGGATGAATGATTGGGTTTCCTCGATTGGTACCTTCAACTCCTTCTCATTTGGAGGACCCGATGATGAGGAAGGGATGTCAGGTGAGGCCAATGATGAGGGCTGATATGGAGGTGATGATGTGGATGGATCAATGTATGGGGATGATGGTTTTGATGAGGGTTTTAGATGTTTAATAGGGCCATCAGGCTGAATGTCTAGATGTGTGGATGGTAAGACTAATTCTTGCAGATTATTGACTAGATTAATGTATTTAAAAGGTTTAAAGTTCAAAGGGACTACATGAACTTATCCCTCATGGATATATTTGATGCACTGGTGTAGTATAGATGGGATGCACTTCATGTTTCTAATCCAGGGTCATCCAAGCAATATGTTGTATTGCATCACACCTTCTATAATATGGCATAATACTAGAATCATCTTTAGTCCAACCTGGATAGGAAGGACTATTGTGCCAATTATAGAGCAAAGAGTATCATTGAATGCTCATAGAGTGAAGGTGGATGCCACAATATGTGATGATGGAAGACTGAGATGGTTTAGTGTGGTTATGGTGATGATGTTTATGGAGGAACCCATGTCAATCAACACCCACTTATAAGGAATCCTATTTATGCATGCAATGATGTGCAATGGAGGATCAACTATGTTGGTAGGTACTGGTTTGATCTCATGATATTGGAAGGTTATAATGGGATCCCTACATGTTTGAATATGCCCCATAAAATTGGTAAAAGCATTAGGATCTTGGGGTTGTAATTCAATTGATCTCAAAATCTCCATCAGAGCTTCTCTATGTCTTGGAGATTGTTGTATTAGCTCATAGATGGACATTTTAGCTGATGTCGTATGTAGGCTTTGAGTAAGCCTACTTCTGATTATCACCACTGGTTGAGGTGGTGGACCTTGGATAGGATTTTGAGATGGCAAGGGTTGTGATGTAGAAGGAATGTTAATGAGAGTTGTAGGTGGTGCAACTTGATCATATCTTCAGTTTCTCATCACAATGTTAATCATTCCTATGAACCCTTGATTGGGTGGGGTCGTATGGACTTCATTTACTTATCTTATTTGATCCTCCTTAACCTCATGAGTAGGCAAGGGATCTTTGAAGATGCCCATTTGTTGGTTATCTGGGGCAAGAGGATTATCAATTTGTAATTGATTTTTATCTAGCATGTCTTGTACTATATTTTTGAATGCATAATATGCTTGGATATCATGGCCATTCTATTGATGATATACGTAGTACAAGTCCTCTCTATGCCCCTTATATTTTGGGTGATTAGGATCTAGGGGGTGAATCTCTAGTAATGTGATAGCCTTTGCTTCACATAATTGATTAAAGAGCATCGCCAAAGACTCAAGCAATGGCGTATAAGTGTGAGGTGGGTGGTATTATCGATTTTGTGCTTGAGTTCATTGATTTTGGTTGTTGTATTGTGTGGGAGGGGGTTGAGCCTGATAATTAGGTTGTTGGGGTGTTACTTGCTTTTTAGGCCTAGGAACACTTAGGATAACTTGGTTGATCGAAGTTGATATTTGTTGCGTGTTGGTTGCCTCTAGGGTTTTTGTTCCACTCCTTTTAGATTTTAATGTCCCCCTCTTGGACTTTGATGTCCTCTATGACTTTGGCCTATGCCAAAGCCTCCTTGAATGTTTGATATTGTTGTAATTGTAGGAGAAGAAAAATTTTCTTTGAACAACTTCTCGTGAACATTCGAGTTAATTCTATTATAGGTAGAGTGAAAGGCAATTTGGACATCACCTTTCTCCACCTGTTGCCATAGTCTATGACTGGCTCATCATCAAATTATCTAAGGTTAGACAAGTCAGTCAAATTGGCTTTCTTCTTAATATCGAATGAAAAATGTTCTAGGAAGGTATTTGTGAGCTGCTCAAAACTATAGATGCTATGCCTTGGTAAATGGTTGTACCACTCTAAGGTTGGGCTAGAGAGTGTTATCAAGAAAGTCCTTAACAATAAGGTATCATCTTCTTGAAGTTGGAAATAAAGGTTCATGAAGCTAGTCACGTGTTCTTATGCATCCTCGTCCCCTTTGAATTTATCTAATCTTGGCATTTCAAAATGCTCAGGATATGGAGGACATGGTACTGAAGGATGGAGTGGTTGGTTGCACAATTGATGCAACATGGGATTTTGATAACCCATCCCTTGTTTTTCCAATGATTTTATGCACTCTGTGAGCACCTTGTAGGCTTGAGATGATATTATCTCATTTTCTTGTATTGGTGCTCATAGAGGGGGAGGTAGAAGGTTTCTATTAGGATGGTATGTTTGAACATAATCATCATCTATGCCCTCATAGAGTGTCTCAGGATACCCTTGGTCTTGATATTCTAGTTCTAGGTCTTCATAGACCTCATACTTGGGTTGACGATTTTGACATTGTTGAGACCTATGAGTTTGTGTGGGCACATGAGGAGGGTGATTAGGCCTAGGAGGTAGGTCATGGTGTTGTGCAACATGCCTTTGGTAGGTTTCCTACCTATAGGTGCTAGGTATGAGAACTTCCTCATGAGCTTATTTTTGTAATCTTTCTTGGTGCAAATGTTGTTGATGCAACCATTGTTGATGCACCCTATGTTGTTCTAATTTGGCATGATCTAGGTGTTCTTGATTCTTTTGTAACCTATCCAATCATAGTTGGTTTGTGTTTGGCCTAGGTAGTGGATCAATCATGTGAGGCCTATGAGCCCTTGCATCAATGTGAAGGGACTTTGCTTGTTCTATGGGCCCAATAGGGTTGGCTACCTATTTTCCCTGATCGAGGGAAGTCATGTTAACTTGGTGTTTAGGTTTGAAGGTCAAGTCTTCATACTTATATGGTATAGAGGCACAATGTGCTTGCATGGAACAATCTCCATGGTGAAAATTAGGATGACTTGGGCCTTCCTCTTCCTCATCTTCAAGATAAAGGTGAGCAGATGAGGCTATGTTTCTATCTTGACGATAAGGGTTGTATCTGTTTAGGTGAGAAAAATTTTGGCTCATCCATGGTCTATCAAGTAGAGTATCTGCTTGTCTAGGCTAGGATCTGGCATATAATCTCGCTCATATTTAGAATGGTGTATGGATCGGGTCAAAATGTGAATCCATGACACTACCCTATTGGGCCCCTCAATGGGCATATTATATCTAGTGGTGGCATGGGATCGACTTTGACCAAGAAGTTAATCTTCTCGATCATCTCAGGGATCTAAAGATGCCTCCTAGATTGGAACATCTTGAAGGTATGATTACCTATAGGCAGTGTTAATATTGCGATGGATACTGGGATGCCATTTGGGAATGACCAAGTCCTTGGGACTGAATCAGAGACATTTAGTGCCTCCTTATAAATTTTTCGCATCACTAGCTTGTGAGTGAGCTCGACCGCTTGTAGTTACCATGATCTTGATTATGTAAATAGTAACAAAATAAATAAAGTATACAATGTGATTATCTCTTTTAAATTTTCTTTGTGAATCCCTATATTATTTTGTGTATTTTGATGTTGAAAAACCCCTATTTCTATAAAACTAAGGGTAAATAAAATAGAAAACTACTAAAAGGTAGTTTGAGCACACCCCCTATCAAGGGATGTAACTCAAATGGAAAAAAGTGGTTTCCTATTGGATTTAGGCTCAAGGTAACCTTAAGGAAAAAAATTACCCCTTTAAAGGGGTCACGCTATCTAATGTCCTAGTACCGATGAAGGCGTTCACTTCAACACTCGTGTCTTAAGGCATGGAAAAATGATAGTTGTGTTCCACTGATTATTTTACCCCATGGTAAAAGGGCACTACTAATCCTTCCTACTCTGGGTGCACCCAAGAGTAGGGGACCTTCTGGTGATGAAGTCTAGAAAACCACTCGCTTTTGCCCACTAGGTTGCTAGGGTGTGAGCCAATGGATGGAGATGAAGCCCACCATCATTGGTCTCGATTAATGGTTGGGGATGAAGTCCAACTCGTTAATGTTAAAGTAGTACGTGGTGTGTGGGGTTCTTTTTATTTTATGCAAAAGAAAGTAAAAGCATAGAGCATTCGATGATCTTTCACTAATGCATAAAAATAATGTTTCAAATTTAGATTTCTAAATAAATGAATATTTTAATTTTAGAAACCTATCAGATGTAGAACCCTACATGAATAGCCTTTAAGCAAGCAACAAGCAATCAGACCATAACAATAATCAAATAGAGGTCATCTCTATGAGGGATGGTCTATAGAAGAGGTCATCTAACATAGGGATGGTAAAAAATAGGGGTCATCTGGGATAGGGATGACCATAGATAGAGGTCATTTAACCTAGGGATGATCATAGATAGATTATTTTAAAACTAAAATATCTTCTATAATTCCTCTACTTAAGCATGAAAATTTTAATTTTCTTTACTAAAAGTAGGAAAGGAATGATAGAATAACTCACAAGTGTAGCCTAAGTCTGTTGTAGATGTTGTTTTTGTATTTTTCTAACTTCTACTTTGAGGTCATCTTTGGGAGGGATGGTGGTGCTTATTGGTCATCTCGGGGTGAGACAGTTGCACCTATTGATCATCTCTGTCAGGGATGATGGTACCTACAATTCAAAAACACCAAGAAAGATAGTAATTAGCAATGAATTTGTAAAATGTGGACAAATTCCCATAGTGATCACCACTAAAGTATGCTAAAAATATCATACACCTATGCAATAAAATAAATATTGATATATAGTAATAACAATGTAACCATAAAAATAAAGAACAAGATATATAAATGATTTAATGGTGCCCTTTTATTAATAATATTTTGTTCTTTTCAAGAAGATTATAATAAAATCCCTCTTAGGGATTGCTACCAATCTTGATACAATGAAATACAATTATAATCCTTTGGATGTAATACACAGGATCTTCTTGACATCTCACAAATTGATTTTGAAGAGGTTTTTTGAGACTATCACAATGTATGATGATGATGTGAATCTTTATGTTATTGTCTCCTTGTAAAGACCTGTAATCTGCACACAAGAAAATTTAAAGAGCATTAATAGCATATGAAGAGCCTTCCAAGATAAGGCCCATATCCATGATAAAGAAAGTGATAAAGAAGCTAAAATATGATAAATAAATGCATGAAAATGAAATCTAACTATGCTAAGAAGTAATTGAAATACTGCTAAATCTAATGAAAGCAAGAAAATAGGGAAAATAGATCTCTATCAGGAGGTCATCTCTGTGTGGGATGGTCTTGCCTATGGGTCATCTCGAGGTGAGACGGTCATGCCTATGAGCCATCTCGAGGTGAGATGACCATTGAACTGTGAGAGAATTCCTTGTGGTCGATGCGAGGTGACATCAGGTTTTGATCCATGGGATTGATGTTCAAGGGTGCGCTCATGAAGAATGACTTAATGGTGGGATTTGACATGAAGCAAGAGTGTTGGATGGTGCAAGAAGTATGAATTTGATCTTCAACCTTTGAGATGGTCCATTGGCATGCTTGGAAGCTCCATGGTTGAATTTTGATAGCACTTCATTGCTTTTGAGAGTGAGATCTCTTTGGTTATTCAATCCGATAGCACTTCGATGCATAAAACTTGGATATTTTCAATGAAGGCTAGGCACCTTTAAATAGACTTCCCAATGGGAGTCCAAAGCTTGCTAGAAGCCAAGAAATAGTTGAAATCAAGAAATCATTATCAAGAAACTATTGTGCTTAGCTGGCATGTAACCATTTGAACTGTAGCGTAGGAACTTGCTTCTAGCATGGCCATCTTGGGGTGGGACGGTCATGACTATGGGCCATATCGGGGTGAGACGGTCATGATTGGGGGTCATCTCGGGGTGAGATGGATCTCTACTGCAAAGGGAAATTTCCTCCCTGTTTGAGTGGTGAGAACCACTGTTAAGCCCTAGGGCTGCCCAAGGTGGGTCATATGGCCTGAAAAGGTGTCCATATAGGTAGTCTCCTCAATATGATGTGTTTTAGGTGTCTACAATGATATCATTTAGATATATATCTTGAGGGACTTCTTGTTCACTTACGAGTTTCAAAAATATTTCCCTATGAGCGGACGATGTTTTTAGAAATTTTTTTAGCTTTTGATACTATATGCAATGGGAGATAACAATCACAAGATGCAAAAATAATATGAAAGAAATTAAATCTATGAGATGACTGAAATATGATATAAATAGAAATGATAGAAATGAATACAATGTAGCTATGGAGGAAATGAATACTCCATGACTAATGCTTCCGAACTACATTGCACTCATCTCCAATATGGGTGACTTTATCTAAGCTATGCTCTACGATGTTGTAGGTGATGCCTAATGTGATGCTCTCTGATCTATGACAATAATACCATTATATAGGAATATAGGTTCCTTGGCCAACACTCTATCTAGCTATGCAAGGTATAACTTGCACATGTACAACTTGCACATTGACACTTGTGCATTTATTATATTGCATGAAGAAACTAGGTAACTTCCCCCTAAAGTAATATAATGTCCTAAGTATGTACCTTGGTAGGTACATTTACATGACCCAAATGATGTAATATGATCTATTTCTAACACCCCTTGGATTACATTATTTGGGTATTGAATACTTTAGTCTTCAATGTGGATCTTCTTCCATTGAATGATCTTTGGCTTGTTTAGGTCCTTCTTCTTGGTCTTCTATCCAACCACATTTATTTTAGTAATCGTGAGTATCTTAATTTGGTTTTGATTATTGATGATTGAGTAGAGCATGGTGCAATTTTCCTCTCATATTATTTATTCTTCTATGCTTACCTTTTTGGTGTACCGATCCTTCATTTTCTTCAACCTTTTCCTTTGAAAAAATGCTAATATCATTTTGAAATATCACTATATCTTGTAAAATTTCCATTGAATACAGGATATATGTATCTCCATGGATTGATCATGTTACCTTTATTTCATATTTATTCATGATGAGTCATATATTGACTCCATCCATATATCCAAAGTTGATCATATAGTTGTCTTCTACTAATTTGCTCACAGAGATGAGATTGAATGTTAATCTTGGAACATACAATACTTTTTGTAGTAGAATATTTGGAAATGATCAGCTAGGTGTTACACATCCATATCCATGTATGGAATAAGTTTGACTATCTGCAATTCTTAGTCTGTAACCTTTAGCACCTTCAAGATAGTCAAACCATTGTAAATTTATTGTCAGATGATGACTGGTTCCTGAGTCAATGTGCCACATGTTTTCATGTTTCTTAGATTGGTTGAAGCAAGTTTCACATTCATTGTATGACATTCCTTTTCCCATTTGAAGAAGTAAAATTGAAGAAATGATATAGGACTTAGAACCTTGAAGTATATAAGCTTGATTTTGATAAAATATTTATTGATCCTTAGGTTTGTAGGCTTCCTTATGTCTCCCTAGTAATGAGATTATATACACCTAATGGAATTTTAGGTTTTGTAAAAAGCTTATATTTTCCCAATGGATTTGCAACTTGATAATTTATGATAAATGTTGATATTACCAAGTTTTGTAGAATCCCTTATGACTCCCTAGGGATATAATATAGTGCTTATGGAAATATAGTTTAATTTTTGGTTGATTTTGTAAGGTTTTGTAAATATCAAAAATCAACTTATATTATCCCTTATTGCTCCTATTGAACTAAGCACTTTTTCATTTTGAAGAGGTTTTTATGGTGGATTTCTTTTATCCTTTTTTTGATGTGTTTGAGACAAGTATATAAATTTTTAACCTTAGCATAAAGCTTTCAATAACCTCTTTTAAATATCCCTTTAGGATCTTTATTTAAGTGTATCTAATTTCCAATAAGTCAATTTGATGTAGTAACCCTTATAACTCCCAAATTTTGAAAAATTAGACCACAATAATATTTGCAAATATTTTTATAAATAAATTTCAGTAGAAGTCCTTATTGCTTCTATGTTAATATTGCAAATATTATATTGATATGATATATTATTCCTCTTTAATATATTGCTTTCAATGTAGTTGTATTCCTCTAATTTTAGCCTTATAACTCCCAAGAAAGTGAAAGCATATTATGATGGGAATAAAGCTTACCTTATATTATTCAATAGTTAACATTGTATTCACTGTGCATAGGCTGCAATATAGACATTGCTTCTTTGGCTCTTCCTCCAATGATTTAATTGGAACCTTAGTGGGTATAGATTTTCTAAATGTGGCACCGATTATGTCTACCTTTGACCTTCCCTATTCAAAGCATTAAAGGATATTTCACACCTTGCTTCTACGTTGTCGCTTCACCTTATGTTCATAGAATTCGAACGTAAATGCTTCACTAAATTCCTTAGTTATTGATGCTCTTAAATTGGAGGAGAATATTGATTTGAGTGCCAAGTGGCATGTCCATTTATTCATTAGTGCTTAAGGAGTAGAAGATGCTTGATAAAACTTAGTAACTTATGGATGTTACATTATTTTAATGAAGCACTAAGCTTTCCTTTAGATAAGTGTTCCTCATTGGTTTATTGCACCAACCTGTAGATTGTAACTCCCTTGCTGATGAAGATGAGTGCTCGAGTGAGGAGTGTTAGGGTATTATTTCAAGTGACAAATATCACTTCCTCCTTGTGCATAGGCATATTCTATAACACTCCTTCAACGTATCTTTCTTGGAGGTTTTCTAAACCCTATAATATCCATAGATCATTTTCAATCAGTTGCACTTGATTGTAGATTGTTTCAAGTCAAGTTCAGGAGCGTCGATATGGAGGCTTGAGCACCGAATTTTTACGTTGAATATGTGGTGATTGGAACGCTCCAATGGTGCTTTTATCTTCATATTTTGTCACCTATTTGTACATCCTCATTGTAGACAGTGTTGCTCTTGATTATAACGTTGTTTTCTCCCTTTGATTTTTTGTCTTATTTCTTGCAGGTTCGACCATCCAATATGAGGGAGTAAGAGCCTTTAAAGTGACTCCTTTGATGTTCTTGGAAGGATGTTAGTGAACAACCACCTTCAACTGGTTTTTCCAGTGAATTCTGAGCCCTTGAGACACCTTCAAATTTGCCTCCTTTTTCTATATAAACCATATTAGGATAGTGTAATGCAATGTAACATATTTATGTATAAATAGCTCTTATTGCACCTTATTTTGCACCTTATTTTTCAGGTCTGATTTTCTGGTTTTGTGGTAGAATTTTGAATGCAATATGATGGGTTTTGAGGTTGTCTCTTTGACTAGACACATTAATCTTTTTGCTTGGATATTCTATTAATGTATTGTTGGCAATTTTGGGTACATTGGGTACATTGCCTTTGCTCAAGTGTTGATGTTGTCATTGATGTCAAGAAGCAGAAGGGTTTTTGTGAAAACCAAGGCAGAAAAAATAAAAGGTTTTATTTAAAACCATGGACAACAGATTTGAAATGGGTTTTTCTTAAAACCCAAGTTGGCTCTTCGTTTCGTTGAAAAAGGTGCCCCGGTGATGAAGATATTTAATTTTAAATATTTAGTTTAAATTTTATTTATTTAAAATTTAAATTAATATTTTAAAATTAAATTAAAGTATTTTTCGTCGTGGTTGGAAATGCCGACGTATTTGGAAATAAAGGGTGAAATGAAAGTGCATATATAATGAGGCTATTAAATTCATTTAATGGTGTGCGATATTCGAAAGGCGCTCGTTCGATGAAATAATCGAAGAAGGAATATTTATCATAAGTGTGCGGTTCAGGGCATCTCGGCAGTGCGGAACAGAATGCTTCGGGTTGCGTGAATAAGTGATTCAAGAGCTAAAAAACTGTAATTGAAAAACAGAGATTGTGCGCTATTAAAAGGGTGTCTTGTTCGATGAAGATATAAAGCAAAACATTTAAACAGAACCACCAAGAAAATAGCGAGTGCCCATCGACGAAGCTACGCAGACCCTTCACACAAAAATAATACCACAGGAATAAATGTCTAGACAACATAGTAGATGACTGGGTATCTCGATTTCCGCAAAGCAATTGACAAGTGGCAGTCCTGAAAGGAATTTCATTAGTTTTCTTTTGTGCTTGGAGAACATGCATAAGACACACTGACTATCAGCTGATTTTACATCCGACGGGGCACCGCAGTTGGTTTTCGGTCAATTGCTTGACGCAGAGAAATACGTGGTCTAAATCGCCAATAAGAAATAGTGAAGAAAAAGTAAATTGCTCTTTGGTTCACGTGGGCAGCTTAGTCCACATGGTTGAGGCCCTAGTGCTAGGGCTTGCACGACTTGAGAGGTCATGGGTTCGAGTAGTGACGAAGGCTTAAAGTGCTACTAAGGTATGCCCCACATTTTTATTTAATGATGATAATACTTTGTTGTTTGAATTATTAGAATTTGGGAGTTATAAGGTTATGCAATGTGGTGATTTATTTTACTTTTATGGTATAAGTGGTTTTGGGAGTTATAAGGTTATGCAATGTTGTGATTTATTTTATTTTATGGTACAAGTGGTTTTAGGAGAGATAAGGAAGTTGTGCAATTAAAGACTTTTGTGATGATGATTGAAAAGTGGAGTAATGTTGATTATTTTGTGATCTACTAACCTTTGTGAAGATTGGCAAAAGAACTTTGTGATTGTGGCAGATTTCCAAAGGGGTTCCTTCACTTCAATAAGGTATGGGCACATTCTTCTTATGAGTATGATTGGTGTATGTTTTCCTGAAATAAGATTGGAGTGAAAAGGTATTCAACTAGGTTTCCTTTGGTTGGGTGTAAGTCCTAGTTTCCGGTTTGTTGAAGACTACTTATGCATTGTTATCATTGATGAGAGTTTTGGTGAATGCATAATTCTGGTTTGAGGTAGTGGAAGCATTGTGCACTAGGGTTTATGTTTGTAAGTCTTGTTACTTGCATTGAGATGGTGAAACCCTTAGTTGGCTATTTTGATATTGATGGATGAGTTGCTTCCATAGTGGTTGTGTTGATCAAGTTAGTGCTTTACTTGATACATGATATTGGGCTTACTCCATTGAGTTGATTTGAACAAGTTATTCTTTGCATTTGGTGATATTGTGTTGGTGGCTGTTTTGTTCAAATATCTTTGGAGGGAAAAGGATTTCTACTTGTTTCCTTTTCTTGTGATGATTGGTTGAATGCTTCAAGGTTAATGTTGAGTTGAATGATGTTGGTTAAACCTTGTCTTTGAGCATTGTTGTTGAAGCCCTAATTGGTTGAGAAAAGATATTGGTTGTTGGAAAGAACATGAGTATCATTGTTATATGAGATATTGCATGGTTGGCAATTGTTGGGTTGTGTTTCATGTTCTTGAGAAAAGCATACTACATCTATCTTATTCTTTTGAGATTTGAGATTGAGTTGAGATTGAGATTGGGAGTTAAGTATAGAACATATTGAGTCTCTAACAATTCTCTTTATGCTTCTATAAGGTGGATGAATCACATTGGGTCTCTAACCATTCTCTTTGTGGGTTCATGCCAAGCAAGTGTTCTTGATGAACTTGTGAGCAGGTTTTGGATAGGTTCCATTGGGGACTTGTGAGCAGATTTGGACAGGTCCTAGCAGAGGACTTGTGAAGCTGAGGTTGATAGTTCTATCAGAGAACTTGAGGATAGAGGTGCATTGGTTCTATGAGAAGAACCTGAGGACAGATTTGTGCCAGACCGAAGGACTATGTTTGGTGCTGATCAAAGACAGAGGACGAGGACATTTGTGCTAGACCGAAGGACTGTGTTTAGTGCAAATTCGAGGACCAGCTTTGAGGTGATAGAGTTGAGGACAGAGGTCTCCAGCCAGAGCAGGGAAGACAGGTGTCTTCTGTGGATAGAGTTCCATTTGCTAAGGGCGAGAGAGGCAGAGGTCTTCTAGAGGATCACCAGCCAGTGCAGAGGTAGGGGAAGGTATCTCCTTTGAGCAGAGGCTCATGAATTCAGATTGGGGGAAGGTTTCTCCTTTGAGCCGAGGCTCATAAACATTGTAATTGGGAAGGTTTCCCAAAGAACTTTGAGATAACTTTTAGAGAAAAGTTTTGTGGATGAACCATGTAAATTGTTGTGTCACTTTGTGGATGGTTTTGTGCATTGCTTTGATATTGCTTTGGATATATTGCTTTACTGTTTTGAAGTATAAAGGAAAAAGTAGAAAAGAGGTCTTATACTTGTTCACCCCCCCCCTCTCAGTATAAGCTTGTGTTCTTCAATTGGTATCAGAGCGGGTTCCTTCGAAAAGTTTAACAACTTGAAGGAAAAGCTAGTAAAGAACACAATGGATCATTCAAGTGGCAATGTAGCACCTATTCTTGATGGGTCAGATTTTGGTCTTTGGAGTGCAAGGATGAAGGTTCATCTAATGGCACTTGGGAATGAGGTTTGGGAAGTAATTGAAGATGAGTACATTATTCCTGAACATGGTCTTAATACTAAAGAAGAGAGGCTCCTACATCACAGCAATTCAAAAGCAATGAATGCAATCTTGAAAGGCTTATAGAAAGCAGATCTCACCAAAGTGATTCACTGCAAAATAGCTAGTGAAATGTGGAATCAGTTGAAGGTGGTTCATACAGGTGATACAAATGTCAGAAAGGCCAAGTTGAGACACTTCAAAGGTATGTTTGAACAACTTAAGATGAATGATGATGAAAATATTAGTGACTACATGCTTCGTATGGATGAAGTTGTTAACTCCATGAAAGACTTAGGTCTTGAGCTTGCTGAAAATGATGTTTGTGATAAGATTTTAAGATCTCTTCCTAATAGATTTAGTGAAAATATTTCTGCTATTGAGGAAGCTAAAGATTTGGATAAGTTGAAAAAATATGAGCTCCATAGTATACTTGCAGCATTTGAGTTGAGAACTCAAGTGAAGGTTGATGTCAAGAAGGAGGCAGACTTTCAAGACTACCAAGAATTCCAAAGGTAAACGACTTCAAGAGAGTGATGAGTCTTCTGGTGATGAAGAGGCATATTACAACAAGAAAGGCAAGTTCTTTAGAAAGCACAAAAATATGAAAAACGTGAGATGTTTCAATTGTGGAAAGTTTGGTCATTATGCTACTAACTATATTGTTGCCAAGGATGAAAGTGATGAAGTTAAACAGGATTGTAAGAGCAAGGATTCTGAAAGGCATAGGCATCAAAGGAAGAACAAAGATGAGCACAACAATAAAGGAAAGAGGTATTCTCACAAGCACAAGAAGAGCTTCTACCTAGACAAAGCAAGTAAGTGTTCTAGCAGTGATAGTGAAAGTTCTTCAAGTGATAATGAAAATGAGATGTTGTTCATATCAGAAAAAGAGGAAGAACCGAAACATAGATTCATTATCATGAAATGTCTTAGATGTGGAAATTTTGGTCACCTTGAGGATGATTGCACAAATAATGAATTGGTTGTTAGTATGTATGAGGATGCTTCAAAAAATGATAAGGAAGATGCATGTATGGTTTTTGAAAAGGGTAGCACCTCTAGTGATAAGAAATCTGAAAAAGGCCTTGATGATTCTAAAAGCAAACATATAGAGGAAAGTGAAGTAGATCTTAAAGGTGAACTTATTAGTGCTCTTAGTGCTTTGAAAAAGGAAAGAAAGAAGAATGCTAGACTCAAGGATAAGTTAGATGAATGTTGTATGGAGAGAGATGAACTTATAGAAAGTCTTGATGTCTCTATGGCTAATGCACAAGAACTCAAGAATGAGTTAGAATCTAAGGTGCTTGAGTATAGTGAATTAGAACAAAAAATGGCTTCGTTGAAAGAGGAAAATAAAGAGTACAAGGATAAGCTGTACAGGTTTCAAGAAAGCTCCAAAAAGGTTAAGTCTCTCATCCAAAGTCAAAGAAATCCAACAGATAAAATAGGTCTTGGTTTTGTTAAGCCTCACAAGAAACAAGTTGGAGAGTCTAGTAAGAGATTCCAAAAGAAAGAGAGTTCTAATGAGGAAAGTATTTCAGATCATGAGTCCTTGAATGATAGATGCATAGAAACAGAAAATAGATTTCGAAATGAGAAGAAGGAGAAGTTTTCAGGACCTAAGAAGTCAAATAAAGGAAAGTTTCAAGGCAGATGTTTTGCTTGTCACAGATTTGGTCACATGGTTGTACATTGCATGGCTCAAGTGAAGAAGGTAAATGACAGTTTTAGAAGTGGTAATTTCTTTCATGGGTATTGCTACTCTTGCAATCAGTTTGGGCACAAGGCAGTTCATTGCAAGGCAAATAACAGGAACAGGTTTAGTCAGAACAGGTGGATTCAAAGAACAGGTATGCCTCAAAGAAATAACATTGTTACTTGTTACAAGTGCAACAATGAAGGTCACATAGCTAGACAGTGTAGAGCTGAACTTCCAAGGTACAGGAATAGAAACAGTGGTATGACCAGGTCCAAGGATCAAGGCATGGCTAAGAACAAGAATCAGAACAGGAACAAGAATATGGACAAAGAGTTCAAGAGAAGGCCCGACAAGGAAGTTATAGACGCTGATGATGATCAATGCCTAATGGGAGTTTTACTCCCACCCTAGAATTAATCACCTCAACAGGAGGTGGGGGAGGGACTAAGCTAAGAGGCTCATTCTTAGTCCCGAGCCCCAAAGGTGGCCCTTTGCCATTGATGACAAAGGGGGAGAGATATGAGTAAGGGGGAGAGCTTCAAGTGAAGAGGAAAGCTTCAAGTCGGGGGGAGCAAAACTTCAAAGGTAGATCTCGTTGTGGGTTTCAGTTTTGGCTCTTGAAGATGTGTTTTTAGTAAAGTTTTGCCATCAATGACAAAGGGGGAGATTGTTGGCAATTTTGGGTACATTGGGTACATTGCCTTTGCTCAAGTGTTGATGTTGTCATTGATGTCAAGAAGTAGAAGGGTTTTTGTGAAAACCAAGGCAGACAAAATAAAAGGTTTTATTTAAAACCATGGACAACATATTTGAAATGGGTTTTTCTTAAAACCCAAGTTGGCTCTTCGTTTCGTTGAAAAAGGTGCCCCGATGATGAAGATATTTAATTTTAAATATTTAGTTTAAATTTTATTTATTTAAAATTTAAATTAATATTTTAAAATTAAATTAAAGTATTTTTCGTCATGGTTGGAAATGCCGACGTATTTGGAAATAAAGGGCGAAATGAAAGTGCATATATAATGAGGCTATTAAATTCATTTAATGGTGTGCGATATTCGAAAGGCGCTCGTTCGATGAAATAATCGAAGAAGGAATATTTATCATAAGTGTGCGGTTCAAGGCATCTCGACAGTGCGGAACAGAATGCTTCGGGTTGCGTGAATAAGTGATTCAAGAGCTAAAAAACTGTAATTGAAAAATAGATATTGTGCGCTATTAAAAGGGTGTCTTGTTCGATGAAGATATAAAGCAAAACATTTAAACAGAACCACCAAGAAAATAGCGAGTGCCCATCGACGAAGCTACGCAGACCCTTCACACAAAAATAATACCACATGAATAAATGTCTAGACAACATAGTAGATGACTGGGTATCTCGATTTCCGCAAAGCAATTGACAAGTGGCAGTCCTGAAAGGAATTTCCTTAGTCTTCTTTTGTGCTTGGAGAACATGCATAAGACACACTGACTATCAGCTGATTTTACATCCGACGGGGCACCGTAGTTGGTTTTCGGTCAATTGCTTGACGCAGAGAAATACGTGGTCTAAATCGCCAATAAGAAATAGTGAAGAAAATGTAAATTGCTCTTTGGTTCACGCGGGCAGCTTAGTCCACATGGTTGAGGCCCTAGTGCTAGGGCTTGCACGACTTGAGAGGTCGTGGGTTCGAGTAGTGACGAAGGCTTAAAGTGCTACTAAGGTATGCCCCACATTTTTATTTAATGATGATAATACTTTGTTGTTTGAATTATTAGAATTTGGGAGTTATAAGGTTATGCAATGTGGTGATTTATTTTACTTTTATGGTATAAGTGGTTTTGGGAGTTATAAGGTTATGTAATGTTGTGATTTATTTTATTTTATGGTACAAGTGGTTTTAGGAGAGATAAGGAAGTTGTGCAATTAAAGACTTTTGTGATGATGATTGAAAAGTGGAGTAATGTTGATTATTTTGTGATCTACTAACCTTTGTGAAGATTGGCAAAAGAACTTTGTGATTGTGGCAGATTTCCAAAGGGGTTCCTTCACTTCAATAAGGTATGGGCACATTCTTCTTATGAGTATGATTGGTGTATGTTATTCCTGAAATAAGATTGGAGTGAAAAGGTATTCAACTAGGTTTCCTTTGGTTGAGTGTAAGTCCTAGTTTCTGGTTTGTTGAAGACTACTTATGCATTGTTATCATTGATGAGAGTTTTGGTGAATGCATAATTCTGGTTTGAGGTAGTGGAAGCATTGTGCACTAGGGTTTATGTTTGTAAGTCTTGTTACTTGCATTGAGATGGTGAAACCCTTAGTTGGCTGTTTTGATATTGATGGATGAGTTGCTTCCATAGAGGTTGTGTTGATCAAGTTATTGCTTCTACTTGATACATGATATTGGGCTTACTCCATTGAGTTGATTTGAACAAGTTATTCTTTGCATTTGGTGATATTGTGTTGGTGGTTGTTTTGTTCAAATATCTTTGGAGGGAAAAGGATTTCTACTTGTTTCCTTTTCTTGTGATGATTGGTTGAATGCTTCAAGGTTAATGTTGAGTTGAATGATGTTGGTTAAACCTTGTCTTTGAGCATTGTTGTTGAAGCCCTAATTGGTTGAGAAAAGATATTGGTTGTTGGAAAGAACATGAGTATCATTGTTATATGAGATATTGCATGGTTGGCAATTGTTGGGTTGTGTTTCATGTTCTTGAGAAAAGCATACTACATCTATCTTATTCTTTTGAGATTTGAGATTGAGTTGAGATTGAGATTGGGAGTTAAGTATAGAACATATTGAGTCTCTAACAATTCTCTTTATGCTTCTATGAGGTTGATGAATCATATTGAGTCTCTAACAATTCTCTTTATGCTTCTATAAGGTGGATGAATCACATTGGGTCTCTAACCATTCTCTTTGTGGGTTCATGCCAAGCAAGTGTTCTTGATAGACTTGTGAGCAGGTTTTGGACAGGTTCCATTGGGGACTTGTGAGCAGGTTTTGGACAGGTTCCATTGGGGACTTGTGAGCAGATTTGGACAGGTCCTAGCGAGAGGACTTGTGAAGCTGAGGTTGATAGTTCTATCCAGAGAACTTGAGGACAGAGGTGCATTGGTTCTATGAGAAGAACCTGAGGACAGATTTGTGCCAGACCGAAGGACTGTGTTTGGTGCTGATCAAAGACAGAGGACGAGGACATTTGTGCTAGACCGAAGGATTGTGTTTAGTGCAAATTCGAGGACCAGCTTTGAGGTGATAGAGTTGAGGACAGAGGTCTCCAGCCAGAGCAGGGAAGACAGGTGTCTTCTGTGGATAGAGTTCCATTTGCTAAGGGCAGCGGAGGCAGAGGTCTTCTAGAGGATCACCAGCCGGAGCAGAGGTAGGGGAAGGTATCTCCTTTGAGCGAGAGGCTCATGAATTCAGATTGGGGGAAGGTTTCTCCTTTGAGCCGAGGCTCATAAACATTGTAATTGGGAAGGTTTCCCAAAGAACTTTGAGATAACTTTTAGAGAAAAGTTTTGTGGATGAACCATGTAAATTGTTGTGTCACTTTGTGGATGGTTTTGTGCATTGCTTTGATATTGCTTTGGATATATTGCTTTACTGTTTTGAAGTATAAAGGAAAAAGTAGAAAAGAGGTCTTATACTGTTCACCCCCCCCTCTCAGTATAAGCTTGTGTTCTTCATGTATCCAATCTTGTAACCACTTGATATAAGCTCTCTTTTTGTTGTATTTTTTTGCAATATTTCTTTTGTAGAAAACTTAATGTGCTTTGAACTTGAGACTCATTAAGTCTTGTTTGAGGCTTCCTTTGCTACTCTTTTGGTGGTTACTTTCTCCTCCAATTCTTGGAGTATTGAGTGATTTTGTGGCTTCCTCAAGCCACTCAAAGTTGCAAATATCTATGCACTAATAGTGTCTTTAGACACTTTGACAAAATTTGTTTTTGTGCCTTTCTTAAGAACACAGCTAACAATATTTTGAGAGCAATAGGATAGTGCAAATAAATCTAATAAAATTTCACTTTTAATGCACTAAAAAATTTACCTTATCACTCTAATTAACTCTAAAAAATTAATGCACTTTGTCAATTTACTACAACTAATAAAGAATAATCTGAAATGAATCTTCAAGAACTATTCTACAATTTTATTATAAGCAATGGTAGTAGGAGCGAGTCTTCTTTTTATTTCCAAAGTAGATTATAGGTAGTTGATAGATAGTTGAAATTATAAAATCTAATCAACTTCTAAAGTGCAAATGAAACTTAAAGGAACATTTATCTTTTTGCACTTTTGAATACAGTAATTGAATTCTCCTTTTTGCAACTTTAATCCAAATTAAGGTGCTTAAACAAATTTGATAAGTAATTAAATTAATGAATCTACTTGCACCAATAGTTGCATGCCTTTTTTTGAAATCTCTTTTACTGTGTTTGTAGAGGATGTAGATCTTGGTGTCTAGGATCACCAAGTTGCTACTTTGAGTAAGATGTTGCAGCTCTTTGTAGGCTACCTTGAACAAATTTGTCTTCACCAGAATATGGTCTTGAACTTTCTTTCACGAGCCTAGGATTCTGGTGGATTGTTCTCCTCTTGTAGTCTCCTCCTTTTGTTGTATATTTGAAGAGATATTCATTTATGAAGTGGTGCCTTCTTGCTATGAGAGGTAATCTCTAAATCTCCTAGATTTGGTAGGCTTATTCTATCTGAATCTTCCTTCAAGCTTCTTGTAGAATTATAACTTCAAATAGGATCTTCTTCTCAAGATTTTGGGCGTCTTGAGGTCTTCACTAGATTATTATTCTGGGATTTTGCACTCCTTGCCAAAATTTTCTCCTCTTGGGCTTGTTTTCATATGGTGACAATTATCCCAAGTCCTTCACTATCAAGGGCTTCTCCTTGGTAGTGGATTTATCCAGTGAGTTCTTCTTTGATGATTTATTTAGTAAATCTTTCCAAGCCTTTTATTGGATGCTCATTGAGACCTCCCCAAGGTCTTTGATCTTTTAGCTTATTCTGGTCTTCCTTGAGATATTTTCTCTAACCTTCTACTCCTGGAAATGTTGGTGGTGAGATCTTCCTCTAGATATTTGCTTCTACTACTTCTAAATTTGAGTAGGACTCTCCTAGTCCTTCTTCTTCCAGGACTGAAAGTTATTCAATGAGATCTCCTAATCTCTTTGCCTTTAGGTGCTCGATTGATTCTAAAGAAGATACTCTTCCTAGATTTCTTGTAGGAAGTTTTCCCAACTCACTGAATCTCCTTTTCCTATAATATATTATTAGTACTAAAATCTTAATCTCATTCTAAATCAGATACTCACTTTTAGAGTCTTCTTCAGGATTAAGGCTACTATGGCCTTATTCCAGTATCAAGGCTTCTATGGCCTTTTTTTAGGATCAAGGCTCTATGGCATTTTTCTTCAATATCAAGGCTTCTATGGCATTTTTTAGGATCAAGGATTTTGTGGCATTTTTCTTCTAGATTTAGGATTCTATGGCCTTTTCTTTTGGATCAAGGCATCTACGGATTTTTCTTATGGATCAAGGTTACTATGGCCTTTTCTTCTTGTGTGAAGTTATCAATTTAGTAATGGAGATATCCTATCTCCTAACTTCAACACAAATCTTATTCAAAAGTCTTCTTCTGCAATATTCTTATCTTGGATAAGGAACTAACATCTACACTATGAAGATACATCGACCTTTGAATAATGAAGTTGAAGTCTCCTAGATTTCTATTATAGGAGGAATACCAATCTTCTGAGAATTATATTTCTACAACAAAATAAAATTTGGGCAATAGTTAAGAAATTTCATATATCTTGAATTATCTTCATTAGTTGATTTGTAAATCTAGTGGATCAAATGTTGAGTCCTAGTCTTCACAAGTTTTTCCTACAACACTGTGGAAAGTGTAGACACCTAAAACACATCATGTTGAGGGCGACTACTCATATGGACATACTACAAGACCATATGGAAGATCTTGGACAGACTAAAAGATAGAGCAATGGTTCTAACCACTCAATTTAGGCTTATTGGCCTAATCAGTCTAAGCTGCATCCCAGACCTGCAGTTTACAAATGAACCACGACTGAGACCTAAGGTTTGCAGTCTAGACCGTAGCTATGACCTGTGGTCTTAACTAAAGTTTAGTTGGCCTTCAATCTAATCCAAATTGGTTGAAATGACCATTGTATCTAGAATAAGGTGGTTAGAGGGTGAAATATTCCATTCCAACTATCCTAACCACCCCTTATTGATCTTGGATTCTCCAGGAAGCCACCCCTAGCCCTTGGGTAGTCCTATAAGTACCCCTTAGAATTAGGGTAAACTGTCATAGATAGCATTTGAGATTTGAGCAACGAAGTCCTGCAGAATTGCAAACTCAACCGAGTATACTAAGAGAGAGCTATTGCACTTATCTCCTATCTACTTGCCAAGATTCATAATGAATTACATTATGGATTCCCTAGGAGCCTAGGAAGATCAAAAAATGCAAATCTAGACAAACGAAGGCCCATCGCAGTGATTCAACCGCAAAACCTATTAGAAGGACACCGAAGGTGACCCTTGAACATCAATTGGACAAGGAGGTTAAGACCACTACCCTTGGGATTTAGGGTAAGCCTATCAGAGTGCTAATCGTGGCTGTCAACCATGATTTATAGTGCTAACCATGCACCAGAGCTACGGTTTGCAGTAGAGGTATAATCGCCTTTCTATTTCCATTTATGTCTGACTAATTAAGTTAGATTAAATTTTTTTATGGTTTAATAACATTTTAGCAGACTTCTAACTATAGATTTAGGTTAGATTTACATTTTATGCTTATGCTTCAAATAGGGCTTAAATGCTTTCTTTATGCATGTTTATGCTTCACTTTTTATATCTGATCCATGCATAGTGTAGATGCTACTTTCCTTTATGCTATTACATGAATCTTGATTCACTTTGCATAGCTTAGAAGCATTCTTTACGTTTTCTCGATTATGCATCTTAATGGTGTCATTATGCAATTTACCTAAAAGGGCCTCATCATGAGAGGTTGCCAATATTTTTGATATTCTTGTGTTGTTTCTTGACCTCAAGGAACAATTTCAAAGGAGAGCAAATGATCAAGTTCCTTCCCCATCGTGAAGAAGAGGGCACATCCACCCTAGAGCAGTTCGTGCCATTCTGAAAGGCATTTTTAAATCACACCTACCCTTAAGAGGGAAAACAATTATGCACTCTTATTGTAATATTGTATCAAAATGAATATCCCTAAGAGGGACATACTTGTAATTGGATTTTGGCTTTGAATACAATGGAATAAAGTGTTTTATTTCTTATTTCATTTGTTGTCAATGTCATTTTCTTATTTGCATGCTATATCTTTACCATTTATCGCAATAGGAGCCATCATCGGGTGTGACCCTTTCTGGTGGTTCCAGAGGTAATCATGGTGGCACCCCATATTTTTAGGATATGACTATGATTTTTTGGTTTTTGATTTTGTAGGTACAGACCACAACTATAATTTGCGGCCCAACAACTAAACTATAGGTACAAGGTGCGGTTTACAGTCAGAACTGCAGGTCAGACCTGCGATTTCCTGCTGACAACATAGACAACCAATTTTAGAATTCCAAACAGTGTAGGACATGAGGTAGGTCCTTTTTCCAGACCTCTGTCACTTTTTTATTCTCTATGTTTTTACAGTAGGTCTATTTCGAATGCAAATTAGGAAAATAACTTAAAAAAAATAGTAAATCAATTGTCGTAGTTTTCTTTCATACTTTGCTTTCTATAGAAGGCACTGTTGGAAATAGCAGACCTCTGATTGTAGTCCACCCTAGGCTACAACATGCTTGATAGATATGTGTGGATGGTTTGCATGTGTGAGGCCCAATTAGTGTCCATTTAGCATCGTAACGTGTATTATCTTAAAGAGAATCTAGAATAGCTTGCATTTTTTGAATTTGAAACATTTTCATATGCATAGCATTTAGAAAATGAGCATGTGTGCTATATGATGCATTTCTTTTATGTACATTAAAATGAACCACACACACCACAAAGCACTTAAATGCTAGTGAGTTGGGCTTGACATCCAACCACTAGTAGGGTTCAATGATGGTGGGTGTAACTTCCATCCGTTGGCCCAAATCCTACGAACCCTTGATATATAGACCAATACCGGATCCAAGAACATTTTGTAGCCCAAAAAATTTGCATGTAATCCTCTTCGGAGGGTATAACACTAACTGGGTGAGATTGAGTGAGGATTTGGGAGGACTTATGCTCCTTGTCCGAGTGTGGGCTTCATGACCACACATAGGGGATTTACGCAACTTGGAGTTCATAGCCAATTTGTCGAGCTGTTTGTGTACAGGTGAAATCCATTCAACTGAGAATAAAATCCAACAATTTTTGCAAAACACGTTAAGATTTTCTACAACTGATACAACAAATATTGAAAACACATCAAACAATATAGGGCTCAACTTTTAAAATGTAAAGGATATAATCACATTTTTTACTTTATATGCTTCTTTATTGCTTAATACATCAATATAAGGCCCTCCTAGAGACCATAATTTTCATTAAGAGAGGAAACCTCTCGAGTCTTTTCTAGTAGGTTCATCACAACGACTAGGAATTATAGAGCTCAATAACAAGCTAATGAGTAGAAGAGTTCATGGAGGGGCTCTAAACACTCCTGATGTTCTCCTGAGGACATTTCAAACCTTATGCACCTCCTTGCTAGGCGTCGCACTCATTGTGTACCTGAGGATCCAATCCTCCTAGCATGACATTCTTAGAGTCATCACAAGCTCCCTTCATCACATAGGGGGTTTAAGGTCTCCACCTGGGGAGATAGAGAGTCATGGATCATACTCCATGAGTTAGTCCTATAGGGAATCTGAGTCTCATGTAGCCCATGAGAGGTAACTACTCCAAAACCAATTGGAGGAAGCATGCTATCAGTGTAAGCGTCAAGAGCATGAGTCTGTAGAGAGAAAGAGAGTGCATCAACAAAGGTTGGATGAACTCCGAAAGTGTGAAGAGAGAATTTACCAATAAAAATCACGTGAAGAACAATCATGTGAGGTAATTCCCAAAAAGAAGCTCATACCTAGAGTGTGGAGGCAACAAGTCAACGCAACACACCCAGTGCATCATCAAGAGTTGCCACTTAAGCAAGTAGATAGCCATGCTTATAGACAGATAGTGATGCCTCGGGTTATCGAATAACAATTGAAAGAGACATCTAGGGATCCCATGCATAAGCATGAGATCGAGAGTAGTAAATTATGATAGGTAAGCAATGTTAACACTCGAAGGTCATCATAATAATTTGGGCATATACAGTATATTCCACCATATAAGGAACCTGTGATTACTTTTCATAAATAGGAAGTCAAACCTGTCCCTGTCCGAGAATTTGATCCTCCATTGCATATCATAGCGAGGATACAATAGATTGTGTATAAGCAAGTATTGGTGGATACAAGATCATTGATTAATATCATTACCACCTTAGCATTCAATCATCTCAAAATTCCACCTTCTCACATCAAGGAAATAAATTTCATATTGCAAGCCTTTAATGATGTGGAATCCCCTATAGTAGGCACAATAGTCCTCCCCATAGAGGTGGGACAAAATATCATTCCTACATTGTGCTATGTTTTAGAGGGATCAAGACAGTATAATATGCTACTTGGTAGACCGTGGATAATAGCCATGGAATGCGTACCATCAATAGTGCATCAATGCATTAAGTACACCCATGGGGGTGAAGTTCATGTAGTTGAGATCCCTTCAAATATTATAAGCCTAAGGATAATTCGTAGGAACCAGATGAGACACCTATGCATTTGCAAGCCCAATTTCATGAGCCTATCTAAAGTGTGGATGCAGCTTCGCAAAAGGTTTTGGAATTGCCATCCCCACCACTGTCACCTGTGGAGTCACCTACAACCCCTACACTCTCGACATCGCTTAGCAAGGAAGGATTAATGAATGCCCTTATGAAGTTGCTCATAGATGCTTTAGAGGTATCATTAGAGGATCTTCACACTCCTATCAAGGAGGAAGAACCTAGCATGGTCATGGATGCACCCGAGTGTATCACACCCTCTTCATCTATCATGACACCGGATAGTTCTTACGAGGACTATGGTGAATATAAAGAGCTTATAAATTCCAACATTGTGATGCTACCCACCATAGAGTCCATAGAGGATTTAGGTCAATTTCTCATCGAGTCTCAACCTATGGATCCTATCCCGGAGACATCATATGAGCATGAGGAAGGTTCAATTATCACAACTAAGATAGAACAGCCTCAGTATGTTGAATAATTATCCATGATGCATGCAGTTGTGGAGTTTTCTCACGAGTTTGTGGGGATGGTCGACATTAGGCTAGATGATCAAGTTATTATTAATCACATAAAGCAGGAGATGGGGGAATCTAGTGATGTTTTCACACTGCCAGGGCTAGAAATTTTGATACTAGTCACTCCTAACTCATTTCTCATGACACCATCTCGAGAGCACAAACAAGTAGGTTCCTCACATCAAATTGAGGGTATTGAAAGTGACACAGTTCAACATAATGAAGTGAAACAAGAGCTTGAGCCAAGTTGTATGCATGAGCATGTGGATAACATGGATGAAATGTATCATCAAGAAGCATTCATATCAAATCGAGTGAAGGAAATAGGTGATTTGCAATTACCTAATGGATCCATACCATCCACTTTTTTGTTTCCTTCAAATGACAAAGTTATTTTGAATCAGTCGATAGAAATACACATGAATTCTTTATCAGTATTGTGATTCATTTTAAGTTGTCTAGAATGGATGGAGCATCGAATGGACGAGAAAGATAAGTCTTGCATTTTATCAAGAGCTGGATTGAAAATATGGAATTACAAAAGCAACCCTTGCCTGAGGATGAATCGCTTCTTATGTAATTACAGGAAAAGCCTCGGTGGAAGCAAAATCCCATGCGGCAAACCCAACCATTTGATTCTCAAAGCAAACCAATGCAGGGCAAGAGCTCAAAATAGTCGCATAGCATAGTGGGATTCCATTACAAGAGTCTATGTATGATATCTTTCAAAAGCTGCAAGAGGCTAAGGTCATCACCTTGCCTAATGTCATGCCTTTGAACCCAAATAGAGTTAAACCTATGGGTTACATGATATTCTCACAATGACACTGAGAGGGGGGGTGAATCAGTGTAGCTAAAAATCTGATCTGCAATTCTTAAAACTGAAGCAAAGAGAACTAGAAAATAGATAAAGCAATAATCACAAGAGAGCACACCACAACACACAATGTAACGAGGTTCACCAATTTGGCTACTCCTCAAAAATGATTGCTTGGACTTCAATCCAAATCCGGCCTTTGCAAAACACCAATTTTACAAACACTTTACCAGCACCCACTGGAAGGAGCACCAACCCCTTGTTTTTCTGCTGCAACAGATAGGAGCACCAACCCCTAATGCCAAGCACCAACTTGGACTGCAATTCTGATTTAATTCAGTGACATAAAAATGCCTTCGTTGTTTACACGACCCTGACTGGTCTGCAATTAATTAAACTTGATTAAACTCTGCACGCTCTCACGGCTCTACTTATCTCTCTCTCGGCCCTCTTCTAACCCTCTTTACGCAGCAAATTCTCACTTATAGCAGCAACAATATTCTTCATGCAGACCTGCTTTTATAACATATAAGTCTCTATTTTTAGCTTCCATATTTATGCATGCAACTCGTAACTATTCTTTTAATATTCTCTTCTGCCACTTGTCAATTGTAACTCCTTCTTTGTGTAACTCCTTTTGTATTTATAGAGTGTGCATTACGTTACATGCAACGTATATCTCTACCATGACTATACGTCTTCTTGAACATGACTATTCGTATTCATTTCTGTGCATGCATGCATTTTACGATTCTATTAATGCGACTGTTCGATTTACTCTAGTTAACTCTAGTTCTTAAAAAGTTGCATGATTTCTATCTGTAACTGTCACATTTACTCTAGTTAACTCTTCTTATTTTGGTTGCATGCTTTTCCTCTACAACTGCCCCTTTAATTGTTGTTCTGTTCTAGTTAATTGTCTGTTATCGTGTTGTTGCGACCTGTCACGAAATCGTGACACTTCTGTATCTTTCTGCCCTTCTCGCCTTTTACCCGTAAAAATACATGTCATGAAATCATGATAGTTTTTGCCTCCTTGTCCACTTCTTCGCTTGTACCCATAAAAACCAGACATGTCATGAAATCATGACACTTTTACCTTCTCGCTACTCTTCTTGGCTTGCTCTAGCGAAAACTAGACATGTCACAAAATCGTGACACTTTCACCTTCTCGCTACTCTTCTTGGCTTCAACTAGCGAAAATGGAACATGTCATGAAATCATGACATCTTTCTCTACCTTGTGCCTTTTCTGCCTTTAACCAGTGAAAATGGAACATGTCATGAAATCGTGACATCTTTCTCTGCCTTGTGCCTTTTCTGCCTTCGCAAAAATGAAACATGTCACGAAATCGTGACATCTTTCTCTGCCTTGTGCCTTTTCTACCTTTCGCCCGTGAAAATGGAACATGTCATGAAATCGTGACATCTTTCTCTGCCTTGTGCCTTTTCTCCTTCCCCCTAAAATGGAACATGTCACGAAATCGTGACACTTTCTTTGCCTTGTGCCTTTTCTGTCTTTGGCCAGCGAAAACGAACATGTCATGAAATCGTGACACTTTTCTCTTCCTTGCACTTCTCTTCGACCCTGTCACAAAATCGTGACACTTTCTCTCCTTGGCACTTTCTCTTCGATCCTGTCATGAAATCATGACACTTTCTCTCCTTGGCACTTTCTCTTCGATCCTGTCATGAAATCGTGACACTTTCTCTCCTTGGCACTTTCTCTTCGATCCTGTCATGAAATCGTGACACTTTCTCTCCTTAGCGCTTCCTCTTGGAACCTGTCGTGAAATCATGACACTTTTCTTTGTGAGCTCCTTCTCCTCGAGCATGTCACGAAATCGTGACAGTTTTCTTTGCCTGCGCCTCTTCTTCAAACATGTCATGAAATCGTGACAGTTTTTCTACTTGCCTCCTTCTCTGCCAACATGTCATGAAATCATGACAGTTTTCCTTGTGCCTTCTCTCTCCTCGGCCATGTCATGAAATCATGACAATTTTGCTTGCGCCTTCTCTCTCCTCGTCCATGTCATGAAATCATGACAATTTTGCTTGCGCCTTCTCTCTCCTCGTCCATGTCGTGAAATCACGACAATTTTGCTTGTGCCTTCTCTCTCCTCGTTCATGTCATGAAATCATGACAATTTTGCTTGTGCCTTCTCTCTCCTTCGATATGTCATGAAATCATGACGTTTTTCTTTCTGCCTTCTTTCTTCTCAACCTGTCGTGATATCATGATAGAAAACATGTCGCGATATCGCGACAGTTTTCTTACTTGTCTTTTTCTTTGATTTTTTGAATCTGGGCCACTTCTGTCTTCTTGGAAATTCATTGTACATGTTCTGACTGACCTCTGAACTCCTATCCACTGCATCAACTGCATCAAATGATCTATCGTCTGTGTTGACAACAATGACAATACTTTTGCTGCACCTTGCTCAACAATCTCCCCCTTTGGAATTGTTGGCAACACTCATGCACTCTCCTGTAATTCTTCTCCCCCTTTGACAATAATACCAAAGGGCTGCTATAGACTCCCCCTGAGTCTATGCACAACATTCTGAGATACACATTGTTATAGTTAGCAAAAATCATGAATATGAGCAAAACTATAAACATAGGCATAAATACTCCCCTTGAGAATGTGATCCCAATTGATAGTCAGTTCTTGGGAAATGTGACTACTCCCAACTTACTCCGAAGGTACTCAAAAACTTCCTTTGGCAATGGTTTTGTGAATATATCTGCTACTTGCTCTGTAGTCGAAACAAAATCCAATTTGACCTCACCTTCTGCAACTTTATCCTTCAAGAAGTGATACCGGATTGCAATATGTTTGGTTCGAGAATGCATAACCGGATTCTTTGATATGTTTATAGCACTGGTGTTATCACATTTAGCTGAAATTGGCTCTTTGAAGTGAATACCAAGATCTTTCAGTGTTTGTCTCATCCATAATATCTATGTACAACATGTTGTTGCTGCAATGTATTCTGCCTCTGCTGTGGATAGAGAGATTGATTCTTGTTTCTTGCTGTGCCATGCTACCGACTTGTCTCCAAGATAAAATGCTCCTCCATTGGTACTCTTTCTATCATCAATACATCCTGCCCAATCTGCATCAGAATATGCAATAAGAGTGAAGTCCTTACCTTTTGGGTACCACAACCCATACTCCATAGTACCCTTGAGGTACCTAAAAATCCTCTTTATAGTTGTCACATGAGTCTCTTTGGGACTAGCCTGAAATCTTGCTACCATGCATACTGCCTGTAATATATCTGGTCTAGTGGCTATCAAATACAACAGGCTTCCAATCATAGACCTGTACATGGTTTGATCTACATCTGGAGATTTGTCATCCTTGCTCAACTTGCAACCTGTTGTCATGGGAGTGTTGACAGGTTTACTATCCTCCATTGTGAACTTTTTCAGCATTTCTTTCACATATTTTACTTGAGAGATAAAAATGCCCTTTTCACTTTGATTGACTTGCAGTCCGAGGAAATAAGAAAGTTCACCAATCATTGACATCTCAAATTCTGTCTTCATTTTATTTGCTATGTCTCTACAATATTCATCCATGTTGTTGCCAAATATTATATCATCTACATAAACAACAAGTACAATAAGATGGCCATTCTCTATTTTGATATATAAATTGTTGTCCACCATACCTTTCTTGAACCCCTGTTTAATAAGATAGTTATCTAGCCTTGCATACCATGCTCTGGGTGCCTGTTTTAGACCATACAACGCTTTCTTTAACCTGCAAACAAAATCGGGATTGTCACCGAGTTGGAAGCCATCTGGTTGTTCAATGTAAACCTCTTCTTCCAGTTTTCCATTCAGAAATGCTGATTTTACGTCCATTTGATATACTTTGAAGTTTTTATGGATTTGCTAAAGCCAAAAACATTCTGATTGCCTCTAGTCTGGCTACTGGTGCAAAGGTTTCCTCAAAATCAATGCCTTCAACTTTGAGCATAGCCTTTACAGACCAATCTTGCCTTATTTCTGACAACCTCTCCGTCTTCATTTAATTTATTTCGAAAAATCCATTTAGTACCGATTATGTTTTTATTTGCTAGCCATGGTACTAATTCCCAGGTTTTGTTTTTCTCAATCTGATCTAGTTCTTCATTAATTGCCTTCATCCAACTTTCATCTGTGCTTGCTTCAACAATATTTTTGGGTTCAATGTTGGATAATAGAGAGTAGTTCCGTACTACTGCTCTTCTTGTCTGAATACCAACTGTTGGGTCCCCAATAATCTGTTCTCTGGGATGATTTTTTTGCAAGTTGCCTATTTTGAATTTCTTGTTCTCTTCTTCTTCGAGTCAATTCTTAAATCAGCTGGGTCAATTTTTTGATTTTCTTCTGTTTCCATTTCTTCATCTCCTTCAATGACTTCTTCATAAATAGGGTAGTTTTCTTGATGAGTAATTTCTCGATCTCTACCTTCATCAACTTTAACATCTGCACTCTCCACAATTTTCTTTAGCCTCTTGTTGTAACATGTGTAGGCTTTGCTTTTTGTCGAGTAACCAAGAAAAATACCTTCGTCAGCTCTATCTTCGAACTTACCAAGATTATCTTCAGTTCGTTTGATATAACACTTGTTGTCGAACACTTTGAAGTATCTTGCTGTTGCTTTCCTGTCGAACCACAGCTCATAAGGTGTTTTGCTTTCATGCGTCCTTAACATGCACCTATTTTGAATGTAAACTACAGTATGTACTGCCTCTTTCCAAAATCTGTCAGCTATTTTGTTCTCAGCCAACATTGTCCGTGCCATTTCTTGCATAGTCTTGTTCTTCCTTTCAACAACACCATTCTGTTGAGGTGTCCTTGCTGCTGAAAACTGTCTTCTGATCCCATATTTTTGATAGTATTCTGCAAACTCCTCTGAGATAAACTCTCCTCCTCTGTCTGATCTTAGGCATTTAATTCTTTTTCCAATTTGATTCTCAACCTATTTTTTAAAAATCTTGAACATCTCAAAGGCATCTGATTTAAGCTTTAAAAATAGTACCCATGTCATTCTGGAGTAGTCATCTATGAACAACATAAAGTATTTGTCACCATTTATGCTTTGTGTTCTCATGGGTCCACATAAATCGGTATGTATCAGCTCTAACGGTTTCTTGGTGAAGTATTCTTTTGCTTTAAATGTGGATCTGGTTTGCTTCCCTTTTTGGCATGAAGCACAGATGCTATTTCTTGGTTTGCCAATGGTAGGTATATCTCTTACTGCTCTTTTTGAACTTATTTTTACCAGATTGTCAAAGCTAATATGACCGAGCCTCTTGTGCCATAACCAATTTTCATCTTCTTGTCCAATCAAGCATGATCCTTCTAAAGTTTTTGAGAGAGTATATAGATTTCTAGAAGTCCTCGATCGAGTAGCTATCAACTTCCCACTGTGTGCTTTTCTGACTTCACATCCTTACTTTTTAAAGATGACTTCATGACCTCTGTCACGGATTTGACTTACGCTCGGTAAGTTGTGCTTCAAACCAACTACAAACATAACTTCTTTGGAATTGATCTTTCCATCACTTATCTTGACTGATCCTTTGCCAACTATTTTGGCTCCATCATTATTTCCAAACTTTACAAAGCCCCCTTCATATTTCTGTAATTTTTCAAATTTTTGTTTATCTCTTGTCATGTGATTGGAGCATCCACTATCCAATATCCATGGTGCAGATTTGTTCTGTGCTTTGAATGTTGTCTGTACAATCAAGGATTCCTTTTCTTCCTTGAGTTGCTCTTTTTCTTTCCATTCGATTTGATTGTAGTTTTGGTCACTTGTTTAGACTTTTCTTTGTCGGTGGCCTGTGCATGTTTATCTAGGAATTTTTTTGTTTTGCCTTAAACTGTTTGGTTGAGTTCTTCTTCCCTGATATTTATTTGCTGCATATGTGCTTCTACGAGTTTCTTGCAATGTGTCCAAAGTTATGACAGTTATAGCATTCTCTTGCATAATCCATCAAGGGTGAAAATACATTTCTACTAGGAAAAATTTCTTTGTCCTATATTATAAATGCAGTCTGAAATCTTATGACCGTAAGTATTGCATTTAAAACAATAACCAGAAAAGGAATGATTGACCCTGGGAGTTGGTCTTTGCCAATTTGTAGTAGGAGCCACAAATTTTCTTCTCCTTTGATGTATGACTTTTGTGAATCCCTCATTGTCATCGATATTCTCGTGCCTGGCATTGTTGCTTTCTTTTGCAAGATTCATTTTTCTTTGGTCAACCTTGATCTTATCCTCTTTCTTTACTGGTTCTATGAGTTATGGCCTTTGATCCACTTGATGATTCTCCTTCGACAAACCCCAAGCCAAACTTGATGCCTGTAGTCCTCTGACTATTTATAATCTTTTCAAGCTTTGCAGAACTTCCTTCAAGTTTGTGATAGCAACTCAATTTTTGATTCTTTTCTTCTAGCCGCATTCTTAAAACAACAATCTCTTCTTCTAGTTTGTTGCACTCATCTATTCTCATGGTTAATTGTACTTCAAGTTCTTCAGACATTTTCTTAAATTCTTCTGTCTGTACTTTCAAACTATTTATTATGTCATTCGCATCCTCAAGCTTTCTTGAGACCTTATTATTCTTTTTCCTTTCTGTCTTCAACTCTTTAAGTGCAGCAACCAACTCTCCTTCCAGATAAACTTCAACCTCATCCTTACTTTTTGTATCACCTTCCTATTTTTCTTCTATTTTTGCTTCTTCAAATGCCATGAACAGAGCTTCACTTATTTCTTCTTGAGAATCTTCACTCGAGCTATCTTGGGAAGAGGTGACATTCTTGGATATGAAACTTTTCTTTTTGAAATTGCTTTTCCTAAAATTTGGTTTCTTCTTCCAGTCACTTCTTTCTTGGTGTGACCCTTCATCACTTTTGGTTTTCTCATTCATTGGACACTTAGCTGCAAAGTGACCGACCCCTCCACAATTGAAACACTTAAATGACAACTTTCCTCTATATTTTCCTTTTCCCTTTGTAAGTTTCCGAACAAAGTTGGCTTCCGTTTCATCCGATGTCTCTTCATCCTCAGATTCTTGTTCAGCTTTTGTATTCTTGTGTGCTTTAAAAGCAGCTTCTCTGTCTATGGGCTTAGTTTGTCCTATTCTCATTTCGTATGCAGTCAAGGAACCATGCATCTCGTCCATGCTAAAATTGTTTAGATCTTTAGCCTCTTCTATTGCAGAAACTTTAGAATTAAATCTTTTGTGAAGAGTTCTAAGTACCTTTTTCATGACAACCGCATCTTCGATCTCTTCGTCGAGTCCTCTGATTGCATTAATGACTCCATTGACTCTCAGCATATAGGCCTCTATGTTCTCATCGTCATTCATTTGTAATGCCTCGAACTGAGCTCGATGCGTTTGCAGCTTGGCTTCCTTGATCTTGTTGTCTCCTTCATGGATGCTCTTCAATTTGTCCCACATGTCTTTTGTCGATTTACAGCTCATGACCCTTATCAGTTCACTGTCTACTAGCCCACACATTATGGCATTCTTTGCTTTGGAGTTATTCTCAGCCTTTTTCTTCTCAGTAGTATCTGTTGGAGGAGTAGCGGGTGTTGTGTATCCACTTTCTACTGACTCCCAAATGTCGTATCCTAATGCACTCAGATATGTCTGCATCTTGAGTCTCCAGAATGAGTAATTAGTTCCATTGAACAAAGGAGCTTTGTTTGATGAGAATCCTTCACTACCTGCCATTGTGTTCCTTCCAAGATCACCTTAGCTGATTAAGCTTGTTCAGGAACCTTGCTCTGATACCAATTGATATTCTCACAATGACACTAAGAGGGGGGGGTGAATCAGTGTAGCTAAAAATCTGATCTGCAATTCTTAAAACTGAAGCAAAGAGAACTAGAAAATAGATAAAGCAATAATCACAAGAGAGCACACCACAACACACAATGTAACGAGGTTCACCAATTTGGCTACTCCTCAAAAATGATTGCTTGGACTTCAATCCAAATCCAGCCTTTGCAAAACACCAATTTTACAAACACTTTACTAGCACCCACTGGAAGGAGCACCAACCCCTTGTTTTTCTGTTACAACAGATAGGAGCACCAACCCCTAATGCCAAGCACCAACTTGGACTGCAATTCTAATTTAATTCAGTGACATAAAAATGCCTTCATTGTTTACACGACCCTTATTGGTCTACAATTAATTAAACTTGATTAAACTCTGCACGCTCTCACGGCTCTACTTATCTCTCTCTCGGCCCTCTTCTAACCCTCTTTGCGTAACAAATTCTCACTTACAATAGCAGCAATATTCTTCATGCAGACCTGCTTTTATAACATATAAGTCTCTATTTTTAGCTTCCATATTTATGCATGCAACCCGTAACTATTCTTTTAATATTCTCTTCTACCACTTGTCAACTGTAACTCCTTCTTTGTGTAACTCCTTTTGTATTTATAGAGTGTGCATTACGTTACATGCAACGTATATCTCTACCATGACTGTACGTCTTCTTGAACATGACTGTTCGTATTCATTTCTGTGCATGCATGCATTTTACGATTCTATTAATGCGACTGTTCGATTTACTCCAGTTAACTCTAGTTCTTAAAAAGCTGCATGATTTCTATCTGTAACTATCGCATTTACTCTAGTTAACTCTTCTTATTTTGGCTGCATGCTTTTCCTCTACAACTACCCCTTTAACTATTGTTCTGTTCTAGTTAACTGTCTGTTATTGTGCTATTGCGACCTATCATGAAATCATGACACTTCTGTATCTTTCTGCCCTTCTCACCTTTTACCCATGAAAATACAACATGTCATGAAATCATGATAGTTTTTGCCTCCTTGTCCACTTCTTCGCTTGTACCCATGAAAACCAGACATGTCATGAAATCGTGACACTTTCACCTTCTCGCTACTCTTCTTGGCTTGCTCTAGTGAAAACTAGACATGTCACGAAATCGTGACACTTTTACCTTCTCGCTACTCTTCTTGGCTTGCTCTAGCGAAAACCAGACATGTCATGAAATCGTGACACTTTCACCTTCTCGCTACTCTTCTTGGCTTCAACCAGTGAAAATGGAACATGTCACGAAATCGTGACATCTTTCTCTGCCTTGTGCCTTTTCTGCCTTTCGCCCATGAAAATGGAACATGTCATGAAATCATGACATCTTTCTCTGCCTTGTGCCTTTTCTTCCTTTCGCCCATGAAAATGGAACATGTCATGAAATCATGACATCTTTCTCTGCCTTGTGCCTTTTCTTCCTTTCGCCCGTGAAAATGGAACATGTCACGAAATCGTGACACTTTCTCTGCCTTGTGCCTTTTCTATCTTTGGCCAGTGAAAATGGAACATGTCACGAAATCGTGACACTTTCTCTTCCTTGCACTTCTCTTCGACCCTATCGTGAAATCGTGACACTTTCTCTCCTTGGCACTTTCTCTTCGATCCTATCATGAAATCGTGACACTTTCTCTCCTTGGCACTTTCTCTTCGATCCTGTCACGAAATCGTGACACTTTCTCTCCTTGGCACTTTCTCTTCGATCCTGTCATGAAATCGTGACACTTTCTCTCCTTAGCGCTTCCTCTTGGAACCTGTCATGAAATCGTGACACTTTTCTTTGTGAGCTCCTTCTCCTCGAGCATGTCACGAAATCATGACAGTTTTCTTTGCCTGCGCCTCTTCTTCAAACATGTCACGAAATCATGACAGTTTTTCTACTTGCCTCCTTCTCTGCCAACATGTCACGAAATCATGACAGTTTTCCTTGTGCCTTCTCTCTCCTCGGCCATGTCATGAAATCATGACAATTTTGCTTGTGCCTTCTCTCTCCTTGTTCATGTCATGAAATCATGACAATTTTGCTTGCGCCTTCTCTCTCCTCGTTCATGTCATGAAATCATGACAATTTTGCTTGCGCCTTCTCTCTCCTCGTTCATGTCACGAAATCATGACAATTTTTCTTGTGCCTTCTCTCTCCTCGTCCATGTCATGAAATCATGACAATTTTGTTTGCGCCTTCTCTCTCCTCGATATGTCGTGAAATCATGACATTTTTCTTTCTGCCTTCTTTCTTCTCAACCTGTCGCGATATCGCGACAGAAAACATGTCGCGATATCGCGACAGTTTTCTTACTTGTCTTTTTCTTTGATTTTTTGAATCTGGGCCACTTCTGTCTTCTTGGAAATTCATTGTACATGTTCTGACTGACCTCTGAACTCCTGTCCACTGCATCAACTGCATCAACTGATCTATCTGTGTTGACAACAATGACAATACTTTTGCTGCACCTTGCTCAACATTACAGGGAGCATCAATAATATCTCTACCATCGAATAGAGGGTTATGGAATTTGATATTGTCATAAATTTAAGAGTGTGGTGCAAAATTTAATAGATAAGGGGGTTTACCATGTATATGGTTCTCTTAGAGTGCCCAATATGATGAAGTGGAGGTCACGTCTCTTCAAAAGTGACTTCGGAGTCTTCAGTCACCTCGTAGGCCCAATAGGCCAGTGGATTGAGTAGTTTCATTTCATATGACTACTCTAACTTTGTTTCAAAAGTTACATGAGGCACAGAAATTCATATTGGCTGAAGTTAAGTGTAGGGCATCCAAAATTTGGTCACCTAATAGAGGTCCCTTTTGTGTGTATCATCGAGTGCATGGACATGACATTCGGAGTTGCCAGTCATTTAAGAGGATCATTGAAGACCTATTCAAACGGGATGAGATCCATGAGGATGGCTCACTCGTTCACCCATACCAAAGCACAGGCACACCGATGAGGTCAAATATTCACTTGGGGGAGTTGAGTTCTGTCACCATTCCTAAATAGGTTGATTACTTTTCAATAAATAGCATGCATGCTGGGGGTCTTCAAGGTAGCATACCTTTCCCACTAGCCATGCCATACTCGATGAGGAAAAATAAGGAATCTAGAGGTGTTGCACCTCCCTCACCATTTTCGAATGGCACACTCACTAGGGGTATATAGGGCAACATGCCCTTCCTAAAAGGCTCCAAGGGTTCCTAAAAATTGTTTGGTCAAGTCAGTTAAAAAGCTCCAAAAGTATATGTAAACCCTTTTGTCAACCTCAAAAGCTTCGAGGGTTTGCAAAATCACTCGGTCATCCCAAAAAGGCTCCAAGGGTTCATGAAACCACTTGGTTATGTCAGTTAAAAGTCCTGAGGATTTGCTTATAATCGCTCGGTCATCCTAAAAAGCTCTAAAGGCATCTGTAAGCCCTTTGGTCAAACTCAAAAGGCACCAAGAGTTTCTAAAAAACTGCTTGGTCAACCCAAAAGCTCCAGAGGCATTTGTAAGCCCTTTGGTCAAATGCAAAAGGTACCAAGAGTTTTTGAAAAACTACTTGGTCAACCCCAAAGGCTCCAAGGATTCTTAAAATCGCTTGGTCATCCCAAAATTTCTCAAAGGTACACATAATCCCTTTGGTCAATCTGAAAAGCTCCAAGGATTCCTAAAAATTGCTTGGTCATTCTAAAAGCTCCAAAGGCATGTACTCGTCGTTTGGTTAGATATGAGGCTCAAAAACTCATAAAAATTATAAAATCAATAAAATCCAAAAAATATTTGTAAAGCATAAAATCCAAAAACATTTGCATTTGCATTTGAATTTTGCATTTTCATTTTGCATTTACACATGCATTCGCTGCATTACTGCATTGCATATAGGCATTCATCATCCGTTGCATTTTGTAATAGAAGGCATTGTGTTTTTCAGTCTTACAAATGATGCCATGTTTGTATTTAAATCATGCATCTCTACATTTATCATGATCCATCATTCATGTGAGTAATTGTGTTTTTCAACACAACCTATAATGTTTTTTTTTTTGAATTTACATGGTGGAATCGGTAGCCACCATGAATCCGGGTAGGCTATCCAAATTTTTATGGCCACCATAGTATTCTACATTGTCCGCCCCAAAAGCCACCACACAGATCTTTGCGCAGTCCACCCTTATAACCACCATGCCACAATCATTTTAAACCTTTTACGCCACTCAAAGCACCAGGAAAGGGACAAGCATTCAATTTGATGAGGCCCGAGATTTGAACCTTGGACCTCCACCCCCCTTATGGGGTTTGGATAAACCAATTGGTCTACACCTCAGACCCAACACAACCTATAATGTTGCTATGGAGATATACTAGGGTTTTTTGATCACTCAGTCATATCTAGTGATCTTATCAAGAGTTGGTAGAAAGCTTACTTTGCTTTTTTAGCTAAGGTTCAGTTAGTATAGCCCTTAGAATATCTTAAGCCTATCACTAATAAAGAAATTGAAATAATACTAACAAGGACTAGGGGAAGATGAAAGCCATTAAATAGGACTAGGTATCCTGAAGTGAAAAGAGTTATTCTTGCTTATCCCTCTGTGTGGACAGTATGGGAAATGTTGGCAGTTGGAAAAAGGACATGTTAGTTCCCTATTCAGAATCCCTTATTTACGATAAAATGAGCATATCCCAAAGATATATCCCACATAAATACTCATGATTGATACCATAGATCGATATCATAGATCGACTCCCTAGAGTGATATCCCATATCGATATCATAAGATCGATATTCTCAATCGATATACCAAAAATCATTTTTCCAAGTAAATCCCCCCAAAGGAAAGTTTCTAAAGAAAATTATCAAATGTAAATGTCAAAAAGTGAAGATCAAGTGAAGATCAAAAAACAGGCTTAAATCAAAGTTCAAAGTGAAGTTAAAAAATGAAGATCATAAATTAAAAGTTCGAGCGGAGATCAAATGAAGATCCAAAATCCAGTTTGAAGAGAGATCAAATGAAGATCCAAAGAAAGTTCAAAAATAAGATGGAATCGACTCCCTTGCTTCACTACATATGAGCAAGTATCCCAAAAATTGAAGGATATAAAGGAATGAGCCTGAATCCCTGGAATTGTCAACACTACTGTACCTTACACATGATGATATGTCTGATGCATTAGCATCTCGCTTATGAACAAGACCAATGTTTTAATGTGGAAGAGCTAGATTTAGGTGTCTTGCATTGCCTAGTGGTTTAGTCCAACTAAAATCTAAACTTGATATTGGATAAGACATTTGTGGAACCCCTATCTTAGCAATGGGCTGACATAATCCCACCTGACATCGAGGAACACTCGTGTATTATCTTAAAATATTCATTTGCATACACAGGAATAATGAACATTTAGGGTCTATCCTAGCAAAATATTTTTATCTCAGAAGTCTAGTGTGGTTAGTATGCAACTTTTGATAAGTCTATTAGGGTGTTTGAGTCTCATGGAGAACCTCAAAAATTTCTCCCATAGCAAAAAAGTGTCAAAAATTGCAACCATTTAAATCATCAAATTGCAAAGTATCAAGCCCATAATACATTATTATATAAAGCACAATCAACATATATGATAGATACCGGATGGATATTAGCAATAATATTTAGACGACCACTAACTATATCGTGCACATTTTTGAAAATTTGTAAAATAAAATCGAATGACACATTATATCATTCTATCATAAACATTGCATATCATTGCATTTCATATATGGGTGATTAATTGATTACATTATTATTTTAAGGATTTTCAATTACATTCGTGATTTTGATACATTTTGTGGTGTCATACATTAGATTGATAAACATATTTGCATTCATTCCTTATGTTTTAAGTTATTAAAGCATACAGGTTCATTTACATTAGATTAGTATCATGTAAATAAAGCATTACATACATTAATGCATACAATAAAGCAATATCAAATATGCGTCAAGAAAAAAATATCGTATCCATATGCATACATCAAAAAGCACATCTAATCATCTAGATCACTACATATCATCATCATAAATAAAAATAGCTATCTAGTGCATGTCATCCATACATCACATCATATAACATCAGCATAACATAAGCATTGCATCCATGTGCATCACATAAACATAAAATAAAAAACAAATGAGTACACAATAATGATCATATCATATATATGATGTGTGTCTCAAAGTACATAGGGAGTACAAAAATTCCTACACACTACAAATGTGTAGGTCCTCGACCTTACACCAAAAATGTATCCTGCAATAGTAGAGCTCTAGCTCTGATCTGCTCCCCCTGTACCAGATCTCTCATTGCCTCCCTCAGTGTTGTGCTTAGGATACTGCTCTTTCTGTTGCCCTACTATCTGTTGTGGATCCTACTGAGCACCCTGAGTACCACCTAGCCTGAAGAGGTCTAGCACTCATCCAACTACCCCTTGTGCTATGGGAACCTCTATGCACCGGGACCTATGACTAGATGTTGTAGAAGACTGCCCTACCTCCCTGGTCCTGGTATGATTGTTGCTGCCATGTGTACTGGAGGACCTATGTTTCCTCTCGCTTTGATGGGTGTGATGTCTCGAGCTAGCAGTGGACTATACTGTAGTCTGAGATTACTCCATTGGGACTCTACAACATATGGATCCTCAGGAACCTCTGCACCTAGCATCTGAATGTAGCCAACCAGCTGGTCTACCCAAGCAACCCTGGATGTGTACCTCTCATTGGCACTCATTAGTAAACACTGTAGGTGTTGAATCTCTGCCATAGGATCTTTGCCACATGGTAGTACTACTACTGGTGCCACTGGAGGCCCCATAATCACCTGAGAGGATGGAGGACCCACCCTCTGTACCCTAAGCACATCTCGCTCTACTATGGCTACATCCCTATGTTCCTCTGCCAAGTCATGAGCATGAGTGAGCTTGCTAACTTGGGTCTTTGCTATGGTCACTCGTGTTATCAGGCTATCAATTTATTGGTTTACCTGTGTCAATTAACAATCTCTATCTATCAGCTATGCCTATAGAGTAGCGATAGTAGTGTCTCACTCCCTCTGCTACTTCTGATATCACCCAAGTTAACTCTATAATTCAACCACCTGTACTAAGAGTAGCCCCCCTACACTATCAGGAGGGACCTCACCATCCTCTGGAGCCTCCTCATCGAGATCAATCTCGAGAGCCTCCTCAATGGTAGCCTCTGTGCCCTAGTCACCCTCTATCTACTGGCATACCCTATGCCTATAAGGATCCACTTCTGCTTTAGCCTGATCTGTAGCATGGCCTAGAGGTCCTATCCCATACCAACAAAATAGAGACCACTATTCATCATACTCTAGAGTGGTTATGTCAACCCCATTATCTTGGAAGTCATCTGGAGCATCACCTAGAGCCTGAGGCTGGATCTACGATAGATCCCTCTCCAAAGCCAAGCACCTGTAAGTGAATGGGATATCCAAGATGTCTTGGACCATGCCAAATTATCATAGGATGTGAGAGAAAAACTAAAACTATCTGATCTCGACCTTCTGACCAAGTAGCCATATGTCTCGGTGAGACTGTCAAAGTTGCTTGTTGGCCTCAAGCTAGTTAGGACAATCCATGTAGGGCCGCCACTGGATATCATCTAGCCCAAGTGCTGTAAACTAGGTAATGTAATGCTGGGTCTCATCAGCATGAGTCCTACTATGGAAACCCTCCTCCTCCTAAGGCCAACAGACAAGATAGCATTGACGATTATCATCAATGTCTGTAATGTGTAGGGGCAGCTCCCCAGGATGCTCTACCCTGATATACTACCAACCCCATATTTGTAAAAGTAGATGACAGTTGATGCCCTTACAGCTACGCTCAGTGATATGATATAACTCATGGTACAGCTAAGCCAATAGAGTGCTCCCCCAGGCTAGGAGTAGTGGTTGGTGGATAGAGCTCTGTACAACTCTGCGTATAGTATCTAAGAGGTTCTAGGGAATCCTCGCACACGAGGATTCTGGAAGCACATATTACACCACCAGGTGCATGAATATGGCCTCACACATAGAGAAGACATTCTTCCCCTACCAATAGCCAATGTGGACCCCTCCATGGTCCATGCCCCGATGAGCCTCCTCACTCTAGACACCGAAGATAGCATCGAAGATGAACTCTCTAGCCATAGAATTAGAGCATGCGATAGCCTCACCATCAATGGGTATCTTGAAGATCCTATATATGTCCTCTAGTGTAACTATCATTTCACCTGTAGGTAGGTGAAACATGTTGGTCCACATATTCCAGCATCGGGCCAACGTAGTTAGATAGGATTGATCTACCCTAATGGTGGGTAGATCTAGAATGTAGCTGAAGCTAACAACTATGAACCACTCTTGCTCACCATGAGTGAGCTCTCCACAAAGAGTCTTCAAAATATCAGGCTCTCATGCTTTAGAGGTCAATCTCTGAAATAAATAGCATGATATAAGGAAAAAGCTAACTAAAACAAGCAAAAACATTTAAAAATAGATCTAAAAATCATAAAAAATAGTTTAAAACTGATAAAATTACAAAAACATGTCATCATGCAGGCCTGCAAATCAAATTTGTCAATAAGATAGGTCAGAAATGCATTAAATGATATTAATTGCCTTTAAAATTTAGAAAAATTAAAAAATTTATAATTTTTTCCTAAAGTTGGCGAACCGCGGGTCAACCCTGTGGTCTGCATACGGTCAAAAATTGATCGTTGGGATTTTGAATGCTGACCGTAGCTAGAATCTATGGTCCCAAATTGACCAATTGGAAAATGTATGTTATAATCACAATGACACTGAGAGGGGGGGTGAATCAATGTGTTCTTTAAAAACTTAAAAGCAATTTAGACTTTTAAATAAACTACAGCAGATTAAAACAGAAATAATAAAAGTACTAAGAGCATCACACATAACACGGCATTTTAACGAGGTTCACCGATGTGGCTACTCCTCAAAAATACTGCTTGGACTACCATCCAAATCCAGTCAAATGCAAAGCTACAACTTTACATAATCATTCACCAGACACCAAGCGGTAAGAGGCACCAACCTCTAAATTTTATCTGCTACAACAGAATGGAGCACCAACTCCAATTTTTCCAGCTCCAACTGGAAAGAGGCACCAACCCCTTTTACCAAGCTACAACTTGGAGATAGTAATAAAAATTGCAGAATTAAACTGTCACCTCAATTTGCACGATCTGCTGTTTTTCTTGCATTCTGCTGCTTGTCGGCATTCGGCTGCTGCTGTGAAAAATGATTCACACTTTTTCAACCACTCCTCTATATCTCTTCGCGTTCTCTGCTACCACTTCATAGAAATATTACTTCTACAGCTAGCACATTGTCATTTCACACTCGAAACATGACTTCTGCATACCGCGTTCTTATCTTCTCTTTGCACCACTCACTCTGCTGCACCTTCCATGAAATCTCACTTCTACCATCTGCGTATTTTTGCCTCGGACTTTAAACACGTCGTCTGCATATCGCTCTCTTTGTTCTCGATCAGTCGATACGCACTCACTCACTATCTCATCGCTGTGATCTCTTTTATTTAACTCCAAAGAACTATCACCGACTTACACTCTGCTACACATGAACTTCATTCGCATATATCGCATCACGCCCACACCTAAACCTTGCAACAATCCCACATTTTTATAGAAGAGAATATCCCATCAAAACATTCTCAAACACGTCGGCTGCAACCCTAATTAGGTCAACATGAAACCCTAGAATTTTTTGGTTGCTTAACCTTGCTTTGTCAACAGGAAACCCTAATTGATCCATTGCAAAACCCTAGCAACGTCGGCTTTGAAAACAAGTCGGTGAACAACTTTAATTTAATTTTAAAATATTAATTTAAATTTTAAATAAATAAATAAAATTTAAACTGGATATTTAAAATTAAATATCTTCATCATCGGAGCACCTTTTTCAACAAAACGAAGAGCTAACTTGGGTTTTAAGAAAAACCCATTTCAAAGCTGTTGACCATGGATTTAAACAAAACCTATAATTTAGTCTGCCTTGGTTTTCACAAAAACCCTTCCGCTCTTTGACATCAATGACAACATCAACACTTGAGCAAGGGCAATGTACCCAAGGTACCCAAAATTGCCAACAATCTCCCCCTTTGTCATTGATGGCAACCCTTTACTAAAAACACATCTTCAAGAGCCAAAACTGAAATCAATCTCTTTGAAGTTTTGCTCCCCCGACTTGAAGCTTTCCTCTTCACTTGAAGCTCTCCCCCTTACTCATATCTCTCCCCCTTTGTCATCAATGGCAAAGGGCCACCTTTGGGGCTCGAAACTAAGAATGAGCCTCTTAGCTTAGTCCCTCCCCCACCTCCTGATGAGGTGATTAATTCTAGGGTGGGATTAAAACTCCCATTAGGCACTGATCAACATCAATGTCTATAACTTCCTTGCCGGGTCTTCTCTTGAACTCTTTGACCATATTCTTGTTCCTGTCATTATTCTGATCCTTGGACCTGATCATGCCACTGTTCCTGTTCCTATATCCTAGAATTTCAACTCTGCACTGTGTGACAGTGTGACTTTTATTGTTGCACTTATAACAAGTAATAGTGTTGTTTCTTTTAGGCATACATGTTCTTTGAATCCACATGTTCTGACTAAGCCAGTTCTGACTAGACCTATTTTGACCAAGCCTGTTAGTGTGATGTTCTTTTGTTTTAAATGAAACTCTAGTCTGTTTACCCTTCTGACATGAAGCACACATACTATTTGCAGGTTTTTTAATGATTGGAATATCTCTCACTACTTGTTTAGCACTAATTCTTACCAGATTATCAAAACTTATGTGTCCAAGCCTCTTATGCCACAACCAGTTCTCTTCTTCTTGTCCCATGAAGCACATACCTTCTGAAAACTCTGAGAGTGTGTACAGATTGCCAGACGTCCTTGAGCCGGTTGCTATTAATTTCTTGCTGTTTATTTTTCTGACTTCACAACCATGCTTCTTGAAAACTACTTCATGTCCTTTGTCACAGATTTGACTCACACTCAATAGATTATGTTTCAAACCATCCACATATAAAACTTCCTCTGACTTGATCTTTCCTTCACTAATTTTGACCGTTCCTTTACCTATTATTTTGGCTCCGTCATTGTTGCCAAATTTTATAGAACCACCCTCATACTTTTTTAGATTTTTGAATTTCTTTTTGTCACCTGTCATATGACTTGAGCAACCACTATCAAGAATCCAAGGAACATGTTTATTCTAAGCTCTAAAAGCTGTCTGCACTATTAAAGAATCCTGTTCTTTCCTGAGCTGTTATTTTTGTTTCCATTTTGTTTTAACTGTGGTATTGGGTTCTAGCTGTGACTTCCCCTTTTTAGAATTTTGCACATATCCTTTAGTATAAATTCTATTTTGTTTTGCTCTATACGGTTGAAATCTGCTTTCATGAGGTTGATATGAAACAGACATACTACGACAATTTTTGGCAATATGACCAAAGTTGTGACACTTAAAACACTCTACTGCATAACTCATTAAAGGAGCAAATGCATTTCTACTAGTGAAACTTCTTGGACCTACGTTGTATTTGTAGTCAACAATTTTATGCCCATAAAAATTACACTTGAAACAAAAACCATAGAAATAATGATTAAACCTGAAATATGGTCTTGGCCAGGTTGTTTTTGGAGCCTTGGATCTTCTATTCTTTTGATGTGTGACCTTAGTAAAGCCATCATTGTCAGCTGCTATTTCAGGTCTGGCATTATATCTTTCTTTTGACTGATTCTTGTCTTTGTTCTTTTCACTTTCAACATTGCTTGCTTTTGGTCCAGTTGATGATTCTCCTTCAGAAAATTCGAGACCAAATTTGATACCTGTGGATCTTTGATCACTCAGAATTTTGTCCAATTTCATCGAGCTTTCTTCACGTTTTACATGACAGTTGATTTTTCGATCCAGCTCTTGTATCTGTATTCGAAGACTCACATTTTCTTCTTCCAATTTGCTTGCAGTGGTCTATCTTCATGGATACCTGTATTTCCAGATCTTCAAACATTTTCTTATATTCTTCAGTCTGTATTTTTAAACTGGCAATAATGTTGTTTGCATCCTTAAGTTTCCTTGAAAATTTTTCATTCTTCTTTTTCTCCGATTCCCATTTCGTAAGGGCAGACACTAGCTCACCCTCTAAATCAACTTCAGCCTCAACTTCTTCAACTTCAAAGTTCATTCCTTCTGCCATTTCTGGTTCAATTTTCTCAACCATAGGAACTGAAACTAGCTGGGATGCCTTTTTGGATGAGGATCTATTCTTCTTAGCCATTGTGTACTAATCCAAGATCAACCCTGACTGATTTAGCCAAAATTGGGAACCTGGCTCTGATACCAATTGTTATAATCACAATGACACTGAGAGGGGGGGTGAATCAGTGTGTTCTTTAAAAACTTAAAAGCAATTTAGACTTTTAAATAAAATGCAGCAGATTAAAACAGAAATAATAAAAGTACTAAGAGCATCACACATAACACGGCATTTTAACGAGGTTCACCGATGTGGCTACTCCTCAAAAATACTGCTTGGACTACCATCCAAATCCGAGTCAAATGCAAAGCTACAACTTTACATAATCATTCACGAGCACCAACTGGTAAGAGGCACCAACCTCTAAATTTTATCTGCTACAACAGAATGGAGCACCAACTCCAATTTTTCCAGCTCCAACTGGAAAGAGGCACCAACCCCTTTTACCAAGCTACAACTTGGAGATAGTAATAAAAATTGCAGAATTAAATTGTCACCTCAATTTGCACGATCTGTTGTTTTTCTTGCATTCTGCTGCTTGTCGGCATTCGACTGCTGCTGTGAAAAATGATTCACACTTTTTCAACCACTCCTCTATATCTCTCCGCGTTCTCTGCTACAACTTCATAGAAATATTACTTCTACAGCCAGCACATTGTCATTTCACACTCGAAACATGACTTCTGCATATCGCGTTCTTATCTTCTCTTTGCACCACTCACTCTGCTGCACCTTCCATGAAATCTCACTTCTACCATCTACGTATTTTTGCCTCGAACTTTAAACACGCCATCTACATATCGCTCTCTTTGTTCTCGATCAGTCGATACGCACTCACTCACTATCTCATCGCTGCGATCTCTTTTCTTTAACTCCAAAGAACTATCACCGACTTACACTCTGTTGCACACGAACTTCATTCGCATATATCGCATCACGCCCACACTTAAACCTTGCAACAGTCCCACCTTTTTATAGAAGAGAATATCCCATCAAAACATTCTCAAACATGTCGGCTGCAACCCTAATTAGGTCAACATGAAACCCTAGAATTTTTCGGTTGCTTAACCTTGCTTTGTCAGCAGGAAACCCTAATTGATCCGTTGCAAAACCCTAGCAACGTCGGCTTTGAAAACAAGCCGGTGAACCGCTTTAATTTAATTTTAAAATATTAATTTTAATTTTAAATAAATAAATAAAATTTAAAACTGGATATTTAAAATTAAATATCTTCATCATCGGAGCACCTTTTTCAACAAAACGAAGAGCTAACTTGGGTTTTAAGAAAAACCCATTTCAGAACTACTGACCATGGATTTAAACAAAACCTATAATTTAGTCTGCCTTGGTTTTCACAAAAACCCTTCCGCTCTTTGACATCAATGACAACATCAACACTTGAGCAAGGGCAATGTACCCAAGGTACCCAAAATTGCCAACACTGTAGCTGGTCCCTACGGTCTCCGATTGAAGTCTGATCGGGTGCGATACCGCAACCAAAAATGAAAAAAAAAATTAAATTAAATCTAAGCTTCTCTAGCCTAAGATGAGGTTCATTACCAATAGTTTAGTGTAATTGATTTACCAAATTATTAATTGAGTTCATTTTAATTGGTAATGGATGCAAGGTTTTGGTTTTTGAGTTACCTTGCCCTCGCCTCATCCCCCGCGGCTAGAATATGCTTGCCCATGCCCTGCCATCGTGTTGTAAGTCGGTGTGGTAGGTTGCAAGTCAGTTTTTTCAGCTATCACTGTTGGAGATCCACTTTGCAGGTCACTATCAAGGAATAATGAGAGATATTTGAAATTTGGAATTTGGAATTTTTATAGACTTCTCATATTCTGCATGGACTGTAGGCCCTAGCGGCGATTCCCAAATTTGCAAATGGGAACCGCAGACCCTAGCCACAATTTGCAAATAGCAGGTAATTTAGTAAAATCCCACCATGGGAAGATCTAAAAGGATAAATTAATGCCTCCCATTGGGTCAGAGTTCAATAAAAGCAAGCTAATTTTGAAATTTGGTGATAATCAAGCACCAGGATCCAATCAAAAATTAAAAATCTGGCTAAGATTATAAAGTACAACTGAGGTCGTTGCTATGATAATCCTTTCATGGAGCGATGCACCTCCCAGCCAAATAAATAACCTCACCGCATAATTTGAAATATTAAAAAAAATCAAATAAATTAAAACACCAAATGCACCTCGTATTCAGTAATCTACCCTATACACTTGGTGGTTGCAGTGACTTGCGCTCCATGTAATCTAACAAGATGAGTAAATTACCACAATGACATTTGGGGAAAAAATTATCACCATTGATCTGATATGCTTCCTTTCAATCCCTAAGAAGGCCTTCACGATCGGACTGCTCCATGGGAATGAGGCGTTGCATCTCATTTCTTCTATGACCTCTTTTTTTAGCAAATCATCGATAATTTGATTCAATACAAATTTGATTGGATTTGTATCAATTTGATTCTCTTAGATGGCTATTGTAGCCTGATTGCTCCATGGGATGGAAGCGTGCAAATACTATTAACAGTTGGAATCAAAAGCTAAACTAGGCCTAGCCAAGGCATTAATTTGCTCAAATCTAAATTTATTCAGATCATCAATGGTGGTAAAGCGACATCGTCACTTCATACATTTTCATTACCCTCATCGACTCGTCACTTGAGGGGATGGTCATAATATCAAATCATAATCAAAATCAATATAAGATCTTGAAGATCATAGATCCCTTGATCTTGTCAAAATTGTGTTCGTCCTTGCAAATCATTGTAAACAACTATCATAAGCTTACCCCTTTGCTTGGGGCAAATAGCAAATATGATGTTGCTTGTTGTTCTCCACCTTTCATATCTATGGGTCAGAAGATACCTATGAAATGCACAGCCACACTGAATGAGATGAGAAGGGTACAAAATTTTCAAGTTTAAGCCTCCAAAGAGTTGGAAGCAATGATTCCAAGATGTGCATCCTTTTGCTAGACCTGGGGCATCTAATGTTGATCTGACTAATGTTCATCATAGAACTTTCGACATTATTTTAGGAGGTCTATTTTTTTCTCAGCATTGTTTTATCTCACAACGCATCTCAAAAGGGGCATCTGTAGAAACCTAAAACATGTCATGTCAAGGGCGACTACTCATATGGACATGTTACAAGACCATATGGAAGATCTTGGACAAACTTCAATATAGAGTAGTGGTTCTAACCACTCAATTTGGGCTCCTTTGCCTAATCAGTCTAAACCATAGCCCAGACCTATGGTTTACAGCTAAATCATAGCTGAGACCTATGATTTGCAGTCTAGACCACAGCTGTGACCTATGGTCCTAACTGAAGTTCAGTTGGCCTTCAATCCAAGCCAAATCGATTAAAACGACCATTGGATCTAGAAGAATGTGGTTAGATGGAGAAAGCTTCTATTCCAACTATCTTGACCACCCCTTCTTGATCTTGGCTTCTCTAGGAAGCCAACCCTAGCCCTTGGATAGTCCTATAAGTACCCCTTAGAATTAGGGTAAACTATCAGAGATAGCATTAGAGATTTGAGCAGCGAAGCCCTATTGAATTATACACTCAATCGAGTATACTAATAGATAGCTATTGCACTTATCCCCTATCTACTTGCCAATATTCATGATGAATTGCATTATGGATGCCCTAGGAGCCTAGGAGGATCAAGAAACACAAATCCGAGAAAACGAAGGCCCATTGCAATGATTCAATCGTAAAACCTATCAGAAGGACATCGAAGGCGACCCTTGAACATAAATTAGACAAGGAGGTTAATCCCACTATGCTTGGTATTAAGGGTAAGCCTATCAGAATGCTAACAATGGTTGTCAGCCATGGTTTATAGTGCAGAATGTGCACTGGAGCTACGGTTTGCAGCAAAGGTATAACCACCTTCCTATTTCCATTTTTATCTAGATAATTAGGTTAGATTAGATGTTTTTATGGTTTAATAAAATTTTAGTAGACTTCTGATCATAGATTTAGGTTAGATTTACATTTTATGCTAATGCTTCAAATAGGGCTTAAATGATTTCTTTATACATGTTTATGCTTCACTTTTCATATCTAATCCATGCATAGTGTGGCTGCTACTTTCCTTTATGTTATTACATGAATCTTGATTCACTTTGCATAGCTTAGAAGCATTCTATACATTTTATTTATTATGTATGTTAATGGTGTCATTATGCAATTTACCTAAAAAGGCCTCATCATGAGAGGCTGCCTATCTTTTTGATATTCTTGTGTTGTTTCTTGATCACAGGGAACAATTTCAAAGGAGAGCAAACCATCAAGTTCGTGCCATTCTAAAAGGCATTTGGAAATCACACCTACCCTTAAGAGGGAAAATAATTGTGCACTCCTATTGTAATATTGTATCAAAATGAATATCCCTAAGAGGGATGTACTTGTAATTGGATTTTGGCTTTGAATACAATGGAATAAAGTGTTTTATTTTTTGTTTCATTTGTTGTCAATTTTGTTTTCTTGTATGCATGCTATATATTTACCATTTATCACAATAGGAGCCGCCATCGGGTGTGACCCTTTATATTGGTTACAGAAAGACTCTAGCCAAATGTAATCTCGATATTTTAGAAATTGAGATTTCTTTTAGTACTCAGTTGTGGCTCTCCCTTATTCTACAACCTAGACTCTTCTGAGAGTTTTTGACAGTGACTGGTCCAAAGGTGCATCAGGTTGATAAAAAACTTAGGCTCATTGATAATGGTGGTTTTCCTATGGCTAGATCTATCATAGATCTGATACCACTATTAGCTTTTGATGCTATATGCAATGGAAGATAGCAATAACAAGATGCAAAAATAATATGAAAGAAAGTAAATATGCAAGATGACTGAAATATGCTATAAATAGAAATGACAGAAATGAATACAATGTAGCTATGGAGGAAATAAACACTCCATGAATAATGCTACTTGACTACATTACACCCATCTCCAATATGGGTGAATTTATCTAAGATATGCTCTATGATGTTGTAGGTGATGCCCAATGTAATGCTCTCTGATCTATGACAATAAGGCCATTATATAGGAAGATAGGTTCCTTGGCCGACACTCTATATAGTTGTGCAAGGAATAACTTGCACATGTACAACTTATACATTAACACTTGTACATTTATTACATTGCATGAAGAAACTAGGTAACTTCCCCCTAAAGTAATATAATTTCCTAAGTATGTACCTTGGTAGGTACATTTACATGACCCAAATGATGTAATATGATCTATTTCTAACAAATTCTAGGAGAGAGTTCTTTGTGGGTACCTCCTCCAATTGTTGGCAAAGATCAAAGGTATGCAAAGTATTTTGAGAAGGTGTGAGCACCAAATGTGACTTATTAGGGATGTAAATATTTGTTCTCAAGACAACCAAAGGAGGTTGGTCTGAAGATTGATTCTTTGCTTTTTGCCTAGTTATGACATGGGAAGATCTAGATAAACTAATGGTTCCTACAAATTTGGTCAATTTTTGATCATATGTTGGTAAGGGATCTTGAAATATTCTCATACCTTTGTTGTGTTTTTTTATTTTATTGAATGTTACTTTTCCTTCCTCGATGTGGTATTGAATAATATCCTTTAAATTTATACATTTTTTGGTAGTGTGTCCTTCCATTCGGTGAAAGTCATAATATTCATCTTGTCTATACCAAAAATGGGTTCCCTTGGATAGATCACAAGACCTAATAAGAAGAAGTTCCATTGATTTAGAATTAAAGGGTATTTTTAGCATAGATATTTAACTTTGTTCGGTATTCATGTATTGCCTTTGGGGTTTTTCTTCTCATTATATTACCAAATTTTGAGGAACATTCTGAGTAGCATTTATGTTGTTGTTTTGATGAGATTCGGTTACACCATCTCCTATGACATGTTTGTTTTTGTATTACCCCTTATTAGGGGTTTTTCATCTTCTTTCTTGTTATATTTATTTTTTCTTCATATTATGAGGATGGCTTCTAATCTTTTAGCCATATCAATATCTTCTTCGAAGGAGGTCAGGTTCATCATTTCCAATGTATATGACAATTATTCATGAAGTTTCCATATGAAAATATGTAATAGTTCTTTAGGAGGAGGAATGTATTGAAGTTTTCCTACTAAAACTCTCCATTTGGCTAAGAAATCCAAAACTTTCTTATTCTTAGATTGTTTAAGTTGATAAAGGTCATCTATGGTAACCTTATCTTCTATGTAGATTGAAAATTGTTTAACGAAAGCTTCCATAAGTTTTTTGAACTTCGTGATATAGTGGTGAGATATTTGAAAATGCCATTCTAAGGCTGAACCACTAAGGCTTTTAGGTAATAGACTAAGGAGAAGTTTTTCAATATGATTGATGTCGCTACAAACTATTTGAAATAATATTAGATGGTTTATGGGGTTTTTCTTTCCATTGTACATTTAAAAACTTCAAAGTTCTTTGGAAATGGATGGTTAAGTATGATTGGATCTAATGGCTTATAGTATAATTCTTCAAAATAGTACTTTAAATTAGATGATCCTTGGAGAGAGGCAATTTGATGCTCAAGTTCTTCGAACCTGGAGTCCCTCTTTTCTAAGTTTGATATTTTAGTATTGATACCTTGGATGTCATTTGATGAAGGTTTTTATGGTGTAGGTAATGTTAATGGTTGTACGAGTGATTGAGAAAAGGTTTGTGACATGAAGGGTATATTCATGAGAGTTGAATAATTTTGACTTGACATTATAGTGGAAGGGATTTGGCTAAATTCCATGTCATGAGTGAAGAAAGGATTCATAGTATTGATTGTATCATTATTTGAGAATGGGTTTTCCATAAAAAGGATCCCAATAGATGTGGTCGAAGGTGTTGTAGAATTGGTAGGTCAAGCCATAGCCACATTGAGACTTGCCAATTTATTTTAAGTTTCATTGATTTGAGTGGTAGTTAATTGTTCAGTAGAATATTTGAGTATTATCATGCATTGTGGTGGAATATTTTTCCACTTTTTTCTAAGTTCATATCTAAGGACATCCAAAAATATGTCCTTGTTTATTTTGATGTATTCCTTGACATGGTATATAATTTAGAAATTAATTTGTTCAACAATTAGTTCTTGCACCCTAGGTGCTTGTTGCGACCAAGGGTTTACCTCTTTTTCAATTTGTCCATGAGAAGATTCTTCATGAGGTGTAGCAAGTGTACCTTTATTTTGGGTTTTGTAAGGATGTTGTGACATGGTTTGAAATTTTGATTTCAAAAAAGGGGTAAATTTATTAGAGTTTTGTTTCCAGAGTACTTATAGTAAAGAAGAGAAGGTGTTTGAGATCCTTATGTCACCTTGATAAATAGACCTCCTTGTGACTCCCACTAATCCACCATGATATACTTACTGAAGAAGATTTCTCCCTTAGGGTTCTCACTTTAGTTTAATCAAGGGATCGTTATCCTTCCCCCAGTAGGATTAGCAATTAGTAATGTTGTTGTTATCTTAATTTAATGTGATGTAATCTAAGCAAGAAAATTAGATGATCTTGTTTAATTTTAACAAAATTTTATCTTAGTTAAGGCAAAAGGAGTGTTCAGGTCAAGTTCATCAAATATGTATATGGTGGAAAAACTTCATGTTCTTTTCCCTTTAAGTCTAATTTAATGTCAAGTGTGCATGAGGGAGATTTGTTAGAATCTCTACTTCCCTACTTGAGAGTCTCTTTCCAAAGGATACCCCAAGGATACGAAGATCCTCAACACAACTAGACTCCTCAATATTTTTTTCTATGGTTGTGTATAAGTTGGTGTAATGCTTATTTTTTTTGTGTTTTAATGGGTCTATTTTAAAAAAACACCTAAGGTTTTGGATCTCTATCTATCTAACTCTTTTTTGAGCCTTGACGGTTATGTAAACCTAAAAAATAAAGAATCATCTAAATGCAATGCAAAATATTAAATCATACAAATGAATACAAACAAGAGCTAACCTATATGTCTTTCAAGTTTGAATAGGCTAAACTAAGGAGATATTGATTTTCAGGGTAAAACAAGGAGAAATACAAGAAGAGAAGTTAGCCTAAATGCAACTAAACAGATTTTGATTCTTTGCCTATGTGCTTGAAAATTATGAAGAAGCTAAAATTCAACCTAAGGTTCCTTAATTGACTATTTTAGAGATGTTTTGTAAATAAATCATAATGTTTTTTAAGAATTTGTAATATTTTGTAAACAATTAGGGTTTCTAGTCAAGGTTCTTTAATGTCCCAAAGTAAATGTGATTTTTAATGTAAAAAAATAGAAATCAAAAAACAAAACACAAAGGAAATGAAATTACAAATCTAAGGTAGGGCCAAGTGGCCAAATTACCTCTCCTAGAGTGTATTTGCCAAATTTACCACTAAAAGTACATAATTTGCCACTCCTACCAAATTTGCCATAGGGGTGGCAAATTTGGTAAATCTACACAAACATTAAAAATTTAGTTTTTTTGATATGAGGCCTATATGAGAGCCATATAGGGTAGAAAATATGTCTATACAGCTGATCAGACCCCCTTTTAATGAAAGAAATGAGTATGCTTACCTCCTAGGGTGGAATTTGGCTTGTTGCCAAATTCCACCTCTAGTTCTGCCAAATTTACCACTAGCAAATTTGTTCTTAGTAAATTTGGTTCTGAGTGTTTCAAGCTACCAAATTCCCACTGCTAGTTCAATGTGGCGAATTTGATCTGGAACAGGTTTTGAGATTTTTAGAGGTCAATTTTGATGGATTTCAACTATGTTTTGGGTTAAAACTGAAGGGGAAGGATCCTAATAGGTTTTGCAAGGCCTGTGATTGATAAAATCAATGAATTAAACCATAAAGACAAAGAATTTAAAGACAAATTAAAATTTAAGGATAATGAAAATGTATAAAAAAATAAAAAATATAGTTATATGAGAGGGCAATGGAGTGAGAAATGCATGTAAATATGTTAGAAATAATTATAACACTGCTTACTACTATGTTTATTATAGAATAGACAAATATTGATGTAATATCTTTACTAATCTATGATCTAAGTAAATTCCTGGATGGAAAGACAAGGGAAATGCTTCAATGATTGTTTTGAACAGTCAAAGAGCTTGGGAGTGGAGAGATTTTTGAAGCTAGGCAAAGGGCTATGGTATATAAGGCAGTAATGTCTTTGTATCATCAACAAAATACCTTAAAGGATGAAGGAAAACTTACTATGTAGATGTAATGTTACATAAAATGCATGGAAGGAGAAATTGGAAATTTAATGACTATGATTAAGTAGATGCTTCAAAATGAAAATAATATGAAAACTAAAAGAGCATGGAGGAAAAAAAAGGGTTAGTATCTTGTCTACATAAGCAATAAAACTATAAATAAGAGGGCAACAAGCATTATAATAATGAAATATATTAGAAAATGTAACAAGGCTCTACAAAATAGGGGATTATGACCAAAATATGATATTAAAGTGAATTAAAATCTAAATAAATCTACAAAATAAGTATTAGAAAATAAATGGAGATACTATGATTGAATAAAAATGCTACCAAAATATTGTTAAAATGCTGCAAAAACAATGTTAGAGACCGCCAAAAACAAGGATTAGAACCCTACAAGAGAGTTAGAGCATAGAATGTAAAATGCATTAAAGAAATATGACAAGTTAGCAAGGCTACAAACTAGAAGATAAAATACAATAAAGCTAAGGTGGGAGGAGAGAATAAATAAGTTAGGAGAGCTCTCTTTATTGCCTCAAATGGTGTTATCCTTGCTCAAAAATCCTCCTTGCCTTGCTTGACTTTCTCTCAATACTCCAAATGCTTGATGAAAACTTAGAAATGCTTGAGGGAAGCCTAGGAATAGAAAATGTTATGAAAGAAAGTATGCTAGAAAATATTGGAAGAGCTTTGCTATAGTGGAAAGTCTTGTATAACGCTTACCCCATGTCCTCCTTAAATAGGATATGGGAGGGGAATTGGAGAGAGAAAGGATAAGATTAAATTTAAACAAATGCATATGAGACCTTGCTAGAGCATATGGAATCAATGGAAGACATTAGAGGAGGTCAATTTGTGCCTCTCTAGTTTGTGTGGAATTTTTTAGGTTATTTTTGCCAAATTTACCACTATCAACCAGATTTACCACTAGCGAATTTGGTAACCTAGATGGAAAATTTGGTAAGGAGGAAAAATCATATTTTTTGAGCTTTGAAATTTTAAAACTTACCAAATTTACCACTAGCAAAATCACTACTAGAAAATTTGGTAGGAGTGGTGAATTTGGTCAGAACTGATTTTGAGTGTCAAGAGTCAATTTATACAGTTTTTCCAAATTTGCCACTCAACTTGTCAAATTCACCACTAGCGAATTTGGTCAAAGTGGAAAATTTGGTAAATGTGAAAAATGATGCCCAAAAGCTTGGGGAATGATTGAATTGAGGTTTTGTAACATTTACAATTGATTTTGGAAAGTTTTGGAGTTTTTACGACTAGTGTTTGGAAGATCTTATCAAACGTATCAAAATTGGGTGTCTACACTTGGAAGTAGAGAAATAAAATATCTCTATAGATTCAGCTAAAAAGAAAGCTACATTGGAAATAGAGAAATCAAGGGTGAAATCTACAATATTGAAGGTATCATCAAGGAACTAAAACATTAAATGTACATCTAAAAGTGTAGTAGAATATAGTATTCTCAAAGAGTTGATTATGGATTATTAAAATTCTTGAAGTCCTCTGCACCAAAGCATTAAATCTAGAAGTTTGCACTTGCATATAAATAAGAAAAGAAGTTAGCATTGATAACAAATATTTTATTAAAGAACATAGAAGCAACACTTGCCAAAGTAAAATCCAAAAGGAAGAGTGCACCCATCCAGTCATCATTTGGAGAAGTCCTTTTTGTTGCCTTCTCTATGTTCCTAAAAAGAAAGGGATTTTATTGCATTAATAAAGGAAGAGCACCATTATTAAAATAAATAATGAGTAGCATTGGTAAATGAGAGAAAGCAATATTTAGAAGTAGCAATGTCGGAGATCATATTTGAAGAGAATGTGTAGGTTAGCGAGCACAATTATGTAGGAAATAGAGTACCATTATAAAAGAATGATTATGTATAAAAGAAGCAACTAGAGTACATCACCCAAGATAGCAATTTTGTAGAGTTGAGTCTACAAAAGGAAGGAAAACAAATCATCAATCCAAGATCCATTCAAGTGATGAAGGAGAAGCAAAAAGGTAGCGAACTGAAACATAACCATTACAGTCTAGACATAAAAATTTAAACATCAAAAGGAAAACAAAATGGAACTAAAATGATAGAGGAATTGGAACACAAAGCAAAATAAATTGAAACATTAGAGAAGATCAAATACTAGATCAATTTTGAATGTCGTATGAGTGCAAATATAAGAGACAAGTGTTGGAAAACCTAACACTCATATTCAACTACCAAGATAGTGAAATATTTTAAAGCATCAGGTATTAGATCATTCATGTGCCCAAGAAATGAAACATTGTAAGCGTTGGAATGTAAGCATTGGAATGTAGAACACCACTTGATATTACCATACAAAGTGCTCGGTTGACACACAATACTGTGGAAGGATAATGACAACATAGAAGGTGAAAGGCAAAATAAAGAGTTATGCTCATGCAGAAAGGATTGAAGTAAGAGGTTTGTGCATGTTATTGCCATCACTTAATCACACATTGGAAGGCAGAAGCAGGCCATTCATCAAATTGCAGTGTCAGAATACATCACACCATTAAGGAGGTATAATTCAAATTTGATTTTTTATATTTAATTTTTGCTAAGGTTGAGGAGAGATAAGGAGACTTTATGATTAATTATTGATTATCCTAAGGTTTAATTTTCTTAAAGGAGAGATAATAAATTTAATAGGATATCTAAAGCCTTAGTTACTTTAAGTGCATTATTAATATTTTGGAGTGATAAGAAGATAGTTAATTTGAAGTTTTATAAAGTTATTTAATATTTGGAAAACATTATTTGATTATTATTTGAAATTCATGATATAGAGAATTTATGCAAATTATTTAATTGTGGAGAGATAAGGTATTCTACATCAAACATAGAAAAACTATATTTGCAAAATTCTTAATTTTATAGTTTCTATTTGACTAGGGAGCCATAAGGAATTCAACAAACAAAGGTTTTTTCAAAACTTAGAAACTTAAAATTCATTATTCAAAAACTAGGGAGACATAAGGTTTTAGCAAAAATTTGAAATTTATCATTTAAAAGCTTAGGGAGATACAAGGTAGACTACATCAAAGGATATTCATGAATGAAATTGTTAAGAATACATTTCATGAAGATAGTGAAGACATGTTGCATGCACTCAAATTTTACTCACAAAACTTAATAAATAACTTTGATGGAGAGAAAAAAATATTTGATGTTCTAAAAGATAAATTGACTTTGTTTTTTAAAGAAGCAAAAGAAGGAAAATTCACAACTCTTATAGGTTATCTTCAAGAAAAAAATTTCAGGTCATGGTGGGATTCTCAAAACACCATTATACTTACTTCAGAAGAGTGTTTAATGATGTATCTTTCATTAATTAGTTTTGATATTTTTCAAGGGAAGATACAAGTTGAAAGAAATGATACATATGATAGTCTCAAATAAGAATTATTGAAATAAAAGTCATATTATTGTGATGATTTACTAACTCAATGCTTAGAAGGTATACCATTAGATATATCATAAATGAAATTGCAAAAATAGAAAATAAGAAAGAGGAAGAGAAGGAATCACATCAAGAACAATAGGAAACCTAAATCCAAAGACAAGATCAAGCAAGGAGAAGAAGAAGATCATAAAGTTCAAAAAAAAAAAAGAGAATAGGGGAAGTACAAGAGCCAAGAACACATGAAATATGAAGATCATGTTGAAGACTCTTACATGAAGGATCCAAATATTAATCTACTAGAGATAGATTGAAAATTTAAGAATGAAGACTGTATTGAAGACTAAATTCTTTAATAATCAAATAATGTAATACAAATGGGTGTTGGAGAATATTACATTATTTTGTACATGCCAATGTACCACCTTGGTACATTATTAGATTAGGTGTGTCTTAGATTAGAGTGTGAGTTAATATTTCATGTAATGTAATAATATACAAGAAATGGACAATGTCATGTATTTATGTGTGCAAGTGTTGTGAGTGTAAATGTGCACAAGTGTCCATTATGTAAGAGTACACATGTGTCCTTAGAATAGGAAAGTGAATAGTTTCAAATAAGAGTGAAGGTCAAGAGTGCAGCATATGAGGAGTCACATTCAATTATATATGTGTGACAAAGTATTGTAATTTGTATCAAAATTGCATAGCTTATTGCATGCATTAGTAGACCTTTATTCTATAGTATTTTTAGTATTTTGAGTTATTCTTGTGTTATTATGTTTGATATCATATTCTAAGTTATTATATTAGTTTCATTATATTGCAACTTTATTATATTCGATCCTGTGATTATATTCCTATGAGTTTTGTATTTAGTGTAAGGCTTCAAAAGCCATCATAGTCTGAGGCTCATATGTTATCAACATGCTTGAGAGAAGTGGTGGTTTCTTTCCCACCCTACCATAATCAAAGTTACAACTTTTATCATTATTATTTTGATCATCCATTTATAATTCTAGCAGCCATGTGCCTTTAGTAGGCTCAAGCATCCTTAGCATGTGAAAATTCCTACCACTACACTTTATTATTATGCCCACTATCATATTTGTAGGCATTGCCATCCATGATCACCAGTGGTGGATGTTATTGTTATAAGTTCTAGAGGATTGGTTTTCACTTTATTATCTTGTAGTTGCAGTCTCAACGTAACTACCTTGATCTAGATGGATGCGGATTGCTCTAATTGTCCTATCTTTTGACATGCATGCTTTTTGTTGAAAAGGACTTGTCAAGACCCACGTTCCTTTCTATTTTTTCTTCTTATACTGGTAGAATTTTAACTTGTTATTGAAGCCTTGGAAACTTGGATAATACTTTAGAGCATTATTTTTGTCGTTAGTTTTGAAAATATCCAACCAGTATCACCATTTGGCCACTATTTATCTAGTCACTCGATTGGATGGAATTTTAGGCTTCTTGAAAATACCTAGCCACTTTTTCTTTTTAGACACTATCACTCTCTAGACACTATTGCTTTAGACTTGGTTGTTGGAAATATGAGCAAGTTTTGTTGTCATTGATGTCAAGAGTCAGTTTCAGTGAGCAGTGCAAAAGGAAGGATGTCAAGAGTTAGTTTTAGTAAGCAGTGAAAGAGAAAGATTGCTTCTAGGTCTAAGGGAAATAATATTATAATATCTCTTATTATAATATTCAAGATGGTCAGATAAGGTCTAAAGCAACAATATGAAGGCCCACGAAAAATAATATTATAATATTAAAGGTCTAATGTCAAGACCTAAAGTTATTAAATTAATTATAAATTAATTATAATAATCTCAATTATAAATTAATTTATAATTTAATTTAATTAACCCTAAGGCTAGGTTTATAAGGGCAAAAGGTTTAATTTAAAGTTCTAATGTCAAAATTATTTTCCCCCTCCATTGACGTCCAAAGGGAGATGGCACAATGGTATAAATACCATGTGCATTTGGTTGACTAAGCCCTTACCTTCGATCGAATAACATAGTGAGTGCCTACAAATTTTTGCGATCTGCATGCAAGAAAAAGGATAATTTTTTTATTATTCGATGGCCATCGAAGGGATAAAATAAGGGAGGTTTAAAGCCTCATTTCCAACCTAGTGGTTGGGCTAGCGGTAAGCGGTTGTGCGTTGAAGCATTGACAAGCAAGAGGTCCCGCAATCGAATCCCGACGGTAGGCCTAGGAGTGTTTTTCTAGTATCATTTTGGTTTTGGCACCTAGCATAGGCTACAAAGTACACAAGGTGCTTTTGCCTACCAATGTGAGTGCCTAGCTCACGCGATAATTGGGCCACGGCTAGGGCGTTGGTGGTAGTGTAGTGGGGGATCGAATCTCATTGAGGGCAATAGAGGTATTTAATTTTTTAATTAAATTTGGCTCCTAAGGTTTTTAATGTGGCATGAATTTTTGAGTTAAAGGGAGGTATAAGGTGTTTTATTAAAGTTTATTTTTGCCAATTTAATTTGAGATCTAGGGTTTTGAGTAGTGGTTAAGAGTGTGGATATTATAAGGTGTAATTGAGATTTAATGTTTTGTATGGTAAAATATTTTGAGGGAATATTTGAATGAAATTTTGAGAAGGTTTTTGCTACCTAACCTTTGAGATTGGCAAAGAGGTTGATTGTGATTGAGACAGGTTTTGAGGTCAAATATTCTTCAAACAAAAGGTATGGGCATATCATCCTTGTGAGTGAAATATTGTTGAATGTTGTGAAGTGCAAGTTGGAGTGAAAAGATTTTGTTTGATAAGCATTGTTGGAAATTATTGAGTGAGTTTTCACATGCATGTTTGATGAATGTTTGTGAAGACAATTGAGTGTGATATTGAGAACTATCTTGAACTAGGGTTTGTGCAAGATTATGAGTATCATTGTTATGTTATATTATTTGATAAGCATTGTTGGAAATATTGGAGTAAGCTTTCATATGCTTGACTAGGGTTTGTGAAAGATCATGAGTATCATTGTTATGTAAATTTAGAATCATCTTGAGTCAAGTTTGAGTTCCATAGTGTGAGTTGTTGAAAGCATTGTGAAACACTTGTTTAGGGTTTGTAAGCAAGTTGTGTTTCATTGATTGAGTGATTGAGTGGAGTTGATTGAGCTTAGTTGATTGGAAGTGTTGGAGTGATAGTTCAAGTTCTATGAAACAAATTGTTCTTTATTCTTAATTGATTTGAAAAGAGTTTGAAAGCGAGTGAGTGATTGAGTGTGAAATATATTGACTCTGTTACCATTCTCCATATGTTTCTATGGTTTAACAACATTCTGAGTGAAACTTTTTTGAGTGATTGAATAAGTTTTATGGAAGATATTGAATTGATTTTTGTATGTAAGTGTTGCAATTGATTTGAATAAGATTTTGTGAAAGCTAGTGAGTAGATTTGAACAAGTCCTAGAGTGGACTTAAGGACAAATTTGTGTGATATTTTGTGGAAGCTTACAAGCAGAGTTCAAGTATTGGTGAAGACTTGTTGAGCATATTGGACAAGTTCTAGTGAGGACTTGTTGAGCAAATTTAAGTGATGGCAAGCCGAGATTCACACAAACACATTCACAGTAATTTCATGGTAATTTCATTAAAAATAGCTTAATACGGTTTACAGTAGTCTCTCCAGTATACCACTTCTCCCCCCCAATCCCGAACTTCACCATCCCCATCCTTACAGCATTTCAGGTTTTTAACGAGGCCCCCGATCCTCTCGGCCATCAATGCCCTGCCTAACAAATTCAAATTCTAATTTTCCCTCCCTCGGTCGAACTTCCCAAATTTTGTCATAAATGGCCATTGCCTTACCCACCATGAAAACCTCATTAAAGATCTTCTCTGACCTGCAAACGCCGCCTTGGTCAGATCGTCCTTTCGTGCCTCTATTTCGCCCATAATGTCCATGCTCTGTACTGTTGTGAAGACCATTCCCATTTTAATACACGCGGTCGCCAATTTCAATTTCAATCTTCGTGGCAGCCCGCGCGTTTAATTAATTAATTTTTTTTTCTGCTTTGTCTTCGACTGACCGTGCCACTTTAACACATGTGGAGGTCGCGTGTCACTATGGCTTTCCTTCTCACTTGACACGTGTCAACAAGCTTGTCTTCATACTTTTCACGATACCGTGACATGTCACGATATCACGACATGTCGCGATATCGCAACCCACTGTCCCTTTGCTTTCACCTTGGCAAAAAAGTCACGATATCGCGACCCAACGGTCACCTCTCTTCCGTTTGCCCACGATATCACGACGTTGCGATATCACAACCAAAACCTTCTCCCCTTCTTCGTCTGCACCGAGCCTTTGATTTTAATTGCCAACTGTTCAACGCTGTTGAAGTCGGAACAAGAGTCGCGATATCGCGACGTCGCGATATCGCGACTCAAACTGGCCATTGCCCTTTCGAAGCTTTGGGGTCGCGATTTCGTGACATGTCATGAAATCGTGACATGTCGTGATTTCGCGACCCCAACGCAACTTGTGCCTTTACACTAAAACTTCCTCTTCTTTTTACAAAACCTCCCTCTTGGGCCAATATTCGAAACAAACCCAACACAAGTACTTAGAAAATAAAAGCAAACAATAAAAATGATTTGGAGGATGCAAGATTGCTCCTTGACCACCGGATGCTCCTGCATCATTAAGGTAAGTCTTGGTGAAGACTTGTTGAGCAGATTGAACAAGTTCTAGTGAGAACTTGTTTAATAGATTTGAGGTAAGTATTGGTGAAGAATTGTTAGATAGATTTGAGGTAAGTCTTTAAGAAGACTTTCGAGTAGAGTTGTTCAAAGCTTGAGTTAAGGTTTGGGGTAGATCTAGCAGAGTTGATTAGTGATTGGATAAAGCTTTCTGTTAAGGTTTGAGGATAGATTTTGGTGCAAATTTGAGGATAGGTTTGTGCCAGACCAAAGATAGATATTGAGCATATTTGTTCTAGACTAAAGAAATGTGTAGTGAAGATCTGAGACAGAGAAGAGAATATTTATGCTAGATTGAAGGACTATGTTTAGTGCATATTTGAGATAGATATTGAGTAGATTTGTGCTAGACTGAAGGATTATGTTTAGTGCAAATTTGAGACAGAGATTGAGCATATTTGTGCCAGATCGAAGGATTATGTTTACTACATATTTGAGATAGATATTGAGCATATTTGTGCTATACTAAAGGACTGTGTTTAGTGTAAATTTGAGATACAGTTGAGAGCAAACTTTGGAGGTGAGAGAGCAGAGGATAGTAGTCTCTAGTGGATAGAGTTCCATAAGCTAGGGTAGTGAGGATAAGTATTTTGAGTGAGGGCAGAGGTCTTTAGTGGAGAGATATCCACAAGCCATTGTAGTGGAGGTAGTATTCTTCTAGAGGATCACCAACTAGAGTAGAGGAGAAGGAGTTCTCTTGTGGATAGAGATCCATGAACTAGTTGAGGGGATTGGTGTCTCCTGTGGATAGAGATCCATGAACTTGATTAGAGGATTGGTGTCTCCTTTGGATAGAGGTCCATAAATATTATAATAGGGAAGGATTACCAAGAGATTTGTTGAGAAAATTTTAGTGAAGAATTTTCTCCATGGAGTAGCCCACAATGGGTGAACCACGTTAAATTGGTGTCTCTATTGTGTATGTCAATTTTTACATTGCTTTGATTACTGCTATTGATATTTCCATTGATATATTAGATATTATTGTTTGTGAAATAAAAGTAAAAAGTGGTCTTATACTGTTCACCCCCCTGTCAGTATAAGCTAGTGTTCTTCATTGGCCAAAACTTTGAAGTGCTTTAGTTGATGTCAACTTTGAGAATTCCCAACTAGTCTTGCTTTTGGACTCCTGAATGGCTAGGATTTTAGAGGATTTATGTTGATGTTATTCTTGAAAATGCCTAGCCACTATTTCTCTTTGGCACACTTCAACCACTCAAACTCTAGACTAGCCAAGACTTTTGAGAAATTTAGTTTATTTCATGCTTGCAAATCTCTTACCACTTAGCTCCTTAATTTTTTATGCTTTAAAGTTGGATTTATACCATATTTATCAAACCCTTCATTTGATGATTGTGCACTAAAATATTCTCTTTATTTGGTTTGGCCAGTCCCTTTTCTCCTAGATGAGAATATTGAGAAGTTGTTATATCTAGAAATATTTTATTTTGTTTCTTGCCCTCATTAGGGTGACCTCTTTATGGACCCAAAAGGCTATACGATCTATAGATATTTGATAATTTAAAACATCTGGGATGCTTGTATTTTTGCCAACCCTTATCTTTTCTAGATGAAATAAATCCCTTGCTTGGTCACCTCAAGTCCCATTTATTCTTGCATATTTCTTGATTTTTCTTTTCCAAGAGTCTTTGCTAAGTAATTGTAGATGTCCCCATTAGATGTGTAGTATAACTCAGTTTTTGAACCCACTCCTCTTAATGAGGAGTGAATTCATAACAATTGTATGGTATTAAGTCCTGGACTTGAGGTAGAGCATTTTTAATCTGGCTTAGTTATCATCAAAACGGTTGTAAATAGATTATTATCTCTCCATTCTAATGGATTAGCATATCCTTATGACATAGAGAGCTTAGAACTTACCAATAGCTTTTTCTGTAGCCTTTCTCTTGTTAGCATATTTGGCATATTTACAACATTAGCAGCTTGATAAGTCGATGGAGCTTCAAGCCCTCTCATCTTGCCTTAGCTTTGGGTGAAAATCAAGCTCAAAATTCCCCTTCAAGATAGATTTGCCTAGTGTAGTGAGATTTCACTACAATTATAGTGTTTGACATGCCAGATAATTAGGGTATGCTTGTTAGTAGGCAATGATAAAAATATAAAGGAGTACATGTCAATATGGATTGGTATTATACTATGATTCCAATCCAAGATATATTAGGCTCTTTAGTGAAACTAAGTAGAGGAAACATTTAGTAGGTCAATCCAATTTTGGAAATGACATGTGGTTTAAAGACTCTATATTGGGAAAATATTTTGGGCTCTTTCCTTTGGGATGAATAATTAAAAATATTTAAGAATATGAGAAAAATATTGACATAGTAAATGATACATGGTTGACATATTTTGGTGGAAGCAGGAGTAAAGTAGACAACAGTGTAGGGCTAATTTTCCAAATCTCTATAGATGGGTTGTGTATATATATATTCCTCTTAGAATTTGATTGTACTAATAATACAATAGAATACAAGGACCTTTTTCTAGGGATAAAAATTAAAAAAAATTAATATTATCAACTTATCATTGTTTGGTGATGATAAGTTGGTCATCAAATAAGTGAAAGGATAGTTTCAAATAAAAAATAATTACCTCAAAAATTTCAAGAACTTGGTACTAGATAAATCAAATATATTTTATTCCTTTAACTTATAGGCTATTTTTATGGAAAAGTATATGATTATAGATGATTTTTCTCTTTCGACATTAATTTTCATACCAAACCCCTCACTATTCTTTTTTACTCAGTGGAAATAGCATATAGTCTATAAGTGCTAGATAATTTTAACTTTTGGCAAGTTTTCCAAAGTGAGAAACAACTTGAACTTATTTTCCACTCTTTGGAATGTTCCACAATTTATTCTTTAAGTGGATCTTCCCATATTAGTTCTCTAATGTGTCCAAAGAGATATAAGACTCCATTTAGTAATTAAGAAATAAATAAATTTCTAAACAATCGGATTTTCTTGAGCAATTGTTTGACCACCATGAGTAATATTTTAATAGAAAATATTCTAATTGCAACATTGCTTTAAATGAATATGAGCAATAAATATTGATTCAAAAGAAAACCAAAAATTTCTCTTGATCAAAAAATTGTGTACACCTGGTAAAAGGCAAAAGTTTATCTCCTTATTCAATATATTGAATATGTCTTCACTTGGATGTATAATGATATAATTACTTATATATTTGAGGGGTTACGTCATGTAATTATATTGAAGAAGAACACAAATCCATCCTAGAAAAAGCAACATTGATTTATTCCTTAACTTGAAGATGTTATCAAAAATTAAGTTTTTCAAGGCTATAATTAGTTTCCCCCTCTTGCATTCCACTTGGATTGCAAATATTTTACCTTGATAAAGAAGAAGAGGGAGATCAATATCTATGTAGATTTTTTCATTCTAAACCAAGCTTCATTGAAAGATAACTATCCTCTTCCCATGCTGGATTAATTATTGTATGTGCTAATGGAGCCCAAAAGAATGGCATGCTTGATGAATTCCTAGGATATAATTAGATCCAAGTGACTATTAAATATAAGTATAAGATAATACTTATAACTCCATAGGATATTATAATTTGATGTCGTTCAAGGTGATGAATGCTAGAGCTACATTTCAAAGAGCAATGGACTATGCACTCAAGGACATCAAAAATATGTTCATGGTGATATATTTCAATCATCTAATAGTGTTATTTGGGAAAAGACAAGATCATATTATACATGTAAAAAAAGTTCTTGAAAGATGGAAAAAATATAATATTTCTCTTAATTTAAAGAAATCCATTTTTGTCATGCTAGAAGGAAAATTTTTGGGACATGTTGTTTATGAAAAAGGAACAAGAATTAACCCTGAATGTGTTCAAGCAATCAAAGAATTCCCATTTCTTGCTAGAAAAAAAAATATACAATCTTTCTTTGGTAAGATCAAATTACATAGAATATTTATACTTTATTTTGTAGAAATAGTTCATCTGCTTAGTTCTTTTATGAAATATATATTTTTTAAAGTGGGATGGAAAATTTAAGCAAGCATTTATCAATATTAAAGAGGTAATCTGATCTACCTCTATTTTGTATTATTCAAAATATGGCCTGGATTTTGTATTATTCTTATATGTATCTAAAACATGATATTGCTAGAATATTAATGCAGAAGAATTATGATGGCATGGATCATCCCATAGACATTGCCCATCATGGCTTGAAAAAACATGACTTGAATTATAATCAATTAGAAAAACATGATTTCATACTGGTAAAATCCATAAGTGCTTTTTGGTTTTACGTTTTGAACTTCATAGTAGTTGTATTATTCCCAAATGTAGTTATAAACCCATCTTGACTAAGGATGAACCTACAAATAAAATGAGTTAATAGATGGTTAGAATACAAGAGTTTGATCTATAGATAAATCCAACCAAATTAGTCCATAGAAAATGCTATGTTAATTAATATCCTTGGTATGCATACATCCAAAATAAATGAAAGATACTGAGCTACTCCTATGTGTAGGCCCAAAATGGCCACATACTTAGAATTTTTTTTGCAAATTTTTCTAAGTCCTAAAGGAGGTGCTCTAAACCACTCAATAGTGCAATGCATCATGTTCCACGCCACGATCAACTCGGTCAACTTTGCACTTAGCACTTTTAAAATCATGAGCTAGAGCACAAGAGAGATCAAGCAACTTGCGACAATATTTTACCCCTACGTGGCCTAGAACGATGTTCTACCCCATAGTAAACGTAGTCAAATATAGCAATCTTGTCATCTAAATCATGGCTCACAACACATGTTATACACCACGTAGTTCAACACATGGTTCTATGTCATGGTCAACATGGTCAATGTCGACAAACTAGCATTTTGAAATGCGGTGCATGACATGGTTCTATCCAGTGTAGGCTAGCACATGTTTCATACCATGTGGCCTAGAACACGGGTTCTACCCCATGGTCAACATTGGTCAACTTTGCAAGTTGTGATTTCAAATCATGGGCTACGACATCTTTTGAAGTATGGTTCTACGTCATAGCCCTAACATAGCAAGGAGAATATCTTAAGGCTAAGAGGAGTGGGCCAGGACATCGTTCTACCCCGTGCAACTCAGAACACATTTTGCATATAGTACAACAAAGCTTCCTTTGCTCCCTCCTATGGTCAAAGAGGTCAATATTTTCAAGTGGGATCTTTCAAAGAGTGGGCTAGAACATGGTTCTACATCACTGAGGAGCTAAAGAGGAAGAAATGACATTGGTTCTATACCATGGGTGTTGTAGATCATGGATGTGCATGCCAAGCTTCTAATGCATTAATCTCAACCATTCAAAAAGGGATCGATGGCTCATGTGCTTTGTATTTTGAACCATGTATAAAAGTAAGAGTTGACAAAATAGTTGATCATTGTTTGAAGGCCTCTAAAGCTAAAATGAGTAGGAAGATGAAGCAGAAAAATCAAGAACCATGAGCGAGTTCAGTTGCAGATCCATGGTGAGATAGCATCAACAAGAATGATGGATGGTTTTGATTCTAGTTTGACTCAGTCTAGGGTGGAAGGCCATGAAAGCTGAGTGACTTGCAGAAGTCGAGTTGTAGAGGAGTGAAATATCACGTGGTTTCTTCTTCCTCCAAAATAAACAAGAGGCCACCACCTCAGCATCTTGTTGATCTGGCACTCCAAATTCCTTGTAATGTTCCAATTCTTTCAAATATTTAACATGTAAAACTATAAATAGAGGTCGAACCCTCATTTTTTAGGGTCGGATCTAGAGTGTTTTCTTGCCCTACTATGTAATATTTTTTGCAAATCAATAGAAGGAACATTACTTGGATGTTTGCCTCAAGCTGGTGTCTTCTATGTTTTATGGAGATTTGATCTATGAATGCATTTCTGCTACTACTGCTATGGTTAGTCTATTCTACTGATATTGGATTGCTAACTTAGAGCACCTTGAAATATTTCATGTTTGAATATATGCTCAAAAGGAATTTATTTTTCTATTAGTCTAGGTATTGATCTAATTCTGCTATTTGGATTATTAGTACTCTGGATGTTTGAAATAGTTTCTTGAAGCATATCTCTTGTTCTTTAATTGATGAAGATTACTTGTTTTGAGTGTTGTTAATCGCAAGTGTGGGACACTAGAAATTGATTTGTGGAGGGTTTTCCTATAGATGCCTATGTTGTTAGCTTTATCCGACCACTGTTAAACCATTACTTTTCTAACCCTAAACCCATTTCTATCCCTATATTTAAACATTTAACTGAGCTTAAATGAGTCAACACCCAAATTAGTTGATAAGGTATACCAACCTACTCTGGAGGTTGGGTTAAAGTAATATTTAATCCATCCAATGTTGGGGTTTGGACTATGATTAGTGGGTGCACACCTTACCAGATCATTATAGATAATAGTCATAGTTTCAAGATTACCTTGATGTCAATTTAGATCCCAATAGTTTTGGCATGCCCGATGGGACCCTATTTACAAGAACACTAGTTCACCCACAAGATTTCATTTCTACTCTTCCTGAAGGAATCAAGATTTAGTGGATTGTCTTGACCTCATCAAGTGGTGAAATAAAATTCACTTGGTGACTCCCTGAGATCAAGAACCTAAGAGGCCTTTCCTAGTAGCTCATATTTTTCATGAATACTAGGTCCTCTATCAAAAATAGCCAAGACCCTATTATATTTTATGAGCTTCCCCTAAGAGGGTCCAATATTATAAGAAATTTATTCTCAGACTCATATTCAGAAGAGGTTCCAATTGAGTTAGCCCCTGAGATACCTCTAAGACCAACTCCATCAAGAACACCACCAATAAACATGGTTGCATAGTAGAATGTAAACCCAAATCAGCCTCTATAGAAATACCCTAATTGGGATACAATTGGTCCTTTAAGACTTGCTCAAATGCATGATATTCCCCAAGTTGTATCCAAAGCTATACCCACATATGATGGATTAGGTAAAACTACTTATGAGCATTGCCAAGATATCCTAAATTTAGCAGCCATACACAACATTAGAAATGAAGATGTGATTGTCAGGATTCTAGCCCTATCCTTTAGAGGGAAGATTTTGCATTGGTTTAGGACCTTAGAAGATAACAACATCACTTCATGGGCTGCATTAGCTGAACCCTTTGTAGAGGAATTTAATGAATCTATTGATCCCTTTTCCCTCCTAAACCAGTTCACGTCTATGCAAAAACATCAGCAAGAGTTAGTCTTAGATTTTAATCTAAGATTCAATAGAACCTAGAAAAGGATACCACCTAAAGCTAGACCAGCTGCCCCTCTTGCTTTCATGTACTATATCAGAGCTCTTGGGTCAGAACTTGGGCTACAAACTCAATAGTCAGGAGTATACACCTTCCCCCAAGTGTATAACATAGTCGTATAGGTAGAAAATATCCTTATTAATGTAGGAAGGTTACCTCCAAAGATAGTTATACCCTATTGTTTTGATATTCCTCATACCCAAGCTAAGGTAGCTACATCCTCCTATATGGACCCACCTCCTTTGTCATCACCACTCCCTCAAATGGCTCCAATTCTAGCCCCCAAAGCATCATCTACCTCAATTTCCTTTCCACCACTCCCATCTCAAGTACCTCAAGAATCCACCCTATTGCTTGATATCCAGAGTACCTTGAAAATAATCAATAACAAGGTGAATGCGATGGAGAAAAGAGATATGGAGAGGTCTCAGTAGAGAAGGTATCCCTACATTAATAGAGATCAAAATCTTGGTACCAATAATAGTGCAGGGGCCAAGGTTAACACATATCAAGAAGATCAAGAATATGCCCCTGAGACCAGTCTTGTGAATGTATGGTGCCTTGTGTGTAATGATCCACATGATTCAGATTCTTGTGTTATGTACCAACACCATGTGCAATAGGCCATGGAGAAAGCTGAGAGGAATCAAAAGGGTAGAGTCAACATGTTGTGGCAGCCAGAGTAGATCATGGTTGGACAAGATCTTTATGAAGAGGAACCTATTTCTATCATGACAAGGTCAGGTAAAAAGATATTGTAGGTTGATCCACAGAAGATGGGTCAATTTTAGGTCCCTTCTCAAAAGAAGAAAGATCCTCCCCTACAAAGTAATGATAAATTCCCTATTCCTCAAGCAACTGAAAAGAGAGATGCAACTCCTAAGAGCCAGGAAAGGGAGATCAATTTTCCCAAGAGGTATGAGAAGGAAAGTGATAAAGAAAGAATAAGATCTAAAGATGAAGTGCAAGAAAAGTTGAGATTCCCTTCCATCACTAAGAGGCAAAGGATTGAAGCTACACAATAGTATAAGAGGAAATATGGTGAGCCAGAGAAGAGGTATGAGAAGCTCCCTTCAGAGAAATCAGAATATAACATTGTAGAGGAGATGAAGAGGATTCCCTCCAAAGCAAGTCTCTATGATACCCTCTTTATTCCTAGTCAGATAGATCTACTCAAGGCTTCTTTGAATAAGAATTCTCAAGAAAAGTAGACTACCACAATTCTTAGTATACCTTCTGGTAAGGAGAAGATGACTCCTACTACTCTAAAGAACAAACCTCCTCCCTTCTATATTTCCTTGAGAATGGAGGGTTGGATAGTCCACAATTGTATGATTGATTCAGGGGCTTCAACCATAGTCATGCCCAAAGTAGTCTATGATGATATGGGTATGGAGTATACCCGATCCTATCCTAGAGTTCTATAGTTGGATGGTACACCAGTTAAAACTATTGGAGTAGTAAAGGATGTACTAATGAGACTGCATAGGGCTCCAAAAGTGACCATTGTGCAAGAAATTATGGTGGTAGACCTAGAACCTTATTTTGGCCTATGTCTTTCTAGAGAGTTCACTGCTAAGTTAGGAGGCTATATGTACTTGGATTACTCTGGCATGATGATTCCTTTCAAAGGAAAGAGGATAAGGATAACACCTAAAAAGCATGTGTCCTATCACATTGAAAATATAGAAGAGGATATGTGCAACCTCACAACTCTAGATGAAGTTGAACTAGTAGAAAGATTTGAAGAGTTAGAGGTGGAGGATGAATTACCATTCATAGAGGATTACAACTAGTTTGGAATAGGTATGGGCACTTACAATATTTCTTCTAGAAATAGAGAAAATGACCCCTACCATATCCAATCAATCCTTGAGAGAGATAGAAATATGGACTATGCATTTTGATGGTGCAAGGTGCAAAAATAGAGCTGGTGTAGGTGTAGTTTTGAAGTCTCCCTTAGAGGGTGTAAAACGTTTTGCATATAGACTAACATGGTCTTGCACTAACAATGTTGTAGAATATGAAGCTCTATGCTTGGGATTAATGCAAGCAGAGAGTATGGGGATCAAAATGCTTGACATATATGGTGACTCTGAGTTGATAGTCAATCAAGTGAGAGAGAGGTGCAATAGTAAGCACCATTACCTAAAATCATATAGGAATAGGGTATGGGATTTGATGGAATATTTTGATGCCCTTAATATCCACTCTATTCCTAGAAAATAGAATATGTTGGCTGATTCTTTAGCCATTAAGGGTTCAAATTTCAACCCTTCTTCAGATATGGGATCATCAAAGGATAGAAGAGTCAAACTAGTTTTTAGACCTGCAGTACTAGATAGATAGATTTTTTGGTAGGTTTTTGAAAGTGATGATCAGATTATTGATTTTCTGGTGAGAGAAGCTTGCTTATCTAGTGTACAGGAGGAGCTACCTCATGAGATAGATCAACAAGATGTTATTCAATTGAAGAACAATCATATCCCTAGGGGTTTGGTCACCCTAGAAAGCCTCTTTGATAATGAATATGGGAGGAAAGCTAGAGCTATGGAGATCAATGAAGAAATCTATAAAGAGATCAAAGTTGAAAAGGATAAGAAGCTCAAAGTTGGTATCCGATGTTCTCCAGAGGAGGTAGAGGAAATCAAAGCCCTGTGCTTCAAGTACCAAGACATTATGGCCTGGTCATATGAAGATCTAAAGGTATATGATAAGAAAGTGATCCAACATACTATTGAGTTAGAGCCTGATGCAAAGCCCTTCAGATAGAAGCAGAGACCAGTGAATCCTAGGATTGAGTCCATAATGAGAGAGGAGTTACTCAAATTACTAAAAGCTAAAATTATCTACCCAATCAAGCACTCTACATGGGTGGCTAATTTGGTTCCTATCAGAAATAAGAATGGGGACATCCATTTATGTGTAGATTTTAGGAACCTGAACCAAGCATCATTGAAAGATCACTACCCTCTCCTCAGATTGATCAAATTTTGTAGATTGTTGTAGGAGCTGAGAGGTTCTCATTATTAGATGGTTTCTCTAGGTATAACCAGATTTGGGTAAAGGATGAGGATCAATTCAAGATTAACATTTACTACTAAGTGGGGGACCTTTGCCTATCAAAGGATGCCTTTCGGTTTATCCAATGCAGGGGCCACTTTCCAGAGAGCCATGGATTATGCTTTTGGAGAGTTAATCAATAAGGTCATCCTCATCTATCTAGATGATATGACTATGTTCTCTCATAAGAAATAAGCTCATCTGGAGCACCTGGAACAAGTGTTTAAAAAATATAGAGAATTTGGTATCTCCCTGAACCCAAAGAAGTCCTTTTTTGCAGTCCATGAGGGAAAGCTATTAGGACATGTTGTTTCTAAGGAAGGGATGTCTATTGACCTAGATAGGGTAAATTCAATTCTAGCCCTTCCCTTACCTATGAATAAGAAGGCCTTACAATATTTCTTTGGGTAGATCAATTTTATGAGAAAGTTCATCTCAAACTTTGCTCAAGTGGTTAAGCCTATCTCAGAGTTGCTAAAAAAGAATGTAGATTTCAAGTGGATAGAAGTAAGGAAACAAGCTTTTGAAGCAATTAAACAAGCTATTGCCACTACCCTAGTCCTGGTGAATCCTGATTTTAGTAAGGATTTCATTTTGTATGCCTATGGAGTTGAAGAGAGCTATGCAATTGTACTAACACAAAAAAATGATGATGGAGAAGAACATCCCATATTTTTTTGGAGCCAAACTCTTCATGAGTACCAGATCAAATACAACTTTATTGAGAGACAAGTGTTTGTAGTTATGAAGTCATTGAAGAAGTTTAGGTAATACTTGGCTCAAAGTAAAACCCTTGTTTATGTGGTACACCCAGATGTCAGGAGTTTCATCTTACAAGGAGAACTGGGAGATAAAAGAGCTGGCTGGATTACCAAAATCTAGGAATATGATGTGGAAATCCATCCTACCAAGTTAGTCAGAGGTAGAGCATTATGCTAGGGGATGATAAAAAAGGTAGTTGTAGAACAAATGTTAGCCTATCAACCATCAACAGTAGAATAGAGTGAAGATTTTTCCTCAGAGGGTTCAGACTGGATTGATCAGATGACAAGCTATTTCCAAACAAGGGTCTATCCTCAAGGTCTTAATCCTTCACAAAGGAGGAGGTATAGACTTCAAGCCTTGAAGTATGTCCTATTACCAGAGGGATTATATAGAAAAAATCTTGATGGAGTCCTTCTAAGATGTTTAAAATATGACCAAAGATAGAAAGTCATTGAAGAATTCCATGAAGGATTATTTGGAGGATATTTTTTAGGGAAGGTCACAACTATGAAAATTATGAGGGTAGGCTATTACTGGCCTACTATCTTTGTTGACACCTTCAAGGTAACAAGGGCATGCGATAAATGCTAGAGATATGTGGGAAGGAACAAAAATGTTGCATTTCCTCTTAAACCTATTCAAGTGGAAGAGCCTTTCCAATAGTGGGGACTAGATTTCATTGGAGTGATAAACCCCAATTCTTCAAGCAGGACATAAATACATCTTGACTTCTATAGATTACCTTACCAGATGGGTTGAAGCCATTCCCACCAAGAAATCAGATCAGGAAGTGGTAATTGAATTCATGGAAGGCTTGATCATAAGGTTTGGCATTCTTGAAGCCATAGTAAGTGATAATGGTCCAAATTTTATAGGAGCTAAGTACATTGAGTTTACAAGAAAATATGGCATAAGTTTAAAGAACTCTTCTAATTACTACCCTCAAGGGAATGGATTAGCTGAGTCAACTAACAAAATTTTCTTAGAATTCTAAAGAGAACACTAGAGGATAACAAAAGGAGTTGGCATCTCCTTTTAGAGTAGGCTCTATGGGTAGACATGATCACTATTAATAAATCTATCAAGACAACCCCTTATGCATTGGTGTATGGGAAAGAAGTTGTCCTACCTACTCACTTGGAAATACCAGCTTTAAGGTTGGCAAACCAAGAGGAAGAGTTAGATCAGAATCCAATAGAAACCAGGTTGATGCATCTCCTATAGTTAGAGGAAAAAAGGACTCAAGCATATGATGATTTCTAGAAACACTCAGTTGACACTAAAGGATGGTTTGACAAGAAAGCCAAATTTAAAAATTCAAAGTGGGTGACTTAGTCCTAAGGTGGAATGTAGAGAGATCCAAACCAGGAAACCACCAAAAGTTTGATTCCTTTTGGGATGGTCCTTTCAAAGTGGTTGAGGTCAAGGAGAACAATTCTTTCCAGCTTCAATATCTAGAAGGAAACATTCAACCGATTCTAGTTAATGGATACCATTTAAAGCTTTACTTTGAGTAAAATTTTTTTATGTAACATATGTATATATTTGTACTATACTTTATTTCTTTTAGTTTTTTTATAGAGAAAAAGAAAAAAGTAATGTAGTGGCACACAACACATCCCTAGCCAGGAGTTAAGAGAGTCAAAGCTAAAATATGCTCTACCCCATTGTGTGTTTTATGTACACCCAAGGAAAATAAGATAAATATGAGTCATGGGCTATGACATGTTCTACATCATGACCAATCAATGAATGGAGTGACAAGTTTCATCACCAGTTCATTCATATTTTGAATTGTAAAGCATGCAATGGGTAGTAGCTCATCTATCGCATTAATGGTGGAAAGTATGCATGCAAGATATTTAAAGCTCAAAATTTAATTGTTGCTCATTTTACAAATAGTGTTTATTTACCAGAGAGTGCTAACGAAGTGGTGAGATGAAGCTACCAAGTGATGAAAAGAGCAAATCTTCAATAAGTTTCTTAGAGATGGTACTGAAGGTTGCAGAGCAAACAGTTCAATAGGAGAGTGGTGAATTAGAGTGCTATGTGGATAAAGCATAGGTAGTAGTAGATACTAAAATGATATGGAAAATGAGGACTAAGATTAGGAGAGAAATTGACTACAATTACTTTGAAGGGTTGCCAATTTCATTCCAAGGTATTATTGCTATAAACTCCTTGTCATTTTATATTTGTGATTTAGTACACCATTGCCCTGAATTGATAGCTACAATTGTAAAATTTTATGATCCTAAAACTAGAGTAGTAAATATAGCTAAGGGTAAAACCCTCTTTAGTATAACTACTCAAGCTTATCGAGATATTTTTGCCATGGGTGTAGACCCTCCTGTGAGCCCTAAACCCTTTGACCCATCATCCCAAGCCAAATATTATTCATTGTAAGGGCATGCTCATGATGGTGAACCTTTTAGGAAATGGGTTTATAGTTAGTTTAAAATAATAAAGTCTAGGAGTACTTTTCCCAAAACCCTAATTGCCACTGAGCATTTTGCTTACCTAGAGCTCTTCACCATGTTAGCCTACCTAGAGGGTCTATATTCTGATAGATATGTAAGGGATTGGCAGATAGCCACTATTTATTGCATATCTAATGAGAAAATGTACAAAGCATTCGTAGAAGATGAAAGTATCAAATAAATTTATTTTTATTGGTTAGCTTATCTCTCCAAAAGGATGCATGAACAATTGGTAAGCATGAAGAGAGATTTAGAGGCCCCTTCTTTTTGGTATTGTTTGAACTTGATATGGATGTTCCTCAGTGCTGTAAGGCAAATGATGCCTTGGATTCTAGTGATAGATAAAAATGATAATGGGGACCCTATACCAGTTTACCAATGGACCGACCATTTGAGAAACATTGAGTCTTATTACAGATTCAACATGGAATTTTTGGGGCCAGCCCTAAAGATTATGTATGGCCAATGCCCTAGAATTCCACCTCTGGCTAAATAATTATTATGTAGAGAAAGTCAAGGAAGGGTATTGGTATATCCTCACTAAGGGAACAATCATCAGACTCTATGGATTTATCGGTAAACCATTTCTATTGCCTCACTTTATCACTAGTAGACTGTTAGCTTTGGAATATTTGAGGTAGGTTGATTTCATCAATGTCAACTTTGGCACCGGTAAGGGAAGGAAGGGAATGTTGGTTTACTCTCACAATGTGGATGATATAACCATAACCAAAAAGGGTCAACATGAACAAATTGCTCAATATTTGGAGAGACTTGGTCTTATGTATATTCCATAGAGATGGAGGTATGATCCAGATGACAAGTTCCTAGAGAGAAACATTGCCCTAAATGGAGAAAGAGCCCTTAAATTTGAAAAACTTTGAGGCCCCACTTTGAGAAGGGTAGAAACAACAAGGAAAATGCTCCATTGGAATGGAATGTTAACAATATGGAACAACTTCCCCCTTGGAGATATTTTTATGAGCAAATAGTTGATTATGATCTTAAAAATAATAAAGCCCACCAATTGAAAGAATCCAAAATTAAAGAATTAGAAGAAAAACATAAATGGGATAATGGTAAAATTGTGGAATGGTGGTAGATGAGAGTAGAGACGGGTACTACAAGGGCTATATTCGGTCATCAATCGGATATTAAGTTTTCTGAGTTGTATGACAAACATATTAAGACATGGAAAGCCAATAATGGTAGGAGTTTGGTGTTGAGTTACAAGAAAATAAGAGTAAAAGGGAAAAATAAAGATCAAGTATCATCATATTCCCCTTCTCCACCTTCACAGGAAGAGGTACAAGAAACTATGATGAATGCTCCATCAATAACTGAAGGAACCTAGACCACTTTTGAGCCTTCACAAGAGCAATTGCAGAAATACTCTATGGGTGTTGAGATAATGAAAAAGATGCATTATTCTAGTGGTGGTTTGGGTAAGGATGAAATAGGAAATGTAGAAAATATCCAGGCAAGTAAAAGGCTGAAATATCTAGCCTTGGGTGGAGAAACTTCTTTACAAGAGCTAGTGGGAAAAGAAGTAGAGGATAGCTTCATGTTTACTCCTATGAAATTCACCATTGCAACCCTAGTAAAGCCATCCCCTAGTTTTAGAAGTTGCACTACAAGAAACACAACATGAAGGTGGCACTAAGAAAGATAAGCCTACAATACCTATTGTGTTCAAGAGAAAGGCAAAGGATTCAGTAGGGGAGGCTAAAAGGGAGGTCAGTAAGAAGCAAAAAATGGATCAAATGTAAGTAGTTGAACAAACTCCTATGCTAGTTATAGAATAGTTGGTTCAACAAACACAACACCAAGATGTGGATAACATTTTCTAGAAAACTACTTTGGTAGGTGAAGGTATATTTTCTATCCCTTCTTCTTCTTCTCCTTCTCCTTCCCCAAAAGAATCTCCCTCCCATTCTCAAGAATAAATGGAACAAAAGGCATCACCCCCACCTCATAGTTCACCACCCTCTTCACCAGTCATTACAAAGTCCCAAACTAATCCATCTCCTCCACATTCACCAGAAATTCTAGTAACTTCATCACCTACTCACCCACCTTCATCCCCAAAATCATCTCCAATGGTAATTATAGAGGGGCAATCACTTCCATATTCCCTACCTCATTCCATGGTTGTAACATTCGTTACCATGTTGACACCAACTACAACCCCTGCAATAAGCATAGATTCCACCATCCTTACAACCACTCCCCTTTCATCTATGCTAGGCCCATTTTTCCCTTCACTCATAACTACCTCCACTCCTACAAATCATCCTACAATAGCCTCTTTGCAAAAGGTGAAGAATGTTTCACAAAAAGTTCAAAAATTTTGGGCCAAGAAATTGTCTCAGCCTTCAAAACAGACTGCTAGAAGGAGAAAAACCATGATCGTTGATCCAGTGGCTAGACAAAGAACAACTATCTCCATCACTCCCCTCGTTAGCAAACCAGAGGAGGATATGACTATGGAAGACTATCAGCTAGAAGAGCATACTAAAGATATCAATCAATTACCTTTGGAGGATGAATTAGTCATAGCTAAGGCCCACCTTGAAACCATTTATGTCAAGACTGACATTTGCAAGGAGCAATATGAAAAACTTGAGGAAAATGTTGAGAAGTTGGAGAAAACAATCAACAACCAGAAGAAGGTGGAGAAGGTTGTGAGAAATGAGGTTAAGAGCTAGCAAAATAAATATCAAGATGCCATCAAGTTCAAAGATCAAGTTGAAGAGCTGAAGAAGAAGAATGAGGCCCAGGCCAAGGAAATACAAGACTTGAAGCATCAACTTCAGATTGAAAAGGCTAGAGTTGTAGGATTTTCTAAAGATAAGGTCAAACAGGTTAGGAAGCAAATATGGTCTGAGATCCTAGAGAAATGTTCAGAAATATAGCCTATAATTGATTACATGGATGAGGCCAGTCATTTGTTGCAAGCAACCAAGGAAGACTTGGACAAGTTCAATGAAGAGCTACAACCCATGGTGATACAAGCAGAGCAGATGTATAAGTTGTCTAAGAATAGATTTAGTGAAGCTACTAAACCTATCCCAAACAAGGTATGGAATACTACCATATTGGTGGCCAATATTGTGATCAATAAAAACAAGTTACTCTAGAAAGGATGGTTGCTATCTGATAGAATTGAAGGTAAGCTATAGGAGATTGTAGATATCAATCAAGAAATGATGCAGTATGGTTTTGGAGGACTTTGGGTTGAAAATAAAACTCTATTGATAGAAGAAGACCTCCAAACCAGCATAGCCTCAATCATACAAGATGAGTCTAAAATAGATGCTTGGGAGGAGCTGATCAATGAAGATCAGGTCTCTCAAATGATCAAAGACTTAACCAGGCTTAAATACTTAATGGAAGACTTGGTGAACAAGGGTAATTCTATGTCCTATGAAGAGACTACCAAACTTGAATATGCTCATAAGCAACTTAAGGAAATGACTAATCCCACTAAGTCATCCTAGAGCCAAGCATTAGAGACACTAAAATAGATGATCCAACTATTTGGAGCAGAACCAGAAGTTGAAGAAGAAGAAGAGGGTGAAGAGGACAAGGAGGATGACAATGGAGGTGAAGAATAAGAAAGAAATGAAGAAGAAATGCACCAAGAAGAAGGGGACCAAATTGAAAAGAACATAGAAGATACTAAGAAGGTGCAAGATGAAGAGCTTGAGAAGCAGGATCAACAAGAGAAGGTGTAGGAATGAATAAGTTTTACCCCAAAATAAGCTAAAGTATTTTTGTATATATCATAAGCTGGTAGAAGGGCCATATGTGCATGTTTTGTAGGTTGTTTTGATCTTGACAATGTCAGAAGGTAAGCCTAAAGCATGAACCTTGGGGAAAACATGAAGAAGTCATGATGTTGAGCTACAAGGAAGAGTCATGATCAGACTGAGTGTATAAAAGAGGCACATCTTGTTGTAACTAGAGCAAGATTGAACTTATGGAAGGAGTTACAGAGTTCTTTACCTCTTGCATGATTTCCTTGTGAAATTATATTAAGTATTTTAAATTAGATTATGAAAGGTTATTATAAGTTTTTTTTTTATTGCTTTAAAATTTCTATATGAACTATTACTCTCTAAGTATCTTCACAAATGATTGAGAGAGTGATGGTCATTTAGAAGTTATTTTATGAATCATAGCTTTGCATATGATTGGAGTCTACCCTTTCCCTTCATCTCTTCACTCTTTTCACTACATATATTTTCTCCCTTACATCCCATTCATTCACATTTTCTTTCAAAATCTACCTTCATTCATCCATCTCACTCCACTATCATTTTCCCATATCATTTTGACTCCTGATGCCCAATGGATAAGGTTCTGAGTTCTTAGGATTTGTGAGCAAATCCCCCTAGGAGGTACTAGAATGTAGGCCCAAAATGGCCACATACTTAGAAATTTTTTGTAAATTTTTCTAAGTCCTAAAGGAAGTGCTCTAAACTACGATAATGGTGCAACACATCATGTTCTACGCCATGGTCAACTCGGAAAAACTTTGCACTTAGCATTTTTAAAATTATGGCTCAGAGCACAAGGGAGATCAAGAAGCTTGCAACAAGTTTCTACCCTTGCATGACCTAGAATAATGTTCTACCCCATGGTCAGTGTAGTCAAATATTGCAAGTTTGTCATCCGAATCATGGCTCACAACACATGTTCTACACCACATGGTTTGATGCATGGTTCTACATCATGGTCAACATGGTCAAACCCAATAAATCAGCATTCCAAGGCATGGTGCATGACATGGTTCTATTCCACGTAGGCCAATGCATGTTTTATATCAAATCAGTGCAATGTGTTCTATCCCATGGTCAGCATTGGTCAACCTTGCAAGTTGTAATTTCAAATCATGGGCTATGATATCTTGTAAAGTATGGTTCTACATCGTAGCTCAAAATAGCAAGGAGAATATCTTAAGGCTAAGAGGAGCGGGCCAGGACATCGTTCTACCCCATGTGGCTCAGAACACATTTTGCATAGAGTACAACAAAGCTTCCTTTGCTCCCACCCATGGTCAAAGAGGTCAACATTTTCAAGTGGAATATCTTCAAAGAGCGGGCTAGAACATGGTTCTACGCCATTGAGGAGCTAAAGAGGAAGAAATGACATTGGTTCTATACCATGGGTGTTGTAGATCATGGATGTGTGCACCAAGATTCTAATGCACTAATCTCAACCGTTCAACAAGGGATCGATGGCTCATGTGTTTTGTGCTTCGAACCACGTATAAAGGCAAGAGTTGACAAAATAGTTGATCATTGTTTGAAGGTCTCTAAGCTAAAATGAGTAGGAAGATAAAGAGGTGAAATCAAGAACCATGAGCGAGTTTAGTTGTAGATCCATGGTGAGATAACATCAACAAGAATGATGGATGGTTTTGATCCTAGTTTGACTCAGTCTAGGGTAGAAGGCCATGAAAGTCGAGCGACTTGTAGAAGCCGAGTTGTAGAGGAGAAAAAGATCACGTGGTTTCTTCTTCCTCCAAAATGAACAAGAGGCCACCACCTCAGCATCTTGCTGATCTGGCACTCCAAATTCCTTGTAATGTTCCATTTTATTCAATCTTTAAACATGTAAAACTATAAATAGAGGTTGAACCCTCATTTTTTAGGGTCGGCTCTAGAGTGTTTGCTTGCCCTACTGTGTAATATTTTTCTACAAATCAATAGAAGGAACATTACTTGGATGTTTGCCTCAAGCTGGTGTCTTCTATGTTTTATGGAGATTTGATCTGTGAATGCATTTTTGCTACTACTGCTATGGTTAGTCTATTCTACTGATATTGGATTGCTAACTTAGAGCACCTTGAAATATTTCATGTTTGAATATATGCTCAAAAGGAATTCATTTTTGTTAGTCTAGGTATTGATCTAATTCTGCTATTTGGATTATTAGTACTCTGGATGTTTGAAATAGTTTCTTGAAGCATATCTCTTGTTCTTTAATTGATGAAGATTACTTGTTTTGAGTGTTGTTAATCACAAGTGTGGGACACTGGAAATCGATTTGTGGAGGTTTTTCCTATAGATGCCTATGTTGTTAGCTTTATCCAACCACTATTAAATCATTACTTTTCTAACCCTAAACCCATTTCTATCCCTATATTTAAACATTTAACTGAGCTTAAATGAGTCAACACCCAAATTAGTTGACAAGGTATACCAGCCTACTCTGGAGGTTGGGTTAAAGCAATCTTTAATCCATCCAATGTTGGGGTTTGGACTATGATTAGCGGGTGCATGCCTTACCAGATCATTGTGGATAATAGTCACAGTTTCAAGATTACCTTGATGTCAATTCAGATCCCAACACTATGGACCCAAAACATTAAAAAGTGATATACCAATTTGGTTTATTATTTTACACATGGGTCTTATCCAACTAGTATGGACTTATAGGAGAGAAGACAAGTGAGGAAAAATACAACCAATTTCACACTACTAGATGAAATATTGTACCAAAAAGGTTTGGATAAAATTCCAATAAAATATTTTAATTCAAGCAAAGAATGTCATTATTGAACATGTGGTGGATATTTTGCTTCCCAGTAATATTGTCTAGCATATCCTTAGAGTGGTATGTTATTATCTTACTATATTTAAATATTTCTACTTGGAGGTGAGGAAATATATTCCATGTCATAGATATTTAGGAAAGGAGCAACATATAACACACCCACTTATACTAGTAGTGATTGATACTCTATTCAAGAAATGGACCATGGACTTGATAGGGCCTATCAATCCTAGTTCTAGTCAAAACCATACTTATATTTTTACCACAGAAAATTACTTCATGAGTTGGATTCAAACTATCCTAATCAAATACTATAAATATTCAATTGTAAGTGACCTATTTGTTTCTTTTAGCGGTGTAAAAGGTTTAAAATGATTGTGGCATGGTGGTTATAGGGGTATACTGCATGAAGATCTATGTGGCAGCTTTCGGGGTAGACAATGCAGAATACTGTGGTGGCCATAAAAGATGGAAAGTCTTCCCGGATTCATGGCGGCTACCGATTCCACCATGTAAATACAAAAAAAAAAAAGTGACCTATTTGAATAATATTTTATGCCAAGTTTCAGATTTCTTGTAAAAGTCATTTCTGATAATGCCACATATTTCTTATCTCTTGAATTTTTAGATTTTTATAAATATTATAATATCATCATAGGAACTTCATCAAATTATTATCAATAAGGAAATGAGCTTATTGAGTAAAAAAAAAGCATCTTGTGGATTCTAATGAATATATTCAATGATAATCAATGAATTTGACACAAGAAGCTTATTCTTGCATTATGGATTGATCAAATTTTAGTCAAGAATGCAAGTTTTCCCATGCTTTTTGGTCTATGGTAAAGAGGCCATTATTTTAATAAATATTGAACTTCCATCCACTCAACTCTTATCAGACGTCTAAATTCTAGAGAAGGAGAAATCTTACAAGGAAATATACTTAGATTTTATCAAAGTGGACAAGTCTATAGAAGATCCCCACTAGAAGTTCATAAAATACCAACATGCATGAAAAGTATCTTCAATAAGGACATACAAGAAAAGAGGATTGAATAAAGGGACTTATTCCTACTTTAGAACAATAAAAATAAAAAGACTAGGGCCCATGGAAAATTTTATTCTTTGTGGCTAGGGACATTCAAAATCCATAGTATAGTAAGTGAAATACCTTGTACCTATCATATTTATATTACACTCATCTAAGGTTGCCCTACAATGAGTGACGTTTAAACTATTTGAATATTTACTCTTCCTATACATATGTACATATCTATTCTCACAAACGCATGTATAAATATAGATAAATAGATAGATATATAGATAGATAGATAGATATATAGATATAAAAGAGAAAGATTTGAGAAAAAGGCCTAATAAGGCATTGATAAATATACTAGAAATTATAGGATCTCTTGACCATCAGAATGATACTTGTTCTCAAATTAAGCTAGATGATAGTGTTAAATTGGTTAAATTTTCAAATCATAAAAATAACCTATGACAAGAAATTTAACTTAGAAAGGATATTTTGTCTTCAAAAAATCCTTGAAGGTACCATTTTAAGAAAAAATTTTGAAGATACAGTTTCCTAGAAAGAAGAAATTTGTCTAAGTCATTTGTAGACTTGAGGATGTAGAGATGCAACTAATACCTAACATAAGTGAATGACAAGGTGTTAACACAACCTCGTTCCCTAAAAACTATAAAACACACATTAAAATATCATATGGAGAGCATTTCATGTGGATGCAAAGTCTAGAATCAATTATTTCTTCACTTCCCACAAGCAACCTTTTGTACAGGTTTCTTCATGCAGGATGTTTATTTCCTTGCATATCAATTTTTTTCCTTGTAACAATCTATGTTATCTTCCTTGCATTAGTATACTTCTATAAATTTTTGCTATAAAACATGACACATCCACTAATATCCTATATTTCACCAGTAATCCACATCTAATGCTTCCATCTATCCAAAATTTGCTCATGTACATGTAATAATTCCACTTGTAATACCTTTTTATAGATATGTATTCTTCCTAATATTTTTTTGTTCTTACCTTCCTTTAGCTTGTGCAACATATTATCTTCCTCATCTCAAGTCCTCTATATAAATGTTAGTAAGTCTAGCATCCCTCTATGGTAATTTTATGTGTTCCTATTACAAGTAAGTTTTTCTTTTCCTCCTTAATCATTTCCCTATATTTATTTATTTGTAATTTTCTATTTATAGTTGTGTTTATATCTCTCTTTGAAGTAGTTCTAGATTGTGTGCATTTGGTGTTGCTTGAAAGGGATTCCTAATCAATTTTCTCTAGTCTTGAGTCATATTACAAAGATGTTTTTTTTTGTCAATTGGCATACAACATGCTCATGCATGTAAGTCTCATTCATCAGATTCATTATGGGGAGGAATATGCTTAAAATTCCTTTGCATGTTGAATTTTATCTCATGCAAGTATTATATCCTATTGTGTATGAAAGCATGAGATTCCGGAAATAAAACACCGAGATGCAATAAAAATAGAACTAGTTTAATGCATGAAATAACACGGATGTAATCATATCAAAAGGTAAGAGCACCGCCTTTTTATATTAATTCCAACTCGGTTACAATAAATCTCTTTAATGCAATATTCTCAGTTACACCGGATGAACGGTGATCTCTTTCCGCATGCCCACATGTAAAATGGGCGGGCTGTAGTGTTGCCGCCGCTTGTGATGTTTAATGAGTCCCTGCTTGCTGCTGTTCTTGCTGTAAAAGAAACAGTAAACGGTTAATAGCACCTGCGGTAAGAAGTCGGAACGTTTGTCTTTGTGAAACAACGAATAATGTATGCAAACATTTGATTAAATGCATACGTTAAATAACTCTACGTAACCTGCTACTTTTATAAAGAACAGAGAACAACAAGCATTCGAAACAACATGTATTCGCCAATATAAGACGTAAACTGTTATTTAACGCATTCGAAGACAAGCATACATTATAAAAACATGAACTCGTTTTAACATGTAGATTCGAAATTGAATTAGCACGAACGTATGTAGGGATGCCCAAGCGGGCCACCCCGTAAAAGCCTAACTTCGGCACCAATCCACTGGGAATTGGCCCAAAGTCCGGATAATGTGTTGTCAGCAAATTGATGGATTATTGTAATCCAATGCCGGAATTGCAAGTTCGGATGAATACAATCGGATATTCAGTTTAACAGCACTTCGTTCTTTTTCCAGAAAAATGCTTCGCAGTCCTTTTTACGTATCGAGCCGGTTTTTTATAGAGGGTTCGGCCTCTGAGAACATTAATGTTCAAAACCCTAAATCCGTAAGGGCCGCTCGAATTTGATCCTTATCGGGCCATTATGGGACATGGCTCGCACTGACAGATCGCAGTTATGAGGCGTGGCCTCGGATCGGATATTTTTTAAAACCGCTTGTCTCATTAATGTTCGCTGTAAAATCCGCCGTTTTACAGACCCGCGGGGTTTTCTTCGAGAAGGGACACGTAGAGGGTGCCACGTGGCGGTCGTTCCTTAGATAGTTGAATGCATGCCTTTGACTGGTGACGTGTCGGCTCGGGGCCCAAAGTGTCGCGATATCGCGACGCTTTGGGCCTTGGGCCAAAGTGTCGATATCGCGACGCTTGGCTGGGGCCCAAAGTGTGCGATATCGCGACACTTGGGCCCTGTGGTCGGGGCCCAAAGTGTCGCGATATCGCGACACTTTGGGCCCGCTTGGTCGGGGCCCAAAGTGTCGCGATATCGCGACACTTTGGGCCCGCTTGGGGTCGGGGCCCAAAGTGTCGCGATATCGCGACACTTTGGGCCCACTTGGTTTTTGACAAAAGGCTTGGCTTAAAGAAGGCTTTGAAGAAGGCTAAGAAGTTTGTTAAAGGCTCTAGAACGACCGACTTTGCTCTGCTCATTTTCCGATCTTCCGAACTGCTGTGCGAGTGGTTAAGACCACTATTTGACCTCTAAAGGCTGCCCTGAAAGTTGTGTATGTGCATGCGATCAGTGTTTGTAGTCACTTAATCGAATGGTGCTGTTTTGGTGTCTACAGATGCCCCTTTTTGGGAAGCGCTGCGGGTGACGCAGTGTTGAGCAAAAATATACGACCAAAGCACTAATGATTAGGGTTTCTTGGTAACCTAACCAACTTTTAATGCCCCAAGTATGGAAAGGGCATGCATTCTTGAATCCTTGCTTCTGACGAGCTAAGGAATTTGATTTCAAGTGTTAACCTATTTTGGTGAGGTGTGACTTGAGCTTGGACATTGATCAGTCATGATTAGGCAAAGGGCGCAACCTTTTATCCACAGGGGAACCTTGTGTTCATGCTTCGGGAATGCCAAGTGTTTGATCAATTTGATGATTGCTTGTTTACTGCCCCAAGCAGGAGCGTGATTGTCTTTGTCAATGATTCTTTGAATGCATGTCATTGCCTTGATTGGGTGTGTGCTTGTTGATTGGTGACTAAGTGTGACTACCCCCTCAAGCGACGAATCGATGAGGGAATGACCTTCGTGAGAAAAGCGACGAGTCGCTTGACCCAAGATGACTTAGGTTAGGGTGGCTTTAGATGTTTTTCCATTTGAGCACGTGCAATTTCCCGACATTTGGACCTATTTTTGGTGGGTGTTAACCCTTTTGGTGATGCCATAATGGGGTGAAATCATCAAAAACCCGTCTTCCCGTGGAGCGGTCCAGCTATGATAGCCTTCTTAGGAAAGTAGGAGAATGAGAATTTGAGCCCCGACATCGATTTTCTATGCCAAGAGGTTGAGTGCAAGAGCACTCGTGTCCGGCAATGCTTATTGCTTCTTTTTGTGTTGCATTTTTGTGATGTTTTTGTTGTTTTGATTTTCTTTCTTTACGTATATGTCATGATTTTATGCACAATGATTGATGTTGATGGGTGCATGCTACTTGATATGGATGGATGCATATGGTATGATAATTACCAATGTTGTATGTTGATTTAGTTTGATGGATGCATGAGGAATGCAAATGCATGTGATATGCAGAAATGAAATGGATGTATGGACTTGGTGAGATTTGGTTATGGCACCATAGACTGTTTAGAACTCCATTACTTTGCTATGTACAAATGTGGTGTTTCTTCTTTTTGTATTTTCTGATGGTATTGCAAGGATGAAAAGTAGCGCAATTGGTTTAGAAATGTAGCTAAGGTTTTCTGAGACTCAGACAGTTTTAACTCACTAGCCATGACTGTACTTTATCTTACAAGACTTTTGAACAAGGTATGAATCGGACTTGTTTTTAACCAAGTTATTTCACATCCCCGTGTGTGCAATTGAGTTCATTTATGTGGTATTTGTCGGGATACCGCCGATGCCGATGGGCTTTCAACCGAACCTGTACTGAGGATCACCTAATTAGCTCTACTAACTCCTTTGTTGTATGTATTTAGATTAATCTTGTGGTGTTATCCAGGATACCATAAGCTAGCTCATCCACATGCAAACATTGATCTGTACACAAGTTAATGTGATAGATATATCGTCATGCGAGAAGTTTACCGCCAGTGACCGATAGGCTATCAACCAAACCGGTATCGAGGCTTGCCTCATGACCTGTCAGAATGTTGAGAGTTCCAGGGATTCAAGGTCAACTCCCTTCTTTTTTTCAATTGTATTGGGATACTTGCTCGTTATAGTGATAATAATCACTGTTTATTTTGATTTGTTTTTCTTTTCTCTTGAGCAAGGGATATGGAGTGACGATAATCACTATTCTTTGTGCTTTTTGAGATGTGCACTGTAGGGTGTCAAATTTTGAAGTTTTGACATTTTGCAAATTTTTGACGTTTTGCAACTTTGGGATTCTTAGGGAATTGGGTAGGGAGGACGCTTGTCCTTTTGCCAACTCTCAGCATTCTTGGGGTCATTCGCACAGGGGGATGAGCAAGATAACCGTTTCGCTTATGGTAACCTGGATTATTGTGCAGGTTTCATCCTTCGTTCACACAACTCGGGAATTTTTATGTGTTTTAATTTGTGTTGGGATGTTACGTAACAAGGTGTATTGCAAGTGCAACTCTACCTTCGTAAAATCTGTTTGACTTGATACATTTCATTGCTAAAGAGCAAAATGATGACTGAATCACGAAAAACTCTTGATACATTAAGAGACCACTGACTCTAGTGTGGTAAAGTGCATGGTGTTTTTGCTGTTTTTGTAAAATGGAACAGTGTGGAACAAGATGGACTAGTAGAACCATGATAGCCTATGGTGCCGTTGACCTGTACGACCATGAATATGCAATGTATGGATGCAATGCTTGGATGCAGCTATGTATTTTTGTATTTTTGATGGATTGATTTTGGTGAATATGAAGATGAATTGCGAGAAGAACTCTCTATTTGATGAATTTGAATATGCCTAGAAATGAGATGCAAATTTTTGTTGTTTTTGGTGATTTTTGTTGTTTTTGAATTTTCATGATTTTTGACCAAGTGATTGTGGAAATCCTTGGAGCGTTTTGGGATTGACCAAGCGATTGCAAGAATCCTTGGAGCCTTTGGGATTGACCAAGCGATTGCGAGAATCCTTGGAGCATTTTGGTTTGACCAAGCGATTGCAAGAATCCTTGGAGCATTTTGGGGATGACCAAGCGATTGCGATAATCCTTGGAGCATTTTGGGGATGACCAAGAGATTGCGATAATCCTTGGAGCTTTTGGGGATGACCAAGCGATTGTGATAATCCTTGGAGCTTTTGGGGATGACCAAGAGATTGCGATAATCCTTGGAGCTTTTGGGGTGACCAAGCGATTGCGATAATCCTTGGAGCTTTTGGGGATGACCAAGAGATTGCGATAATCCTTGGAGCTTTTGGGGTGACCAAGAGATTGCGATAATCCTTGGAGCTTTTGGGCTTGACCAAAGGGTTTATGGACACCTTTGGAGCATTTGGTGTAATCCACTTGCTCTTCAGGGAATAGAGGTACCCCAGCTTGACAATCTTTGTGCACCGGATCTGGCTCTGTAGGAATTGGCACGAATGGATCGGCCTTATGCACGGATAGGAAGACAGGGTCTGCCTTCGACACTGATGGTGCTATGATATCTCCGGGTGGAAGTTGCTCGCGACCTTCCCCAAGGAGTGGGATGGACATGTGATGCCGGTGGGCCGGGTCTATGCGCCACTCATGCCCTAGTATTATGTTTATCATTTGACATGCTTCATCGATATTTATGGGATGTCGATGCTGCCGTATGTGATTGCTGTGAGCTATCTCTGTTTCATCCTCACCTTCGGACAATGTGTATAGCTCATCAGAATCTGGAGATTCTGAGATATGGAGGACTGCATCATCAGGTAGTCCTACAACCAAGGGTTGATCCTCTTCGAAAAGAGCCTCATGTAAGTTGGGCGTTGGGAGCTCCAAAATCTTGGTCTCCAGCGACTCTAAGTGCTCCAATGTTTTGCATGTATCAGGGGATTTGAGCTCCTCCTCTTTGGTTTGTTCTTGTTGAGGAACTGGGGACCTATGGAGGGGTAGTGAATAGCACCCCCCATGTCTTGGTAGGGCAGTTCATCCAGCTCTTCTTCTTGTTCTGATTCCTCAGAAGCTTCGAACAATGTGTATAGCTCATCAGGATCTGTAGATTCTGAGATATGGAGGACTGCATCATCAGTGAGTACAGTTAGAGGTTGATCCTCTTCGAAAAGAGCCTCATGTAAGTTGGGCCTTGGGAGCTCCAAAATCTTGGTCTCCACCAACTCTAAGTGCTCTAGCTCTTTGCATAGATCGGGAGATTTGAGCTCCTCCGCTTTGATTGGTTCATGTTGAGAAACCGGGGACCTATGGAGGGGTAGCTCGAATAGCACCCCCATGTCTTGGTAGGGCAGTTCATCCAGCTCTTCTCTTTGCTCGATTCCTCGGAGGCTTCTTGGTGACTTTCTAAGGGTGGCCCATAAACTCGAGTGGGTTCCCGAGGAAGGCACTCGTCATTGTTTATAGGAGTAGCCTCCTGCTCATGTCTAGGAGGCATTGGGGGTGATGCTTGATAAGGTCGCAGAGACTCGTCTCGCACTCGGGGGTTGTGCTCCTCATACCGTTGTGCTCTTTGGATGCAAGGGGTTGGCGCCTTCTCAGGTAGTTTATAGCGCAACTTATCCGCTTTGCGCTGCATGTATAAGTTTTCTAACTCCTGGCAACCTTGTTCAACCTGCGTTATTTGAGCTTGGCGGATGACTTTTCTAGCGACTGTCGGGTCGATGTGGTCTACCCTATTTTGCTCAAGAGGTTCGGATTTGTGCCTCTCATAATGTTTTGTCTTATGTGTGTGAGGGGTTGGAGTCCTTTCCTGCATAGTGTGTTGGAACAACTCATCCTTCTGGCGCTGAAGGCGCTCTTCGTTAATATGGTACAGTTCCGCTAACGATAGTCGGTCTCGCTCACGTTGCGTGAGTTGCACCCGACGTGCGAAATGCTTGACAGGCTCTAAGATAGTTGGTCTTGTCGCCTCATGTGTAGAAGGCCTAGATGCCTCTCTGACATATCTATCTTGGTCGTAGTGATCCAAGATCTCTAGAGGCCATCTCTCTCTGATGGGGGTAGCGGCATTTATCTGAGGCGCTGGCCTCAGAGTGTGACCATGATATCTAGCAGGTGCGAAGGCGTATTGCTCCCGCGATGTGTATTGTTTTTGAGGAAGGTAGGAATCTTCCTCATGCTCTCTTTCATAAGTGAGCACGATTTGGCGGACGAAGTTGGCTTGGCCTGCCTGAGGAGCCTTGTGCTCTGAATTTGTCCTTGCAGTCCTGACAACTGGAGGGGTTGAAAGAGGGATAATGTAACCATGTGGTTCCTCTCGTCGAACCCTAGGTTGACTCAGCGCTTCATCGCGCGGTGACCGCTCATAACGAGCATCTAAGGTAGCTCTCCTATGGATGTACCCCTCATGGGAGGATGTGTGTTGAGTGCTATGTTGAACAGGAGTGCTCCTAGAAGGGGTACCCCCATAGTCCTTATCTGTTAAGGTGTGGAGGGGACCGCCTTGTGTGTCAGGCCGCCAAGGTGGTATGACCAAATCCTTGGGGTTAAAGCGAAGGCGACTGGCGCCCTCCCTCTGTGCACCTTCTGCAGCGTCCGCCCTTGATTGGGCTTGGCTACGGGTGTACACCATTGTGTTGCTTCTCTACTATCTAAGCAGATTTTATCTCGTTTATGATGATTTGTCTTTTTGTGCACACCAAGCAGAAATGAACACACACATACGCAAAACCGTGATTATCTCTTTTAAGGATTGATAGTGTGTCCTAAACTGGTTTAGTGCATTTTGATGTTTTGTTTTGTTTTTGCAATTTTGGAAGAACGTTTAAATGCATAATGTTGGCTCATATGACTCCCATAAATGGTCGCCCCTTCAATATACCATTGTCGGACCGATATACCAACCTCTCTATATACCCGCCCTTACGTGAGGGAGACTATAGGTACGTGAGAGCAGATGGTACGTGGAACATAGGCGGTACGGAAGGGGAATCGCTCTGTTTATGACACCTACCATAGAAGACTTATCCTCGCGTGCATGGGAATCACCCCAGCAACACTCGGTCAGCTTTCGTCAGGATTTACGTCTAGCAACAGTCGCGATCGAGGTAATGGATGCAATATCTCAAGCCAAAGTGATAATGGAATCCACCTTTGGTCTTGCTCAAGGGTTGGGGTTTTACGACCAACGCCTTGGTTTAAAGTACCACGTGGTGTGTGGGATTCATTTTACTTTGCAAATTTGAAACAGGCAACTGAAAAAGAAATCTTTCCCTATGCCAGACAGATAATACTAACTGAAAACAGCAAGTAAAAATTGCAAAGAAATTTTCTACCTTTTTTAAATTTTTTTTTTTTTAGATAAGAATAATTACGCAGATAACTACATAATTAAATAAAGCAAGAAAAATCTTTAAGAAAATTTTTTCTACCTTATTTTAATAATTAAAAAGATTTAATTATTAAATGAATAATTACGCAGATAACTACATAATTAAATAAAGCAAGAAAATTTTTTTTTTAAAATTCTCTACCTTCGTAATAATTAAAAGAAATTAAAATGTCAGTAAACGAAATGACCCGAAACTTCGCAACAGAAAATGATATGGACGGCTAGAATCGTTACCTCCTTTCTGCCCGAAATTGCTGTTTCTGACCTCCGGTTAAAAAGAAGTACCTGTTAAGCACAAGACACAACAAGTTTAATTAACTTTCGTGATTTTTAAAAATATGGGAACCGGTCCCACCGTGATCGCCACTGAAAGCATGAGATTCCGGAAATAAAACACTGAGATGTAATAAAAATAGAACTAGTTAGATGCATGAAATAACACGGATACAATCAAATTAAAAGGTAAGAGCACCGCCTTTTTATTATTAAGTTCCAGCTCGGTTACAATAAATCTCTTGCATTTTTTATTACAACGGATGAACGGTGATCTCTTTCCGCATGCCCACACGTAAAATGGGCGGGCTGTAGTGTTGCCGCCGCTTGTGATGTTTAATGAGTCTTCGCTTCGTCTGTTCTTGCCGTAAAAGAAACAATAAACGGTTAATAGCACTCGCGGCAAGAAGACAGAACGTTTGACTTTGTGAAACAATGAATTATGTATGCAAACATTTGATTAAATGCATACGTTAAATAACTCTACGTAACCTGCTACTTTTATAAAGAACAGAGAACAACAAGCATTCGAAACAACATGTATTCGCCAATATAAGACGTAAACTGTTATTTAACGCATTCGAATACAACATACATTATAAAAACATGGATTGTTTTAACATGCATTCGAAATTGAATTAGCATACGAACATATGTGGGATGCCCAAGCGGGCCACCCCGTAAAGCTTAACTTCGACACCAATCCACTAGGAATTGGCTCAAAGTCCGGATAATGTGTTGTCGGCAAATTAATGGATTATTGTAATCCAATGCCGGAATTGCAAGATTCGGATGAATCGAATCGGATGTTCAGTTTAACGAAGACTTCGTTGTTTTTCTAGAAAATGCTTCGTAGTCTTTTTACGTATCGAGCCGGTTTTTTTATAGAGGGTTCGGCCTCTGAGAACATTAATGTTCAAACCCTAAATCCGTAAGGGCCGCTCAGATTTGATCCTTATCGGGCCATTATGGGACATGGCTCGCACTGACAGATCGCAGTTATGAGGCGTGGCCTCGGATCGGATATTTTTTAAAACCGCTTGTCTCATTAATGTTCGCTGTAAAATCCGCCGTTTTACAGACCCGCGGGGTTTCTTCGAGAAGGGACACGTAGAGGGTGCCACGTGGCGGTCGTTCCTTAGATAGTTGAATGCATGCTTTTGACTGGTGACGTGTCGGCTCGGGGCCCAAAGTGTCGCGATATCGCGACGCTTTGGGCCGGCTTTGGCTCGGGGCCCAAAGTGTCGCGATATCGCGACGCTTTGGGCCGGCTTTGTGTCGGGGCCCAAAGTGTCGCGATATCGCGACGCTTTGGGCCCGCTTGGGGGCCAAAGTGTCGCGATATCGCGACGCTTGGGCCGTGTGGGCCCAAAGTGTCGCGATATCGCGACACTTTGGGCCCGCTTGGTCGGGGCCCAAAGTGTCGCGATATCGCGACACTTTGGGCCCGCTTGGTCGGGGCCCAAAGTGTCGCGATATCGCGACACTTTGGGCCCGCTTTGTGTCGGGGCCCAAAGTGTCGCGATATCGCGACACTTTGGGCCCGCTTGGTGTCGGGGCCCAAAGTGTCGCGATATCGCGACACTTTGGCCAGGGCTTGGTTTTTGACAAAAGGCTTGGCTTAAAGAAGGCTTTGAAGAAGGCTAAGAAGTTTGTTAAAGGCTCTAGAACGACCGACTTTGCTCTGCTCATTTTTCGATCTTCCGAACTGTTGTGCGAGTGGTTAAGACCACTATTTGACCTCTAAGGGCTGCCCTAAAAGCTCGTGTATGTCAATGCGATCGGTGTTTGTAATCACTTAATCGAATGGTGTTGTTTTGGTGTCTACAGTGTAAAATTTTGATATCCTTAAAATAATGGTTGTCACGCTACCAAAATTTTAGAATCACAACAATATGTGAGCTCTAGTGGACTCACCACTTTGACCTAGGATGGCTTGATAACTAAACAGGTCAGGTCTGGACACCCTAATATGAGCCTATGATAATGGTCTTTAAAAAATGTGCTCAACCAGATTTTTGATATGTAAGAATGATGACCAAGCATACAAATGAAGCATTTCAGACATAGAAGTAGACCGATGCCTTGTCCATTGGGTTACTGTAGCAAATTTCAATCAATCACATAAAATAGAGAGAAAAAGGAAGGAAAAATTGATAAACCCACATTCATTCAAATATCGCAATCAACATGGATTTTTAAATCAGTGAAAGAAATATTACTTGCATATTCAAATAATGTAATATACAGACAAGTAACACACACACATTGCACCAAAATATGCCAAAGAGTAAAAACCATAATTATGTATTATATTCAATGTCTGATGATTACAATGATAGAGCCTGGCAATGTGCTTAGGTCTCCCAAAGAACACAACACAATATTCACCCTGTTCAAATGTTGTAATAGGGGAATGCAATCTACTATCCTAATTGTAGTGACATATAGACTCTGGCTCCTCAAGAAACTCCCAGGAAATGATCTCAGGTGAGCTACTCAACTCTCAGTAGTACCTATACAAAGGTGAGAAGAATTGAGAGATGGAAGACAAAGACAACATAGGGAAAATACAGCCAACCCGAACAAAACACTCGAAATACCTCTTGCAGAATTTTGCTATTTTGATGCCCGATGCTTAATTTTGGCTTGAAAGATCTCTTTTATAGTTTGAATTCTACAATTCTATTTTGAATACTTGGTGCATATGCAGCCACTTGGCATCCTCTCTACCACTAATTTTTGTGAATGTATTATAGCAAGAATTGGGCTATCATAAGCTGTCAAAATTAGAGAAACTATGCCACCTATCCTCAAATATTCAGGTTGTTCTTGTTCTATGACTGGCTCTGATTCCTTTTCTCCTCTGGTGGTGGTGGGTCTTGAAGTAACTTTTGGTTCAGATCTACAATTTTAGCCCTTGATCTCTAACTAATTAGAAACTTCTCCATGAAGCTTTGGGCAGTTGAATCATCACATTCCATTTGATCTATCATGCACCAGCTGGTTAGGTTTTAGTCCAGGTTCAATGAATGTAACCCCAACAATTCAACTTCTGGTATCTTTCACAACCTGGTTTGGTTATCTATGAGTCCTCTTCATCTTTGAATTTTTATTGTTCGACCTTCATCTGTTGCCTGTACGTCAAAAGATAGTCAATATTAGTCTTTATTGCTCTTGGTGGCAAAATGAAATCAAAATTTGTTATTATTATTATTAATATTGATGATTTTAGATTTATTAAATGACTTCCTAAGGTTTAACATCATGTCTCTTTTTAATTTTTAATTAATTTTATTATTATTATTATTATTATTTCATTTTCTAATGTTTTTGGCTTTTAATTTTAATTATTAAATTTCACATTAAGGTTCATATTAACATTAATCCTAAGGTTTCCTTTGGATATTAAGCTTATAATGCCCAAGAATTAATATTATCAAATATCTCCAAAGTATTCGTTCTCCTTTTAATTCCATGCCCTCAATTGTCAATGTTCTCTTCCTTGATTTTAATGTTTGAAATATTAAATCCGGATGTTTAAAAGTCTTCATCATTTTATTAAAATACCCAGGATCTCATATTTCATGCTAATATCATTTCTATAGTTAAGACCTCAAAGAAAATTCCTTTTTAAATTTCATGTCGCTCATGCAAATCCTTTGTCACTCATGCATTGAGATGGCTCCTTTCCATTAGTGATGGGTTCTCATTAGTTATTAAATTTATGCGAAATTATTTAGGTTTAATTAAAATGATAATGATGATTATTAGCAACAAAAAACCTTTATTGACGATGTGCAATCCCTGTCAGAGATACATCAATGATAGCCTCTTTCCATCGATGACGAGATCTCATTGGATGTCGATAATGCATGACTTTTGGTGTTGATACATGAGCGATGAAATATTATTGGAGCAATGAAAAGAGCGAAAAATTTTCATTGGGCTGATGAACATGAGCAATGAAATTTATTGGCCAATTATTTATCATTCTAATTAAAATGCCCTAGGTATTCGGATTAATTAAATCATTCTCCAAGGTTTTATTAAAGTGCTCAATCATTAGGGTTAATTAATTATTGCATTGCTCATATCCATATAATATTATTTATGTCGTTAATGCCTCAAATAGCCCACTATAACCCTTGTCACTGATGAAAAACCTTTGTCATTGATGCATCACCGATAGGCTTTCCCAAAGAGCGATGAAGACTGCCAAAAATGCATGGTCACTAATGTAAAACCATTGTCATTGATGCATCACCGATAGGCTTTCCCAAAGAGCGATGAAGACTACCAAAAATGCATGGTCACTAATGTAAAACCCTTGTTGTTGATGCATCGATGATAGCTTTAGTCAATTAGTGATGGTCTCCAAGTCATTCAAATTTATTTCACTAATGCAAAGTATTGGTCGTTGATGCAAGAGCGATAGTCAAATTTATTAAACTCATGTCGTCGATATAAAATCTTTGTCATCGATGGAAGAGTGATAGCCTTGGTTTATCAATGATAATTTATTCAAATTCATATATTCCTTTCGTTGATGGAAGATATTTTTTGTCGATGTAAGAGCGATGGCTTTGATTTATCGATGATAAGCTTTCTTGAGATCTGATTCTATGAACTTTGGCACCAAATTAAAAAGTGGATAACTTTGCATAGCCAAATAAGAGGTAATTATAGAGATCATGGTAATCTATACTCATCCAAGAACTGATTTTAGACCTGGTTTATGGAGACCAAATTTGACCCGAAGCTCTGAGTTGTCTTGTAGTGCCAAAAATAGGGTAAAATTCAAAGTGCTCAGAATCTTATAAAAATTTCCATGCATCTAAATGGGCCAAATGGGTACTCAAAACCGTTGATATCATCAAAAAATTCATCATGGTTCATGAGATATATCATTTTAAAGTTCACATGCTGCTACTATAAATTGCTATTTCTAGAAAAACTTGATAGCTAAAAATCTAAAAATTTAGTGCCATTGTGAATATGAGATCAAGATCTTTCCACCAGTTTTTGAATCACCCTAAATGGAGTTTTCTAGCTCAAGTTATGGCCATATCAATTTGCATCAATTTGTAGGGCAAAAGTGACGAGATTGGAGTAACCCTAAAATGAAATTTAATTATTTAGACCTTTGAAAAACCTTAGGACTCAAATTTTCTGAATTAATCAAGCCAAAATAATGCAAGTTATATGCAAATATTCAAATATATTGAATTTAAATCAATGTAGCTAAAGCCCAGTCTTCAAAAATGCAAAATGCCAACAATTTCAAAACTCCAATGCAATCAACATTCTAAAAATCTTGGTGTAAGAAACTTCAGATCTTGATGCAAGCCAAAATTCTAAATTAATCTTAAAAATATTTAGACTCTTGAATTTGATATGTCTTTGCAAAATTGGGGTATAAACCGAGTTGTAACTATGGGGTACAACATATCCATAATTTTTTGCTCTATGGAACACTTTATAAGTCTTTTGTATTTCCCTCATGAGTGATCTTATATGATTTTTTTCTTATGAGTTGTTTAATGTTTACTTCATGTGCTTCTATTGAGCAATCTTGTAGAATATTTCCTTGCATAAAGTGATATCCATTTGACCTTTTTTTTTTAAATCTTATCGAGTTTATTATTTAGATATATTTTATTTATTGTGCAGCTTGTTTTCCAATGTGCTTGTAGCCTTTTCATCCTTGCAAAATTTTCTTTCGTGTTCTCAAATTTTTCTAAGTGTTGTGCAGAGAAAAATTCATAGGAACGATTAGTGATGAAGGAGTTTACAAATGAGCTATAAGACAATCAATTTTTCTAATATGGATAAAAATTCATAATGGCCAAGAAGTTATTGAAGAACAAAGGTCAAAAGAATTTGATGATTCATAAGTTATGAAGGATATTAAAGAGATCTCTAAAGGATATTTATTTAATGAATTTTCACAAGAGGCACAAGGTACCCCTGAGGGAGATGTGGTAGTCTATGCAAAAGAAGATTTAAAAAAGAAATATTCCTCTAAAGAAGAGATAAAATTTGATATGAATATCTAAGTAATAGGATTTGGTATTACGAAAGGTGATTATCCTAGTAACTCGTATATTTTATATCATCACATAAAAATAGTTAAGGTTGTTGTATCAACAGTAGTATCCACTAAAGCATAATAATCCCCTTAGTAGTCTTCCTCAACAATAGACTCACAAGCAACACCTATGACCACTTCACAAAATAAAAATTATTTGTAGGTGTTGATGGTGATATTAGAGGAGGAAGTGCAAATGATAGCGGTGATGACAAAAATAATCCAAAAAAAAAAGGAACCATCACAAAAAAAAACAAAAAAATATTAAGACAAAGAGGAACTCCCAATGACATTGTTTAACCTACAAATTGCAAAGGGATAAAGGTAGTAGAGTAATATGGATAATATAATGCCTTGGACTTAGTGGATCAAAATCAAAATTATTGTGATGATTTTCTCACATAGATGGTAAACTAAGACCAAAGTGTAAAAATAATTAAGAAGAAAGGGGTATGTCTAATGTGGTGTACAATAGAATAGAAATAAATATAATAATAAAGTATTCTATTGTGTAGCCTAACATACCATTTAGAAAATAGTTAATAAGGTAATAATTTGATATTATCATCCATGATTTATTCACTTCAGATAACCATTGGAACATTGGACTTCTCAAATCAATATATGAATTTATAGAGGATAAATCTAAAATTTTTTGGCCAAGAATGAAATATTCGAGGTAGAGAAAGAGCACATGAAAAATCTATTCACTAAATTCAAAATGATAAATATTATACAAGATGTTTGGATGTCCAAATCTAAAACATTATGACCAAAAGAGATTTTAAAAAATCCTAACTCAACCAAGAAAATCAAAGAGGTAATCAAAAAGTACAAGAATACCTTAGTGGCTAATAGATAGGAGGAAATTGAAAAAACCACCATGGATGATAAAATTCACTGTACTTTTGTAGGTAGAAGAGACCTGGATTTGTAAAAATAAAAAAAAAATTGTAACATAGTATTTGACTAAGTTTTGAGGTAACTCCCAACTAGTGCTTGAATTAGTAGACTGGTACCTTATCCATTGGGCAATTGTAGCCAAACTCAAAATATTGATGTGAAAGAGAAAGAAAGAGAAGAAGATAAAATTGAGCCAACCACACTCATTCAAATAATGCAACAAAGATGATTAAACATATCAATGAAGGAAGACACCATTTACATATTCAAATGATGTAACATGTAAATAGAACAAAAAATAAAATTGCACATGGAAATGTTGAAAGGAGAAAGAAGGATTGTATTAATGTAAAAGATCATTACAGTGGGAGTCTAATCAAGGTAATTAGATCTTGATAAGAAAATACAAATAATTTATCATTCAAATGATGCAATAGAGAACTTTAACTCTTCGTTCAAATGATGTAACAAAGAGCCTCCTAGCTTTCAGTCTCAGCCACTAGAAATGATCTTAGTAAATTGGGAACCTCCTCAGTAAATTATTGCATAATAATAGGGAAGAAAGAAGAGTGACTAGACAAGACATAAAAAAGTAAATACAACTAACAAAGGATGGGCACTCTAGTATACCTCTTGCAGAATTTAACTATGCATAAACTTGATCATTTTCTATCATAGTAACTCTTTCATAAAGCTTGGTTATTTGTCTCAATGTGGCTCTCCTTCAAAGCTCGATGATGGCCCATAAATGTTATAACTGCAACTACCTCCATGACGACCCATAACTTTCATTTATTATGGTTCTTTTTTATGGATTGATAATGGTCTCAGTTGGTTAAAAATACCTCCATTTAAAGCTTGATAATGGTCATATATTTTTATAATTGCCTTCTCTCCTGCCTATTATAAATGCCTTCACATTTTGCCAAAAGTAGCTTCAGGTTATTAATTAAACCTTAGCCATTGATTTGATTAAATGGCTAACCTTAGCCACTATAATAAAATAAAAAAATCGAGGCATTTAATTATTTATCCAATGGCCAATCATTAGGGGTAGCTATTACAAATTCCTTTCACTTTATTATTCTGCTACCTTGGTCAAAAATTTGAGTCATTTGATTAAATTTAATTTAGAATTTGAAAAATATTATCCCTTGAATTATTCGCGTCCATGCGGGCCACCAACATGCCCAAATGCAACCACTATACCCAAATAGGGCCAAAGGATCCTTAGGCCACCTAGGTGGGTCCCTAATCTAGTGCCACAAACTAGTGCCTCTAGGGGGCCCCACACAGGAGGTGCTCTAACCACCGTGGGGTCATCAACTCAATATGGGCACCTCTTTCTATTTAAAACATATGGGATCTAACCCACATTTGATGTGGGACTAAAACATTGATACTAAATAATAAACCTTTCACTTGCACATGTTTGAGTCTACCATTCATAGGATGCCATGTATCATCACTTGTATGTTTGAGCCTACCTATCTCCTATTGCCATGTATCAGCATCTCATGAGAGGGCTAAAAAATTCTCGCTCACATTTGCATTGTAGGATCTAATGCTCTTATTGGAGTCATCGGATCTCATGTGCACTTGAAACCACCTATCACGTACTATCACCTATTGTGATTGGGGTTGGAGTGCTTATACTGTTTTGATCCCCCATACTCCATTGATCTGTGCACCCTTTTTTGAATCATTGATCGAGCTTGGTGGGGTCCACATGGTATTTGTAGACATTCTCCCTTTGTCATCCATGCTAAAAACCACTTTGTTGGATCACCCAACATGTTGTAGACCATTGATCATCCATGGAAGTATGCAAAGCATGGAATGGCATAAAAATTCAAACACAAATTGAACCTAGTGGAATCCATGCGATCCAATCTAAGTCGATCATCTTGCATCCTTCACATAGACACGCATTATCAATTTGTTGTGGGTGCGTGCACTATGATGAGCACAAAAAATGCTCATATTTTTGCATGGATTTCTAACATATTATATGGCATTATTATTATAGAATGTATGTTTTATGAAAGTTTTATATATATTTAATAGTAAATTATGTATATTATCTAATATTTATTTTTAAGTGAATTGTGTGCATATTTAGTGGTTTTTACAGTATTTTAGCATGTTTACGTCAAGGTCCCATTTGGACCTGGCACTTTCCATTTTATGGTGAAAAAAAAGGTAAAACATCCACAACAAAATAGTGAAAAGCGCTAATTCCGATGCTCGACTCCCATTTTGGTGCCCAATTCCCATTTGACGCTTGACTATCGGGCGCCCGCTTCCCATTAGGTGCCTGCTTCCCATTAGGCGCCTGCTTCCCATTAGGTGCCTGCTTCCCATTATGGTGCCTGATTCCCATTGATGTAGAATTACAGCCCGACTCCCGTTGACGTAAAATTACAGCGCGACCCTTGTTGTCGGTAGAACAGAACAGGGATTTCAGCGATGGATGCGGATGATATTTCAACAATGGATGTGGATGAAGAACAAAGTCAAAGACCATATGTTATCTATTTTTCAACAATACGTAAATATCAATGTAAATAGATAAAGCATAATATTAGACGTATTCTGTTCTGATAAAAATAGAATACGTTAAATCAGTCTAAAAATTAATATTTTTGCTTTATCCCCTTTATTCTTATGTGTTGTTGTAACCAAAAAATCAAGAAATTGATTTGCTCTCAAATGTAATAGGGCATGGTTGCATATCTTATAAATATGTAGGCCACCCCTGATAAAAATAATCCTGGATCTCAGATTTCATTTTGTAATTTTTCTAAAGCTGTAATATATTCATTTGAGTGTTTTTATTAATCTCAAACTAGCATCCGGTGAATGAATTGATCGGGTGGAAGACTGCTGGAGCTTGGGCCCACTCTAAATAGTACTCCTCCCCCTTTTACCTTGCTTTTTGTAGTTAATTTATTTACTATTTTTTTAGATTATTTAATTCTTGTAGTTTCCCTATTTTCTGTAATTTTCCAGCAAGTGCGTGTTTTAATTTTCATAGGTTTATTTTCAGTCGTGTTTATTTTTAATTCATTATTTATTTTTTTGCACTTAATTCTATTGAGTTTGGATGAATTGAAAATACACAAAGAACACCCCCACCAAACCAATAGGCACAGAGGGACTCATTCCTCGCACTACAGGCATATACTGTGCGTGACACTCACAAGTTTACGAGCTACCCTCGGGTTGACAATTAAATGGAGGTAATTAATTGAACTGTAGAAAACTAACCAATGTTTTGCCCAACATTTTGGCACCGTTGTCGAGGAGTGTCACAACTGTAGTGTATGATCCATAGGTCAGTTAGTTTGAAAATTAATTTCAGATTTCCTTGCCTATAGATCATCTACCTGCGAAGCATGAGTCCACCAAGAGCCTAAAAAAATCCAACGGATCATTTATTGAAAAAATAGAAAACACCTCAAGCTTAGAATATTCTGGAAATATTTATTAAAGAGAAAATCCCATCCATTTGAGTCATCTTATCACAAAAACTCATTATACGAAATATTTTAGTGACTAGGATGGGGAAAATTCAACAATTATTCCAAAAGTATTCCAGCAAAGAGGAAAAACTACCAATACGAGGAATAGCCTCCACAATTAAAATAGAAATAGGAACATTGTTTAACGGTGTGAAGAGTGAAATTTTATCTCTTGCTTTACAGTCAAACACATTCCCGAAGAAGAAGCAAGAATCTGAAGCAATGTCTATCTTTTTCTGTTCGAGGTGTAGAGAAAATCATGAAAAAAATAAATATTCGAAGAATATAGTAGAAGTTTATGAAAACTGTCACTTGGATCATCAGACCAGGTTGTGTCCAAAAATAATAAAAGAAAATCCAGAAGAAGTAGAAACTTACTTCGTGGATCTACCTCCATAGACACAACTATCAAAAAATTCCAGCTTACCAGTTTCACCTTCTACTAGGCCAAAATAGTTGCTGGCTCAACTAGAGCCGAATCCCAACAACAACTATTTAAATTCACTAGCTGATCAGGGAGTTATGGGAATAAACCCAATGTGCCATAATAGTGTAGAAATAAATCATGTTGCTAAAAAATCAAGTAATGAAGGACTTCCATCGTATCCCGAAAGGTTATGGAAAACCAGAGAAATGACACCACCTAAGTTTGATATTATGGAATAGTTAAGAAATCTTACTGATATCATTCCTCAAACTATCAGGTATGTGCCTATTTACACTGAAGCCATTAGGGAGGTATGCCTCAAGAAACCAGAATAGATGGTAAAAACTGTAAATTTAACATTTCCCAACACTTTGGTAAAATTTAACGTTGACATTAGATGTAGAATAGGAAAAATGACAGTTAATGAAAAACTGTAAAAACAATAGTCATCCACCTGCCTGCACAATCTACCAATGAGTTGGACGAATCTGGTTTTGAGGTCATCCAGGAAGATTCTCTTCCCATGCTGCAATGTATCATAGAACTGAATAAAGAAGGGGATGGGACAAATGAAGTCTTAATTGTATCAAATTTTAGACACAAATTAAGATCTTATCACAAGCCCCAAATTCTAGAGGCTTGCTCGATTGCAGGCATGGGGGAGACCCCACCTTCAATGTTATCACCCACAACACGATGAACGCTATTACAACGTTCAATTAAAAAAAAATTAATTAGAGTTTTCTTTAATGCCATTAGTTTAGGTTTTTCTTTTTATTTTGTTATGTTTTGCAGACAACAAGAGGCTCAGTGCAGATCGTAGGCATCCAAGGCAATCCGACCTACCAACATGTGCCGCTCCATTCTATTTTTCAAAAAAAAAAGGTGCAGTCCTTGGGACTTCCTAGGTGGTCACCCATCCCAGTTCTACTCCATGCCATAATGCTTAACTTTAGAGTTTTTATGGGATCTGCTACTAAGCGCTCAATAAAACACATATGTTGCATACGGTTTGGCACCACGGGCAGATGTGCAACACTCGGCCATGGCAGCACCAGCTGTGGCGGATAAAATATGAGCTCAGATGGTTCATAGAATTCTATTGAGCAGCACATCTCCGCTCATAAAAAAAACATGTGAAATAAAGAATTGGCTATGAAGATTTCACAAAGTGAGGGATTTTTACAGGGAGTCCGTAACAACACACGATGAAACAATATGAGTAATAGTCAATGGGCTCCATTTACAGCCTTGCCATGCACCTCACATTCATGAGATTGAATCAAACGCAAGCATGGGGGAGACTCCATCTTATTTTAAATCCATACCAACCATTTGATGAATGTTCACGTATTCATCATATAAAAAAAAGGGAAAGATGACATGGAACCTATTTTGCTTAACATAGATTTTCTTTTATTTGTGTTTTTATTTTGTAGGTATCGTACTCTAAATGCAATCTATAGGCAGCCTAGGAAACCTAGGCCTATCAGGCATAGATTCCATGAGCTTGCGTTTTACTGCTTTAAAGTTTTATTTTGCAGGAACGATGCCCTGAGTGCAATCATTAGGCAGCTTGGGAAACCTAGGCCTAACGGGCACAGGATCCATGAACCTATGCATTTCCAGCTTTCTAGGAGTAGGAGTAGCTCATCCCCACTCAGAGGGGGATACTATACCTGAATATGTAAATGGGTGTTTGTTTTGGTCTTCATGAAGAAAAACACCTCAATGCTAGTTTAGGTAGCGGATGTTGATTTTGTCCCTATTTTTCAAACCAAAATGCTAAAGGCTTGATCAACTGTAGGTGTACACTAGTGGACACATCAGTAGACATTAAAATAAAGGAAGAGTGCTTGCCTTCCATTTTTTGCAGGAGAAGGCACTAGATTCTCATTTTCTGGAGGAGAAGGAGCATGATTCCCGTTTTTACGATGGAAAGCGTCCGACTCCTATATTTCAGGGAAATGATGCCCGAATCTCATTTATACGATGGAAGATGCCCGATTCCTATTTTCTAGAGAAGAAGGCACCTGATTCCCATTTATATGGTGGAAGGCACTCGATTTCCATATTGTAGGGAAAAGGTGCCCGACTCCCATTCACCGGTAGACCGACGCTTGATTCTTGTTTTTACCAAGGAAATGGAGCCCAACTTCCATTTTTTGGAAGGATGACACCTAAGTTCCTTGGGTAAAAAAAATGTATGTATAAAGTTTATTTTAAAGCACGACACCCGATTTCCAGCAAAAGGCACCTGCTTCCTATTTTAACAAGCACCTATGTTCCATGAATTAAAATAAGGTGCCCGATTCCCATATGAAGGTGCTTGCTTTCTATTCTAATGGGTGTTTGTGCCTCGTATGAATAATCTTCAGCATTGGGAAGTGGCCCATGCCACGTCAACAGCTCATCCACGTGCATAAAGTCAAAATCTCTCATGGATAAAATTATCTTAATTTTTCTGTTAGAGATTTATGCACATTCCAAGGTCATCAATGAACAACTTTCGAGGAAGGGATGTGTGTCATCCCACGAAGACATGTTTTTTCTAATATTTTCTTGAATTTTTGTAGAAAACCTCAAATGAATAAATTGCAGCAATCAAGAACCAGTCATATGGAGAAAAAATTTTGTCACATGGGAAAAGTGCCCATCATTCTTTGTTCTAGTACACATGGTCATCATCAAACAACTAATACAAGTGCACCATGAACGTCTACATATTATACATGCACGAAACATAATATAGGTATGTACTTAATTTTTTGTTTTGTATATATATAATTTTCATAGAAATATATTTTTATAAAATAGTGCCAGCACAATCCCCATTAATTTGTCCATCCAACCATTTAGCCCCATTTGGTATTTTTTCCACATGCAAATATTCTGTTGGGAGAACACTCATGGTCATCATCCACTTAAAAATTTGGCACATGCTTTACAAAATAACAAAGTTGAGATTAAAAAAAAAATCAAAAAGTGGAAAAAACAAAGAGATTGACCATGGGGAAATCCACAAATCATTTGCTAAAAAGAATGAGCTGCCACAACTAGAAAGAGGAGAAAGAAAAATAGAGCCTATTGGACAACCATTGCTAAAAATAGAAATTATAAGCATCGGGTGTCACAAGGGCATGCCACTCTTTAAGCATGGGGGTGTCACGAGGACGTGCCACTCTTTTAAGCATGGGGGGATGATGAGCACCAAAAATGCTCATATTTTTGCATGGATTTCTAACATATTATACGACATTATTATTATAGAATGTATGTTTTATGAAATTTTTATATATATTTAATAGTAAATTATGTATATTATCTAATATTTATTTTTAAGTGAATTATGTGTAGATTTAGTGGTTTTTACGGTATTTTAGCATGTTTACATCAAGGTCCCATTTGGACCTGGCACTTTCAATTTTATGGTGAAAAAAGCAAAGGTAAAACATTCGTAACAAAATAGTGAAAAGCGCTAAGTTTGGTGCCCAACTCCCATTCGAGCACCTGATTCCCATTAGGTGTCTGATTCCCATTAGGTACCTGATTTCCATTTCAGTGCCTGATTCTCGTCTTCTACAAAAATGGTGCTTGATTCCCATTGACGCAGAATTATAGCCCGACTCCCATTGACGTAAAATTACAATGCGACCCCTGTTGTCGATAGAACAGAACATGGATTTCAACGATGGATGCGGATGATATTTCAGCAATGGATGTGGATGAAGAACAAAGTCAAAGACCATATGTTATCTATTTTTCAGCAAATACGTAAATATCAATGTAAATAGATAAAGCATAATATCAAACGTATTCTATTCTGATAAAAATAGAATACGTTAAATCAATCTAAAATTAAATATTTTTGCTTTATCTCCCTTTATTCTTGCATGTTGTTGTAACCAGAAAATCAGAAATTGATTTGCTCTCAAATGTAATAGGGCATGGCCGCATATCTTATAAATATGTAGGCCACCCCTGATAAAAATAATCTTGGTTTTAGATTTGTTGTGTAATTTTTTGAAGCTGCAATATATTCATTTGAGTGTTTTTATTAATCTCAAACTAGCATCCGATGAATGAATTGATCGGGTGGAAGACTACTGGAGCTTGGGCCCACTCTAAATAGTACTCCTCCCCCTTTTACCTTGCTTTCTGTAGTTAATTTATTTACTATTTTTTTGTTTTTAGATTATTTAATTCCTGTAAATTTCCCTATTTTCTATAATTTTCCAGCAAGTGTGTGTTTTAATTTTCATAGGTTTATTTTCAGTCGTGTTTATTTTTAATTCATTATTTATTTTTTTGCACTTAATTCTATTGAGTTTGGATGAATTGAAAATACACAAAGAACACCCCCACCAAACCAATAGGCATAGAGGGACTCATTCCCCGCACTACAGGCATATACTGTGCGTGACACTCACAAGTTTACGAGCTACCCCAGGTTGACAATTAAATGGAGGTAATTAATTGAACTATAGAAAACTAACCAATATTTGGCCCAACACACTGAATTGACCTTTGCATGAGGAAGTCTGGGGGAAAGAGAAAGGTTAGAAAATTGGTCAAACTTAGGAAATAGGATGGGAGGAAAGATATTAGGATCAAGAAATAGGTGTGAATTTAGGGCACAAAATAATTAGGCTTCGAATACTATAGGGGGCAAGGGATATTAGAATCAATTTGTGATTGAGAACTTAAGAAAAAGGCTTAAGGGAGCCAAAAATAAACTTTAGGGAATAATATGGAGAATGGGGGAAGGTGATTAAGGATGTTAAAGGGGGAATGGCTAGTGTATAAGGGGAAAAACTTTATGGATCAAAAATTTTAATTTCAAAGGCCCAAACAAAAAATAATTAAACCTTAGGAAGATAATGGGGGAGAAAAATAAAAGACCCCTATTTAGGCCTTTGGAAAATAAAAGGTGACCATGGGGGCCCAAAAATTATCTTGACAAAATACTTTTTGACTAATAAACTTGTTAATCAAAATGCTCTTGAAGGGTGAGATAAGACTTCAAAAAGACCAAAAATTTGCAATAATTGAAAAGGACCAAAGACAAAAAGGATTATTATAAAGAAGACTGACTAGGGGATTATTGCAAATTTTGGAAGGACCACAAAAATAAAAGAGAAGCCAATATTGACCTAGACATGAAAACAAAACAACCTAAAACAAGGACTCATAGGGCACCAAAAATTTGAAAATTAGGGGTAATCTCAAGTTGGATTTTGAGGATCCAACATAGGCTCTGACTAGGATAGGTGATGAAAAGACTCTTTGACAATGAATCACCTGAGAACTCCAGAATCTCCAGCAGACCACATGGACTCAAAAATTACCTAATCACCTAAAAAGAACACCTTAATCACCTAAAAAGAACAATACTGAAAGACTAAAACATATTGAGGAAAGAACACTTCTTTCTCTTTTTTTTTGTACAAGGCTTCTCAAGCCCTTAGTGCAGAATGATACAATTTCAAATGTTGGCCATTGATAGGAATTGAAAATTTTGTACCATCCAAAGTCTGCAATTTGTAAGTATGTTGGCCTGCATTTTGAAGGATTTGATAGGGGCCAAGCCATTTGGGTTCCCACTTCCCCTTTTCACCATGCTTATCATTTTTGGGGTCCCAGTACAACACTATATCTCCTCCCTGAAAAGGTTTACCCTTGGATTTCTTATTGAACAACTATGTTGTTTTGTGAGCCTACTCAGTTATCTTCATTAATGAATCCTTTCTATCTTCCTGCAACTTCACAATCTGATCAAATCTTCTCTGCAAAATATTTGGATTTTTATGATCCTGAAGAAGCAAAGATAAAGCATGACTCTCCACCTAAGGGGGTAACAGAGCATTCTCACCATATACTAGTTCATAAGGAGATTTTCCTATGCTTCTTTTGATAGATATTCTGTCAGCCCATAGAGCAAACTTTAGCTCACTGTCCCAACTTCTTTTGTTTTTACCCAATGCTCTTCTGATTCTTGTGATCAAATTCTTATTTGAAGATTCTGCTAAACCATTTCCTTGAGGATAATAATTCGTAGAATGAGAAAGCTCTATGTTGTACTTAGCACAAAATTCAATCATCTCAAAAGAAGTGAAATAGTTACCATTGTCTGTGACTATCTTTCGAGGAACCCCAAATCTTGTCAATATGTGTTCTTCTAGAAACTTGATGACCACTTCTGTAGTGGATTTCTTGAGAGGTGCTGCTTCTACCCACTTGGTAAAATAATTTATTGTTGTTATGATCCACCTGTGACCCCTAGAAGAATTTGGGTTAATCTCACCTATGAGATCTATTCCCCATTGAGTGAAAGGAGCTTCCACAATTACTAGCCTTAGGGGCATAGCTGACAAATTCTTCTTCCTTGCAAAAATTTGATAGTTATGACAACTTCTAACAAACTGATAGACATCCTTAAATAGGGAGGGCCAATAATAACCAACTCTCATGATTTTATGAGCAGTAGCCTTTGGAGCAAAGTGACCTCCATAGAATCCAGAATGATATTCTTTCAGCACTTGAGGGACCTCTTTCTTAAATAGGCAGAGAAGCAACACACCATCTGGATGCCTCCAATACACTCTACCTTCTTGAATGTAGTATCTTTGGGCCAATTGCTTGATAGATCTTCTTTTGCTTTGGGGCATATCTTCTAGAAATGACAAGTTTTGAAGATAAAATATAATGCCATCATACCACTTGCAATCAAAATTATCAACTACTCTAGCTTCATGTTGCCCATCTACTATGATAGTGTTATTCATGGCTTCCCCTTCTTTGTTAGCCATATACTTTGCCAGTCCCTATCCTCTAACAATTTGAACTACTCTGAACTCTACATCATACTGTAATAATTTAGCCATCCATCTTGCAGGACTACCTAAAGGTTTAGGCTGAGTGAAAATATCTTTAACAACAATGTAGGGGATACAAGCTATTACCTTGTTGGATCCAAAGATACATTTGAAATGATCTAATGCTCTGATTAATGCATAAGCCTATTTTTCTAGCATAGAGTATTTTAGTTGAGCACCCTTCAATCCTACACTCATAAAGGCTATAGGCCTTTCATTTTTCTCTTCATCCTTCTGAGCTAGAACTACAACAATAGTGTGTTCTAAGGCAAATGAGTAGATTTTGAAATCTCTAGAGTAATCAAGGCAATTTAATATCGAAGCTTGAGTGATTGCATCTTTGATCTTCTAAAAAGCTATAGTATTTTCCTCTGTCCACCTTATTTCCCCATATTTCTTGATCATGTCATTTATTAGCTTAGCAATCTGAGCAAAATCAGGGATAAACCTCCTAACAAAGTTAATCTTCCCAAAGAATGATCTAACTCCCTTAAGATTTTTAGGAGGGGGAATTTTAGCAATTGCTTCTATTCTTTGTGGATCAATGCTAATCCCATCCTTTGAAACAACATGCCCAAGCAGTTTACCTTGTGTGGCCCCAAACACACATTTTCTAGGATTCAAAGATATGCCAAACTCTTTGCACCTATCAAATACTTGAGTTAGATGTGTAAAATGATCTTCAAGATTTTTTGAAAAAATTGTAATATCATCAAGATACACTACTACTATCTTAAACATTAGCCCCTTAAATGCAACATCCATGGCTCTCTGAAATGTTGCCCCTACATTCATCAACCCAAAGGGCATCCTGAGGTATTCAAATGTTCCCCATGGTGTAGTGAAAGTTGTCTTATGCCTATCCTCTAGATTCACTACAATCTGATTGTAACCTGAGAAGCCATCTAATAAAGATATTCTTGATGCCCCAACCACTACTTGAAGCAACTACTCCATGTTAGGAAGTGGATAGTTATCTTTGAGTGAGCTCTTATTCAAATTTCTAAAATCAACACAAAGCCTGATTTCACCATTCTTTTTTCTAACTAGGACTAGATTTTCTAACCAAGAAGAAAATCTCACCTTCCTAATTATCTTAGTATCCAGTAACTTCTGCACTTCTTTCTACATAATTGGATGCAAAGTGGGATTGGAATTTCTTTATTTCTTCCTGAAAGGCTTGGTATCTTTTTGAAGGGGTATTATGTGAGTCATCACCTTTGTATTGAAAGTCTTCAGGTCTTCATAACTCCAAGCAAAGACATCAATGTTCTTTTTCAAGAATTTGATATATTGTTGCTTCTCTTTTCCTGATAGAGCCTTATTAATCTTAACAAACTTGGGCTCTTCCTCTATTTTGATATTAACATCATCTACTTTAAACTCCTATACTAGAGGTTTATATGCTCTATCAAAGTCATCAAACAAGCTCTCTAGAGATACCAACCCCCTAGGGATCCTATTGGTCTTCAGTTGTATGACTTCTATGGGTTCTCCAATAACATCCTTCAGTTTTTCTTCATCACTTTCATCACAAATAATGTCAGAGAATTCATTTTGCATAGTCATAAAATCATTAATGTGTATATCATTATGAAAAACTTGTAAATATACCACATTATCAGGGATAGATGGCTTATAAATAGATATGGTTGGGAACCTATCCATAAACCAAGTGTCTATCTCAGGGCTATCTACTCCAGAAGCATTAATTACCAATATATTTACATTGTGATTCTGTGCTCTAGGAATATATTGTAGATCAAAAGCTAAGAATCTATCTATTTCATCCAACATTACTTGCTTATATTGCTTTAATCTAGGGTGCTTTATTTGATATTTTCCTTTGATTTATTGAATTATTAGCTCAACATCCCCACTAACTTTGAGGTAATTAATACCCAATTCCTTGGCTTTCCTTAGCCCTAGCAATAAAGCTTCATACTCTACAACATTGTTTGTACAAGAAAATTCTAACTTGTATGGTATGCCAAGATAGCTCCCATTAATATCTATCAACATTACCCTAGATCCTGCTCCTGCCTAAGATTTTACCCCATCAAAGGTCATAGTCCATAACTCAAAAGTCAGAATTCTATCAGTTTTTGCATCCACTTCAACCTTCAGTTTTGGATCCATATTCTCAGCATCAAGCACTTCCAATAAGAAAGGAGAATGCCAAATAGAGTAAACCCCCATATCTTTTTCCTCAATAGAATTCATGATATTAACCATATTATCATTAGGATCTCTAAATTCAACTAAATATCTATTGAAGGGTTCTCTTTTCAAGATGACTTTTCCTTGCCCTACATCGGGATAGTGGCATATGACCAATCTAATTGAATAGTACCACCTAGTTGCTCTACCCAATGCCTAGAGAGTAGGATGGAAAAGAAAGGGTCCACATCTACAACTATAACATCCATTACCACACCTTTCTTAGGATATTGTTCAAGATGGACAAGAAGCCTAGTGATAATACCTACACAAGGTACTCTCCTATTATCCATTACAAAAATAGGGGGTGCTCTTTTTGATAAATCAAGCCTAACTGATCAGCTACTTGTTTTGACATCACATTCATGGAAGCACCACTATCAAGCATGTAATTATGAATAACATATTGGTCTCCATAGCCTGATGTATACCTTAGTGATATGTAGAATGGTTTAACTAAATATGGGGCTCTAACTGCATTATTCTCAAGGCCTATGGGGGCTTGAGGCTGACATCCTGATTGATCAGTTAACTTGAAGGCTCTACATACTTGATATCGGTACTTTGGGATGGTCATTAATTCCCCAAAAGTGATGTTGACCTTCTTCTTGGAAACCTCTATACCTAGATCAAACTAATATTTCTTATCATCAATCCCTTTTCTAGATTTCTGATTAACCAAGTCATTTTGTTGTTTTTGGATAATTTCTTCTGAATCAGGCTCTTCAGGAATCATTTGTTGCTTCATCTAATTTACCTTTTTCTATGAAATCACTCTTATGGTTTTCTCTTTTTGGGTAGGCCCTTCATCAATTTTGTCCTCCACTATTCTATTCTTGAGATTAATAGCATGTATTCTCTCTAAAGACTCAACCTCTTCTGTTGTAGGTATAAGCTTCCCCTACTTCATCCTATCAAATCTTGTATTAGGAGACTCACCTAAGGTTGATGCCTCTCCAAAGACTAAGGCTCTTTGTTCATGATTATTGGCACATATGTCCATATCTCTTTCAAATTCCTTTTCTCTGACCTCATCCTCTTGAGTCCAACATACATTAATTCTAATATCTTCTTCTTCAGATTCAACATTTAAATCAACATTAGAATGTAGACTTAGATAAATACCACAATCAATAGGGTTATGTGGTGCATCACAAGTAGAGCAATAGAAAGGATGATCTGATGCTATATTGTTAGATGGTATTGGGTTTGGAATAGAATCTAGATCTCTTTCTATTTCTTTCTTTTTCCAATTTCCATTTTGATTCCTATTTCCCTCTTCATTTCCATTGTTATTCTAGTTTCTATTGAAATTCCTTCTGAAAGGAGGCCTGTTATCTACTTATTGTCTATTATCACCTTGTGAAGTTTCAACAATGTTATCTTTACCTTTTTCAATTCTAGCCAATCTATTATTCAAAGTGGTAAACATCTCACTCAATTGATTAGCTATTTTGTTCATAGGATCTTGATCTATTTTCTTAGGGATAAAGAATTCAACCTTCTTGGGCTTTCTTTCAGGTTGATTGGGCTCTAAAGAGTATGCTTTCATCTTCCCACTATCAATCATATTTATTTCTATTTCAATAGCCCTCTCCATACATGCATCAATGGTGGTTGTGGCTTGTTGTCTTAATTCATAACTAAAATCTCTAGGGAAGGCATTCTTGTAAAAATAGATGGATTGATCATCATTTGGCCTTAGTGCTACTAGAATCTTATTTCTAGTCTTAAAGAATCTCCTATTGAAATATTCCATTGATTCATTTTATTTCTTCTTCATGGTAGCTAATTCTATTAGCAAGGATTGTTCATTCTTCCTCTCTCTATATTTCCTGAGGAAAGCTTGCTCCATTTCTTGAAAATTATGGATAGTAGTAGCTCCAAGGTTGTTAAACCATTCTCGAGCATATTTCTCTAAAGTTTGGAAAAATAGCCTAAGGACAACATCTTCATCATCTACCTCAAGACTATCCATGGCATACAAAAAATCCCTAATATGATCTTCATCGGTGATAACATTATTTCCTTGAAATTTAGGTAAGTACTTATGAGCTTTACCAGGGAGGGGATTTAGATTTGGAGGTAAAACAAAGGCTCTATACCTATTGGTTCTCCATTGATTGACATTTTGGTTAGCATTAGGAGCTACCATATTCACTATAGGTTGATTTACTATGGGTATCTAATTTATAGTGGGGAAGACTGATTTAAACTAGAATTTGGACTAGAAATAGGAATAACATGAATTGGAATTGAAGTTTTTCATGAGATTTGAAGAATACCTCAGGATTCAACACTCCAATGAGCAATTCTTTGCCACTTCTTCTAGATGCTAGATCCAACTCCTTCTTTCTTGATTTTCAAATTTTTGAGTTTATTTAGAGTCACCAACATAGGTGTGCAAAGAAAGAGCAAGATCTTCAATAATACTCAGGCCAAGATTGCTTAGCTTGATATCCACTCAATTCTCATAAATTTACTCTAGGGATTTGGGAAATACTAAAAAAATAAAAAATAAAATAGTACTAAGTCTTCCTCGACAATGATGCCAAAAATTATTGGGGAAATTCTTGCACCCTTGGATATTTGTCACACTGTAAGACTTCCTTGATCCAATCAACACTATGGACTTTGGTGGATCCACCTCTTTGACTTAGGAAAATATTATCCTAAGACTCTAGATAGATCGAGTAAGGTAAGGAAACCCTAGAGGTGAGCTTATAATATTTCTCATATGCTCATGCTCATCCAGATTTACAAAAATAAAAAAATTATAACATAATATTTGACCAAGCTTTAAAGTAACTCCTAACTAGTGCTTCAATCAGTAGACCGATGCCTTATCCATTGGGTAATTATAGCAAGACTTAAAATACTGATATGAAATGGAAATAAAGAGAAGAAGATAAAAACTGAGCCAACCACATTCATTCAAATAATGCAACAAAAGTGATTGAACATGCTAGTGAAGGAAGGTACCATTTACATATTCAAATGATGTAACATGTAAATAAGACAACAAACAAAACTACACATAGAAATGTTGAAAGGAGGAAGCAAGATTGTATTAATGCAAAAGATCATTACAATGGGAGTCTGATCAAGATAACCAGATCTCACTAAGAAAATACAAATAAGTTCTCCATTCAAATGATGCAATAGAGAACTTCAACTCTTCATTCAAATGATGTAACAAAGAGCCTCCTGGCTTTCGGCCTCAACCACTAGAAATGATCTCAGTAAATTGGGCACCTCCTTAGCAAAAACCTACATAATAATGGGGAAGAAAGAAGGGTGACTAGACAAGACACAAAAAAGAAAATACAACTGATAAAGGATGGGCACTCTGGTATACCTCTTGCAGAATTTTACTATGCAAAAACTTGATCCTTTTTTCTATTGTAGCACCTCTTTCTTATAGCTTGATTATTGGTCTCAATTGGCTCTCATTCAAAGCTCGATGATGGCCCATAATTGTTATAACTGCAACTACCTCCATGATGGCCCATAACTTTCATTTGTTGTGGCTCTTGTTTGTGGCTTGATAGTGGTCTCAGTTGGTTAAAACTACCTCCATTTAAAGCTTGATAATGGTCATATTTTCAATAATTGCCTCTGCTTCTGCCTATTATAAATGCCTTCACATTTGGCCAAAAGTGGCTTTAGGTTATTAATTAAACCTTAGCCATTGATTTGATTAAATGGCTAACCTTAGCCACTATAATCAAATAAATAAAAAATGAGGTATTTAATTATTTATTCGATGGCTAGCCATTAGGGGTAGCCGTTACAAATCCTTTTCACTTTATTATTCTGCCACCTTGGTAAAAAATTTGAGTCATTTGATTAAATTTAATTTAGACTTTAAAAAATATTATCCCTTGAATTATTCACATCCATGTGGGCCACCACTACACCCAAATGCAACCACTATTCCCAAATGAGGCCAAAGGTTCCTCGAGCCACCTAGGTGGACCTCTGCACTGGCGCCACCAACTGTCACCTCTAGGGGACCCCACACAGGAGGCACCCTGACCACCATGGTGTGTTCAACTCACTATGGGTGCCTCTTTGTACTAAAAACCTATGGGAGCTAACCCATATTTTATGTGGGACTAAAACATTGAAACTAAACAATAAATATTTCACCTATATACATTTGAGCCTACCATTAATAGGATGCCATGTATCATCACCTAATTGGAGTGCTCAAAAACCCCTGATTGTATCTACTTTGTCAATCTACATGCTATCCCCTAGGCCTTGACCTCCTATATGCTTGAGCCTACCTATCTCCCACTTCCATGTGTCTTCATCTAATGGGAGTGCTCAAAAAACTTTTCCTCACATCTACATCGTAGGATATGACACTATTCTTGGAGCCATTAGATCTCATATGTGTTTAAAATTACCTCTCATGCATTACCACCTATCACACTCAAGGTTGGAGTGCTTGTACACTTTTGATCCCCCTCACTCCATTGATTTATGCACTCTTTTTGAGTCATTGATCGAGCTTGGTGGAGTCCACATGGCATCCACAAACCATTATCCTTCTACCATCTACGCTGCAAATTATTATCTTGGATCACTTGACACATTGTAGACCATTGATCACCCATGGAAGTATGGAAAGTGTGGAACAATATGGAAAATTCAAATACAAATTGAGCCTAGTGGAATCCACACGACCCAATCTAAGTCAACCATCTTGCATCCTTTGCATATACATGTGTCATCGATTTATGGTGGGCACATGCATTGAATTGACCTTCATATGAGAAATTCAGGGGGAGGGAGAAAGGTTAGGTAGTTGGCCAAACTTAGATAATAGGATGGGTTCGATATTAGGATTGGGAAATACGTGTGAGGTTTGATATTATAATCAAATTGTGATTGAGGACTTAATAAAAATGCTTAGGGGATCCAAAAATTAACTTTAGGGAATAATATGGAGAAATGGGGGAGGTGGCTAGAGATGTTAAAGGGGGAAGGACTAGTGGATAAGGGAAAAAACTTTATGGATCAAAAATTTGAATTTCGAGGACCAAAATAAAAAATAATCAAACCTTAGGAAGATGGTGGGGGAGGAAAAATAAAAGACCCCTTTCTTAGATCTTTGGGAAATAAAAGAGGACCATGGGGACCCAAAAATTATTTTTACAAAATACTTTTGACTTATAAACATTTTCAAAATTTTCTTAAAGGGTGAGATAAGACTTCAAAAAGATCAAATATTTACAATAATTGAAAAGGACCAAAGACAAAAAGGATTTGTATAAAGGAGATTGACTAGGGGATTATTGCAAATTTTGGAAGGACCACAAAAATGAAAGAGAAACTAGACTTTGAACTAGACATGAAAACAAAACAACCTAAAACAAGGACTCACAGGAAACCAAAAATTTGAAAATTAGGAGCAATCCCAAGTTGGATTTTGAGGATACAACAAGGTCTAAAAGCAAAATTTGAAGAACCTACAAAATTGGAAGCTAGAATAGAGGAGGTGGAAATAGTAATAAGGTGAGGGCGAGTATCAAGAGGAACAAGTTGATAGAAGGGGTATCTTAAAGAAGAGTAATAAATAATCCTAATGGTGTATTTAGAGAATATTTGACAAAACTAACATATCTTCTAATAATTTCCTTATAAATATTGAGTTAAAGAACCAATGAGCCTTAGACCAAATATCACACTCGATAAAAATAAAAATGTGACTCTTAGGTTGAAGCTTATTCTATAACTCAATGGGAATATGATCCAAAATCCATAGGCCCAAATACCTAAAAATATAGAACAAGAGGCTTCTCCCTAATAAACTAGTTAAAAACTTACATCTTTGACATCACAAGTAAGATTTATATTGATGATTTAAATTAATTAATTAACTTTATTTGCTTAATGTCTTATATGTATTGTATTTTAGAGTATTTTCCATGAATGAATGGAATCACCACATTATCCAGAAATGTAGAAAATAACTTATATAAATCAAACACGTGATATAGGAGGGTGCCCATGGACACCAAATTATCTCACTAGACTTCACCCTTTCCTCTGGCAAGTTTGGCTTGAAAGAAATAGTAGAGTGTTCTCTGGCAAGCCCAAGGTCCCTAAGCTCATTTCCTCTAAAGTCTTGGCCTCTGCTTTGGAAAATTCCTCTCTCATACCCCCAGCTTCCAAACCTTCCTCCAAAGCTGAATCTGACCTGGGTCTTGAGCTGGGTTTACCCTTAGATGAGCTCCACCCTCCCAATAACATTCTTCCTGAGTCCATTTGGAAACCTCCTCCATTAAGATGGCTCAAAATCAACTTCGATGGAGCTGCTAAAGGTAATCCTGGAAAGGCTAGGGTTGGAGGTGTCCTGAGAAACCACAAAGGAGAAATCATCCTAGTGTTTGCATAAGGGCTAGGTGACCAGACTAATCACGTAGCTGAGGCCAAAAGCATGTGGAGAGATTTATGTTACACTAAGAACTACTACAAAAGAATTATAGTTGAAGGTGATTCCCTCAACATTATCAACTACCTCAAGAACAAAAATTGTGGACCTTCATGGAGAGTCAGAGAGTACATTAAGGAAGCCAGGATCTTAGTCCTCAATTTGCAAGAAGTTGTCTTCTAGAATGCCTTTAGATATTCTAATAAGGTGGCAGATAAGCTAGCTAACATTGGGGTCAACCTAGCCAATCGTCAAACTTGGCACGACAACATCCCAAAGGAAGTTTAGGTGCTTGCAGATCAAGAGAGACAAAAAATCAGCCTTTCTCAGTAGGAGGTCCCTCCTTAGGACATTCAACCTTATCCTCATGAATAATTTCATAGGGTAAGTTGTTAGTGTCAAGGTCCACATGGTCATTCCTATTCTTTTTGGTCTTTGGTTTTCTACCCCCATCACTCGTATGGGTGACTACCACCTCATCATCCATATGGCCCTCTGCGTTCCCCATAGCCATCCTCCTATCTCCACCACTTCCCAATGGCTAGGCCACATCATCTTCCACTACCCCACCACTTTCCCCTCCACTCCATAGGCTACCACCTTGCTAACCCCCTTTGGGTCTCTTTATTTGGAATGCACGCTAATTTAATTATCAACTTTTGGCAATGTCGTTTCAACCCTTGCAGGTCCTGAGTTGCATTTTCCAACACGGATAGTGGGAAGACGGCTAGAGATGCATTTTATTCCAATAACTCGCACAAATTCTAGAGCTAGAACCTCACTTCCTATGACGTGAACGTCTCCATCAAATGATCCACTTTAGATACCCATGATGAAGGCATTTACCACACTCACAATGACATGACATGGCAGAACAATATGACTCATACTGTGGCTAACGATCAAGATAGGTTGCATTCACATACCTCAAATTACTCCACTTATTTTGTATTGGGATGTGTGTCTTTCCTTACTGGTCCTCCTTCTTTTCTCCCAATGGTTTTTCCTTTCAGCAGTAGGATTTCTAAGCATACCTTTTGTATTGATTTGTGTATCTACGTGAGGTGGTTGCCCCATCATCCGTGTGATTTCCCAACTTATCATGAGCCACCTCTTACCAGCTTCCACGCTTGGTCTTCCCCTCCCAAGACTCGTCTAGTTTTGTCTCACCTCGCTGCCCCCCCATCTCCATCTCCTTTTAAACCCTATCACTTCACCTTTCGCCCGCTCATGGCCCCTCATTGTTGCTCAATATTTCTATCCCTGTCTACATTTTTCTAGCCATTCACCCATCCCCACCATGTCTAATAATTTTGTGGAGCCTGATTCCCTCATCTACAATGATATCTCAAAAAGGGTCCTCCAGGACAGACAATTTCTGCCTTTCTTCCTCAAGTTCTTTGGAAATGACCCCAAAATTGCCATTGCCTTCCTTGAGACCTGGGATAATAGGGCTATCTCTGTCTAACGTAGAAATTTCATGGTTGATGTACACCTTTTAGTGACTATTACTGGCCAGAATATCGTAGGTCATTCCATTCACCACCATAAGCATAACTAGGAGGTTGAATTAGCAGAATTTCAAGGGAATGATAAAATCCAAAAAAAAACCAAGAGTTCTAGCCTTTACATAAGTGAATTTAATTCACTGTGGGATTCTGTAATGAAACCAATCATGGAGTTCATCATAGTAGACAACCCTGATAAAGCCTTCAAGACTTATCACCTGGCCTTCATCAATCATTTCATAGAAATCAACCCCCTCATCATTCCCCTGTTTCTCCTCAAATCCTTGAACCATGTTATTCCCAACTGCAGTGACAAGAAAAACCATGACATCCCCTGACATCAGGGTTTGTTCAAGGTCATCTATACTCACATCCTAGCCACCAACCCTAAGCCTAATCCCATCACGACCAGCTCTACTAAATCCCCTGTGGCCAAACTTCCCCTTGCTGAGAGAAAGAAAAAGGCCATGATAAATATTGTCAAATTAAGGTTAAGGAATAGTATAAGTTTTGACAATTCCAATGAACCAGTTAGGAAGTCTACTAGGATCCAAAACATGGCTACCAGGGGGAGTGTCATCGACATTTCAAATTATGAGGAAGAACTATAGGACAAAAATAAACAACTGAAGGACTTCATCATTGCTTCCACCACGACAATGATGAATTCAATGGTAAATTACATGTTGGACATTAGATAAGGTCTTTAGACACTTTTCTACGATAGCCAACCTAATCAGGAAGTGGAGGAAGGATCTGAAGCGGACAAGGTCACAATGAAGAACAAACCCAAGGATGACAAGCTTGAGGACAATGAGAAGGACAATACCAAGGAAGAGGAGAAAACCTCAGCTGAGGAATAATCTCCATCTTCCTTTTTGCTGCTTCCATGTTCACATGGTTTGGTTCGAACTTTACTATTTTTTTGTTTCTGTGTCTCTCTTGTGTGGTAGTATACCGACAATATGTTATAGCTTTCTATCTTAAGTTTTCTTCTTCTCTATTTTTTTCCTCAAGTTCGAGGCAGGGTCCTCATTTTTTAAGTTATGTCTATAATTTTTGGCATTCCAAGTCTAAGGCTGCGTCCTCATATTTTGCTTATGTTACTACAAACTCTAGTACAGTCTTTAAGCGCTTCTATTACTATGACTATGCCATTTTGGCTGCTTTTGTATATAGGTTCAGGGATCCTTTAAAACCCTATCAGTAATATAAAGTACCTTATTTATCAAAAAAAAAATTATATCACTAGAATAAAATAGAATACACTCCAACCAAATGAAAAAATGGTTGGTATGAAGGTTATTTATACCTAATTACAAGAGAAATTTTGGTCAAGGTTAAGGAATATACCTCTAGGTTAAATAATAAAATATTATAAATTATTCATCTATATAACGTGCACAAGGTCCCAAAGGGAATTTACAATTAGTCTACATAAAATATGTTGGCATAATCTATCATAATGTTAATTTCATTAGTTTAGTTCAAAAATATGGACATGTGGGATTCCAACCTTGAACCTCCAAGCCCGATAGCAATTGATTTTAACATGGTGCCACCTCAAGCACCATCTCAAGCCTAATAGACCATGTTTAAAGTGAATTACATGAGAGAAACTTTGATTCTATATATAACTTAGTCATTTTATGCCATTTTGTAATACATATATCACGTGTTTAAAAAAATAATTATTAGCATATGTATAATCATAATGCACATGTAATTCAAATGTTCATATAATTTGGATATACGTGAAATTCAAATTTCATGTAATTATAATGTCTTATAATTTGAAATGCCATGTTGGGATGGCTAGGGATAGGTATGAGGAAGTTGTGAAAGTTGGCAACTACATCCCCTTCCCTAGGAAAATTATAAGTATACCCCTTACATTTTTTAATAGATCCATAAGTAGATATCATCAATTCAATCATCTAGCTATGTATCTAGGAGAATTTATATGAGTGTAGGCATTGCATGTAACTATCAATGATTGCATTGCTATTATATTTTAATGTACAATGTTATTTGTACATAATGCAAATGATAAATTATTGTTATATGTCATTTCAATTTTGAATATTTCTTTTGTGTACATGGTAAATATTGTTTATTACTAATATTTTCTATCATTTATTTCTTTATGTTCCTTCAATCATGGAAATTTTGGAGGTATTATATTATTTGAACCCATTGTAAATATTTATATTAGAGTGTGATTTTTATTTTGTGTAAAGTATGTTTTAAGTTAGTAGGAGTGTGTATGTGTCATGTATTTAAGTGTGTGAGGTGTCTAGTTAGGAAGTGAAAATTCTTTGAGTGATGTGTCTAGTTTAGAAGTAGGGAGTTATATGCAATCATGAATACTTTGTATTTATGTAAAATGTGGGACTTATTATGTAAGAAAGGCACTGAAAAGTCAAGTTCTTTTGTGAGTTTGAGGAGAGCAAAATCCAAGAGTCATGTCATAAAAAATATCTCATGTATCTTTATATTGGAAACAAATATTTATAAAATGTAACTCAAATAAGATTTACTTTATGCATTGCTTGAGTTTTGATCAATGATGAGCATTCACAATATATTATTAAATATAGTTTAATTCCTTTTGCATGTATTTAATGGTTGAAATTATATTTTGTATTTGGTCAGTCCTCTAGCACATGATGTAATCTTCTAGAGCCACCTTCTATATTATTCCAAGTGACCTTATAAAGGCATCCATAATAAATATAAATTTATTCTAGATCCTTCTGTAATGCCTATAAATATTTTTGAAATGCAATGAAAATGTAGTTTTTGGATTGAAACTACTTTTTTCCATATCAATCAATAAATATTTTCAGTGTTATTTTATGTGATATTGATGTTCATTTAATGGATGCATGTTGATGATTTGCTATATAATTTAATATTGGCTTTATGATATTGATTTTTTGATCCTGGAATTCATTAACCTATGAATAATAATATCAAATTGCTAATAGGAATACCATTGTTGTACTACATTTAGTATGGTCATTTGAAGTTTGAACCAGTGACCACACAAAAAATTTAAGTGTGACAAATAACCTAACATAAAGTTGTGGGAGATGTGAGCATAGAAGGGTGAGTGCAAGAACAAGCAAAGGACCAATAAGAAATTGTTAAAGGATTGTACAATAATAAGAACATAGAATTTCTAGACATATAATGTATCTAAGAGAGTTATATGACAACAACAAGGAGTTACATATCGTCGATGAATTACATAATGGTGGTAGAGAGTTATGTGATAGTAGTGAAGAGTTATATGATAATAAGTTATGCAATAACAATAAATTACATGATAGAAAATTTGACAATATGTAAACTACCAAAGTGTTGATAGGACTTGCTGACGAGGAGATACATGCACCCAAAGTGGAACGTTTATGGTACACTCAAGAGGAGGGCATCAAAATTCAAAATATTTTCCATAAATGAATAGAAGTAAATCATTCACTTAAATTTTATAAATAAAGTGTAAAAGGATAAAAGAAATAAAAGTAGATACAAAGATTGAGGAGCACACATAAGCACCATAAATAACCATTGTATTATCCATAGATAAGAATCACTTCACTCCAATAGTCAAATGAGAAGTGGGGGGTATTTATACCAATACCAAATCCCCAAATACATAAATGAACTTAACCTTAAGCTGACATAATAAGAAATACTTAATGTTAATTACAAGTTTATTGTTAGGAAATATTAGTTTATTACATTATTTTGTTATAGTTCATGTAAGATTATGTTGTAGCAATGAAGTAATTAAAGCTTACATGGTTGTAACTATGCAAGTCCTTTTTAGGTGGTTTATTATAACCACTAGCATGTATATATATCCTTTTATTGAATTAAATTATTGATCTTTGATCCCAACAATGGTATCATAGTAGGTCAAGGGTGTGGCCTCCTCAAAGAGGCGTGTTGTGTTGTAGGAAATAAATAGCCCTAGGCTTGTTGACTCTCTTCATGTTCACCAATACTCTTGATGGATGTCATACTTTCAAGCAAACATCACTACACTATCATGGGCAACAGAAGCAATCGTAAGGTCCTAGGTGGAGAATATGTTGCAAGAGCATCATCTAACTTTGATATGTCATAAATTTGATCCATGGTCATAAATTCATGCCCAAGATTAAATTTTAGTATGGTCACATCAAACCAATTGTTTTAAGAATACATTCATCCAATTTTATGTTATAATTTTAGATGTTTGAAGTAAAATTTCAATATATATCATTGTCAATATGGTTTAAAGAAAAATAGTAATATTTATCATTGTTAGCATGAATTGGTGTAATATTTGTCATCCTCAACCTAAATTGGTGTAATATTGGTCTTAGGCTGAATTAATGAAAATATTTTAGTTTGACATTGAGGTTAGGGTTTTGTTGGTAAAATTATATTTAATTTGGTAATCTATGTAAAATAATTGGTGAAAATGAGCATCAAATTCGATATTGAGAATGAGAATTGCATGGTGGTGATGGAAAAATAGTGTGACATCGAAATGGTGTTGAATGAGGATTCAAAGTATGAAATTTTTGCCATGGTGTGCTCTGGTGAGAAACAATGGTTTATCAACATGTCTATGATAGCTTCTGCTATGATGAACCTAAAGTCCACCATCTCATAAGTGAAGCACCTCATAAGTTGATGCTTTGATGATTAAAAAGGGGAATACTACTCTAATTATAGTGAACAATATAAACAAAAATCAATCTCTTACCTAGTCTGTTAGAAATGTCAGTATTTGAGAATTGGCTTTAGGTCATAGAAGATTTGAACCAAAGAAATTTGAGCGATTTGGCCAAGAAGTTTGGAAAAATCTTCCTACTCAAGATGGGGCAAAGTAACTTGGTGGTGGTGTTGTCCCTAGATTTGGACAAGGAGGTGCTACACACCTAAGGGTCTGGTTTAGGTCTCAAACCTAAAATATGGTGTTTGATATATTCACAGAACAAGGGAGATATTAATGAGGATAGTGTCTCATACATCATGGAGAACATCAATGTTCAAGGTATCATTATGGTCAATTGAATGGGTGATTATAGAGATGTTGAACCACCCATATATCAAATAAAATTTATATGATGACTTGGATGATTTTTTGGGACATGGAGTCTAGATCATGGAACTAGACATAATGCATCTTCTATATCTGTAAGTTATAATCAAGAAGATTGTGTGGTATCACAGGGTGATCCTACTACTAGTTCTATACATGAACCTTCACAATGCCAACCTCAATGGCTATGACTTTCCAAAAGAAACAAGACCCTCATCATTGTCTGGTAGTTGGCCAACAATCCTATCAAGCAAAAGAACCTAGAGGAGTTATAATTAGCGTGATTTTTTAGAAAGAGAAGTGGGTGGAGGCCAATGACAATGATTTCTAGAACCTATATTTTTACACGAGCCATTGAAGCCACTTGGGTATTATTCTGGTGCTAACTATTCTAAGGCTTACCATCAAATGCCTTGTTCAAAACTTCAAGTTTTTGATCCCTCTTTGATAGAGCAAGGTGGACACCATTAAGAGGGGTAGGCATTTCAGCCTCCACATATTGAAGCTTTAAAATTATATTTATTAAGTGGGTAATAAGTTTCAAAATAAATAAATAAAATCGATTTACTACATTAAAATTTTATTTTAATTTTGCAAATTTTAAAATATGGTAAAATTAAGGGGGGATAATAAAATTTTATGTAAAAGGTGCATTTTCAGCAATAATCAACAACTTAAAAATTTCCAAATGCAAGTGATCTAGATGAGATGAAGGGACAAGCAAAGTTGAGTGTTATTGTTAGAGCCAAAGTCAATGTCCAAGCTAGAGCCAAATCCAAGATCCAGGATTCAAGAGCCAAAGCCACAGCCATAGCCAAAGCTAGAGTGAAGAGCGAGAGTCCAAATCTGATTTCAAGTCCATGCCACTAGAACCAAAAATAAATTATAAAAGGGGGATGTTAGAAAAGTATTACATTATTTAGTAAAACATCTCACATAGTTACAGTAGTTGTAATTGCTACTAAATTAAGGTTATAGTTATAACCATCTAATATGGGTATAACTCCCTTGTATTTAAATATGCAAAAGTTAATTGAATAACTTGGATTAATAACCCAATAGTGGTATCATAGGCACTTGACAAACATGTTGTGGATATTTTTACAAAGGCACTTGCAATGTGTCAAGCTTGAATTATTTTGCAACTCACTTTGTATAACAAATAATGTAATAAAGGAGGATGTTATGAAATATTAGTTTACTACATTATTTTGTTATAGTTCATATAAGATTATGTTGTCGTAAGAGTAAGCCAATTAAATATTGTGTACAATTAGGTAGGTTTCATATTTTTGTAATTATGCAAGTCCATTTTAGGTGGTTTGTTATAACCACTAGCATGTATATATCTCCTTTCGCTAAATAAAATTCTTGATCTTTGATCACAATATTTATAAGATGGGTTTAACTATAATTAACTAGAGCACATCCTAGATCATTTTCCTGTGAACCTTCAAAAGACTCAAATTTTGTTGTAGCTAACACAAATCCAACTATATCTCCCAAAAAGTTAGAATAAAGATTCTAATTACATAGAATATGATGAAACTACCATTTTAAAATAGGGCAATGGGATTCGAGGAGTATTTCATAAAATTTAGCCCTTAACACTAGAGCAAGTTCATAAACTAATATCACCAATACATAAATATAAAAAACATCCATTTTGAGAAAATTTGGGCTCAAAACGCTCCTATATGCAAAATTTATGACCTTTTTTAAGATTTTTCCTAACCCCAAAATGCAAAAATTTGAGCCTCAAACCTTAGAAAAGTAGTAGCAAATCCTAATATGCCACTTGGTGGCAACTCATTCACTGATTATAACCACTCATTCTATGACATCTAGTAACCTTTTATTAATTAGAACATTGCCACTCACTATGATGAGGATTCACATAGGCTTTATTATTAAATTTTAGCATAGGATTAGTTTATTACGTTCATAGCATTCTAGTAGATTTAGCTTATTGTTAAGTTGTTAAGTGATATGTTAGTTTATTTTGATTGCATATAAAATTGGCATCCATAATGCCTATATAAACTTGTATTGCTTCTTGAAGAATATAATAAAAAATGTGCATTTATGTTCCCATATCATTGGGTATCAGAGCGGTTCCTTCCTACATGAATCCTGAGGTTGAATCATCCCTTTTGGTGATTCTCCCTTCTTTTTCTCTGTATAATTTTCTCTAATTCCTTCCTCTGCAATTCTACCTAATCCTACTTTGGTTTACAATGGTGTTGATTCCATGTTGGAATGCATGGAGGCATAAATTGAATGTACGCTATCTCCATGTCTTCCTTGTGCAAAGTACAGAGCTATGCTCATAATCTGTAGAGGATGTTTCTCTACATGTCCATAGCTACCACATTATTACTCACATTGCATATACGTCAACAATTTTGTTCTCTTATTTTTAGTGGATCATCCAGATTTTCCATAATCTCATAACACATAGATGTTATGGCCATTGCACAACTAGCCCCAAATTTGGGGACCCACCTTTAATTTTTAGTTTTTGGGACTTCGGTTGTCTTAAAGAAATCATGTTTGATAGGACCATAGCCATGAGCTCGCCATGCGGACTCCGAGGTTCCTCAGTTTGTGGTGTCTTCTTGTCTTCATTTGAAAGTATCCGACGTATTGATTGGTTTTCAATTCATGGTTTTGATTTGGTAATGTTTTGATTCATTTTAATATTTTGAAATTAAATTAATTAAAACATTTTAATTCAATTAAAATAAAATGAGTTTTCTTTTTTGAAATAATAAAAAATTATATATATATATATATATATATTCAGATTAGAATAAAGCCCTTTTTTCATCAATGTTTGTTTTATTTTATTAATGTTTTTTTGTTTCAATAAACTTTAATTTTATGCACCGTTTAGATTCGTTGCAAGCACTCATTACAATAACGAATGAGGACTTGCCGCCTGGGTGTAAATTTACAAGACGTGGAGACTTGGTTTGAATCAAATGGTAAAAGATCCAAATATCATGGTTCGACGTAGATGGACCCATTTCTTCCAACATGGACCGCTCGAACTCTATGAACAAACACCACACTGTGCAGATATGAACGGCTGGGTGAAGTGGACCTCGTGTATGGAGACATCGTGGTTGGATGTGACAATGGTGATTTGGATGCAAAAATAGATGATAAAGTGTTTGCATGATGGTGAATTGACAGTACACTCTAGGTTTAATAATTCAAAATCGAAGACGTGGATCGTTTTGTAACAATCGGCATCGATTTTGCATATTTAATCGAAGAAAATTCTACCGCATTGTGCGCAAGAGTTGTTAGGCATAGAGGGAAAGTTTCCTTACGTTCGATATTTTTTAATGTGGCTAGTGTGACAGATAATATTCTGGAAGTGGACACAATATTCTGGGACCATCGTCTATAGCAGTGTGAAGGCTGGAGCAGTCTTCATCGGGAGATAGAGGTTAAATGGGGACTTAAAATATACAATACATCTTATAAGAGATGTTGTAAGAAGTCGAACGTGGCCATAAAATAGATCGTCATATTATGGATAGGATTGATTATTTACACGGTGGACCCACATGAAGTAATCGACAGTGCAGATAGCGATCTAGGCAGCAGTGAAAACATGATACGTAGGCAAATTCAAGGAGGTACCATGGTTTAAATTACGAAGGAGAAGGATAAATCATAACATGTTCAAATTCGCAATGGCCACATAGCATGACAATTCAAATCAAGTTAGAAATCCATTGGGAAGTCTTTGCATGGCATTGAATATGATGTTATAGCATAGAAATATGGTAATGCAAGAGCGGGGTTCAGTGGAAGGATGTCGTGATCAAAAAGCCTCCCTTACAGCAATGTGAAACAGAATTGTCACAGCCATATTACCTGAAGATCATTTGGAAATTGATATACACGCGGATGAAATATTTTACTGGTCATAAACATTAGGATGATGTATTTGGTGTGATTACTAGGATAAATTTGATGTAGAGCGACGATGCAGGCGATTGTCAGAAGAGGATGTATCAATTTTAGGTATCATCAAGGTTCATAATTTTGGGGTGGATGTATTAGTGGTGGATGTCGGGGATGACTAGGAGATGAGTTACGCTGAACAAAGACCAGGTCCCTCTCATTGATAGTGCTATAGTAAACATGGTAAATGGTGCATGCTCATATGAAGAAATTTTGTTAAAGATTACGATGTGAGCCAGTGTAAAAGTTTACTATACTTGTTGTGATGTTATTAACTAGTTTCTCCAATACTATATTAGTGGTTGTGTACAGGATGATTTATCAGAGGTAGAAAAATGACGTTATTCTGAGATTGGTTCAGCTAGTTGCAAGCTACTTGTGTTTGCAGCAGAGATAATTGATGTTATATAGACTAATGCAACTGTACTGATGTAGAGGGATTAGTTAAACAAAGGCGGTCAGCAGTGTGGGCATTTTTCCAAACAGAGAATGCAAGCACAAGATGAAGAGGGGTTAGTATCTTTGTTGTTTTCACCTCCCCGCTGGTTGGATATCCATGTGGAGTCAAGAAATGGTTTGCAAAATTGTATAATATGTGGCTCTGTACGGTCTGCGACTGTGAAGTTTCAAGACAAGTTACACTATGGGTCCTTTTGATAATAAAATAAGCCAAGCCTATGATCCATGGAAATTTATCATGTTTTCATCCTAGTAAATGGATTATAAATTGGACGTATTGGATCATTTTGTGGTTGTCTCTATGGTTACTGGCAGTAACAGTAATATGCATTATTGAGTCCAGTATTACCACGAATGAAAGATTAACTTTCTTATGTGGACCTTATAAGATAGAACCAAATAAGTAGCAAAGTGATGCAGGAGCATCCAACAAAAGGCAAAATACCGTAAAGTAGAAAAAGTGTCGCGATATCGCGACATGTTGGCAAAGAAGAAAAAGTGTCGCGATATCGTGACATGTCGCATTTTCGCGACGTAAAGACGAGAGAAGGCGAGAGAGAGAAAAGTGTCGCGATATCGCGACATGTCGCATTTTCGTGACCAAAATACGAGAGAAGGCGCAAGAGAGAAAAGTGTCGCGATATCGCAACATGTCGCATTTTCGTGACCAGAAGACGAGAGAAGGCACAAGAGAGAAAAGTGTCACGATATCGCGACATGTCGCATTTTCGCAACCAAAGGACGAGAGAAGGCGCAAAGGAGAAAAATTGTCGCGATATCGCGACATGTCGCATTTTCATGACCAAAGGACGAGAGAAGGCGCAAGGGAGAAAAAGTGTCACGATATCGCGACATGTCGCATTTTCGTGACCAAAAGACGAGAGAAGGTGCAAGGAGAAAAAGTGTCGCGATATCACGACATGTCGCATTTTCGCGACCAAAGGACGAGAGAAGGCGCAAGGGAGAAAAAGTGTCGCGATATCGCGACATGTCGCATTTTCATGACCAAAGGACGAGAGAAGGCGCAAGGGAGAAAAGTGTCGCGATATCGCGACATGTCGCATTTTCACGACCAAAGGACGAGAGAAGGTGCAAGAGAGAAAAGTGTCGCGATATCACGACATGTCGCATTTTCACGACCAAAGGACGAGAGAAGGCGCAAGGGAGAAAAAGTGTCGCGATATCGCGACATGTCGCATTTTCACGACCAAAGGATGAGAGAAGGTGCAAGGGAGGAAAAGTGTCGCGATATCGCGACATGTCGCATTTTCGCGACCAAAAGACGAGAGAAGGCACAAGAGAGAAAAAGTGTCGCGATATCGCGACATGTCGCATTATCATGACTAAAAGAGAAGAGGAAGAGCAAGAGGGAAAAGGTGTCGCGATATCGCGACATGTCGCATTATCGCGACTAAAAGAGAAGAGAAAGAGTAAGAAGGAAAAAGTGTCGCGATATCGCGACATGTTGGCAAAGAAGAAAAAGTGTCGCGATATCGCGACATGTCGCATTTTCGTGACCAAACAAAAGAAAAAAGGGCAGGCGGTTACAGGGGCCATTACAGAGGAAATTATCGAGCGGTGGGTATACCGAACGTCATCATTGGTTGACAGGCGGATAGAGTCTACAATGGCAGCACTGAACAACACGTGGCACCAAGGTGCAATGAAAGCAGACGAAGATCAAGAGTCGAAAAGAAAGATGTTTTGAAAGCCAAGACAACGAAGAGGCACGGGAAATGAAACGAAGGGTCAGAAAAGGGAAATGGAGAGTCACGCCAGAGATTTTAAAAGGGGAAGCGAAGGCATGCACAAGGGGTCAAAAACTGCTGAGACAGAGTTGCAGACGTGAAGGCAAGAGGGCCATTCTGGACCTGTTTGGGTTGTTTTTCTTCCAGAGTTGGAAATGTTGTAAAATAAAAAAAAAATAAACTATCTTTCGAAATAAAGGAGTTTATTTGGCAGATTGCTGCCATTTCTGTAAATCTTTTCAAGTTGTTTAATGAGAATTGGGATTTTTGGATGAGCAAATTTTGGCTCCCCATCAAGTGGTATCAGAGCGGGAGTTCCTGAGTGTGTGAGCAGATCGTCGAAAGTGAGGCAGTTTGCACCAAGATCTATGGAAGAGCTTAGGGTTCCTAAGTGTGTGAGCAGATCATTGAAAGTGAGGCAGTTTGCACCAAGATCTGTGGAAGAGTAAGGGTTCCTGAGTGTGTGAGCAGATCATCGAAAGTGAGGCAGTTTGCACCAAGATCTATGGAAGGGTTGTGAGAAGAGAGCGAGGAAGAATGCCTCCATGAAGAAACCATGGTGGTGGGAGAAATGTGGTACCTGAAGAAGATTTCAGAGCTTTGTAGAGGCAAGTGCAAGCCCTGCAAGAGGAGTTGCGAAGAGGGGTTGAGCCAAGGAGAGAAGACCGTAGTGAAGATGAAGCTTGGGAGGTTGATGATCCATCGGATGAAGAAGAAGCAATGGATCCTGTAGAAGCTAGATTAGTTAAGGCCATATCTCGGATCGGGAAGAAGACAAAGTTTGATGTCTCCACGTATTCTGGGAATCTCAATCCAGAGGAGTTGATTGATTGGATCAATGATATGGAGGAGTATTTTGAGTATGAGGAGGTTGTAGATCCAGATCGGATCAAGTTTGCAAAAATGAAGTTGAAAGGCCATGCTTGCATATGGTGGAAAGAAGTGCAGCTAGAAAGAAATAGAAGTAGAAAGGAAAAGATAACCAGATGGGATCGAATGGTAGAGAAGTTGAAGAGGCAGTTTATTCTTGTAGATTATGAATTGGATCTGTTGAGAAAAATGTAGAGTTTGAGACAGTCAAACAAATCTATCAAAGAATATACAGAGGAGTTTTACCAGATCTCAATCAGAACTGGCCATTCTGAGGCTAACAAGGAGAAGGTAGCCCGTTACATCAATGGATTGAGAACCAGTATTCAAGAAGAGTTGAGTCTGGTTAGGATGAGCACCATTGAGGATGCTTACTAGTTTGCTCTAAAAGTTGAAGAGAAGCTGAACATAAGGTTTGAGGGTAAGTAGAAAGGAAGAGGTCATGGAGAAAGAACTAGTGGAAGAATAGATGGAGGACAAGATGAGAAGAAAGAAGAAGATAGCAGTAGTCAGGATCAGAAGGGAGATAATGATTATAGATCTCGTGGTCAGAACAACTACCAAAGAGGAAGAGGTAGATCTGGACGTGGGTATGGAAGAGGAGGATTTCGTGGAACCTGTTTCCATTGTGGGGAAGAGGGACATCGGGCATATGAGTGTCCCCAACACCAAGAGAGGACGAATAGGAGACCTGAGGGTCATGCTAGAGCTGCTGTAGCAGATGAAGGTGCTGAATCAGAACATTCTGAGGAGGTAGAGAGAGGAGAAGTTATGGTCACAAGGAGAACCTTGTTGAATGAGGAGAAAGAACTAGACCAGAGGAAGAGCCTATTTCGCACAAGGTGCAAATGTTCAGGTAAGGTCTATAATGTTATTATAGATAATGGTAGTACTGATAACTTGGTCTCTAAAGAAATGGTTACTAAGTTACATCTAGAGAGGAGGAGACACCCGCATCCATACCAGATTGCGTGGTTGCGGAAGGACCATAGGGCATTGGTCAGTGAATAGTCCTTAGTCAAGTTTAATATTGGGAGATACCAGGATGAGGTCCTGTGTGATATCCTGCCTATGGATGCTTGCCATATGCTGTTAGGAAGACCATGGCAGTTTGATCACCGTGTAGTCCATGATGGACATACCAACACTTACTCCCTAACAAACGAAGGAGTGCGCCATAAACTAAAGCCACTGAAGGAGATGGATGAAAAGAGTTTGCTGACAACAATGAGAGTGGAAGTTGTGGGGTTTGAAGAACTTAAGGGTTTGTACCCTAAAGACCTAGATTTTGTTGAAGCTTGGAGAGCTTGTACAACCCCAGTTAAAAAGAAGGTGACAGAATAGTACAGAAGTGAAGGTCACTTCTCAATCCACCTCGGTTGTCTGATGCAGGAGCATCCAACGAAAGGCAAAATATCGCAAAGTAGAAAAAGTGTCGCGATATCGCGACATGTCGGCAAAGAAGAAAAAGTGTCGCGATATCGCGACATGTCGCATTTTTGCGACGTAAAGACGAGAGAAGGCGAGAGAGAGAAAAGTGTCGCGATATCGCGACATGTCACATTTTCGTGACCAAAAGACGAGAGAAGGTGCAAGAGAGAAAAGTGTCATGATATCGTGACATGTCACATTTTCATGACTAGAAGACGAGAGAAGGCGCAAGAGAGAAAAGTGTCGCAATATCGCGACATGTCGCATTTTCGCGACCAAAAGACGAGAGAAGGCGCAAAGGAGAAAAAGTGTCACGATATCGTGACATGTCACATTTTCGTGACCAAAGGACGAGAGAAGGCGCAAGGGAGAAAAAGTGTCACGATATCGCGACATGTCGCATTTTCGTGACCAAAATATGAGAGAAGGCGCAAAGAGAAAAAGTGTCGCGATATCGCGACATGTCACATTTTCGTGACCAAAGGACGAGAGAAGGCGCAAGGGAGGAAAAATGTCACGATATCGTGACATGTCACATTTTCACGACCAAAGGACAAGAGAAGGCGCAAGGGAGAAAAAGTGTCGCGATATCGCGACATGTCGCATTTTCGTGACCAAAAGATGAGAGAAGGCGCAGAGAGAAAAAGTGTCGCGATATCGCGACATGTCACATTTTTGCGACCAAAGGACAAGAGAAGGCGCAAGGGAGAAAAAGTGTCACGATATCGCGACATGTCGCATTTTCATGACCAAAGGACGAGAGAAGGCGCAAGGGAGAAAAAGTGTCGTGATATCGTGACATGTCACATTTTCGTGACCAAAAGACGAGAGAAGGCACAAGAGAGAAAAGGTGTCACGATATCGCGACATGTCACATTATCGCGACTAAAAGAGAAGAGGAAGAGCAAGAGGGAAAAGGTGTCATGATATCGTGACATGTCGCATTATCGCGACTAAAAGAGAAGAGAAAGAGGAAGAAGGAAAAAGTGTCGCGATATCATGACATGTTGGCAAAGAAGAAAAAGTGTCGCGATATCGCGACATGTCGCATTTTCATGACCAAAGAAAAGAAAAAAGGGCAGGCGGTTACAGGGGCCGTTACAGAGGAAATTATCGAGCGGTGGGTATACCGAACATCATCATTGGTTGACAGGCGGACAAAGTCTACAGTGGCAGCACTGAACAACACGTGGCACCAAGGTGCAATGAAAGCAGACGAAGATCAAGAGTCGAAAAGAAAGACGTTTCAAAAGCCAAGACAACGAAGAGGCATGAGAAATGAAACGAAGGGTCAAAAAAGGGAGAGTCACGCCAGAGATTTTAAAAGGGGAAGCGAAGGCATGCACAAGGGGTCAAAAAACTGCTGAGATAGTGTTGCAGACGTGAAGGCAAGAGGGCCATTTTGGACCTGTTTGGGCTGTTTTTCTTCCAGAGTTGGAAATGTTGTAATAGAAAAAATAAAATAAACTATCTTTCGGAATAAAGGAGTTTATTTGGCAGATCTGCTGCCATTTCTATAAATTTTTTCAAGTTGTTTAATGAGAATTGGGTTTTTGGTTTGAGCATATTGGCTCCCCATCACAAAGGCATTACGTTACCAAAGGCCCTATAAATAGTTTGATGTCATAAGAATTTGTTGGGAATGGCTTTAATTAATGGACGTTAAAAAATACAATAATGGTAAAATACATTTCCTGTGTTGTTTTGTTATGAAGGCATTAAGAAAAGGGAACAAAGATGTTACAAGGTTCATCATGTCAATGAAACGACGGGAGACAAAGAGGTAAAAGGAGTGAAGAGTTGGCTTGGAAAGGTTTAAATATGGCATTGAGGATCCGGAATATGGCTGGTTTTTTTGGAACATAAATGAGGTGGAAGAAGATTGGAAGGCTTTTTGGACTATGGCCAAGATTCTGGTCTCATTGTTGTATGCAGGGAAATAGATTTTTGAATACAATAAGATTTTATTGCCCATATTTCTTTATGTGTTAGATTTGTTTTTAATGGTATCTTATGCATTAAGTCGGTTGCATCATTTAGATAACTTTAATGCATGTTTACCTTTTCTCCTTAGACTCTCACCATAACCGGATCTTAGATTGTGTGGATGCAAGTCTAACCCGGTTGTGTTTTGTATTTAGGATCTAACATTTTCTGTAGCATAGGCTGGATTAGGGTTCTATAGTTTCTCTTTGGTCGTTTTTCATATTCTAGTCCATATTCCATTTTTTTATTTTTTATTTTTTTTTTTCTAACCCTTCCCTTTTGCATTTTTTTTAAACTACTTCAAGCAAAATAAAAATTAAAAAAAATTAAAACTCCAAAAACAAATGCACGGATGTGAAGAATAAGCTTTAACGCTTCATTTAGAATAAGTTTGATTCCATTTTGAAGCCATTTCAAAATTATAAAAATTATTCAAAGTTGCTATTTTATAAGGAATTTTGTAATTTCAAAATTTGACATAATTTCACATTTTGAAGGTAAATCAAATTTCAAGCTTTGCATTTCATTTTTCAAGCAATAAATTAACTTCCCTTTATGAAAATTACAATTTCATTAAAGGGGGGTAATTTATATGGCATTTCAAAGGTTATTGTTTTTAAAGTAATAAATTAACCTCTCTTTATGAAAATTTCAATTTCATTAAAGAGGGGTAATTTATTTGGCATTTCAAAGGCTATCACATTTTAGAATTTAGTCATGCAAATTTATTTTCTTTTCATTCACAAAGCAAGCTAAAATGAATCCAATCATCATTTAAGATTCACATTTTAGAGATAGATTTTAATCTTTTGTTTCATGCTCAAAGCAGGATTTAAGGAAGATAAAACTTGTTTAAAATATGCTTAACCAAAAGAAGATAAAATCTACCTAAAATACTCCAAGATAAAATGAACTAAGGATTTTACATCGTGGTCATATGAGGGCCAATCACATTTTCTTTTCCTTTAAGTTTCATGAACAATCAATAGCATAGTGTAATAAAATAATACCAACATAGGCCCCTTGTTAACAGTTATTTGTAAATCACTAAGGTATTCCTAGCACTTATTTGATACATCTTCACAAGATTACAAGCACACATTAAGTAAAAGGAACCTTGGAGAAATTTTGATTTCTTTGCAAGAGAGGGTTTTCTAATCAAAATCCTAACTATGAGTGTGGTTTTGCAATTGGGCAAAATTACCACTCAACATTTTGGTGCTAGAAGGAGGGCTTGAATTGGTTTACTTTATTGCTATTTAGATGCTAAATTGTTCATGTTTACTTGAAAGGCATTGGTCTTGACTAACAAGGCTTTGTTGACTTGTGATCACTTTCATTGATTCAAACATTCTCTAATTGATGATGCATTGATGCTAACCTTTTGCAAATTTGAGAATGTTCTTTAATGTCATGGTTTAATTGATGCATATATTTTGGTTGATGCTAACACGATGATCTATATGTTAAAAATTTGATATTTGTTAGTCATTTCATGCTTCTTTGCAAGATATATTTATTTGACTAACAAGATTGGTACTAAAGTTATATTCTTTAAGGTCCACTAATGGCATTGTTTACTCCAACCAGGGCAGGAATTGCATCTTGGATAGGGGATTATTATAGCCATTTAAATAGGCCTACCCATCAAATCCTTGAAGGTGTAGAAGATTATTTACCTCAGTTTTGGCATGATGTGGACTCGACTAAGGAACATATTCAGAGATACAAGGACATGTTAATTCATTTACGAATTATGCATGCAGATTTTCCTTGTAGGTTGTTTTCATACACATTGGATGAGGTTGCATTTGATTGGTACATCCACTTACCTCAAAGTTCTATCACTTCTTGGGCTCTACTAGAAGCAACATTTATCAACCATTTTGGAAAACTGGTTGACCCAGTTGTGATAAAGAATCAGTTTATCTCTATCTGTAAAGAACCTAATGAGTCCATGAGCCAATTTAATGAAAGGTTCCATAGGTTGTATATCAAAATGGATACACATTACATCATTTCAGAAGAAGAAGCCATTCAAATTTACATGGGAGCCTTAGACCCCTTAACTACTACTCTTCTAGGGAAAATTCTTAAAGATCCATCCTTGCCTAGAGCCTATGAGGATGCAATAATAGTAGAACAATGGTGGATTTCGAAAGGGGGTGATGTGGATCAATTATCATTACTTAACCCTAAGGCTCAAAATTAGACACCACCCATGAGTCAAGCTGAGGTACAACCTTCTCCCATGATGAACTATTCTTCAGGAGGTATGGATTCCAACCAATACCAACCATCTAATCTAGCACCCTTGAATCAAATGATGTCTAATGTGAACAATCAATGGGATGAATTTGAATGTCCAAATTTTACAACCACCTTAGATATCATCCAAGAGGAGGTGCAAGTTGCAAATTCAATACCCACCAATGAGGATTATGGTGAACAAGCCCATCAAGATGTAGAGATTGACTCAAAGTTGAAAATGTATGAGCCTTTAGAAATAAAGGGCTTGGAGTCATTATTTACACAAGAGGATTGGGATAATCTTAGAAAGAGTGAAAGGAATCTGAAAAGGAGTCAATAGATTAATCTAAAAAGTCACCGAAGATATGATAGAATTTCATCACTTGTTTTTAGAGGACAATTATTATGATGATCAAGAAATCCAACATGAGTCAAGTTATGACTTAGAGTCATTATTTACAAATGAGGATTGCAGTGATCACACAAATATGAATACAAGAAATGATTCCATCGTAGAAACCCTTGAGTCACCAAAAATGATTGAAGGAGAATTTGAAGAAGAGTTTCTTGAAGAATCTGAAGATTATGAGGAAGATGTAATATAATTTCATCTCATGGGTCTAGACAAAAATTATTGGAAGAAATATATAGAATCATTTGTTACTCCTATGTTCTCTAATGAAAATTTCTCTTTGTTGGGTATGCAGGACGCTGAAATTGCTACCTCACATGAAGAACTTGCAATTCTTGAACAATCTGAAAATGAAATGAAAGAAGGGATGGAATCTCATCAAATGTTTTAGGAAGATAACTATTGTAATGATCTAGAAATATATGGGGAATCATTGGTTTCTCACATTCCTACTGATGAAATGTCTATTTCACTTGATATGCAGGACATTGAAACCTCCATATCACATGAAGATTTTGCAATCCCTGTGCAATCAGAAAATGACGAACCATTTGTAGAAGTAGAGAAGGTTCCAAGACTCAATTATTTTGAAGATGAGTTTATTGAACACCTCGCCAAAAGAGAAAAATATGAAATGATAAATGTTTCCTATGATCCATTTGTTGTGGATGAAAGAGGGGAATCTCTCACTTTGTTCTCATTTGAGGGGCAAGAAATTGAAAACCTAGTTTCACCTAAGGATCCTATAATACCTATGTTACCTCAGATAGAGAAAATTCTAGAACCTGAATGGTTTGGGTTTGATATCATTGATGATCCAAATGAAAATGTTGCTTTATTTGAAACAACTCAAATAGTTGATCAAGAAGATGTGTTATTTAACACATCCCTTGACCAACAATATTCATGGTTTGAAAAGGATGGGCATATTTTTAATTGGGTGCCTAATTTTGGTGTTTTTGAAAAATAGGTCATGGACAAAGAAGAAGTGCTACATGATGATGATGATGGAGATCATGAGAAAAAAAAAGTTACAAATCCTCTCCAAATATTGGTAAATGGAAATGCATCAAAGGTAAAATCTCACCTTTTGTGTTCCACCATCCAAATTCCAGGTAAAAGTTTGCATAGTCATTTATTGGATTCAAATGCTAGTAATGATGAAATGCCATTGGAGGTTAATGAAGAACTAGAGTTGATTTCTACTCACACCTCTAATGAGAATGCTTTGTTGAATGAAAAAGAAGTTGATGTGCTTGAAGTGTTAAATCAGGTTCATAATCAATTAATTATTGAATCTAGGATAAAAACTTATAATGATCCTCATTTAGTAGATATCCTAGATGCTTGCAAATTGTTGCATAAGTTTGATTGGCCTAAAAACATGGAAAATAACTTGACTTTGAAATTTTTAGAAATAGGCTCCTACTTGCAAAACCTTATTTTTGAAAAGGAAAGCCTAATTCTGCATCATAATTTAAATTGTGAAATTTACATTTTAAGGAATAGAGAAGAAATAATTGAAGATCAATTATTGTCTTATCAATTTGATGATTTGAAACTCCACTATGGGATTGCTAATGGAACTAAATCAAATTGGTGGGGTGAGAGAGGCAAAATGAGGGTTGTTATATTGTTTGGCCTAATCTTACTTTGGTTGGATTTCTATAAATCTTGGCATGCTTATCATGATATATGTCTTTTAAAATGTGCTAATCGTGTTTGGGATCCAGGGAAGTGATATCCCAAATTTTTGCATCATCCTTGTACATTATTGTATATAGTTTGGTTTTCATGTTTTTGTTTTAGTTGTCTATTTTGTGCTTTATCCTTAGTTGTGGGTTTGACAAGTTGTTGTTTGCTTTCTTGTTAGTTTGCATTAGGTTAGGTGTTGGTTTTATTTCCAAGTTTTGGTTTGTGAGTTTTGCATTTTGAGGTTGGTCCCTCTGTTTGAGGTGATGTTTCATGGTCACTACTAATGGCCTCTTGATCATTTTTGTGTTCCTTTGTCATGAAGGGTGAATTGCCTATCACGTGGATCAAGGAAAAGGGGATGAAGTTGTTTAGTAACCTCTCCTAGATTTTGGGACTAAGATAGTGAATTTTGGAATACTGAATCATTTTGCTAAAGCTACACACGAACACATCATATTAAAGGGTATGCTTTGAAATATTGAAGGATGAAGTCATTTTGGTTTGCAAATTAAGGCAAAAAATCTAATATGCTCCATCTTTCAAATACTCTCTAACCCATGTGGTGCATAAAATTTTACAAGGCATATAAAAAAAAATAAACAAGCAAAGGAAAACATGCTAAAATTAGTCACCAAGTTTAGATAAACTCTACCGGGGCTATAGACGCCTGACTGGCAGTAGGGCTCTATCTAGACAAAGCTTGTTCAAAAAAAATGGCTTTGCAAAATATCAATTAAACACATGGGTAATTTAGATAAACCCTACCGGGGCTATAGACGCCTGATTGGTAGTAGGGCTCTATCTAAATAAATTTACTTTTGGGAGCAATATTTCTATAGCCTAAATGCAAATCAGGTGATGGAATTCGGATGGTTTTCAAGCATACAAAATAAAATCACTTTCACACACTTTAAGCTAAAGCAAATGTTCATGTGTTTCCATTTGAAGCTATCTACCCCACCTTCTTGGATGTTGCTAGATGATTTGTCTTTCTGATCTTTGGTTTGTTTGTTTTTAGAACTGGGTTCTTCACCCAAAATGCTCAGGAGCATTTCCTAGAAGAGTCACCATTTGTTGTGGCCATTCCACAACCTACCCCAAATTTGGGGACCCACCTTTAATTTTTGGTTTTTGGGACTTCGGTTGTCTTTGAGCAATCATGTTTGATAGGACCATAGCCATGAGCTCACCATGCGGACTCCGAGGTTCCTCAGTTTGTGGTGTCTTCTTGTCTTTGTTTGAAAGTATCCGGTGTGTTGGTTGGTTTTTGTTTCATGGTTTTGATTTGGTGATGTTTTGATTAATTTTAATGTTTTGACATTAAATTAATTAAAACATTTAATTAAATTAAATTAAAATAAAATGATTTTTTTTTTGAAATAATAAAAAATTAAAATATATATATATATATATATATATATATATATATATATATATATCTAAAATTAAAAAATAATAATAAATAAATAAAATAAAATATAAATAAATAAATTATATATATATATATATATATATATATATATATATATATATATATATATATATATATATATATTTAGATTAGAATAAAGCCCTTAAGGGCTAATCCTTTTCATCCATGTTTGTTTTATTTTATTAATGTTTTTTTGTTTCGATAAGCTTTAATTTTATGTGCCATTTGGATTCGTTGCAGGTGCTCATTACAATAATGAACGAGGACTTGCTGCATGGGGGTAAATTTACAAGATGTGGAGACTTGGTTTGAATCAAATGGCAGAAGGACCTGAATATCATGGTTTGACGTAGACAGATCCATTACTGCAAATGTGGACCGCTCAAACTTTGTGAATGAATATCACATTGCACAGACATGAACGGCTTGGTGAAGTGGACCTTGTGTACAAAGACATCGTGGTTGGATGTGACAATGATGATTTGGATTCAGACTATCCAAAGATGAGTTGGTGATGCAAATACGGATAGGGCCAAAGCTGATGAAGTTTTTACATGATGGCGAATCGATAGTACACTCAAATTTTAATAGTTCAAAATCAAATACATGGGTCGCTTTGTGAAAATCGACATTAATTTGCAGATTTAATAAAAGAAACTTTTGCCACATTATGTGCAAGAATTTTTAGGCATAGAGGGAAATTTTCCTTACGTTTAGGATTTTTCAATGTGGATAATGTGATAGATAGTATTTTGGGAGTGAAGATAGTATTCTAAAAGTGTCATCTACAGCAGCGTGAAGATCGAAGCAATATTTTTCGAGATATAGAGGTTAAATGGGGACTTCAAAGATATAGTGCATTTTATCGAAGATGTCACAAGAAGACAAACGTGGCCATAACATAGACCATCGGATTATGGATAGAGCTGATGATTTACATGGTGGACCTGCATGAAGTAATCAATAGTGCAAATAATGATCTAGGCAGCAGTGAAAATGTGAGATGCAAGAAAATTCGAGGAGGTGCTATGGTTTAGGTTACAAAGGAGAAGGATAAATCATAGTGTGTTCAAATTTGCAATGGCCACACAGCATGACAATTCAAATCAAGTCGAGAATCCATTGGGAAGTCTTTGCAGGGCATTGAATGTGATGTTACAATATATAAAGCTGGTAATGTGGGAGCGGGACTCAGTGGAAGGATGTCATCGTCAGAAAGCCTCCCTCACAGTGATGTGAAACAGAATTGTAGCAACCATATTACCTAAAGATCATTTGGAAATTGATATATGTATGGATGGAATGTTTTATTGGTCATAAATATCAGGATGATATATTTGGTGCGATTATCGAGACAAATATGGTGTAGAGTAGCGATGCAGGCGATTGTCATAAGAGGATGTATCAATTTTGGGCACCATCAAGGTTGATAATTTTGGGGTGGATGTATCAGTGGCGGACACCGAGGATGACTAGGAGACGAGTTATGCTAAAAAAATACCTGGTCCCTCTCGTCGATAGTGCTACAGCAAACTTGGTAAATAGTGCATGTTTGTATGGAGAAATTTTGTTAAATATTATGATGTGAGTTAGCGTAAAAGTCTACTATACTTGTTGTGATGTTATTAACTACTTCCTCTAATGCTGAATTAGTGGTTGTGTATCGGATGATTTATAAGAGGTAGGAAAATGACATTATTTTGGGATTGGTTCGGCTAGTTGCAAGCTAATTGTGTTTGCGACAGAGATAATTGATGTTATATATACTAATACAACTGTGCTGATGTAGAAGGATTAGTTAAATAAATGCGGTCAACGATGTGGGTATTTTGCCAATTAAATAATGCAAGCACAAGATGAAGAGGGGTTAGTATCTTTTTTGTTTTCACCTCTCCATCGGCTGGATATCCATGTGGATCCGAGGAATGGTTTGCAAAATTGTAGAATATGCGGCTCTGTACAGACTACGACTGTGAAGTTTCAGTACAAGTTACACTATGGGTCCTTTTGAAAATAAAATGAGCCAAGCCTAGGATCCATGGAAATTTATCATGTTTTTTGTGTTGGTAAATGGATTATAAATTAGACGTATCGGCTTATTTGGTGGTCATCTCTATGGTGATTGATAGTACTGGGAATATGTGTCATTGAGTCTAGAATTACCATGAGTGAAAGATTAACTTTCTTATGTGGGTCTTATAAGATAAAACCAAATAAGGAGCAAAGACGTTACATTACCAAAGGCCCTATAAATAGTTTTACGTCATAAGAATTCTTTGGGAATGGCTTTATTTAATGGACATTACTAAATATAATAATGGTAAAATACCTTTCATGTGTTGTTTCGTTATGAAGGCGTTAGGAAAAGGGAACAAATATATTACAAGATTGAGCATGTCAATGAAACAATGGGAGACGAAGAGGCAAAAGAAGTAAAGAGATGAATTGGAAAGATTTAAATATGGCATTAAGGATCTGAAAAATGGTTGGTTTTCTAGAATAAAAAGGATATGGAAGAAGATTGGAAGGCTTTTTGGACTATGGCCAAGATTCTGGTCTCATTGTTGTATGCAGGGAAATAGATTTTTGAATACAATAAGATTTTATTGCACATATTTTTACATGTATTGGAATATTTTTATGGTGTCTTATGCGTTAAGTCAGTTGCACCATTTAGATAACTTTAATGCATGTTTACTTTTTTTTCCTTAGACTCTCGCCATAACCAGATCTTAGATTGTGTGGATGCAGGTCTAACCTGGTTGTATTTTATATTCAGGATCTAACGTTTTCTGCAGCATAGGCTGGATTAGGATTTTGTAGTTTCTCTTTGATCGTTTTTCATATTGTAGTCCATATTCCTGATTTTTTTATTTTTTTTTCTAACCCTTTCCTTTTGCATATTTTTAAACTACTTCAAGCAAAATAAATAAATAAATAAAAATCTAAAAACAAATGCATACATGTGAAGAATAAGCTTTAATGCTCCATTTAGAACAAGTTCGATTTCATTTTGAAGCAAATCTGAAATTATAAAAATTATTCAAAGTTGTTTTTAAAGGAAGTTTGTAATTTCAGATTTTACATAATTTCACATTTTGAAGGCAAATCAAACTTTAAGCTTTGCATTTCATTTTTCAAACAATAAATTAACTTCCCTTTATGAAAATCACAATTTCATTAAAGGGGGATAATTTATAGGGCATTTTCAAGGTTATTGTTTTTAAAGTAATAAATTAACCTCCCTTTATGAAAATTTCAATTTCATTAAAGAGGGGTAATTTATTTGGCATTTCAAGGCTATCACATTTTAGATTTAGTCATTTAATTATTTTCTTTTCATTCACAAGGCAAGCTAAAACGAAGCCAATCATAATTTAAGATTCACATTTAGAGATAGATTTTAATCTTTGTTTCAGATTCAAAGCAGGATTTAAGGAAGATAAAACTTTTTTAAAATTTGCTTAACCAAGAGAAGATAAAATGAACTAAGGTTTTACATCATGGTTATATGATGGCTAATCACATTTTATTTTCCTTTAAATTTCGTGACCAATCAATAGCATAGTGTAATAAAATAATACCAACATAGGCCCCTTGTTAACAATTATTTACAAATCACTAAGGTATTCCTAGCTCTTATTCGATACATTTTCACAAGCATACATACACACATTAAGTAAAAGGAACCTTGGAGAATTTTGATTTCTTTGCAAGAGAGGGTTTTCTAATCAAAATCCTAGTAGTGAGTGTGGTTTTGCAATTGGGCAAATTTACCACTCAACAGTAGAATACACAGGCTTCAAAGCATTTTCATGTGAGGCTAGCATAAAATATTGTTTTCTCTCCTTACATATAGAGGAGACTCTTCTTTAGAGGTTTTGATATTGATCATGGGAAAATTTATCTTTCTCTGGGTGGTAGCGATTATGTTATTTTGTTATTTGAATGAGAAATTGTGTGACATTTTGGTTGTTCTACTACCCCTATCGGTGGTGCTCCTACCCAAGGAAAGCTATCTCTAATGAAAATAATACAAAATGGCCATGTCTATGCATTTTGGCATGAACACATTCATAAATAGGAGCGGGGGATGGGAAGGAGCACCCACATTGGTTCAATCCCCAAAGTCATAATGCCCCATCACTTCGTCGACCAACCTTCTCTCCACCAATGCCCATAGGAGTTCTCTCTTCAACAAGAGTAGAATCATCCATGAATACCTACATGTCCTTTAGAGAAAACATGAAATGATCTAGAGCTTCCATATTTCACCCTTTGCTTATAAAGACATGGGTGGTCCATACTTATGGCTTTTTAGACACATTGTTTCATTCAACATGCAAAAGCTATTGTAAAATGGAGAGTTGTGCTTTAAAATGGTTTTTTGGTTTGGAGGATATTGTGGCTTATTGTAAGGCTAACTAGTATGGTGATAGCAACTCCCTACCTTCATTGTTTTGTTATTGCATCAACAATTCAATGCTTGGTCGTCCATTACAAACCTTCCTTTTGTTTTATGATTCACCAATTTTTATGTATCCGAAGTATTTGTCTATAATTGGGCTTTATTATGGGTTGGACAATGGTCAAAAGGTATTCTTATACAATCCCCTTTGAGATTAGTGGTAAAAATAGACATGTGTTTTGGGCATCAAGCACAGTCTTCCACGCTTGTTTATTACGGCCCCAAGTAGAGAAGTGTGTCTGTATGGTTTGTTGATTAGATCAACTAGGAGTAGCCATTTGAGTTGTAGCTCATAGGTAAATTCAAGTATCATGTACAATGTGGCCTATTTTCACATAAATTGCTTAGTTAATTGCCATGTTTTTGTGGACACGTTGCAAGGAACTTGCATTACAAAACATTTATCTCACATTCATCATGGGAAGGCATTCTATGCCTTTAATTGTCTACCTTTTCAATATATTGAATGCAAGTGTAAAGGATGCACATGTAATATTTTAAAATGCTAAAATATTCTTAGGAATTTTCTTTAAAAAATCTTAGAGGGAGAATCATCCTTATCTCTCTTTTTTCCTGATGAGACATTGTTTTCTTACATTTTGAGGCATCAATTGCTTCTCGAATATAGGGTTATATATACTTATCGAAAAGCATTTTTCAACGTCAATCTAGTGGAAGTAAAATTTTATACTTTTTTAGGTCTACTATAACTAATTATTATTTAAATTTCTTGTTACTGACTTTTAGCTATTGTGACTACTAATCTTAGAATCTGGGTTACCTTTCTAATCCTCTAATTTAGGTTTTTGAGGCTCTCTTAAAAAATATTTATGAAAGTATTCAAAGTTTTGTTATATTATGGAACACATTATTGATAGTACCTAACACCCCATATTATTAGTGCTTACCTTCAATCTGTTCCTCTTTACCAAACAACACCTATGCTAAAGCCTTCAACATCCCTAGTCTTTGCTAGGGTATTTCATGGTTGCTTATTGTAGTCTTGTTCATGTTTGAGATTTGTTTCAAAGTAAATTTGTTTTATGACTAGCGAGTTTTGTTTAATTCCATTATAATTTTGGGTACTCCTATAGTTGGAGTTATCTTTTTTTTTATTATGGGAATCATTCAGGCACTCTAGTTTGGGAGTTGTCATTATCTCTTCCTTTGACCATGGCCCTTTGTTTTGATTCCTTTGATCATGGAATTGTGGGCACTCCTATAGTTGGAGTTGTCTTTGTGACATATCTCTCATGGATTTCATGCAGTGCTTCTACCTCCACTATTTTTCAAAATATTTTCAATAGCATCATTGCTAGCAATAGTTTTTTTAGTCTTACAATGGCACTGAGAGGGGGGTGAATCAGTGCAGCTATTTAAAACTTAAAACTTTAACTCTTAAAGCCAAAACAATGAAAGCTTAAAACCAAAAACAACAAGTACCACAAGAGAGCATCACATAACACAAGATGTAACGAGGTTCACCAGTTTTGGCTACTCCTCAAATTAGACTGCTTGGACTCCCATCCAAATCCAGCCATTGCAAAGCACCAACTTTACAATCAATTTACCAGCATCCACTGGAAGGAGCACCAACCCCTAATTTACCAGCACCAACTGGAAGGAGCACCAACCCCTGATTCCAAGCACCAACTTGGATTTCTATTTTAAATCTTGATTGACATAAAAATGCCTTCTGTGTTACAAGACCCTCACTGGTCTATCTTAACTCAAATCAATCTCATGGAAGCATAAGGAGAATTGTTAGAGACTCAATATATTCTATTTCTTACTCTTAATCTCAACTTCCTATCCACAAAGCATACACTCTTTTATAGCTCTACCTACTGCACACTTACAACCCTTTCATATGGCTTGCACTTGCAGCTCTCACAGCTCTGTACTTCTTACAACATTCTTCCAGCCCATAACACTATCCCTCTATACAGAAGCACTCTTTCCTCAGCAACACACTCGCTTTATCTCTCCCACACAGAGCTCCAATGCTCTCTTACGACACACTCTTACAACCTAAACTTTTCTCAGCGACACTTTATTCTTCTTATCTCGATGGCACCTTCCCTCTTTATGGCGGCACCCTTTTCAATTCTGAGCTTCATTCACTTCTGCACGCAACTGCCCTTTTATAATAATATATTCATCTTGAAACCCTAAGTCTTCTGTAACTGCCATAATCTCGCATGCAGCCTATTAATAGATTTGTCTCTTTAATTTGGATTCTCGGAGCCACCGCTCATCGAATTTACTTCGTAATGGACCCTATGACTGCCGCTCTGACTTCACTGACACTCCTGTAACTGTAGTTCTGACTCCCATTTATTGTTACTATAACTGCCCCTTTAACTGCCACTCTTTCTCAGCTTTTGCATGTTTTTATAGCAACCTATTATATTCTATTATAGCCCATGCTTTCTGTGCTCTTTTTGCAGCACTACGGACCCACTACTGCACTCTGCTTTTTCCTTGTTTTCTCATGCTTTCCTTTTTACCATATTTTGTCGTGCTTCCTTTTTCTTGTTTTGCCATGCTTTCATTTTCCTCATTTGCCGTGCTCATTTCACCGCACTGTAGTTTCTGTCTGCTTGTTACACTATAGCATTTCTGTAACCCCACCTGTAATAGTTCTTGTTTTGCTGCATGATTTTATTCTGCAATTGTCCCTGTGTATGCTTCTCGACTTTTACCCATGAAACTAAGACATGTCACGATATCACGACATTTCTGCCCCTTTGACTTTTTCTTGGCAGTTGACCACGAAAACAAGACATGTCACGATATCGCGACACTTTCGCCTTCTTGCTTCATTATTCAGCTTGCACCCATGAAAACACAACCTGTCATGAAATCGTGACACTTTCGCTGCCTTGAACTCTTCTCTCTTGCCCGCAAAAATTGAACATGTCATGAAATCGTGACACCTTTCCTTGCTGTACACTCTTCTTTGCATGCACTAGCGAAAACATGACATGTCAGAAATCGTGACCTTCTCCTTACCTCTTCTCCATGCACCAGTAAAACAACATGTCATGAAATCGTGACACTTTCTTTTTTGCTCAAGAAAAAATCGTGACACTTTCGCCTTAGCACTTCCTCCTTGACTTTGTCATGAAATCGTGACACTTCCTTCCTTGCTCTTTCATTTTGCTTCTTCGTGCAAATCGTGACACTTCATCCTTCGCAGCCTTTCTCTTCCTAAATGAATGTCGGAAATGTGACATTTTCTCCTTACTCTTTTCTTCTCTTGAAATCCATGTCACGAAATCGTGACACTTTTCCTCCTTAGCTTTCTCTTCTCATGGTCAAAAACAGACATGTCATGATATCGTGACACTTTTTCTCCTTAGCTCTTTCTCCTGCAACATGTCATGAAATCGTGACACTTTTCTTTCTGCCTTCTCTCCAAACATGTCATGAAATCATGACACTTTTCTTCCTTAGCGCTTTCTCTCCAAACATGTCATGAAATCGTGACATTTTCTTTGCCTTTTCTTCAAACATGTCATGAAATCATGACAGTTTTCTTTGCTGCCTTCTCTCCAAACATGTCATGAAATCGTGACAGTTTTCTTACTTGCCTTTTTCTCCAAACATGTCATGAAATCATGACAGTTTTCTTACTTGCCTTCTTCTCTCCAAACATGTCATGAAATCATGACAGTTTTCTTACTTGCCTTCTTTGCTTCCAACATGTCACGAAATCATGACAATTTTTCCACTTGGCTTCTTTGCCTCCAACATGTCATGAAATCATGACAGTTTTCCTTGCGCCTTCTCTCTCCTCGGCCATGTCACGAAATCATGACAATTTTGCTTGTGCCTTCTCTCTCCTCGGCCATGTCACGAAATCATGACAATTTTGCTTGCACCTTCTCTCTCCTCGGCCATGTCGTGAAATCACGACAGAAAACATGTCGCGATATCGCGACAGTTTTCTTACTTGTCTTTTTCTTTGATTTTTTGAATCTGGGCCACTTCTGTCTTCTTGGAAATTCATTGTACATGTTCTGACTGACCTCTGAACTCTTGTTCACTTCATCAACTGATCTATCTACTTTTTCTATTGCATCAACTGATCAACCTGCTGTGTTGACAACAATGACAATACTTTGGCTGCACCTTGCTCATCAATCAACTCCTGTCCATCACCTTGCTCATCACTCCAATCCATTGCATCAACTGATCAACCTGACTGTGTTGACAACAATGACAATACTTTGGTTGCACCTTGCTCATCAATCTCCCCCTTTGGAATTGTTGGCAACACACGTAATTGCGTGCAATTACCTGTAATTCTTCTCCCCCTTTGACAATAATACCAAAGGGCGGCTGCAAACTCCCCCTGAGTCCATGCACAACATTCTCAGGCAAAAAATTATTACAGTTAGCAAAAAGCATAAACATGAGCAATATGATAAACAAATGCATAAATGCTCCCCCTGAGTCCAAGACCACTTCATTTCACTGATTGACAACATCATGATAAGCATAATAGGCATCAACAAAATCAACAATGTGAATAGCAGCAATAACCAGTGAATGACACCATCACCGTCAACTTCACCAATATAACATGTGTAAGAACATGACTGGACCACTGTCTTCTGTGCAACTACCCTCTGTTGCTTTGCAAACTCAAACTTGTCCACTGTTAGTGAAGGCATACAATAATCTTATATAGCCAACTTTTTGTTCTGCAATGCCAGTAGCATCTACATACATCTCCACCATGCATCTTGGATATTCTCAACAAGCTTGAACCCAATGACAGTTGTTTGTCTCTCTCTGTAGTGAGAATCCAGCAGACTACCTCAATCCACCCAGCCACAACCAATTTTCTTCTTCTCAATCAATTAGGGCTCTAACAACAATGCTTATAGACAAGGTTTAACCAACATCATCCAACTCAAGATTAACCTTGAAGCATTCAACCAATCACTACATGAAAAGGAAACTAGTAGACATCCTTTTCCTTCCAAAGGTATTTGAACAAGACAGCCACCAACATAAATCACCAATGCAAAGAATAACTTGCTCAAATCAATCTCAATGGAGTAGGCCCAAATCATGTATCAAGTAAAGCATTAACTTGATCAAACACAACCTCTATGAAAGCAACTCAATCATCAATCTCAAAATAGCCAACTAAGGGTTTCACCATCTTAATGCAAGTAGCAAGACTTACTAACATAAACCCTAGTGCAACATGCTTCCTCTTTGTTTGAGGAAGAAGAGAATAGTTCTTCAACCTGTTACCAACACCACCCTCAACTTTGCCACCAAGTTAGGGTTAGATCATAAAAGTAACCACAAACATATTTATACCATAAAGCACCTTATGACTCCAATCCTTAGAAGTCAACTACAAAAAAAATATAAAGCATACAAACAATATATCCTTTTACACCTTACTCAAACTCATACTTCTGGACCGTTACCTCTAGCGTTGGAACCTCAAACTGTGCCCAGTCATCAACTCTCGGTATTCTGCTTCCTCAGGCAATATCTCGCATTCCTCAAATAATGCAAGACTTTCTTAGGTGCATAGGCATCTTGTCCTCCTTGACGCTTCACCACCTGGGCGCTATTCTCTCAACGTCTCTGCCTTGCATGTGCAACTTGGCACTCTTGACGAACTGGGTGCAAGTGTCACTGTTTGTTTTGACTCTGGCATCTCTTTGCTGCATGTTCTATCTCAGATAACGTCAATCAGCTGCTGCATCGAAACACAAGTACGCAGCTAGGGCACGCACGCATTCTTGCATTAAACCAAAAAATCTGAACTGTTATGATCCATAATTTTGAACAGTGGCAGAAGAATCATCAACAGTATAACAATGACAAATATCAAAACTACCAAGGGTGCCAGCTCTCAATTTAATCACAACCCTTCATGGTACTTCCACAGTCCACTACATAAACCGACAAAAACTTTGACAACTATACAACAATTTCTCGACTGCTGGTCTTTCATCCTCAGATACCCAGACAAATACATAGGAGCATTTAAAATAAAACTTTAATATTGCTCCCCCTGAGGATGTGCCACCTGGAGTTGCTTAGAGCAATGGCGGAGTAGCCTCCTTCAGTCCAAGGAGACACGATTTCCTTTCTTCTGCCTTTCTCCAGACTTTCCTGAACTTGGGCTTGGGTTTTTCAACAACATCCCTATTTTGCCCCTGTTCGTGAACTTGAACATTTCTCTTGCGGGGTTGTCTCTTGTGCATTCTTGATGGATGATTATTTTCTTTTCTTTTATGCACATGATATGTTCCTTGTCTGTGTTGTCCTCTTTGTGTCTGATGAAATCTAGGGTTTTGCCTTAGATTAGATACATAAGTGCTTGGACAGAACCTTGCTATGTGCCCTTGACCGTTGCATTTAAAACATTGCACATGTTTTATTCCCTGTCTGTATTGCATTCTATGTGTATGATGAAATCTATGGTCTTGCCTTAGATTGGATACAGAAGTGCTTGGACAAAACCTTGCTATGTGCCCATGGCCATTACATTTAAAACATTGCACAGGGTGTTTACTCAGGAAAGCAGATGTATTTTTATCAGCATAACTCTTTGATCTATTGTTCAGTCCACAATAAATTGCCTTGTGACCAAAGTGGTTGCATTTAGAACAATAGCCATTAAAAGCATTATTATTAAAAGAGTGAGAGTGAGAGAACCTCTTTTGTTGTGGTTGCTTTGTTGTAGATCTTCTTTGATATTTTCTTCCTTTTGAGGATTTAGCTTCAATTGGACTTCACTTTCCTTGCTTCAATCCTTCAACCGTGGACTTCTTCTTTCTCGTATTTTTGGAGGATGAAGGTTGTTCAGCTTCATATCCAAGACCAAACTTAGCCGTGGAGCTTCTTTGTTGATTTATCATTGTATCTAGCAACTCTGTGCTCTTCTCAAATTTGAGATTTATATTGGCCTCTTTTAGTTGTTTCTTCAATGAAACAATCTCTTCTTCTTGTTGGCAACATACAGCTCTCTTTCTCATTGATTTGAGACCCGAGAATATCTTCAATCCTTTTGTACTGTTCTACTTGTAGCTTTAGATCAACAATAACTTTGTTAGATTCCTCTTCACTTGTGTTGCATACATCATCCTCATCATCCCGGTGTGTCTTCAAGGCTTCTTCTGATTTCTTGGCCTTTTGAACTTGTAGGAAGAGATCTTCAATCTCATCCCCATATTCTTCTAACTTCTTGGACATTCTTTTGTTCTTTTTCTTTTCTATACTCAACTCTTCAAGTGTAGATATCAACTCTCCTTCAAGATCTACTTCAGCCTCAAGATTTTCATCACAAACTTTAGGATTCACTTCTTCTACCTTTTTTGGTTCAAATTTCTCTTCTACAGGAACTGAAACTGACTGGGATGCCTTTTTGGAGGAGGATCTATTCTTCTTAGCCATTGTGTACTAATCCAAGATCAACCCTGACTGATTTAGCCAAAACTGGGAACTTGGCTCTGATACCAATTGTTAGTCTTACAATGGCACTGAGAGGGGGGGTGAATCAGTGCAGCTATTTAAAACTTAAAACTTTAACTCTTAAAGCCAAAACAATGAAAGCTTAAAACCAGAAACAACAAGTACCACAAGAGAGCATCACATAACACAAGATGTAACGAGGTTCACCAGTTTTGGCTACTCCTCAAATTAGACTGCTTGGACTCCCATCCAAATCCAGCCATTGCAAAGCACCAACTTTACAATCAATTTACCAGCATCCACTGGAAGGAGCACCAACCCCTAATTTACCAGCACCAACTGGAAGGAGCACCAACCCCTGATTCCAAGCACCAACTTGGATTTCTATTTTAAATCTTGATTGACATAAAAATGCCTTCTGTGTTACAAGACCCTCACTGGTCTATCTTAACTCAAATCAATCTCATGGAAGCATAAGGAGAATTGTTAGAGACTCAATATATTCTATTTCTTACTCTTAATCTCAACTTCCTGTCCACAAAGCATACACTCTTTTATAGCTCTACCTACTGCACACTTACAACCCTTTCATATGGCTTGCACTTGCAACTCTCACAGCTCTGTACTTCTTACAACATTCTTCCAGCCCACAACACTATCCCTCTATACAGCAGCACACTTTTTTACTGAGCAACACACTGCTTTATCTTCATGCACAGAGCTCAACACTCTCTTACAACACACTCTTACAACCTACTTTTCTCAGGACATTTATTCTTTTGTCTGCGACACCTTCCCTCTTTATGGCGGCACCCTTTTCAATTCTGAGCTTCCTTCACTTCTGCATGCAACTGCCCTTTTATAATAATATATTCATCTTGAAACCCTAAGTCTTCTATAACTGCCATAATCTCGCATGCAACCTATTAATAGATTTGTCTCTTTAATTTGGATTCTCGGAGCCACCGCTCATCGAATTTACTTCGTAATGGACCCTGTAACTGCCGCTCTGACTTCACTGACACTCCTGTAACTACAGTTCTGACTCCCATTTACTGTTACTATAACTGCCCCTTTAACTGCCACTCTTTCTCAGCTTTTGCATGTTTTACAGCAACCTATTATATTCTATTACAGCCCATGCTTTCTGTGCTCTTTTTGCAGCACTACGGACCCACTACTGCACTCTACTTTTTCCTTGTTTTCTCGTTTGCCATGCTCATTTTTCCGCATTGTAGTTTCTGTCTGCTTGTTACACTGTAGCATTTCTGTAACCCCACCTATAACAGTTCTTGTTTTGCTGCATGATTTTATTCTGCAACTGTCCCTATGTATGCTTCTCGGCTTTTACCCATGAAACTAAGACATGTCACGATATCGTGACATTTTTGCCCCTTTGACTTTTTCTTGGTATTTGACCATGAAAACAAGACATGTCACGATATCACGACACTTTCGCCTTCTTGCTTCATTATTCGGCTTGCACCCATGAAAACACATGTCGTGAAATCATGACACTTTCACTGCCTTGAACTCTTCTCTGTCTCTTGCCCACAAAAATGGAACATGTCACGAAATCATGACACTTTCGCTTCCTTGCACTCTTCTCTGCTTGCACTAGCGAAACATACGACATGTCAGTAAAATCGTGACACTTTTCTTTTTTTCTTTCTCCCAAAATGACATGTCTCGAAATCGTGACATCTTTCCTTCCTTACTCTTTCTCACTTTTCGAATTGCTTTTTTTTTCATGAAATCATGACACTTTCCCTTAGCTACTTCCTCCTTGAATTTGTCATGAAATCGTGACACTTTCTCCTTTGAGCTCTTTCATTTTTCTCCTATCGTGAAATCGTGACACTTCATCCTTCTACCTTCTCTCCTTTTGGTCATCTGAAAATTTTTCTTTCTTATGCATATGTCGTGAAATCGTGACACTTTTCCTCCTTAGCTCTTTTCTTCTCATCAGATCACGAAAACGCGACATGTCATGAAATCGTGACACTTTTTCTCCTTAGAGCTTTTCTTCTCATCGGATAGAAATATGTCACGAAATCGTGACACTTTTTCTCCTTAGCACTTCTCGCAAATTGTCATGAAATCGTGACACTTTTCTTTGCTTGTGCCTTCTCTTCAAACATGTCATGAAATCGTGACACTTTTTCTCCTTAGCACTTTCTCTCCAAACATGTCATGAAATCGTGACATTTTTCTTTCCTGCGCCTTTTCTCCAAACATGTCACGAAATCACGATAGTTTTCTTTTTCTTCTCTCCAAACATGTCATGAAATCATGACAGTTTTCTTTGCCTGCGCCTTTTCTCCAAACATGTCATGAAATCATGATAGTTTTCTTTGCTTGCGCCTTCTCTCCAAACATGTCGCAAAATCATGACAGTTTTCTTACTTGCCTTCTTTGCTTCCAACATGTCGCGAAATCGTGACAGTTTTTCCACTTGGCTTCTTTGCCTCCAACATGTCGTGAAATCACGATAGTTTTCCTTGTGCCTTCTCTCTCCTCGACCATGTCACGAAATCACGACAATTTTGCTTGCGCCTTCTCTCTCCTCGGCCATGTCGCGAAATCATGACAATTTTGCTTGCGCCTTCTCTCTCCTCGGCCATGTCGCGAAATCGCGATAGAAAACATGTCGCGATATCGCGACAGTTTTCTTACTTGTCTTTTTCTTTGATTTTTTGAATCTGGGCCACTTCTGTCTTCTTGGAAATTCACTGTACATGCTCTGACCGCCTCTGAACTCTTGTCCACTTCATCAACCGATCCATCTAATGACTTCTACACTCTTGTCCATTGCATCAACCGATCTACCTGATTGTGTTGACAACAATGACAATACTTTGGCTGCACCTTGCTCATCAATCAACTCCTGTCCATCACCTTGCTCATCAATCAACTCCAATCCATTGCATCAACTGATCAACCTGACTGTGTTGACAACAATGACAATACTTTGGTTGCACCTTGCTCATCAAGTTTTAGGGTAGTACCACATCAGGATTGTATTTTGGAAAGCATTAGAGTCTAATACTTTCATTGTTGAGAGGAATTATGAGGATTCATATAGGATTTATTATTAAATTTTAGCATAGGAATAGAGTATTATGCTCATAGTATTCTAACACATTTAGCTTCTTGTTAAGTGATATGTTAGTGTTGGTCACAAATCTGCCACAGGAAAGGATTTTGTATACATATGCACCCTAGACTTGGCCAACATTGAAAGGCCGAGAGAAAGAGAAGTCTCCCGGGCCAATCTCCAGAGAGGGCTGGCTCCCAAACTACTCTAAACTGGTTTTGGAGATAAAGATGCAGGAAAGAAATGGACAAATGCTGAAAGAGAGGGAAATAACAGAAAGGAATGGAAATATGGCCACAGGCCAAAGTGTATGATTTGGGGCAGACTAACAGCAGGAATTACACCAAGTTGTATTACAACATCTAGAAAAAGAAAGCAACAGAAGTAAACTCACACCTTTGCAGAGATAATCCCCAGATCGCATTTCAGAATGTACTCACTAACTAGCAGCGCTCGAATTCAACATGCAGAATTCAAAACCTAACAGCAAGATCATAAGCATGAACAGAAATGACTTGTAAAATAGTGGGACATCACACACATAAGAATGCTTGCAAATTTTAGAAGCCGAGTCTCTTCTATTGATGCAGAGAACTTAGAGAGTTTTTCTTACAAAATGTCTAACCTCCTTTTGCTTTAGATGTACATGAATATTTATAGAGGTCTTCCCTCTCTCTTTTGCATCACAACATTAAAAACATACAACAGATTTTGAAGAAGTGATCCGCAAAATGTGCACTTGAAAGGAGCAACAATCCCCTTAATCTACCTCGAAGAAATGACATATTAAATAACCATTATCAGGGCAAGCCGAAAATTGTTAGGAGACCACGAACAGAACTTTTAATGCTGGAGGCGTCTTTAATTCTGGTGGCATCGAAAACTATCTCAGGTTCTTCCATCTAGCGCACATCGATAATCAGCAACATTTAATCTTTGAAGCTTCCTTGACCACGATCTGAAAATCAGTTGGAGAGCTTTTACTTGATCCTTATCTTCTCTTCGCACGTTCTCCTATGCAATCTTGAAGAAAAATGCAAACTGAACTGTATCGGGCCTTTGTTGTTGCCTTGGTCACGAAAATGTGACAGGTCACGAAAATGCGACATGTCGCGATATCGCGACACTTTTACCCTACTGCCTTCTCTTCTTGCCACCAGTCGTGAAAACATGACATGTCACGAAATCGTGACATCCTCCTCTTTCTGGCTTTGTTCGCTGCTCCTTATCATGAAAATGAAACATGTCACGAAATCGTGACATCTTTCTCTTGCGTTGTCTTTTCCTCCTTCTTACCCATGAAAACGGAACATATCATGAAATTCTTAACCCAAAATGACAGGTCACAAAAATGCGACATGTCACGATATCATGACGTTTTTCATTTGGTTCTTTCATCTTCAATATGTCACGAAATCGTGACATGTTTCTCCATTTGGCCTTTTCTCCACAATATGTCAACAACATGAACTTTCTTTTCACTGATAGCTTGTAGGCGCAAAAATTTGACATGTCATAAAATCACGACATTCCGATACAATCTGGCTGCCTCCTCACTTCCTCCTCATGAAAACGTGACATGTCACGAAATCATGATAATTCTCTGCGCTTTGCCCTTCCTGTCCAATATGTCATGAAATCATGACACTTTCTTGCCTTCTTCATCATTGTCGCTTCCTGTCACGATATCGCGACATCTTCCTCTTACTTGGCTTCATCTTCTAAAAATGTCATGAAATCATGACATCTTTCATGCCTTCTGTCAACCTTCCCGCGATAACGTGACATGTCGCGATATCGCGACATTCCATACCATTTTCTCCTTGCTTGCTTTTCTGTCATGATATCATGACATTTTTCATTGAATTCTTTTATTCGATATCGTGACATTTTCTATCACACTGCTCCATGGCCACCACAAGTCACGATTTTGCGACATGTCGCGATATCATGACAACTTCATTTTAGTGCTTCCGTTGACTACGTTGATCGTGAAACTCCAACATGTCGTGATATCGTGATAGTTTTACTGCTTTGACCGTGATAACACGATAGGTCATGAAAATGCGACATGTCGCGATATCGTGACATATTTCCATGCTTGCACCTTTTGGTTTTGGACCCCGCAAAAATGTGATAGGTCGTGAAAACGCGACATGTCACGATATCGCGACAACTTTTGGGCTTAGCTTTTTTATGGTATGGACGTCACGAAAATGCGATAGGTCATGATTTCGTGACATGTCACGAAATCGTGACACCTTTGCTTTTTCACTTACAAACAGAGGAATGAGGATTTTGTTTACAATCTGAGCATTCTTTTACTTGAACAGTAACAACAAAAACAATGTGGCAAAAATGCCAACATTCTTGGCGGCTCGCGGGGTATACAGTTCTGTTGTATGCACGAACATCAGGCCTTTATCCATTGGGCAACAGAGTCAAGAAATAGGAGAGATAGAAGAAGTGAATGCTGAGTGATGTTGGACATCTCTATAGGCTGCTACAAACTCTTGCTGGTACTCGACATTCAAAAATAGGACCTGCAACAAAAATTATGGAAGAGCAGAACTCCCTTATTTCTTTAGAACTACTGCACTTTGCCTAGCTCAGTTGAGCCAGGTAATCACCAGGTGCTGTGAAAGGATCTTCATGGCAGTAGTGAAAAGCACCTTAACTACGAAAATGGAAATGAATGGAGTGATGACCAGCGGAGGCGCAGGCCGTGGAATGGGGGTGGTGAATGATGGAATGGTGGAAGATGGCAGAGCAGAGGTGGTAGATACAGAAATAGGGTGCTACTGTGCTACCAGCTGCTGTGAAACAGATAATGAAATGGAAGCGGATGAAATGGAGATGGTAGTAGGAACTGTGGCTGGGAAAGGATCTTCACAAGACAAAGGACTAGAAGAAAGGGAAAGTAGAAATGGGAACATCAGAGAGGGGAAATAGAAACAACAGCAGTGGCTTGATTATGTACAGAAGAAGAAGGAGTAAGAATTGCAGAAGAAGAAGGAACAAGAGAGGAAGGGAATGCATATGAGGAAGTGGAAAAAGAAGTAGAAGAAAGCCACTAACTGCTGGGAAGGAAAAGGGAAAAAAGAAAGAAAGATTTTTTTTGTCTTTTTTTTTTTACCAATAATAGGCCTTCAAATGAAGACCATTAACTGGAATTGACATTGCATGACCATCCATATCTTGCAAGTAAAAAGAATTGACCTGATTGGCCCCTGTGATTTGAAATGGACCTTCCCATATTGCCTCAAACTTGTGATGTTTACCAGGCTTTGATTTCTTCTCATTCCACTTCAATACAAGATCGCCAACCTTAAAAGTCCTTTCAGAGGCCTTTTTACTGAACCACTTCTTTGTCATCCCAGCATGTTCTATAAAATTCTGGTAGGATTTCTCCCATTCTTCTTCCAACTGCAAGAGTTGAGCTAATCTCATGTTCATTGAATCAGATTCCTCCTCCTGATCATCAATCAAATGCCAAGCCTGGAGGGCTGGTAATTCAATATGAATAGGCAAAACCGCTTCTTTTCCGTATACCAATGAATAAGGGGATGTCTTGATGGATTTTTTCACAGAGATGCGATCAGCCCACAATGCTTGATTCAAAAGTAAGTGCCAGCTCCGCTTATTGTCACCAAGGGTCCTCTTCAAAATCCGAAGCAAATTCTTGTTTGTGGATTCGGCCAAGCCATTCCCCTGTGGATAATAATTAGATGAAGTTTTCAAATAAATTTTGTGCTTACCCGCAAATTCACTGATTTTGGCCCCTATGAAAGGAGTTCCATTATCTGTTAGAATCGCATCTGGGATACCAAAGTGAGTGATCAACCCTTCCAGAAAAGTGATGACCGTGGCTTGATCCGCCTGTTTAGTTGGAATTGCTTCAGTCCATCTAGTAAAATAGTCAGTTGCAGTCAAGATATACTTGTGACCAGCAGATGAGTTAGGATCAATGACCCCAATAAAGTCTAGACCCCATTGCTGAAATGGTGCTTCTACTTGAATCGGGTGAAGAGGTAATGATGCATTCCTGGTTCTACCGATGTATCTTTGGCACTTGTCACATTTTTGACTAACTTTGAAGGCATCTGCAAAAAGAGTTGGCCAAAAATAACCTGCTCGAATAATATTTAATGCCATGGGTCTACCTGCATAATGACCTCCTGATAATCCATAATGGAACTCTTCTAAAACTTTCTCCTTCTCAGATTCTTTGACACATCTAAGAAGAACCCCATCAATATTCTTATAAAACAAGCCATTTGGTAGCAAGACATACTTGAGAGCTTGCAGTCTAAATCTTCTTCTCTGTGAGGCATTCAGATATGAAGGACATTTTCCAGAATAAAAATATTCCATCAGCTCCTCTGTCCATTCTCGATCCACTGCAAAATGATTGTCAAAATTACAATTATCTACTATATCCTCATATTCATGAATTGAGGATCTAGAGGAAGCATTCTTTGCAAGTTCTTGGCACAATGCTCGACCTCGAACAAGCTTGGTCGGTCGGATCTCAACATCAAATTCCTGAATTTTAGAAACCCAACCAGCTCTCCTATCTCCAAGTTCTCCTTGTATAATAAAATTTTGGACATCTGGATGAACAACATAAACTATTGTTTTACTCTGTGAAACAAAGTGCCGAAACTTCTTTAGAGATTTCATTACCGCATATACTTGTTTCTCAATAAAGTTATACTTCTCTTGATGCGGTTGGATGACTTGGCTTACGAAAGCGATCGGACGTTCATCTTCATCATGTCCCTTCTGTGTAAGCACCGCGGCATAAGCTTCTTGTTCACCAATGACATAAAGGATAAAATCCTTGGAATAATCAGGATTCACTAGGACCGGAGCTTGAGTGATCCTTTCTTTGATCTCCTCAAATGATTGCTTCCTCTGCTTAGTCCATTTGAATTCAGCATTTTTCTTTAAAAGCTCTGTCATTGGCTTTATTACTTGAGCGAAATCTGCAACAAACTTTCGAACAAAATTAATTTGCCCAAAAAAAGACTGCAAATCCTTCTTATTGGCCGGCAATGGGAGCTTTAAAAGAGCTTGGGCCCTAGCTAGATCAATAGCTAGGCCATTTTCTGAAATTAGATGTCCTAGGAGCTTTCCCTCCTTTACAAAAAAAATTGACTTTTTTGGATTGATAGATATGCCATATTCTCGACATTTTTCAAATATCTGTCTTAAATGAGATCCATGGTCCTCCCTATTGTGAGAAAAAATAGTCATATCATCCAAATAAATCACAATAATGCGATTTAACAACTCACCGAAAGCCACATCCATTGCCCTTTGGAAAGTTGCGCCAGCATTTGAGAGTCCAAACGGCATTCGCTGGTAAGCGAAGGTTCCCCATTTTGTGGTGAACGTTGTTTTGTGTTGGTCCTCATCCCTGACCCAAATCTGGTTATACCTAGAGAATCCATCTAACAAAGAGAATCTCTGAGCTCCCACAACCACATGAAGAATCTGGTCAATCTGAGGCAGAGGATAATGATCTTTTAGCGAGGCTTGATTCAAATTTCAAAAATCAACACATAGGCGAATGTCTCCATTCTTTTTCCATATCGGGACCAGATTTGCCACCCAAGTTGAATGCTTGATGGGGTAAATGATTTTAGAATCCAAAATTTTAAGAAGCTCCGCCTTCATCAGTACTTCAATCTTGGGATTGACTGGTCTCTGCTTTTGTCTAAAGGGTTTCGCCCCATCATGCAACTCAATAGTATGTTGGATTACATCTTTGTTATATCCCTTCAAATCATGGTAACTCCAAGCAACTATGTCAGGAAATTCATGACATAAATCTCTGATTTGTTCTAACTCCTCAGGAGTGCAATCTGTTCCAACCTTTATCAATTTTTGGGGACCTATCTCTAGTTCAGTATACTCCTTCTCATCTACCTTGATCCTGTGCTTCTCTGCCCTATCATTCTGGTCAAAAAGGCTTTCAAGTGTAATCAATCCTTTGGGGATATGATTATTCCTTAATTGAATAAGCCCTTTGGCTTCTTCCTCATCAAGTGTTCTCTCTTCCACAGTGCTTGCTTCTCTTATCAAAAAATCTACAATCTGTTCATCACTTTCGAATACTTGCCAATACATGTTCTTGTCTGGGACTGAAGGTCTGTAAACTAACCTTACAGTCTTGGGTTTCCTCACTACATGGTCAATCGGAGAGAAGTTTGCTCCAAGAGATGCTAAAACATCAGCATGCTTATTCATCTCTCGAGAAATGGATTGAATATTCAATGCTGTGAAAGCTTCAAACAGGTCCCAAACTTTGTTGCGATACGCCTTTAGATAATGTTGCTTGGAGATGCACTTGTTTGTTACTTGATTCACAATCAATTCAGAGTCACCAAATATCTGCAATTGTTCGATCCCCAATTTTTTTGCCTTCTTCAAGCCTAGGCACAACGCTTCATACTCAGCAGCATTGTTAGTACAACTCTAGGTCAGTCGATATGAGTATGTTTTCTATAGGCCAGAGGGAGAAATAAGAACAATTCCTGCTCCTGCACCATTTTTGCATCGTGCTCCATCAAAATACAACTTCCATAATTGATCTGGCATAGAGTCTTGACCAACTTGATCAGGAGGCAGTTTGACTTCAACCTCCTCAGGCTTTGTAATAGAGTAACAACCAATTTTAGTTTCCACCATGGCATTAAAATCGAGCATTGAAAATTCATCCTCTAAGTGAGGCTCATCCAGGACTTCATCTATCAAATCAGAATCTTCCAATTCTTCAGTTATCATGTGAACAGAGGGTGTGGACTTTTCTTCTTCCCCCATCTTCTCTATATGAAAAGTAGAAGGCTTCTCATTGGAGATCCGGATTCTTCTTCCCTTGAAAGGAATTTCCAAGTGAGAATAATCCAGAGAAAGGTAGCCTCCCAGCTTGGCAATAAATTCTCTTGACAAACACATACTGAAATATGGTTCTAGATCGACCACAACTATCTCCTGAATCATTGTAATCTGAGGCATACTATGTAGAACCATAGGAACATCCTTGATTACACCCACTATTTTCATGGGAGTCCCATCCAACTGCAAGACACCAGGGCTACTTCTTGTATATTCCATACCCATGACTTCACAAACTGCCTTTGGCATGACAGTTGTCGCAGCACCAGAATCAATCATGCAGTTGTGCACTATCCAACCCTCCATCCTGAGTGACAAATAAAATGGGGGTGGTCTATTTTTTCCAATGGCTGAAGTAGTTAATTTTTGAGCAAAAATCATCTGGGTAGGATTCTTCTCACTATCTTTCATAGACTTCAATGATTCTTGCAATAGATCAACTTGACCAGGTAAGTGCAATGCATCATAGAGACTAACCTTGGCTGGAATCTTCTTCAATTCTTCAACAATATTGTATGCAGATGCACCAGACTCCCTCTTTTCATTAATGTCTTCATATTTGCTCCGATATTGCTGAGTGGCTTCTACCCTCAGCCTCTTAGTCAAAGATGGGTACTTGAGCTTTTCTCTAGCTCTGTCCTCTGTTTCAGCTCTTGCCTGCGAAGCTGAGGCTTTTTCTTGCAATCTTTCCTTTGCTCGTGGTGGCAAAATATCTTTCAATAGAATAGGTGAATCTGGATTTGGTACTAAAATAGGAGCTTTCATTTGTACTTGTTTCTTCTCATTCTGCATCTTAGGATCAGCTGGTACCCTCAAAGGTTCCATCTCTACCGGATCTACAGTGACTGGCTTCTTCCCGGTTCTGGTGAGAACTGAGACTTGTTCTTTAGATGGAACCATAAAATTATGATCTACCTCAGAAATCATATTAACTTGTCCTCCAGAAGAGCTTGCAGCCAATGTGTGCACATAGTTCAGATGAACCATACAAGTGTCTTCGCCGTGTGGATCATTACATGTGGAACACCAATATGTTCTTTCTGTAGGGCCAACTTCCTCATTTGTCAACACAGCCGGGCTCTTTTCAGGCACTCTACTTGTTGAAGCTGCTTGTTCTCTAGTGATCGACGGAGGTTGAAATCTCCTGGGTTGGAAATCTCTCTCAGCCTGCTTCCTTTCGAGAACTGTGATTTTGTTTCCCATCGCTCTTATAGCTGAATTAGCCGATTGTACCTCTTGTAATAGGATTGTGAAAGGATCAAGATTTGAGGGCACAGGAGGTGCCGATAGAGGTAGAGGTGTTGGCGGTGCAGGTAATGCGGGGAATGAAGTGGGAGCTGGCAATTGCGGAATGATTGGTGCAGGTAACTATGGAATAGTTGGAGCAGGGAGCTAGGGAACTGGAATGGGTGCGATCTGAGGCGCACTTGAGCTCCATGATGGAATAGGATACATGGAAGGCATAGGCTACGAAAATGAACCAGAATACAAATGCTTAGGAAGATCAGGTATGATAGGCATTGTTACCTTTGGAGGAAGCCTACCTATGGCAATTAAGTCAGCTTCCGCCTTTTGTGCTTGTTCGAACAACTCTGGAAATGTAGTCACATTGGATTGTCGGACAGCCAAGCCGATGTCTGTGTTGAAAGCTCTAAGATAGTAGAATGCAGCTAGTTCATGAGCAGGCCGAAGACCATCAAGAATTCTCTGCCAGCTTCTGGTAAATCTGACATTGAAATCAGCTATCTCCTCCTGGGGTGCCTTTGGATCGCATTAAATTGATGCAACAAGGAGTATGGATCAGCTTGTTCATGAAAATTTTTGACTAGTAGCTCTCCTAATTGATCCCATGATGCAATGGTGCCTGGTTGCAACGTTCGGTACCAATACAACAATTTGCCTCTTAGTGACAACACCAACAACTTTACCATCACATCCTCGTCCGTTATGTCATGGATAGCCGCCAAAGAGGCTACATCATTGATATGCTCATAGGCAGTTTTACCAGTACCATCATAGGTCGGCAAAGCTTTCAAAGCAGCTTGAGGGACTTGATTCTGTGCTGGTAAATTCAAGGCTCCCGAATCATTCCATGCTGAGAACTTCCTTGGTGGAGGCTACTGGGCCATTTGGAATGGTACGTATGGCTGTAGAGGTGGAAAACTAGTAGCAGTACTAGATGAATTTGAAGGAACAAAAAACACACCAGCTATTTGTGAGGATGTTGCAGAGGATAAAAGTGGTGGGGAGACCAACTTAGGATGTTCGCTTAATTTTTGGTTGTCAAGTTCAAAAAACTCAATGGGATTTTTAGATTTTTTGGCCTTCGATCTTGTGATCATGAAGTACAGCTTTCACCGTATCCACGTTCGGAGGCTTCTGGGTAATGCTGAGTCACCAAATGTTCTAATTATACAGCATGAAGGCGAACATTAAACCTTAATACTATTGGAAGTGAAACTTTCAGGGTCCCACCGAGCGTGCCAAAAACTGTTGGTCACAAATCTGCCACAGGAAAGGATTTTGTATACATATGCGCCCTAGACTTGGCCAACATTGAAAGGCCGAGAGAAAGAGAAGTCTCCCGGGCCAATCTCCAGAGAGGGCTGGCTCCCAAACTACTCTAAACTGGTTTTGGAGATAAAGATGCAGGAAAGAAATGGAAAAATGCTGAAAGAGAGGGAAATAATAGAAAGGAATGGAAATATGGCCATAGGCCAAAGTGTATGATTTGGGGCAGACTAACAACAGGAATTACACCAAGTTGTATTACAACATCTAGAAAAAGAAAGCAACAGAATTAAACTCACACCTTTGCAGAGATAATCCCCAGATCGCATTTCAGAATATACTCACTAACCAGCAGCGCTTGAATTCAACATGCAGAATTCAAAATCTAACAGCAAGATCATAAGCATGAACAGAAATGACTTGTAAAACAGCGGGACATCACACACATAAGAATGCTTGCAAATTTTAGAAGCCGAGTCTCTTCTATTGATGCAGAGAACTTAGAGAGTTTTTCTTACAAAATGTCTAACCTCCTTTTGCTTTAGATGTACATGAATATTTATAGAGGTCTTCCCTCTCTCTTTTGCATCACAACATTAAAAACATACAACAGATTTTGAAGAAGTGATCCACAAAATGTGCACTTGAAAGGAGCAACAATCCCCTTAATCTACCTCGGAGAAATGACATATTAAATAACCATTATCAGGGCAAGCCGAAAATTGTTAGGAGACCACGAACAAAACTTTTAATGTTGGAGGCATCTTTAATTCTGGTGGCATCGAAAACTGTCTCAGGTTCTTCCATCTAGCGCACATCGGTAATCAGCAACATTTAATCTTTGAAGCTTCCTTGACCATGATCTGAAAATTAGTTGGAGAGCTTTTACTTGATCCTTATCTCTTCTACACATTCTCCTATGCAATCTTGAAGGAAAATGCAAACTGAACTGTATCGGGCCTTTGTTGTTGCTTTTGTCATGAAAATGTGACAGGTCACGAAAATGCGACATGTCGCGATATCGTGACACTTTTACCTTACTGCCTTCTCTTCTTGCCACCAGTCGTGAAAACATGACATGTCACGAAATCATGACATCTTCCTCTTTTTGGATTTTTCCACTGCTCCTTATCGCGAAAATGAAACATGTCACGAAATCGTGACATCTTTCTCTTGCGTTGTCTTTCCCGCCTTCTTACCCGTGAAAATGGAACATATCACGAAATCGCGACAATTTCCTTTGCCTTGTACAGTTCAGCTTTCAACCCGTGAAAATGCGATAGGTCGCGAAAATGCGACATGTCACGATATCGCGACGTTTTTTCCATTTGGTTCTTTCATCTTCAACATGTCACGAAATCGCGACATGTTTCTCCATTTGGCCTTTTCTCCACAATATGTCATGAAATCGTGACATTTTCTGTCTTCTTTCACTCTGATGCTTGTAGGCCGCGAAAATTTGACATGTCACGAAATCGCGACATTTCGTACAATCTAGCTGCCTCCTCGCTTCCTCCTCATGAAAACGCGACATGTCGCGAAATCACGACAATTCTCCGCACTTTGCCCTTCCTGTCCAATATGTCACGAAATCATGACATTTTCTTGCCTTCTCCATCATTGTCGCTTCCTGTCGCGATATCGCGACGTCTTCCTCTTGCTTGGCCTCATCTTCAAAAATGTCACGAAATCGCGACATCTTTCATGCCTTGTGCTTATCTTCAGTCCTTCCCGCGATAACGTGACATGTCGCGATATCGCGACATTCCGTACCATTTTCTCCTTGCTTGCTTTTCTGTCGCGATATCACGACATTTTTCATTGACATTGCCCTTTGCTGCTTTATGTCATGATATCGCGACATTTTCTATCACACTGCTCCATGGCCACCACAAGTCACGATTTTGCGACATGTCACGATATCGCGACAACTTCATTTTAGTGCTTCCGTTGACTACGTTGACCGCGAAACTCCAACACGTCGCGATATCGCGACAGTTTTACTGCTTTGCTTCCGTTGACTGCTTTGACCGCGATAACGCGACAGGTCACGAAAATGCGACATGTCGCGATATCGCGATGTATTTCCATGCTTGCACCTTTTGGTTTTGGACCCCGCAAAAATGCGACAGGTCACAAACGTGACATGTCGCGATATCGCGACAACTTTTGGGCTTAGCTTTTTTATGGTATGGACGTCGCGAAAACGCGACAGGTCACGATTTCGCGACATGTCGCGAAATCGCGACACCTTTGCTTTTTCACTTACAAACAGAGGAATGAGGATTTTGTTTACAATCTGAGCATTCTTTTACTTGAACAGTAACAACAAAAATAATGTGGCAAAAATGCCAACAGTTAGTTTGTTTTGATTGCATATCTTATAAAATTGGCATCCACGATGCCTATATAAATTTGTATGGCTACGTGAAGGATATAATAAAAATTGTGCATTTGTGTTCCCATATCACACTACAATTTTATTGGTTGAATAAGGATTACATAATAAAAAAATATTATGTGGAACTTAATTTATCCACATTGGTTTCCACTTTGGCCAAGATATTCATTTTCTCTAAAAATGCCAAAATGTGGTTCTAGGAGATTTGACTTTGAGACTGAGTCCCCCTAAGAAAGTTGTGATAGCTAAGATATCAACATGTGTTGTGATGCATCTTACATATTTTTCATAGGAATTTAGAGGAATCAAAAAATAAAATAATGCCTTTCAAAAGAGTGGATCAAACTTGATATGTACAATGTCCTAAATTCTCTACATGTGCCATATAACCACCTAATTAAGATTTTGATTGGTCATTGAATCATCGATATTAATTTTGTATATGCCACCTGGTGCTTCTACTAGGCTCATACAAAAAGGAATGCATAGTGGTTCAAACCATGAACCTCCTTCCTCCTACACCCAAGAGTCATCCCATTTGACCACTATGCCATGTGATTGGTGTAAAATAAAAATGAACCTTTATTTCATTATCCTATGTGTTATGGTATGAGAAGCAAAGTGCAAGCTCGAACCTATGATTCTCAATGACAAATACCTTCAACTACCTCTAATTGGTTATCATAAAATTTTGGAGACGCTACTCATGAGGCCTGCTACCAATTTGAAAAATGTCTTCTGAAGTAGTAAGTCCATCATAGTCAACTAGTAAAGCATGCAAAAACACACACAAATAACAACCATGTAAATTCAAACTTGAATTTGATTTGTGTTCTCCATTTATCACTTAAATTTGTCTACTAAATATTTTTTTTTGAGGAAGAAAACACCATCATGCAAACTCAATTTTTTAATCAGAGGATCAAAACATTGTAGGCAAAAAACCCCAAGAATTTTGGAAAAATAAATGAGAAAGATATGGAAGAAGAATTCTTTCTATTTCTTTTACTATTAATATTTATGAAACTTTGAAAAATATATCACCCTAAAAATTGGAGGAAAAATTAGAGGCTCCAAAAGATGCTTTTGCTTGACCAAGTGAAGCAACTTCATACTCACTTTGTTACCATATCAAAATCCACAATGTTTTCTAGAAACAAATAGAAGCAAACCATGCACTCAAATCTTGTATAGAGTGTATAAAAGGGTGAAAGAAAGAAATGTAAAGATAAATATTTGAGGTCACCCATAGGCACCATAAATAACCAATGTATTATACATAGATAAGAATCACTTCACTCTGATAATCAAATGAGTAGTGGTGGGGGTATTTATACCAATACCAAATTCCAAAATACATATATGAACTTAAGCTTAAGCCAATAACAAGAAAGAATTTAAGGTTAAATACAATTTTATAAGGTGCATTATTCCATAACAAGGTTAATTGTGGGTCAAAGAACTTGTCTAATAAAATATTATAATAAATTTAATACATTGTACAATGAATACCCTTATATCTATCCAATATTACAACATACAATGTTAGCCTTGGTTGTGAATCAAATTACACTATCAATAGAGGTTATTCTAAATGAGGAACAAGTGGAATAGTGGTAGAATTTGTTCTAGATCAAGGAGGAAGATGTGCAAGTGGAGGCACAACAAGAAAATGAGTACTGGACTAAGGATAATGTTCATATAAGTGATGAAAAAAGTGCCAATATGGACCATGCACAAGACAAGACAAAGCAATTGATAACTCCAAAACCGGTGTGAAGAAGAGTGACTAGAGGTACAAAAGATAAGAGTCAAGCACAAAGGAATTATAAAGACTAGAACCAATGCTTGTGTATTCACAAAGGATATTACAAAGAGTAAGCTCAACAAGAATTAGCCAATGATTACTTGAAGAAGATCAGTCATCAACAAAAGATTTTTTGAGTAAATAAGAATCTAACAAAGCAATTACCACCAATAGTAGACATGGTTTTAGTAGTAGCACACAAGTAAAAAATCTCAAATTTTACTAGAGACAGGAAGGAGGATCACAAGTTCCATATCAAATCATGTAAAATGATATGGAAGGCAAATGGATTCACTAACAAATATGCATGGTTGCAATTATTCCCAATAATATTGCATGTAGCAATTGATTAAAATTTTAAAAGAGAAGACCCCTTGACTAACTGCTAAGATGAAATAAAAATTTAAGAAAGAGTTTTGACTACTTGGAAATAAAATAGAAATAATTGATAAAATATATTTCATGATTTAGAAGGATAAAAACATAAATTCACATAATTACCATCTAAAGGAGTTGATAAAAAATATGGAGATGAAACCTACTAATGGATTGCAAAAGTTGTGGTTCATAGGTAATTTACTACCAAATTATAAGAAGAAGATTAAGGTTGTTCTTCCAATCACCTACCAAGAATCTATTGACCATACACTAAACCTAAAGAGTAAAATGAATACAACAATAGTAGGTAGAAGAAGCAAGAGCTATGATCAGGATAATGACTCGGACAATGATCAAGATTATCTCGATGCAATAATCTAGATAGTGTGAAAGGAATTGAAAAGGATGACCAATGACATAAAACTTGAGAAGAAGAAGAAGAAGGATGTTTGATGTTCAAACTACAAGTCCAAAGAATATATGAATGTAAATTATCTGAAGAAGATGTATTGTAATATTTTGTGAAGCTGCTAGACATGCAATTGTGAAATGTTCATTCAACTTGGAAAATGTTATGTACCAAAATTTGATAGTGTAAAATGAGAATAAAGAAGAAATCTCAAACACTGCAATAGCAGGAAATGAGCAACAAGTAGAAAATACAAGAACAATATCCAGGGTAGAAGATAATTGTAATCAGGAAATTGGTTTAGTAGAGGTAGTAGCAAAGGATGATTACAATTTAGATGGAATTCCAATCATCCAATACCAAATATATTAGAAGTAGGTATACTTCATACATAATTTCATGAATGCATTGATTGAAAGGTATGTGAACAACATGGTGATGATATATAGATGGTATGGACTTGGTAACCACAATGTGGTAAACTATCCAAAGAATGTGAATACTAGTAACTTGTAAAATATCAACTTTATTGACATTAAAGAGCCTCAAATGGACTAGCAAAAGAATAAAGAGAAACACATGTTGGTAGTGACACAGGCATAGAGAAATATGATGGACTAGTATCCTAACCCTACTAAGAAGAAGAAGAAATGGTAGTAGGAATATGTTCAATTAGAAGAGGAAATGCACAACACCAACAACAAAAGAAAGATAAAGGAACCCATTATAATTGAAGAGGAGTGCACATCAACTAAATAGTTGGTAGCAAAATTAATAGACATGAATATGCTTGTCAAAATATCCAATTTACTTTATGCAATACTAGAGTTGTATGTGATGGTAAGAGAATTTGATGCAAATGAAGAACGTAGTAGAGAAATATCACTAACTACCAATAAGATGAGTTATAGATGATCAATACATTGGCTTGATATTGATTCACATTGAGTTGATCGGCCATAATATAATGCAAGTGATCATCGATGGGGATCCAAGTATGAACATTTTGCCTAAAAATACCTAGAAAAACCTAGGGGTACCATTTTTATGGTCTCCTAATGTTTGGCTATATAGCATGGATCCATATGGGATTGAGATGAAAGGTGTCTTGACTACATAAGAGGTGAAGATTGTATAGAAAATATTCTATATTTTATAGTCATCACCATGAAAAAGCCAACTTATAATACATTATTAAGATATGGATGGTTATGCATAGCGAAATTAAATCAAAATTAGGACCTATTGACAATATTGTCACATTCCACCAAGGGGCAAAAAAATTAAAACTTTGTATGATATTTGTTTTGTTGAAATTTTTCTTTTGTTTATAAGTTATAGCAATTTTGGTTTTCCCTATCGCCCCCTGGTGGACAAAATGAAAAGAAAAGAGCTTCGGGCCGAAGCGCTTCAAATCATCACTTCGGGTGAGAACTTTGCCGAGAAAGCGAAGGAAACGCTTCGCACCCGAAGCATTCCCAGCGGCTACTTTGGGTGAAGAGTTTTGCGAAGCGGCATCCAAGCAACTTCATCGAAGAAGAAAAGATAGCCCGAATCAGCTAAGGCAAAGAAATTACTTCGGGCCCGAAGTATTTCTAAAATCCACTTCGGCCAGTTTTCACCCGAAGTAGTAGAGGTCAAGAAAGTGCTTCGGCCAAAACTCCCCCGAGCCGCCGTTTCAAAAGAAGATCGGCCCGAAGAATTTTTCCCGACCCATCAGCGAAGCAGTTTTTCCAGCGAAGCAGCGAAGGATAGAGGGAGATCGGCTTCGGCGCTCCACACCCCGAAGTAGTTTTGTGAAGCAAAAATCAGCGAGGTGCTTCCCAGGAATGCTTCCCAAGTTGGGCATTTTCCCGAGGCGATCAGAGAGCCTCATAAATGCATATTTTCTTGCCCGGTAAGCCCGTTGCTCATTTTTGGCAATTGGATGCGAAGTATCAGTCCGTGAAGAAGAACCCGACAAGCATGGCCACCACTCGAGCACCGCACCTACAATCCAAGGACACCCAAGTGGCTCATTTAATGCGACTTTCTCCAGCTGACTCGGTCACCATTACCAGTTTTGGTAGCTGATTTGAGAGATCATCCGCAGTAGAAGCAAGGAACCGATTTCTCAGGGCTCGAGGGTGTACTCCATTTTTGTAATAATGATTCAGAGGGTCGGGTCCTCTATAAAAACCTAGGCTTTACAATGTAAAAAGGGGGGAACTTTTTGCTAGAAAGCTGCTGTAACTTGATGTCCTACATCTAATACTAAATATTTTTGTACTCCATTTCTCTCTTTTATGCTGCCTTCTATGCTTAATTCTTTTGTCTGTCTACACTCGTATACTGAGACTCTGAATTCTGAATCCGATGTGCGATTGGGGATTGTACCCTAAAATTTGCCCTGAAGGATACATAAGAGAGGAAAAATGTCGTATAAGCTTTCTTTTATGCTGCCTGGTGGGTTGTGGTTTTTGTTATTCCCTTGTCTTAATCACTATTACTCTGAACCCTGAATTCTAGCGAGAGAGAAAGGAGAACCCTGTGAACTCGTCCAGAGGATACATAGTAAAGCGAGTATCATGTTTCTTTCATCTATTCTTGGTGTTCTTTGCTGCTATTCGAGTTATTAGCGAGTGATCATGCTTCCTGTTCTCTCCCACCTTAAATCATCATCTCTAACCCTTACTCTTTTTCTTTCTTTCTCTAACCCTTACCCCTTTTTATTTCTTTTCCTAACCCTTACTCTATTTATTTCTTTCCTGCACTCTTGTCTTAAACCCCAAAAGTAGGTTAGTATAGGAGTCGGCCTTTCTCCGGAGATTGGCACGAGGGGCATCTCTTCTCCTCGGCCTTTCAATGTTGGTCACAGGTCCAGGGCGCGTAAACCCACTGAAAGTCCTTAGTAGTGGTGAGAATCGATGCTCTCATTACTAAAAGACTCTTAGCATCTGGCGACTCTGTTTTACCCGAGAATCTTCAAGTCGTAAAGACCAGTACTAAAGCCTATGCCTTCATGCAAAAAATATGGAGAGTTAGGAATAGAGGAGAGGAAACCGAGTTCTTTGAGCTTGATATTTATGCCTTTGGGGAACGATCTAGGTTAGTTACCCCTGAATATCTCTTACATGGGACGTCCTCGCAAGAGGCTGTTGTTGACGAGCAAGGCATAACTTCTAATAGCACAGTAGCTAGTTTTCCTCTGAATCCTCCTAACTCATCAAAGCATCCTAGTGCCTCCGTTCCCATTGGCCTTCTGATGAGCAACCCAAGAGGGACTTCGAGGACCTTTGTTCCACAGAACCCAGGCACAAATATGGCCCAACAACAACAACAACAGCAGCAGCAACCGCCGCCCAGATTATTTCCAGCATGGAATTCTTCTTCACCATTGAATCTCATGGGCCAAGGGCAAGTTCCACCCACTACAATTAAAAAACTTCCAACGTTCGACGAAACTAGAAAGGCTGCTCTAGAGCATATCCAGGACATCATTTCCCTGGTAGAAATCCATGATATCATAGAAGAACGAGTGATGGTGAAGCTCTTGGTTCTCTCCCTTAGAGGAAAACTCCTCTATTGGTATAGATCTCTGCCATCCAACACTATTACGGGATGGGACCAGTTAGCCGGGTAGTTAATGCAAGGCTTCAATGAGTCTGTCGATCCAACTTCTCTTCTGCAGTAATTCACTTCAATCCAAAGACATCCACAAGAAGAGATTGCAGACTTCAATGTTAGGTTCGCTCAAACCTGGCAAAGATTCCCAGTTGGACTTTGCCCAACCAACGAAGCTGCGGCGTACTACTTCCTTCGGGCTTTCAACCCTGATATCGGTCTTATGATAAGGTACTCAAATGTCAATACTTTTCTAGAGTTGTATGGGTTAGCCAAGAAAGCAAAAATGGACCTCATAGCCGTGGGAAAACTCCCTCAAAGAATGCCAATGCCCATACTCCCCGAGTTCCTTCAAGCCCAGTATGCGAGCATAGTCGCTCCACAAATTTTTGCAATCCCTACATACCCGATCTCATCCTGGAACACGAATCCTGTTGTGTCACAGATCACTGCTCCACAGATATATTTCCCAACACTTTCAACTACGCCCCCCACCATCACTCCAACATTTCCAATGTTTCTAGCACCCCTCCAACATCCTGCCCTGCCTTCGATACCGACTATGGCTTCTTTACCATCAGTTCCCAAGGTCGATGATATGCAGGCCAAGATACTGCAAGAAATGCAATCGTTAAATGCCACAGTACAGACCTTGTCCAACGATATGACCGTTGTCAAGAAGAAGCAAGCGCAACAAGAGTTTCTACCAAGAAGGTCTTATCCCACACCTACGCTTACTAGAGATCAAGCGGTCCATCAAGGAAAAGCTTCAGCAAGAAATGTTGCAATAGATGAAGCCCCAAGCACTTTCGATCATGTATATTGGTGCTCTACATGTAATGATCCTCACGAGGAGAATACATGCATGTTGCATCAACACTACGTGCAGACACTAGCTAGCAACGGTCAAGGTGGTCAAGTCAACGTCATCAGACAATTGGATCAGAACTTGTCAATCGACAAGGAAGAGCCAGTCGTGGTCCTTACCAGGGGAGGTAAAATGTCGATAGAGGTGGATGCTACTCAGATGGCTCCTTTGAAGGTACATGCCCGATTTGAGAAAGGACAATCCTCCTCTTCGACCTTGAGCGAAACTCCTCTGCCAGCTCCAATCAAAGAAAATGCCCAAAATGCCACTGTCGAACCACCTCAAGTGGAGACCAAAGAACAGGCTAAGGAGAAGCTCAAGTTTCCCTCGCTCACCAAGCGACAAAGGGTCAAAGAGACAGAGCAATATCGCACCAAGTACAAACCAAGAAAGGAACCTGATGTGCATAGCTCCCCAGCCTACAACATCGTAGAGGAGTTGAAGAGGATTCCAGCCAAAATTAGTTTGTATGATGCTCTGCAACTTCCTAGACAAGTGGACCTGCTACAAGAATCATTGAAGAGGATTAATACAAAGAAGGTAGAGCCGCTCGCCCTAGTGCAAACTCTATCCGCATCCATCACAGGAAAAAATAGACCACCATTGTTCTACTTATCCTTACAAATGGAAGGGTATATCATGCATAACTGTATGATAGATTCTGGAGCCGCGACGACAGTCATGCCAAAGGCAGTATGCAAGGAAATAGGCATGGGATACACACGAAGCAGTCATGGAGTCCTCCAGTTGGACGGTACCCCAGTGAAGACTATAGGTGTCATCAAAGACATTCCTATTCGACTACATAAGACACCTCAAATCACAGTCATACAAGAGGTGGTAGTCATGGACCTTAAGCCCTACTTTAGCATGTGCCTGTCGAGGGAATTCACAGTAAAGCTAGGCGGATACCTATCCATGAACTACACTCACATGGAGATCCCCTTCAAAGGGAAGAAGGTGAAGATCTATAATGAAAAGCCTTCTACATTCCTGGTTTAGAAGATGTCCGAGGAAGAAAGTAGTGACCCTGTGCATACGATCGCGGAGGAGCTAGAGCAAGTGGATCTGGTCCAGGAATCCCTTGCACAGTTGTGTTGTGAAGATGAATTTTCGTTGGCAGATTTCAATGCCATGATAGAGACCGAGGTGGGATGCTACACCATCGCCAAGTCTGAGAAACCAGCCAAAATGGAGGGGAAGGTTTCTGCTCAAGAAAGACTATGGAAATTGTTCTTTGACGGCGCTCGATGCAAAAATGGCATCGGGGCAGGAATCCTTCTAATTTCACCATCCAGTGAGCAAAAGGAATATTGATATCGATTAACATGGAGTTGCACCAACAATGCAGTAGAATATGAAGCCTTATTATTAGGACTCAAGAAATCTGACAAGTTAGGCATAAGGCATCTTCAAATCTTCAAAGATTTCGAACTAGTTTGCAACCAGGTCACCAACAGATGTGTTGAGAAGCAACACACCCCCACTGAAAAATGAATTTCCATCCTTTGAAAACTTTGAGCTTTCATTTTTGCAGTAAGGACCCTCTTGATATTTTTCAGGTTTTAATTCCAAATTTGCTTGCCTCCTTTTTCAAGTTGTGCTTTTATTTGCATCTGGCTTTGATTTATTCCAGAGTTCATTTTTCACATGTTAGAATCATTGCTGATTAAAGGAAATCTTTCACCGGTATGAAAAAAATGTAGATTCCAGATAGATAAATTCATTGAAAATCAAAACTTTCCATTTTTGGCAAAGTCACGAAATCGCGACACTTCCATTTTTGGAAATGTCACGAAATCACGACGGGTTTCAAGAAAATCGGCTAAGTCAGAAAAACGTAGCGAAATCGTGACACTTTCCATTTTTGAAAATGTCGCGATATCGCGACATTTCCATTTTTGGAAATGTCACGAAATCGCTACAGTTTTGGAGAGAGAAAGCAAGATTGTACGAAACATCGCGAAATCGTGACATGTCGCGAAATCGCGACATGTCGCATTTTTGCGGCTGCAGGAGGCAAAATGAGGCGAAGGACAAAACAGGGCATGATTTCGTGACATGTCACGAAATCGTGACATGTCGCATTTTCGCGGCACATTGGAGAGAAAAGGAAGCAAGTCGAAAAGGTCACGATTTCACGACATGTCGCAAAATTGTGACGTCGTGAAATCGTGACGTTTTTCAACGAGGGCACCCGAGGCGTATGGATTGTCGCAATTTCGTGACATGTCATGAAATCGCGACAGGTCCAAGTCAAAGCAAGAGGAATCAAACAAGAAAAGCGGCTAAGGCATGAAAACGTCGCGAAATCATGACATTTTGGAGGGCTAGGTTCGAAGTGGAAAAGTCGCGAAATCGCGACGTCGCGATTTCGCGACGTCGCGAAATCGCGACACAGTTGGAGAATGCTGCCAAGTGCAAGGTGCTGTCGCGATTTCATGACATGTCGCGTTTTCACGACGGAAGGAAAGAGAAGCTGAGCCAGCAAAGTGAAATCAATTTTGACAAAGAGAAACCAAAATGCAAAAAAATTGACTAAGGCATAAAAGTGTCGCGAAATCGCGACATAGTGGGAAAAAGGGGCTCGAGAGGAAAAGGTGTCACGAAATCGCGACACGCCGGCGCCAAAGGAAAGAATCCACCATGTCGCGATTTCGTGACATGGTGGAGAGTTGGCAAAGAAAGAAGCCACCAGGTGGAGAGTTGGCAAAGAAAGAAGCCACTTGTCACCAAAGGAAAGAATCCACCATGTCGCGATTTCGCGACATGGTGGAGAGTTGGCAAGGAAAGAAGCCACCATGTCGCGATTTCGCGACATGGTGGAGAGTTGGCAAGGAAAGAAGCCACCATGTCATGATTTCGTGACATGGTGGAAAGTTGGCAAGGTAAGGAGCCACCATGTCGCGATTTCGCGACATGGCGGAGAGTTGGCAAGGTAAGGAGCCACCATGTCGCAAAATCGCGACACGGTGGGGAGTTCGCAAGAGAAAGTTGTCGAGTGTTAGAGACCGTCGCGATTTCGCGACATGTCGCGTTTTCACGGCGAAAGGAGAAGAAAGGCAGCCGAGGCGCCAACAGGTCACGATTTCGCGACATGTCGCGAAATCGCGACATGTCGCATTTTCGCGACCTTGACAGGAAAGCAGCACAGAGTGGAAAACAGCTGGAAATGGACACGTGTCACGATTTTGCGACACGTGTCAAGACAAAGCAAGCCACGTATCAGATGATTAGAGCCGCATATACTGAACTTTAGGGCTTCATTTTAATATTTAAGCTTTTGATTTAATAATTTTAAAATGCTAATCCTTGTTTGTCTTTCATGGAGGAAGCCATCTGGCACTTACATGATAACGGAGAAATGGCCATAAAGACAAAGTTAAGTGCAAATTAATCGAAGACAACCATATTGAAATGAGAGATGCCGAAAATTGCTGTTTCATCCAAATTTTACAGATCTGGCCGCAAAGAGACTTTACGGTGACTAAGCAGCTGCCCATTTAATGGAGTATGTCGGGAATTGGCCGAAAAATGAAAATATCTACACTCAGTTACCGAAATTTGCCGATGGATGCATTTAATGAAAATTTATGGCAGAATTAATGGCTTGCAGACATTTTCAACTCAGGGATGGCTCTGCGGAGATGAAATGTCAGAGAAGTGGTGATTCATCCAAATTACCCGAGGGCATTAATGAGGACATTTACTCACGGTTGCGGGTGAATGCAAGTGGCATTCGAATTCTATCTTCTCCATTTATGGCAAGTGACTGCACTGATTTGCGAGAATGGTTAAGTTTTATCCAGACTTTGTTTTAAATGGCTTTATATTGTAAAACCCGGGTCCTAGGGTTTAAGATGATAAGATTTACGGTTTGAGAAGAAGATATTTCTGAAAAGATCAGGGTCTATCCTGAGTCTATAAATACTTCTTCTCAATGTAATCGCGAGAGGCGGAGACTTAGAAATAAAAGGCTATTGAAGCAATTTCTTGCAAATCTTGTTAAATACTTTATTTCTGGACTTGGAGTTGATGTGCTTTTGTTTTCTGTGATAGCATGGCCGGGAGCCTAATCTTTTGCAGATTGTGATAAGTTTATCTTCTTTTGTTATCCGTTTCTTTAAAGTTTATTAAATATATGTTGTGAATCTGTGTTATCAAGATTAAATATGTTGTTGGGCTTCATTTGTTCTATTGTATGCTAGGGAAAATCATAGATTTAAGGTTCAAGTTTGTTCTAATTGCTCTGTCCTCACTGTGTGAGCTATGCTGCTGGTGAGAAATACCAATTTTAACGGACTTCCCTTCTGTTTATGATTTTCTTTCAGATCTGTTCCATCTCTGCCTTATGCTCTTAGTAGAAAGTGATCTTAGAAAGTTGGACACTTTCTTCTTTGATTTGTTCTGTTGTGAAGCTGATAGTATAAATAAAATTGGTAGTTTAGGTTTTACAGCTAAGTTTGATAAACTTCTCTTTCTGCCTTACCCTACTCTCTTTGTTTTATCGTGAAATGATCCATTTTTATTTTCTTTTAAATTTGTCTTTTATTTAAATCTGCTGACCCATAAGAGCTAGATCAAAGAATTAATTTTAAATCTGATTGTCAACAAGTGACAACTTCTAAACATTACTGAACAAGTTCAGAGCCCGTTGTAAGGTAACAGACAGTCCATATTGAAAACTATTCCAGAAGCGAAAAAGAGTGAATAGACATTCGACCCGACTCTGTAACTCGCACCTTGGATAACCGACTAGATCCTAAAGTGAGTGGGATTTATCCCGTATAAGTGTTATCAGAGTTTCATGCTCATTCTTCACAGGGTGTGTATAAAAGTCGGACCAACATTTAAAAATGGCGCTAGAAGGAGGGCCTGAACTTACGTTCTTAGTGCGCTTGAGTTGAGAAATCTGACTGTATGTGGTACTTGACAAATGTTGTATTTTATCCAAAGTCTGGTAGCCAATTTTCCCTCCTCCTCTGCCTTTAAAATTTTGTTGTTTGAATTTTTTTGCCTGAACAGTGGAACTTAACACCAACATTTAAAATGGCGCTAGAACGAGTCAGAACTTCATTATTAGTGTGTGAGTTGAAAATCGACATATTTGGATTGACAAATGGGTATTTTACAAGGTCGGTAGCAATTTTCTTCTCTCGTTTAAAATTTGTTGTTAGTTTCTCCACTAACAACTCGGAATATCACGTCAATCATAGTAGTAATGGCAAATTGGTTGGGTTCCACTGCTTTGAATATTTCGGGTATAGCCCATGACCTGCCCAGAAATCTGAAAAGATATCTTCCCAGATATAAACATGATGGGACTAGGACAGCAGAGGAACATCTGCTAGCATTCAAGAATGCTTTGAAATTGTTAAATATACAACATGAAGATGTTGCTTGCAGATTGTTCCCGTTCACTCTCCAGGAGGGAGCTTATGGCTGGTTTCTAAACCTCACTAACAATTCTATTACCAGTTGGAATGACCTAGAGAAAGTTTTTATATCACAATTTGGGGAAGTGATAGACCCCAGTGTGTTATACCAACAATTTTCCAGCATCAAGAGAGAGTCGGGAGAAGCTATCAGGTCTTTCAATATGAGGTTCCAAAGAGCTTACGGTAGAATGACTGGTCATTACATCCCAAATGCAAATCTGGCCTTAGAAATCTATAAGAATGCATTGGATTCGGTGACCTCTATTTTCCTCAAGAGAGACATCAATATCACAACCACTGGCCAGGAGCTTATAAAGAAGCTTTAATTCTTGAAAGACAGTTAGGACCTCAAATTTTGAGCAGTCCTTTGATATCCTATGTTACACAGAACATGCCTATTTCGGATCCCATTCCACATCATGAGTTAGTGCCAACATGTCATGCTCTACCCAAGGAAACTCCGTTAACTGTGACATCCACTCAGCATGTGCAAAATATAGAGAAAGGTTCTGACAAGTTCAAAGTGGAAGTGCTTGAAGTAAACACTTGTGATCTAGCATTACCCAAATTTGAAGTTTTTCCTGGTGAGTTAAATTTCCCTAGAAATCAAAGAAATATTGATATTTCTGGTTCATCCAAAAATAGTACAACCAGGGTTTCAAATTCTTTCACTTTTCTCGAAGAGTCAGAAAGTCTTGTAGAGATTCCTATGGATGAAATGCAAGATTTTCAACGAGTTCAAAAGGGACAGTTATAATTTGAGATGTGAGAGTCCAGAACCTAATAATGATCCTTCCTCATCGAGAGGATGATGAAAATGAGATTCAATATCACTATGCAGAAGTAATCGAGGAGGAGGATAACATCATTGAGGATATGAAGGAAAGTAAAGCTGACATCACCCTCCATGAGCTGGCCCAGATTGTTGAACAAAAGGATAACTTGATTGAAGCTTACTCTGGACCACCTATTGAATTTCAAGAAAAGGAGGAAAAGATAGTAAATGTGAATGTGGTCAACCAACTTGGAATAGGTAAAGAGTCTCAATATAAGCCTGTAACTACTGAACATAATATCAAAGAAAAGGTTGTAAATCATGTTGATGTGGATATTGGAGTTTATAATTTGGCAACTGAGAAGGTGAGAACAGTTACAGCTCTAACCAATTACAACAATGATGTTTGGACATTACACATTGATGGGGTTAAATCTAAGCAAGGCTCAGGTGAAAAAGCAAATTATGAAAATTCTGCTAGAGGGATAAAAATTGAAGTCTTGGATATTGAAGCAGTAGAGCAACCACAAAATGTTCAAGTTGTTAAGAACCAGGACATACGGATAAACTATGATCTCTTTGAGTTGTCACATAAATCTGAAGATGTGATGGTCTGGGTCTATAAAGGCTTTAAGGTATTTGATCCTGGGGGTTTTTACATTCCGTCCTTTTGAAAGAATTCTGCAAACCCTTCAAGTAGAAGCATAAACATGTTATCATATGATTTGTTATTATATGATTTGTTTAATTTGAAAGAGTTGCAGATTTGTTTTTCAGTGGGACAAGATCCATAAAAAAAATAAAAAATAAAAAAAAGGAGAGAGGGAAGACGGTAAACACAAGTTTTTCCCAGGTAGCAAAAAAATTTGGAAGCATAGTCTGGAGTGCATTTCGTCAACAGGACCTGAAAGGTAATTTTTCTAAATTTACTTGCAAATGGTCAAAAAAATTTTAAGGCACTATTTCTCTGCTTTTCCATCTGCTACATTTTTTGAGTCACAAAGAAGTTGTAACATGTGTATACATTGTAAATAAGCTTTAAAGTTGTTTTATTTCCTTTAGTGCCTATATTTTATTTTATTTTATTTGATTTTGTTTTATTTTAAAGTCGTAGGTGTTGTTTTATTTTAGTGTTTTATTTTGTTTTTAAGGTTTTTTATTATCCTTGGAAGTCTGTACAAAGTTCATTTTAGCTTTTAAAGATTCTGTTCTTTAACCTTTGCTCGAGCATCAATGAAAAAGTCGGCCTTCTAAAGATTGTTTCTATTACGAGTCCGAGAATCCAGTGTTCATTATCATAATTGTGAGATAGTCTGCTTTGAGCTGAACGAGTGGAACTATTTTTTTAGTCGGAACAACGGTGGAAGGATGATTGGATTTTGTGTCTTGCTTGCCACGGTTGTTTTAATTATAAAGAAAGCTGCTATCTTTGTTTGGTTGGAGAAACTCCCAGGGAATCCAAGAAAAGTTGGTTATAAGAGGGGACTATGATTCATGTAATTATTTGAGTATCCACAGAGGCTATCATTGCCCAGGCTGAAGCGGTTCCAGATTGATGAAATATTAAAAGAAAATTGTTATTCTTTCTAAGGCTTTTCGGATGTTGATGTATTTCAAAAGAGAGAGAGATGAAAGTTGAGCAAGACAGCATGAAATTGGCACTCTGTTATTTCCAATATATATATATAAAAAAAAAAAAGAGATAAAAAGAAAAAAAAAAGAGTTATATAATGAAAGAGGCAGCCAAGACTTCAAAAGATGTTTTTCTTCTACCAAGTTGTAGATTCTACCTTACAGTTGTAAATTTGGGTCGTGTAAATCTAAAGGGTAACTCTGTCGGGGTTGTAAAAGGCTAAACTAGTAAACAGAGCTCTACTCGGTTTCCCCTTTTTACAATCTAGAAAAGCTGATCAATCCGAGAGTTCAACATTCGAAGGCCAGTCATTCTTGAAGAAAGTTTTATACGCTTGTAATTGCACATCAGAAATCTTCCTTAAATGATTCGGCCTAGTATGTCCTTGGGAAATTTTAACAACTATCAGTTAGTAGTCAATTTATTTTGAAGAATATCTGTGGCAAGGCTTGATGCATGGTCTATGTTGTTTTGAAACTAGAGTCCTGGGTTCTAAAATAATGCTACTATTTTACCCATAGATATCGCCATTTGTTGAGAAGCAACACACCCCCACTGAAAAATGAATTTCCACCCTTTGAAAATTTTGAGCTTTCATTTTTGCAGTAAGGACCCTCTTGATGTTTTTCAGGTTTTAATTCCAAATTTGCTTGCCTCCTTTTTCAAGTTGTGCTTTTATTTGCATCTGGCTTTGATTTATTCCAGAATTCATTTTTCACATGTTAGAATCATTGTTGATTAAAGAAAATCTTTCACCGGTATGAAAAAAATGCAGAAAACAGATAGATAAATTCATTGAAAATCAAAACTTTCCATTTTTGGAAAAGTCACGAAATCGCGACACTTCCATTTTTGGAAATGTCGCGATATCGTGACGAAGTTTCAGGAAAATCCGCTAAGTCAGGAAATGTAGCGATATCGCGACACTTCCATTTTTGGAAATGTCGCGATATCGCGACACTTTCCATTTTTGGAAATGTCACGAAATCGCTACAAGTCTGGAGAGAGAAAGCAAGATCGTACGGAACGTCGCGAAATCGTGACATGTCGCGAAATCGTGACATGTCGCATTTTTGCGGTGCAGGAGGCAAAAGGAGGCTAAGGACAGAAAGGTCGCGATTTCGTGACATGTCGCAAAATCGTGACATGTCGCATTTGGGTTGGAGAGAAAAGGAAGCAAGTCGGAAAGGTCATGAAATCGCGATGTCGCGAAATCGCGACATTTTTGAGAGGGAAGGTGGAGTGAAATGGGTGGGGAAAGTAAGGCATGAAAGTCACGAAATCGTGACGTTTAAAATGAAATGTGACAGGAGAGGTGAAGGGTCGCGATTGTCGCGACATGTCGTGTTTTCGTGACAAGGAAAAGAAGGAAGAGAAATCAAAGTGAAAAAAATCGACTAAGGCATAAAAGTGTCGTGAAATCGCGACACAGTGGGAAAAAGGGGCTCGAGAGGAAAAGGTGTCACGAAATCGCGACATCGGGCGAAAGTGAAAGAACCATCAAATGGTGGAGAGTTGGCAAAGAAAGAAGCCACCATGTCGCGATTTCGCGACATGGTGGAGAGTTGACAAAGAAAGAAGCCACCATGTCGTGATTTCGTGACATGGTGGAAAGTTGGCAAAGGTAAGGAGCCACCATGTCGCGACTTCGCGACATGGCAGAGAGTTGGCAAGGTAAGGAGCCACCATGTCACGAAATCGTGACACGGTGGGGAGTTCGCAAGAGAAAGCTGTCGAGTGTTAGAGAAGGTCGCGATTTCGCGACATGTCACGAAATCGTGACATGTCGCGTTTTCGCGGCGAAAGGAGAAGAAAGTGCGATCGAGGAAGGGTCACGATTTCGCGACATGTCACGAAATCGTGACATGTCGCATTTTGCGACCTTGACAGGAAAGCAGCACAAGAGTGGAAAACAGTTGGAAATGGACACGTGTCACGATTTTTGCGACACGTGTCAAGACAAAGCAAGCCACGTATCAGATGATTAGAGCCGACATGCAAATGAACTTTAGGGCTTCATTTTAATATTTAAGGTTTTGATTTAATAATTTTAAAATGCTAATCCTTGTTTGTCTTTCATGCAGGAAGCCATCTGGCACTTACATGATAACGGAGAAATGGCCATAAAGACAAAGTTAAGTGCAAATTAATCAAAGACAGCCATATTGAAAGGAGAGATGCCGAGAATTGCTGTTTCATCCAAATTTTACAGATCTGGCCGCAAAGAGACTTTACGGTGACTAAGCAGCTGCCCATTTAATGGAGTATGTCGAGAATTGGCCGAAAAATGAAAATATCTACACTCAGTTACCGGAATTTGCCGATGGATGCATTTAATGAAAATTTATGGCAGAATTAATGGCTTGCAGACATTTTCAACTCAAGGATGGCTCTGCGGAGATGAAATGTCAGAGAAGTGGTGATTCATCCAAATTACCCGAGGGCATTAATGAGGGCATTTACTCACAGTTGCGGGTGAATGCAAGTGGCATTCGAATTCTATCTTCTCCATTTATGGCAAGTGACTGCACTGATTTGCAGAGTGGTTAAGTTTTATCCGGACTTTGTTTTAAATGGCTTTATATTGTAAAACCCGGGTCCTAGGGTTTAAGATGATAAGATTTACGGTTTGAGAAGAAGATATTTCTGAAAAGATCAGGGTCTGTCCTGAGTCTATAAATACTTCTTCTCAATGTAATCGCAGGAGGCGGAGACTTAGAAATAAAAGGCTATTGAAGCAATTTCTTGCAAATCTTGTTAAATACTTTATTTACGGACTTGGAGTTGATGTGCTTTTGTTTTCTGTGATAGCATGGCCGGGGAGCCTAATCTTTTGCAGATTGTGATAAGTTCATCTTCTTTTGTTATCCGTTTCTTTAAAGTTTATTAAATATATGTTGTGAATCTGTGTTATCAAGATTAAATATGTTGTTGGGCTTCATTTGTTCTATTGTATGCTAGGGAAAATCATAGATTTAAGGTTCAAGTTTGTTCTAATTGCTCTGTCCTCACTTTGTGAGAGCTATGCTGTCGGTGAGAGATACCAATTTTAACGGACTTCCCTTCTGTTTATGATTTTCTTTCAGATCTGTTCCATCTCTGCCTTATGCTCTTAGTAGAAAGTGATCTTAGAAAGCTGGACACTTTCTTCTTTGATTTGTTCTGTTGTGAAGCTGATAGTATAAATAAAATTGGTAGTTTTGGTTTTACAGCTAAGTTTGATAAACTTCTCTTTCTGCCCTACCCTACCCTCTTTGTTTTACCGTGAAATGATCCATTTTTATTTTCTTTTAAATTTGTCTTTTATTTAAATCTGTTGACCCATAAGAGCTAGATCAAAGAATTAATTTTAAATCTGATTGTCAACAAGTGACAACTTCTAAACATTACTGAACAAGTTCAGAGCCCGTTGTAAGGTAACAGACAGTCCATATTGAAAACTATTCCAGAAGCGGAAAAGAGTGAATAGACATTCGACCCAACTCTGTAACTCGCACCTTGGATAACCAGCTAGATCCTAAAGTGAGTGGGATTTATCCCGTATAAGTGTTATCAGAGTTTCATGCTCATTCTTCGCAGGGTGTGTATAAAAGTCAGACCAACAAGATGCTCTTCAAAGAAGCACTATCTTAAATCATACCGCAATAGGGTATGGGACCTGTTCGACCAATTTGAATCCCTCAATCTGCAGTCTATTCCACAAGAAAAGAATCGACATGTAGATGTCTTAGCATCCATCGTAGCCAGATATTCTCCAGTGGATGATATGGTGCATAAGTTGAAGGCTGTAAGGATGATCTATAGACCCTCTATCCCGGACAAAGATTTACATTGGCAAGTTTTTGACAACGATGAGCAGATTGTTAATTTCATGATCCAAGAAGTTGCTACAGTCGAAGACCGAAGCCCTGATGGGGAAGAATACGAAGGATTGGTCCAATTGAAGAACAATCACATTCCCAAGGGATTGATCACGCTTGAGAGCCTTTTCGATCAAAATGATCGATCGCTCTCCCATAGGATCCAGATCAGTGCGCAACAATATCAAGATTTAGAATTGGAACCTGGGAAAGTAATAAAGGTCGGGACCAATTGTACTTTAGAAGAAATAGAGCGAATCCGATGTCTGTGTAAGAAGTACCCAAATATCGTGGCTTGGTCTTATCACAACCTCAAGGGATATGATCGGCAGCTGATCCAACATACGATCGAATTACAAGAAGGGGCCAAGCCTTTCCGATAGAAGCAAAGGCCGGTTAATCCAAAGATCGAGGTCCTGATGAAGGCCGAACTGCTGAAAATGCTCGAAGCAAAGATCATTTATCCCATCAAGCATTCTTCCTGGGTAGCGAACTTGGTCCCTGTCAAGAAAAAGAACGGAGACATCCGGTTATGTGTGGACTTCCGCAACCTGAATCATGCTTCCCTCAAGGACCACTATCCTCTCCCGCAGATCGATCAGATCTTGCATTCGGTGGCTGGAGCTCAACGATTCTCCCTGCTTGATGGTTTCTCCGAATATAATCAAATCTAGGTCAGGGACGAAGACCAACATAAGACCGCGTTCACAACCAAGTGGGGCACATTCACCTACCAACGAATGCCTTTTGGCCTCTCGAACGCAGGAGCTACTTTCTAGAGGGCGATGGACCTAGCTTTTGGTGAGCTTCTGAACAAGGTTATCATTATCTATTTGGATGACATGACCGTCTTCTCCCGAAGGAGAGAAAACCACCCAGAACATCTTCAACAAATCTTCAAAAAATGCCAAGAATTTGGCATCTCAATCAATCCAAAAAATTCTATCTTCGCAGTCAGTGAAGGAAAGCTGTTGGGACACGCAATTTCAAAAAAGGGTCTCATCGTGGATCCCGACAGAGCCAAAGCTCTGATGAAGCTCCCAATCCCAATGGATAAAAAGGGCCTTCAATATTTCTTCGGACAGATTAACTTCATAAGGAAGTTTGTCCTAGACTTCGCCCAGGTCGTTAAGTCGATGTCTGAGCTTTTAAAAAAGGGCGCAGAATTCATCTGGATAGAAGAGAGGAGAAAAGCATTCAAAGAAATCAAGGCCCGAATTGTTCAAGCACCAGTCTTGATCAACCCCAACTACAGTCAAGATTTTATCCTGTATGCAATAGAAGAACCTGAAATCTACGCCACGGTCTTGACACAAAAGGGGGAAGATGGAGAGGAACGTCCCATCATGTTCCTTAGTCAGATAATCAATCCCCATGAAGAAAAGTATAATTTCATCGAGCGTCAAGTGCATGCAGTAATGAAATCTCTCAAGAAATTCAAACAATTCATTTCTCAGAGTCGAACCACAGTCTTCGTTATTCACCCCGATGTGCGTAGTTTCATTATTCAGGGGGAACTGGGAAGCAAGAGAGCTGGTTGGGTAAGCAAAATCCAAGAGTTCGATATTGAGATCAAGCCCACCAAACTAGTTTGCGGTCGCGCATTATGTCAAGAGCTGGCGAAGAGCGCAACGGCCAAAATAATGGACTGTCGGTCGGATGACTCGCCAATAGGAGAATGCCTCGCTAATCAGGAAAGGGCCGAGAAAGATTGGGTCAGCGAAATAGTGGAATATTTCAACATCGACAGATGCCCCTCACATCTGAATGCTTCGCAGTGAAGAAATTTCAGGATGCGGTCCGCCCGATACACTATGCACCCAGAAGGCCTATTTTTTAGGAACATCGACGACGTCCTCCTCATATGCATAAAAGATGATGATAAGAGGAGAATCCTGGGTGAATTTCATTCAGGACTATCTGGAGGACACTTTGCTGGAAGAGCGACAGCGCTGAAGATAATCAAGGCGGGTTACTATTGGCCCACACTCTTTGTCGATGCCTTCTCCGTTTGTCGCAGATGCGAGCAATGCCAGAAATTCGCCGGTCGAAGCAAAAATGCTTCGATGCCCCTCCGACCGATACAGGTGGAAACACCCTTTCAGCAATGGGGACTAGATTTCGTAGGGGCCATATCACCAAACTCCTTCGTTGGGCACAAATTCATTATGACTATGATTGATTACTTCACCAGGTGGGCCGAGGTAGTCCCTAGAAAACATGCCGATCAAGATACTGTCGTCACCTTCCCGGAAGGTTTGATTACCCGCTTCGGCATCCCCGAAGCAATTATTACAGATAACGATCCTGGTTTCACGGGCGCAAAGATCAACGAGTTCCTATACAAGTATGGGATATATCACAAAGTGTCTTCCAACTATTACCCCCAGGGCAATGGATTGGCGGAATCCACCAACAAAACCCTGTTGAGGATATTGAGAAAGCTGATCGATCAAAACAAAAGAACTTGGCACCTCCTTCTAGATCGGGCCTTGTGGGCCGATCGGGTTTCTATCAAAAGGTCAATCAAGACTTCGCCTTATGCTCTGGTCTACGGCAAGGAGGCCATCCTACCCACTCACATCGAGATCCCTGCATTACAGTTGCTAGAAGAAGATGAAGCTAACCCGATGGAGAGATGCCTGGTTCAGCTACTACAACTAGAAGAGGAACGTGAAAAGGCCTACCAAAACTTCGCACGGCATGTCGAGGTCACCCAAGAATGGTTCAAAAGGAAATCATCCGATCGCACATTCAAAGCAGGAGACCTGGTATGGAGGTGGGATTCATGGAAGGCCAAGCTCGGGAATCATGACAAAATGGATGCGTTCGGGACGGACCGTTTGAAATAGTAAAAGTGAATTCGGCCAATTCCTTCATCCTCAAAGATGCGAATGGCCAAGTACTACCAATCTCCGTCAATGGTCTCCACCTAAAGACCTTCGATCGCTGAGGTATGTATTACCCAAAAATAAATAAATAAATATAAATAAATAAAATAAAAAAATCTTGCATATATTTTTGTATATAGGTTTTTAGTGCTTTGTCGAAATCGCCTTCGGGGGGGTTTCGGTCCGAAGTAGCCGATGAAGGGAAGTTCACCGCGAAGCATTTCATCCTCGTAGAACCAAGGACGTGGAAAATGCTTCGCTAAAGAAATGTGTCGAAGGCATCGTCCTAAGTAATTCTTGGCGAGGCCCTCCTCGATGAAACGGGTTTCGGTCGGCGGCATTCGTGAACCAAAGCAACAGCGTGGCAAAGGGGAACTTCGGGCCCGAAATGAAGGAAATCAGCCCAAAGAAGAACTTCGCGACGAAGTATTTTCTACGCCAACTCCATATCGCCGAACCCCGCATACGAGGCGGACACATTTAGGATGTGCCTCGAGAAACATGTCGACAGTAGCCTCAAAAGGGGGCCGAAGTAGATGAACTCAATACGAAAGAAATGGCACTCATCCCAAGGTAGTTCGTTAACCAAAAAGCCACGCTAAAGTACCAGATGGCAGCGATTCGCGTTCCCAATGCAAAATCCAATCGCCGAATTGCATGGCCCCACGTACGACGTCGCCATATGGCCAATCAGATGCCACAGCGATACTTTCGGGATAGGCCCATGAAGTAATTACGGCAGTTGCCATAAATGCAGGAAGTTGCCCTCCGAAGCTATAAAATGCAGATGCCCGTTAGGAACAAACCATTTGCAAGCGTGAGAGTCGAGTCTGCATTCTGTCTCTTCGGAAGAACTTTTGCATCTAAGATTTCGCTGTTAGCCATGATTATCCCGTCCCTTGTTTTGAGGTGCTGAACCCTTCTACATCACAAGCTATTCTGCTATGATCGTTCACAATGGGAAAGAAGAACCCCACTCAGAAGGAAAAAGAACCAGAGACGACGGTTCCAGAGAAGGCGAGAGCCATGGAAGAAAAGAAACAAAGACCTAGGAGGGTCAATCCTCCCCCACGCCCAGGAAAACAAGTAATGGAAGGAAGGGAGGAATCCGATGACGAGCCCAACATAGAACCACCTATCGATAAGTGGGTGAAAATCAGAGACCCAGAGCTCTCAAGAACCGTGGCCGAGCTTCGGGGTACCGTCGACTTCATGCGAAGTAGGCTCTCGACGGAGAACAAGAGGGCCACGGCGTATTATTCCCACATCTACTGGTATCTAGTCCCTCCTACACATCACTACCCCGAGCTCATATGCGCCATCGCTCAGAACTACCAACCACAAACCAGACAGGTGTTGGATGCCTCGGGTCAAAAGTTGTTTTCCATTCTAAAGGAGGATGTGTAGGCAGCGTTCGCACCACAACAAAGGCCACCCAAATGCTATACCGTTCGCAATGTCAGCTTGAGTGAACAAATGGAGAAGTTCACCTCTAATCCCTTCATCCTGAGCTTTTTGCATGAAAACCTCAAGAGCGGACTTCCTTCCGGCAAGCGACCCCAAATGCCCCTACCCTTGGAGGCCTTCAAGAACATGGATATATTCTCTATCATTGCATGGGTGGCAGGCTTGTCAGGTGATACTTTGGTATATCCATGGTAGGTGTCTCTAGCCGAATGCATTTCCAGAGGAGAGTTCTATGCCCCCGACGCTTCGCGGTCGAACACCAACCCAATTTTCTTCGATTGGGCAGAATGGGTGGCCCAAAATCTGCATATACGGTTAGCATCCATGAAGGATGCTAGCAAGGAGCCGCACTTCCAACCTTGTTCCTTCTTGGTTTGGCTCTTCTTCTTTCATGTACATAAAGCCCTTCACCATTGTGATGTTTCACCAGTCGGCAAGGATGGGATCCATTTGCCTGTATATCAGTGGACCCGTCTCCTGCTGAGGTCGAAGTCTTATTACCCTTTCAATCAGCAATTTTTGGGACCTGCGATGCATGTCTTGACAAAGTCTAGCCCCCGAGTGCCTCTCTGCCTTAGAGATAAAGTGGTACTGGAGAAAAGGGGGGATGTGTTTCAATTGACACAAGGGCTTGTGATCCGCCTTTTCGGCTTCACGGGGAAGCCCTTCCTGCTGCCTTTTTTCCCTTTGGAGTACCAATTTGCCCTGGAAGTTGCTCGGCAAAGCGACGCGACCGATGAAGCCTACGGCCACGGACGGAAGTGGGCACACACCTACGACTTCCCCTTCAAGATGGGAGTGATCAAAGTCTTTGCCTTGAAGCAGAACATATACCTGGAGGAGAGGCTCGTCGATTTTGGTCTGCTTCAAATACCACAGAGGTGGCTCTACGACCCATTGGGGGTGATGAGAGATCACTTGAAAAGCAAAAACTTCCATGTCTGTCCTCGCCCCGAAATCCTGGAGCAGAGGAATAACCCCAATGGTACGGACCTGGAGTGGCACTTAGAGGAGATGAGGACGTTGCCTCCTTGGCATGACTTCTATCCTATGGAGGTCGAATTCGACCCAGACCAGTACCCATTCCCAACTCCCGACTCCACTTTCCGGAGAAAAGCAAAGGATGATTTAAAAGAGGAGTTGAAAGACTGGGACGAGGAGCAGTTAAGAGAATGGTGGATTATGAGAGTCCATCGTCGAAAGATGAATTCTTACGGGCTTCTAACAATGGATAGGGAATTCGCAATTGTATATCAGACCAATATTGGGTCTTGGGAACCCTTGTCCTTCGTCGACTTCGTTCCACCGGCCACCCCAAGTTTGGGCGAAAGCCCCGAAAGGACCGATAATGTCCCTAAGGAAAAAGTAGCCAGGGCCACGCCAAAAGCTTTACTACAGACGCCATCCAAAGATCTCAAGACAGCAATAGAGGAATCGGAGCAACCCCTTGAGAGGAGGAAAAGAAAGGAGCGGGAACCTACACAGGCACCCCCGAACTTCCCAAAGTGATCACGTACAGGCACTCCGAGCGCCCCTGCCGAAAGATCAGTATCGGGCTCGGCCGAAGCAAACAACGAAGGAAATCCACCAAGTGCCGAAATGATCCCAAACGTAGATGTCATTAACGTGGAGGAACTCATGGAAGTCATGGAAGCCGAAAGTACCGAGGCCCAGGAGGAACAAGGGCCAATCACCCAGGAGATCACCATGGCCGCTCTGCCAGGAGGGCATGCAGGTACGTTTTCTTCACCTTATGCTCTGGTTGCTCATAAGTCTATCCCGACCCTGGTCGAAAGCTCTCACCTATCCACCCTACCTCCACAAGGTCAGTCGCCTTCTCACGCCATGTCCCTAACTACTCCCCTCGAGTCTTTCGGCCAGGACAAACCTATCGAAGTTACTTCGCCCAACCACACCGCCAATCCTCCAGTCATCAACCAGGGTGAAGCTAATAGTCCAATGTCGAACCCCGAGGCTCATTCCTCCATTGTACACAACGTGCTCCCACTCGTCGAAGCCCCCGTCACCCCTGTTGTCGAACCTTCGGGTGAGGCTATCCCCTTCAACTCTTTGTATTTGTTCAATCCCTCGGCTGGAGATCTAGCCGCATTCGACTCCGAGCTGTCCTCAATACGGGAATCCCCCTTGGCCAAAAAGCTCCTCCAAGCCCGACAGAACACAGAAAGAATGTTAAAAGAGGCAAGAAAGAAGAAAGGGTGCTCGCTCGCTCAAGTTGAGAGGTGCACCATCTTCGATTTGGAGGCGAGAAAATTGCATAAAGTAAAGAAGATACCCAAATTCCAAAAGCCCCTGGACGAAATGACTCCAACGGACTATGAATATCAGGATAAAGAAAAGGACTTGGAACATCTGAACGTGGACAAGGAGTCCGCCTCTATGCACATTGGAATCGAGACCTTCAAGGCGCATGCCAACATTGCCAACAAGTGCAGGTTTGAAGCCGAGAGTGCTAACATCAAGCTGGAGGAGGAGCTAGCAAGGGCTCGCTCCAAATTGGCAGAGGCCGAAGAGCAGTGCAAGCTGATGCAGAAAGAAGCACATGCCCTAAAGCTACGGATAGCACAATTGGAGTGCACAGCTGAGAATCAAGCACAAAGGCAGGCCAAAAATGATTTGAGGGCCAAGGAGCTTGAAAGTAAGATCTTGCAAGCTCAGATCCAGTTGCACGAGAAGGAAGGCCTAGGGCTACTTGATAGGAGCAAAATCAAGGAGATTCGCTCACATCTGCTCAAGAATTTTAGGTCTCGGGCTGTCAGCGCCCTTTCAGTTTTAGCTTACACCATAGAAGCCCAGGTTGCCGCCGTCGAAGGAGGGCCAATCGTCGAAGTGGTCATTCAGAATGTCAAGCCCGACTCAAGCTGGCCCTCAAGGTCCAAAATGCAAGGTATCAAGATTTGAAGCTCACAGCGATGAGTCGGACAACAAGGGATTGGTCAACCGCCCAGGCCACAGTTCGTGCCTTTTTCTCCATAGCCAAGAAAGCGCAAAAGGCAAAAATCCTACTAGACGCATTCGAGAGCGAGAGGCGCACGTCAATGGGCTACTTCGAGGACCTTTCCTCCTTAGGCTTCCCGAGCTTCATGGATAATGATGGGAAGCCCTTAGCCAAGGAAGAAATCATGTCGAAGTGGCAGCAGTTTGAAGGCAACGTCTCGGAGATAGACGAGTGGGCCGAACCAATAACAGAGAAGTAGGTTGTTGATTACATATTGAAATACTGTAGAATCGCCACCTCCCTAAACGATCTGTATACCAGGTCCCAGCATGCAAAAATCGGGCAGATCGATAGGTTTCGTGCTTTGGTCAAATCCTTGGAAGATCAGGAGCTGTTCACAAAAAGCATCTGGTCTCAGGTTCGCCGAACCTTAAGAGACATCCGCGCCCGCCTGGCCCCATTGCCAATGGCTGAAGACGTAGCAGAAGCAATGGCGACAGGAGGAGAAGAAGCAGTAGGGGAGAGAGAAGAGGAAGAGGAAGGACAAGTTGTGGAAGCGCCCCCAGAAAAGGAACAAAGAGAAAGGTCTGAAGGTAACTCTGGCCCAATGGATAAAAGCTAAGGGTTCTACCACCGAGATGAGCTCGTTGCCCCACGAGCCACCAAGAATGTTGACAATATTGTCACATTCCACCAAGGGGCAGAAAAATTAAAACTTTGTATGATATTTGTTTTGTTGAAAGTTTTCTTTTGTTTATAAGTTATAGCAATTTTGGTTTTCCCTATCGCCCCCTGGTGGACAAAATGAAAAGAAAAGAGCTTCGGGCCCGAAGCGCTTCAAATCATCACTTCGGGCGAGAACTTTGTCGAGAAAGCGAAGGAAACGCTTCGCACCCGAAGCATTCCCAGTGGCTACTTCGGGTGAAGAGTTTTGCGAAGCGGCATCCAAGCAACTTTGCCGAAGAAGAAAAGATAGCCCGAATCAGCTAAGGCAAAGAAATTACTTCGGGCCCGAAGTATTTCTAAAATCCACTTCGGCCAGTTTTCACCCGAAGCAGTAGAGGTCGAGAAAGTGCTTCGGCCAAAACTCCCCCGAGCCGCCGTTTCAAAAGAAGATCGGCCCGAAGAATTTTTCCCGACCCATCAGCGAAGCAGTTTTTCCAGCGAAGCAGCGAAGGATAGAGGGAGATCGGCTTCGGCACTCCACGCCCCGAAGTAGTTTTGCGAAGCAAAAATCGGTGAGGCGCTTCCCAAGAATGCTTCCCAAGTTGGGCATTTTCTCGAGGCGATCAGAGAGCCTCATAAATGCATATTTTCTTGCCCGATAAGCCCGTTGCTCATTTTTGGCAATTGGATGTGAAGTATCAGTCCATGAAGAAGAACCCGGCAAGCATGGCCGCCACTCGAGCACCGCACCTACAATCCAAGGACACCCAAGTGGCTCATTTAATGCGACTTTCTCCGGCTGACTCGGTCACCATTACCAATTTTGGTAGCCGATTTGAGAGATCATCCGCAGCAGCAGCGAGGAGCCGATTTCTCAGGGCTCGAGGGTGTACTCCGCCGTTTTTGTAATAATGATTCAGAGGGTCGGGTCCTCTATAAAAACCCAGGCTTTGCAATGTAAAAAGGGGGGAAAATTTCTGCTAGAAAGCTATTGTAACTTGATGTCCTGCGTCTAATACTAAAGATTTTTGTACTCCATTTCTCTCTTTTATGCTGCCTTCTGTGCTTAATTCTTTTGTCTGTCTGCACTCGTATACTGAGACTCTGAATCCTGAATCCGATGTGCGATTGGGGACTGTACCCTAAAATTCACCCTGAAGGATACATAGGAGAGGAAAAACATCGTATAAGCTTTCTTTTATGCTGCCTGGTGGGTCGTGGTTTCTGTTATTCCCTTGTCTTAATCGTTGTTACTCTGAACCCTGAATTCCAGCGAGAGAGAAAGGAGAACCCTATGAACTCGTCCAGAGGATACATAGGAAAGCGAGTATCACGTTTCTTTCATCTATTCTTGGTGTTCTTTGCTGCTATTCGAGTTATTAGTGAGTGATCATGCTTCCTGTTCTCTCCCACCTTAAATCATCATCTTCTAACCCTTACTCTTTTTATTTCTTTCTCTAACCCTTACCCCTTTTTATTTCTTTTCCTAACCCTTACTCTGTTTATTTCTTTCCTGCACTCTTGTCTTAAACCCCAAAAGTAGATTAGTATAGGATCCGGCCTTTCTTCGAAGATTGGCACGAGGGGCATCTCTTCCCCTCGGCCTTTCAATGTTGGTCGCAGGTCCAGGGCACGCAAACCCATCGAAAGTCCTTTCCTGTGCGGATTTGATGACCAACAGGACCACCTAGCATTCAAGAAAGGCTAGCATAAGTATATGATCAGTCTAAAGAACTAGTTTATCAAGGAGTAGTTAGTGATATTTGATGAATGTGGAAAGTTATCATCAAATGAAGAATATTGAATGGGGATATGAGGACTGAATGAATAATATGTATTGGAATTGGAAGAGTGCATAAAATATGAAGATCACTTAGACAACAAACTACTCCACTAGTAGATGGAAGAGTATGTAGTATTGTAACCAAGTTGCATATGTATAAGCATAGAGAATGAAAATCAAGATATGTATGTAGTAGGTGAAAGTAGTCAAAATTATAATCCAACCGATACATTAAGGAGGAAGAGAATATATATTTCCCACATAACTTTGCTAAGTATAGTATTGGCAATACACATACGACACATTATGTTGATGTGGTAAAAGTGGTGAAAGAACCTAAAACTATAAAGTATGAAGGATAGAATATGGTGTAGATAAACCTTAGTGAAGGCAAGGAAGAGAAGATAATCTATTGTGGGGACAAGTGGGACCTAGTTTTAAAGTGATGACTTCTAAAACATTCATGCAATATAAGTAATTCTTTGCATGGATATACAAAGATTTACAAGGGATTCAACCTGAGTTGTGCATACATTAGATTCTTTTGATTCCTATAATGAAACCTATGAGAAGGTCATATAGTATTAACCAAATTATATGACATTGATCAATGCAAAAATAAATAAGATGCTTAATGTGGGCATAATTTTAAAAATGACAGTGGTGAATGGGTATCTCCATCATCATCAACTTGAAGAAGAAGAGTACTTAGATCTGCATTTGTATGGATTTTTAAAGCATGGACATGGTGATAATAAAGGATCCCTTTCTAATCCTATTTACTAATTTTATTCTAGAAGAGGTAATAGGGCACAAAATATCTTCCTTTCTAATGAAATTTTAGGCCACAATCAAATCAATAAAGTTAAGTGGGACTAGCTAAAGACCACTTTTGTTGTTGAAAATGATATCTATGAATACAATTGAATGCCTTTTTTATTTATACAATGCCTTGATCACTTTTTAAAGGACTATTTTATAAATTTTTAAGCAAATATCTATAGGCAAGTTCAAGATGTTTTCCAATGATTGGTCATTATAAAAGAATAAGGATGAGCATTTGAAGATAATGAAGGAATGCATGAGGCTATGTATGAATGCTTGAATTCTACTAAGTGACGAAGGGTCATGCGAGGTTGTAGCTTTGAATACCCTTTACATGTTAACATCGAAACATTTTTTTATCTCATTTTTTGTGGTACACTCATCCTGAGATCTCATCTTGGACTAAGTCACTCCATCTTTTTGATATCTTCAATCAGTTTTTAGATTATTGCTTTCAATTCTTACTTTATTCAAAGAAAATCTACTTGTGTAGTGGGAATGAAATTTTCTATGGGATGTTGGGATGGAGACTCTTAATGATGATGTGATACATAAGACACATTAGAATCATATGGGTATATGGTGCTTCTAGGAGGAATTTTCCCTATTGTGATGAGCATATTTTTTTGCTAGTGTGGCTTCTTGGAAAACCTTAGAGAACCTTTTCTCCTTAGACTATTGAATTAGTAGATTTAGGTCAATATGGAAGGTATGAATGTGATAAATATATGCCTAGGCATGGGAGGGTTTAAATTATTTAGGAATCCTATTCCAAGTCCTTTTAAATTAAACATTAAAATCAGATATGCTTTCATGAGGGGATCTTTGGATGGATAAAAAATGGGTAAGTAACAGGAATGGATCTCCAAGATCATCAAACTCAGTGATAAGAGCCTTGGCCAATTCAACCCAAGTACTAATGCTCTTATCCTCTAAGGACCTATACCATAATAATACTTTACCCTTAAAATATTGAATGAGTAATCTAATCATTACATCTTCAAAGACAATATCATACATAGTAGCTAAAGAAGCTATGCCTTGATAGTGCTCATAAGCAGTTATTTTTTTTTATCATAACTAGAAAGGACTTTTATTAAAAAATTTGATATTTCATGGAATATTGAGATGTTAAGGTGATCGATATCATACGAGGTTGGGTAAAATTATTTAGGCATGAGAACGAGATCCAATCTATCTCTAGGTAATTCTAGGTCTGATGTTTAGGGGGAGTCATTGAATGAACATATATTCTCCACAAATGAGATTAATATTATTCATAAAATCTTGAATTCTCTAAGAGAGTGAGATGAAACAATAGATTGGTCCCATCAGGTATGCCAAAAACTACTATACTGTTGGACCAAATTCTTCCATACCTATGGATAGGTGCTATGCCCTAGATTTTACCCAAAGTATAGAATTGGATGAAATAATATTCTCTCTATTTCAACCTCTATAGAAGGTCAACTCCTTAAAATTATTGTAATTTGAAGGGAAAAGGGTTAGAAAGAGGTATTAAAAGGTGGACGGGATATAGTGTAACAACATTGGATCTCACCAAGTAATATGCTAACCAAACCAATTACATGATACTTAATAGACCAGCCATTATCAAATTCAATCACAAATTTATCCAAGTTAAAATAAATGATTTAATCATTCTAAGAAATTGAAAAATTACTAATCCAATAGTGATCCAAAAAGCAGAATTTGCTCTAACAGAATAGTCTAAGTGTTAAGTATAATAGAAATGACTTAAAACAAAGAATACATGCATAAAAATCTACAATTAGACAATAATAGATGCCAAAAAACTATCACTTCATTGATCAGTAGTAATATTACATAGAAATACAAGGCAATGACTACAGAGTTGACCCCTATAATTGAGGTCTCATGGCATATTTATAGGCTACATTTGAATCTTGTAGCTCAATATTTATAATCAGTTATAAAATTGTTACAAATATAGCTTGGCAAAAAGTTCTAGAAGCCACTGTGGTTATCTTGGATCTCATTCTATATTTAAATTTAAATTCTTGTGGAATATGCTTCTTCGATCTACAACTACTTGTTGCAAGTGACCTAAACTATTGCAATAGATTTATCAAGGTTGTCACTTTCATGCCTCGGTGGTGCTTGGTCTTCCAAATGATAAATACTAAGGCAATTATAGAGTCTTTTCATGGTTTTTTTGGCTTTGTGCAATGTTATTATGGCTTTGTGCAAAGGACAAATTTGGTTTCATGCACCTTGCACAAATTTAGACTTAGAGATGGAGGTGTTGAATTCATCACTAAGGGAAGCTTGGATTTGTGCACCCTGGTGTTGTGCAGTCACTTGGAATGCTTGAATTACACGTAACTCATATTCCTCTTCCTAGTAGTTACATCATTACTAAGGTAATATCGGATTTGTGCAGCCTAGTTTTATGCATCATAGCTTCATGTAGTCAACCTCTTATGCATCACTTTTGACTTCTATTAGCATCATCTATGTGATCTTGGCTTTGTGTAATCATGGTTTTGTGCATTGAGCCATTCATATTCCTAGGGCTACATGAGATCATGTTGACGTTATCCCCATAAGGGACCTAGTTTTGTGTAAGCATTGCCTTAGCCTTTTACTTTGAACATCCTAGTTTCATGAATTAACTTTGCACAAGACTGGGATTTGGCATGACTATGATAATTTCACCGCAAGAAATATCTTAGTTTTGTGCATTGCAACTTTGTGCAACGTTAAATCCATAGAAAAACTTAACCAATTTTGTGAAAAATATCTCAACTTTTGAACTTGAAATGAGGTCATAATTTTTACCTACATTCTTGGAACCTCCCTAGATTTTATTCTTGTATAAAAACATGAACCTAGATAACCTTATTCTTGGGTCATAAACTTGTGAATAAGAGAAGGAGACGAAGGATCTAGAAGATAAGCTAACAAAAATTGAAAAGTCAAAGGTTGTGGAATAAATGGTGCTTATTGTTAGAAGTAAGAAAGGCATGGATATAGGAAGTAAAATGAATACAGATGATGAAGAGATATGTGAGTGGATGGAAGGAGTGGCACAGAGGATTAATTGAATAAAGGAAGGGGGAAAGATGTTATACATGGTATTTACCACAAGAGGTAATAAAGCTAGGGATCATAGAAAGTGGGAAAGCTGGAGTTGATGGAGAAATATACAAGAAAATAGGATGAGGATGAGTGGCACAAAGGAGGATATGGAAGGAAAAGAGGGATATATGGTGAATAGGGACACCTGGACTATGGTATCCCTAAAGAAAAAGGTACCTCCATGAGATGACTCTGTTGCAGCCAAAAGTTGCTTCAGGTCCAAGCAAGATGTCTTATGCAAATATTGTAGGTACTTGTAGGCCATAATTGGCCATTATTGCTACACATTTTTCTTTTCCTTACACAATTGCACAGGAACTTATTTTTTTTGTCACTCATGATAGCATGACACTCCAAGTTTTTCTTAGAACTCATAACTACACCAAGGGGTATTATGTCTTGGATCCTTAGAGTCAGCATTTTTATATGAAGTTCAAGAGGTAACTCTACCAGCTAACCTTTCTCTAATGATTGCATGATGTTTTTTTCTAACTTGGATCCTTTTCTCAAAAATCTAGAGTTTTTTTTATGGATCATTTACATGCTTTTTTAAATATTTCCATGCCTGCTAAGCTTCTTTGGCTCAGTTATTTTGCATTTTGCTTGTGTCATGCATTTGGCAAAGTGTCCTGTAGCACATTTTGCACATTTGTTTCTAGTTCAAATCATGCCATGTCATGATGCCTGAGTACTCCTTATGACATCTATTCATTCTCTTTGTCTTTTCCATTGGGCTACAGAGTTAAGGCAAAATAATGTATAGGAAATGGCAGATGAAATATGTGAAAGAACTAGTTAGTGGAGTGAGATGGGTAGATGAAGAAATGATTATAGTTAATAGAGATGTGTACTATGGGAAGGAAATGGTAGAGAGACAATGCAACTTCTTTCCTTTCCATGTTATACCTCAATATTGTGTAGACTAAAAACTATCCTTAGCAGAGTCACCAAAACTTAAGCAAGTTTTTGACCATTTTCCTTAGAGATTATTTCTTTTCTACTTTTACTCCATGCTTTATATTTATTTAACTCTATGGATTTTTTAGTTTGGTCAAATTAGATAATAGTTCACAATTACACATTTCTAAAAAATTGCTCTATCATGTGTAACTAGGAATAGCCTTCAGATTTAGACAAACATTCTTTTGACTACTTTTCCTCCAAGGGGTTTAGATTCTTTGAGCCTTTGCCATTGTAATTAATCTAAGACCCTTATTATATAGACCCATAAATTTGTCATCTATATTGCTCTACCAAGCAAGCTAAGGTGGTCTTTTTTTTAATGCCTATTTTGTGTCTATTTCCCATAAGAAAACTCCCAAATAACACTACTACTTTCCTTGATCGGTCCATCATTGTAGCCATGGAGTCCACTTTCCAACACCTTATTATATGTGTTATTTTGCTACTTTATTGGTTATCTACCTTATTTTTCAAAGTTGTATTCAGATTTTTATTTACTCGCCAGTTATTTACACAAAAATATGGCATGTTTTCCCATGTCTGGCAGAAGTAGCTCCTTGTAATTTATCCTAGGAATCTATAATGTATTGATCATATGGTGCCAAATTTTAGCTTCTTTTACTAATATATTCTTTGGAACTCACAATTGTTGTCAAGTATTTTTAGATATTGATCTATTCTTTCTCTACCCCTAAGGAATTTTTGGCTTTGTACATGTGTGATAGACATGGATAATTCTTCTAAAAAAGACCAATAGCTAGGTTGATGAGCTCTGTATATGCTCATTTTTTGTACTACTTTCCCTATGAACTGCGACACTTATTTCTGTAGATATATATGTTTTATGAGAATTTTATATATGTTTAACAATTTATTTTGCATGATATTTAATATTTGTTTCTGAGTGCATTTTGTGTAGATTTCATAGAATTTGTTGTGTGTTAGCATGTTTACATCGAGGTCCCACTCGGACCTGGCACTTTCAATTTCATGATGGCAAAAGTAAAGGTAAAACATCTATAGTACATCGGTGTGAAGCGCTAAGTCAGGCACCCGATTCCCTTTGAAGCGCCCGATTCCCATTTGGTGCTTGATTGACGGGTGCCCGATTCCCATTTGGTGCTTGACTATCGGGTGCCTGATTCCCATTAGGTACCTGACTCCCATTTTGGTGCCTACTTCCCAACTTCTATAGATAAGGTACCTGATTCCCATTGAAGCCGAATTCTAGCATGACTCTATTGTCGATAAAATAGAATATGATTTCAGCAAAGGATGCGGATGGAGTCTCAACATTGAATCTAGACCAAGGACAATGTCAAAGATGATTAGCTATCTATTTTTTAGCTATTATGTAAAATATCTATGTAAATCGAGTAAAGCAAATATCAGATGTATTCTGATAAAATAGAATACATTGAAATAGTCTAAAAGCTTGATATTTTACTCGATTCCCTTTATTCATGCATATTATTGTAAAATAGAATCAAACATTTGATTTATTTCCAATTTGTAACAGGGCATGGCCACATATCTTATAAATATGTAGGCCACCCCTAAAAATGTGATCCCAAATTTTTCCTGTACCTATCCTGCTGCAATTTCAATAAAATATTTCTGAGTCATTTCTGATTAAATCAACTTGCATCCGGTGAATGATTTAATGCGAGCAGAACCTGTTGGAAGCGTGGGCCCACTCTCAACAGTGTTCTTCCCTTACCTTTTCCCTATTTTTTATCTTTTTCAATTCTATTTTATTTCCTGTAGCTTAATTTTAATTTCTATTATTTCCCTTATTTTTTGTAATTTCCAGCAAATGTGCAGTTTCAGTTTTTGAATATAAATTAGTCATGTCTTTGATAGTGTAGGATAGATTAGTGGTTTGGAAACTAAATCAGAACTCCAACAAAACACCAACACCCCCCAAACCATAAATCTGAGGGACTCATCTCATTGGAGGGAATTACAAGCATATATTGTGCAAGGTTGCTCACAAGTCTACGAGCTACCCCGGGTTGACAAATTAAATGAGGTAATGAATCTGAATATAGAAAACTAACCAATGTTTTTGCCCAATATTTTGGCATCATTTTCGGGAGTAGCCTATTGTAATTTCTTGTTCTGAAGGAAGCATGTTAGTAGTAGTTTAGGTTGCTACCTATAGAACCTCCATTTTTAGCTTTGTATGAGTCCACCTAAGAATAGAGGATCGGATGATCATTTTGTTAAAAATAAAGATGTTTCTCAAAAGTCTTCTGCTTCAACTGTACCTGATCCTAAGATTGAAACCTCTTCTCCATAATATCCACCTATGCATTGGCTTGAACATCCAGTATTTGCATAGGATCCTTCTGAAACAAATCAACAAAATCTTAGAGAAGGATCTGAGATAAGTAGAGTTCAGTCTGAGGAAGACTTATTGAACTTTCAATGTTGGCAAGTAGTTAGAGAAGGAACTATATCAAACATAGATTTAGTAATCCTTCTGTAGGATAAGAGAAATGAACTAGAAGCCTTGAAAGCTGCTTTGAACGTAGTTGGTGTAGATACCCTATTCATAGATAAGATGGTTGATGCAGAGGAAGCATCCACTAGTTTTAATTTTCCCATAGGAGAGGCACGAGGAGACCACAAGATGAAACATATCTCCCCTACCCACCTTCCAATATTTAGAGGACTACCAATAGAAGATCCAGATCTATTTTTATTTAAATTTGATGTCCTATGCAGATCTATGGATTATACAATTGATGCCCAAAAACTAAAATTATTCCCTTCCACTCTTGATGATTCAACTTTACGTTGGTTCATCAGTTTGGGGAATAAACAGATAACTACCTAGGAAGAATTGAAGAAACTTTTCCTAGATCAGTACCAAGATTTTGGTAGAGCACGTGATGCAAGGGAAGAAGTCCTAGACATGACACAAAGGGAAGGGGAATCTATGGAGGAATATTGGGATAGGTTCAACTTTAATTTGCAAAGATCACCCCATTCAAAACTAGGAGATAGGTCCTTAAGAAGCATTTTCTTAAAGGGACTTACAAATGAATCTCTGGAAGCCTTAAACATGATTTTTGGAGGGGATATTTATCAACATTATATGGATGATATTCGATATTTGTGTCAAAAATTTTCAAGAAGGAAAGGTAAGTTGACCCCTAGAAATATCAAACAATCAACCACTATCACTAAAATAGAAATAGGCAATATGCTTGAAGACCTCAAGAGTGAGATGTTATCATCTCTGGCTCTTCAAATGGACACCCTTCTGCTTCAGAAAAAGAAGTAGGAGAATGAGGTAGCATTGGCCTACTTTTGTCCTAAATGTAGGGGAAAACACCCTAGAAATGAATGTCCTAAAAACAAAGTTTGAGTGTGTGTTGTATGTTCAAAAGATCACAAAATAAAGTTGTGTCCATAGTTATCAAAACCTAGAGAGGAACTTGAGGTAGCAGAAGCATACTTCATGGGTAATAGGAGAAACTAGTAGTAGTCTCCTATGGGAAACAACATGCCAATAGGAATGCCATCTTATGGGGGCAGCAATTTTCAGAACCAAGGTCAAGCTCAGCCACCCAATATGGGCTGGTGGGGACAACAACCTTGGAATCAGTATCCCCAAGGAGCAAATCCTTACAACCCCTATCCATGGATGCAATACCAGTAGCTTGGGTAGTAGTGGAGGAACCAGAATGCTTGGAATCAAAACCCACAATAGGCTGCTCCAGTTCCACTACAACCAACCCTACCAGCTCCTCCTGCTTTCAGGCCTACTCAACTACCAGCACAACCTACAACCAATCCAAATAACAAACAACAACCAACTTATCAAATGGAGAATGAGATGTACCCCATGTACAATATTAAAGTAGATTGTAGTCCAATACAATTAAGGTCAGGGAAACAAGTAGGTGTAGAAGTCACTCCTCTGGTAGAAGAGGAGGAAAACATAGAATTAGGAAAAGAGGAATCACCTCTTATAGTAGAAGTAGAAGAAGAATCAACACCTGTAAATAATAGAGAAGAGGTTCCACCTTTTCCACAAAGGTTGTAGGAACCCAAAAATCTAGTACAATCAGAATTTGATATTCTCTCTACTCTAAAGAACCTGATAATCACAATCCCTCTCTTTCAGGCCATCAGAGATATTCCTATCTATGGCAAGGCCATAAGAGAATTGTGCCTGAAGAAACTAGGAAGAAAACCTACAAATTCAATCAGTTTGGTGGGTCAGTTAGCTGATCTTATGTTAGGGAACACCTACAACCAAAAATACTCAGATCCAGGAAGCCCTGTCCTAACTGTACAAATAGAGGGTTATGTTTTACCCAATACATTAGTAGATTTGGGGGCTGCCATTAATGTCATGCCCAAAGAAACCATGCAAAAGCTTAAACTATCTAACCTGAAGCCAACCAAGACTATTTTGTAGTTGGCAGATAGGTCTACAGTGCTCCTAGAGGGAATGTTAGAGGATATCACTATTACAATGGATGCATGGGAGTATCCAACAGATTTCTTAGTGTTACAATCCAAGTCTGGGTTGGGTGGATATCCATTAATCTTAGGTAGACCTTGGCTGGAAATAGTTGATGCTTACATAAGTTGTAGAGATGGCCAAATGACCATTTTTTATGGTCAGAACATAAAAAAATTGATCATCCATCCACCTGCACAATCTACAGAATTGTTGGGAGAACCTAAAAATGAAAATCAGAACATTGGTGGTCTATCAATGATCCAATCTATCATGATACTTGATGAATTGGAAGATGAGAGTGATGAGGATAGGGTAATATCAAAATTTTTCCAAGGAGAACCCTCTTGTCCTCCTCTTGAGTTGCCATTAGTGGGAGGAAAAGACCACCATATTCAGCAAATAGAGGTTGCACCTGGTAGAGTGTTGAACATAGATGACAAGTTGATAGTTGAACAACAAATCAAACTGAAAGAAACATTGGTAAAACATCAAGATGCCTTTGCTTGGGAGTATTTGGACATGAGAGGAATAGCTCCTAAAACCTGTACTCATAGGATATATCTGGAAGACCAGGTTAAACCAGTAAGACAACCATAGAGAAGAATGAATCCAGCAATGAAGGAAATTATCAAGATTGAATTGCAGAAACTCCTCATAGTTGGGTTCATTTACCCCATTTTAGATAGTGAATGGGTATCACCTTTGGTGGTGGTGCCCAAGAAAAATGGCAAGTGGTAAATTTGTATGGATTATAGGTTGTTGAACAAAGCAACTAAGAAAGACCACTTCCCCTTACCCTTCATAGATCAGGTCCTTGACACCTTATCAGGTAAGAAGTATTTTTCTTTCCTGGATGGGTTCAGTGGATATAATCAGATTCAAATAGGGGAAGAAGATCAAGATAAGACCACATTTACTTGCCCTTGGGGAACTTTTTCTTACCGAGTTTTACCTTTTGGTCTGTGCAATGCACCTACCACATTTTAGAGGGTAGTTTTGAGCATCTTCTCTGACATGATTGGAGAAACTGTGGAGGTATACATGGATGATTTCATTGTATATGGTGAAAATTTTGAAATAACCATAGAAAATTTGGAGAAAACACTTAAGAGGTGTGAGGAAACTAACCTGTCCCTAAGCAATGAGAAATGTTATATGCTAATGCAGGAAGGGATAGTTTTAGGACATCACATTTCTATAGATGGGATCAAAGTAGATAGGAAGAAGATAGAAGTTATCCAAAACCTACCTACTCCCAAAACATAGAAGGATATCCATAGTTTCCTAGGATCATCTGGTTACTATAGGAGGTTTATAGCAGATTTTAGCAAAACTGCTAAACCCCTGAGCACATTGTTATCAAAGGACATAGAGTTTGTCTGGATAGAGGAACGTGAACAAGCATTTAACACCTTAAAGGAAAAATTGATTACTGCCCTAGTATTGAGAGGTCCAAATTGGACCATACCTTTTCACATATATGTTGATGCATCTAACAATGCAATAGGGTCAGTGTTGGGATAGAAGGATGGTGATGATTTCTATGCCATCTATTATGTCAGTAAACACCTCATAAGTGTTGAATTCAATTATACTATCATAGAAAAGGAATTTCTTGCAGTTATACATGCTCTTAACAAATTTCATCATTATATCATAGGATATCAGGTTTTTGTACATACTGATCACTCAACTATCAGATACCTGACAAACAAACCTGGGATTAGTGGTAGAATTATTAGATGGTTGTTGCTTTTGTAGGAGTTTGATGTGACAATAGTAGACAAGCCAGGTAAAGACAATGTGGTAGTTGATTTCTTGTCTAGGTTGACACCTCCAGATCATGCAACTATAGATGATAAATTTCTAGATGAGCATTTGTTTGCTCTGAATGAATAGATACCATGGTACGTAGATATGGCTAATTATTTAGCCATTGGTAAAGTATCCCCTACACTTTCACCACGTGAAAAACAAACTTTAATTGAGAAAAGTGTAGACTTCTCATGGATTGATGGGTGCTTATTTAAAATAGGGCCTGATCAGATCATGAGAAGGTGTGTTGTTGAGAATGAGATAATAGAAATATTGAAGGCTTGCCATGATGAACCTTGTGGTGGCCATTTTGTAGGAAAAATGATTGCATACAAAGTGTTGCAGGCTGGTTATTACTGGCCTACACTATTCAAATATGCAGCCAAGCATGTGAGCTAGTGTGATCAATGTCAGAGGATGGGTAGACCTACTCTCAGAGATGAAATGCCACTCCAACCACATGTTCACATAGAGCCATTTGATAAATGGGGGATGGACTTCGTAGGACCCATTAATCCATAGTCAGTAGGTAAGAGGTTTATCTTAGTTTGTACTGACTATGTGACCAAGTGGGTTGAAGTGTAGGCTTTACATGATTCAAAAGAGAAGATTATAGCAGACTTCTTGTATTCATCTATTTTCACAAGGTTTGGGGTTCCAAGGGAGATCACAACTGATCAAGGACCTCAATTTACTTCAAATATGATTTAGGAACTCATGCAACAATATAAAATTAGGCATAACAAAACCACTCCCTACCACCCATAGGAAAATGGGCAAGTTGAGGTAACCAACAGAGAGTTGGAGAATATCTTGACAAATATAGTACAACAACATAGGAAGGATTGGACCACTAGATTACTAGAAGTAGTGTGGGCCTACAGGACCACCTGGAAGACTACTACTGGTTTCACACCATTCCAGCTAGTATATGGGAAGAATGCTATGATGCCTATAGAGTTTGAAGTGAAAACACTTAGAACTATAGTAGAGTTGAATATAAACCTGGATGATGCATAGAAAGAATGGATTCAGTAGCTTAACCAGCTGGATGAATACCGCCTTGATGCTCTACAAAGAATATAGGTCATCCAAAAATAAAGGGCCAAGTGGCATGACCACCACACCAGGCCAAAGCAACTCAAAGTGGGAGAATGGGCATTACTATATGACTCTCAGTTCTAGGAAAGGAAAGGTAAGCTCATGTAGCGTTGGATGGGGCCATATGAAGTGATTGAAGTCATCAACAATGGAGTTGTTAGGATCAAAATAATTGATGGTAGCAACATTACATTAATAGTCAATGGTCACCACCTACATCCATATCATGTGTCTGAAACATACATGATGAAGTCTAGATTAGGCATGGGGGAGACCCTAGTTGATTCTAATTTCAAATTGAGTTAGTAATATGTGGACGTAGTCCACATAGTCCCAAAAATAATTATTCTTTTAAAATTTTCTTTTTTTAGTTGTATTTCTATTTTGCAGGAATGATGCCCTAAGTGTAGTTATTAGGTAGCCTAGGAAACCTAGGCCTAACAAGCATAGGATCCATGAACTTGCACCTTCCCAACTTTCTAGAAGAATTATTTGTAGTAGGAGTAGTTTATCCCCACTTAGAAAGGGGAATACTATACTTGAATCTGTACATGAGTGTTTGGATTGGTCTTTATGGATAATAAAACACCCAACTATTGGTTCAGGTAGTGGATGTTGATTTTGTCCCTGTTCTTCAACTAGAGTGCTAAAGGCCTGATCAACCTTAAGTGTATATAAGTGGGCATATCAAGCAGATATTGAAATAAAGGAGGAGCATCTATTTTCCATTTTTGATGAGAAAGGCACTTGATTCTCGTTTTTAGAGAAAATGGTGCTCGATTCCCATTTTACAAAAGAAGGTACCTGATTCCTATATTTTGGGAAGGTGCCGATTCCCATTTGTATGGTACAAGGTTCCTGACTCCTAGTATGTCAAGGAGATGGTGCCTGCATCCCATTTTCTGGAAGACCGATGCTTGATTCTTAGTTTTCCAAGGAGATGGCACCCGACTCCCATTTTTTGGGAAAGTGACACCTAATCTCCTGAACATATCATAAAAAAAAGTTGTATATAAAGTTTGAGTTTTGTATAAAGTTTGCTTTAAGTACGGTGCCTGATTTCTAGCAAAATGTGTCTACTTTCCATGTTAAGCATGATGCCGATTGCTAAGGTGCCTGCTTTCTATTTTCTAGGCACCTGCGTGCCTTGATTCAAAAGAAGGTGCCTGATTTCCACATAGAAAAAGGTACCTACTTTCTATTTTCATGGGTGTTTGTGCCTCATAAAAATAAACTTCAGCATTGGGAAGTGGCCCGAGCCACATCAGCACCCCACTCACGTGCAAATTCAAATCTATTATGGATGAAATTAAAAGTTATCAGCAAACAACTTTTGAGGAGGGGATGTTTGTCATCCCACGAAGATATGTTTTTTCTAACCTTTGTTTTGAAACCTTGTAGGATGTCTCAAATGTATCATATTGCAGTTATCAAGAACCAATCACATGGAGAGAAATTCACCGCATGGGAAATATGACCATCATTTTTCATTGTGGTTTGCCTAATCATCATCTACCAGCCAATAATAATGCACCATGGATATCTGCACATGGTACACCCATGAAATAAATTTAGGTACATGATTAAATTTTCTATTTTATGTATATATTATTTTCATATGCATGTGTGTCTATGAAAAAGTGTCAACACAACCCCCATTGTAGTCCTAGCCACCCGTATTGTTCCACTTGGCACTTTTCCATGTGTCATAGCTCTGATTGGTAAAATGCTTATGGTTATCACCTACGCAAGATCCGACACACGTTCTAAGGAAATTTTACATGGATAAATGTAATTACTTCTGATTATGGTAGTTAACCACCTACGTCCAAGGAAGCAACTAGTTTTAGAAACTACTTACCAAACAATTACCATGTAAGGAGGGAAATTACAGAGTGTCGTAACCTAGAAGAACTAGAGTGTGAAATAATTACAGAGTGAATCTTGAGTCAAGGGGAAATTTGCGCTCAAAGCTATGGGGGGAAAGTCTAAGAACCATGATTTAAATAAAAGTGAACCTACTGACTACTCAGGTATTTCTACGGATGTCCAAACACAATTTGATGTTGTAGGTTGGATGGAGTACTATCGATTGGTCAGCCAAGGCCAAGATGTAGAGGTAGCTAATGAGTTTGTAACATCCATGAGGGATGGGGTTGTTCATATGTGAGGACTAGAGATTCTAGTCATCGAAGAATATATTGCCATAGTGATGGGCCTTCCCCTAATAGGGGAGCACATGTACAAAGAAGATAACCCAACTCTCTATGCATAGATATTCTTTGAAAGTTTGATAGAGCACCTAATGCACTTGGTTTACCCAAGAAGCACATCCTCAAGCTCTAGAGGGTGGTTTTCGAGTAGATCATACGGTTCTTCACCTGTTCTAGTAGGTACTCCAAGCTGAATTTGAATCATTTTTTGTTTCTAAACCATATACTGCATGGGGACAAGATCAATGTCCCCCATTACCTTACATGTGCACTCAAATATGAGGCTAGATGGTACCAGGTAAGCACAACATCTACCTTGGCTCACCATGGCCTAATTTTGGCCTTGGTGTGATATGTAGAGTCACATAGAAATGTGATGGTTGAGGAAGTTGAGGGTAATAATGTAATTCTTAGGGTACAAGAAGAAGTGGAGGTGCTAGAATAGAATGAATAATCAATTGATAAGGTGATAGAGCAAGCAGAGATGATGCTTGCATCCTCACCTAAGGAAAATACATGGGAAGTAGGACAAGCCTCATCCCCTATTTTTCCCCAATTTTATGAGGAAGTAGGATAGGCTTTGTCCCCTACTGGCCCTCAATTTGATGATGAGGTAGGGCATGATCCACCAAGCCCTACTTTCATGCCAGTTTCCACCAGAACCAGAAGTAGAAGGACGAAGGTGTCTATGGTGGTTTCTAGCTCATCAGATGATGAAGCAACAATTGATGAGCTAAACAAGGAAGAGTATCTGGCCCATATTTTATAGGATATTTCTAGGGGTATACTCCTCAAGAGATAAAATATTTACAATAGGAGGACTAGATAGAGGGTTTGAAATACAATTATTGAAAGAATAGGCTTCCACTTGGGAGGCCAAATTTAAGGAAGAACAAACTCTATTTCAAGATTCAAGGAAAGTAGTTACACTAAAAATGCATGAATTGTATCAAATGATTTGGTAGTTATAGGGGTAAATAGGAGAATTATAGTTGCAGGGCAAGCTAGTGAAAGTTGAGTAGTCGCTAAAGTGGATGCAGGGGTTCAGACTAATTGGGCAATGGATGTGCCCACTACCTCTATAGATTCTGAAGAGAAGGTGGTATCATTTGGCGCTTGGAGGTCAGATGCCAAAAATGCCAGCCAAGAGGTTGAGGTAGGAGACCACTCTATGGCTTTTGCTCAAAATTTATCTGAATAAGGGAGCCCTCAATCTCAAAAAGGTCCCCCATAATTATAATTGAAAGTACTTCCCTACACTCTCACATAGAAAATGAGCAAGGGATGGATGTTGCAATGGAAGTGGATCAGCCTTGTTCATCATCTCACTCTATAGAATAGGTAACTCAGGAAGATGAAGTTGAGGTTGAAGAACCTCAAAATTCAAAAAATATAAAAAAAAGAAGATGAAAAGAAGGATGAAGTGGAGGTTGAAGAGCCTTAGATTTTAGACAAGGGTGAAGAAGGGAATTTGGAGGCTGAAAAGCCTCAGGAGTCTACCCATTTGGTAGATCAAAAACCTAACCAGGATACAGGGGTTGAGCCAAAACATTCTCAAGTGGATGTAGGGGCTGAACAACCTTAGGAGGAAAAGGTAATTCTAGCAGAGTAGCAATCTACTACACAAAAAGAAATTGAGAAGTCACCTGAGCCCATACCTTCAGGATAGGTAGAGGAGACTCAACAACCTGTATCTTCTAAAAAATAGGAAGCAATAACAACACCAACATACCCTGAAAGATAACCCAAAAATTTGAGATCGAAGAGAAAGGTTGTAAGGGAATCTCAATGAAGACCTAGAACTAGAGCAAGAACTACACAATTAAAGGAATCGGGCATGAATTTCGATAAGAAATCGGGCATGAATTCGATGAGGAATGGGTAGAGATCTTGAAGTTGTTTGATAAGTAGAGATAAAGTTTGAACAAGTCAAGGAAGATATCAAAGTAGATAAAAATGAGTGTAAGAAAGCCTCTAAGAGAGTAGTCAAGGAAACCAAAAAAGAGGCTAGAGAGGCATCCAAAACTCCTTGGCCAAAAATTGAAGTTGCTCAACCAACGTAGTTCTAGGACTTGTATGGATCAATAGGTAATCAACCTTCAAATATGAAGGTATATTTCATGAAGATGGGATTTTTAGGTCTTGTACCACCTGCATATCAAGCAACAAGTAGCAAAACCCCTTCGATGGAAGAAATAGAGTTTAAGGATAATGCTAAACTCAACCCAATAAGGGCCAATCTGCCCACAACCAAGGTTGCTGAGAAGTCCAACATCCCATTTGGTGATGAATCTGTAGTACTAGTGGGAGAACGTTTACCCCTTCACCATGAATATTAGAAGATGGTTGAGCCCACATTCTAGAAGGATGCCACCATTTTTACTGGTTACTACTTAAAATTTGAGAAAGGTAAGGTAGCCTAGACAAGGGAACAACCAGGTAAAAGAGCAGGTCCAAGTCAGCCAGTTCGATGTAGCAAGCACTAGAGATAGTAGGAACAGGAGGCAACCACTCCCAAAGCACCAAAAGGGTGAAAGCCCAGAGATAAGAAAAAATCTAAGGCCACTACAAAGAAGAGGAAAGAAATAGTCAGGGCTTACTGGAAGGTTGTAAATGAAACTGGTAATTACTAGTATAAAGTGGCATAGGGACGTGCCAACCCTTAAGCATGGGGGAATGATGAGCTTTGAATATGCTCATTTTTTGTACTACTTTCCCTATGAACTACGACACTTATTTCTATAGATATATATGTTTTATGAGAATTTTATATATGTTTAACAATTTATTTTGCATGATATTTAATATTTGTTTTTGAGTGTATTTTTGTGTAGATTTCATAGAATTTGTTGTGTATTAGCATGTTTACGTCGAGGTCCCACTCGGACCTGGCACTTTCAATTTCATGATGGCAAAAGTAAAGGCAAAATGTCTGTAGTACATCGGTGTGAAGCGCTAAGTCAGGCGCCCGATTCCCTTTGAAGCACTTGATTCCCATTTGGCGCTTGATTGATGGGCGCTCGATTCCCATTTGGTGCTTGACTATCGGGTACCTGATTCCCATTAGGTGCCTGACTCCCATGTTGGTGCCTACTTCTCGACTTCTATAGATAAGGCACCTGATTCCCATTGAAGCCAAATTCCAGCATGACTCTGTTGTCGATAAAATAGAATGTGATTTCAGCAAAGGATGTGGATGGAGTCTCAACATTGAATCCGGACCAGGGACAATGTCAAAGATGATTAACTATCTATTTTTTAGTTGTTATGTAAAAAATCTATGTAAATCGAGTAAAGAAAATATCAGACGTATTCTGATAAAATAGAATACGTTGAAATAGTCTAAAAAGCTTGATATTTTACTCGATTCCCTTTATTCATGCATACTATTGTAAAATAGAATCAAACATTTGATTTATTTCCAATTTGTAATAGGGATGGCCGCATATCTTATAAATATGCAGGCCACCCCTAAAAATGTGATCCCAGATTTTTCCTGTACCTATCCTACTGCAATTTCAATAAAATATTTCTGAGTCATTTCTGATTAAATCAACTTGCGTCCGGTGAATGATTAATGCGGGCAGAACCTGCTGGAAGCGTGGGCCCACTCTCAATAGTGTTCTTCCCTTACCTTTTCCCTTTTTTTATATTTTTCAATTTTTGATTCTAACTATTCTAAAATAGTTTCAGGACTTTGATTATCCTACCATAGCTTTTGTTGTGCTAAGCCTGATTCTTCTTTTGGCCAATCACTTATTTCCACATGTGCATCCAAGGCACTTTTTCTTGTAAGATCTGCTTTCAACCCTCCATGTTCTTCAATACAAAAGCGCTGCAGACCCTGATTAGATATTCTAACTATCTTTCTAGCACAAGGAATGAACATGTGACTTTAGTCTAATCTCAAGTAGCCTTTGATTTGTACCAAAAATATTTAGAAAAATATACACCAAACATAAGAGGTGTATCACCAATCACTATATCTTGTACCACCATAAGATTTGGGCATCCATGTATTATCATTGAGAATATTTTTAGAAGACCAACTATTTTTACTAATTTCCCTTTGAATTGAAACCACTTGAATTCTACTAGGCTCATGATTAACCCCATGTTTTTGCAGACCTCTTGAGGCATAATTTTAACCTCTATTTTTTAATCTACCACACAATTATATAGTATGCACACCTCCAGGGAAAGAGATAAATAAAAAATAATAGGTTGGCCATTTTCCATACCTAAGAATGATCTCTTTATCTTTGGGCTCTATGAATTGTTGCTTTTTTTTTACTTTTCAAGAGATAATTTTACGAAATCCACTCCTTTAGCTACCAATAAATCTCTTCTCAAGTATCTGATAAATTTTGTAGGATCATTGTCCATTTCTCCAAAAATCTCTTGTGCTTGGATAGACACTTTTAATAAGCTTTGAAACTAGTTTACTTTTTCAATCCTCTATTTTTGGATCAAAGTTGAAAATTACAATATCCTATACAGCTCGATCCTCTATTGACCTAGTGGTTGTAATTTTGAGCTTAATTCCTAATCACATGGATGTGTATCCTTCCTTCCACTTTATGCAGATAACTTTTGGGTATTATCAAGACCACCTATCACTTATTTTTGGTTGATAATAGGAGCCATTCCCTATGAACATGGTTATTCTAGTTCTGTTGTAAACGTCAAATTATTTTCCATCACTGGATACCCTTGAGGGTGTACATGATGTGAACACATATCATTAGCATGAATTCTATTGAGTGATGGAGGGTCATGCAAGGTTGTAGCTTTGAATGTCCTTTGTATGTTACCAGTGATGCATTTTTTCATCTCAATTTTTGTGGTATATTCATCCTAAGATCTCATATTAAACTAAGTGAGTCACTCTATATTTTGGATATCTTTAGTTAGTTTCTAGATTATTGCTTTCAATTCTTGCTTTATTTGGAGCTAATCTACTTGTGTAATGGGAATGCAATTTTCTATGGGAGGGTGGGATGGATATAACCTAAACTCTTCATGATGATGTGATATAAAAGATACATTAGAATTGTATGGATATATGGTACTTTTAGAAGGAATTTTCCCTGATGTGATAAGCATATTTTTTTCTAGTATAGCTTCTTGGAAAACCTGAGGGAACCTTTTCTCCTTAAACTATTAAATTAATAGATTTAGTTCAATATGGAATGACTGAATGTAATAAAGATATACCTAGGTTGAAATTATTGGGGAATCCTCTTCCAAGTCCTTTTAAATTAAATATTAAAATCATAAATGCTTTCATGGGGGGCTCTTTGGATGGACAAAAAATGGGTAAGTAACAGGAACGAATCTCCAGGATCATCAAATTCAATGATAATAACCTTGGCCAATTCAGCCCAAGTACTAATGTTATTATCCTCTAAAGACCTACACCATAATATTGCTTTGCCCTTGAAATATTGAACGAGTAATATAATGATTGCATCTTCAAATATAATATCATACATAGTAGCTAAAGAAGCTATGTCTTGATAGTGCTTATAAATAGTTTTTCATTATCATCATAACTAAGGAATTTTAGGACAACTTTTGGTATTTCATGAAATATTGAGATGTTAAGGAGACCAGTATCATACCATGATGGGTAAAACTGTTTAGCTATGATAACAAGGCCCAACCTATCTCTAGGAAATTCTAGGTTTGATCTTTAGGGGAGTCACCAAATGATCATATATTCTCTACAAATGAGATCAATATAATTCATAAAATATTGAATTATCTAGGAGAGAGTAAAACAATAGACTGGTCCCATCGGGTGTGCCAAAAACTACTATACTATTGTATCAAATTCTATCATACATATGGATATATGTTGTACCCTAGACTTTAGACAAAGTATATAATTGGATGAAATGAGATTTCTCTCTAATTAAACCTTTGGATAAGGTCAGCTCCTTAAAATGATTAAAATTTGGAGGGAAAAGAGTTAGAAAAGAGTGAGGGTTAGAAAAAAGTATTAAAATGTGGATGGGATGTAGTGTAATAGCATTGGATATCACCAAGTAATATGCTAACCAGACCAATTATATGATACTTAACAAACCAACCATTATCAAATTCAAATCTTAGATTTATCCAATTTAAAACAAATGCTTTAATCATTCCAAGGACTTGAATAATCAGCAATACAATAGCAATTCGTAAAGTAGAATTTTATTTAACATAATAAACTAAGTTTTAAGTGTAATAGAAATGATTTAAAATAAATAATGCATGCATAAAAACCTACAATTAGACAGTAATAGAGGCCAAATAGTTATCACTTCATCAATTAGTAGTAAGAATACATAGCAATATTAGGCAAGGACTACAAATTCGACCCCTGTAATTAAGGTCTCATGGCTTATTTATAGGTTATGTTTTGAATATTTTAGCATAATATTTATAATAAGATATAGAATTATCACAAAGATAGCTTGGAAAAAAAATTTAGAAGCAATTGTGGTCATCTCGGATCTCATTCTACAATTAAATTTGAATTCTTATGAAATCTGCTCCATTGATCAGCAAATACTTCTTGCAAGTGGTTTGAACCATTATAATAGATTTGTTAGGGCTATCACTTTCATGCTTGGATGGCACTTAGTCTGCCAGTTGAGAAGCACTAAGGTAGTTGTACTCTTCTCATATTTTTTTGGCTTTGTGCAATGCTAATTTTTCCTCGTACAATGGACAAATTTTATCTCATGCACCTTGTACAAAGTTAGGCTTGGATATAGAGGTGCTAACGTCATCATCAAGGGAAGCCCAATTTTATGCATCCTAGTCTTGTGTATAGAGGGGAAAATTTACCCTATAGTGTACAATTTCTAAACAAAAGGTTCGATCCGCAAGGAGAGAACCTTTTGTGGGGTGAACCACGGGGGTATGTTGTGCTCTACACTCAGTTCTAGGGGGATGGGTTTACCAAGAACTGTTAGAGGACTCACTCCAAGTCCTTGGGATATTCAAGAATGTTTGATGTATTTAGTTTTAAGAAAAGCACCTAAGTTTGGTCTTTCTAGTTCTAGGCTAAGAAAGATAAATGACGATGCAAAAAATAGAGTACAATAGTTGAAAGCAGAATGCAAGCATACAAGAGCTAGCCTAATATGATTCTTTATTTTGGATGCTCACTAACCTAGGGTTTTATCCAGAAAACCTTTAAAGCAAATGCAAAGGATGAATGCACAATATTAACCCTAGATGCAAACTAAATGCTTTTCACTTTTAGATGCCTAAGAATCAAATATTAAAATCAGATCCACAATTAAGGCAATAAATAGAGCACTTATCTAGACCGATGGTTGATCCTAGCTTTCTTGCCTCTTGTCCAATGATATCAAAATACCTATTCCTGCAAGATAATTCCAAAGATACTAAAGAAATGTGATCAGCATTAGGGGGCTTGCTTAGGCTACTATATATAATTCCTTGAAGGCACAGCAATCAAGCCCCCTAGGTCCTTTTAGATGACCTTTTAAAGCAAAAGCAAAAATTGACCTAAATGTAAAATGGAATGCAATAGTGAAATCAAAATCTTGAAATTTCCCCCAATGTGCTCTAGGGCAAATTTGTACCTCACCTGGAGAGGGCACGATAACACAATAGTAAAGTTACACCCTGCTTGGACAGGGTGCAATTTTGCTTTTGCGGATTGGTTTACCCTAATTTGGGTAAGTGAAGTCGTGCCTCACTAATGCTGAGCATGATATCGCTACAGATTAATGAAAAATAAAAAGTGAATGCAAGAAGCAAAATAAATTCTAGAAACTAAGTAATCAAACCCTGATGGACATCGTAGCAGCACGCAAAAAAAATTGAAGTATCCAAGCGGGCACTCTATCTCTCTAAACCACACTACAAATCCACCAAGTCCAACAGTAATCCAATCCATGCAATTTGAAATCCAAATCCAAAATTCACACTTCGAGTTAGCTTGTAGAAGACACAGAAAGCAGAGCGAAATAAAAGCATTAAGCGAGTGTTAGAAGACAAAGATCGCATGGGAATTAGTAATTCTGTGATCATGATATATATATTTTTTCTTTTTTCTTCCTTTTATAGATGACCAAGGTGGGCACAAATAAACTCACAGTCGATGCCAAAACATGTTGGGAGGGTTTAGACCTAGGTTTACGTGGGCCAAAATAAAAATAAATTAAATTGAATTAAAATAGTGAGATCACACCCCATCCTAAAAGGACGCAATATCGCATCCACGAAGTCACACCTTGTGAAAACGGGGTGCGATTTCACTAAAAGGTGCGATTTCACTAAAAGGTAAAATAAAATAAAATGGAAGGGTAAAGAGGCCTTCCCTTACCCTTGGTAGGGTTTGCAAGGAATATTACCCATTGAAAGTGGGTCAATTTTTCGTGTCTACATTTTACCCCCTCTTTGATGCATTTATGGCCTATTAAATGCGTCAAAGAAGAGATGTAGGCACACACACTAGGAAATAGCAACAAGCAGAAATGGGGTGACTGGGTTAGAAGAAAGGGGTGGTGCAAAAAAATGTTGTCATTCCAAACACATAATTTTGCATGCAAATCGAGGCATTAGGGACATTAATGTCTCTATAGACCGGGGTGCCCCCTCGAGTTTTTATGAAGAAGTGACGTTTCATAAAAAAATCGAAAGGACTGACGTAGAAGAAGAGAGAGAGAGAGAGAGAGAGAGAGAGAATCAAAAATCGAGCGAATCAAATGGGTAAAAACAACAACAAAAAAATGATTTAAAAGAGGAAAAGGGGATAAAACCCTAATTCATTTTTATCGCAAAGAGGAGAGAAAACAGAGCTCTAGGAGAGAAAAGGTGATGGCACTTCTAGTTCATTGAGCGATGGTCATGAGGGGTGAGGCCAAGGCACGAGAGTGGGTAAGGATCACTTTTAACTCTCCTTATGCATAATTTTATCTCATTTTTCATGATTTTATTAGGATATTGGAGGGAATTTTGGGAAATTTGCCTTGAAAGCCGATGGATTTTGTGCCCTGACCTAGGCACGACTTTGTAGCCCGACCATGATTTCACATTGGGTGGAGCGTGGTGAAATCATGCCCGAAAGAAAATGGGTATGATTTTGTGAAGTTGCACCCTAAAAATAGTAGGCGCGATTTTGCAAGAGCGAAGTCGTGCACCCCAAAAATGGGACACAATTTTGTGAAAGCTAAGGGGAAAGAAGAAAAAAAAAAGAAATAGAGAAAAGAGAAGAAAAGAAAGAAAAAAAGTATATTTGAAGCGCAATTTTAAAATTTTAATTACCTTATGCTTAGATTTAATGAATGATGTTGGATTTAATTTTAATTTTATTATAAAACTGATTAAATTTTATTTTTTGAATGTAGCTAGGTATTATCGAGAGTCGAGAGTGGTGAGCAAGGGCTCTTGTAGAGTTGGATTCTCTAGGGAAGGTAGATATAAATAGGCTAGCAGTGGTGGGGTTGGACCATGTGGAAAGGATGCCATGAATAGAGACAAATAGGGTGATGTTGACCACCCTAGCAGAGAGGTGGTATTCGGAGTCTTCCACTTTTTGGTTACTGACAAGGGAGATGACCACCACACTAGAGTATGTGTGGTAAATTTTGAGGATCCTCATTATGGGGAGAGAGGTCTATGGAGCACGAGGTAAGGTGGCCACTCTTTAGCAGTTTTCTACAAGTTTTACAAGAGGGCACCATAGTAGTTGATGACCTGGTCATCCATTATAGAGCGTACCCTCTAACCACCATGCTCTCAGGGGTTGTGGTTGGTCTCTTAACATGCCACACTAGCAGACAATACTTGCCATGGAAATTGGTGGTAGTAGTAGCAGATATATGATATCATGAGGCTCAATTCACATGGGGCCCTTATGTGTTGGTCCACTTATACAGGATGTTGTACAATGTCGTGTGTAAGCGGTGTACAGGACTAATGTGCATGACTTTTCTCCATATGTGGTGATGGGAGTACATCATGGTGTAAATACCAAAAGCACTACTAGGACCATTGCTCAACCTGGAGTGACTAGCAACATACAGATGGTTGAGATCCCTAGATAGGACCGTAAGGGCCTATGCAGGGAACTTGCCACTATCTAGGCGGGTGATTAATCAGCTTTGAGATGTGCAGCTCATCTAGTGACCATGGAGGCTTCACCCTAGATGGGCAGATGATAGGACAGAGGTGGCAAGGGTGAGGAGGATTATATGGTTAAGGTCATAGAGGGGAGAGTTGAAGTTATTCAGGTTTGACTAAGTCTTGCAGTAGTTTAGGATCTTACAAGGAGTCCTAGACCTAGGGAACTACTGGTACCATAGGGTGACCTAGGATCCAATAGGTTTTGGAGGTGATCCAAACCTCATCATATGGGATGAGGAAGACATAGATGATCCTCCTTATGTCAAACCAAGGGTAGGTGATGCAGGGTTGGCCATCAGGTACAGGCGATGGTACAGAGGAGTCATGCCCTAGAGGACATCCCCACTTGTACCAATATAGAGGTGCTAGATGATGGACCTAGGCATACATAATGCATTCTAAGAGATAGCTCGTAGGGCCATAAAGCATGCATAGTAGGCTCCTCTTGTGTTGAGATAGAGGCTAACATGGGTTCAGATCTGGGTGGTAGAGGAGACCATCCCAATAGTAGGGACCAAAGAGGGAAGGGTGAGATATGCCCCCACATAGATAGAGGTGCCACATGTCAGAGACCCTGGGGAGGAATCCACATCAACAATGATAGGATACCAAATCTAGGGGTTAGAGGAGCTACGAGTACAACTAGCTTCTCTTTAGACACAAATGGCCTAGAGACAGGCTAAGAGGGACATAGCACAAGCAAAGGCTACCCATATTCAAGGAGATGTGGCTCGGTTGGATGGAGAGCGCCAGAGGGCTATGTTTGAGGGGATGGCTATCATTGGGAGAAGCTAGATAGGGGATGTGGTGTAGCTCCTTTAGGCAGAGCTAAGGTGGATAGGTGATAGGTTGCAGATAGCTATTCATAGGGCCATGTTCTTTGAGGTATCTTACTGCGTATTTTTCCCTCCATAGCAAAGGATGGAGCCTCCTTTGTCTCTTTAGTTAGTGAGTAGATCACGATCCTGATCATGGGTACCGATGATATCTCAGTAGTCAGTAATTTAGCCAAGGTTACCTCAACCTTAGGGAGGGCCAAAGGGAGCTAGCTCTCAAAGCTAGAATAGGATAGGCTAGGGATCAGGATGATGCACCAATTTTTTATTTTGGTGTGCATCCTTAGGTTGAGTGTACCAAGTTTGGATTGTGGTACACCAACCTCACATGATGTACTCTTTTTTCCCATGAGTAATACATAGTTACAAAGGTTATTGTGATTTTATATGTAATTATTTAATGCATGTATGTTTTGTTTATTTATTTTAAGTGTTTTTATGTATGCAAACTATCCTAATGCAAACTACATGAGGATGAATGAATGCAAAAGGAAATAACAAGGAGGAAGAAGAAATGAAACCAGACAAGAGAAAATGAGAGAAAGAAAGAAGAAAATAAATGAGAGAAGAAAGAGAATAAGATAGAGAAGAAGAGAAAACAAGAGGGCCCAAAGGTCAATCATCAGAAAAGGAGAAGAATGAACGATCTAAAGAACATGAACTTATACTGAGAGGGGGGGTGAACAGTATAAGATAAAACCATTTAATAATTTTAATTTCAGATAGCAGTGGCATCAACATAACATTAAACAAGACAGAAAGCATCACACATAAAAGACCCATTTTAACGTGGTTCACCCAAGGTGGGTTACTCCACGGATAAAACTTTTCCTCTAAAAGTTATATCAAAACCTCTGGGAATCCTTCCCGATTACAATGTTTATGAGCCTCAGCCCAAAGGAGACACCTTCCCCTAAATCTGCTTTGCTAGTGATCCTCTAGAAAACCTCTATCTCTTTTGCCCTTAGCAAGTTGGAACTCTTTCCACAGAAGACACCGTCTTCCCTGCTGCTGGTGGAGATCTCTGTCCTCAACTCTGTCACAGCAAGCTGGTCCTCTTTTCTACACCAAAACATAGTCCTTCGGTCTGGCACAATTTTGTCCTCTTTCTTTGTTCTTTTCGGCACTTGGTTTGGAAAACAATTCTTCACTATCTGCACAACTACAGCAGCACAGTCTTCTTAAATTACCGTAGCACTCTCTTCTCAACTTACAGTAGCACTTGATCACTGTTTGTTCTTCACAACCGTTCGCAATTATAGCAGCATCTACTGCGCGCACTTTTCTTTCTATTACACAACCTGTGCGAACACTGTCACAATCACAACAGAATCTTCTTCGCACAGTCTTCTCATAAACAACAGCACATTCTTCGTGTATACAACAGCACAGACTTCTATACTTAGAAGATTCAGTGAAATGCACTTTGATGCTGCAGTCGGACTTCGCTCTCTGCTTTTTCGATTGTCGAACCTTGCTTGTCGCACTAACTCTGCGAACGCCACACACTTCGAAAGCACACATCCATCGATCCACAAAAATGCTCAAACAGTCCTCCTTTAATACTCACAATCTCAAGATGAAATCTTGTTCTTTAGTCGGTTGATCAATCTTTTAACACGTCGGCTGTAAAACCTTATACTTCGTCGGCCAAGGTTAACTTCGTCGGCTTCAACCGCCTCTGTTGTTCTATAGCTTTTCTCGTGCGAAACTCAAACATGTCACGATATCGCTATGCCTTGGTCTTCCGTACACCTTCTTTGGTTTGTTGTCGCGAAATCGCTACACTACAGCCTTTGCTGACGTCATTGTAAATCTTGTCACGAAATCGCGATGCTCTAGACTTCACTGCCTTCTTCTCCATTGCTGTCACGAAATCGTGACACCTTTGCCTCTTGCTGACGTCATCATGAATCTTGTCATGAAATCGTGACGCTCTAGACTTCACTGCCTTCTTCTCCGCAACTGTCATGAAATCGTGACACCTTTGCCTTTTGCTGATGTCATCAGCAACTCTATCGTGAAATCGTGACACCTCTTGCTTCTTCATCCTTTTCTTGGTTTGCACTAGCGAAAATGAAACATGTCACGAAATCACGACGCTTTCACTGCCTTAGGCTCTTTCTTGCCAACTACTCGTGAAACTGGAACATGTCACGAAATCGTGACACTTTCTGCATCCGTACAACTTCTTCGAAACTTGTCACGAAATCGTGACACTTTTTGCCCGTTGTGCTTCTGCCTTCCTGCATGTCGCGAAATCGTGACAGTTTTGGCCAAACTTTCTCTCTCCTCAAACATGTCGCGAAATCGTGACACTTTTGCCCGCTTTGCCTCTGCCTTCCTGCATGTCGCGAAATCATGACTTTCTCTCTCCTCAAACATGTCGCGAAATCACGACAGTTTTTCCAGCAGCCTGCAAACTTATTCTACTTTATCTTTTTCTGGATTTTTGGCAACTGGGCTACTCTGATTTTCTTGGAGACTTACTGACCAACTGAAACCTTCAACAAAAACACATCCTTGGACATAAAAACAAATTGCTCCAATAGTTTCTCGACATCAAAAACAACATCTACCAATAGCTCCTTGACATCAATGACAACAACTAAACTTAGGCAAAGGCAATGTACTCAAGGTACCCAAAATTGCCAACAATCTCCCCCTTTGTCATTGATGGCAACCCTTAACTAAAACACTTTTGTCAAGAGCCAAAACTGAAATCAATCTCTCCAAGTTTTGCTCCCCCTGATTTGAAGCTTTCCTCTTCTCTTGAAAACTCTCCCCCTTACTTAACTCTCTCCCCCTTTGTCATCAATGGCAAAGGATCACCTTTGGGGCTTGGGACTAAGAAAGAGCCTCTTGGCTTGGTCCCTCCCCCACCTCCTGATGAGGTGATTAATCTCGAGGTGAGAGTACAACTCCCAATTTCTCCCTTAGATACTCAAACGTATCTTTTGGAAGGGGTTTGGTGAAGATATCTGCAATTTGCTCTTTAGTGGGTACATATTCTAGCTTGACTTGCTTCTCTTGCACTTTTTCCCTTAGAAAATGATACTTGATAGAAATGTGCTTCGTCCTTGAGTGCATTACCAGATTTTTAGAAATACTTATGGCACTTGAATTATCACAAAGAATAGGAATAGGTTGTTCATGCATGACTTTGAAATCCTCCAAGGTTGTTTTCATCCATAAAACCTGAGTACACCCAGCCACTGTTGCTATGTATTCAGCTTTTGCTGTAGATAAGGAAACTGAAGGTTGTTTCTTACTTAGCCAAGAAACCAGACTCTTTCCCAGAAAGAATGCTCCACCACTAGTGCTCTTCCTATCATCAATATTGCCTGCCCAATCTACATCTGTATAGGCTGTGAGGGTGAAATCACCACCTTTGGGATACCAGAGCCCAAAATCCATAGTGCCCTTCAAATATCTGAATATCCTCTTGACTGCCATAACATGAGATTCTTTTGGAGCTGCCTGAAATCTTGCTACTAATCCAACGGCCTGCATGATATCCGGTCTGGTAGCTATACTATATAGTAAACTGCCAATCATAGATCTGTACAATTTCTGATTTGCTGCTATGGATTCATCATCCTTACTCAGATTGCACCCTGTAATCATTGGAGTACATACAGGTTTGTTGTCCATCATCCCAAATTTTTTTAACATCTCTTTGATATACTTTTCTTGAGAAAGAAATATACCATTTTTTGATTGCGCAATCTGCAGTCCTAAAAAGAATGACAACTCTCCAATCATAGACATCTCGAATTCCTTTTGCATGGTGTTAGCAAAAACTTTGCACATCCGAGTATTATTTCCCCCGAAAATAATATCATCGACATAAACAACTATGATAATCATATCATCACCTTTATTCTTAATGTACAAGTTGCAATCTGCCACGCCTTTCCTGAACCCTTGTTCATGAAGATACCCGTCAAGTCTTGAGTACCAAGCCCTGGGTGCTTGCTTTAACCCGTACAGTGCCTTTTTCAGTTTACACACATAGTCTGGCTATTCTGAAAGAGACACACCTTCTAGCTGTTCTATATAGACTTCTTCATCCAATACTCCATTTAGAAAAGCAGACTTTACATCCATTTGAAACACTTTGAAAGAATTGAAACTAGACAGGGCCAAAAACATTCTGATCGCTTCAAGACGAGCAACAGGCGCAAACGTCTCTTCGAAATCAACACCTTCGACTTGAGCATACCCTTTACGGACTAACCTCGCTTTGTTCCTGACAATCTTTCCATCCTCATTAAGTTTATTTCTGAAGACCCATTTTGTGCCAATGACATTCTTATTCTTAGGTCTTGGAACCAAGTCCCAGGTTTCACTTTTCTCTATTTGATTTAGCTCTTCATCCATTGCTTGTATCCAAAAATCATCTGTACATGCTTCATTGAAATTCTTTGGCTCAATCTGAGATAACAATGAAACATTTGCAGATTCATGTGAAGAAATGACTCTTCTTCTCGTTTTCCTGCTATTTGGATCACCGATGATCAAGTCTTTGGGATGATGTTTCTGAACATACCGTGAAGGGGTTTTGGGAAGCAGCTGTTGTTTTTCCTCTTCTTCATCTAACACTTCTCTGAATTCTTCTTGACAGATTCCATCACTGAGTTCCTTGATTGGTTCTCTTATTCCTGTCTTTTCATCTCTTGTCACATTTATGCTCTCTACAGCTGTATGAGTTCTTTTGTTGAAGCATCTGTAGGCCTTACTTTTGCTGGAATATCCAAGAAAAATTCCCTCATCACACCTAGGATCAAACTTACCTGGATTTTGATCTTCCCTTCTGATGAATCACTTACTCCCGAACACTTTGAAGTGTTTAACTGTAGCTGGTCTTCCTTTCCACAGCTCATAGGGAGTTTTATGATGATTGACTCTGAGTTGAGCCCTGGTAATGATGTGGACTGTTGTATTTACTGCTTCTCTCCAAAAACCATCTAAAATTTTTGACTCATCTAACATTGCTCTAGCCATATTTTCAACAGTTCTATTTTTTCTTTCAACTACTCCATTTTGTTGAGGAGTTCTTACTGCTAAATATTCTCTTTTGATTCCATGTTGTTCACAGTATTCCACGAATTCATTTGAAGTGAACTCTCCTCCTCTATCTGATCTTAAGCATTTGATTCTCTTGTGAGTCTCATTTTCAATCATTTCTTTAAAAATTTTAAATTTTTCAAAAGCTTCAGATTTTTCTTTGAGAAAAGTAACCCAAGTCATTCTCGAGTAATCATCTATAAACAACATGAAATAGCTATCTCCCTAAATGCTCTGAGTTCTAGTAGGACCACACAAATCAGTATGAATAAGATCCAAAGGTTTGGACGAGGAATACCCTTTCGATTTGAAACTGGTTCTGGTCTGTTTACCATGTTGACAAGGACCGCAAATGATGTTTTGAGGCCTTTTTATTTTGGGCAAGTCTCTAACTGCTTCCTTGTTACTAATACTGACCAGATTATCAAAACTCAAATGTCCCAATCTTCTATGCCACAACCAACTCTCATCTTCTTGAGTTAGAAGGCATTTTTCTCTTTTTATCTCACTCAGCATGTAAAGATTGTTTGGAGTCCTTGTAGCTTTAGCAATAAGCTTTCCATTTAATTCTTTACTTATCTCACATCTATCAAAAAAGAAAGATACTATGTGCCCTTGATCACAAAGTTGACTCACACTAAGCAGATTATGTCTTAGCCCTTCTACATAAAGCACGTTTTCTATTTTGGATTTCCCATCCAAACTAAGAGTTCCTTTACCACAGATCTTTGCGGACTCGTTATCTCCAAAGCTGATTCGTTCCTCTGTTTGCTTCTTTTAAAGACAGAAATTTTCCTTTTTCGCCGAGTCATATGTTTTGAACAGCCACTATCAAGATACCATTTTTCTACTTTGTCTTGAGCATGAAAAGCAGTTTGAACTATCATTGACTTAGATTTTATCACATTCCTCCTTTTTGAGACCTCAAAGCTAAATTTATCCAAGTTGCACATCTTTGCTATATGCCCAAAATTCTTGCACTTGTAACACATGATATTTTTATTCATAAGAGGTGCAAATGAGTTAACATTTTCCTTACTATGACTCTTGAGAGATTTATTGCAATGCATAGCTATGTGACCAAATTTTTTACAAGAAAAACAATATCCATGGAAGGTATTATGTAACCTTGTTTTGATGCCTTGGAAGTTTGTTCTTCTTGCGATCAACTGGAAACCATTGCTCTTTAGAATGAAGATTGTTCTTGCTTGAAGACCCTATTTCATATATGGTGATGCCATCCTTCTTTTCACACAGAAAATTTTATCTGAGAGTTGATTGTTCTAACTTTACTCTAAGAGACATAATCTCTCCTTCTAGTTTCTCACAATCAGCTACCTTTTCTTTTAGAACTTCTATTAAAACTTGTTCAATCTTCTTCCCTTCTTCAACTAGAATTTTGAAATCTATAATATGTTGAGCCAATTCTGATCTTGCTATCTCTTTTTCTTGACAATGTTGCTTAAGAACAGAATTCTCTTCCCTGAGTTTCTCAAGCTTTCTCAAGGCCAAGAAGAATTCACTCTTGAGATCGAATTCAAACTTTTCTGAATTTATATGTTCCTCTGTTAGATCCTTCTCCAAGTTGTTAGGCTTTTTCTGGAGAGACCTGCTCTGATACCAATTGAAGAACATGAACTTATACTGAGAGGGGGGTGAACAGTATAAGATAAAACCATTTAATAATTTTAATTTCAGATAGCAGTGGCATCAACATAACATTAAACAAGACAGAAAGCATCACACATAAAAGACCCATTTTAACGTGGTTCACCCAAGGTGGGTTACTCCATGGATAAAACTTTTCCTCTAAAAGTTATATCAAAACCTCTGGGAATCCTTCCCGATTACAATGTTTATGAGCCTCAGCCCAAAGGAGACACCTTCCCCTAAATCTGCTTTGCTAGTGATCCTCTAGAAAACCTCTATCTCTTTTGCCCTTAGCAAGTTGGAACTCTTTCCATAGAAGACACCTGTCTTCCCTGCTCTGGCTGGAGATCTCTGTCCTCAACTCTGTCACAGCAAGTTGGTCCTCTTTTCTGCACCAAAACACAGTCCTTCGGTCTGGCACAATTCTGTCCTCTTTCTTTGTTCTTTTCGGCACTTGGTTTGGAAAACAATTCTTCACTTTCTGCACAACTACATCAGCACAGTCTTCTTAAATTACCGCAGCACTCTCTTCTCAACTTACAGCAGCACTTGATCACTATTTGTTCTTCACAACCGTTCGCAATTATAGCAGCATCTACTGCACGCACTTTTCTTTCTATTACACAACCTGTGCGAACACTGTCACAATCACAACAGAATCTTCTTCGCATAGTCTTCTCATAAACAGCAACACATTCTTCGTGTATACAACAGCACAGACTTCTATACTTAGAAGATTCAGTGAAATGCACTTTGATGCTGCAGTCGGACTTCGCTCTCTGCTTTTTTGATTATCGAACCTTGCTTGTCGCACTAACTCTGCGAACGCCACACACTTCGAAAGCACACATCCATCGATCCACAAAAATGCTCAAACAGTCCTCCTTTAATACTCACAATCTCAAGATGAAATCTTGTTCTTTAGTCGGTTGATCAATCTTTTAACACGTCGACTGTAAAACCTTATACTTCGTCGGCCAAGGTTAACTTCGTCGGCTTCAACCGCCTCTGCTGTTCTATAGCTTTTCTCGTGCGAAACTCAAACATGTCGCGATATCGCTACGCCTTGGTCTACCGTACACCTTCTTTGGTTTGTTGTCGCGAAATCGCTACACTACAGCCTTCATTGATGTCATCATGAATCTTGTCATGAAATCACGATGCTCTAGACTTCATTGCCTTCTTCTCCACAACTGTCATGAAATCATGACACCTTTGCCTCTTGCTGACGTCATCATGAATCTGGTCATGAAATCACGATGCTCTGGACTTCACTGCCTTCTTCTCCAACTGTCGAAATCGTGACACCTTTGCCTTTTGCTGATGTCATCAGCAACTCTGTCATGAAATCGTGACACCTCTTGCTTCTTCATCCTTTTCTTGGTTTGCACTAGCGAAAATGAAACATGTCACGAAATCATGACGCTTTCACTGCCTTAGGCTCTTTCTTGCCAACTACTCGCGAAACTGGAACATGTCACGAAATCGTGACACTTTCTGCATCCGTACAACTTCTTCGAAACTTGTCGTGAAATCGTGACACTTTTTGCCCGTTGTGCTTCTGCCTTCCTGCATGTCGCGAAATCGTGACAGTTTTGGCCAAACTTTCTCTCTCCTCAAACATGTCACGAAATCGTGACACTTTTGCCCGCTTTGCCTCTGCCTTCCTGCATGTCGCGAAATCATGACTTTCTCTCTCCTCAAACATGTCGCGAAATCGTGACAGTTTTTCCAGCAGCCTGCAAACTTATTCTACTTTATCTTTTTTGGATTTTTGGCAACTGGGCTACTCTGATTTTCTTGGAGACTTATTGACCAACTGAAACCTTCAACAAAAACACATCCTTGGACATAAAAACAAATTGCTCCAATAGTTTCTCGACATCAAAAACAACATCTACCAATAGCTCCTTGACATCAATGACAACAACTAAACTTAGGCAAAGGCAATGTACTCAAGGTACCCAAAATTGCCAACACGATCCATAGTATAAGACTAGTGTAGGTTGCAAAGAACCAGTGTAGCTAGACACTATAGATCAAACTAACGAGATGGCTAGATCCTCTATGGGTATATCACTTGCATCAATGTGAAAAAGTGTGTGTGGAGTTTTGACCCACTATAGGTGGTTGCTCCCTTATTGACTGTTATGAGGCAATTACCCGCTAGGATGTATGTGGAGGTCTACTAAAAATGACCAAGAGCTTATCCTGTAATGGGGTGTTGAGCCTACTGAGTCAAAAGAAAGTATGACCTGATAGAAGATTATGAATAATGCAATACCCACTAGGATATATAAATATCCCATGTAGGGTGTAATATGTATAAACATAGTATGCAAGTGTTATCCCTAGATTGGGACTTTGAGAAATATTTTGTGCAACAAGAGTTTTCAGCATAATGAGGGAATCAAGAAAGGGAGAAGAAGTGATCATAATAATAAAATAAGGAAATAAATAATCCCTAGGGGGTATCTTTCTAGGCATAAAATTCCTAGTGAGAATTGCAATGCATGTGAGCTATAACCTAACTAGGTATCATCACATGCCATTGTCGCAAGATCCCCAAAAATCTATATGAGCAAGCAGTCATGAACAATCAATCATGAATTTATGACAGGAAAACATGCAATGTGTTAGGTTAGATGTCAAGAAATCATGCAATAATGACAAAAAATAATACAATATGAGCAAGCAGGTGAATGCAATGGAAAATGAAGATGCAACTATATAATTTTTTTTTTTTAAAGGAGAGTTAAAATCAATGCAAAATCTAAATGCACCATACATATTATAAAAATATTTGAGTGTGCCATGAGGTGTTGGATTGAATACATCCTCAAAATCATAGAGAAACTCTTTTAAGGATCTTTTTTCAACATCTATGGCATGATAATCACAATATTTTCTAATAGCACCATTCTTTTTAGCATAAAATACATTATACAAATATTCATCATTTTCTTGCACAAAAACAATGTTATTGTTAGAATGAACAAATCCAACCATATTACAAGATATTATATTTGGAGGAAAATAAAAATTAACACCTTTATTGTCATCTATTGACAACTTTTGATATTCCATATATTCTGCATAAGTCATAAGATGGTCATCATCCTCAAAAGGTAGAGGTTGATTCTTATTAGGTATAAAACCTATACCACATATTCCAGGCCAAATCTCAACATCCAAGGGTTCTTGAATATCCTTTTGTTGTGGTCCCAATCCTTTATCTACATATCTCATACCAAACAAGGTCTTCTTAGGAAGGGGGTAATCATTAGTGAGATAGCATTGAGTAAAAGAGAGCTCATTAAGAGATGGATTGCTACCATGGATATTTTCTTTGGAAGCCATTCCTCTGAAGATAAAAGCACATGTGCCAATGTGTATAACATCACCCTTCTTATGAGGTAAGCTCATAGTTCGGGGTGAAGGTGGTAGTTTGGTTAGATCCAGAAGAGGCTCTCGAGAAAACTGATTATCATGATCCAAGGAGAAATAATAGGTTTTATATTCCTCACTCACTTTTAAACTTTGAATATGCTTAGAAATTTGAGATGATAAACATGGAAAAATTGTTGAAGAAATAAAAGAACAAGAATAAGAATCGATTCGAGCTAAATCTGTATTTGAACATAATTCAAATGGTCGAGGGTCACCCGAAATGGTGAAAACTTGATTCTTGAATTTAAACTTGAGACACTGATGAAAAGTAGAAGGGACAACCTTCATTGCATGGATCCAAGGTCACCCAAGAAGGAGATTAAAATATGCAGGACAATGTACCACATAAAACAAAGTATCCAATATTCTCAACCCCACTTTTAAGGGGAGAGATATGATGCCATAGGCCTCTTGGGACTCATTGTTGAAAGCTTTAATGATGATATCAATTTTTGTTAAATCTTCCTCTTTTAATCCAAATTTTTGAAAGAATTAATATGTATAAAAATTGAGGGATGAACCATTATCAATCAAAACTCGTTTGATAAGGGTATCCCCAATAAGTGTGGTGATGTAAAGTGATGAATATCGATGTAAGTTTGAGGAAGGTTTATCATCATCTGAGAATGAGACGTGATGTATCCCAAAAGAACCTATGATATCAACTATGGCATCAGGATGGATGTCTAGGGAAACAAATTGTTGTAAAAATTTCATTAAAACATTTCTATGATCAGGAGAAGTCTGCAAAATTTCTAAGACTGATATCTTTGCTAGTGTATTAGCTAACTACTTATGAAGATCAATTGAAACATGTGACTATGGTATCAACACTAGAGGTGGAATCCTTGTAGCTAAATCTCTTCTTTGATTCTCCTTTAAAACTGTACTGGATTGAGATACTAAACTTTGCCCTTGTTGATGTTGCTAATTTTGAGCCTATTTCCTTGTAGTTACTCCAACCATACCAACCACATTACTATGGCATAAGGAATCATCTTGATGAGCCACCTGATTGGTTTTTTGTTGATCATGCTTTGGTAGGGGATCCTTAAATATCCCCATGTCTTGATTTATTTTTGGAACTTGTTGAGTAGGATTTTGATTACTTATTGATTGGAGATTCCCTAAATCAATGTGTTCTGCATCAACCAAATCTTGAACCACATGCTTCACCTTCTTACAAGTGTTTTTCCAATGTCCTACTTTGTGGTAAGTGCAATATTGATTTACCTTATACCAATGAGTTGTAGTATATGGCTATCTTATTGGGGGTAATTCAATTGCCTTAGCATCCAATAGTTATTTTAAAACTACTTCCATAGGCATATTAAGTCTTGTGAAGTTCCTTTGAGGAGGCTTCTAAAGTACAATATTTTGTAGGCTTTTAGTGACATTGTTAATAGGCTTACTATAATTATTGCATCCTATATACTTATTCTTATGTTGAGACTTAATTGGATTATCTTCTTTAACCTTAAGTTGACCTCTTGTAATGAGATATTGTTCCACTTTTCTTGCTAATTCGATTGCTTGATCTAGATATGTGACAATAGTAGTTTCTAGAGCATAAGATAATCGTTCTTGTAAATTACCAATTAATATATCAAGCATATCTTTCTGAGACACTGGTTGTCTTAATCGGCCAACTAAAATTCTCCAACGAGCTATAAATTCTAAAAAGCTTTCTTCTTTACTTTATTTTAAATCATATAGATCTCTCATAGTCACTTCCTTTTCAATGTAAGCACTAAATTGATGAACAAACATCTTTGCGGTCTTCTCAAAACTCTTCAAATAATAGTTGGGCAACCGATAATACCACTCTAATGCCATTCCAACAAGACTCTTTGGAAATATTTTCAATAAGAGTATATCATCGTAAACAAGATCATGACAGGCTATCCTGAATCCTCTTAAATGCTCTATTGGATCTTCAGTACCTTTATAGATTAGAAATATTGGCATAAAAAAATGCTTAGGATAAGGTCTAGAAGCAACAATAGGATCCAATGGTTGACTACACATTTCTTTATAGCTGTAGGTAAACCCTGAAGGCTGAATCATATCCATCCTTGAAACCAATTGATTCACTACATTTGCCAAATTCTGCATCTCTGAATTACTATGTATATTTTCCAGACTTCCCAAAGGAGGAAAGTATGCATGTTGAAACCCTAATGTTTGATTTAAGTTTTGGATACTTTGGTTTTATATGGAACTTTGTGGATAATTAAAATTTGGTGAAATAGACGCAATGGTGTTGATGTTACAGGATGAAGGAGGAAATTGAGAATACTTTTTCGGGCCATTACTAGTTAGAGAGACTTGCGGATTCCCTCCAACACTGGTGATATTAGTAGTGGCATAAGTCACTTGGTTCTTTAAATTGTTTTGATGCATGTATTGAGATACAAAAATATCATATTTAAGAAAAATATACCTATGGGGAGGGGAAGTAGTAGCATCCTCTTTTTCAAGATGAGCTTCTCGTTCTAGATCGGTGGTTGATCCTAGCTTTCTTGCCTCTTGTCCAATGATATCAAAATACTTGTTCCTACAAGATAATTCCAAAGACACTAAAGAAATGTGATCAGTATTAGGGGGCCTACTTAGGCTATTATACATAAGTCCTTGAAGGCACAGCATTCAAGCCCCCTAGGTCCTTTTAGATGACATTTTAAATCAAAAGCATAAATTGACCTTTGGATGATTAATCATAAAACAAAAATGTAGTAATAGAAAATAGAAAACAGAATGCTTAAGTATGACCTAAATGCAAAATAGAATGCAACAGTGAAAGTAGAATCTTGAAATTACCCCTAGTGTGCTCTCAAGAAAAGTCGTGCTTCTGTGGACTGGTTTACCCTAATATGGGCAAGTGAATTTTCCCCTCACTAATGCTAGGTGTGATATCACTATAGAATAATGAAAAATAAAAATTGAATGCAAGAAGCAAAATAAATGACAGAAACTAAGTAATCAAACCCTTATGGATGTCACGAAAGTAGACAGAGAAAATTGAAGTATCCAAGCGGGCACTCTATCTCTCCAAACCACACCACGAATCCACAAATTCCAATAGCAATCCAATACACGCAATGGGAAATCCAAATCCAAAATTTACACTTCGGATTAGCTTGTAGAAGACACAGAAAGCAAAGCAAAATAAAAGTAGTAAGCGAGTGTTAGAAGATAAATATTGCATGAGCATTAGTAAGTCTATGATCTTGATATATATATTTTTTTCTTTTTTCTTCCTTTTATATACGATCAAGGTGGGCACAAATAAACTCACAGTCGATGCCAAAACACATTGGGAGGGTTTAGACCTAGGTTTAAGGAAGCCAAAATAAAAATAAAATAAAATAAATTAAAAATTAAATTAAAATAGTGAACTCGTGCCCTATCCTAACGGGTCACGATATCACTTTTGTGAATCGTGCCTCATTAAAACAGGGTGTGATTTCACTAAAAGGTAAAATAAAATAAAAGGTAAGGGTAAAGAGGCCTTCCCTTGCCCTTGGCAGGGATTGGGGACCTTTTAGGGGTTGAAAGGAAGATTACCCATTGAAATTGGGTCAATTTTCCATGTCTACATTGTGAAATCACTTGGAATTCTTGGCTTGCACATTCTCAAATTCCTCTTCCTAGAACTTACATCATTGTTGAGGTAATCCTAGATTTATGCAGTTTCATTTCATGCATCATGGCTTCATATAGTTAGCCTCTTGTGCATACCTTTTGACTTCTATTGATATCATCACTATGAGATCCTAACTTTACACAATTATAGTTGTGTGCATTGAGCTTTACATATTCTTAGGGTTGCTTGATGTTATGTTGATGTTATTGCCAAAAGGGGTCTAGTTTTGTGCTAGAATTGCCTTAGCCTTTGACTTTGAAGATCCTGATTTTGTGCATTAAGTTTGCATGGGAGTGATATTTGGTCTGACTATGCTGATGTCACCTCAAGAAATATCTTGGTTTTATGCGTCACAGATTTTTTGCAACTTTGAATCCATAGAAGCACTTAACCAATTTTGTGGAAAAAAGAGCCTACCTTTTGAACTTCAAATGATATCAGGACTTTGACCTACAAGAAATCTATTACAAATCTGGAAATATTTTTGTAGTTTGTTCATATTTTTTTCCATTCATAGTTCTATAGTCCATCTATAGTTTTATAGTCTATGTGTAGTTCTATCCATTCATAGTTCTACAATCTATCCATCTATAGTTCTATAGTGTTTTCATAGTTTAGTCCATCCATATTTTTTTCCATCCATAGTTCTATAGTCTATCCATAGTTCCATAGTCCATTAATAGTTCTATGCATCTATAGTTTTGTATTTTATTCATAGTTCTATCCATCTGTAATTGTGTAGTCCTTCCATAGCTAGTTTTATAGTTATGAATTGTTTCTACAACTAGTCTTGTAGTTTTTAGCTTTTGAGGATGTATATTAAAGGAAATGCAACCACAAGATGTGAAATAAGTAAGCTATGATAACTATATGATAATGGCACTATAATATGCAGGAAAATAATGAGATAAACTTTTGCAATAACTCAATAATATGCCATTAATGAAAGCTCACAAAAATAGTACAATGCAATATAATGGAGGACTTGAACACTCCAAAATTTTCAATGAAGAACTACATTGTACCTACTCACTACTCACTATAGTAACATTGTCTCTCTCTCTCTCTCACTCTCCTCACTCTCTCACTACCTTAAAGGTCTATATATAGGAAGATATGTGCCTTGGCCTTTACTCTACCCATGACTCTTCATCTACCTTATCCTATGACTCATGTACATGTGGACTACATGCACATTTACATCATTGCACATTCTAACACTTGTGCATTTATTACATTGCATGAAGTAACTCAAAATTTACTCTAAAGTAAACTCCTACTCTAGTTATGTACCCAAGGTGGTACATTGGCATGTACCAAATAATGTAATATACTCTAACACCCCCCTGTATTACATTATTTGGGTATTGAAGACTTTAGTCTTCAATATGGATCTTCGTCTTGTTTTGGAATTTGTACTCTCCTTCTTTGCTTTCTTTATTCTGCTCCCTATCTGTATCCTGTTCAAGCAAGTAGTTAGTGTCTTCATAAAATGTTATCTTTTTTGAGAGAGCTTTAACTTCATGTTCCTCTGTAGGTTCTTCTAGTTCTTGAATTTCTTGGATTTTGTGAACTAAGTGCCCTTTTTTATTCCCTTCTTGATATTGCAATTGAGGATAATTGTATTGATTATGAGAAGGATATGAACACTGAAATTGTTGTTGATGTGGACTATACTGATTCTGATATTGTCTTGATTGGAATGGCCTATTTGGTTGGCTTCCATATTTTTTCTGATTTCCTTGATACTGATTTCTAGGATTGAATCTGCAGTAGTTGGTACTATGTCCTTTCTTCTTGCAGACTTGACAATATCTGTTATTCCATGGTCTTCATCCTTTTGAGGATGAGGTAACATTTCCCTGTGGATTATCTTTTGAAACTAATGCATTGTTAGTCATTTCATCTTTAACTATATTTTCCACCTCATATTCTTGAAGAATATTGACTAACTCATCAAAATATGTATCTTTACTTAGGATTTGTAAAGATGTAACTAAGTGCTTGTAGTTGTCTGGAAGTGCTCTCAAGGTTACTTGAACAAGGAACTTATCTTCAACCTTTTCTCCTAAGGTTAATAATTTTCCTTTTATATCTACTACTTTCCTTAGGAATAGTTCTATACTTTCACCACTATTCACTTTCAGAGAATGTAATTGAGTTTGAAGATTTAAGATAGTGGCTTTATTCTTCCCTTCAAATATTTTGGCTAAGGTTTTCCATGCTTCTGTAGATGTTCCTACTGAACTAATGTAGGGTTGTATTTCATCTGTAATGGCAAAAGTTATTATCATTAATGCTTTTGCTTCATTTTCTTCAAACTTTTGAATCTCACTATCACTTGAAGTAGGTTTTTCTTTTGTTCCTTTGACTATTTTCCAAAGTTTTTCAACTATCAAAATTGCTCTTACTTTGTTTTTCCATGAAGAGTAATTTGGTCCTCTAAGTAGTTGGGATTCAGTGAGAATGAATTTGTTCATTGTCATGATGATATTTGTAGACTACCTTATACCTCCTTAGTTTTAAGTATATGCTCAACTAGTAGAATTATTTTAGCACTTGAGAATATTTTTGATAGAACCTTTGAAGTAGTCTACCTTATGTCTCCCTAGTTTAGAGTATATGCTCAATCTTGCTAAGAACTTTTCAATTTTACAAATTTTGTAAAATACCTTCTATCTAGCAAGTGTTTGAATGCACTATGAAACTTGATAGTATGCTTAGCTTTCTTAGTTTAAGTTGAATTCCTTTTGTCTCCCTAATGTTCAACTTCACTTTCTTGCCTTATGTCTCCCTATTGATTAGTAAGTAGAAAGCTAAAGATAAATGATGATGCACCTTCAAGTTTTAATAAGGTTCTTTTCCTTCAAGACCTTTTAGTTGGATTAATGTCTCATAAATTAATGTAAGAGACTAATGTAAAATGCAATTTCCAACTTCTAAGCAATTAATGGTTTTGCTCCTTTAACCTTCACTTTTCAATGGTTTAATTTTTCTAAATTCCAAGAAACTAAAATTTGAAGTAGTATACCTTATAACTCCCTAATTTGGAATTTTAGAAAGTAATAATATTTGCAAATTAATATTTCAATTTTTCCAATGTTGAAAACCTTATATCTCCTAAATTAATTATTTGCAAATATTGTAATGTTTAAATCTCAAGCAATTTATAATATCTTCTAAGATATACTCCCTTTGCTAAAATTGCTTTCTTACTCTCTAAGGTTGATATTTCAATGCATTAATAAATAACTTTCAACCTTGTATTAGGCACCTTATAACTCCCTAAACTTAGGAAAGCAAATATTGAATAATGTAAAGTCTTTTACCTTCCTTGTAAAGTGTATTGTGCAAGTTGATTGGTCTATGGAGTGACTCTTTAATCCAAGCATGTATTTCTGGTCTCCTGTGTATGGTAGAGATCAATCAATGTTCATGGGTGCCTTCTTCTCCTCCTTAATGGTGCTTTGACTCCCTTATTTAATGCTTGACTATGTGCCTTCTATTCTCTACGCTCTCCTTCAAGATTGGGCACTTAAATAGCTTGGATGCTCCTTGAAACTCTAGACACATGGCACTTTGGGAGTTACGTTCTTGATGGGCATTGGTTTAGATGCTTCAATGCTCATATCTCCCTTGAATGATGAGCTATGATGATTATGCCTTCTAACCTCCAAATGATGCTATTCAATGCTCAACAATAGGTGTTACTTTCTCTTTGAGTGCTTCTTTCTTGGGCATACATTAAAGGAATATATGGGTACCTTGTTTGGATGTGCCAAGTGGCACAAGATGCCTTGGCTCTAAATTGCAAGTGGTGCTCCAATTTCATGCATGTAAGACTCCCTTCAACATCTCTTATTCCTTGTATACTTCTTGCCAATGAATGCACTTTGTGTCTTATCTTCAATGCTTTCTTCCCAAGTGAATGGTGATGCTATGAGGTTGGCTCTAGCTATGGTGGTTCTAGGGCACTACAATGGTGGTTCTATGGTGCTCCAATGGTGGCTTTAGGTGCTTCTTCTTAGTTGGTGGTTCTTCCAAGTTGTAGCTTGGGTAATGCACCTTTGTTTTCACCTTGTAACTTGCTTCTTTATGCTTGCAATGTGTTGTCCTTAGTGCTTATCCTTTTTACATTGGTATGCAATGGATGATAGCCTTCTTTGTAGATCCTTTGTGCTATATTTTTATGTAGATATGTAATAGATGATGGGCTCCTTATGTAGACTTTTGATGTTGTAGGTTAATGTTGCTTGTAGGTACTAGATTTGATGATGGATATGGTGTCTTTAGACACCTTGAAACTTGGCTAATGTGAGCCCTTCATTGGCTCTCTTCCCTTGCTAAATTTTACTCCTTTAAACTTGATAATTTGGCTACTTTGTAGATGTAGGTTTCTTGTTGTTTTAGTGTCTTTGAGACACTCTATCTTTTTCCTCCTTTGCTATGTAGGACAAGAGAGATATGGTGCAATAATGTAATGCAAATAGTTAGAATAAAATACCCTAACTTGCACCAAAGTTTGAAGTCTTTAAATCTCCTTTTGCAAGCTTTCTTTTTCCTTGATATGGTGGCTCCTTGCTCTACTTCTTGAGAGAAAATAATGATATAATGTTGCTTTACTAGATAACTCTCTCTATAATTTATTTGCTATGCAATAATAAAGCTCTTAATCATGCAACTAATATGCCTTTATGATTAATTTGCACTAATTTTCAACCTTAACTTAAATACTTAGTGCACCTTTAATAACTAGTATAGTGCAATAGCAATTTCTCCTTATTGCTCCTATAAATGAACTCTTAAAGTAACTTGAAATATGCACTATAATCTATGCAAACTTTCACTTACGGATAATGTCTTCTTTGCTTTAACTAGAAGGTAGGATGTTGATATTTTTCTTTCTTTTAAAATATATCTAACTCCTCTTTTTGTGTGCAGGTTATAACCCTTGTAGAAACTATCTTCTGCACTCCCTTGAAGACTTTAATATGCAACCTTCTCCTTGCAACTTTTAAACTCTAATATGGTGCTTTAATGAAACTTAATAATGAACCAAATAAGTAATGTTCAAGTAATGAACCTTTTGCACCAAAGTTTCTTACCTTAATGACCTTTGTAGATGATGGTTATCTTGGTGATTTGAATCACCTAATTGCTGCCTTGTAATGGATGAAATCATAGCTCTTCCTTGCTGTCCTAAATAACTCTTTAGCTCACCTATTTGTAGCTTTGAAACCCTCTAACTTGCTACCTAAAACTGTAGTTTGGTGGCTTTAATTCTCCTTCTTGATGCTCCCTTGAATTTTATAAATTAGTAGCTAGTAATGCTGCCCAAATTGCTACCTTTTATATTCAATTTCTCCTTCGAAATGTTATCCTTGAATCTCCCAAATTTGGTAGGAAACTCCTCCAAATCACAATTGAGATTTATCTCCTAGAGACCTTCAATTTTCTATTGTAAAATCAAAAATCTCCTTTCTCTGAAATAGCCTTCAATGGCAATCCCCAAATCTCTCAGATTTGGTGGCTTCTCTATCTCCTTTCTCCTTCAACCTCCTTGTCAAATTCTGACTTCAATATTGGCCTATCTAGTGGCCTTCTTCTCAATATTCTGACTATCTTGAGGTCTTCACTATTCTCCTCTAAAATTTGGCAAACTCCTTGCCAAATTCTTCTCCTTTTGGGCTTGTTGTTGGATGGTAATAATTGTCCCAAATTCTTTTCTATCAAGAACTCCTCCTTGCTAGTAAATTTCTCCAATGAGTTCTCCTAGGAACTCCTTCAATGGCCTTCTCTAAAATTTACTTCAATGGCCTTCTCAAACTTTGTAATAAGGCTTTCCTAGCCTTCTCCTTCTTTCTCCTTGAGACCTCTTCTCTAGGGTCTTCAATCTTGTAGCTTCTCTAGTCTTCTCAATGAGACCTTTTCTTCAATATTCTATTATGGAAGTTTTACAATGAGATCTCCCTCTTGGATCTCTAAAATCTGTTGCTACTAGAATCTAGAATAGGACTTTTGCTAGTCCTCTTCAATATTCAATCTTCTAAAATTTGAAGTTCTTCAATGGGACCTCTTGTGGGTCTCTTCAACTTCTTAGGCTGATTTCTCTTCTCCTTCAATCTACAATCTGTAGTCTTCAATATTCAATGGAGATCACCAACCTCCAATATTCTCCTGGACTCTTCTCTGGAGTCTCTTCTTCCTTCAATCTATAATAAGGCTTCTCTAGCCTTTTCTCTCTTCTACAATCTAGTAATGGGACCTTTTGCTAGGCCTCCAAGTCTTCGATATTTCATTTGTTGCTTTAGCTATTGGATTGATTCCAAAGAAGATATTCTTCCTAGCTCTTTGTAGGAAGCTTCCCAACTTTCTTTGAATCTCCTTTTCCTACAACAAAGTATTAGAACTATAATGGAAGAAACTCTAAATCTAGAGATAATCAATCTTCACTAGTTGATTTGTCAATCTAGTGGAATCAATGTTGAGTCCTAGTCTTCACAAGTTTTTTTGCAACTTTGTGGAAAGACTCTAGCCAAATGTATTTTTCAAAATTTTGAAAATGATATTTTTGAACTCCTCTCAATCTCTCTTGTGGCTCTCTCTATTTCCTATCGATCTACCATGTGCTCTGATACCACTGTTAGCTTTTGAGGATGTATATTAAAGGAAATGCAACCACAAGATGTGAAATAAGTAAGCTATGATAACTATATGATAATGGCACTATAATATGCAGGAAAATAATGAGATAAACTTCTGCAATAACTCAATAATATGCCATTAATGAAAGCTCACAAAAATAGTACAATGCAATATAATGGAGGACTTGAACACTCCAAAATTTTCAATGAAGAACTACATTGTACCTACTCACTACTCACTATAGTAACATTGTCTCTCTCTCTCACTCTCTCTCTTATTCACTACCTTAAAGGCCTATATATAGGAAGATATGTGCCTTGGCCTTTACTCTACCCATGACTCTTCATCTACCTTATCCTATGACTCATGTACATGTGGACTACATGCACATTTACATCATTGCACATTCTAACACTTGTGCATTTATTACATTGCATGAAGTAACTCAAACTTTACTCTAAAGTAAACTCCTACTCTAGTTATGTACCCAAGGTGGTACATTGGCATGTACCAAATAATGTAATATACTCTAACAATAGTTATGTATGGATTCCATATTTATTCCTATAGCTATAGATGGTTTCCATAGCGCTACTAAATTTTATCATAACTAATTTCTCAACTAAAATACTATCTTATTCTATTTTATTGACATAGAATGTAATCTACCTACTAAGTTACATAATACTCACAAATTATATCACAATTACAATAAATAATAATATAATGGAATTTTTAATCATGGTAAATCATGCCAAATATGGTCCCAAAATGTGATATTTTTAGGAGTTGTTAGGAGGAACCATACCATCTAAGTTCATTGAAGTTATTTTTAGGCATGTCGGGTATTATCAATAACTCATAAAAATATTTATATGGATGTCATACCTATTGGATAGATTGATGCCCAAGGATGTTCCTTTCAAATGGATAGAGGACCATAAGGCCTTTGACGAGCTAAAGATAAACCTTGCTTGCACACTCATTTTGGTGTTTTCATATTGGGAGGAGTTCCATGTCCATGTAGATGCATCTAATTTTGTAATTGGATGAAAAATGGCACAAGAGGTTCAATATAGGCTTGATTATCCCATATAATTTTCAAGTTGATTATTTTCTGAGGTAGAAAAAAATGTATTATAACAAAGTGAGAAGCACTATGGATGATGTATATAGTGTAGAAGTTCAAACACTACTTGCTTAAGAATATATTTACTTTTTATGTTGATCACTGCACTATTTTACCTAATAAATATGTTGATAATTCATGAACGAGTTAGCAAGTGGCTCGTTATGTTGCAGGATTTTATGTTTTGAATGTGTTTAAACCAAGGAAGAAACACGTTATAGTGGATTAGTTATCAAGGATTCATTCAAGAGAACCTTTAGAGTGAGGAGTATCAAATGAAATTTTGGATGCTAATTGTTCTTAATCATTTTATTGTCATCATGGCACAAGTATTTTAGAGAATACTTACCAAATAAAAAGAACAAAATAATAAAGTTAGCACCATTTTGATTGATTACCAAGTTTTTGTATAATATTAGACTAGATGTAATTTTATGGAGATATATAATGGATAAGAAGGTGAACATATCATTGAAGGAGGATCATGAAGAGTTGGAAACAGGACATATGGGGCTAGATATGACCAAGAGGAAGGTACTTCTGGGAGGTAAATGGTAACCCACATTTTATCATTATAGAAAGATTTTATGATCATATGTGATATGTTCCAATGAGATGGGGAGCCACTATAGAGAAACTCCATGTTAGTATACTCATCCAAGCCATAAGAATTGTGAAAAAATAGGGTTTGGATTTTGTTGAATTGTTGAAAATCAATAGAAGAAGGTTCAGGTACATTGTTATCATAACTAAATATTTAACAAAGTTGGTAAAATCAAGGGTATTGCTAGATAACTCTATAAAGAGCACCACATGATTCCTACATGATCAAAATATTACAATATTTAAAGTACCTTTTGAATTTATTATTGATCATGGAGGCAACTATTAATGAAATTATTCAAAAATTGAAATCAGAGTTTAAAATTGTATTCATTGTCAAGCCCATATTATTTAAGAACAAATGAATAGGTGGAGGCAGTGAACAAATTTTTGGTCTCAATAACATATAAAACTTGTGGAATCAATGATGTTTACTATGAAGAGAAATTATCAATGATATTATGGTCATACAATATAATGTATAATTCAATAATAAAATATACACCATTCCAACTAATGTATGGTTAGGAGGCAGTAGTGTTGATCAAGTTTCTAGTTCCAAGTATGAGTGATGATGTAGAACCATATTGGCAACTAAGAGAGCCTCAAGGAGAGGATAAAAATATTTACCAATTTTGATAAAAATAGAGCAATGACACAGTGGCTCACAAAGGTTTCCCAGTATCGATGCAAGCTTTGGCATGACAAGCATCTAGAAAATTTTAAGTTGAATGCAGGTGACCTTGTTTTGAAGTACAATGACAAGAGAGAAATCAAGGCAAGGAAGTTGAGGACCCTATGGCTTGAACCCTTCCAATTTGAGGAGTTGTTGGATAATGTAGTTAGATTGAAGAGATTGGATGGGATGCAATGTCCTAATATAGTCAATGGCTCAAAGTTGAAGTTGTACAAGGTCAGGGTGCAAGTGAACCTTGTTAATCATGAACTAAATGATGAAGAATAAAGTATAAACAGACTAAAAGTCACACTGATTTGGTATTTTATATCCTTTAATGGAATATCAATACATAAGTTTGGAGAATATAGTCATATGGGAGAAGAAAATATGGAGGATACAAGTGAATCTAGAGATAGTGAACTTGCAAAGTAGTTGGTGTGATTGTATGAGTAGAAAGTTACAAGGAATGATATATAGACAATGGTGGAGTAGGAAGAGTTGGTGCTTAAACCCATTGAATGTAGTATATTAGAGGTATATATTAGTTTCTATAAAGTAAAAAAATAATAAAGATCACTTGTTGATGATAACATACAACAAATGGTATCGAGGCATGTCTAGCAAGGTGAACCTCCATAAGAGGAAACTCAAAGTGATGGAAGTGAATACAAAGGGATCATCAAGTTGGTAGCTATTAGATGTACACAATAGAGAATACATATTGAGAAGTAGTAATTGCATGAAAGGATTGAACAATTAAATATTTATATTGACAAATCGAAGAAACTATGTATGTAAGGATTGATGGAGTTGTGACAGGCTATGCAAGCAAACAATAAAATATAATTCTTGGGAAAAGGAAAAATTCCATAGGACACTCGTAGAGGAGCATAATACATGAGAAAATGTTAGAAAATGTAGACAACCACATGATAAAAGCTAAAAAATTTGGAAGAATAATGGTGTGAGTGCCAACTTGGTAAGTGATGTAGAGGCAAGTAGATTTATAGTTCTACCAAAAAGTATATTGGTAGAAATTGAATGAAGAAACATGAATGAAGTGTCCTTTAAACTTCTTCATGGTACCAATGCACTTGAACAAACATTACCAAATGAAGGGGTGAATATTAGCAACTTGGAAAAAGAAGAAAGTAGTAGTGTATCCCTAATATTTTTTTACAACAAAAAGGAAGACTAGAGTAATGCTAGCCTTGGATTAGATTTAAGAGGATACTTAGAAATGGAACACCAAGGATAATGCTAATATTTATTGATGATAAAGTAGTGATACACCCACTAGGTAATGACAATTCATAACCAAGTAAAATTTTATAAATAGAACATGAAGATGAGCTCAAGATCACTTCTACGAGTGAGGAAGCTATAGCAATATGGCATATGAATAGACAAAGGTGAACTATGGAAGCTAGAATTAGATGGATTCTAATCCAAAAAAGGAGTATAATATGCCAAAATTTTACCAAGACTCTAAGAGATAGTAGTTGGGACAAGTACTATCTATTGTCATCCACTAGTTTTAAGCAATTCCTTGGGTAATTTGTGTGGGCTATTAGATTCATAATATTGTCCAAGGACTACTTGCAATTAAGGATGGTTGGGATGTTTGGATAGGATGTTAGATGCCCAAGCTATATAAGATAGGGTAACCAAGGGAAATTTTGTCTGGAATCCTTCTTGGCCATTTAGAGGAGCAATATTCCCTATCATAGACTATCTAGCCAACAAGGTAGATCATTTGGGCCACCCCCTAACCATCTAGTAGGGACATCATATCCCCATACAACCCTTGGCCCATCAAGCCCAAGGGGAGAGATATTTAGGGATGTTGTCTTAAACTTAGACAACTTTAACTATTAGATGAATAGCCTAGGATATCTAAAAATAAACCAAGATCATTTGACATTCACATATAATCATTTGGATCCCAAACTAGGGAGGACAATGAGGTCAGTCCATATAGAGAATAAGTAGTTTTGTACAATAATGAGGATGAATTATCCATAGTTTGTGGAGGAAATAGATCATTAGATAACTAATAGAGGTTATCAAGAGAAAAATATAAGGCATTTGGGGCCCATATTGGAACATGTAGTCAAAGAATCAGGTTGTCTAGATGACTAGGTTGATTGTGTAGCCCCTATGGACTATCCAAGCCAAGGATGTAGAGGATCATTTGGATGTCCAAGAAGGTCATATAGCTACTTGATACTTCCAATATGAAGTGTCAATTCCATAAAAAATAGGGTAAGCATGCTCTTCCAATGGGCCCTCCATACATAAAGAGGAACAAGGAGTCAAGACACATAAGATAAAAATGACATGTGGAATAAGTAATTGCATAGAAAGTAGTTATTAGTGTTAAAATCATAGTTAATAAATTGGAGGGATACTTATTGCATACATGTCAAGCATCCCCTATCTCCCTCGACTTATAAAAGGAGATAAATATATGTCACTTGTTCATTCTCATGCATAGAACTAAGCAACGAGAAGCTAAAGAATAGTACACTAGTTAGTTAAAGATAAACTAGCTAGGGCACAACCTAGGGCATCAAAAGGAAAAATAAAATATATCCCACCATTTAGAATTTTAATGACCAAGAAGAAATATAAACAAGCTATAAGTATGCACATTGCACCATAGCATTGGAGCTATGGCATGTCAAAATAATAGTAGAAACAAGGTTTTTACTAAAATCCTTGTCTGACAATAAAAAAAATTTGAACCTGTATGTAGGTGATGCATTTATAGTAAAGAAACAGTATTGCATAAAAGGGATCTATAATTCCAAATCCTTACCACCAAAACCAATTGGGTTTTTAGAGGAAAGAGTGTGTCAAGAACAATGGAAACATGGAAAAATGAAGGATCATCCAAGAAGAGGCATGACAACAAGGAGAACATGTTTAATGAATACAAGACTTGCAAATGAAGATAGAATATGTCATTCAAGGGTTGGATATGGTCATTTTTAATCCAAGAAATATCATGTGGACTGTATGGAGAACTATCCAAAGAAAGAAAAATTCCATTAAAGTAAAACAACTCAAATTTTAAGGCAAGAAGGAGGTAATCTAACTAGAGGAGTCCATCATATTGGATATCTAACTAGAAGAAAATATGGTAAGAAATTTTGTATGGATTATCTAATTGAAGTAGTACACTATATGGGTCATCTAATTATAGAGGTTGGTTATATAAAAGCTAATATATTCATCTATGAAAGAAGGAAGACTAGATGATAAGGTCTAGTTGTTTGAACTAGGAGTCAAACTATAAAAGAAGTTGTATAGACTATCCAAACCATCTAAAGTAGGAGTTAGATCATTTGGATTAGGATCTAGGTTATCTAGAGATAAAAGCAGGTTCTATGGAGCAGAGAGAAGGTCATGTGGATAAAATAAAAAGCAAGGAATGGTTAGGGTAAGTAAACAAAGGAGAAAAATATCACAAAAGTAAGATGTGTGTCACACGAAGTTATGGGAAGAAGCCACATCAACCAAAATATAGTTTGGGAATTGGGGAGTAACTACCATCAAAAGAGTTCAAATTTAAATACCTATAGAGATAAGCGTAGGTGAAATGCAATGAAGACCAAGAATTACAAAACTCGAAGAACCAAGGAGAAACCTCTACAATTTATATTGAGTTTTATGTCATAGTTAATACCTTGAACACATAAGGAGGATTGAATTTAGGATTCTTGAGGAGTTAAGTGGAGCACATACACCATCAATAATATGAGGACTATGAGATAGAAGTAGATTTAGGAAAACTACAACATCACAAAGAAAGCAAAAAAGGAAGATGTGGCTTGAGGTTATGATTAGGAATAAGAACTCCTGACAAATACTAAAGAGACAAATGGAAGGAGTCAACAACTTCACCTTAGTATAAAGCAAATGGTAAGGAGATAATGTAAACCTCCTTAATAACATAACTTGGATAACACTTACAAGAGAATTTTGTACGACCTATAAAAATGATGTTCCTACATACCACCTATTGAAGATAACTTTCTAGAATATGGGTGCCATCACATAATGTAAGTAGCTAGTTTCCATAAGGACTTATTCAAGCCATATTTATTATAGATGTTGAAGTATGATTTGGAGAAGAAGAGGAGTAAAATCTTGCTTGGTGATAATCAAGTATAGGTATATTTTTCCACTAATGATTTTATAAGAGTGTTTGGGTTAGCTGCCATCAATAACAATAAACAAGTGAGGAATATGGGGATAGGGTCATACAAATTGTAAATATTTGTAAATAAGTTTTCCAACTTGAGTCTAGGAGAGGTTGTAAAACTGATGAAGCATGGTATTCATAGATTGAAGATGTATTATTTGAAGTTAAAAGAGTTGCATTAATGTGGTAATGGGTAGATTATCTTGAGAGTAGTAAGCCTTGACTATTATCACCTAGATCATACCATACATGGAAGGGATCATAGGAAATGTAAAGTATGACTGGAAATCATTCTTGTCTAACTACATATAGAATTATAGTTTATGAAAAATATCTCTATGGATTTTCATGCCATTGCTCTACTTATGGATGCAACAACGTATGATAAGGTCCAATTTCTAGGGTTAGGCCTATCTCAAAAAGTGTTAGAAGGAGCATCCACCATTTTTGTTGGATTTATGTTTCCACAACAAAAAGAACAACACCAATGGAAAAATCAACAAGGGTCCTAGTAGCAAAGAAGAAGGCCATAATGGTGAAAGATAAAGGCATCAAAGATATAATTAGTTAAATTGTTTAAAAATGAAGAAAAGGAAAATGATACATATATGTTGGTGGAAGAGGATTCTAAGTTAGAAGGGAGCAAGGAGTGGCTATCCATTACAAAGGAGCTAGCAAGATAGAAGAAGAGGAAAAAGTAGATAGACCAACTATGGAAATACATGGAGTAGCAATTGCAACCCTAGCCTCAACTCTAGCCATGCCAACCTCAATTCCAACAATCAAGATAGGTGGTGAAGATCATAACTCCTAAAATACCGCTTTAGACTATGATAATTGATATAGTCAATGGAAGTGTTATATAGATTGTACCATACAATCAATATCAACTTGAGGGTTAAACATACATTACCATATAAGGGGGTACTCTTATACATTGAGGATATAGACTATGCAAGGAGGAACCATGGGGCTATTGCAAATATTAGAGTAGAGGCTTAATAAGAGGCTACATGGGGAGAAAGGTATCTAGAGAAACTAGTAGCTACATAAGAAACAATGAAAGTAGAGGAGACAATGCAAAAGGATAGAGGAGGAGTTATGCAAGAAGTAGTGTATTTGGAAATAATTGTGGTAGACTATGATGAGGATATCAATTTTGCATTAGAGGTAATGGATACCTTATTTATAGTTGAGTTTGAGAGGCCAAAGGAACTCAATATAGGGATAACTACATTGTATGCATGAGGAGCTACCACAGGCACAATGAGTTTCCAATAGGAAATTTTTAGCACCACTTCATTATTGTAAAGTATAGAGGAAGTAGAAAAATATGGTTCCCTATTATTGGATGATGAGGAGTTGATTGAGAGGTGGGTCTACCACTACATAGACCATGGCACAAACACCTCTTGTGTAAAGAGAGAAAGGAAAACAACCTATATTAAAGCATGGATTTTGGTAGAACAGTTAAAATTGTTAGTTGATGGCATAGGGATATGAAATGGCAAAGAAAAATAAAGTTATGATTAATGTATCAAAATAGTTAGAGCCATAGATTCAAGAGAAATTTAAAGCTAACAAAGATAAGATCACAATATGAGGACTTGGTGGGGAGGATAAGGAAGAATCTAACACCAAATATAATGATCCTAGGGAGGAGAGTGACACAAGCAAGAATTATTTGAGTGAACTACCAAATTTGCATAACCCCTAGTCTATAGTACAAGGATCAATGAAAAAGTAGAATGTTTCTATGAGAAACCATGAAGAGTGATTAATGGAGTGTAAAGTAATTTTTGAGTCTATGCCCTCATATAATGGCAACTATGGTAGTGGTAAGTGGATATAGAGTTGGGAAGACTAATCAGTTAGGCCCAAGGATTTAAGAACATATAATGATATTTGAGGAGATCCATAAAATCCAATAATGGGAGCTTGGTATAAGCCGCAAAATGTAAACTATGATTGGAGTGACAATGCTTCAAAAGAGTACTACAATGTTGTATAGGCAGCCACCCTTATCTATGTCAACAAGTATATGTCTAATAACCAAATCACAAGTTGTGAAGAAAATAAATTGACATTAAATTTGGAATCAACTTATGTCAAAATGAATTTATTAGCCTACCTATTATAAGAATTGCCAGCTAGATTCAAGACACTTTAGAAGATGGTAAGCCTAAAGTTACAAAAGTAAGAATAGTCAATTTAGTTGTAGAAGATATAGGAGCATCTTTGGTAAGTACAGTAGGAGGTCAAAGTAGGACTTGAAAATTTGTAGTAGGAGGTGGATTAGTTGAGGAAATAATGGAAAGAACAAAATTAGTTGATCAAATAGTTGAAGTTAGAGTGCACATTGATAGAGCAGGATCTTGAAGGTAAAGTGCAAGACGGAGCTCAACATAATGATCAATTGAGTATGGAGAGGAATCAAGAGCTAGCATAGGCACAAAAATTATGGAAATGGAGTTGCATGTAAGGCTTATAGAGATTAAACAAAATTTATAGCATTATGTATTCCAATAGGTGAAATATTGATCCTATACCAAGAGCTTGAAGGATGAAATGGTTACCCCCAATATGCAAGTACAATAGTTGGATCTATGCTCGCTCATATCCAATAAACTTCCCAACTATAGCAGAGTTAAAGCTCTCAAGAGTAGTATAAATTATCAATGAGAACATTGACAAATCTAGAGAGAAGGATAGATGTAGAAACTAGTTCTAATATTGTGCCATGTTAAGCTTAAGGAAGCATGTATGGAGACAAGTACATGAAAGCAATTTTGATTATATATACAATTTTATCATTTTTTTTAATTGCATAGTTCATATGCCAAGTATTTAATGAAATGATTATTAGCATACGTGCAATTAGAATGTACATGTAATTCATATGTAAATTTTAATTTAGATGCTCGTGTAATTCCAATATTAATGTAATTTGGATGTACATGTAATCCAATTTTTATATAATTAGAATATCTTCTAATTTGAAATTCCATGTTGGGGTAGTTAAGGTTAGCTATGATAAAGTTGCAGAAGTTGACAACTACCTTCTCTTTCTCAAGAAAATTTTAAGAATACCCCTTATATATTTTTTAATAGAGCTATAATTATAAATCATTCATTCAACCATCTAGTCATGTATTTGGAATCATATTTGTGTGTGTGCAAATATTATGTGTAATTATGGATAGTCGAATTGTTGTTGTAATTGAATGTACATTATTGTTCATACATAATGCAAATGATACAATGAATTTTTATTCCATTTCAATTTAAAATATTGATTCCTTGTAGATGGTAAAAGTTATTTATTGTTGATATTTCCTATCATTTATTCCTCAATGATTCTTCAATTATGGAATATATTGTTGTGTAATAGCCCCAATGCCTTAAGGGAGGCTCCCCTAACCCCTTGGGTGTGGGTGTATTTCAATAACCATTGTGCCACAATAAAATAATAAAGGTTGTGAACTCTCTTTCTCTCTCAGGCTTACCCCCTCTTGTGAACTTATGCACGATGATGACATCTTGTGTCATGCTAACATGTTGCACCAACACACACAATTTACCATCATGGCAAGAACATTCCTTGCATCATTCTCAAATTTTAAATTTAAATCTTTTGAAATATAAAAGAAAAAAAGAGTAGTAATTTGAAGCAAAAAATAGGTACCTATAGGAAAAATAGATTAAATTGTTTATTGAGACCCTCCTAAAATTCATAATGAATCCAAAAATACATATAATCCATCTATATTTGTCATGGTTTACCCTACACAACCTTTTTATCAAATGTAACCAATCAGGACACCTCTCACACTAATATAACAAAAAAATTAGACCATGTTAGAAATTTCATCTAGTAGTTCAGAGGTCTTTACCATACATGGAAGTTTGCCCATGATACCACTAGCATCTAGGGTCTATCAAAAACTAATCCTCTTCTTTTATGCTTCTTTGGTGATCATGCATATTGTCCTCACACCTATAATAATTGGCCATATTAGTTCTTGAATGATGTTTTTGAAAAAGAGCAAACCTTATTGTTCTCTCCAAAAAAATTGTCAAATTTTTGATAACCCACTACTAGTTATGGTTATCTATTGCTTTGAATCATTGGAAAGGATACTCTTTGTTGATACTTCTTGGGAAATGTGTTTCTCATAGAGATATAAATAGACTTCTCATATATACACCATGTTAGTCAACCCATATTTGACAAAAATATATGATCAAAAAATAGAAGAATAGAATAAACTACTAAATTTTGACCCCCATAATTTGATGGGTAGAATTTAAAATTGAACTTTTCCTTAAAAATCCTTATAGTTGATGCATACACATCATCTATTAAATATCATTATTAAAATATTTATCCCTTTGACTAAATCCCTTCTAATATGGAACTTGTGAAGCATTCCTTGTCTCCTTATAGCCCAAGCCTAGGGGTTATCATTTGTAGTGCTAAAACTTTTTCCCAAGAGATTTTCTATGCACTAAAGCTATTCATAATAAATTAGTAAAAACATGATCTTTTGTAATACAAAGTCACCCTCACAACTCTTAAAGAAGACCTAAAAATTGGGTTTTTATAAAATACTTAAAAAACAATTTGAGTTTATTTTTTGCTCTGAAGCATAGATCTAATATGAAGCAATTTATAAAGTACTAGATGAATGAGTTAAGGTTCTACAAAAAAATCCTAAAAATAATGCATGTCCAAAAACCCTCCCTTCTACCCATGGTATTTAGAACAATTGGTGGGGAAGTGAAAAGTTTCATGGTCCAAAGAAAGGTTCAAATATCATAGGCGAACCTTAATATTTTAATCAAATAGCATTAGCTCAACCGATTAAATTCCTTGACTTTCAAGCACGAGACTCAAGTTTGAATCTTGCCAAGTGATATATACATAATAGTCAAGTTGTAATATTACTATGTGATCATGATGTAATATGAGTGGGTCCTATTTAAATCCCATATAACCAATAAAAAAAACTCATTCCATAGTCGCTACTTTGGAAAACAAATCATTTGAAGCAACACTACAAGATGGTCACTTTTGAAAGACAACCTAGGACTTCTAAAAAACCATAAAATATAATGTTAAGCAAATAGAAAAAAATTTTCCATGCAACCAATCTTCTAGAAGCATAACTTTAAATGGATTACTACAAATAATTTTTGAAGAAAAAAGATTAAAAGCAAAACCCTAGAACCACACCTATGGAAAACACTTTTGGATGGACCGTCACAAACAATTTTTGAGAAGGAAGAATAAAATCAAGTGATGGAAATTCAAACTCTCTATGATGTCATCTAGAAACATAATATTTAGAGAGAAATAAACAAAAATAGCACATTGCCTATATTGATGAAAGTGACAAAAAGAGACTTAGAAAATGGGTAAGGTCCCTTGGACACCAAATATCTTACTAACAAATAAAATAATCATCTCCAACCAATATAAAGGAATGATTACATATGGTGTATAAATACACCTTTGTTATAAAGGTACATATTTCAATAAATGCCAAGATGGAATTATTGGCTAATCCAATAAACATAGATCACATATACAAGGTGTCATAAGGGCTCATTTGCCAATAAAATATACAATGTCAAGTCACGATCAAACTCCCTCCTTTGGAAGCTCACCTCATCGACCAAATCATCCAAGGTTTGATTTTCTTTGAACCATTGGTTATAATGGTTTAAAGGGCATACAAGTTTCATAATACGTATTTGACACCTCATACCTTATGACTTGAAGTAAAAGAGGTCAATATGTTATCCATAAAGTTTCCATACATGATAGAAAATCAATAATCCATATTATCTTAAAAAGAGTGCCACCAAAATAGAACTTGTAGCCTTCATTCTTCTTGATTATGGGCATTCCCTCAATAGATGCCCCTCACATGTGCACATATCATATCCAATATTCTATCAAGTATATTTAAACATCCTTTTCATCTCAAACATTTATTTGTGACTACTTCACTATGTATTTTTAGTTCCTCTGTTTATGGCGTTAGTTTTTTCTAGACATTCAATCCAAGAAGCATCAAATGACCAACTCTAGAACCCAAATTTCATGGAAAATTCAAGAGCAATTTGATGAGAGTTAGGTTTTTCTATCCACTCATATTTTAGTGAAGGATTCAATTCATTTGTTTCTTAAAGATCTAATGGTTCTTGAAGGTTCTTTATCATCATATTTTTTTAATAAGCTATGTGTGGCTTCTATTGGGGGCTACTCCCATTACAAAAATAAAACATTACATTTCTCTCATTATATTCTAACAAGTTATTTTTTCAATTGGTTATACGGGATTGAAACGGGCTACACGTGTATTACATCATCACCACATATTGGTATTATAAAAAATCTTGGATGTTATCCATGTATCATTTGATAATATTTAAACCTTGGTCTCCTCCTTTAATGTTGAGGAATCTAACTGATTGAACTAATGTCAATTGATATTCTAACAAGTTAATTAAAATATATCCATAATTACCTTTCTATCAAATATATGCTTCATTTGCCTTTCTATCAAAGATATTCTCCATCTTTCTCATACTACTAATTGCTAAGTTTCCACAATCAACTCCTTTTGAAATGGACCCCACCTGTAATACATCATCACCACATAGTGGTATTATAACAAAGCTTGTATATTATTCATGTACCACTTGAAAAGATTTGGACCTTGGTCTTCTCCTTTAATGTTGAGGAATCTAACCAATTGAGCTAATGTCACTTGATATTCTAACACGTTAATTAAAACATATCCAACTTTACCTTTCTGTCAAAGATATTATTCATTTGCCTTTCTATCAAAGATATTCTCCATCTTCCTCATACTACTAATTGCTAAGTTTCCACATGTTGTGGCTACTCCACAACGTACCCCAAAATTGGGGACCCACCTTTTTGCATATTTTCCAAGAAGACCGAAGTGGCCCATATGCTAAAGATCAAAGAAAAAGCAAAACATCGCAAGGAGAAAAAGTTTCACGATATCGCGACATGTTGCATTTTCACGGTCCAAAGAAAAGAGAAAGAGCAAGGAGAAAAAGTGTCGCAATATCGTGACATGTTGCATTTTCACGGCCAAAAGCAAAGAGAAAGAGCAAGGAGAAAAAGTGTCGCGATATCGCGACATGTTGCATTTTCGTGGCTAAAAGATAAGAAAAAGAACAAGAAAGAAAAAGTGTCGCGATATCGCGACATGTTGCATTTTCGCGGCAAAAAGAGAAGAGAAAGAACAAGAAAGAAAAATTATCGCAACATGTTGCATTTTTGTGGCCAAAAGAGAAGAGAAAGAACAAGAAAGAAAAAGTGTCGCGATATCGCGACATGTTGCATTTTCGTGGCCAAGAGCAATAGAAGGGGGCAAAAGTGTCGCGATATCGTGACATGTTGCATTTTCACGGTCCAAAGCAAAGAGAAAGAGCAAGGAGGAAAAAGTGTCGTGATATCGTGACATGTTGCATTTTTGCAACTCAAAAAGGGCAGGCAGGAAGAGAAACAAAAGTGTCGCGATATCACGACATGTTGCATTTTTGCGACTCAAAAAGGGCAGGCAGGCAGAGAAACAAAAGTGTCACGATATAGCGACATGTTGCATTTTTGTGACTCAAAAATGGCAGGCATGTAGAGAAATAAAAGTGTCACGATATCGTGACATGTTGCATTATCGCGACTCAAACAGGGCAGGCCGGTAGAGAAACAAAAGTGTCGCGATATCGCGACATGTTGCATTTTCATGACTAAAAAGGGACAGTGCATCTGATATTAGTGATGAACACTAGGATAGTGAAACTGAAGACTGCATAATGACGTGGACACATAAGGACAAAATCCAATGAATAAGACAAAACGTTACATAAGGAATCTTTAATGATTTGAAATCATTTAAGATGGTCATTACACATGGAAGGAAGCGAACGCGTGCCCGTGTGGAGAAAAGGAAACTTTTTTTTAAATCAAACGAAAAGTAAAGAAAACAAAATAGAGGAAGCCAAACCATGGGAATGAAATGAAGGGCCACAAAATAGAAACGAAAAGCCTCTTTGGAAACCAAAACACATGCATGCACAAGGGAAGGTGAAACGAATAGCCATTGGTATGGGATGCATGTTAATCCTTTAAACATTAGTGGGGCTTCTCATGATTTACCCAAGGACGTAGAAAAATGTTTGCCCAAATTTAAACACAATGGTCCAAAATTAGCTGAGGAACATATTCAAGCCTATGTGGATATCCTAGTTAGATGGCATGTCGAACATGAGGATGTGGAATGTAGAATGTTTCCTGGAACCCTAGATGAGGTGGCATATGATTGGTACATCAATTTAACTACTGGTTCTATTACATCTTGGACTCAATTAAAATATGATTTTATCAATCAATTTAGGTTGCTCATTGACCCTCTCACGATATATCAACAATTTACTTCTTGCAAAAGAGAACCTAATGAGCCAGTGAGAAATTTCAACTTGAGGTTTTGAAAGCTTTATGCGAGACTAATTTCTCCCTATACTATTGAGGAAAGTGGTGCTCTTCAAATATACTTTCGAGCATTGGATCCATTGTTTGCCATATTTGTTAGGATGAATCCCTTGGTTACTGATCTTGCATCGGCCTACATAGAAGCTATGATTGTAGATCAACAATTGAGGCCACAAGGTTATGGAATGGAGCAATCAACTATGGTAGGACAACTAGGGGCTTGCAATAAAACCTCAATGGTAAATCAAGCATGGGCACAACAAAATTTGATATCAAATGTTTTTCCCTACAATCAACTTTATCCTACCACACCAACTTATGCTCCCACATGTGCTTATACAATTACTTCCATCCATCCAACTATGCCTCAATTAGAGAATCATGTGGTCACTCATGGAACCTTTGCAACAAATGTTCAAGCTTTGTCTGTGGATATCAATCCAACTAATCCTACTACTTCTACCACTCAACCCAAAGAGTTCGTATCAGAAGTAAAATAGCAAAAGAAAGTGGTTAAGAAGGTATGTAGACATGTTCCACCACAAAAATGAGCACGTCAATGTATGCATCCAAATCATCCTAGGAAGAAAATTCATAATGTCGATCTTAATGATGTTTCATGTTATGCTTATTCAAGCGATACAAGATATTTTGAGGTGACTCACATTGAAGTAAATACCTATTCGAAAAGTCTTGAAGAGCATGAAGTTTTTGGAGAAAAAATTCTATGGATGGGTAACAAGAAGTTGGAATAAAATGATCACCATCTTGTTTTGGAGAAGAAATATCTAGAATCATTACCCACAAAGGAGGATTTGGATGAACGAACTTATGTGGATATGATTTGGTCAGATGTACTTGTAAAGGATTGGAGCAACTATATGACACGGAATTCAAAATTTGATCCCATTATAGAAACTCCTAAGCCATCACAAGTGGCTGAAAATGAATTTGAAAGAAAATCAACAAATAAAGTTGAAGACATAATCGAATTTCACCACTTTTTCTCGAAAGACACTTTGGATGATGTTCTCGAAAGTGATGACCAAGAGGATCCACACCTTCCAAATTGTGATAAAATTAAATCATGGGTTACAAATTTGGATTATGATAGCTTTACCAATTTGAATTCAAGAGATAACCCACTTTTGGAAATAATTGGACCATCTAAGGAAGGTGAAGATGAATTGGATGAGAAACATCGTTGATGAATCAGAAGATGAAGAAGAAGTACTTGAGCATCACAACTTGAAATTGGAAGATGATTACTATGATTCATGGAAGAAATGGGAAGAATATTATCAATCTAAATCTTCTAACAAACTCTTTGTGTCAATTAATATGCAGGATAACTCAATTGCTTCCTCACATGAGGATACTATAAATACTGTACAATTTGAGAAAGTTTTGGAAGAGGAATTCGAGTCTCATAAAATTTTGGAACATGATAAGGATTCTACAACCATGAATAAAGAAAGAGAGTCACTTGCTTTAGATTCCTTTGAAGGAAAAGAAATTGAAAATCTTGATCCACTTACTTGTTCTACAATGATGATGCCATTTCAAAATGATAAAATTACAAAACCTAAATAATTTGGGTTTGATATCATTGATGATCCAATTGAAAATCTCACATTACCCAAAACAACCCAAGTGATTGATCATAGAAATGTGTTAGTTAACCCACCCCTAGATAGACAATACTTATGGTTTGAAAGGGATGGACATGTATTCAATTGGGTACCTAAGTTTGGTGCCTTTGATAAACAAATCATGGAGAAAGAACAAGTGCTACATGATGATGAATGTCATGATAGAAAAGAGGAATTTTCAAATCCTCTTCAAGTAAGGTCAAATGAAAACATGCCAAAGGTAAAATCTCACCTTTTTGGTTTCACCATGAAAAATTCGAATGAAGGTTTGCCTAATGAATGGTTTGATTCAAATATTATTAATGTTATGGCTTTATTGAATGAAAATGAAAGCTTATTTCTACACCATGAATCAAAGTGTGGAATGGACATCTTAAATAATAGACATAAAGGAATTGAATATCAATCATTGTCTAATCAATTTGAAAACTTGAAACTCCACCATAGGATTATTAATGAAACTAAATCAAATTGGTATGGTGAGAGGGGCAAGTGGAAGTTTGTTTCTTTGTTTGGTTTGATCTTGTTTTTTTTGGATTCCTACAAAACTTGGTATGCGTATCACGTCATATGTCTTTTAAAAAATTCTAATCAGGTTTGGGATCCGAGAAAATGATAATCCAAACTTTTGCACCATCTTGTATTATATTGTACATTTGTATATACTTTTGGTTTTCATGTTTTGGTTTTGGATTGGATCTCATTTTGGTTTTAAGTTTTGTGTGTTGGTCCTTTGGACACTTTTGGTTTGTCTTGAAAAAAAAAAAAAAAGCAAGATGTCAACTTATGTCCTTATGAATGTTGACTAAGACTAGGAGAATATGAAACATCAAAATTGTATTGCAGAAAGCTCCACGAGTATCGCAAACACATTAAAGAATATCGTTTGGAACTTGTGATGCATGAAGTTGTCAGTTTTACAAATTATGGCAAAGTAGGTGGTATACTCCATCCGCATTTCAAAAAGAGCAATGCATTCATCCATATCTCATGTTACATTCGATATTGCATATAGATTTCATCTCAGTCGCATCTACATTTCAAATACAATCATTGAAAAGGTGTTGAATCCTCTTAGGGTTATTATATAACGTATATTAAAAGGATCCTAAGGTTGGGAATTGATGCCCGAACTAGCTTGAACCAAACACGTTCTACACATATTAAATAGGATCTTGAGCAAAATGGTCAAAACCATACTTGGAATAAAAGGTGAGGCGAAAGGAGTATTTCGTGTCTGTCCTATCATGCAACGTAATCCTTAAAATAGTGGTTTTTACCACTCCTATAGTGCTTAAAGCCTAAAATCAGAGTAGTAAGGATAGGGTTAAATTCCCATCGAACTTAGGTTGAGGATCCAATTCCCCAAAGCTCTGATTTGATCTTCATGGAGTAGTAAGGATAGGGTCTAATTCTCATCTCGCTTAGGTTGAGAATCCGATTCCCCAAAGCTTCTATTTTGCCTCCATCATGCTTTAAGAAATTAAAAGCATGATCTACACTCAAGAACTTGAAGTTCCAAAGCAAATATTTTTCATCCTACTTTTATTGCATCATTGATATTGGATTGGAAGGATCGTACTACATGTCCCTTGCAAGGATGGGTAGTCATCCCCAAGGTTCAAGAAATCAAAAGTAAAGTCAAATCCTGGATTATGGGGTTGATCTCCATCGGGGTTAGAGGCGCTTGGTTGGCGGTGGAGTATGCTCATGCATGGCAACATGTCTTGTCTAAAAGCAAGACCATCGACTACTCAAACGGACATGCTAGCCTGACAGTTTCATCCATAACAGGTTAAATCATTTTGTTCAAGATGAGGTAATGAACTCCAGATCAGAGTAGTAAGGATAAGGTTAAATTCCCATCTCGCTTAGGTTGGGAATCCTATTCCCTAAAGCTCTGATTTCACTTACACTTGCACATGGGTTCAAGATGGTAGTGACACCTAACCAAATTTGGGATCTAATAAGTTAATTCAGTATGCACATATTTGGTCCTAAGAGGATTTGATAGTTTTAATATGTTTGTTCATGGTACTAGAAATTTTGAGCCTTTGCAAAGCTTGTTATATCTCTAGCATCTTCACCATACGTTAAATCCTATAAGAATCATCCATAACTTCTCATACGCTCGAATCATAAGTGAAAATGACAATGGAAAGTTGAACAAGTTTCAAATGATAGGGAATGAAGCACATTGCACACATCGAGCTGATGCTTAATAATTCTAATGCTTCATGTATTTCTCGTCTAGTTTCATTCTTGGAATTTTTACTGACATTTGTGTTTGAGTTTTGAAGGTGTTCAGGTTGAGTTCTCATCAAAATGCTCAAGAGCATTTCCCAGTAGAGTCGCCATTTGTTGTGGTTGCTCCACAACGTACCCCAAAATTGGGGACCCACCTTTTTGCATATTTTCCAAGAAGACCGAAGTGGCCCATATGCTAAAGATAAAAAAAAAGCAAAACACCGCAAGGAGAAAAAGTGTCGCGATATCGCGACATGTTGCATTTTCGCGGTCCAAAGCAAAGAGAAAGAGCAAGGAGAAAAAGTTTCGCGATATCGTGACATGTTGCATTTTCACGACCAAAAGCAAAGAGAAAGAGCAAGGAGAAAAAGTGTCGTGATATCACGACATGTTTCATTTTCACGGCCAAAAGAGAAGAGAAAGAACAAGAAAGAAAAAGTGTCGCGATATCGCGACATGTTGCATTTTCATGGCCAAAAGAGAAGAGAAAGAACAAGAAAGAAAAAGTGTCACGATATCGCGACATGTTGCATTTTTGCGGCCAAAAGATAAGAGAAAGAACAAGAAAGAAAAAGTGTCATGATATCGCGACATGTTGCATTTTCATGGCCAAGAGCAACAGAAGGGGGCAAAAGTGTCGTGATATCGTGACATGTTGCATTTTCACGGTCCAAAGCAAAGAGAAAGAGCAAGGAGGAAAAAGTATCGCGACATGTTGCATTTTCGTGACTCAAAAAGGGTAGGCAGGCAGAGAAACAAAAGTGTCGCGATATCGCGACATGTTGCATTTTCGCGGCTCAAAAAGGGCAGGCAGGCAGAGAAACAAAAGTGTCATGATATCACGACATGTTGCATTTTCATGACTCAAAAATGGCAGGCAGGGAGAGAAACAAAAGTGTCGCGATATCGCGACATGTTGCATTCTCGCGACTCAAAAGGGGCAGGCCGACAGAGAAACAAAAGTGTCGCGATATCGCGACATGTTGCATTTTCACGACTAAAAAGGGACAGTGCGTCTGATATTAGTGATGAACACCAGGATAGTGAAACTGAAGACTGCATAATGACGTGGACACATAAGGACAAAATCCAATGAATAAGACAAAACGTTACATAAGGAATATTTAATGATTTGAAATCATTTAAGATGGTCGTTACACATGGAAGGAAGAGGACGTGTACCCATGTGGAGAAAAGGAAACGTTTTTTTTTAAATCAAATGAAAAGTGAAGAAAACCAAACAGAGGAAGCCAAACCATGGGAATGAAACGAAGGGCCACAAAATAGAAACGAAAAGCCTTTTTGGAAACCAAAACACATGCATGCACAAGGGAAGGTGAAACGAAGAACCATTGGAAAATGAAACGAAAAGCTTCCTGAAAGTTTTAAATACTTCAGGCAAGGATGTTTTGAGGGGTTGGAAACTGTTGCGAGCAGAGTTGTAGATTTGAAGGCAAGAGGGCCATTCTAGACCTGTTTGAGTCATTTTCTTCTATGGACGGTTGGAAACTGCTGCGAGCAAAGTTGCAGATTTGAAGGCAAGAGGGCCATTCTGGACCTGTTTGGGCTGTTTTTCTTCCATGGACTGGTTTGGGAAAACCAAAAATTTATGTTATTGTAAAATGACAAATTTTTAATACATAAAGTTTCAAAAAGTTGCATCTTATGGACAAGAAAGGAGTCATTTTCTGCATGCAATATTAAATTTCTATTTTTCCCCTTTTCAGATTTTAGGCTTGTAAATGGAGTTTATGCAAGTTTTCTTGGTTGCTTCATACGAATGTTTAAATCTGAAAACCTCATTTAAAACCCTAGGAGCCAGCACTTAGCTTATCCGGATTGTGCTTGTTTTGCAAGTCCAATAGGTTAGGTTGCATGCATGAAAACCTCACATCTTCAGTTTTGTTGGAATAGGATAGCATCAAACTGAATGTATCTTGTGTTCCATTTTCTGCATTTCATTTTCATTTTCTGCATTTTATTTTCCAGAAATTTTAACTTTTTTTTAATTTTCAGGCATTAAAATAAACATTTAAAAATTTTCAAAATCCAAAAATAATTTCACCATTACGTAGGTTATACTTTAGACTTCTAATACGCACTTTAATTTCATTTTCGGAGTTGTTTAGTATTTTTAAAAATCATTGAAGTTGTTGTTTTACTGCAGATTTTAAAAATCCGAAAATAGAAAATTTCCATTTTAAGGTCAAATTTCATTTTTTCAGTTTTGTTTTACGCTCATGAGCCTATGATGACATTCCCTTTATGAAAATTTCAATTTCATTGAAGGATTTATGTTTTATGGCATTTTCACAAATTTCCATTTTGAGCCTAAAATTACCCTCTCTTCATAAAAATTCTAATTTTATGAAAGAGGGGTAATTTGAGTATTACATTGAAGGTATTTTCTTCAAAGCACTTAATTGTTCATCTTGATGAAAATTTGATTTCATTTAAGAGGGATAATTTAAGGTGACATGTAAAGCCCTTTATCCAAGGCCATAAATTATTGTTTCTTTGTGAAAACCAATTTCACCAAAGAGGGATGGTTTATCGATCATATTGAAAGCTATCTTTATCTTCATGATAAGAAGCCATATTTGGATTTAATAAAGAAGATAATCTACCTAAAAAACTCTCAAGATAAAATGAATTAAGGCACTACATCGTGGTCATATGAGGGCCAACTCACATTTGCTTTATTTTGGTTCAATGAACAATCACTAAAGTTTCATGGTAAAATAAACCAACATTACCCCTTGTTTACAGTTACTTGCAATCACTAAGGTGTTCCAAGCATTTAAATTGAATATCTTTATTTGATATTACTAATACACATATGCAAATGCTAAATACAGCGGAGACCTTGGAGAAGTTGTTTGTTTAACTTCTTTGCAAGAGGGGATTTGGAACCCAAATCCTAAAGGAGACTGTACTTTCACAACTGGGTGAAAATACCACTCAACACCACAATCAACTCCTTTTATATTAGATGCCTTCCAAAATTTAAATTTTTTCAATATGAAATTCAACATCATGAATGGCTAAAATATTTGTTGCCCAACTTCTATATCTATAAATATCTTGTCTATAACAACCTCACAATTTCTTAATACCTTATTTTAGGGTTCTTATTCATTCCCTTAATATTCTAAGATAATATTTTAATTTTAATTTTTGTTATTATTTTTTGGTTTAGCCCCACTTCTTGTTAGCACTTGTGATATGTGCTTTTGTTTTCTCATATCAAATCCCTCTGGGTTTCTTTTTCTCTTTGTTTTTCCTTCTTGGGTCTTCCTCTCTTTTTTCATTTTCAGTAATATTTGTATCTTCATCAATCACTTCAATCTTCTCACACTACTCATAGTAATACTTATGATCTTTAGGTTTGCTTTGATTTGAAATATTTAAAGTGCACAAAATAACCTTAAAAGCACAATCTTCTTTATGTTGCCCTAGAAACCCTAAAGTGCAAGGATGCTCTTCTATAGCAATTATCTTCTTATTTTATCCTAGAAAACCTAAATTGTTATGGGTTTCCTCCATCCTCATTTCTTTATTATGCTACTCTTGAAACCTTAAAGTGTAAGGGATAACATCTTCACTTCTTTCACTTTTATTACCTGAAGAGGATTCTATACTACTTGAGAAAAATGAATATGATTTACTTGGAATAAACTTGACCTCTTTTGTCATATTTGTTTTAGGATTTCTCTCCACATCTTGTGCACCCTTAATTCCTTCTAAACTTGCTAAATAATATTGTAGATAGGCTTTCTTTACCTCTTCTTTTAGAGTGGAATATCCTATTAGAAAAGTAGAATACTTGATATTATTAAATGAAATGATCCTTGCTTAAATAGAAAAGGCATACAATCTGATCCATTGGATCATAACTAACTGAGCTAATCTTAGCCACACAAATTATCCTAGTAACAACTTAGGATATAATTTATTATTCTAACACGCCCCCTTAAGTGGTACTAGAATATACTAACACCCCCCTTAAGTTATAGTAGGAGGTAGTGAAAAATAACAAAACCAAAAAACAAGTGGCATATCCACAAGTATGAGTCCCGAAAACAAGGCCTGATAAGGTACTCATGTACAATATGTGATCAAAAAAAAAATCATTAAAGAAACTCCCCTAAAACCAAAGTGTCTCACAAAAAGGAGTGTGAAGATGTGCATGGAGGATGGAGAGGAAGGAAGATGTCCTCTTCAACCCCCCTTAGGACAACTTCCATCAAGAAGCTTGCAAAGGATCCATCATATGTCTCAAAAAATGTAGAGCCTCGTCACCGAATTGAATGAAAACATACTCCCAGACTGGTGCTTGTGACACAAATTAAGGTTGTGAACCATGAAAAAATATCACTAAATATGGCCCCTTGAAACCAAAGTGTTTCACACAAAAAATGTGTGAAAATAGTGTGGAAAGAACAACTACATATCGCAAGGAATGTCCAAATCCACTCCACAACCATAAGTAGTGGTATCCACCTATATGAACACAATGGGCTGATAATAACGTCTAAAAAGAGTGGAAAAACTGCTTACTTCAAGGGAATAAAAATTAAGGGCACTAATAGTTGTCAAATGTGTCCTTATGGTGACCTCCTCATCCTATCAAAATGCATGCATAACCAGTCGTTGCATCCGCTAGGTGATATAGAGGAGATGACTAGATACTAGGATCACTTATAAACACTTTGGGAGTGTCGGTTTCAACTGAGAATGCACTGCATGATACAATATTTTGAGCCACAAAAAGTATGGAAATCAATTTTAAAACTGATAATAGATTGCACCATATTTTTCGGCTCAGAAAAATCTTTTTGACGACTATAAACACCCTTATAATTGGATGTTAGTTTGGCATTTTTCTGCAAGAAAAACAATAGCCTTCTTCTTTTTCCTCACAAGGGAATATTCCAAAAATTGGAATAAAAAATGGTTTTTAGAAAAAATAAAAAATTTCTCTCATAGGAGAAATTACGTGGATCATCTTGGCCTACATGAAAAATTTTAGATTTCCCAAAAAACAATTTATCCCTATGTTTTTAATCAAATCACATGGGACCACCTTTAAAAACATTAATGTTGGGATTAAATTGTTAGCGTAACTATATCTGTTATTACATTATAGGCTAGATTGGTTATATTGTTGTAACCTCTACTGTTCTTGCCTCGGGTGGTTCCCTCATTCTCGAACTATTCTCGGGGTGCATTGTATTATTTATTTCATCAATACAATGGCAATTGTGTTCGTTTGAATCCAATATGGTATCAAAACCATTCTGGTATTGACACCCTCATCTGCACAGATATCAAGGCTCAAACTAACCTGAGCACAATACCCGAGGTCAACAACTATGAGCACCTCGACATATTTCCCGAGGTGACTCGACGAGACGGACTGTCAAATCCAACCGAGACCTGACACAACTGACAGGACTTGACTCGACTATCGGGACCTGACGATGGACATGACCTGATGACTGGACGTAGACTCTGACCAAAATTTTGCCAGACAACGTGGGAGTGGACAACGTTCGAGGTAACGGGGTATGAATCAAGTTTGAGGACAGAGAAATGAGACAGAGGACTCAATGGAAATCGGGAGAGCGGGAGGCGAGCGCATCCCCACATGGGAGAAGACCCACCACCACCCTCTCAGGAAACATCTCCCAAGAGGATACGCCCTCTCATGTGAGGGTTGAGGTTTTTAAACGCCTCAAAGCCACCAACCCCACACATGTGGGATTAATCCACAATTTTTTTTAAACCTTCGTACGCAGAGGAGCCTGCATTTCTTAAAACCTGTCAACTCTAAAAATCAGTTCAAAATTTTCCTTATCATTTGGTAGGCTAAAAATGTTTTTTGAAGCAATCGCTAGAATCTACAACCAAATCCGAGCAACTTGACCAGATTAATTTTTCCATCTAGCCCTCAGATCTCCACTGGCATAGTTTTTCTTCCTCCATAGGCCATCACTGATTCGCTAGAGGTGGTTGCAGAGGTGGTTTGCAGGGTGATCGATGCATTTTGCAGATTGATCTATACTCCTTAGCCATCGCAGAAGGTTCACCGAGGTCTGGTTGCAGGGGCTTGAGGTCTGAACATTGAGTCTGCATGCTATTTTTTTCTGTCAAAGTAGAGAGTTGTCGCCACACCACTCGCAAAGGATCCGCGACCAAGCGGCGCTCCTCCAAGCTAGCTACCCCAGAGGTATTGAAGTAAGGGGTGTATCCCCCTTACTCCTGTCGAGCCACCTAGCTTGGCTGGCTGGTGGCCCAGGGCTCAAGGCACCCACGGAAAGGAGGTAGGGGGATCGACTCCCTCTGAACCCCCCCTCCCCCACTAGTTTTTGGAATAAGGTAATCAACTCTTTTAAGTTAAGTTTTTTTTTTTTATTAATTTTTTTCTCTATAGTTCTTATTAATAATTTTTTGTTTAGTTTAATTAAAAATTCTTTTATTATTTTTTCTTTATAAAAATTATTTTTAATAATAATTTTTTTTGAAAAAGTAATTTTTTAATTAAACTTTAAAAAATATAATTTTTTAAGACTTTAGAGAGAAATTATTTTTCAAAAACTTAACAAAGGGGGCCATTTTTTTCAAAATCTGCAAAATTCAAGGGGGAAGTGAAAGAATTTTTTCAGCATTTCTACAAAATTGGCAAAATTGTAAAAGGTGCATTCTCGGTGGTAACCGACACCTTAGGTTCATTTTTGGATGCTTTAATGATGTATGTTGCATTTCTTTTTCTGCAATACTTCTAAATCAAAACACTCTTAAGTTCCAAAATAATTGAAACCCATCCGTGCAATTTATTGCACTACAACGTTCGGTATTTGCGATACCTCTGGCCCGCACTTACAGGTAATGTTGTCGTGATCGGGCTACTATATCTATCGCCTAATACAGCTGCCAAAATGACGTCTGAGCTTGTTCTCTATCAATCATCGAGGAGGAATAAGTATGCCATTTTTGCATTTTTTTACTCCATCCACTACCCTAATCGTTCTTGTGTTTAGGCGTAAATCCTGACGAAAGTTCTGACATCCGAAGTGTTTAGGGGAAGTTACGCCCCACGCATGAGGATTGATGACTTTCTATGGTAGGTGCCATCAACGAGATGATTCCCTTTCAGTACCGCCTAAGTACCACGTATCGTATGATCTCTAAAAATTACCTATAGTCTCCCTCATGTAAGGGCGGGTGATTTTTTTGATCTTTCAAAATACCTATAGTCTCCCTCACGTAAGGGCGGGTATTTTGTATGGTATAACGGCCTGGCAAAAGGTATATCGAAAGGGGGACCATTTGGTGTTATAAGGAACCCTCACAATGTCTGCAAAGTTAATGACTGATGCTCATCAGTTGTTGAAAGGTCCTAATTACACACCATGGAAAAACAAGATGAAGGCTATCCTAGTCATGGATGACTTATGGGATGTTGTTTCTGGAGCAACAACAAGACCTTCACCAGTTGCTGGATCAACAACAGCCACAACTCCATCTACTGCTCAGATAGACTTTGACAAGAAAGACAACAAGGCAAAAGTGCTCATCTTGCTTGTTGTTTCAGATGAAGTTCAACCCCACATTGTTGACTGTGCACATAGTAAAGAGGCATGGGATGCCCTTAAAACTATATATGAGGGAAATAATGACTCCACTATTCTTTTCCTTCAATCTCAATTACATAGTCTAAGCATGAAGCAGGGAGAGACAGTTGAACTCTTTCTTTGCAGAGTGTCTGAGTTGAAAGTAAAATTGAATTCTTTGGGAGAACCTATTGATGACAAGCTCCTTACTTCAGTTGTATTGAGAGCTTTACCTGATTCTTATAGGGTGTTGATCACCTCACTTCAGGTGTCACAAAGAAAAGTTACCTTTGTTGAGTTGGTCAATCTGCTTCAAGAAGAGGAGGCACGCCAACTTCAGAGAGATGATTCTTCTAATACAACCCTATACTCCAACAGGAAGGGTTCTAAGAAGAAGGGTAATTTTTAGAAAGGAGGAAATTCTCACAAAGATTCAAAAGGGAAACAACCTCAACAAATGAAGAGATATTGCAAAATTTGTGACAAAGACAATCATGACACCAACAGGTGTTGGCACAAGAATAAGCAATCTAAACAGAAAGGCCAGAACAAACCACAAAACAAGAACAAGCAACCCAAGGTGAATGTTGTTGTTGAAGAATCTGACTCAGATTCTGAGTGGGCACACAAGGTGCTCATGACTACCACAACCTCCAAGCAGAAGGATCTTGTATGGTATGTCGATTCTGGCGCTAGTAAGCATATGACTGGCGACAAATCATGGTTTGAATCATTTGAGGCCAAAGAGGGCAAACCTGTCACTATTGTTGATGACAAAACCTACAAGGTTCAGGGAGAAGGTACAATTTCAGTCACTCTTCCTGATGGCAAGTGTCATATTGACAAAGTCCTCTATGTTCCAGGATTGGCGAACAATTTGTTGTCAGTCACACAAATTTTGGATAAGGATATGGTTGTAAACTTTCATGTTGAGGATGGCAAGAAGTGTTGTTCTATTACCAGGAGGGGTAAGAACATTGCAACAACTTCATATAAGCATGGCTTATTTGCCTTAGATGCTATCTCTACTCCCCATGTTGCCATGACAGTCTCTACCAAGGAGGCAACTTCCCTATGGCACAAGAGATATGGGCATCTTAGTTCTGGCTACTTACTTGAGCTCAGTAAGTATGAGATGGTAAAGGGTCTTCCTTCCCTTTCTGCCACATTGCCAGTGTGCTCTGACTGCTTGGCAGGAAAGCAACATAGAGTACCTTTTGAGAAGAGCTCTACAAGAGCAAAGAAACCTCTGGAGTTGATTCACACCGATCTGTGCGGTCCTTTCACACCAATCAGTTGTGGGGGGAAGAGGTATTTTTAGTTGTTTGTGGATGACTACTCACGAAATATGTGGGTGTTCTTTCTTAATCTAAAATCTGAAGCCTTTAGTTTCTTCCAGCAATTCAAGAAATCTATTGAGAAGGAGTCAGGGACTTCTATAAAGACCCTCCGCTCAGATCGAGGGGGGAGTTTACCTCTAAAGAGTTTTCTGCATTCTTGACTGCACATGGGATCACAAGACAGTTAACTACTGCTTACACTCCTCAGAAAAATGGAGTTGTTGAGAGGAGGAACCGTTCTATCATGGAAATGGTTCGTTGTATGCTCACAGGAGCTAGTCTTGGGCAACAATATTGGGCAGAAGCTGTCACCACTATAGTATATCTATTGAATAGGGCACCCACAAAGGCCCTAAAAGGAATGACTCCATAGGAAGCATGGAGTGGTCGAAAACCCTCCATCTCTCATCTTCGCATTTTTGGATGTAAAGCTTTCATGCACATACCGAAAGAGAAAAGGAAGAAGCTAGATGAGAAGACATTGAAGTGTATTCTTCTTGGCTATGATGAGCACTCTAAGGGTTATCGTTTGATTGATCCTTTGACCAAGAAGATTCATGTCAGTAGAGATGTTGTTTTTGATGAGGCTTTCACATCACAAAGCACATCTAATGTATACCTAGATCTTGTGGAATCTAAAGTTGAGAAGTCCCCTTCATCACCAAATACTGGAGGTCCTTCTACTTCTTCATCTTCTTCATCACCACAGAAGAAGAATCCAAAATGGTATACAAGTACAATCAGAGACTCCAAGTTATCCACTCCACCAGATTTGACTTTGGATAGACCTCGTACTCGTAGCATGGCTCGACAGGAGAGAGCAACAGCAGAGACTACTGAGGTTGATGATCTTTGTCAATATTTTGAGGAACTTTCTGTAGATCTAGAGAGAGAAATAGAGGATATGGATATAGATGATGACAGGGTGTTTATGTCTTCAATGAATGAACATGAACCTGCTTCAGTACAAGATGCCCTTAGTGAGCCACAATGGAAGGCTGCTATGGATGTTGAGTATAAGTCTCTGAAAAAGAACAAAACTTGGGAGCTTGTCGATCTACCACATGAAAAGAAGCCCATTGGCTGCAAATGGGTGTACAAAGTCAAGTACAAGGTATATGGGACAATTGATAAGCATAAGGCCCATCTTGTTGCAAAGGGCTATGCACAAAAGGAAGGCATTGACTATGAGGAAACTTTTGCACCTATTGCTCGGATGACCACCATTCGAGTTCTTTGTGCTATGGCAACACAGTATGGGTGGAAAGTTCACCAGATGGATGTCAAGAGTGCTTTTCTGAATGGTGATCTCCAAGAGGAAGTCTACATGACACAACCTGAAGGATTTGAAGTGGAAGGCCAAGAGCAGAAAGTGTGCAAGTTGGTCAAATCCTTATATGGTTTAAAACAAGCTCCTCGAGCTTGGTATATAAAAATGGATAATCACCTCCTGCAACATGGATTTAAGAGATGTCCATCAGATGCAAACCTCTATTTCAAGAAACAAGGTTCTGAGATAGTGTTGCTTGTACTCTATGTTGATGATCTGCTCATTACAGGGAGTTCAAAAACTATGATCTCTCCTGTCAAAAGAGACTTGTGTAAATATTTTGAGATGACAGATCTCGGACTTCTCCATTATTGTCTTGGTCTGGAAGTGAGCCAGAAGGAGCACTACATCAAAGTGACTCAGAAAAAATATGCCAAGACACTGTTAGAAAAATATCGCATGACTGATTGCAAGCCGATGGCAACTCCGATGGAATCAGGACTTCAGTTATCATGATATGATGATTCACCTCAGGTAGATGGTACTCTCTATCGACAGCTGATTGGGAGTCTCATATATCTGACTAATACTAGGCCAGATATCGTATTTGTTGTCAACTATCTTTCGAGGTTCATGCAGGAACCTAAGACTACTCACTGGAAAGCAGCAAAATGTGTTCTTCACTATGTCCGTGGCACAATGGAATATGGCCTAGAATACAAGAGGAATGACAAATTCTTCTTGCAAGGATACACGGACTCTGACTATGTCGGGTCATATGATGATCGTAAGTCAACTTCAGGATATATATTTCATCTTGGATCCGGTCCTGTCTCTTGGCACAACAAGAAGCAACAGGTGGTTGCTATCTCATCTACAGAGGCAGAGTATCGCGCCGCACGTGAAGCCGTGTGCGAAGTGATATGGTTGCATCGCATTTTGACAAGTATGGGTCATCCATCAAAATCTCCAATACACTTGTTCTGCGACAACCAGGGTGTTTTGAACCTTGTTAAGAATCCAGTGCATCATGAGAAAACCAAGCACATTGACACACAATGTCACTTCATTCGAGACGAAGTTCCAAGGCATCGAATTCAGCTTCAGTACATCTCCACCGATGCTCAAGTTGCAGATATTTTCACTAAGGCACTTGCACGTGTCAAATTTGAATTGTTTCGCAGCTCTCTATGTATTGCAAAATAATGTAATAAAGGGGGGATGTTAGCATAGCTATATTTGTTATTACATTATAGGCTATATTGGTTATATTGTTGTAACCTTTGCTATTCTCGCCTCGGGTGGTTCCCTCATTCTCAGACTATTCTCGGGGTGCATTGTATTATTTATTTCATCAATACAATGGCAATTGTGTTCATTTTAATCTAATATAAATATGACTACACATCTCCACCAATTTTTCAAGCACCGCCAGAGTGCTCTTCTTGTCTTTTATCTCTAGTGGAACTTCTCATTGGGGTTTACATAGCATGGTGAATGGATCCAATAGATTTAGAGAGCATCCACTTGAAGCCTTGCAATTCGAATTTCTCAATAGGCCACGATCTGCCCTTAATAAGCCATGATCTGTGATATACGAGGTGAGTAAATCCATGCCTTTCCTATATGTGATAAAATTTTTAAGGCAATAGAAGATATTGAACAAACTAGAGCGCATCTCCCAAAAATCATCACAAAATATGACGTAGATCCAAAGAAATCATCACTGCAATAAACGTCGGTTAAAAAATTTCACAAAAGCATTGTTAATTTATTCCCTCCAACGAACATTATCAATCAGCAAAAAATAAATTGTGTCCCACAAAACAACTGCCACTTGGAGAGAACAGCTTAGGCGAACACGCCCAGCATAGTCATCAAACATTGGTACATTAACAAGTGGCATAGGGGTAAGTGTTTTGCAGCCACTTCTTCTCCATGTGAAAAATTACACGAACTTCCCCACACAGTTTTGCCACAGTGCCAATCACAGGGACGCAGCCAATTATCTAGTTTCAACATGGGGTGCTCCAAATGCACCCCATTTCCCACCTTCACCTACGTGGTCATCTACCATTCGTTGGATTGCAAAGCATAGTAGCTACCTTCCATGCGGATGTCATCTTCTCGGGGATGCATAATCGGATGTATACAAAACTATCACCACAAAAAAAATGGGCATCATCTAAAATAAAACCTTCACAGATGTTGATGCATAATGTTCATAATCCTCTCCATCCTCCATGGACATCTTCCTTCCTCTTCATCCTCCATGGACATCTTCCTTCCTCTCCATCCTCCATGCACATCTTCACACTCATTTTCTCAAACTCTCCAATCTGCTAAAATGTTGGATCACCGACAATGATGGCACCATTGTGCAAACCCTAAAAAAAACTAAAAAAAATATTAACCTCCCAAACTAAAATTTTAAAACCATCTGGTTTCTGATCCATCAAAATATGGAGAGCATACTCCCTTGGTTTTGGAAAAAAAATAATAATAATGGGCAGGGAAAAATGGAGGGGGATTTCCATGAGGGAAATCCCCCCATGAGGAAAAGCTCCTCAGGCTCACAGGGCAGGGAAAGCCCGCTCTAATACCATGTTAGAAAAGTAGAATACTTGATATTATTGAATGAAAGGAGCCTTGCTTAAATAGCAAAGACATACAATCTGATCCATTGGATCATAACTAACTGAGCTAATCTCAGCCACACATATTATCCTAGTAACAACTTAGGATATAATTTATTATTCTAACATATCCTTGATCTGATCTAGCTTTTATTAATGTATGATTTCCTTGCTTCATCTCATGACTAGAAATTTTTGTCTCTTTCTTCATGGTTTTCACTTTGCAAACTCTTGTCATGTGTATAGTCTCATAACAATTGTGGCAACAAAATGCAACATTTTCATAATCTGCTTATTGATCTCATTCTCTTGATTCAAATTTAATCTTAATGGACTGTGGTAAAGGTTTTTAAATATCCATAGCAACACATATTTGAGTATATATAGCATGCTTTCGCTCGTTAGTAGTTTGTCCTTCCTTAATGAATTCCCCTAGGATATTTCCAATATTCTTTGTAACATCCTTATTTATAAGCTGATATGGAAGTCCAAAAAGCCTAACCCATACTGGAAGCTCCTTAATAGTTTTTATCTCAATAAAAAAAATCATTCCATGGTCTCAAATAAAGTGCATCTCTTTCCCCTAAATCATGGGCTGCCAACTATTATTTTATCCGTAATTTATGAACTAGAAAATATGATGAGGAAAAAACCTTTAGGAAGAAAAGTCTCAGAGTATTTTGAATTTAATCCCCACTTCCACTTGATCCAATTTTGAATCTCCAAAAACCCTGACCATGATCTATGGAACTTATATATTAACCTTCTACTTTTAAGAACCATTATATCATGTTCAATCATCTCATCCTTGATACTCACTTTTGGTGTAACATCTTCTACCTAGATCAAACTTGCCATGTATTCACTCTTTTGCTTATCTCCAACTTGGGCCTCCATACTTCCAACTAGGGCATCTTGACTTCCCATTAGAACTTTCAAAGATGGTCTTTCTTCCATACTAGATAATGGAGATAACTCTTGGCTTGCACTCCCTCTTGGCTTCCACTTCCTCTTAGCTTGCACTGTCTCCTACCTCACACTTGCTCCTAACTTACACTCCCTCTTGGCTCGTAATAGCCCTTGTATCATCGTTTTCCCATCGTTCCTTCCCTTTAGCATTTTTTTAGAAATAATTTTCCACATCTTCATGGTAAGGGTTTGAAGCATCGATGAACTATGGATGAACATGTCGTTCTTCTGCCATGACTGAATCTCAGCTCACACTCCATCTTGGATCACACTTCCTCCTGGCTTGCACTCCCTCTTGGCTCACACTTCCTCTTATCTTCATCTTAAACATTGATTTATCTCACATTTTATTGATTTTTATACCAAAATCTAAGAAATAAAAATCTACCTTAAGAGCTTCATCATTTTGATCCCATGTTATCATAATCTTTCCTTTACTTACATGTGCCATTAAAAATAATAAATCTCAAACTATAGATAAACTATTGAATTTTAGAGGCATCATGTATATTACTCTATTTTCTAATATTATCAAGAATAAATAAATACTACATATTTTGTGGCTCTTCCAAAAAGAAGCAAACTACTAAATTACATAACATATAAGGATCTAGATCCCCTTTGAGATATAGCAATATGAGTCCCCAAAAGTTATTTTCATGTACACTCTCTAACTTTAGCTTTTAGTTATTTATGTTCTCTTCCATATAACCACTTAAGGACATCTATGAGCTCTCCCTTTATCAATTTGATCTCAAAAAATTATTATCCCAAAGCCTTCAAGAGATATTTACTTATGACCTCTTCATGATGCACTAGCCCCTCCCAATTTACCTTAGTTTTTCCCTACTAGTTTTTAATTATTTCATACTAAACATGATGTCTCATTTTATGATCACTCTTCTAAGTTAACCTAAACCCAAGGTTACATGAAGGGTTTGATCTCTCTTCCCAAGATATCATTTGGTATATGAGACTATACCAATCTAGGGGAAATCAACTCATCCTATATAGGGTATTTTCTACCAAACTTTGGAGGGGTTAAAGTCATATTCTCATACATTATGAGCCTTTGACTATTTTCTTTTCAAATAAGCAATGCTAAATGATTGTTCAATACTTAGTTTTATAGGTTTTTCATCATAGGCAACTTGCCTAGGTAACTCATAAGCTCCATCATTCATTACAATTTTTCTCATCAAAAGCATCATGAATATCCTATATTCCTCTCATTTTTATTGGTCACTTGTCTCTCAACCTAAAATATTTTCCTAGCTATTTCCACATCAATGTTTGTCAATACCTTATTATTTATCTTCTTTTTGTTATTCTTGCAACCATTAGTTGAGCCCTCTTTCCTAGCTAGTCTTTGTTTTATTATTTTTAGAATTTGTTTATATCCCACACTCCTAATATCAATGTCTTGTCCTAAGCATCTATTATGCGTAATGATAAGCAATAGAATCAATTGTCACCGTTTTTTCCACAAAAAAAAAGGACTTCTTGCATTAAATACTTATTTTAAATGAACATCTTGCATCAACAACAGCGAGTCATAACTAACCTTTAGGACCCACTTTATTATTTTATTGTCCAAAGTGTTTTGATATCAATGGTCTACAACCCAAATCCACTTAATGTCAATTTTGTCTTATATGTCATAATTTTCTCATTATCCATTTGGCACATTACTGTAGATAACATCATGGGTTGAGGTTATTCCTTCTTTAGATCCAACAATAAAACAAATTAGTGAATTAACACTAGAATTCATATATATTCATGTCAAACTATGCATCTATTGCTAATATAACTTTTTGTTCTTTTTGTTATCAAGTTAATCTAATTTTACGTGAATCACTTTTCTATTTGATTTTTAGTCTTTTGGCCTTGTTTTTAATGGTTTGATTCAATATATTCCTCCCCAAACCTCAACAACAAAACTAAATATTTATTGAAAATTAAGCACTTTTATTTAATAAACTAGTTAGGTCTATACTAAAGAGTTATGAATATTTGATCACAATCAAATTTTGGAAGGATGCTTGAACGTGTTTCCAAATGAATAATAGTATACTGTTGAGATCGCATTATGTAACAAACTTTATATTAGTTCAAACAACAAATTACGTCATTCATTTGTTTCCACAAGTCATACCCTTTCGTCTCCTTCCCTACCTTTTGCATCTTGGCTTAGCACCTTACAATTACAATCAAATGTGCCTTATACAATGATGTCATTTTCAACTACGAGAAAATAAAATAAAATGCTACTAGCTTCAATATGATGTTTGTACAAGACATAGGTTAGCACCTACTACAAAATGGTGTTGCAATCTCTAATTAAAATTATACGTCTTGCTAACTATAAGTGAGCATTCCATTTCTTTGGACCTTTAGTATTGCAAGTGAAATAAAAGGAAATGTGCTAATACATATTTTTTTGGCATTGCTTCTATTAAGTTGTTTGAGAACCCTCTATGCATAAAGCATGTATATATCAAAGAAATATTGTAGGACTATTAAGAAAGCAACTAGAGCACAATATTTTGCTTAAACAATATTGCCACCAATACTACCAATATGAAGCAAGGGACAACAATAACTGCTTTTACCTAAGTTATGCAATTTGAAAACGATGAACTTAGAGTTTGAACAAGTACTTGGCTAAGCTAGTGACCATCTAAATAGGTGCCAAGATAGATTTCATTCTTTTAATTTTGTATGTTAATTTCCTCAATGTTTCTTATAATATTTATCTATAGGTGGCCAATTAGGCTCATCTTCATCATAGTGATATGTTTTGGGATTGCTTTCATTTATAATTATTTATTTTTAATTAGCTCATCTACACCACAATGGTCATTCTCCTAAAATTTTGATATGGACATACTTAAACTACATCTTTACCAATCAAAGAAAACACAAAAGCTTATGGGATTAGATCTATGTTGCAGGAAACTCCTTGTGTGCCCTTGCTTCTCCATTTCAAAAACTTGGAAACTCCCACAAAAAATTCTTATCTTGACTTCTCATGTTGATTGACATTTTCAAGTTATGTTTCCAACGTTTCCATGGTTGTTTCCAATATTTATTGTCATTTTGAACCAAACAAAAAGTCTAGAGTCAGTTTTTAGAAATTTTGTGGGTATTGCATGAGGCCCACATTGGACACACCACCCACTTCCATTAAAATTAATTTACTATAAAAATAGCTCTAAGATGAGGTAAAAGTGAACAAAATTAATGATATTATAAAAATAATTATAGGTTAAGACTAACAAAGCTAAAGAATCTAGAACAAGTGGCAAGCTCTTCAGGAACAAAGAGGAATTGAAACACATGGTTTCATTCACTTGGTGAAGCAAAACCAATAAAAAAATAAGAGGATATAAATTTTTCGTTCTAATCTTTGTATTACATTTTACAAAAACAAACAATACACAAGGGAAAACAAAATATTGGGGTGTAGACCTAAAAAAACTTTGACATAGATAATTCCATCGATGCACCTAATCTTGAGGATGATGAAGTCCTTATTATACATCTATTATTGAAGCCTATAAATCCTAACTTACATATTTCCATGGTTGCACCTAATCTTAAGGATGATGAAAGCCCCTCTCATACATATATTGTTGGCCCGCTTTTATAAAAATCAAGTTACTATAAATATAGCTCTAAGATGAGGAAAAAGTTAACAAAATTTATGATAATGTAAAAATAATTATAGGTTGAGACTAATAAAGCTAAAAAATCTAGAATAAGTGGTAAGCTCTTCAAGAATAAAGAGGGATTAAGGCACATATATGTTCACTCTTCTCATTTATTGTTGCTGACCCACTTTCATAAAAATCAAGTTATTTTAAAAATAACTCTAAGATGAGGAAAAGGTGAACAAAATTGATGATAATATAAAAATATTTATAGGTTGGGACTAATGAAACTAGAGAATCTAGAACAAATGGCAAGCTCTTCGAAATCAAAGAGGAATTGAAGCACAAAAAATGAGTGAGAGATTTCGTGTTTTTCATTCTAATCTTTGTATTGCATTTTACAAAAAATAACAATACATAAAGGGATAAAAATATTGGGGTATAGATCCTAAAAATCTTGACTTCAAATATTTTTATAGCTACACCTAATCTTAAGGATAATGAAAGTTCCCATACATGAAAATCCTCCTCGTACATGAGTTCTACCTTCTTTTGGTTTTGGTGCTAATATTGGCGATTTTATAATTAAGAACTAAATTTATAACTTTAGTGTATCTTATGTACTTTAGCTTTGCATAATATTTATTGTCTCATCTACAAATATTGTCTCATCTACAAAGTGTGAGCTTCTTCATTAGCCATTGGACTTTATGAGATTTAATAATTAATTGTATTTTTCATCCAATAGTGATATCTTTAATTTACTTTTTTCTACAAATTTTTAAATAATTTATATTTTTTTAATTAAATATTTTCTTTATATTTTTAGTATTTTCAAGAAGTTGAAGCAAACATATTTCCTAAGGCATTCTCGTTTCAAAAGCTTTACCAATTCCCACTTTCATGCAACTTAGAAATAGATTATAAAAATAAATAAATAAAAAACATAACAAATAATCATCAAATAAAGAGGAAATCTAATGCTTACTCATATTTTTTTGTCTTAGATAATTTGACAACTAAAATTTACTTTCTATGAACTGAAATTCCTTTATTTAAAGTTCCTTTCAGCCAAAACTTCCATTCTATTTGTTTAAGCTTAGTTAATGCCACTGTGGTAAGTTAAGACAACTAGATCCAATTATTCCATACATGATTTCGGCCTTCTTTCAGTTTTGGTACTAATTTTGATGAATTTTGAGGATTAATGTTTATATCTTTAGTGTGTCTTGCATACTTTAGTTTTGCATATCATATGTAGTCTCGTCTATTGATCATTGCACTATATATGAGATTTAATAATTAAATGTGTTTTTCATCCATTTATGATATCTCAAAATAACTTTTGTTTACAAATTTTAAAACTATTTTCTATTTTTAAAATTGGCCATTTCCTTTGTCATCTCCTTATTATAAAAGAGTTTTAGATAGTGAATCCTAACATTTTGGTTATTTTGGTTTTTTAGATTTTTGTCTTTTTTAGCTTTTTGGCTTTTTTTTTTTGGCTTTGTGGCTCCTTTCAATCATTTTTGCTTTATTTCCATTTTTGCATCACAATCTCCAATAAATATCTTATAGCCGAAACTACTAGATAATCCCTCGTCTCTTAAATATTTGATATGCATCCTTATATTCCTCATTGAGTTTTATTTGTTGTGTTAGAATAAAATCAAGGCTATAATATCATATTAATTCCTTGATAACTCTTTCTTAGGGGTCTTATTCATACCATATGGTAAGAGATTACAAACTCAAGGTTATAATATCATAAGGTTTTTCTATTATTTCAGTTTGTAATCTTTTACCATATGTCTAGACTCATAACATTTGTAACATGTAAAATATTTATAATCTACTTATTGATCTCATTTCATCTATTTAGATTTAATCTTAATATACTATGGCTAGGGGTTTAAAATATTCATGACAACACATATTTGGGTATATTCAACATGCCTTTACTTCTTAGTATCTAGTCCCTTCTAGATAAACAAACTTGGTGTATTGCTAATATTATTTAAAATTTCCTTATTGAAAACTCGAAGTTGAAAAAACATAATCCACATTAGAAACCTTTTAATATTTTATGTCCCCATAAAAAATTATCACTTCATGGTATTAAAAAATGTATCACTACTTTGATGGTAAAATTCATTGTTAGGATGTACAATATGTTAATCTTCCAATTTCCTACTTTCAATACCAAAGTATGGAGCATCAAGTTAAGGATTATCTTTGCTAGATAGATCATAAGTGAGTCATATGGTGCAAGAATATTTGAATAATTTTCAAACTGAATAAATTGATACTTGGACCCAAGTGGTCACAAAAAAATAAAATATTACTCTTATGAATGTCAAAGTTCTTTAGTTTCTCAAGCCAACAAAGATATTATTAGGCCTTTCTTGGGTCCAATGAAACCTTCTAGATCCTAATCCCAATAGGTCCCTAGAAAATCTCAAAGCTTTCTTCCTATGAATAAAAAAAGGCATACTCATCCTATGTTGTCGACTTGCTCTAGAGTGTTCATAGGTAGCCATAGCAAAAAATCAAGAAGCCTTGTTTTATTATGGGAATATCTAAACCCATCTAATGGTAGTGCTCTTTCCTCACTTAATATGTTTAATGTATTATAGGGTTATGATGAAACTAAAGATGTAGACAATAAATGAGATGATATAGATACACTTTCTAACACCCCCAAAGATTTCCAATGAACTAAATAAGTTATCTCTCATAGAATTTTATGGGTCTTTTTAACCTAAATAAAAGAAGAATTATTAAGGATTTTTCAAAAAAAGAAAAATCTATTTCAGTTATTTATTTTCAAGAAGTAAAAATCATAAATAGTGAACTAATTTTTTTCTCAAGTCTCTTTGAAAAGAATCTATAGTGGTATTGACAAACCATTTTATAGATCATGATGGTGAACCATGGTGATGCATTCCTATCTTGCAAGGATGGTGGTAAATATAATATTGGACACCCTACCATAGAATGATTTGAATATAGATTTTTTTTGATAACTTGTTATTGGGAGTTCTTAATGTTTATGTTGTTATTTATGATGAGGAGAGAGTCGTGTTGTGGTAATGGCTTTGTAAAAATTTCTTAGATAGCTCATGGCTAGTTTGTGGGAATTTTAACATGGTGGATAGCCAATAAGATAAAGTGGGTCTTATCTCAATGAGGCTAATAGAGAGGGCTTTACAAGCTTACACACTCTTCCAAAATATATTCATATTATCTAACATAAATAAATTTAGAAGACAATAATTCAAAGGAACGTGATATACCTAGTCTAATCATAGGGTATGTGATACACACACCCTTAAATAATTAGATAAGACCATGATCTCTTACAACTTTTCCTTCTTTTAAGTAACGTAATTCCTAGTTGATTCAAGCTATGTCAAATCCTAGTCATTCAAACCACCATCCTATTCTATTAATCTATAATTAGGAGTAGAAGAATAAAAGGGATGTTGATTTCATATATCATCATGATTACTCACATCTTAATAACTTTCCTTGTATCAGTTGTCTAACGTCCCTATAGATCTTTCTTTTTAGGTCTAAATCTTCTTTAGGGTAGATTATCTAGTTGTAAATATCCCTGAGTCAAGAAACTTTATTCCCTAGTAAATTTCATAAGCAAATTTCCTAGGCTAGGAGAGATAGTTTGGTAATCACTGGAGAAAGCCTCAAAGGATTTATTATTGGGCTTTAGGAGAATCCCTATGATAAAATTTTATAGAAGGCTACTAGTACTTTATCCAAAATTTTGGAAGATAAATAAGTGAATGCTAGGGTAAAATAATAAAAGCTCAATTGTAGTAGCTTAAGATGGGAGATCAAGTCTCCAAGGAATTTTCCTTTATTTTGGTAAAATATAGAGATGAAACAATTTAATTGCTAAACATTAATTACCAACTTGTTAGAGATCGAGAGGTGATTGAATTAGCTTTTTTAAATTTCTACCAAGAGATTTTTACATTGAAATGTCAAATAAAGGAATGTAAGGTGGCTATGCAAGAGTGTATTGATTCCATATTGTCAAAACTAGTCTCGAATATCTAAATGAGATTGATCACCCAACCATCCTTGAATAAATAGAAAACACATCCTTTAATATATCCAATGATAGTGATCTAGGTATGGATGGATTTTCCATTGAATTTTACAAAGCAACTTGGGGCTTTATGGGACTATATTTGTTGAGAGGGGATAAAGAAGCTTTGATGAGAGGATCCCTTGGAAATTCGATCAAACAAGTTCCTTTTAGGATCATTCCAGAAGAGAAAAATAAATATGATTTGACAAATTTGAGGTTCATCACTCTCCTCAATGTGTCTTAAAAATTCATACTAAAAATTGAAGAACACAAGCTTATACTGAGAGGGGGGTGAATAGTATAAGACCACTTTTTACTTTCTTTCCAAACCAATATTAATTAATGTCCTTAATTGCAATAACCAAATATAGCAGTGTGTATTAATAACTCAGATAACAATAGTAAGCAAGAGCACAAGTCACCATACACAATTGAGACACAATATTTAATGTGGTTCCCCCAATGTGGGGTACTTCACAAGAAAATCTCCTTATAATATTTCACACATAAATAAGGATCCTTATCCAATACAATGATTTCTTTGATCTGCTCAAAGCTATATAATAACAAGCTCACATAAAACTTGTCCAAATATGCATAACAAGCTCACACAAAACTTGTCCAAAACTGCTCAACAAGCTCACACAAAACTTGTCCAAATTTCTTTGATCTACTCAAAGCTAGGCAATAACAAGCTCACACATAACTTGTCCAAATCTGCATAACAAGATCACATAGAACTTGTCCAAAACTGCTCAACAAGCTCACACAAAACTTGCTCAAATCTGCTCCAACAAGCTCACTAAGAACTTATCCAAATCTTCTCTAGCAAGCTCACCAATAACTTGCTCAAATATGCTCCAACAAGATCACTAAGAACTTGTTCAAATATGCTCTAGCAAGCTCACAAATAACTTGCTCAAATCTGCTCCAACAAGCTTACTAAGAACTTGTCCAAATCTGCTCTAGCAAGCTCACCAAGAACTTGCTCAAATCTGCTCCAACAAGCTCACTAAGAACTTGTCCAAAACTACTCTAGCAAGCTCACCAAGAACTTGCTCAACTCTGCTCAATAGGCTCACTCAAAACCTCATCAAAATCTGTCCCAAATCTGTCCACAAATCTATCTAAAACTGTCCACAAAGTTGTCCCAAAACTATCCACAAAGCCTTCTCAAAGGCTCAATCAATCATACACAAACTACCACAAATCTATCCAAAAATCTATCCCAAAGGCCTTCTCAAAGGCTCAATCAATCAAGCTCAAGTAGTACTCAAATATCATTCACAAATCTATGAAGGCAAGGCTCAAAGATGAACTCAACAATGAATGGCAATGCACTCTACAATGGATGACAACAATGATCCACGATAATCTCAACTCAACTCAACTGAAATCAATCTCAACTCAAGTCAACTCATAGAAGCATAAATAGAATTGTTAGAGACTCAATATATTCTAAGCTCAATCTCAACTCAAATCAGAATTATAGAATAGTTTGTTTCATGGGACTTGAACAATCACCTCACACAATCACTTGACTAGGCTCAATCAACTCAACTCAACCAATCACCACAAGGGACAACTCTTTCTCACAAAATCCTAGTCCAAGCATGTATCAACCAACTCAAATATTTCCAACAATGCTCAGCCAAAAATCTTACATAACAATGATACTCATGTTCTTTTCAAGTTCTTTACATAACCAATGGGCTTCAACAACTATGCTTATAAAACAAGGTTTAAACACAACTCTCAATCCAGTAAAACCTTGAAGCATTCAACCAACTACTTTCAAAAAGGAAACCACAATCAATCCTTTTCACTCCAATGATATTTCAAAAATCAACCACCATAAACAATCAATAGGAGAATGTGCCCATACACTTTTTTTGATGCCAAGAAGTTGTCCACAAAATCTGCCACACTAAACACAACTTTCTTTTCAATCTCAATAAGGGTTAGTGGACTTCAAATAATAATCGCAAGATAAAGCATAACTCAATTTACACCTTTTTACTCCAACTTAATAAACACATCCACCAAATTCCTTTTTAATAAAAACCCTTATCAAAATAATAATCAATAAACCTCTCAGAAATTATTTTATAACAACTCCTTATTTCTCCTAAATCTTAATTCTCAATTTCATGAACATCAAATTAAATCAACAACTCATCCACCTTTGAAATAATAATCACATCCCTTATAAAAACAAAGTTTAATTAAAAACTTTAATTATTCCTAACCACCTTATAACTCCAACTTAGGGCTTAACAAAATTAATTAGAGCAAAAACGTATTTACCTCCTCAAGGGGATTCAAACCCTCGACTTACCCACATCGTGAGTGCGGATAAGGTTGCCACATGAGCTAGCCGCTCATTCGAAAGGGAAAGGCACAACGTGCCTTAAAACCTTTCCTCCCTTTCCACAAATCAAAAGCACTTCAAGTGCTTTTCTTCCAACGCCTTCCAAACGCAATCAAGGGGATTCAAAACCTTGATATTTGTGCTGCCACATACCTTAGCAAAAAGCCAATTGCCAATGCGCCACTCTGTCCACGATGACTTTGGACTTCAACCAACCTTCGTTTATTCACTGCTTTTGCTTTCTAAAAGATATTCGCATGAGCTCAATTCGGATGCTTAGCCAACGATTATTAACCACGAGTAAGTATCAGTTTATGAACCTTAGGTATCCCCTTTATATAGCCTCCTTATTATTTTTGATGATGTCGGCAGAAATTTTGCATATTTAATTTTAAATTTAAATTTAAATTTTAAATAATTAAAATTTAAACTAAATATTAAAAATTAAATATCTCCATCACCGGGGCACCTTTTTCGATGAAACGAAAGGCCAACTTGGGTTTTAAGAAAAACCCAGTTCAAATCTGCCATCCATGGTTTTAAATAAAACCTTTTATTTTTCTTGCCTTGGTTTTCACAAAAATCTTATATTTATCCATGCTTTCCAAAATATCATTTGGCTACCCAGGTGTTGTAGGTGAGTTGGAGAGGAGAGGGCAATCCTCCAAGGGAGGTCCTAGGTTCAAATCTCCACCCTACCAAAAAGCTGAATTGGGTAAATCCTTGATCATGTTGATAATGTTGGGGCGGGGCGGGGGGACCCCGGGGGCGGGCCGCTTTTTTTAAATATCATTTGGCCACCAAAACTCAATTTGATCCATGTGACATCAATGACAACATAAAATAACTCAAATTACCAACACAAATCTAGTCTTAAGGTTGCATAATTGGATACCATATGTCATTCATTCAATCATTTGTGTACTTTGTGCATAGGAAGCATAACCTTCAAATTTTAACTCCAAATCTCATGTTCTTACATTGAAGAGTTTCTCATGGAAAATAATTTGTTTGCTTTTTATGTTACTCCAAAAAAAACAAGAGAAGATATTTTTAGTTCATCAAATTTATTATCAATAATAAAACTCTGTAAATTAGTAATTAATATTTGTAAAACAAAAAGAATAAACTTCATGGTTTTAAAATCCAAAAACAATTGACTTACATATTTAAAAAATAATATTTATGGAATTTAAACATGTTAATAGGATTTTTATATATCAACAATAAATTTTTGTCAAAGTATTAAATGGTATAGCATAAAATTCTCACGCCTCTAAAAGACATGCACTATCCATATTTTAGTTAATGATATATATATATATATATAGTTATAACAATTATCACCTACGATTACTGCCTATGCATTATCATGGTTTACGCGAGAGATGATTACAGACATCGTTATATGTGTAATGTCGTATTGAACAAGCAAATACAGAGATGAAATAAAATGAGAGGTCGGTGAAGAAGAGATTAAATACCTCAGGTCACATACAATATTGCTTTTGTTTTAAACGTCACATCATCTAGCTCGTCCAGCTCACATAAGAAAAAAATCACATTATACAAGGTAGGTTCAAGGGCTCAAAGTTGCTTTTGCTTTAAATGTCACAATGTCTACCATATATGAAATTATAAAATTATGCTTTTTATTTCGTGCCTAATCATGTAAAATATATCCTTTCCCTATTAACGGTTATAAGTGCCTTTATGCAAGGTAGGTTCAAGGGCTCAAAGTTGCTTTTGCTTTAAATGTCACAATGTCTACCATATATGAAATTATGCTCTTTCTTTCATGTGTAATCATGTAAAATATATTCTTTCCCTCATAACGGTTATAAGTGCTTTTCACTTTGATCTTAAAGATATTCTGCATTTAATGGTAAAACATATAATATTATTAAAAACATTGACTTTTATTAATTTTTGTACATTGAATTTAACAAAATTTTATAATTTCTCAACTTGTAAATAATGTTGGTTTACTATAAATTTTTCAAGTTCTTAAAAAAAAAAATTATAATTATATTGATGATATAATTATCTTCAAGTAACAGCACAATAGGTCCGGTTTGGGCTTTTCTTTGGGAGGTCTAAGGGTCAAACTGTGGTGTGGACAAGTGTGTGAGGGGATGAGTAATAAATTCCCTATTGATAAGCTCAACTCTCCCTCTTATGAGAGGTCATGGTGGGATGGAAAACTAACTCGTTAAAATTTTTAGGCGGGTTCGAATTAACGTAGCCCGCGACACTCTAGAGCAACACGCCTTCCAATATTATAAGTCCTAAAGGATTGTAACCGTGGTGTCCGCACTCATAGAAGAGATGAGGTCAATCAGATCATTTTGTTAAATATTAACTTATATTGTTTATTATATTATATATTTTGATGTAAAATTCCATTATTATATTAAAGTTTGATTTTTTTTTCCAAATAATTTTAGTAGTAATAATGTATTTTAAGTCATATTGTATATATATATATATGAAATGATATGAATGATAATAACATATTTTATTATTTATAAAATATTTAATAGTTATTGTTTAAATAACATTTTAAATATGGTTTTTCAATTAAAACACTACTCAAGAAAATAGAACTGGTCCTTGGAGGGAACATATCCATGACATAGCACAACCTACAAAATTTCCACATTACCAAAACTAGAATGACCATCAAGACCTAAAGAGGAGATCACATGAGGAGGAAACAAGTCCATCCAAATATTGTTTGAGCTACTACTAACTTCCTAATTGGCCATAAAGTCGACAACTTTATTCTCTTATCTTAAAGTGTGCATGATTTTCACATATTGGAAGGATTTTAGCAAGGACTTGCTATCTCTTAAGATTTCTTCCATAGTCCAACTTGGTTCTCCCTTCCCAATTAAGTAGTTAATGATGTTTTGAGAGTCCCCTTCCACTATAATCTTTGGATAATTAAGTAAGAATAGGAGATTTATTCCAACTGGAAGAGCCCTTACTTCTACTACATGGTTGGTTTATATATCATAATGCTCTGAGTATGCAACAATCAAAACTCCTTTTGAAGTTTTAACTACACCTCCACCCCTAGACTTTCCTTGGTTGCTTTTCGATGTCCTATCAAAGTTAAGTTTCACCTAGCCTTCCTCAAGAGCTTTCCATTTGGTGTTCTTTCTAATATCCTCGTTTGAGATGGGGTCAACACCAACATGAGCTTCCAAGTTCTAATATTTAGCTATCTCATTTTCTAACCCCTTCTCAACCCCATCCTAGTGCTTGGTAATTTAGACATTCTCACAAGCAGCAAGCTTTATTCTAAGGAAAACCCCATTTTCATATCTACTGACACCTCTAAAGATCCTCTGGTTGCATTCCAACCATATGCCCAAGAATAAATAAGCAAGGCAAAATTTTCTTACACATGTGAGTCTATCACTTTTGAAGGAGGAGTACCATTATTCCACAAAACCAAGGATCAAATGAGGCACCACCCATGAATAACCAAAGGCTTGAAGTAGCAAGTTGAGAATATTTCTTGAGAAAGGATAAAGAATAAAGAGGTGCAATATTGATTCCTCATCTACCTTGCACAACATGCACTTATCTTGAAGGGAAATCCAGAGGAAGATAACAACTTTTGGAGAGATGTATTTTAACCACAACATCCTTTCTTCCTAAGATTATCTATTGTTAAGATTTGTATCTTGAAGGAAAATTCAGAGGAAGATAGCAAATTTTGGAGATATGTCTTTTAACCACACTCTAGTAACAAGAAATATAGGAATATCTTAGATACCATAGAGCCTGATCTAGCCAAGTAAACTTTTGAAGAAGGGGCCCAAATGAGGGAGTCTTGAGAGGGCCTTAAGGGAATGTAATAAGAGAGTAGTAAAATTTTCATAAATGATACCTAACACTAGGCCTCCTTAGTTGAGGCAGTAAAGGGAGATATCCTTCCATCTTCTCAGGGGTCCTTCATCTTCAAGATAATCGTAAAGCATACTGTTAAATCTATCTTTCAAAGAAACCAAAATCTGATTGCATTCTCTCAAATCATAGAGGAATTATTTTTTTAATCCAAGTACCTTACCAAAACATAATGGAGTTACCATCCCCAAGCTTCCATTTTAAATATTTTATTAATAGAGACAGAGTTAACAAGCCCATTGTAGAAAGCAAAATCCTTAGGAGGGTTATCATGTCTAAAGAAGGGTATGGAAGAATCTAAGTACTTTGCCCTGATGACTTTGACCCTAGGAGTTTCACCTTCTTTGATTATTCTCGAGCCAAGATTATAAAATAGAGCTTCATTAATTTACTGAATTTGCTATATGCCCAACCCTCCTTGTCATGACCCTCCCTTGGTAAACTTATTCATGTGATGGAATTATGAATTGATATATTGTTTTAATGATGATATGTATAGTTATTTTATGACTAGTTTTTGTAAACAATTTTTTTATGAAAGAATATGATGTTGCTAATATATTTACATGTTTACAGGAACAATCGCTCTCATAGGTGGAAGAAAGGATCAACCACTAAGAATGTGATGCCAAAATGGAAATGAGGATTGCTCTTAAAGGTGATAGCTCCGAGGAAGACATACTTTCCTCTCATGTAGTTGCATATCATGTTTTGCATGTGGAAATAAACTATCAATAGGGATGTTGTCCTTAAAAAATAAAATGGAGTCGATGGAGTGAAAGTTGATATCTGAATTTCTATCTTGAAAATACTTTTTGTACTTTTGATTGACATATGTTTGCTTGATTAAATTATGTCTAATCAATTAATTACTTCTTTGCTTTTAATTTATTTGGATGCTTTCTTTTTTCTTTTTAAGGATACGTCTTGAGATAACATTCCATTGCAATGAAGTTCATAATATTTATGATAGAAATATTTCAAGTGCTTTGGGTTTTGCAAAGTATAATGTAATAAAAGAATTTCTTTCGGCAGATTCATTAAGTAAGAAGATGTAATGTCATTATGGTTAATGTCTTGAATAATAATCAATAATAGCTCAACATATTAACCCTTGTCCAAGTAATAATATTACCCTTTGATTATTGGAATGCCAATGGTTTATTTTTTATGACTTATTTCTTGTAGTTTGGATTAGTACCTGGTTTCACGAATGTAATGGGGTGATAATATTTTGTGTTGAAGGTGGTCACTTGAGTACATCCGAAGGAATCGAATAATGGACAACGAGGTTTCTTAGAGGTTGTTGGGGGAAAGGTTTTTTCGAGGGGAAAGGTGTCTTTTGGAAAAAGGGGGAAGAAAGAACTTGAATGATTAAGTTTTTGGATTATTTAGCTTGTTGGTTACAATGAAAACTTTAGCATACATTTAGGAATGCACTATCATGAGTAGAGGAGATGTCTTGATCCCTAATGTCATCAACGTCTCATTGGTTTTTAGGGGACTTAGAGACTAGGAAGCAATTAAGAAAGAAACAACCAAGTTAGATAAATAGGAGCTGATTATATACTTGTAATTGATTATAATCCATAAATGTAGTATGGATTTGTAAGCATTATATTTATTTAATACTACATGATTTTCATGATGTGGAAATTGTGTATGAACTCAAAAAAGAAAGTGAAAACTTTTATAAATTGAGATTTACATGCAATGAGTATGTAGAAATCTTCCTTCTTTGTTATATCTTATTGATGATTGGCAAGTAAAGGAAACACAAAAGAATAAGTTTAACAAGACTTATTTTCTTAAAGTCTTTAACATGGAAATGATCATTTATCTCTATTTTAGTTACATTTAATAAGCCCCTTTACATAAAAAGGAATGTAGTGATATGTTGAGAAAATGATTATTGTTGCCAAGAAGGAAAACATGTAATTTTATGTTAAAATTGCTTAGATACTCTTTGTTATTTCTAAGGTTAGGGAAGCGGGGGTTAATCTGTTTGGGAAAAGTTTTAACCTCTTTTTAGCTAAACATTGGAAGGTGTGATTATCTGAGATGTATACAAATGATACAACTCTTACGTACATGTGTTGAGTCCTTCAATAAAAGAATTTCAAACAAAGCTTTAGATGGTGAAAACTGAGACTCTAATCCAATCATGAAGGTTTGAAACTCAAAGGTATGTTGGATTTTTTTGGGAGGGTGTTGACCAGAGTAGGCAGTTTTAGTGGTGCTATATGGATTCGTCTATGTGAAGTAGAGGTCACTCTAGCTAAGTCATCATGGAGATGATTGGAACTAAGCACCTAATAATTAGTGGCTCACTGTGGATGTGTAACCCACCATGCTATATGAATCCTTGTAGAATTACTTACAATGGGTTTTGGAAAAGAGCATTCCTAAGTCTTGCTAGACTGAGACAGGGTTAATCCAACGCTATGGTTAAGTTATCCAACATTCACAAAGAGTGTGTACTAGTTAAACCTTGGGTTATCTATGAGAGTTTGGACATTTTTGTCCACTCGAGCAACGACTACAACATTATGAAAATAAAAATATGGTTAATCCCTATGTGAAAGTTCAATCCTGCCAAGGTGTTATTACAGAAAACCTAGTACTTCCATCTAGAAAAAAAGTTCTTACTCAGGTTGGGTAAGTTTTGGGATGTTATACTTGGTATCAAAGTGCTAGGTTCATAGAAATTGAAACATTAGTGGAGTGATGTTAGGATCCTATCCTAACATTAATTAATAATAATAATAATAATAATAATAATACATGTTTTTTTTGGTAATTATTAATTTTAATTAATAATGGGTTTTTATAGAGGATCCCAAAACCTTATATACAAAAATAGCCTAGCCAGATGATGTTTCATGCCAAACGGCTGTGAACGTAAATCAGAATGAGGAGAAAACAGGGAGTTGCTGCTAGCCCGAAGGCTCCGGACGAAGCAAACCGCCATGAAAATTTTGATCACACAAAACATAAATACAAAAATAATTGCCGACGAAACTAGACCAAAAACAAAAGAAAACCATCCAGGCATACGGGGGAAGGCTACGCAGGATCCTCGTGATCCTCAGGGAGCTGGTTTTTCTGGACTTTCTTCAAAATGCTGATCATCGAATTGACAGAGGATAGAATGGAGGCAGCTAGTCTCAGAAGGGAATTCCCAGGGATCTCCTGATCGCTCTCCGTATCCGAAGGAATCTCTTGAGGAGTGGCGCTCCTCTGAACCTTCCTGATTTTCCTCAACCGCTGCGAAGACCTGCCAGGGGCGGAGGACTTGTCGCCAATGCTGCGTCTGGGTCTGGCTCGGACGGAGCTACTATAGGGGGATGGCCTCACCTCGCTGGGACTGGACCTGACAGGGCTAGAGGCTTGACCCTCGACTGGAGACGTGGTTCCAGGGCCATGGGAGCTAAGTGGATTGACCACCTGGGGAGGAGGGCGCATGGCTAGAGCATATCTATAGATTACAACCATAAGCCCCTGGTGGGCAGGAGGAAGAGAGGATTTTCTACTTTTTTTGACAGTGAGGGTCAAGGAGTAGGTAAGATAATCCGGAACACTGACTTGTTTGGCGTCACGCAGGTGGTTGTAGAAGCTAATATGGAAACTACGGAGAGGCTTTTTTGGATCATCGCATGTAATGTATTGCATGATCGGGATCATGGCATACCTATAGGGCTCAGGGAGGGCAGACCGAAGCAGGCAGGACTTATCCCAGCCGAGGCTCTTGCCTTTCTCAGGAAATTGTTCCATCTCTTCAGCCCAATTGTGGTTGTCCCTTCTGATAATCCGGCCTTGAGAGGGCAAGCCAGAAACAGCGGCCAAGAGTTCAGCCGAGACGCGGATGTTAAGTCCTTTCACAATCACGTCGCCCTGCGACCAAGTATCCACAAAGTTTTGGGTAATGTCTTGATCAGGGCCAACGAACTTCTCCAGGAAGGGCAGAAAGCCCTTGGCTTTCATAAACATGCGGGCTTCATCACAGAGGGAGAGTGACGAAGGCTCGATATATGGGGTAGCCATGCTGGACGACTTCTGCAACAACCTCCAGAGACAAAGATTAGAATAAAAAATCTGAGCATATATGAAGGGAGGGGAGAGAAATATCAGACCAAAATCTGCCACCCCACGTCGTCTCGAATCCGTCATCGTCGAACCGGGGCCAAAAAAAAAGGTGGCCCATAAGTCACGAGCACGTCCGGGCAAAGCCTGAAGGTGCCACGTAGCCAAACCACAGTCCAAGCTGAGCAGCTACGATCCCCCTTCCCAGCGCGAGCTGGGACAAACCAACAAATACCAGAGAAACTGAAGGACTGGAGCCGGTTCCAAGGCCAAGAAGTGGCACGGTTCACACTCAAACATTCCCAAGAATTATCGAGCTTCCCACACTGCAACGACTCGGCAGGGTAGAGATACTTGGAACTTCCACCTTTGGACAAAGGAGAGGAGTGCAAGGAGCATGGGGAAACAACTACCTCATCATGGAGGAGAAGGGAGCGTCGATAACCACTGTTGCACCAAATCAGACGAGCCTTGAAAACGTGGGAATCACCATCTTTGAAAAACGGAGTGCAAACGGCGAGGTTGAGAGGGCCCACCTCCCGACCTTCAGAAACTTCGAGAAAAAACAACTGACACAAATCAATCATCATGGGGTAATGTCCGTCTTGGCCAAGCTATCCAGCTCGGATGGGAAACGAGACCGCCAGATCACCGGACACGTGGTCGCAAGGCCCTTGTTGGCCAAGTGGTCCGCCACCCGGTTGCCCTCTCTAAAAATGTGCCCTGCCTCCCACCTGGCACGCCGGGAAAGGAGCATTCTAGCTTCGAGGATGATGTTGCAAACCCGCCAAGATGGGTCTTTGGAGCCACAGAGATAGTTAATGATGTTTAACGAGTCGCCTTCAATAATGAGAGGCCTGGGATCATCCGATAGGACCTGCAAGCCTTTCAAAACACCTCGGGCTTCGGCAAAATGATTCGTCTGAAGCCCCAAATCTTCGCAATAAGCCAAAATCAGCTTACCATCATGATCTCGCACAACGCCTCCGGAACCCGCGGGCCCTGGGTTGCCTTTGGCTGCCCCATCGAAATTGAGTTTGATCCACCCCACAGGAGGTTTGGACCAAACGACATCCCTCCGTCCAGACACAGAACCGACCTCGAAAGGTGGGCAGATATTCAACCTCTTGAGAATAAACTCTTCCCCAGGGAGGTGAGGGCGGGAGCTGGGAATAATTTTTGAATTCTCAATAGCAAAGGATAAAGCTCTTTGGGCGACAGAGAGCGCCACCCTGGGGGGCTTGCCAAAGATACGCCCATTTCTCTCGAGCCAAATCTGCCAAATGGAGTGGTGGAAAGTGGCTTCAACCAGAAATCGGAGCTTAGGGTTCTTGAAAGGGCTGGGCCATTGGAGGAAGGCGTCTTTGAGGGATCGGGGAGAACACCACAGGATTTGGAAGGATGACAACACAAAGCTGAGAACCGATTGGGAAAAGGGGCAGTGTAAGAATAGGTGATCCAACGATTCGCAATCAGCCAAGCAAAGATAGCACCTGTTGGGAATTTCAAAGCCTCTCTTATGAAGATTATCAATGGTTAGGGCTTTATTATGAAAGGCAATCCAGGCAAAAAAATTCACCTTAGGAATAATCCCTTTTCGCCAAACCGCCTTCCACCGGATATCCATAGCATTTCCAGACGTAAGAAGGTCATAGGCGGACTTAACAGAAAAAAGACCATCCTGAGTGCTACGCCAAATAATTCTATCCTCCCTGATAACCGAAGGAATTAAAACAGATTGAAGAATTCTAGATAAAAAAGCCAACTCGTTGTTGAAGCCGTCTACACCCGAAAGCTTCCACCGGGGGGGAAGAGAGCTCCGATCGATGAATTCCGCTACCTTGAGCTGACAGTTTGGATCGATCAGGGTCCGCAAACCGGCCAGGTCTACTTTCGACTCAAGGGCTTCATCACCAGCCCATCTGTCTCTCCAAAAGAGGATGGAGGATCCATCGCCCAAGATCCACTGGGTGCCCCTGATGATTAATGAACGGGCCTGAAGCACTATTTTCCAAAAGGCCGAGGCTTCGACCGGAGGCCCAGCTTCAAGGAAAGAATTTTGCCCAAGGTACTTCCTCTTAACCAGCTTGACCCATTCCACCGGTTCGTTAGTGAGGATCCTCCAAGCATGTTTTGCAATCAGCGCCATGTTCATGAGTCTGGATCTTCTCATTCCCATACCACCTTGGTCTTTTCGAAGGCAGACCTTCTCCCAGGCCACCAAAGGAATTCTGGATCTGTCTTCACTATCGGACCACAAAAAATTCCTCTGTAACTTCTCAATCTTGGAATGAATAGTCACAGGAATCATGAGAACAGACATGAAATAAGTGGGAATTCCTTGCAGACATGCTTTGGTGAGAGTGGCCTTCCCGGCTTGAGACAACAATTTACCTTTCCACGTGCTGAGTTTCTTATGGAGCCGTTCCAAGATCATGTTCCACATGTTTGCACCGGCACGCCCATTGCAAGCCAAGGGTAATCCCAAATATGTTGCAGGCAGGGAATCAATGGTGCATTCCAGAATCCTAGCAATGCGAATCTGCCTGCGTAAAGGAGTATTGATAAAGTAAATTTTGCTTTTGATATAATTCACCTTTTGGCCAGTAGCCTTCTCATACCGGGATAGGATGCGCTTAATAGACTTGGCCTGGATGACAGACGCTCCAGTGGAAATGAGCGTGTCATCTACAAACTGTTGGTGAGTGACAGGATCAACTCTGGACGTAGGCAAAATGTCGGAGATCTTGTTTCGTCGGAGAGCATCATTCAAGGACCAGCTTAGGACCTCCGCCAGAAGAATGAACAAAATAGGGGACAGAGGATCACCTTGTCTGAGACCTCTAGTGCTTCGAAAGAAGCCAGCCGGGGACCCGTTGATCAGAACTAAAAATGAAGGAGAGGAAATGCAACTGCTCACCAGGTCAATCCAGAGAGGGTGGAAGCCAAATTTGAGGAGGACAGCACAGAGAAACCTCCTATCGACCCTGTCAAAAGCTTTATTCATGTCTAGCTTAAGGAAAAGCGCAGCATTTTTGGAACATTGGGCAGAGTGGAGGGTCTCATGGATTGTGATGACATCGTCCAGGATGTTTCTACCCTTAACGGTGCTACCCTACGCAGGACCAACCAAGGAGGGGAGGAGGGATCTCAGACGGTTGGCAATGGTCTTAGAAAGAATTTTGTAGAAGACATTGCACAAACTTATGGGCCGATAGTCAAAAAATATTTTACAGGCGGGAGTCTTGGGAATGAGAGCCAGGAAGGTAGAGTTGAGTTTTGGGTGGATGGATCTGGCGGCTTGAATTTCCAGAATAGCTTCACAAACATCAGACCCCACAATATCCCACATAGCTTGAAAAAAATGGGGGGGAAAACCATCGGGCCCGGGGGCCTTATCCGGCTGCATGGAAAAAAGAGCATCCTTAATCTCGAAATGGGAAAACGGTTCCAGGAGCTTAATACTCACCTCATGGGGAACCTTGGTGGGGAAATTAGCTAGCAAGGATCTCTGAACATGGAGGTCACTGTCAGGAGGAGCACCCAGCAAATCCTGAAAGAAATTGACAGCTTCACTACGAATTTCATCAATCTCCCTAGTAGTATGACCATCCTTGCACACCACCTCCCTGATCTTATTGGCCCCCCTGTGCCTCATGGTGGACGCGTGAAAATTTTTTGAATTTGAGTCACCATTCTTCAGCCAGAGTTCCCTGGATTTTTGATGCCAGAAGACTTCCTCTCTAGCCAGGATGGAATGGTAATCAACTAAGAGGCACCGTTCCTCCTCTCTGAGAGCTACCGAGTACCCTTCGGCTTCCATCTTCTCCTCCAGAGCCTTTAATTTCTGAGAAATGGACTTTTTAGACTCGAAAATGTTGCCAAAAACCTCCTTGTTCCAAACCTTCAAATTCTTTTTAATCAGATTGAGTTTTAGAGCCAGTCTTTTGGACGCTGAACCTGCCAGCTTCACCTTCCACCAAGCCGAAACCTTCTCTCTGAAATCCTTGTGGGAAATCCACATGGATTCGAATCTGAAAGGGGTCTTATAACCAGGCCCGTCAGTGACCTCCAGAATAATAGGATTATGGTCAGATCCGATCCTGGGAAGGGCAGAGAGAGTTGCATCGCCGAAGAGGGGGATAGCTTCGTGAGAAATGAAGAAACGGTCCAGCTTGACCTGGATGAGATTGCTCCCAATCCTCCTGTTGCTCCAGGTGAAGGATGCCCCTTTAAGGTCAATATCCAACAAATTATTAGCAGATACAAAATCTCTGAACTCCTCCAAGCCGCGACTAAGAAGTTCAGCGCCTCCCTTTTTTTTTGAAGGATGAAGAGGGCAATTGAAATCTCCACCTACAACCCACGGGAGGTCGCTAAAATTGTCTCTCATCTGAGAAATGGCTTTCCACATCTCTGCTCTCTCCACAACAGAGTTCGAAGCGTAAACATTAGTCAAAATCCACGAGGAATTATCTACCTTGGAATGAAACAGAACGTTCATAATCCTGCTAGAGACTGATAAGAGGTTGCCTTCAACAAAATCAGGGTCCCACATTACCATGAGGCCGCCTGCAGAACCTATTGCAGGACTGGAGAGGAAATGGCCCTTGGCCCAGATGGACTTAGCAGCCTTAGCGAAAATGGAAGCATCGGACTTAGTTTCTTGCAAAATGAGGATGGAGGGATTAGACTTCTTTCGGAGATCGGCCACAACCCTGCGTTTGGCCACTCCATTAAGGCCTCTCACATTCCATGAGAGGACTTTCATCTGGACAATTTAAGGAATTTCTTACCCCCCTTTCCCTGCTGGATGGGAGGTTTTGGGACAAGAGAGTCACCCATCAGGGAATCGGAATCCTCTTGAAAAAGCAAATGCTGAGAACCATTTGCAACATCTGCTGTCATCTCCTTATCCCTCCTTTCTTTGTTAGGAGGACGACCCTGCTTTCTTTCACTGTCGAAATCTACCCCTTGCTTTCGGCTCCTAGTGTTTCGAGGGCTGATATTGCCAGACTGCTCGCCCCTCCTACCTGTCAGGTAATCTTCCAGCAGGTTCTGGGCCTCGAGAAGGTTCTGATTATGGAGATTTAGTAGGCCAACCTACGCGGGAACAGGGGGTGGGGGCTGTTCTTTTTCCATTTGAGGTTCTGGCTGGGGGCTCGCACCGCCATGAGTGGCACTCGAATGGGAGATGAGACCCTTATCAGGGGTGGAAGATACAGGGAGTTCCCCCGAAAGGATTGACGGTGCAGCCTCTGTCGCCACAGGGTGTTCGGGTTGCCCTTCACCATGGTCCAGGGGGTTGCAAGATTCCCCCCTTTTTTTCCTCGGCTTTTGAAGAGGACAGCTAGACTGAAGATGCCCCTGAGAATTACAATGAGGGCAGTAAGCAGGCCTATTCTCATAGAAAATGGCTTGCTTATGAAGAAAAGACCCTCCAGACCTCAGGGTAATGGAGTCCGGGAGGTTTGCCTCTAAATCCGCCAAAACACAGAAGCGAGCCTGAACAAATCTGGTTCGGGCTCGGGTAGGAGGGTCGATGGTAACCAGCTCCCCAATGGAGCGTGCAATACCTCTGATGACATTTTCATGCCAGCAAAAGAGGGGAAGGTTCGGAAGCCTAACCCATATTGGGGCAATATTGATGTTTTGTGTTTCGGGATTGAAATCCATCCCCCACTTCCTGAGAAAGAGACTCCTTCGTCCCAGAAACCAGGGACCCCCAGCCAAAATTTTACAATAATCCTCTGCGTTATTCAGTCTTATTGTGAAAAAACCCCTGGACAGGGCAGCCAACTCCATGTGGCCCGACGTTCGCCATTTTGCAGCTGCCCACCTGCGGATGGTCTCCATATCAGGGCGTCCCCCAACGAACTTACCCACTAAGGTGAATTTTTTGAACTCTACAAAACTTGAGAGGACTTCCTTCGGGATATCCAGTTCATCTCCGGACGGAAACAGGTCCTGAGTGAAAAAACCGCCAGGGGTTTCCGAAGCCGTTGCTTGAGCATACGTTTTCTGTTGGCCCATCCTCCGTTTATCAGGCGGATCCTTCCCGCGGTTAACGTCATCTTCAGACAACTCTGCAGAACCTCCATCCTCAGACTGGCCTCCCTCCGTCTTGTTGTGTCCTTCCGCTTTGCTGAGGTCTTGGTTCGTAACGCTGGCGCGCCCGCTCCCAGCCCCTCCCGACACGACCTTCCCGCTCTGAGACATCTCCTATTGTTATTGATATTTCTATCTATACATTGCATAATAATAATACATGTTATCCTATGGTTATATTAATAAATAATATAATAATTAATTATATTAATTATTATATTATTATAAGATTAGGGTTAGGGTTAGGAAGCATGGTGACTCTTCACTCATAACCCTAAAGGGGTATAAGACACTATGTGATTCTATCATTTAAGATATCCATGAAATATATAATATATGATTTATTAAATCATTGAAGGGACTTCCCGACAATATCAAAAGGTGATTCTTTTAGTTTTAGGTTATTTATTATTTATTTATCATTTTATGTGCTAGGAACCCTAGGTTCCTACCATCTGGTATCAGAGCCTTATGGATCCAACCATATTGGTCAAGGAAATGAAAAATGACATTGCAAAAATTAGAAGAATGATTGAACAAAAACAAAAAAAACAAATGGAACGTTCTGATCGTATTATACAATATTTAATGGAAATGCAAGAGGAGACCCTAGCCATGGAATCTCAGGTAGAGGAGGAAGAACCCATAGCCGACGAATCTCAGGTGGTACCCATTGCTCTTCCCAAGAAAGAAAAAAATGCAACTGAACATATTGCTCCAAACCCTAAATTAATTGTTTCTTTGGATGAGCCCATAACCAAAGAACTTTCAGAAATACCTATTGCACTTCGTCCGAATGAAGAAGATAATTCAAACCCTAAATTTTTATTCTCGGAAGAGCCCAAAACCATAAAATTTCAAAGGGTACATTATGTTCTTCCGAAGAAAAAAGAAGAATTTTTTTATGAAAACTCTAAAAATAAAAAAATAATTATAAAAGAAAATGCAACCAGAGAGAAACTCTCTCGATCATCCCAAAAAGTGCAGCAATTACTACAAAACTCCTTCAATGGAAAGGAGGTGTGTAAGAGCTATTTCCCCAAAACCATAGTCTCGTTTAGATTCCAAACTCCAATATATGGGAACCAATGTCTGCTAATGTTGAGTGTCTTCATAGTTTTCCCATGTTTTGATGTTACACCTGGTTTCCACAATCTGCAATATCTAAGAAGTTTCGTACGACCTCCTCCATGGCCACCTCCTCTTTCGCTCACCCACGAAAACTTCATTAGTTTGGGAGGATAAGAATCTTCATCTGGCAGTTTGGGAGGATAAGAAACTTCATCTGGTAGCACTGTTCACAGATCTATTTTTCCAACCCGAAGCCTCCAAACATTGTTCGTGGGAGAATAGCAAAAAATTCATAGTGGAACAGCATAGCACAAGTGCGATATTGTACGTCAAAGGCATCAGTAGCTGAACAACAATAAATCATGACCATAGTGTATAAATATCAAAAGTATTGTGCTCATAGAATGATATCCAGTGGAAGTTGAATGAACATCTGCATCCTACATCTATAAAACCACCGCCAATTCCTAAAATTGCTCATAGCAATGCGTCTACTCGTGGTAATACACCGTGTACCTCACAACATTTAAAAAAATAAAAAATAAAAAATATATATAGTCCAACGAAGCGAGCGGCACTCGAATAATACATCAGGCCTAAGGTAATTCAGTTCGTTGTAACGCATTTGCGAGACACGCTCAACAGGGAGGAAGGCGTCGTGGTTTACTGTGTACAAAGCAAATATCTAAGCATACAAATATCGGAGCATACAAAATATATTGCAGCATGAGAAAACAATATATTATGCTTAAAATTGTTGTCTGTAAATTTAATGCAATTACTCAACCTTTAATTTCCAATCCAATCAATGTGTGCCAAGGGCGTCCTCACGCGAGTTTTTCAAAATGCAGTTGACGATCCTGATTTTATTATCCGCGCAGGTGAAGCTTTCAGAAATAGCAACCACCAGATTCAATAATATAATTAACACAAAAGAGAAGAAACGTCATGTAAAAAAAAAAATCAATTAGCAGACTCAAATGGAAACCATTTGGCCTGAGAAATCACCCATCAAGTCTATCTTTTTAAGCGGACTCAAATGGGAACAATTTGACCTGAGAAATCATCCATCAAAGTTATCTTTTTCAAATGCTTCAGAAGGCTGATTGATGGCGAAAGCTTGGAAAGTGCCAGGCTATATAAGAATCATCTGCAGCCACAACCAGGAAATCATGGTAAAGATATCGAAGCATTAAAATACATAATTTTTGTAATATATTGGTGGGAGAACAGGCTACCCCACCACAATAGTAGCGTGTACCAAGATAGCAAGGTAGTGATCAAGATAGCAGTGCAATATAGTTTAGTAAAATTAATTGTGCTTACGACTGGTTTGTTGACGGTGACATTAAGCATAATACATAGTGAGCCAAGCTGGGAATATAGCATCATTGGAAGTGATATCGTTCGGTTTAAAAAATACTTAGGATAAACACAACAAATGTTGGAAGCTTTCACTGCCACTTGACACAGATGTTAAAGAAGAAAGGTGCCTCGAAATACATTACCAAGGAGACTCTTATCGTCACAATAGTCATCGCCAATCAATGCCTAAGGAGGAAAGGTAGTATCATAGACCATTGTGATCTTCTATTGGGCTAAGATGAAAGAGGTCTTGGTATAACACTCACAGAAAAATCAGAAGTAATACTCTCACTCATCCAAATCAACAAGTCGTGGACACCTTGGAGGTAACGCGTAGCCTATAATTAATCGTTACATACATGCAGAGAAAGACCCATCAGCCATTAGGGTTTGATAATTGATTCTTATAGATATTGTAGTCTTTCACAATCGGCCATCTACAAACACACAAATTTTATCTCGAAATAATTCAGAGAAAGGAAAAGAAAGTAGAGATCTGATCTAGAAACTAGACAAAATGAATTACAGGTCAGAGTAGATCAACCGAAAATTATAGAATCCAATAATTTTTACTGTGAAAACAACCCAAGCCTACTGTGTCTGGTGAGTTTTTAAAGAGTGAAAAACATAACATCCTCATTGGTTGGGCGGCTTATAGTAGTGAAGTGAGGCCAGTAACAGGTATGGTCATAAATGGTTTTTACATTGTCGCCCTTTAAAATAGCCTCCTGCTCAACGACAAGTGGATTATTTGGGAAAGTTACAATATGGATAAATGTGGTGGAGTTGAGGGATTCTATTTGTTTTATCCATCTCCAAAGCCAGAACCAGCAACAACTTAACATCAGTGGGCCTACATAATAATCAATATTTCATAGTTGCAAATGACTGCTTTATCGAAAAAAAAAAATTGTTGTTTTTAAAGAAGCATTTGAAAAGGTTAAACTATGCAGTGCAAAGATACTACAGAAAATCCAGTGAAACATGTCAAGATAGAGAGACTTATTATGGGTTATAGTCCTCTTTCAACTGTGCTAGCAACAAGTGATTGGAGGAGAGTCATAAAATTTTGAAAGGTACCGGTTACAAAGAGTCAACATCAAATGGATAACTGATATGGCATTTTCTCCTACAAATAGGCATATAGCAGTTGCCTCTGCTTGTTGTAATACAATGCTTGAAATGCAGAACGAGTCCTCTAAAAATATATCAAGGCCATTCAGACCATGGTGAGGCTATGATTGAAACAAAACTCAATGAAAACTGCAAATATATTGAACAGGATACCTTGGAACTCAATCAACTTATCAACCATCCAATAAATAAAGATGGATTTGAGGTCATAGTCCTTCTGGGTCATAGCACGAGTTGCCAGGATATTATGCACTATATACAAACAAATACTTCCTATTCAAAAGTTGATGGTGATGTTATTAATCTGGAAGTTTACAGATATTTAAGACAACAGTCACAGCTGATTATTATTCCATGTCAGCTTTACAATAATACCCTGATTATTATTCCATGTCAGCTTTACAATAATACCCATGATTAGCATCTGTCTACTTCAAGAAGCGCATCAACAAATATTGGAGGCTGCTCAAAATGAATACATTGTATCCTTGTTTAAGTATTTCTTGGAGTACACTGATTGGATTGGAGTACAGAGAAAACTTATGAGCAACCGTTATGAGATGAATTTGGCGATAACCTTTCCGTCGCTTTGAGGACAAAGCGTTTGAAAGGGGGATGACATGTTAGGATCCTATCCTAACATTAATTAATAATAATAATAATAATAATAATAATACATGTTATCCTATGGTTATATTAATAAATAATATAATAATTAATTATATTAATTATTATATTATTATAAGATTAGGGTTAGGGTTAGGAAGCATGGTGACTCTTCACTCATAACCCTAAAGGGGTATAAGACACTATGTGATTCTATCATTTAAGATATCCATGAATATAAAATATAATATAATTTATTGAAGGGACTTCCCGACAATATCAAAAGGTGATTCTTTTAGTTTTAGGTTATTTATTATTTATTTATCATTTTATGTGCTAGGAACCCTAGGTTCCTACCAAGTGAGCTTATCATCATATAGGTATAATTTGAAGGACTAAATTGTAACCTAATAGAAGTCTTTTGTGTGATCAGGAATATGGCACCAAGACAAAAAAGAGAGAGAAGGGGATCTTCCATATTGACAAGGGAACTTAGATGGGATAGCACTGAGGAAATATCCTTAAGATAGAATTTAGGAAACTCGAGCAAGGATGTGGAAAACCTTACAACTATGGTTTTACTATTACAGGAATAGATGGAACAACAAAGAGCACATATGAACCAACAAAAACAAATATTGAAAATAATAGTGAATTAGAATTCATAGAATAAATATACTAAATTTAGCCATGAGCAAGACTTTACCATAGAGGAATAAGAGGCTAGAGCTCTAATTGAGGCAGAGTTGGCTCAAGAGATGAATAAGGTAAAGACCATCATATTTAATGGAAAAGGAAGAGGAGAATCGACTGAAGCTTGGTTGGGTGAGTTGGAAATCTAATTTTCAATGAAGAACCTCTCATGAGTGACCCAAACAGTGTGGGCTACACTCCATTTACAAGAAACTAGGTTAGAGTTGTGGAATACATTTAGAACTGGCCAAAATATTAAGGCTATAAATTTGAGATGTGAAGGGTTTGTATTAGCTTTTCAAAAAAGGTTCATCACCGAGCAGTATTACTGGGAGATAATACGTCTCGCCTAGTCTCTAGTAGTGAACTTGGTATTGTCATTGGGAATTGGACTCCATGTTATGGTTGGTGGAAGAAAAAACTAATGTTTGATGTTCGTTGGATAGTGTTTCTAATGATCCCCTCATTGTAGCAACCGATAGTGGGCAACACCATTAGCATAGGATTTGGAGCAGTGGAGGCATTAAGTATATCTCTTTTTATTTATTCATGTTCTATCATTTCCATGAATGGTTTGGTAATAATAGTAGATAGGACAAAAGATATCTGGTAATGCTCGATTTCAATATTTGTTGAGTAGCTAGAATTGAAACAAATCATAAAGGCTAGGTTATCTGTGAATTCTTGAAGAATGGTAATTGCTTAGTTGTTTTAAAAAATACATACTTTCATGATATGGGGTGAAACATGCAGGTCTTTAGCTCTTTCATAGCCTGGGTGAAGTGACAATTAACCTTTAGAAACAGGGAAGTATTTAAGATTATTGTTATACATATTATTTAAGTATTTGTTATATATCATAATATTTTTATTGGAATTAATTACAATTTTTTTAGACTTCTTTTTATAATTGGCTATATAGGATTACTACACACATATATATCATATGAATTATATCATGACCACATATTGGTATTAGAATATATTATTAACTATATACAAATAGCATAGTAATAAAGTATAATATTAGCTTAGGTCTTCTTTTTGAAGGTTGAGAATTTTATGAGGGGAGGAATTAAAAAAATCCTCTCAAACCCTTATGGAGATTTTGATGGATCTCCTTGAGGGTGTATCTTCTTGTGTTATGATGCTAATTTCTAGTTAATATTTTTTAGACCAATTTAAAGATATGGTAATATTGTTGTGCAATGAAGCTTATAATTTAACAATATCAATTCTTGTTTATAGTGATCATTAAAATTTGTTGTCATAATTGAAAGTCATCAATAATTATCTTTTTACATATTTGATTTTTATTTTAGAACATTAATTTTGTTCAAGAATACAAGAAAATTATAACTTTATTAGCATATAATTTTCTTTTCACTATAAAATCTTCTACCTTTAGGAAATATTTTCAACCTAGTTGCATGTTTATAAAATTTCATTTGTATAGTTTTTGTATTTTAAATATTATATTTGGTTACTTAAATTTAAATAAGAATAAATGTTATATGTTATTTTTATCATTCATTGCATAATTGTCAAATAAAAGCTATTGAAATACCATTAAACAACTATGATGTGGGTTCCCAGTGCCCTCTCTCCTATGGAGAGGGTTCGCCTACAAAGTTGCCATCCAGTGAGACTATGGTGGATGGTTATCTAGGTGCTAGATGTCGAGTAGGACTTCATTGGTTGGACCTCCTGGTTGTCAATTACATTTGTTGTTAGTCAGGTCCCTCCCTTTATTTTTATGGTCTTGCCCCTACTTTTCCAAACTCTTGGGGGAGGCCCTCTGTATTCTGGCTATGGGTTTAGTTTGTGCTGGCAACCACTGTGTTTGGTGGCTCGGGTGGTTCAACGAAGTTGTTGGGGATTTTTACGAAGGTGTGTGGACATCCCATTTCTTCTTGCCATTCATGGTCTTGCCCTACTTGATACAAACTCTTGGGGGAGACCACATACCTTCTACAGTGGAGGATGAGGTGTGATTTTCATCCACGTATTTGGTATTTCATAGTTGACCCTTAGTATGATGGTTTTGGGTTCTTCTTTTCAAATATTTCTAGTAGATTTTCTATCTAGATATAATTTATGGTTGGTGCTATGTTTTTCTAGTTCTTCTAGCCTCTAAGACCATGGTTTTTTTTGGAGCGGTAAGGTTTTGTAATATTTTTGTGCTCCTAGGGTTCTTTGAAGTTTTGGGGTCTTCTTTAAAACCCTACATTCCTTGGTTGGGTCGTGTTCCTCGGATGCTATTTTTTTTAGTCTCTCTTGGTGTAGGACTCTAGATCTCAATGCCCTACCTTGGACAAGTTCGTTTCTAGTTGCTAGAAGATGTTTGCAGTTGTAGTGTTCCTTCTACCAGCTAATCCTTTGGTAAGCCTTCAGGGTTCATGTTGTGCTAGATTTGCATTGCTTTGAAGGTGGATTTCCTGATTTATGTTCCCTATTAGCCAAAAAATCTTTTGTTTATAGTGTTTTATTAAGAGTTAAGATCTAAGTGGGATGTTTAAATTGTTATTTTTAAAACCAGATTATGGTTCTCTAGTCTCAAATTTATTGCAATACTTGTGCTGGATTGCAGGTTTTATAGTTCAGGATGGCTCCTGGATATGGGAGTTTTTATTAGATAGGAAGGCCTAATCTGTGTTTTCTCTCAATTTTCTGTGGGATTCCATAGACTATTTCCTTTGGATGCTCAGTTTCAAAGTTGTAGGTCACGGTTCCTATACAAGATGTTTTTGGTGGGTTGACCTATATTCAAGGCTTCTTGTTGATTTTGAGTGCACCTGAATGTATTATGGTTTATTTAGTTTCATATGCTCATTTTTAGTTTTATTGTTGGATTGCGTCATGTTGCATGATCCACATGTTCTAAGTTGTAAAATTGTTTGGATGCTTGCACTTGGTCTAGATTGTTGGTATATTCAGTTACAGTTCTCTTGGTACTGATTGTTCCTCTAACATGCCCTACTGGATTTTGATCTTAGTTTCCTGCTAGGTAGGATTGCTGCTGGTTTGTTGTTCAGGTACTGGAAGGCTAGTTTACCTTTTCTCCCGCTAGGTGGGAAGTTTCAAATTTGAAGTCTTTAGTTTGAGCGAGAGATTCACATTGGTGGTACCTTGATCATAAATATTCACTGATTTAGTTCTTTAGAAGCATGCCTTCGTTTCTTATTGTATTTAAAGTTCAATTTTTCTCTATCTCTTATGGTTTGCACATTGTTAGTCTATATATTTTAAATAATTTATTTTCTAGTTGCTAATTTGTTCATTTTATCATGGCTATTTGAATGGAGTATTGTTAGTCTTTATCTCTTAAATAATTTATTTTCTAGTTGCTAATTCATTCATTTTATCATGGCTATTTGAATGGAGTAAGGGGTGGTCCATTGAACAATACTTATTTGCTTATTTAACTATGCATGTGCTTTGGTAGTTATAACAAATATATAGGCTTATATAGTTATAACAATTATCCATTATACATGTATTTTTTTATGGATGATCTATGTGTATGTGGATCATATAAAAGAATAAAGGGAAAACTAGTAATTATTCACTATGTTTGTTTGTGATGTTTGCATATGTGAATAATCATAACAATGATTTCTTGTGTGTATTTGTTTGTACATTGTATACTTATTTTGATTATGTTGTTTACATATGCATTTGATTATTTATGTGTTTGCATGATTATGATCATTATTCCATCTATGTATTTTTTGTGGATGATGTAGAAAAGAAAACAAAAAATGACTATTTTTTATTGATTGGTGGAAGGGATTTTGAAAGGTTCTCCAAACCTTTTATAAAGAGCAAAAAAATCGAAAAAGAGACAAAGAACCAAAAGAGACACCCTCATAAGGACAAAAAGTGAAGGCCTCTTAAAGGGGATGCTAGGAAGACCATCTCCAAAAAATCCCAAGGGCAACTACAAAGAGGGTCTCAAAAAATAGGCAGATCGCATAACAACAAACCAAAAGGACAGGGCACTAGAACCCGAAGAGAGCTATGAAGCAATAAAATAGGAACACATCGGAGAAGAGAAGTCTTCAATCATCATCATCAAGAACAGGGAAAGTCACATGGTCCAAAAGCCAAAAGGAAGGCCAATAAGGCTCCCTAACAACGAGAGTAGATCTCAAAGGGGCATGGGTCTACAACTCAACCAAGAGCTGAGAAGACACATTATGAGGAGGAAATTTTTACATCACACCTCCTCTACCCTTTTGATGACCATGTAGGACAATGGGCAACTAATATCTTAAACAAAGATCCCTATGAAGAGGTCAAACCAAAAAATGTAAAGAGCCTCTTCATCCACAAATATGATAAGGCATCAAGAAGCTCTATCAACGAACCAAGACCATATTAAGGTGGTGCCAGCAATTAGGAACTATTACTAGCACCTATCCATGTTTGCTAGAAATCTAGTATGCTCATCAGCCTCATTTCGATACAACTAAAACCCCTTTACCCAAGCAATAGGAAAAGGATGAAGAAAGGACTTGATCACCTCTTTTTACTCTATGATTAATGGATAAAGGCCATCCACATAAAACCTTGTACATACGTATCTTATGTAGAATATGAGTCTCATGAGACTGTGGGAATTCTAACAACTACAAAGAGGTGAAGATTTAGATTGACTACTAAAATTACAAAATTTGCTTCCACTCCAAAAAGGGGGTTACTTTTCTTGACTTTGTACCCAATGGACTAAGGCACTGGTTTCTTTGGGTTCCTTATCTTTAGTAGGCTAAAGATCCACTATGAGTCACCAAAACTATAGTGATAGGTCATTGTACTCATAATGCATCATTCTTAGGTGACAAAAAAGAGAAGATTATCTTTGATCAAAATTTCCAAACATCATAAGGCCAACAAGGTTAAGGTATGAAAGATTAAAAACTTTAATGCTTTAACATAGATGTCCAACCATAAGAAGTCTTGAGATCAAAAAATGATTTAAAGTCAAATAGTGAGGAAAAATTTTGAAGAGAAATAACCATGCCCTAAAAATTTGAGCTTTGCTAAGGCGTTCAATATTTTGGAAAGCATTATCCTTTATTTTAAAATGAATGTTGCATCTCTTAGAATAGACAACAATATATATCGAGCCACAACAAAGTGACTTCCGAATCTAGAGCATTAAAGGAAAAAGTCTTCCACACCCAAATTATGGGGATTCCTAAAATAGGGTAGTTGGAAATAATGGTGGCAATTGCTCATCCAAAGACTTAACCATTTGGCATTTATAATTCTAGATGTAGAGACATGACCTTGCATTAGAAGCAACAATCATTTTGAAATCTCTACATGATTTTTGAAGGAAAAATCCCCCTTCGGCGAGGGAAATGGCTCTCAACTAACTCACCTCTCTATGTATGTGTATGTTGGTGACTCTCATCTATGCTTAATTATGTCAAGGAGAGAAAGTATCTATTATTGGCACATACCATACCGACCTAGTATACAAAGAGATTATACCAAATCTTTCGACACATTGCCACCCTTTTTATTTTGTTGAGTTGTCCTTGTTTTAGTTTTTTCTCATATCCCTTTTTCCCCCAAGTCCCAAGTTCAACTGTACCCAAATATCACATCCTAACAAAGATCCAACCTTGTAAAAACTCTTAAAAGCCCTTGATTAAGCCAAACCCTATGCTCTTAACTATGGCCCTATTGTGTTGCTTCACATGAGGTGTGATTGTTCCGACCAAGACAATCAAAGAGGATAATAGTTGGATAACCATATAGTAAATAAAAAAAGGGTAGTCTCATATGGCCTATGGCCTCATGGATGTTAAATTTTACCTTACCTTGTACCCTTTTAATAGTCATTTGTATGATTTTATAATTATGATGTACATTTATTCTAGTTTAGTAGATTGTATATGTATTTTGATATTTGAGTGTGGATAATTAAAACAATTATTTTCTATGTATTTATATATGTATGATATAGAAAAATTGAAGGAGAAAAGTGATTTCATTGTTTCTCTTTTTTTTTAACTATTTTTTCATTTATAAATATTTGTTTGTTTGCTTAAGTATTTATATGCCTTGGTATCTATAATAAATACTCATCATACATGGGCTTTTATTATGCATTATATGTTTCTTTTTATTTATGTATAGTTTTTATTATTTATGGGCTTGTATAACTGTAATAATTATCTATTGCTCATGTATTTGTTTGTGGATGATGCAAGAAAGAGATTAAAAAAGTAATTTTATTATTTTTCTTAATATTTTTTTAACTATTTTTTATGAAATATTTGTTGAGGTGTGTTTGTTTATTTGTGTGGTATGATATATTTATGTATGTGTAAATGATATAGAAAAAATTCTAAATAAAGACTTTAAAAATTATTGATTTAACCTTTTCATTTTATTATATATTTTTAAATGATTGTTTATATACTTACATAGTTATAACTAGTATATAATTTTGGTAAACAAAATAATTTTATCAAAACAATTTTAGCTATTTAACTACTTTATACATATGTTATAAAAAATACTTTAAAAAAAGTTTTATTAAATAAATAGAAAAATATGACATTTAAATATTTACTTTGAATATATATAACATTTAATGTAGTAAGCACTCTTTTTTCTAGAAAAAAATATCTCATCTTTTAGAAGCCATATCCGTGGAGCAATTTATGCAATTTTTGAAGAGATTTAAAATGTGTGGTATCTTTAAAATCCATCCATTTAGAACAAGGGAAAAGATGACTTTTTAGGTCAAAAAATAAAATTTCAAATATCTATAGACAAAGGTTTGGATGATGGGAAGAGCAATGAAGGGTTAGGGCATCAATGAAGGACATTTAATCTAGGCTTGGAAAATTTCAGCTAAGTTTCTTTTTCCCTTCATTATTTTAGATGTTTTGCATTTAGATTGTTATAAGTTTATAAGATATTATGTAAATTTTAGAGGACATCAACCTATAATTTCCTTCCCATGGGCCAATTTATAGCTAAAATCTTAGAATTATTTTTAGTATTAAATGTTAAGGAGGGCCTCACAAAGCAATGATCGTTGTTGCTCTAAGATAAAACAAAAGTTGGTAAATTTAATGGGTCTTGGCCAAAGGTTTTACCTTTAAGAAAATTGATTGATAAGAAACGTTAGTCTCTAGGAGTGAATATATCCTTTCTATCCTAAAGTTTCTTAAGTATAGGGATACATTATGAACCGAAACCATCAATTATGAAAACATATTTCAAATATAGATGTCTTGAGGTAACGTATAAGGAAAAAGCATGGCCCAATAAGAGTAAACATATCTAGAAAACTACATCAAATACTTACAAATGTATATAGATGAGGGTGGTTTTCAACTTAAAAAAAAAATAGGTTTAAACAAATGAAAGTAAATATCTTTTTCTAGAGAACAATGGGTTGTTACATTTATACAAGCCCACGAATAACCAAATATATACATAATACAAACAAATATATAGTCCATAAATAAGCCCACCTATGATTATTAATTGTAGCTACACAATATACAAATAGCCAAACAAGCAAACAAATATTTTACAATAACTATAAACAAAAACAAAAACAATTTTAGAAATAAAGAATAACAATAAAATTGTTGCTTTCCTTTTACTTTTTTAAAAATATAAAAAAATAGACAATAAATATTTATGATAATTATAAAATCACACAAATGGTCATTAAAAGTATAAAATATAAATCAAATTCTAACATCCACACGGACATAGGTCATTTGATACTACCCTTGTTTTTATATTACAATAAAAAATATAGAAAAACAATGAAACTACTAGCCTTCCTTTTACTTTTCTATATATATATATATATATATATATATATAATTACTTAAAATTAAGTTATTCCTACTCAAATGATGACATATATACATAAATATTATAAATAAAACAAATATACAATCTAAAGAAAACATACCATAAATATTTATGATAACTATAAAATCATACAAATGGTCATTAAAAACAAAGCAAATTTTAACATCAATGAGACCATAGGCCATTTGAGACTACACTTGTTTTACACACTATACGGTTATCTAACCATACTCCATTATTGAAACATGGTTTACAACCGTGCAACACTAGCAAGATTCAAACCTTGAGCCTCTATTCAAAGTTCCAAAATCTCCACCATACATTGAATAATTGCTAAAATACAACTAATTAAAACAATAAAATGGCTACCTTTCCATTCTTTTTCATTTGATCTATACATAAATATATAAATAAAATAAACAAACAAAAATCTTGATAAATATTTCATAATCAAAAGTAAATAGTCAAAATATGAAATGGATCAATACATGCACAATGGATAATTCTTACAATTAAGAAAACATACAAATAACCAAAAACATATACAAATAAATATTCAATATAAAATATAACAAGCACACATACAATGAACATTTGTTACAACTATCAAAACACAAATAATCAAACAACCAAATAAATATTTTATAATAGAAAGTAGTTTAAAAGATAGGCAAACAAATTAGTTATTTTTTAATTTTCTTTTCTACATCCTCTACAAACAAACACATACATGGAATTATTTTTTAATCATTTAAACATCACATAACCAAATGCATATGCAAACACCACAAGCAACTCGAGCATACAATGTGCAAACAAATATACACGGAAAATTATTGTTATAATTATTTAAATATGCAAACATCACAAACAAATACACTAAACAATTACTAGTTTTTTCTTTGTTTTTTATTTTTTATATCCATAAATAAATACATCATCTACAAAAGAAATATAAGAACAACTAACAATTGTTACAACTATGTAAACTTACAAATAACCAAGAACATACACCAATAAAAAAAAAATTTTTTTACAGTGAAATGACAAAGAGAATTGAGTCGGCTCAGGTTCATTTAAAAATTTTGACCCCCCCAACAAAGACCCAAGTTCAAGTTCAATTCACGGAAATGGTAGCCCCATGTGCCCTCACTTTTAAACCTCTTTAAAACTCTTTTCTTCCCTATTTCCTTTTCCTTTCTTTTCTTTTTTTTCTTCGTTTCTCTGTCTTTCCTCTTCTTCCTTCCTTTTTTCTTCGATCATTTTTTTTTTTTTTTGCGTTTTTTTATCTTGTTCGATTTTGCACGGACGGTTTTTTTTTTTCTTGGTTTTTTTTTTTTTTTTTTTTTTTTTTTTTTTTTTTTTCATTTTTTTTGCTGTACGGTTTCCTTCTTCTTTTTTCCATTTGTTTTATTTTTTGCATTTCGTTTTTATCAATGGGTGGGCTCAACTTGCCTATGGAGGACATTGTTTAGTCTAGTCCATTTCCTCTTGGAACATTTTAATAGGGCTTTCACCCTATTGTCGTATTTTCCTATTTTTTCTTTTTTTTTATAAGTTTTCAAGTGTATTTTTTTTTTTTGATTTTGTTGTTTTTGATTTTTTTTTTTTTTTTTAAAAAAAAATGTGAGGTTTCCTAGACAAAAAATGAATTTTATTAATATTGACTGTTTTGATCTTAAATTTACAATTTACAATTCTAATATCAAACAACATAGTAAGATTTATTTATTATTTACAAAAATTTTATAGATTTTTTATTTTCAAAAAATTAAATTTAATTTAGTATTATCTTCATAATAAATATTATTATTTTTTTAATTAAATTAATAATTTTATTTTTTAAATAATTAAGTATATAAAAAAAATTAAATAAAAAAAAAACATAAACACTTCTCTGTCTCTAAAAAGTACAGAACAATAAAAAACTGGGGAGAGTTGAGAGAAAAAGGGCCCCCCAATACCCCCCGAAAACATAATTTCTCCTTTTAAAAAAAAAAAAACATGCGAAAAGTTTTTTTATTTTGGATTTTAGCTCTTAATTGTTTGGTTATTTTAAACTCAGTTTTTTATTTTTTCATGTATTTTATTTTTAATTTTTATTTTGTTGGTTTCTTATATGGTGATTAAAATTTTTATTATTTATTTTTTATTTTTTGATGATTCACTTTAATTTATTTTTTATATGTAATTTTGTTTTTTTTGTTTTTTAATTTAAGTTTTTGAGTTGGCCTTCCAATTTGAAGATTCCTAAGATAAAAATAAGTAACATCATCAATTTTAAAATACCGTACTGTAAAACAAATAAAAACAAAGAATTTGATGACACTAACTTATTTTAATCTTTCTTTAAATCGACTTGACGACACTAACTTATTTTCAATGAACGAACGTATTACCAAAGTTACCATAATGATGTCTACGAATTGATATTTAAATCATTGAGAAGATATAAGGTCATATTTTCTTGATATTTTCACTCTATAATCATATCCTATTCATCATCATTGCTAGAAAAAAACCTAAAATTGAGAACTTTGAGAATATAGAGAAGCTATATCTTCATACAAGGATTTCTCTTTAAGCAGGTATCACTGATAGGTTGAATCCCTTTCTAAATTGCCTTATACCTCATATCATTCTCTTTCACATATCTTAAAGTCTCTCTCACATAAACCACATATATTCGAAGGATTGGCTTCATCCACATATGGATATGTATATAGGAAGCGTGGGTATATATAAGTATTCAATATATTGCACTAGTAGTATATTGAAAGGGGGACCATTTGAGAGTTATAAGAAACCCTCATCATGGTTGCACTAAAATTATTTCTTACAAATTCACAACTACTTAAAGGTTCAAAATTTAGACCTTGGAAAACTAAGTTACAAATTATCTTTAGCATTTTAAAACTTTGGCACATTGTCATCGATAAATTTATTCAACCTATAGAGTATGGCGATGCACAAGGACGATATATTGATATTTGATTATATTTAAAAAGGAAAAAAAAGATATATTGATTCGGATTTAAGATGCAGCAAGTACATGACGAAGAATAAAGTATGGTTTGACTCATTACAAGCTAAATATGGGAAACCAATAACCATTTTCAATGATAAAAACTATCATGGTAAAGGACTGGATGATATTTCTCTCAATATTCCAAGAGGCAAATACACAATTAAAAAGGTATTATATGTACCTAGATTTACAAACAACTTATTGTCTATACCAAAAGTTTTGGATTACAACATGATGGTCAAATTTCATGTTATTAATGGCAACAAGAAGTGTTTTATCACCAAACATGATACGATTGTGGCCACTAATTCCTACAAGAATGGTATGTTTACACTCAACGTCATATCCTTTTCTAATGTTTAATTGTAAACAACCATGATAGATGCTACTTCTCTTTGGTATCAAAGATATGGTTATTTAAGTTCTACATACTTACTCTAGATACATGGTGTTAGGCTTACCAAACATTTTTCCCACATTTCCAGTATGTTCAAGTTGTTTGGTAGGAAAGCAACATCAAGTAACTTTTAAGTTGAGCACTTAAAGAGCTAAAGGACCATTGGATGTGATACATATTGATCTATGCAGACCTATGCTAACTATTTAACATGCATTTGTTTCTTAGTAACTAGTCTCTTCTAGATAAATGAACTTAGTGTAGTGCAAATATTATTTAAGATTTCCTTATTGAGAACCTGGTATGGAAGTCACAAAATCATAACCAGCATTAGAAGCCTTTTAATATTTTTTGTCCACATACAAAAATTATCACTTCATGGTATTAAAATTAATGTATCTCTACTTTGATGGTAAAATTCATTGTTAGGATGTCTAGTATGTTAATATTCCAATATTCTTTTTTCAATTCCAAAGTATGGGTCATAAGTTAAGGCTTCCCTTTCTTGGATAGATAATAAGTGACTCCTATGGTGCAAGAAGATTTGAATAATTTGCAAATTGAATAAATTGATACTTGGATCTAAGCGGTAAAAAACAAATATCAGTCTTCTAGCTATAAAAGTTCTTTAATTTCTCAAGCCAACAAAGAAATTATTAGGATTTTCTCAAGTCTAGTGAAACCTTCTAGATTCCAACCCCAACAAGTCCCTAGAAATTCTCATAATCTTTGTTCTTATGAAAACACAAAGGCATAATAGTTCTAAGTTGTCGAATTGCTCTAGACTGTTCCTAGGTAGCCATAGGAAAAATCAAGAAGCCTTGTTTTGTTAGGGGAATATATGAACCCATTTAATGGTAGTGCTCTTTCCTCACTTAATAGGTTTAATGTATTGTAGGGTTATGATGAAGCTAAATATGTAGACAACAAAGGAGATGATATATATACACTTTCTAATACCCCTAAAGATTGCTAATAAACCAAATAAGTTGTCTCTCATGGAATGTTCTGGATCTTTCAAACCTAAATAAATAAGAATTATTAAGGATTTTGTGAAAAATAAATCTATTTCAATTATTTATTTTCAAGAAGTAAAAGTCATAAATAGTGAATACATTTTTTTCTCAAATCTCTTTGGAAAGACTTTATAGTGGTATTGACAAACCATCCTAAATATCATGATCGTGAACCATGGTGATGCATCCCTATCTTGCAGGTATGGTGGTCAATATAGGGTTGGACACCCTACCATAGGATGATTTGAGTTTAGATTTTTATTGATAACTTGTTGTTGGAAGTCCTTAATATTTATATTGTTATTGATTTGAGGAAAGAGTCGAGTTGTGGGAATGGCTTTGTAAACATTTCTAGATAACTCATGGCTAGTTTATGGGGATTTTAATATTAGATTTTGAAGATGTATATTAAAGGAAATGCAACCACAAGATGTGATATAAGTAAGATATGATAACTATATGATAATAGCTCTATAATATACATTAATATAATGATATAGACTTTTGCAATAACCTAGTAATATGATATTAATGAATACTCACGAAAATAGTACAATGTAATATAATGGAGGACTTGAACACTCCAAAAATTTTAATGAAGAACAACATTGTACCTACTCACTACTATAATCTAACTCTCCATGGCAATATTACCTCTCTCTCACTCTATACCTTAAAGTCCTATATATAGGAAGATATGTGCCTTGGCCTTTACTCTACCCATGACTCTTCATCTACCTATCCTATGACTCATGTACATGTGGACTACATGCACATTTACATCATTGCATATTCTAGCACTTGTGCATTTATTACTTGCTTGAAGTAACTACTCCAACCTTTCTCTAAAATAAACTCCTACTCTAGTTATGTACCCAAGGTGGTACATTGACATGTACCAAATAATGTAATATACTCTAACACCCCCCTGTATTACATTATTTGGGTATTGAAGACTTTTGTCTTCAATATGGATCTTTGTCTTTCTAATGTTCTTCATCTTGATTTGGTCCTTTGTATTATCTTTAGTTTACCTTACATTGTATCCCTCCTTGATTTTGTTACTATTCTTCTTCTTCTTCATTATTTAGATCCAATTTCTACACTTTTATAAGTGATAACACTATCACCTGATTCTTGCAAAAGTATTTCTTCTTTTCCTTTGTCCTTCTTATTACTATTCTTGATGTGTATAGAGGCTTCTAAACTAACATATAAAGCATCATAATAATATCTTGAGTTAGTAGAACTTGAAGTATCAATACTACATGAGGATTGAAATATATTTTCTAAGATGCATTCATCCATTATTATTTTCTCTTTAAGTAATTCAATCAATCCTTTTTGTTCTACATTCTCATCTTTGTAATATTTAAATGTAAGTAATGCCATGTATAATATACTACCAATGTCAAAAGGAATTTGAATATCAATATTTTTCATTATCAATTGCTTTAGTGAGTCGAGAATTTAGATAATATTCCAAGGTTTCAATATTTTCTTCTACAACTTCACTATGAATCACTTTTGAAGTAAGGTCTAAGTTTCCTTCGAACTTTATAAGTAAATTCTTGATTCCAATTTTCATGACACTTACCCTTTCCATTCTAATTGTCTTGTTCGTATCATTGTTTACTATGTTCTTTGAAGTTGACATCTTTCTTTCTTCTTAGTTTTAATAGACTATTGTCACTTGAAGACCTTATATCTCTCTATCTGAATTCTGGGCTGAATCAAATCTTGTAGTGTATGATTAATCAATAGAATTATTTTTGCTCTTGAGAATATTTTTGATAGAACCTTTGAAGTAGTCTACCTTATGACTCCCTAGTTTAGAGTATATGCTTAACCTTACTAAGAACTTTTCAATTTGACAAGTTTTGTAAAATATATTTTATCTAGCAAGTGTTTGAATGTACTATGAACCTTGATAGTATGCTTAGCTTTCCTAGATTGATTTGAATTCCTTTTATCTCCCTAATGTTCAACTTCACTTTCTTGCCTTACGTCTCCCTAATAATTAGTAAGTAGAAAGCTAAAGATAAATGATGATGCACTTTCAAGTTTTAATAAGGTTCTTTTCCTTCGAGACCTTTTAGTTGGATTAATATAAAATGTAATTTCCAACTTTCAAGCAATTATATTTTTGCTTATTTAATCCTTGAATTTTAATGGTTCAATTTTCTAAATTCCAAGAAACAAAATTTTGATGTAGTATTTCCTTATTTATCCCTAATTTGGAAATTTAGAAAGTAATAATATTTACAAACTAGTATTTCAAATTTTCCAATGTTGAAAACCTTGTAACTCTTAATTAATTATTTGCAAATATTTTAATGTTTAAATCTTATGAAATTTTGTAATATCTTTCAAGATATACTCCCTTTGCTTAAATTACCTTCTAATTCATTAAGGTTGGTTATTTAATGTAGTAATAAACTTCAACCTTATGTTAAGTACCTTATAACTCCTTATGGAAAGCAAATATTTAATTATGTAAACCTTTTACCTTCCTTGAAGTGTGTGTGTTGATTGGCCTCTGGCTTGGCTCTTCTATCTACGCTTTTTATGTTGCAATGATAGTCTCCTATGTATGATTGAGAGAATTTATTTCTCATGGGAACTTATGACAATATTCCTTCTCCTTAAATGTAGTTTGACTCTGCTCAACACTTGACTCCAATGCTTAATCTCTATGCTTCTAGACACTATGCTCCTCTTCAACTTGGGCACTTTAATATGCTTCATCCCTTCTTGGAACACTGGCCACGTGGTGCGTACATTGCTCAGTTGTGTAAATGGAGGTTATGTTCTTGATGAGAGTTAGTTTAGGTGCCTTCAATTATCTTATCCACCTTTGAGTGATGTGTAATTATTATTATTCCTCTAAATATTTAAATAAGACTTTAATTCTTAAGATAGGCATTACTTCTATCCAGGATGCTCTCTTCCTGCGCATGTGTTATGAAGAATATTTTAGCACCTTATTTTGTTGTGCTAAGTGGCACAAGATACCTTAACTTGAGATAGCAAATGATGCTCCTTTCTCTTACATGCAATTTATCCCTCAAAGTCTTCTACTTCCTCAATGATTCTTGCCAATGAATGCAAGTTGTTTGGTCTTGGCTTCAATATTGTTTCTCCAATGAATGGTGGCACTTCTCTTCCATGAAGTTGGCTCCATAAAATATGGTTCTAAGGTGGCAATGGTGGCTCTAACATTTCCCTCTTAGCTAATGGTTCTTCTCCAATCAATGGTAGTTCATGGGTGCTTCAATGCTATCCTCTTAGCTAGTGGTTTATCCAAGCTATTGCTTGGGTAATGTACTCTTTATTTATACCTTGATTTTTATGTTGCTTCTTTATGCTAGCATTATGTTATCCTTCTTGCTTTACGTAGATTTGCAATGGGTGCAATGTTACCTTACGTAGGTTCATGAATGTTGTAGATGACTTCACTTATGCTACTGTAGGTGCTCTTTTTATGAGTTTAATGGCATTAGATTTTGGTATCTTTAGACACCTTAAAACTTAGTTATTGAGCCCTTCATTGGCTCTATTTCTTTACTTTGTAGTTTGATCCTTAAACTTGATGATTCAACCTCTTTGTAGATATAATAACCTAGTTGTTATAGTGCCTTTGAGACACTCTATATTTTGTCCTTATTTTTTGTGTTGGACAAGAGAAATATGGTGCAATAATGTAAATAATTTTGCCTTGATTTGCACCATAATTATGAGATCTTTGGTCTCCTTTTAAATATTTCTATCTTCCTTGATGAGGTGGCTTCTTTGATCTACTCCTTGGTGGTAAAAGAATATTTAATGTTGCCTTCTCTACTAGACAACTCTCTCCTATATGTTTTTTTCTTGGTTAACTTTACAATAGTGAATCCAATCCTTTAATCATTGAACTAATATGACCTTTTGAATGGCTTAACTTTGCACTAATTTTTACCTTAACTTGAATACTTAATGCACCTTTAATAACTAGTATGATGCAATAGTAATTTCTAGTTATTTCTCCTCTTAATGAACTCTTAATCTATGCAACCTTCACTTAAAAGTAATATCTTCTTTGCTTCCAGTAAAATATAGGATGTTGATATTTTTCTTTCTCTTGAAATATATCTAACTCCTATTTTTGATGTGTAGGTTTTACCCTTATATCTAAAACCTGCACTCCCTTGAATTTTTTAATATATTATGCACTCCCTTGAAGTATTTAATACACAACCTTCTCCTTGCAACTTTTAAACTCTAATATGGTGCTTAATGAAACTTAAAAATAAACCAAGTAACTAAAGTTCAATAAATGAACCTTTTGCACCAATGTTGCTTACTTTAATGACCTCTATTTGATGATGAATAACTTGGTGATTTGAATCACCTAATTGTTATCTTATAATAGATGAAATCGTAGCTCTTTCTTGTTGTCCAAAAACAACTATCTAACCTACCAATTTACACCTTTGAAACCCTCTAACTTGCTGCTTGAAAATGTAGATTGGTGGTTTTAACTTTCCTTCAGGATGCTCTTTTTGAAATCTGAAATGAGGCTTTCCTAGCCTCTTCCTTTCTCCTTTCAAAATTCCTTAAGACCTCTTCTCTAGGGTCTTCAAATTTTGTAGCTTCTCTATTCTTCTCAATAAGATATTTTCTTCAATCTTCTACTTGGAAGTCTTGCAATGCGATCTCCCTCTTGGATCTCTGAAATTTATTGGTTTTAAAATTTGGAATAAGAATTTTTCTAGTCCTTCTCTATATTCAATATTCCAAAACTAGAAGTTCTTCAATGGGGCATCTTGTGGGTCTCTTCAGCTTCATAAGCTGATTTTTTCTCCTCCTTCAATCTGCAATCTATAGTCTTTGATCTTCAATGGAGATCATCAAACTCCAATCTTCTCCTAGACTATTATCTAGAGTATTTTCTTCTTCAATCCACAATAAGGCTCCTCTAGCCTTTTTCTCTCTTCTGTAATCTATAGATCTGCAACTCTAGTAATGGGACCTTTTCCTTAGGCCTCCAAATCTTTGATCTTTTGTTTGTTGCTTCAGCTACTGGATTGATTCCAAAGAATATATTCTTCCTAACTCTCTTGTAGGAATTTTTCCAACATTCTTTCAATATCTTTTTCTTACAACAAAGTATTAGAACTATAATGGAAGAAACTCTAAATATAAATATAATCAATCTTTACTAGTTGATTTATCAATCTAGTGGAATCAATGTTGAGTTCTAGTCTTCACGAGTTTTTCTACAATCGTATGGAAAGACTCCAATCAAATGTAATTTCTAAAAATTATGGAAATAAGATATCTAATATTCTCTCTCTATCTCTTTTGTGGATTTTTCTATTTCCTATCGATCTACCATGGCTCTGATATCACTGTTAGCTTTTGATGATGTATATTAAAGAAAATGCAACTATAAGATTTGAAATAAACAAGTTATGATAACTATATGATATTGGCTCTATAATATGCAAGAAAATAATGAGATGGAATTTTGTAATAACTCAGTAATATACCATTAATAAATACTTACAAAAATAGTACAATGCAATATAATGGAGGACTTGAACTCTCCAAAAAAATTAATGAAGAACTACATTGTACCTACTCACTACTATAATCTAACTCTCTATAGCAACATTATCTCTCTCACTATGTACCTTAAAGTTCTATATATAGAAATATATGTGCCTTGGCCTTTACTCTACCCATGACTCTTCATCTACCTATTCTATGACTCATGTACATGTGGACTACATGTACATTTACATCATTGCACATTCTAAGACTTGTGTATTTATTACTTGCTTTAAGTAACTACTCCAACCTTAATATAAAGTAAACTCCTACTCTAGTTATGTACCCAAGGTGGTACATTGACATGTACCAAATAATATAATATACTCTAACATTTAACATGGTGGATAACTAAAAAAGAGTGGGTCTTATCTCAATGAGGCTAATAAAGAGGGAATGTGAAGCTTACACACTCTTCCAAAATGTATTCATATTATCTAACCTAAATAAATTTAGAAGATAAGAATTCAAAGGAATATGATATACATGGTCTAATCATAGGGCATATCATAAACACACCCTCAAATGATTAGATAGGGCCATGATCTCTTACAACTTATACTTATTTTAAGTAAGGTAATTCCTAGTTGATTCAAGCTATGCCAAACCCTAGTAGTTTAGGCCACCATCCTATACTATTTATCTATACTTAGGAGCATGATAATAAAAGGGATGTTAACTCTAGGTATTAGTAGTATAAAGTATCTATGGCTCTTTCTATTTAGGCCTAAATTTTCTTTAGGGTAGATTGTCTAGTTGTAAAGATACATAACCCAAGAAACTTTATTTCATAGTACATTTTACAAGCAAATTACCTAGGCTAGGAGAGATAGGTTGGTAATAACTAGAGAAAGCCTCAAAGGGTTTCTTATTGAGCTTTAGGAGAATCTCTATGATGAAATATTATAGAAGGTTGTAGACACGAAAAATTGACCCATAAAAATGAGTCATTTTCCCCTTAGAATACCTAAGTAGTCCCTCAAAGTTGCTAAGTGTAAGTTTGGCCTTCTTGCCCATTCTTTTATTTGTTTTTTCACCTAGTCTTGTTGAATTCACGGTCGTCCCAAGATGGGGCAAGAATTCAATAATTTAAAGGTTTTTCTCTTGAAAAGCCCAATTTTTTTGCCAACCTTTGTGATGTCGGCTATTGGCCAAGGTTATTTATTATTTTCCTATCTAAAACCCTTCCAAATCTCCTATAAATAGAAGGATTGGACTCATTTTTTCTCCTTATGGCTAAGTGAAATTTATAACTTTTGGAATCATCATATGCATGCTCTCAAGATTTGATATTTTTGGAATGTTCTGGTGCTCTACCTTTGGTGCATTTTTATAATTTGTTGTTAAGGATGAGCAAGTGGAAAATCTTTAACGATATATTGAGCACATCATTTGTGTTTTAAGTAAAATAGGTCTTCCACTTTAGTTTATACCTCTACTCTTGCTTCTTCTATGGGATTTATCAAGTTTTATCTTTGCATTTACTAGCTTTTAGATCATCAATCCTTAGTGTTAAATTACATTTTGCTTTTTAATATTATATCTTAAGTACTCTTGTATGAATTTGTGCCCTACCCTTATGACACATAAATTTGGTGAAACCATTGGTTTCGTCATATTTTCTTTGATTTCAAATTCACGCTTACTAATTATAGAGCATGAATTCAATCATAATACCTTGGGGGAAATTCCTCCTCCCAAAACCCTAGGTTCTCATTTGCATATTTATTTTCCATTGCATTCATCTTGCTTGCACTCCACTTTCACTATTTCATGTTTTTATATCTCATTTTACTCATTCCTAAAGGTCAATAATCATTTTCATTTTCAAACAGTCAACTAAAAGGACCAAGGGGACTTGATTTTTATACCTCCAAGCTTAGTCACATAGCAGCCTAAGCAATCCCCCAAACAATTATAATTTTTTCTAAGATTTTGAAGCTATTTTGTAGGCTTGACTGAAATTGTAGTTGTTGATTTACAGGGTATGAATTTAGCTATGATAACCCACTAGATCAAGTAAGTGCTCTAATAGATCTATTAAGTTGTTTGGCGTGTTTTTATATCCATTTTTGTTCATTTATTGATTTAAAACATAATAAAAGAAGAAATTTTGATTTTCTTTCTAGGCATAAAAAATGAAAAAGCATATAGTTTGCATCTAGGCTAATTCTTTTTGTGCATTCTCTTGAAACCTTGATAAAAAGAAAATATTTACTTTCTTGTAAATTTAGGAAATAGTCTTCATTAGAATAAGGAACTTGTTTTTTGTTAGAGTATATTATAGTATTTGGTACATGTCAATGTACCACCTTGGGTACATAACTAGAGTAGGAGTTTAATTTAGAGTAAAGTTAAGTAGTTACTTCTAACAATGTAATAAATGCACAAGTGTCAATGTGCAATGATGTAAATGTACAAGGAGTCCACTTGTACATAAGTCATAGGAAAGGTAGATGAAGAGTCATAGGTAGAGTAAGGCCCAAGGAACTTATCATCCTATATATAGGTCTTATTGAGAGTGAATAGAGAGTGTTAGATAGTATAGAGAGTGAGTAGTATAGAATAGTAGTATGGGTACAATGTAGCCATTTCAAATCAATTTATGGAGTGTTCATGTCCTCCATTATACTGCATTGTACTATTTATCATGAGTATTCATTAATAGCATATTTTTGAGTTATTGTAGAAGTTCCTCTTATCATTTTCCTATAGATTATAGTTCTATTATCATAAATATATCATAGCTTGCTTATTTTACATCTTATGGTTGTTTTCCCTTTACTACCATCATCATCAAAAGCTAATAGTGGTATTAGAGCCACGGTAGATCGATAGGATATAGTGAAAGATCCATAAGAGAGATTGAGAGTATATAGAAAATATCATTTTTAGAAATTTTGAGATTGCATTTGGTTAGAGTCTTTCCATAGGGTTGCAAAAAAACTCATGAAGACTAGGACTCAACATTGATTCCACTAGATTGATAAATTAACTAGTGAAGATTGATTATCTCTAGATATTAAAGTTTCTTTCATTACAATCCTAATACTTTGTTGCAAGAAAAAGAGATTCAAAGAAAGTTGGAAAGCTTCCTACAAAAGAGCTAGGAAGAATATCTTCTTTAGAATTAATCTAGCACCATAAGCAACAAACAAAAGAGTGAAGATTTAGAGGTCTGTAGAAAAGGTCACATTGCTAGAGATTGCAAACATGTAGAGTGTAGAAGAAGAAAAGGCCACAGGAGTCTTATTCAAGGGACAAGAGATATTAGAGAAGAGTCCAGGAGAATATTGGAGGTTGGTGATCTTCATTGAATATTGTAGATAGTAGATTGAATATCTCATCCTGAAGAAGTTAAAGAGACCCACAAAAGGTACCATTGAAGAACTTCTAGTTTTGGAAGAGATAGAGAAGGACTAGCAAAAATCCTATTCTTGAAGTAGTAGATATTAGAGATCCGAGAGGGAGATCTCATTGTCAAACTTCCAAAATAGAAGGTTGAATAAAAGGTCTTATTGGGAATACCAGAGAAGCTTTGAGAGTGAAGACCCTAGAGAAGAGGTCTCAAGGAGAAATAAGGAGAAGGCTTGGTGAGCCTCATTGAAGGAGATTCAAAGAAGTCCATTGAAGGAGTTCCTAGAAGAAATCATTGGAGAAATTTACTACCAAGGAGAAGTTATTGATAGTAAAGAACTTGGAATAATTATCGTCATCCAACAACAAGCCCAAGAGAGAAGGATTTTTAGAGGAGACTAGTGAAGACCTCAAGACTTTCATATTCTTGAGAAGAAGGTCTAAATTGAAATTAGGATTTGACAAGGAGGTTGAAGGAGAAAGGAGATAGAGAAGCCACCAAATCAAATAGATTTAAGGATTGCCATTGAAATATTGAAGGTTATTTTGGAGATAGGGGTTTATTGTTTTTACAATAGAATATTGAAGGGTTCTTGAGAGAAAATCTTAGCTACAATTTGGACGAGTTCCCTACCAAATTTTTGAGATTCAAGGACAACATTTTAGTGGATATATTGACTGCTTTGTAATATTGAATTTTTAGATTTGAGGATAGTAATAAAGTAGCAAAGTGGATAACATCAATAGCTACTAAGTTTCATATTTCCAGGATACATCTTGAAGGAGAGTTGAAGCCACAAAACTATAGATTTAAGCAGTAAGTTAGAGTTACAAAGCTGCGAATTGGTGAGTTAGAGAATTTTTTTGAAAAACCAAGAAGAGCTACAAGTACATCCAATAAAGGGAAATAATTTTGTGAATCAAATCACCAAGGCATCCATCATCTACATATTAATAAGGTAAGCAACTTTGGTACAAAATGTTGGACATTTTGAGTCCTCTAAGTCAGAGTTATCATTGATGTCACCTGATAGAGTTATCACTCATCTCAAGGAATTTGACAAGAAATAAAGTCACCCAAGTCATCCAGGAAAAAGCTTCATCAGTTCAAAAGTGAAAGGAAAAAGGCTCCATAATATTTTAATATTATTGGGAGCATAGGTTAAATGATTGGTTTATAAAAACCCAAGATGGGTTATTGCAAAAGTTAAAAAGGACATTTAATAATTATTTATAAATCATTTAAATTCATAAGGAATTTAAATTTTATAAATAATACCAAGGTTGGGCATTAAGACAAGGTTCTAAGGTTTTATTAAACCTAAGGTTGGCTCTTTAAGACAAAGTTCTAAGGTTGATTTTAATTTATAATATTTAAATTTTATTAAAATTAAATTTATTATAAATTAAATCACGTCGACGTAGAATTCATTCAAAGCTTCGACGTGATGCTAAGAAAGGCAAAAGGCGTTATATAAATGCTAAACAAATTCATTTACCAAGTATCCCTTGCTATTATTTTCGAAGTGCATGTGAAAGAGATTTATGTTTCGAAAGCCTTACAAGTTTCATGAAGGTTAAATTTGTGAAGATTCGAAAGCCCTAAGCGCAAAGTCCAGCGTGGCATAGTGGTATGTTGGCTCGGTGCTAAGGAGGAGGTTCTGAGTTCGATTCCCGTGAGGTCTTTTTTTTGGATTGCAAGGAAGAAGCGCTCTACGTGCTTGTTATTTTTCGGAGGTTTGTTGTTCAAAGATATTGCATGGTGGACGTGCCCTTTTAGACATGTCACGATGCATGGCCCAACGATGGCTTGGCTGTGGCTAAGACGTTGGGAAGAAAACAATCAGGGGATCGAATCCCGTTGAGGGCAAGGCAAGTAAATTTAATTTTTGTTTAATATTTTATTTTCTGCCAAGGTTGCCTAAGGAAAAATAAGGTTATGGTATGCCCCAAGAAAGATTTTTGTTGATTTTCTTTGTGGAAGTATATCATATTATATATCATTGGAAATCTATTTTCGAGAGCTACTTGTTTAGATTGATTTGAGGGAGAAATAAGGTGTGTGCAAGAAGATATTTTTGGTTTTATCAAGGAGTTCCAAAAGTAAGTTTGATTCATTCTTTTGAGGGATTATTTATTGCATAAGAGGGTTTGGTGCATTTTTATTGAGTAGGAGTAATAAGGTGTTATTGAGATATTATTTTTATTATTGTGTTATTACTCATGACCTCTAACCCTTGTTGAGATTAGAAAAAGAAAGTGTGTTGAGTGTGGCAGATTTAGTGGACAACTCATAAGGCATTAAAAAGGTATGGGCAATATTCTTCATTGACTTATGTGGGTGATTGATTTATTTTCCATTGCATTCATCTTGCTTGCACCCCACTTTCACTATTTCATGTTTTTATATCTCATTTTACTCATTCCTAAAGGTCAATAATCATTTTCATTTTCAAAAAGTAAACTAAAAGGACCAAGGGGACTTGATTTTTATACCTCCAAGCTTAGTCACATAGCAGCCTAAGCAAGCCACCAAAAAATTATAATTTTTTCTAAGATTTTGAAGGTATTTTGTAGGCTTGACTAAAATTGTAGTTGTTGATTTACAGGGCATGAATTTAGTTAGGATCAACCACTGGATCAAGTAAGTGCTCTAATAGATCTATTAAGTTGTTTTTTGTGTGTTTATATCCATTTTTGTTCATTTATAAATTTAAAAAATTAAAAGAGAAAATTTTGATTTTGTTTCTAGGCATCAAAAGTGAAAAAGCATATAGTTTGCATCTAGGCTAATTCTTTTCGTGCATTCTCTTGAACCCTTTATAAAAAGAAAATATTTACTTTCTTGTAAATTTAGGAAATAGTCTTCATTAGAATAAAGAACTTGTTTTCTGTTAGATTATATTACAGTATTTGGTACATGTCAATGTACCACCTTGGTTACATAACTAGAGTGGGAGTTTACTTTAGAGTAAAGTTAAGTAGTTACTTCTAACAATGTAATAAATGCACAAGTGTCAATGTGCAATGATGTAAATGTACAAGGAGTCCACATGTACATAAGTCATAGGAAAGGTAAATGAAGAGTCATAGGTAGAGTAAGGCCCAAGGAACTTATCATCCTATATATAGGTCTTATTGAGAGTGAATAGAGAGTGTTAGATAGTATAGAGAGTGAGTAGTATAGAATAGTAGTATGGGTACAATGTAGCCATTTCAAATCAATTTATGGAGTGTTCATGTCCTCCATTATACTGCATTGTACTATTTATCATGAGTATTCATTAATAGCATATTTTTGAGTTATTGTAGAAGTTTCTCTTATCATTTTACTACAGATTATAATTCTATTATCATAAATATATCATAGCTTGCTTATTTTACATCTTACGGTTGTTTTTGCTTTACTACCATTATCATCAAAAGCTAATAGTGGTATTAGATCCACGGTAGATCAATAGGATCTAGTGAAAGATCCACAAGAGATATTGAGAGTATATAGCAAATCTCATTTTTAGAAATTTTGAGATTGCATTTGGTTAGAGTCTTTCCATAGCGTTGCAAAAAAACTCATGAAGACTAGGACTCAACACTGATTCCACTAGATTGACAAATTAACTAGTGAATATTGATTTTCTCTAGATATTAAAGTTTATTCCATTACAGTCCTAATACTTTGTTGCAATAAAAAAATATTCAAAGAAATTTGGAAAGCTTCCTACAAAAGAGCTAGGAAGAATATCTTCTTTATAATTAATCTAGCACCATAAGAAACAAACAAAAGAGTGAAGATTTAGAGGCCTATAGAAAAGGTCACATTGCTAGAGATTGCAAACATGTAGAGTGTAGAAGAAGAAAAGGCCACAGGAGTCTTATTCAAGGGACAAGAGATACTAGAGAAGAGTCCAGGAGAATATTGGAGGTTGGTGATCTTCATTGAATATTGTAGATAGTAGATTGAATATATCATCCTGAAGAAGTTAAAGAGACCCACAAAAGGTACCATTGAAGAACTTCTAGTTTTGGAAGAGATAGAGAAGGACTAGCAAAGATCCTATTCTTGAAGTATTACATATTAGATATCCGAGAGGGAGAAATCATTGGAGAAATTTACTACCAAGGAGAATTTCTTGATAGTAAAGAACTTGGAACAATTATCGCCATCCAACAACAATCCCAAGAGAGAAGGATTTTTAGAGGAGACTAGTGAAGACCTCAAGACTTTCATATTCTTGAGAATAAGGTCTAAATTGAAGTTAGAATTTGACAAGGAGGTTGAAGGAGAAAGGAGACAGAGAAGCCACCAAATCAAATAGATTTAAGGATTGACATTAAAGGCTTGAAGGTTATTTTGGAGATAGGGGTTTATTGTTTTTACAATAGAATATTGAAGGGTTCTTGAGAGAAATTCTTGGCTACAATTTGGAGGAGTTCCCTACCATTTTTTGAGATTCAAGGACAACATTTTAGTGGAGAGATTGACTGCTTTGCAATCTTAAATTTTTATATTTGAGGATAGTAATAAAGTAGCAAAGTGGATAACATCAATAGCTACTAAGTTTCATATTTCCACTAAGTTTTATATTTCCATGATATATCTTGAAGGAGAGTTGAATCCACCAAACTATAGATTTAAGCAGTAAGTTAGAGTTACAAAGCTTCAAATTGGTGAGTTAGAGAATTTTTTTGAAAAACGAAGAAGAGTTACAAGTACATCCAATAAAGGGCAACAATTTGGTGAATCAAATCACCAAGACATCCATCATCTACAGACCAATAAGGTAAGCAACTTTGGTGCAAAATATTCATTAGTTGAACTTTAGTTATTCAGTTCATTATTAAGTTTAGTTAAGCACCATATTCGAGTTTAAAAGTTGCATAGAGAAGGTTGCATATTAAATTCTTCAAGGGAGTGCATAAGTTAGTTTCTTATAAGATAATACCCGCACATTAAAAATAGAAGTTAGATATATTTCGAGAGAAAGAAAAATATCAACTTTTTATTATCCATTGGAAGCAAGAAGACAATATTCATAAGTGCAAGTTGCATAGATTATAGTGCATATTTAAAGTTCCTTTTAAGGGTTCATTTACATGAGTAATAAGGAGAGATTACTATTGCACTATACTAGTCATAAAAGGTGCACTAAAGATTTTAGTTAAAGTGAATATTATTGCAAAGTTAAACCTTTCAAAAGGAATACAAGTTGCATGATTAATAGCTTGGATTCGTTATTACTAAGTTAACCAAGCAATTGAAAGAGTTTTCTAGTAAGGAGGGCAACATCAAATCTTAGTTTGCTATCAAGGAGTAGAACAAGTAGTTGCCTCATCAAAGAAGAAAGAAAGCATGTAAAAGGAGATTTAAAGATCTCAAATATAGGTGCAAATTTAAAGTATTATATTCTAACTATTGCAAAGATGATTGCATTATATTCTTGAACCATTATCTCCTTGTCCTACACAGCATAATAGGACAAATCTAAAGTGTCACAAAGACACTACAATAGCCTTCAAGAAACATCTACTAAGTGGCCATCTTACTAGAGTAAAGGAGTAAATTTCAAGTAGGGAAGAGAGCCAATGAAAGGTTCACATTAGCCAAGGCTCATGGTGTCTAAATACACCAACGTTCAATATCAAATCTAGCATCTATGACAACATCAACCTACAACATAGAAAGGGTCTACATAAGGGGAATATCATCCTTTGCACTCAAAATAAAAGCATAGCGCGCTAAGGACAACACATTGCAAGTATAAAGTAACAAGATATTAGGTGAAAAATAAATATGCATTACCAAAGCTCCAACTTGGATGAATCACCAATCGATAAATGCACTATAGAACCTCCATTGTAGCACTTGAGAACCACCTCGGCTAGAGCTAGCCTCATAGCATCACCATTCACTTGGAAATAAAGCATTAAAGACAAGATACAAGATGGAATTTACTGGCAAGAAATAGACGTGGAATAAGAGGTGTTAAGGAATCCTTACATGCATGAGATTGAAGCGCCACTTACAATTTATAACCAGGGTAACTTGTACCACTTGGCACATTCAAACAAGACACTCATACATTCTTTCTAATGCCTATATAGGAAATAAGTGCTCAAAATAGGAATCGCACCTATATTGAAGCATTGAAGATATATTTCAAATGTTACAAGGCATATTTGTTATTGCATACTATTAAGGAGGAATTGAGCATTAGAGGCATCTAAATAACACTCATCAATATCATAATAGTCACTCACTACATGAGTAATGTATATGCCACTTATCCATAACATCAAGAAGAGATAAAGGACCTATTAAGATGGCCAAGCCAAAGATGAGTGTAGAGAGAATTCAAGGCACAATTGAGAGAGAATTCAAGGCACGATTGAGTGAGAATTCAAGGCATGTAGTCAAATATTAGAATAGGTTGAGTCAAAGGTGCATGAAAGACTGATATAGGAGATGTCTAGCTAACTCGCTTCCATCACTTTCATAAATTCACTATAGAGGAAATACAGTGCTCACAATCAATGACATACAACACCCACAATCAAAGAGATACAATGTCATTTATATCACACATTCAACCTTATAAAGGTAAAGCCTTTCTTAGATTAAATTTACTTTCATTAAGGAGTGATAAGGTATATAACATAAGGTTAAGTAACCTTAGTAAATTTTAAAGCAAATTAAAGGAGTTTATATCCTTAAATTGTATTTCAAATCACTTTAGTTGAAATGCAAGTATTTTAATATTTGCAATTAATATCATAGGAGATATAAGAGTTTCTACTTGAAAAATGAAAACACTATTATATTGCAAATATTATCAATTTCTAAAATTCCAAATTAGGGAGTTATGAGGAGTGCTACGTCAAGCCTTATTTAATTAAAATTTAGAAAATTGAATCATTGAAATTTAAGGATAGAGAAGCAAAATCATTGCTAGCTAAAAGAGTTGGAATTTATTGCTTATACTTGTCTCATAGTCATATTAAAGAGACAAAAAGAATCTAACCACAAAGAACTCCATCAAATTAGTGCATACTCAATAGGATAAATAAGGTGAAATAGGATTTGATTACCCCTTTAAAGTTTAGGGTTTAGGGTTTAGTGTAACTTCATACCCCTTTAGGGTTTAGGGTTTAAGGTTTAGGGTAATTTCATACCCCTAACTTCATACACCTTTAGGGTTTAGGGTTTAGAGTAACTTCATACCCCTTTAGGGTTTAGGGTTTAAGGTTTAGGGTTTAGGGTAACTTTATACCCCTTAATTCATACCTATTTAGAGTTTAGGGTTTAGGGTTTAGGTTAACTTCAATACCCCTCTAGGGTTTAGGGTTTAGGCTAACTTCATATCCCTAATGTCATACCCCTTTAGGGTTTAGGTTTAGGATGTAGGGTAAATTTATACCCCTAACTTCATATCCCTTTAGGGTTTAGGGTAACTTCATACCCCTAACTTCAAACCCCTTTAGGGTTTAGAGTTTAAGGTAAATTCATACCCCTAACTTCATACCGATTAGGGTTTAGAGTAACTTCATACCCCTTTAGAAATTAGGGTTTAGAGTAACATCATATGCCTAACTTCATACCCCTTTAGGATTTAGGGTTTAGTGTTTAGGGTAAATTCATACCTCTAACTTCATAGCTCTTTAGGGTTTAGGGTTTAGGATAACTTTATACCCCTACCTTCATACCCTTTTAGGGTTTATGGTTTAGGGTAAATTCATACCCCTTTAGAGTTTAAGGTTTAGGGTAACTTCATAACCCTTTAGGGTTTAGGGTTTAGGATAACTTCATACCCCTAACTTCTTACCCCTTTAGGATTTAGGGTTTAGGGTTTAGTGTAACTTCATACCCCTAACTTCAAACCCCTTTAGGATTTAGTGTTTAGGTTTTATGGTTAGGGTAATTTCAAACCCCTAACTTCATAACCCTTTAGGCTTTAGGGTTTAAAGTAACTTCATACCCCTTTAGGGTTTAGGGTTTAGGGTAACTGTATACCCCTTAATTCATACCTCTTTAGAGTTTAGGGTTTAGGTTTTAGTGTTTAAGGTAACTTCATAACACTAACTTCATACTCCTTTAGGGTTTAGGGTTTGGATTTTAGGGTTTAGGGATTAGAATAACTTCATACCCCTTTAGGGTTTAGGTTTTAGGCTAACTTCATATCCCTAACTTCATACCCCTTTAGGGTTTAGGGTAACTTCATACCCCTTCAGGGTTTAGGGTTTAGGGTAACTTCATACCCATTTAGGGTTTAGGGTTTAGGGTAACTTCATACCCCTAACTTCAAACCCCTTTAGGGTTTAGGGTTTAAGGTAACTTCATACCCCTAACTTCATACCCTTTTAGGGATTAGAGTTTAGGGTAACTTCATACTGCTAAATTTATACCCCTTTAGGGTTTAGGGTTTAGGGTTTAGGGTAACTTCATATGCCTAACTTCATACCCCTTTAGGTTTTAGGGTTTAGGGTAACTTTATACCCTTAACTTCATACCCCTTTAGGGTTTAGGGTAACTTCATACCCCTAACTTCAAACCCCTTTAGGGTTTAGGTTTTAGGATTTAGGGTAACTTCATACCTCTAACTTCATATCCCTTTAGGGTTTAGGGTTTAGGATAACTTCATACCCCTTTAGGGTTTAGGGTTTAAAGTAACTTCATACTCCTTTAGGGTTTAGTATTTAGTGTTTTGGGTTTAGGGTTTAGGGTAAGTGCATACCTCTAACTTCATACCCTTTAGGTTTTAGTGTTTAGGGTTTATGGTAACTTCATACCACTAACATCACAGCCCTTAAGGGTTTAGGGTTTAGGGTTAAGGGTAACTTCATACCCCTTTAGGGTTAAGGGTAACTTCATACCCCTTTAGGGTTTAGGGTTTAGGGTAACCTCATAACCCTAACTTCATACCCCCTAGGGTTTAGGGTTTAAGATTTAGTATTTAGGGTAACTTCATACCCCTTTAGGGTTTAGAATTTAGGATAACTTCATACCCCTTTAGGCTTTAGGCTTTAGTGTAACTTCATACTCCTAACTTCAAACCCATTTAGGTTTTAGGATTTAGGGTAATTTCATACCTCTAACTTCATACCCCTTTAGGGTTTAGGGTTTAGAGTAACTTCATACCCCTTAAGGATTTACGGTTTAAGGTTTAAAGTTTAGGATAACTTTATCTCTCTTTAGAGTTTAGGGTTTAGGGCTTAGGGTAACTTCATACCCCTAACTCCATACCCCTTTAGGGTTTAGAGTTTAAAGTTTAGGCTAACTTCATATCCCTTTAGGGTTTAGGTTTAGGGTTTAGGGTAACTTTATACCCCTAACTTCATATCCCTTTAGGGTTTAAGGTTTAGGGTAACTTCATACCCCTAACTTCAAATCCTTTTAGGGTTTAAGGTTTAGGGTAACTTCATACCCCTTTAGGGTTTAGGGTAATTTCATACCCCTTTAGAGATTAGAGTTTAGGGTAACTTCATATGCCTAAGTACATACCCTTTAGGTTTTAGGGTTTAATATTTAGAGTTTAGGGTTTATTGTTTAGGGTAATTTCATACCACTAACTTCATAGCCCTTAAGGGTTTAGGGTTTAGGGTAACTTCATACCCCTTTAGGGTTAAAGGTTTAGGGTTTAGGGTAACTTCATACCCCTTTAGGATTTAGGGTTTAGGGTAACCTCATAACCCTAACTTCATACCCCCTAGGGTTTAGGGTTTAAGATTTAGGGTTTAGGGTAACTTCATACCCCTTTAGGGTTTAGAATTTAGGATAACTTTATACCCATTTAGGCTTTAGGCTTTAGGCTTTAGTGTAACTTCATACCCCTAACTTCAAACCCCTTTAGCGTTTAGAGCTTAGGATTTAGGGTAATTTCATACCTCTAACTTCATACCTCTTTAGGGTTTAGGGTTTAAAGTAACTTCATACCCATTTAGGGTTTAGGGTTTAAGGTTTACAGTTTAAGATAACTTTATATCTCTTTAGATTTTAGGGTTTAGGGTTTAGGGTAACTTCATACCCCTAACTCCATACCCCTTTAGGGTTTAGGGTTTAAAGTTTAGGCTAACTTCGTATCTCTAACTTAATATCTCTTTAGGGTTTAGGTTTAGGGTTTAGGGTAACTTTATACCCCCTAACTTCATATCCCTTTAGGGTTTAAGGTTTAGGGTAACTTCATACCCCTAACTTCAAATTATTTTAGGGTTTAGGGTTTAAGGTAACTTCATACCCCTAACTACATACCCCTTTAGGGATTAGGGTAACTTCACACCCCTTTAGGGTTTAGATTTTAGGGTAACTTCATATGCCTAAGTTCATACCCTTTAGGGTTTAGGGTTAAGTATTTAGGGTTTAAGGTTTACTGTTTAGGGTAACTTCATACCTCTAACTTCATACCCTTGTAGGGTTTAGAGTTTAGGGTTTAGGGTAACTTTAAACCCCTAACTTCATACCCTTTTAGGGTTTAGGGTAACTTCATACCCCTTTAGGGTTTAGAATTTAGGGTTTAAGGTAACTTCATACCCCTAACTTCATACACTTTAGGGTTTAGGGTAACTTCATACCCCTTTAGGGTTTAGGGTTTAGTATTTAGGGTAACTTCATACCTCTAACTTCATACCCCTTTACGGTTTAGGGTTTAGGGTAACTTCATACACCTTTAGGGTTTAGGATCTAGCTAACTTCATACCCTTTAGGGTTTAGGGTTTGGGTTAACGTCATACCCATTTAGGGTTTAGGGTAACTTAATACCCCTACCTTCATATCCCTTTAGGGTTTAGGGTAACTTCATAACCCTAACTTCATACCCCTTTAGGATTTAGGGTTTAGGTAACTTTATACCCCTTTAGAGTTTAGGGTTTACGATTTAGGGTAACTTCATACCTCTAAATTCATGCCCCTTTAGGTTTTAGGGTTTAGGGTAACTTTATACCCCTAACTTCATATCCCTTTATGGTTTAGGGTAACTTCATACCCCTAAGTTCAAACCCCTTTAGGGTTTAGGGTAACTTCACACCCCTAACTTCAAACCCCTTTAGAGTTTACGGTTTAAGGTTTAGGTTTTAGGATTTAGGGTAACTTCATACCTCTAACTTCATACCCCTAATTTCATACCCCTTTAGGGTTTAGGGTTTAGGGTAACTTCATACCCCTAACTTCATACTCCTTTAGGGTTTAGTATTTAGTGTTTAGGGTTTAGGGTAAGTTCATACCCCTAACTTCATACCCCTTTAGGGTTTAGTGTTTAGGGTTTAGGGTAACTTCATACCACTAACTTCATAGCCCTTAAGGGTTTAGCGTTTAGGGAAACTTCATACCCCTTTAGGGTTAAGGGTTTAGGGTAACTTCATAACCCTAACTTCACACCCCCTAGGGTTTAGGTTTTAAGATTTAGGATTTATGGTAACTTCATACCCCTTTAGGGTTTAGGATTTAGGATAACTTCATACCCCTTTAGGGTTTAGGATTTAGGCTTTAGTGTAACTTCATACCCCTAACTTCAAACATCTTTACGATTTAGGGTTTAGGATTTAGGGTAATTTCATACCTCTAACTTCATACCCCTTTAGGGTTTATGGTTTATAGTAACTTCATACCCCTTTAGGGTTTAGGGTTTAGTATAACTTTATACCCCTCTAGAGTTTAAGGTTTAGGTTTTAGGGTTTAGGGTAACTTCATACCCTTAAGTCCATACCCCTTTAGGATTTAGGGTAACTTCATACCCCTAACTTCATACCCCTTTAGAGTTTAGGGTTTAAGGATTGTGGTTTAGGATAACTTTATACCCCTTTAGAGTTTAGGGTTTAGGGTAACTTAATACCTCAAACTCCATACCCCTTTAGGATTTAGGGTTTAAATTTTAGGCTAACTTAATATCCCTAACTTCATATCCCTTTAGGGTTTAGGTTTAGGGTTTAGGGTAACTTTATACCCTTAACTTCATATCCCTTTAGGGTTTAGGGTTTAGGGTTTAGGGTAACTTCATACCCCTAACTTCAAATCCCTTTAGGGTTTATGATTTAAGGTAACTTCATACCCCTAACTTCATACCCTTTAGGGTAACTTCATACCCCTTTAGGGATTAGAGTTTAGGGTAACTTCATATGCCTAAGTTCATACCTCTTTAGGGTTTAGGGTTTAGGGTTTAGTTTTTAGGTTAACTTCATACCCCTTTAGGGTTTAGAGTTTAGGTTTTAGGGTAATTTTATACCCCTAACTTCATACCCTTTTAGGGTTTAGGGTTTAAGGTTTAGGGTAACTTGATACCCCTATAGGGTTTAGGGTAACTTCATACCCCTAACATCATACACTTTAGGGTTTAGGATTTAGGATTTAGGGTAACTTCATATGCCTAACTTCATACCCCTTTAGAGTTTAGGGTTTAGTATTTATGGTTTAGTGTTTAGGGTAACTTCATACCTCTAACTTCATACCCCTTTAGGGTTTAGGGTTTAGGGTTTCGGATTTAGGGTAACTTCATATCCCTTTAGGGTTTAGGTAACTTCATACCCTTAACTTCATACCATTTAGGGTTTGGCTTCATACCCCTTTAGGGTTTAGGGTAACTTCATACCCCTACCTTCATATCCCTTTAGGGTTTAGGGTTTAGTGTTGAGGGTAACTTCATAACCCTAACTTCATACCCCTTTAGGATTTAGGGTTTAGGTTTTGGGTAACTTCATACCCCTTTAGAGTTTAGGGTTTAAAGATTAGGGTAACTTCATACCCCTTTAGGTTTTAGAGTTTAGGGTTTAGGGTAACTTCATACCCCTAACTTCATACCCCTTTAGGGTTTAGGGTAACTTCATACCCCTAACTTCAAACCCCTTTAGGGTTTATGATTTAGGGTTTAGGTTTTAGGATTTAGGGTAACTTCATACCTCTAACTTCATACCCCTTTAGGGTTTAAGGTAACTTCACACCCCTAACTCCATACTCTTTTAGGGTTTAGGGTTTAGGGTTTAGTATTTAGTGTTTAGGGTTTAGGGTAAGTTCGTACCCCTAACATCATACCCCTTGAGGGTTAAGGGTTTAGGATTTAGGGTAACTTCATACCCCTTTAGGGTTTAGGGTTTAGGGTAAGTTCATAACCCTAACTTCATACCCCCTAGGGTTTAAGGTTTAAGATTTAGGATTTAGGGTAACTTCAAACCCTTAACTTCGTACCCCTTTAGGGTTTAGGATTTAGGATAACTTCATACCCCTTTAGGGTTTAAGCTTTAGGCTTTAGTGTAACTTCATACCCCTAACTTCAAACCCCTTTAGGGTTTAGGTTTTAGGGTAATTTTATACCTCTAACTTCATACCTCTTTAGGGTTTAGGGTTTAGAGTAACTTCATACCCCTAACTTCATACTCCTTTAGGGTTTAGGGTTTAAGGTTTACGGTTTAGGATAACTTTATACCCCTCTATAGTTTAAGGTTTAGGGTTTAGGGTAACTTCATACCCCTAACTTCATACCCTTAAGTCCATACCCCTTTAGGGTTTAGGGTTTAAAGTTTAGGCTAACTTCATATCCCTTTAGGGTTTAGTTTTAGGGTTCAGGGTAACTTTATACCCCTAACTTCATATCCCTTTAGGATTTAGGGTTTAGGGTAACTTCATACCCCTAACTTCAAATCCCTTTAGGGTGTAAGATTTAAGGGAACTTCATACCCCTAACTTCATACCCCTTTGGGGTTTTGGGTAACTTCATACCCCTTTAGGGTTTTGGGTAACTTCATACCCCTTTAGGGATTAGAGTTTATGGTAACTTCATATGCCTAAGTTCATACCCCTTTAGGGTTTAGGGTTTAGTATTTAGGGTTTAGGGTTTAGTGTTTAGGGTAATTTCACACCTCTAACTTTATACCCCTTTAGGTTTTAGAGTTTAGGGTTTAGGGTAACTTTATACCCCTAACTTCATACCCTTTTAGGGTTTAGGGTTTAGGGTTTAGGGTAACTTCATACCCCTAACTTCATACACTTTAGGGTTTAGTGTTTAAGGTAACTTCATGTGCATAACTTCATTCCCCTCTATGGTTTAGGGTTTAGTGTTTCTGGTAACTTCATACCTCTAACTTCATACCCCTTTAGGGTTTAGGATTTAGGGTTTAGGTTAACTCCATTGTAGCACTTGAGAACTGCCTCGACTATATCTAGCCTCATAGCATCACCATTCACTTGGAAATAAAGCATTAAAGACAAGATACAAGATGGAATTTACTGGCAAGAAATAGACGTGAAATAAGAGGTGTTAAGGAATCCTTACATGCATGAGATTGAAGTGCCACTTACAATTTATAACTAGGGTAACTTGTACCACTTGGCACATTCAACCAAGACACTCATACATTCTTTCTAATGCCTATATAGGAAATAAGTGCTCAAAATAGGAATCACACCTATATTGAAGCATTGAAGATATATTTCAAAGGTTACAAGGCATATTCGTTATTGCATACTATTAAGGAGGAATTGAGCATTAGAGGCATCTAAATAACACTCATCAATATCATAATAGTCACTGACTACATGAGTAATGTATATGCCACTTATCCATAACATCAAGAAGAGATAAAGGACCTATTAAGACGACCAAGCCGAAGATGAGTGTAGAGAGAATTCAAGGCACGATTGAGAGAGAATTCAAGGCACGATTGAGTGAGAATTCAAGGCATGTAGTCAAATATTAGAAGAGGTTGAGTCAAAGGTGCATGAAATACCGATACAGGATATGTCTAGCGAACTTGCTTCCATCACTGTCATACATTCACTATCGAGGAAATACAATGCTCGTAATCAATGAAATACAACACCCACAATCAAGGAGATACAATGTCATTTATCTCACATATTCAACCTTATAAAGGTAAAGCCTCTCTTAGATTAAATTTACTTTCATTAGGGAGTGATAAGGTGTATAACATAAGGTTGAGTAACATTAGTAATTTTAAAGCAAATTAAAGGAGTTTATATCCTTAAATTGTATTTCAAATCACTTTAGTTGAAATACAAGTATTTTAATATTTGCAATTAATATCATAGGAGATATAAGAGTTTCTACTTGAAAAATCAAAACACTATTATATTGCAAATATTATCAATTTCTAAAATTCCAAATTAGGGAGTTATGAGGAGTGTGTAGTGAACCCAATAGAGAAAGATTGATTATAATGCTAGAATAATAAAAAGGAATCACTTTTATTAAGGAATCATTGTTGTATTGTATGGGGAACCCAACAATTAATTAATAATTATATTCTTCGATGCCTCAACTATACCAAATGAAATGCCTATTTCTATGAGTGTGAAGGTGTGATCAAAGGGTGCAACCTTTGTGAAAGAGAGAGTGATTAAATGATTAACTAATAATGTGATTAGTATGGTGGTTAGGAGTAGAATCCTAACATGCCACCTTCCTTAAAAAGAGCTTTGTCCTCAAAGCTCAAAGTAAGGAGCTTCGTTGCTTGTTTTCCCAGTTGAATTTGTGCAAGTTCTTGTACTATTTTAATGTCACTTTTTCGAAGGCAATGATATATTGAAGGTCGAAGCATTAGTGGGGGGTTGCTAGAAAGAATAGTAGAATCTTCCTTGGGAGAATTGTGATGACGGTAGGCTTTCGCTTTAGCCGATTCTTCCTGTGTAGAATGAAGGGAAAATAAAGGTGCACTCACTCTTTTGCCTCCTTTCTGAATTAGGATGCCTATACGACGATAACTCACTATTGGCGATGAACTTATGTGTAGTTCTTTGAAAGTGGATGTCTTGCCTTCATTGTTTACTGCATGGATGTCTACCTCATATTTTTGTGGTGAATTGAGCACTTCTTGCACATCGACCTCATTTCCTTCATTTTTATGATCAGGTGCTTTGGTCATGTCGTGCACATCTTCCTCACCTTCGTCCTCTATGGAGTGACAGGGATCAATTATATTCAATAAATACAATGTTTGTGTAGCACAACAATGAAGGGGCCCAAATTGCTTATCACAAGTATAGCAGAGGTTGTTCGCTCATCGCTCCTCCATTTCTTGTAGGCTAAGGTACTTAACAGGCAAGGGTTTGTGTTTTGGAATAGTGTGCGTGAATGTTGATTTATCAATAGGTTGCTCCCCATGTTGACGTTGAACATTGAATGTATCATCGGCTAACAAGGCTAATCCAATGGCTTCTTATAGGGTGCGAGGAGTGTACATCATGATCTTCACTCTAATTTCTTCTTTCAATCCATTGATGAACCCACTTATGAGGACTGATTCGTCCAACCCTGTGATGCGATTGGCGATATCCTGGAACTAAATTTTATATACACTCACTAATGTGATTTGACGTAGGTGGGAAAGATTAAGTATCAAAAGTAGGTTAGGGTCATGAGATATTCTTCCATTAGCCATTTGCATAGTGTTGAAAGTCGTCAAAAAATTTCTTGAAAAATTATCGTAAAAAAATTGCATAAAAGTCATCCTTCGGCCATTACGGTTTAGGGTAACTTCATACCCCTAAATTCATACCCCTTTAAAGATTAGGGTTTAGGGTAACATCATATGCCTAACTTCATACCCCTTTAGGGTTTAGGGTTTAGTATTTAGGACTCCCTCATACCTTTTTTTTTAGGGTTTAGGGTTTAGGGTAACTTCATACCCCTTTAGGGTTGTTGAGAAGCAACACACCCCCACTAAAAAAATGAAATTCCATCCTTTGAAAATATTTAGTTTTCATTTTGCCATAGGGACCCTCTTGATGTTTTTCAGGTTTTAATTCCAAATTTTGCTTGCCTCCTTCTTCTTCAAGTTTTGCATATACCAAAGTATCTAAGTAGGCTTGCATATGGCTTTGATTTCAATTTAGAATTTATTTGTTATGTTAGAATCATTCTGAGTAAAGAAGATCTTTCACTAATATGTAAAAATGCAGGATACATATGAATAAATTCATTGGAGTCAACCTACAATTTTTGGAAAATTTGCAAAGTAGAAGTAACTTGAGAAAACGTCGCGATTTCGCGACATATGCCATTTTTGGAAACGTCACGATTTCGTGACATATTCCATTTTTGGAAACGTCGCGATATCGTGACACATTTTGATTGGAAGGAAAGCTTGCGGAGATGTCGCGATTTTGTGACCTGTTCCATTTTGGACGTATAAGCTTGAAAGAAATGAAGTATGGAAAACGTCACGATTTCGTGACACATTTGGATCAGAAGAAAGCTCAAGGAAAACGTCACGATTTCGTGACATATGTTGTTTAAAGGCAAATCTTGAGGAAATGTCATGATTTCGCAATGACATTTGGTTGAAAGAGCCAAGGATGAAAATGTCATGATATTCATGACGATTTGGTTGAAAGAGCCAAGATAGAAACGTCATGAATCGAGATTGGTTGAAAGAGTCAAGGCATAGAAATGTCATGATATCGCGACGCATTTGGTTGAAAGAGCCAAGGGATAGAGACGTCGTGATTTCGCGATGCATTTGGTAGAAGGACAAGAAGAAACGTCATGATTTCGTGACGCATTTGGTGAAAGAGCAAGTGAGAAACGTCGTGAAATCGTGACGATTTGGTGAAAGAGCAAGTATAGAAACGTCATGAATTGCGACGATTTGGTGAAAGAGCAAGAGAAACATTGTGATATCATGACGATTTGGTTAAAAGAGCAAGGATAGAAATGTCATGATATCGTGACGATTTGGTTGAAAGAGCCAAGGATAGAAACATCAAGAAATCGTGACGATTTGGTGAAAGGAAGATAGAAACGTCATGAAATCGTGACGATTTGGTTGAAAGAGCAAGGATAGAAACGTCAATCATGATTGGTGAAAAAAGAGAAAGAAATCAGATTTGGTGAAGGACCAAGGATGGAAACGTCATGATTTGCGACGATTTGTGAAAGAGAAGGATAGAACGTCATGATTTCGTGACAAAGAAGTTTGGAAAAGGCAAAGGTGAAGGGAGACGTCACGATTTCGTGACACGTCGATTTCGTGACAAAGAGGCTTGGAAGAAGCAAAGGCGAAGGAACGTCGTGATTTCGTGACAAAGAAGTTTGGAAAAGGAAAAGTGAAGGGAGACGTCGCGATATCGCGACATGTCCCATTTTTGGACCTGTCTCGATTTCGTGATGCCATGAGCTGGGAAGAAGGAACCAAGCCGACAAGGTAATAAAAATTAGGGTTTAATTTAATAATATTAAAATGCTAATCCTTGTTTTGTCTTTTGCAGAAAGCGATCTGGCAGTTGCATACTAGCGGAAAGTAATGGCGAAAAAGACAAAATAAGCGCGGATCAAGCGAAGGCCGTCAGATGGAAATGTGAGATGCCGAGAATTTTTGGTCCATCCAGATTTTATAGATCTGGCCGCAAAGAGACTTTACGGTGACTAAGCAGCTGCCCATTTAATGGAATATGTCGACAATTGATCGAAAAATGAAAATATCTACACACAGTTATCGAAATTTGCCGATGGACGCATTTAACAGGAGAATTTATGGTGAAAGTAATGGCGTGCAGAGAATTTCAACTCAAGGCGGCTCTACGAAGATAAAATGTCAGAGAAACCAATGACTCATCCGAATTTCTCTGAGGAATTAATGAGATGCTCTCGACAGATGCACCGAAAGATGAAGATACCTTCACACGTAGTGCCCATTTATGGAATATATCAGACGGCCAGAAAATGAAGATATTTACTTGCAGTTACAGATGGATGAGAATAATATCAGATCATGCCTTCTCCATTTATGGCAAGTAACCGCACTAAGATTTGCAGAATGGTTAGGTTTTATCGAAACTCTATTTTAAAAGGCCTTATATTGTAAAACCTGGGTAGTAGAGTTTAAGTGATAAGATTTAGGGTTTTGGAAGAAGATATTTCTGAAAATATCGGGGTTTGTCTTGAGTCTATATATACTTCTTCCGGATGTAAATTCTAGAGGCGAAAACTTAGAATAAAAAGCTATTGGAGCAATTTCCTGCAAATCTTGTTTGAATGCTTTGTTCTGGACTTGGAGTTGGTGTAGTTTCATTTTCTATGATAGCATGGCCAGGAGCCTAATCTCTTTCAGATTGCGATAAGTTCATCTTCTTTTGTTTTCATTTCATTAAGGTTTATTTAATTTATGTTGTAGATCTGTGTTATCAAGATTGGATATGCTACTAGGCTTCATTCTTTTTATTGTATGCTAGGGAAAATTATAGATTTAAGGTTCAGGCCTGTTCTAATTGCTCTGTCCTCACTGTGCGAGCTAAGATGCTGGTGAGAGATACCAATTTCAACCGACTTTCCTTCTGTTTATGATTTTCTTTCAGATCTATTTTATCTCTGTCTTATGCTCTTAGTGGAAGGTGATCTTAGAAAGCTGGACACTTTCCTCTTTGATTTGTTCTATTGTGAAGCTAACTGGTATAACTAAAATTGGTAGTTTTGGTTTTGCAACTAAGTTAGGTAAACTTCTCTTTCTGCCCTACTCTACTCTCTCTGTTCCACCGATTGAATGATCCATTTTTATCTTCTTTAGAATTTGTCTTTTATTTAAAACTGCTAAAACATAAAGAGCTAGATCAAAGAACTGATTGTAAATCTGAGTGTCCACAAAGATAACCAATTCCAAAAACATTACTGAACTAAAGTCCAGAACCCATTGTAAGGTAATAGACAGTCCACTTGAAACTATTCCAGAAGCGGAAAAGAGTGAATAGACATTCGACCCAACTCTGTAACTCACACCTTGGATATCCAGCAAGATCCTAAAGTGAGTGGGATTTATCCCTTATAAGTGTTATCCGAGTTTCATGCTCATTCTTCATAGGGTGTGTATAAAAGTCGAACCAACATTTAAAATTGGCGCTAGAAGGAGGGCCTAAAGTTCAGTAGTTTGTTAAGGATTGTAAGGTTGTAAGTTGCTTGTGAAAAAGCTGGATTCTACTTATAGAGTAACAAGGTCCCACTCCAGAGCTGGAGAGCTCCTTGTGCCTGAGTTAGAAACCCCAAGAAGAAGCAGCCTCATAAGGGCCAAGTCCTTGTCTGAAATAGTTTTATCACCACTTGTAGTTACTCCAACTACAACTGAAAGTATCATCGTCAATCAAGTAGTAATGGCAAACTGGTTGGGTTCCACTGCCTTAAATATCTCGGGTGCAGCCCATGACCTGCCTAGAAATCTTGAGAGGTATCTTCCTAGATACAAGCATGATGGAACTAGGACAGCAGAAGAACACCTAGTAGCATTCAAGAATGCTCTAAAATTGTTAAATGTACAACATGAAGATGTGGCTTGCAGATTGTTCCCGTTCACTCTCCAGGAGGGAGCATACGACTGGTTTTTGAATCTCACTAACGATTCTATTACTAGTTGGAATGACTTGGAAAAGGTTTTTGTATCACAGTTTGGTGAAGTGATAGATCCCAGTGTATTATATCAGCAATTTTCTGGTATTAAAAGAGAAATAAATGAATCTGTCAGATCTTACAATGTCAGATTTCAGAAGGCTTATGGTAGACTGACTGGTTATTATGTGCCAAATGCAGACCTGGCATTAGAAATTTTTAGGAATTCTCTAGATCCAATGACTTCTATTTTCTTGAAAAGAGATGCCTCTATTACCAATCTAACAGAGGCTTACAAAGAAGCTTTAGTTCTTGAAAGACAATTGGGACCTCAACCTTTAAATACTCATCAAATTCCTTTGGTCACACAAGGTACCCCTATTTTCAATCCCATACCACATCAGATGATGTTGCCAACACATCAAACTCCACCGATAAGCAATCCATTGACTCTAACACCTGCTGAAAGTGTACAGAATCCAGGTAAAGAAGCTGATAACACAAGAGTCGAGGAAGTGTCAAAAATAGTCCAAAAGTTGGCAAATGACTTTTTAAGTTTTAAAAGGCAGGTTTCTACTGGGGAGAACTCAAACAGGTTTTCTTATCAGCAGAATAGATTCACTCGGCCCCCATACGAACCCAATAAGGATTATAAAGGTAAAGGGCATGATGTAAATATTTGTGACTTGGCTTTGCCTAACTGGTGCAGGATACATGCTACTTCTCAGCACGGGGAATTGGATTGTTTGGAATTCTGTAACGCCTTTGAAGCTTTATCTGGTGAGTTGATTTCTCCTGAACATCAAAGAAATGCGGATGGCCCAAGTTCATCCAGCCATAGTGCAGCTATGGTCTTAGATTCTTTCACTTTTCTAGGTGAGTCTGAGAATGTAGTGGAGATGCCTATGGATGAGGTGCAGGCTTTTCAACAATACAGGAGGGACAACTACAACCTCAGAAATAGAAATCCGGAGCCCAACACTACATCTACCCCTCCGGACAACTCCCACAATGTTCCTCCAGATCCATCTTCAAGTAATAACCCATCTCCACCCAAGGGAGGAGATCCAAGAGGCCCATATGGATCTGTCCCTCCACTCAATAAGGGATATAATATAGTGGAGGACATGAAGAAGATCAAAGCTAATATCACTCTCCATGAGTTAGCTCAAATTTTGGAACAGAGGGATAACTTGATTAAAACATACTCTGGGCCTACTACCAAATCTTTGGAAAAGGGAAAGAAGATGGCAAATGCAAATGTGGCCATGTATAAAGAGAAGACTGAAGTTCCGCCTTTTCTACTGACTGTTCGTATATTTGGGAAAAACTTACACAACTGTCTGGTAGATTCGGGTGCTTCAGCCAATGTTATGCCTTTGGCCATTTGTCAACAGTTGGGTTTAACCCCAATGAAGTCTGAAAGAAGAGTTGTCCAATTGGATAAATCTGAGGTTAAAGTAGTAGGTGAACTTCAGAATATTCATATCCAGCTAGCATCTGAGCCAAGGGCACAACATAGAATTGAAATTCAGGTGGTAGATATTCCTGTGGGGTACGGGATGCTTTCGAGCAGGGATTGGTCAAAATATTTGAATGGATACTTGGCAACTGATTTTTCACATATGTGGTTGCCGTGGAAAGGAGTTGCAAACCAATTAAGGGTTGAAAGAGAACCTAGATACAAACATACGATCACTGAATATAATGCAGAAAATGAGACTGTAAATATTGTTGATGTAGATATTGGGGTTTATAATTTAACAACGGGACAAAATGAGAAGCTTAGTAAAGCTCATCTTGTTCATAATAATGAAGTTTGGACGCTTCATGTGGATGGGGCTAAATCTAAACAGGGTTCTGGTACAGGGGCAGTTCTTAAAGGACCTGAGAGTCAGACATATTTTATGTCTTATCGCCTACAGTTCCCTTGCACAAATAATTTAGCAGAGTATGAAGCACTGGTGCTAGGATTGAAATTTGCTTTGGACAGAGGTGTAAGAAATATCCAAGTTTTTACAGATTCAGAGTTGGTGGCTAATCAAGTTAAAGGTAAATTTCAGTGCAAAGCATCCTACTTAAAAGGATACAAACACCGAGCGTGGGATCTCGTGGAAGATTTTGATGCTTTTAATTTAACGCACATACCTAGAGAGCAGAATTCACGTGCAGATGTCTTAGCTTCATCAGCCGCAAGTCTGAAGCCACTGGAAGAGTTCAAATGGAACAAATTTTCGATCGAGTTAGTCCCTTGTCCTTCGGTCCCAAATAATGTAGATAATTTTCAGGTTTTCTTTGATGACCAACAGATTATAAACTTTTTACAGAGTACCAATGCGTTTGAAAATGCTATAATCGATGATGGACAAAGGGATACTCTGCTGGAATAGTTAGACGATGAAAGGGGAATAATAAGGTTGAAAGATAACAGAATTCCAAAAGGGATGGTGGAACTGGAGCGACTGTTTGATGTTGACCAAATTAAGCAAAAGGTGAGTTCTGGGGATTCTATTGGTGTAACAAACAGTGAGACTGAGAACCTGAATGTGGGGACTGAAGAAGATCCCAGGCACCTTAAGTTGGCTAAAACTTGTGACCCTAAAATAAAAAGAAATATGATTGAATTTCTTCACAGGTCCAAGGATGTTATGGCCTGGTCTTACAAAGACTTAAAGGTTTTTGATCCGAAAGTTTACACCCATGTTATACCTTTAAAAGAGTTTTGCAAACCTTTTCGGCAAAAACAGAGGCATGTCAACGCTTTGCTAGAGCCCCTCATCAAGAAGGAGGTAGAAAAATTATTGAGTGCCGCCATTATTTTTCCCATTAGGCATTCTACTTGGGTGGCCAATTTGGTGCCGGTCAGAAAGAAAAATGGAGAGATCCGCTTGTGTGTGGATTTTAGAAACTTGAACAAGGCATCTGAGAAAGATAATTATCCTCTGCCTTCCATGGATGAGGTGCTACAAATTGTCAATGGTTCGAAAATGATGTCTTTCTTAGACGGATTCTCAGGGTATAATCAGATACTAGTTGAAAAGGAAGACAGGATGAAAACTGCCTTCACAACCAAGTGGGGAACTTTCGCCTACAAAAGAATGTCGTTTGGATTGACTAATGTCGGAGCTACTTTTCAACGTGCAATGGATCATGCTTTCAAAGGCCTTATGGGTAAGTGCATTGTTGTCTACATGGATGACTTGACAGTTTTCTCTAAATCTCGGTTTGACCACGTGAAGCACTTGGAGTCTGTTTTCAACAAATGCAGGGAGTTCGGCATTTCTTTGAACCCGAAGAAGTGTGTTTTTGGTGTAACTGAAGGAAAGCTCCTTGGACACTTGATCACCAAAGATGGCATTTCCATGGATCCTGACAGAGTTGAAGCCATATCCGGGATACCCTTTCCCAACTCTAAGAAAGAGTTAAGATCCTTTTTTGGGAAAATTAATTTTGTCAGAAAATTCATCTCCGGCTTCGCAGAAATAGTCAAGCCACTGAATGACATGTTGAAGGAAACTGCTAAGATCGTTTGGACAACAGAAGCCAAAACAACGTTCCAGGAGATCAAATCTGCCATCCAACAAGCTCCAGTGCTGGTGAGCCCAGACTTCAGTACAAATTTTTATTTGTACTCTTTTTCTTCTGAACACACACTTGCTGCGGTTTTGACCCAACGAAGAGAAACAGGGGAGCATCCGATTGCCTTCAAGAGTACCAACTTAAAGGGGGCTGAGCTCAAATACTCTCGCTTGGATAAGCAAGCCTATGCCTTAGTAAGAGCAGTTAAGCAATTCAGGCACTACATACTAAGAAGCAAAGTCCATGCTATAGTTCCTGATCCAGCTGTCAAATACTTGTTAAGCCAGGACGAATTGGGTGAGCTGAGAGGTAATTGGGTTACAAGACTGCAGGAATACGACTTAGAAATTTGGCCTACAAAATTAATCAGAGGACTTGGGTTGTCTCGACATATTGCTGAAGTACCTGTACAAGGAGAAATTAATCAGCTGGATTCTGGATTCGATGATTGGTATGGAGATATCATTCATTTGCTGCAATTTGGAATTTGCCCATCTCACCTGAATAGAACCCAGAGAAGAGCACTAAAGTTGAAATCTGCTCATTTTCTGCTCAAAGGAGGTAACTTGTATAGAGAAAATTATGCTGGCATATTCTTAAGATGCATTTCTCAGAATGAAGTCAATGAGGTGATGTCCAGTTTTCATGAGAAGTTAGGGGCCGGGCATTCTTCAGGTTTCGCTACTGCACACAAGATATTGAGAGCAGGCTATTACTGGCCTACATTGTTTAAAGATGCACATCAGCATGTGAGAACTTGCCATCAGTGTCAGACTTTTGCATCCAAAGAGGCTAATCGAGCTCTACCATTGCAACCTGTTGTAATAAACAAACCTTTTATGCAATGGGGACTTGACTTTGTGGGTGTGATAAACCCAAATTCATTAGCAGGGCATAAGTATGTTCTAACAACCATCGATTATTGCACAAGATGGGTTGAAGCAGCAACCACCATGAGGAGTACAACCCATGAGGTGATCGAATTTCTAGAGTCAAATATCATAACCAGGTTTGGAGTTCCTTTGAATTTGGTGTGCGACAACGGGCCAACCTTTCAATCATTAGAGTTTGCAGAGTGGGCATACCAGATGGGGATAGTCATCAGATTTGCATCCAACTATTACCCCCAAGGTAATGGACTAGCTGAGTCCACAAATAAGAATTTGATGAATGCCATTAAGAAGTCTGTTGTAGACAAACCCAGACAATGGCACACATTATTGAAATATGCACTTTGGGCTGACAGGATAAGACATAAAGTAGCTCTTAAGACTTCCCCATTTGCTTTGTTGTATGGTATTCAGCCCATTGTTCCTATTTCTTTGAAATTGCCCACTTATCAATTTGTTTTAGACTATTTTGAGGATCAAGCGGATGCAGAGGCTCGTATTTTGGATTTAACTAATTTGCAGGATGAACGACTTCAAGCCCTGGAACATTTCAGTCGGCACCAAGAAACAGTCAAGCGCTGGTTTGACAAAAGAGCCAGAGTGAAGGCCTTCAGACTCGCAGACCTGGTGCTTCTATGGGACAAAGCCCATGAAAAGAAAGGTAAACACACAAAGTTGCAACCGCTATGGATAGGGCCATACCAGATTGCCGAGATCCTAGGTAATAATGCATTTCGTCTACAGGACCTTGAGGGTAATTTTTTGAACCTTCCTGTTAATGGTCAATACCTAAAGCATTATTTCTCAGTTGTTCCATCCAATACATCATTTGAATAAATCACAAAGACGTTGTAACATGTGTATATATTGTAAATAAGCTTTGAAGTAGTTTGTTTTTATTTTATTTTGTTTGATTTTAAAGTTCTGTGTTTTATCCTTTGGGGTCTGTACAAATTTCTTTTAGCTTTTAAAATTTTGTTTTTTTAAGTTTTGCCTGGGCAGCAAAGAAAGAATCAGCCTTTAAAAATTGTTTTTATTCTGAGTTCAAAATCCTGTGTTCATTTTGTTTTATTCTAATTAAGAGATAGTCTGCTTAAATTGAATAGTGGAACTATTTTGTTATTCAGAACAATAGTAGAAAGATAATTGGATTTTGTGTCTTGCTTGCCACAATTATTTTAATTATAAAGAAACTACTATACTGTTTGGCTGAAGAACTCCCAGGGAATCCAAGAAAAGTTGGTCGTAAGAGGGGACTCTGATTCGTGAAATTATTTAAGTGTCCATAGAGGCTATCGGTACCCAGGCTTTCCAGATCGATGAAGAATATAAAAAAATTGTTTTTAGCAAGGCTTTCCAGATTTCGGTATATTTCAAAAGAGAGAGAGAGAAGGTGAAAGTTGAGCAAGGCAACATAAAACTGGCACTCTTTTCTATACAAAAAAAAAAAAAAGAAGAAGTTATTGTAATGAAAGAGATAGCCAAGGCTCCAGAAGATGTTTTCTTTTACCAAGTTGTAGATACCACCTCATAGTTGTGGATCAGGGTCGTGAAAATCTAAAGAGTAACTCTGTCGAGGTTGTAAAAGGCTAAACTAGTAAACAGAGCCCTACTCGGTTTCCCCTTTCACAATCTAGAAAAGCTGATCAATCCGAAGTAAAACATTCGAAGGCCCAGTCATCCTTGAAGAAAGTTATACGCTTATAATTGCACATCAGAAATCTTCCTTAAGTGATTCAACCTAGTATGTCCTTGGGAAATTTTAACAACTATCAAGTAGTAGTTAAATTATTTTGAAGAATATTTGTGGCAAAGCATGGTACATGGTCTATATTGTTTTGAAACTAGAGTCCTGGATTCTAAAATAGTGCTACTATTTTCCCCGCAGATATCGCCATTTGTTGAGAAGCAACACACCCCCACTAAAAAAATGAAATTCCATCCTTTGAAAATATTTAGTTTTCATTTTGCCATAGGGACCCTCTTGATGTTTTTCAGGTTTTAATTCCAAATTTTGCTTGCCTCCTTCTTCTTCAAGTTTTGCATATACCAAAGTATCTAAGTAGGCTTGCATATGGCTTTGATTTCAATTTAGAATTCATTTGTTTAAAATGTTAGAGTCATTCTGAGTAAAGAAGATCTTTCACTAATATGTAAAAAATGCAGAATACAGATGAATAAATTCATTGGAGTCAACCTACAATTTTTGGAAAATTTGCAAAGTAGAAGTAACTTGAGAAAACGTCGCGATTTCGTGACATATTCCATTTTTGGAAACGTCATGATTTCGTGACATATTCCATTTTTGGAAACGTCGCGATATCGTGACATATTTTGATTGGAAGAAAGTTGAGGAGATGTCACGATTTCGTGACGATTTGTGAAAGAAATGAAGTGTTGAAAACGTCACGATTTCGTGACATATTTGGATTGAAGCAAAGCTCAAGGAAAACGTCGTGATTTCGTGACATATGTTGTTTAAAGGAAAATCTTGAGGAAATGTCATGATTTTGTGACGATTTGGTTGAAAGAGCCAAGGATGAAACGTCGTGATTTCATGACGATTTGGTTGAAAGAGCAAGATAGAAACGTCGTGATTTCGTGACATGTTGGTGAAAGAGCAAGAAAGAAACGTCGTGATCGTGACGATTTGGTAAAGGAAAGAAAGAAATGTCATGATTTCGGACGATTTGGTGAAAGAGCCAAGATAGAAACGTCGTGATATCGTGACGATTTGGTTGAAAGAGCAAGAAGAAACGTTGCGATCTGACGATTTGGTTGAAAGAGCAAGAAAACGTCATGAATCATGATGCATTTGGTTGAAAGAGCAAGATAGAAACGTCATGATTTCGATGACATTTGGTAGAAAGAGCCAAGTGATAGAAACGTCGTGATATCACGATGCATTTGGTGGAAAGAGCCAAGATAGAAACGTCGTGATTTCGTGACGATTTGGTTGAAAGAGCCAAGTGATAGAAGCGTCGCGATTGCGACGATTGGTTGAAGGACAAGATGGAAACGTCGTGATATCGTGACGATTTGGTTGAAAGAGCCAAGGCATAGACACGTCGCGATTTTGCGACAAAGTTGGAAAAGGCAAAGTGAAGGGAGACGTCGTGATTTTGTGACACGTCGCGATTTCATGACAAAGAGGCTTGGAAGAAGCAAAGTGAAGGGAGACGTCGTGATTTCGTGACACGTCGCGATTTCGTGACAAAGAAGTTTGGAAAAGGAAAAGTGAAGGGAGACGTCGTGATATCGTGACATGGTCCATTTTTGGACCTATCTCGATTTTACGATGCCATGAGCTGGGAAGAAGGAACCAAGCCGACAAGGTAATAAAAATTAGGGTTTAATTTAATAATATTAAAATGCTAATCCTTGTTTTGTCTTTTGTAGAAAGCCATCTGGCAGTTGCATACTAGCGGAAGTAATGGCGAAAAAGACAAAATAAGCACGGATCAAGCGAAGGCCGTCAAATGGAAATGTGAGATGCCGAGAATTTTTGGTCCATCCGATTTTATAGATCTGGCCGCAAAGAGACTTTACGGTGACTAAGCAGCTGCCTCATTTAATGGAATATGTCGACAATTGACCGAAAAATGAAAATATCTACACACAGTTACCGAAATTTGCCGATGGACGCATTTAACAGGAGAATTTATGGTGAAAGTAATGGCGTGCAGAGAATTTCAACTCAGAGGTGGCTCTGCGAAGATAAAATGTCAGAGAAACCAGTGACTCATCCGAATTTCTCTGAGGAATTAATGAGATGCTCTCGACAGATGCACTAGAAAGATGAAGATACCTTCACACGCAGTATCCATTTATGGAATATATCGGCGACCGAAAATGAAGATATTTACTTGTAGTTACAGATGGATGAGAATAATATCAGATCATGCCTTCTCCATTTATGGCAAGTAACTGCACTAAGATTTGCAGAATGGTTAGGTTTTATCGAAACTCTATTTTAAAAGGCCTTATATTGTAAAACCTGGGTAGTAGAGTTTAAGTGATAAGATTTAGGGTTTTGGAAGAAGATATTTCTGAAAAGATCAGGGTTTGTCCTGAGTCTATATATACTTCTTCCGGATGTAAATTCAGGAGGCGAAAACTTAGAATAAAAAGCTATTGGAGCAATTTCCTGCAAATCTTGTTTGAATGCTTTGTTCTGGACTTGGAGTTGGTGTGAGTTTCATTTTCTGTGATAGCATGGCCAGGAGCCTAATCTCTTTCAGATTGCGATAAGTTCATCTTCTTTTGTTTTCATTTCATTAAGGTTTATTTAATTTATGTTGTAGATCTGTGTTATCAAAGATTGGGTATGCTACTAGGCTTCATTCTTTTTATTGTATGCTAGGGAAAATTATAGATTTAAGGTTCAGGCCTGTTCTAATTGCTCTGTCCTCACTGTGCGAGCTAAGCTGCTGGTGAGAGATACCAATTTCAACCGACTTCCCTTCTGTTTATGATTTTCTTTCAGATCTGTTTCATCTCTGTCTTATGCTCTTAGTGGAAGGTGATCTTAGAAAGCTGGACACTTTCCTCTTTGATTTGTTCTATTGTGAAGCTAACTGGTATAACTAAAATTGGTAGTTTTGGTTTTGCAGCTAAGTTAGGTAAACTTCTCTTTCTGCCCTACTCTACTCTCTCTGTTCCACCGATTGAATGATCCATTTTTATCTTCTTTAGAATTTGTCTTTTATTTAAAACTGCTAAAACATAAAGAGCTAGATCAAAGAACTGATTGTAAATCTGAGTGTCCACAAAGATAACCAATTCCAAAAACATTACTGAACTAAAGTCCAGAACCCGTTGTAAGGTAACAGACAGTCCACTTGAAACTATTCCAGAAGCGAAAAAGAGTGAATAGACATTCGACCCAACTCTGTAACTCACACCTTGGATATCCAGAAAGATCCTAAAGTGAGTGGGATTTATCCCTTATAAGTGTTATCGGGATTTCATGCTCATTCTTCACAGGGTGTGTATAAAAGTCGAACCAACAAGGGTTTAGGATTTATGATTTAGGGTGACTTCATACCCCTAACTTCATACCCTTTAGGGTTTACGATTTAGGGTAACTTCATATCCCTTTAGGGTTTAGGATAACTTCATACCCCTAACTTCTTACCCCTTTAGGGTTTAGGGTTTATTGTAACTTCATACCCCTAACTTCAAACCCCTTTAGGATTTAGGGTTTAGGATTTAGGGTAATTTCAAACCCCTAACTTTATAACCTTTTAGGTTTTAGGGTTTAGAGTAACTTCATACCCCTTTAGGGTTTAGTGTATAAGGTTTAGGGTTTAGGTTAACTTTATACCCCTTAATTCATACCTCTTTAGAGTTTAGGGTTTAGAATTTAGTGTTTAGGGTAACTTCATACCTCTAACTTCATACCCCTTTATGGTTTAGGGTTTGAAGTTTAGGGTTTAGGGTTTAGAATAACTTCATACTCCTAACTTCATACCCCTTTAGGGTTTAGAGTTTAGGCTAACTTCATACCCCTTAAGGGTTTAGGTTTAGATTTTAGGGTAACTTCATACCCCTTGAGGGTTTAGGGTTTAGGGTAACATCATACCCCTAACTTCAAACCCCTTTAGGGTTTAGGGTTTAGTATTTAGTGTTTAGGGTTTAAGGTTTAGGGTAACTTCATACCCCTTTAGGGTTTAGTGTTTAGGGTTTAGAGTAACTTCATACCACTAACTTCATACCCCCTGATAGTTTAGGGTTTAGGGTTTAGGGTAACTTCTTACCATTAACTTCATACCCCTATAAGATTTAGGGTTTGGGATTTAGTGTATAGGATTTAGGGTAACTTCATACCCCTTTAGGTTTTAGGGTTTAGGGTAACTTAATACCCCTAACTTCAAACCCCTTTAGGGTTTAGGTTTTAGGATTTAGGGTAACTTTATATCTCTAACTTCATACCCCGTTAGGATTTATGGTAACTTCATATCCTTTTAGGGTTTAGGGTTTAGGTTTTAGGGTAACTTCATACCCCTTTAGGGTTTAGTGTTTAACGTTTAGTGTAACTACATACCACTAACTTCATAGCTCTTAAGGGTTTAGGGTTTAGGGTTTAAGGTAACTTCATACCTCATTAGGGTTTAGGGTTTAAGATTTAGGGTAACTTCATACCCCTCTAGGGTTTAGGGTTTAGGGTAACTTTATACCCCTAGGGTTTAGGATTTAGGATTTAGGGTTTAGGGTAACTTCATACCCCTTTAGGATTTAGGATTTAGGGTAACTTTATACCCCTTTAGGGTTTAAGATTTAGGGTAACTTCATACCCCTAACTTCATATCCCTTTAGGGTTTAGGATTTAGGGTTTAGGGTAATTTCATACCCCTAACTTCATACGACGTTAGGGTTTAGGGTAACTTCATACCCCTAAGTTTATACCCCTTTAGGGTTTAGGGTAACTTCATACCTTTAACTTCATACCTCTTTAGGATTTAGGGTTTAGTGCTTAGTGTTTAGGGTTTAGGATTTAGTGTTTAGGATATAGGATAACTTCATACCCCTTTAGGGTTTAGGGTTTAGGGTTTAGGGTTTAGGGTAACTTCATACCCCTAACTTCATACCCTTTTAGGGTTTAGGGTTTAGGGTAACTTCATACCCCTAACTTTGTACCTCTTTAGGGTTTAGGGTTTAGGGTTTGGGGTTTAAGGCTTAGGGTAATTTCATACCCTTAACTTCATACCCATTTAGAGTTTAGGGTTTATGATTTATGGTAACTTCATACCCATTTAGGGTTTTGGGTTTTGGGTAACTTCATACCCTTTTAGGGTTTAGGGTAGCTTCATACCCCTAACTTCATACACCTTTAGGGTTTAGGGTAAATTCATACCCCTCTAGGGTTTAAGGTTTAGGGTTTAGGATTTAGGTTAATTTCACACCCCTAACTTCATGCCCTTTAGAGTTTAGGGTTTAGGGTTTAGGGTAACTTCATACCCCTAAGTTCATACTCCTTTAGGGTTCATACCCCTGAGTTCATACCCCTTTAGGGTTCATACCCCTTTAGGATTTAGGGTTTAGGGTAACTTCATACCCCTTTAGGGTTTATGATTTAGATTTTAAGGTTTAGGGTTTAGGGTTTATGGTAACTTCATACCTCTAACTACTTACCCCTTTAGGGTTTCAGGTATAGTGTAACTTCATATCCCTAAATTCATACTATTTTAGTGTTTAGGGTTTAAGGTTTAGGGTAACTTCATACCCTTTAAGATTTAAGGTAACTTCATACCCCTAACTTCATACCCCTTTAGGGTTTAGAGTTTAGATTTAGGGTAACTTCATACTCCTTTAGGGTTTAGGGTTTAGGATAACTTTGTAACACTAACTTCATAACCCTTTAGGGTTTAGGGAAACTTCGTAACACTAACTTCATAATCCTTTAGGGTTTAGGGTTTCTTCATACCCCTGACTTCATACCCATAAGTTCATACCACTTTAGGATTTAGGGTAACTTCATCTCCCTTTAGGGTTTAGGATTTAAGGTAACTTAATACCCCTAATACCCCTTTAAGGTTTAGGGTTTAGGGTAACTTCATACCCCTAACTTCATATCCCTTCAAAGCTTAGGGTTTAGGGTTTAGAGTAACTTCATACCCCTTTAGGATTTAAGGTTTAGGGTAATTTCATACCCCTAACTTCATACACCTTTAGGGTTTAGGATTTAGAGTAACTTCATACCCCTTTAGGATTTAGGGTTTAAGGTTTAGGATTTAGGGTAACTTTATACCCCTTAATTCATACCCCTTTAGAGTTTAGGGTTTAAGGTAACTTCATACCCCTCAAGAATTTAGATTTTAGGCTAACTTCATATCCCTAACTTCATACCTCTTTAGGGTTTACGTTTAGGATTTAGGGTAACTTTATACCCCTAACTTCATATCCCTTTAGGGTTTAGGGTAACTTCATACCCCTAATTTCAAACCCATTTAAGGTTTAGGGTTTAAGGTAACTTCATACCCCTAAATTCATACCCCTTTAGGGTTTAGGGTTTAGGGTAACTTCTTACCCCTAACTTCATACCCCTTTAGATATTAGTGTTTAGGGTAACATCATATGCCTAACTTTATACCCTTTTAGGGTTTACGATTTAGGGTTTAGGGTTTAGTGTTTAGGGTAACTTCATACCTCTAACTTCATACCCATTTACGGGTTTAGGGTTTAGGGTAACTTTATACCCCTAACTTCATACCCTTTTAGGGTTTAGGGTTTAAGGTAACTTCATACCCCTTTAGGGTTTAGGGTTTAGGATTTAGGGTGTCTTCATACCTTTTAGGGTTTAGGGTTTAGGGTAACTTCATACCCCTTTAGGGTTTAGGGTTTAGAGTTTAGGATAACTTCATACCCCTTTAGGGTTTAGGGTTTAGGGTTTAGGATAAATTTATACCCCTAACTTCTTACCCCTTTAGGATTTAGGGTTTAGTGTAACTTCATACCCCTAACTTCAAACCTCTTTAGGATTTAGGGTTTAGGGTTTATGGTAATTTCAAACCCCTAACTTCATAACCCTTTAGATTTTAGGGTTTACAGTAACTTCATACCCCTTTAGGGTTTAGGGTTTAAGGTTTAGGGTTTGGGGTAACTTTATACCCCTTAATTCATACCTCTTTAGAGTTTAGGGTTTAGAATTTAGTGTGTAGAGTAACTTCATACCTCTAACTTCATACCCCTTTAGGGTTTAGGGTTTGGAGTTTAGGGTTTAGAATAACTTCATACTCCTAACTTCATACCCCTTTAGGGTTTAGGGTTTAGGCTAACTTCATATTTGTAACTTCATACCCCTTTATGGTTTAGCTTTAGGGTTTAAGGTTTAGAGTAACTTCATACCCCTTTAGGGTTTAGGGTTTAGGGTAACTTCATACCCCTAACTTCAAATCCCTTTAAGGTTTAGGGTTTAAGGTTTAGGGTAACTTCATACCACTAACTTCATACCCCCTAAGGGTTTAGGGTAACTCCATACCCTTCTAAGGTTTAGGATTTAAGGTAACTTCATACCCCTATAAGGTTTAAGGTTTGGGATTTAGTGTATAGGGTTTAGAGTTACTTCATACCTCTAACTTCATACCCCTTCAGGTTTTAGGGTTTAGGGTAACTTCATACCCCTAACTTCAAACCCCTTTAGGGTTTAGGGTTTAGGTTTTAGGGTTTAGGGTAACTTTATATCTCTAACTTCATACCTCATTAGGATTTAGGGTAACTTCATATCCTTGTAGGGTTTAGGCTTTAGTATTTAGTGTTTAAGGGGGTTTAGGGTAACTTCATACTCCTTTAGGGTTTAGTGTTTAGGGTTCAGTGTAACTTCATACCGCTAACTTCATAGCCCTTAACGGTTTAGGGTTTAGGGTTTAAGGTAACTTCATACCTCTTTAGGGTTTAGGATTTAGGGTAACTTCATACCCCTCTAGGGTTTAGGGTTTAGGGTAACTTCATACCCCCTAGGGTTTAGGGTTTAGGGTAACTTCATACCCCTTTAGGGTTTAAGGTTTAGGATAACTTCATATCCCTTTAGGGTTTAGTATTTAGGGTAACTTCATATCCCTTTAGGATTTAGGGTTTAAGATTTAGGGTAACTTCATACCTCTTTAGGGTTTAGGATTCAGGGTTTAGGTTTTAGGGTAATTTCATAGCCCTAATTTCATACTTTGTTAGGGTTTAGGGTTTAAGGTAACTTCACACCCCTTTAGAGTTTAGGTTTTAGGGTAACTTCATACCCCTAAGTTCATACCCCTTTAGGTTTTAGGGTTTAGGGTTTAGGGTGACTTCATACCCCTTTAAGGATTAGTGCTTAGTGTTTAGGGTTTAGGGTTTACGATTTAGGGTAACTTCATACCCCTTTAGGGTTTAGTGTTTAGGGTTTAGATTTTAGAGTTTAAGTTTTATGGTTTAGGGTTTATGGTAACTTCATACCCCTAACTACATACCCCTTTAGAGTTTAGGGTTTAGTGTAACTTCATATCCCTAACTTCATACCCTTTTAGTTTTTAGGATTTAGGGAAACTTCATACCCCTTTAGTGTTTAGGGTTTAGAGTTTAGGGAAACTTCATACCCCTTTAGTGTTTAGGGTTTAGATTTTAGGGTTACTTCATATCCCTTTAGGGTTTAGGGTTTAGGATTTAGGATAACTTCATACCCCTTGATGGTTTAGGGTATAAGGTTTAAGGTTTAGAATTAGGGTAACTTCATACTCCTTTAGGGTTTAGGGTTTAGGGTAACTTCATAACCCTAACTTCATACCCCTTTAGGATTTAGGGTTTCTTCATACCCCTAACTTCATACCCCTTTAGGGTTTAGGGTTTAAGGTTTAGGGTAACTTCATACCCCTATGTTCATACCACTTTAGGGTTTAGAGTTTAGGGTAGCTTCATATCCCTTTAGTGTTTAGGATTTAAAGTAACTTAATACCCCTAATACCTCTTTAGGGTTTAGTGTTTAGGGTTTAGGGTAACTTCGTATCCCTTCAAAGCTTAGGGTTTAGGTTTTTGAGTAACTTCATACCCCTTTAGGGTTTAGGATTTAGGGTTTAGGGTAACTTCATACCCCTAACATCATACCCCTTAAGGGTTTTGGATTTAAGATTTAGGGTAACTTCATACCCCTTTAAGATTTAGTGTTTAGATTTTAGAGTTTAGGGTAGCTTTATACCCCTTTAGGGTTTAGGGTTTGAGGTTCAGGGTTTAGTGTAACTTCATACCCCTAACTTCATACCCCTTTAGGGTTTAGGGTAACTTCATACCCCTAATGGTAGGAACCTAGGGTTCCTAGAACATAAAATGATAATAATGGGTTTCTTTTGGAATCCACCTCTGAAAGGCCTACGACTTCTCCAGGTGTGGAGAAGCAATTGATCAATTGGTAAAAAAAAATTATGAAATTTATTTAATGGGTCCAATTATTAGTCTCATATTTTGTGTGTTCAACTTCCCTTGGTCATGTTTGTTTGCAAATATCTGGTGCTTCTGGTAAGACCCCAAGGTCTTACTATAAAATTATTAACAAATTAATGTAAATGTAATCGCAGGCCACTCAAAGGGGGCTCCCTTGTAATCACTTTGCCACTATAGGGGGCTCCCTCCTTTAGAATATATATTCTTATTCTTCTTCTTGGATGATTTGATATGGATGGCCAACCTAATATATATATCTACCCTAAAGCTACGTTGGTGAAGAGACATGATGGTTCACGTATGAAGAGACGTGATGGTTCATGTTATGAAGGGTTGTGATGGTTCACTTTATAAGTTAATAATATAATAATTAAATGATTAATAATACTAACTAATACTAACTAATAATGTTAGGATTAAGGATCCTAACAGCTTCCTGTACAGCCAGTTGCTGAGAGCAGTTCATCATTTACTATTGATCGATTCATCCTACTACAGTCATGGTAAAATTTAAGGCCTCTTGAGGTGATTGCTGGAGAATTTCATAGTAACGCGCTACAAAGGTTCTTATTGCCATATATGCCAGTGCTTCTTGATCGTTAGCCATTATAGAACCAGTCAAAAGTGGTGTTTGATCAGATTGAATTTGCTGTGATATTGAAAACCAAATAATGAAAGGAGTTGGAGATTTCAGTTATTTTCAATAATTTATAGTGTTTTGTGGTCTTAGATTCTTTTAATGTTTAGTTTTTAGGATTTAGGAAAACTTCATACCCCTTTAGTGTTTAGGGTTTAGAGTTTAGGGTAACTTCATATCCCTTTAGGGGTTAGGGTTTAGGATAACTCATACCCCTTGATGGTTTAGGGTATAAGGTTTAAGGTTTAGAATTAGGGTAACTTCATACTCCTTTAGGGTTTAGGGTTTAGGGTAACTTCGTAACCCTAACTTCATACCCCTTTAGGGTTTATGGTTTCTTCATACCCCTAACTACATACCCCTTTAGGGTTTAGGGTTTAAGGTTTAGGGTAACTTCATACCCCTATGTTCATACCACTTTAGGGTTTAGGGTTTAGGGTAGCTTCATATCCCTTTAGTGTTTAGGATTTAAAGTAACTTAATACCCCTAATACCCCTTTAGGGTTTAGTGTTTAGGGTTTAGGGTAACTTCATATCCCTTCAAAACTTAGGGTTTAGGGTTTTAGGGTAACTTCATACTCCTAACTACATACCCCTTTAGGGTTTAGGGTAACTTCATACCTCTATGTTCATACCACTTTAGGGTTTAGGGTAGCTTCATATCCCTTTAGTGTTTAGGATTTAAAGTAACTTAATACCCCTAAAATACCCCTTTAAGGTTTAGTGTAACTTCATATTCCTTCAAAGCTTAGGGTTTAAGTTTTAGAGTAACTTCATACCCCTTTAGGGTTTAGGGTTTAGGGTAACTTCATACCCCTTAAGGGTTTTGGATTTAAGATTTAGGGTAACTTCATACCCCTTTAGGATTTAGTGTTTATATTTTAGAGTTTAGGGTAACTTCATACCCCTTTAGGGTTTAGGGTTTGAGGTTCAGGGTTTAGGTTAACTTCATACCCCTTTAGGGTTTAGGGTAACTTCATACCCCTAAATTCATACCTCTTTAGGGTTTAGGGTTTAGGGTTTGGGGTTTAAGGCTTAGGGTAATTTCATACCCTTAACTTCATACCCATTTAGAGTTTAAGGTTTATGATTTAGGGTAACTTCATACCCCTTTAGGGTTAAGGGTTTTGCGTTACTTCATACCCTTTTAGGGTTTAGGGTAAATTCATACCCCTCTAGGGTTTAAGGTTTAGGGTTTAGGTTAATTTCACACCCTTAACTTCATGCCCTTTAGAGTTTAGGGTAACTTCATACCCCTAAGTTCATACCCCTTTAGGGTTCATACCCCTTTAGGATTTAGGGTTTGGGGTAACTTCATACCCCTTTAGGGTTTACGATTTAGAGTTTAGAGTTTAAGGTTTAGGGTTTAGTTTTTATGGTAACTTCATACCTCTAACTACTTATCCCTTTATGGTTTCAGGTATAGTGTAACTTCATATCCCTAAATTCATACTATTTTAGTGTTTAGGGTTTAAGGTTTAGGGTAACTTCATACCCCTTTAGGGTTTAGGGTAACTTCATATCCCTTTAGGGTTTAGGGTTTAGATTTAGGGTAACTTCATACTCCTTTAGGGTTTAGGGTTTAGGGTAACTTCGTAACACTAACTTCATAACCCTTTAGGGTTTAGGGTAACTTCGTAACACTAACTTCATAATCCTTTAGGGTTTAGGGTTTCTTCATACCCCTAACTTCATACCCCTAAGTTCATACCACTTTAGGATTTAGGGTAACTTCATACCCCTAACTTCATATCCCTTTAGGGTTTAGGATTTAAGGTAACTTAATACCCCCAATACCCCTTTAGGGTTTAGGGTTTAGGGTAACTTCATACCCCTAAATTCATATCCCTTCAAAGCTTAGGGTTCAGGGTTTAGAGTAATTTCATACCCCTTTAGGATTTAGGGTTTAGGGTAATTTCATACCCCTAACTTCATACACATTTAGGTTTTAGGGTTTAGAGTAACTTCATACCCCTTTAGAATTTAGGGTTTAAGGTTTAGGATTTAGGTTAACTTTATACCCCTTAATTCATACCCCTTTAGAGTTTAGGGTTTAGGGTTTAGGGTTTAGGGTTTAAGGTAACTTCATACCCCTAACTTCATACCCCTCAAGGGTTTAGGGTTTAGGCTAACTTCATATCCCTAACTTCATACCCTTTAGGGTTTAGGTTTAGGATTTAGGGTAACTTTATACCCCTAACTTCATATCCCTTTAGGGTTTAGGGTAACTTCATACCCCTAATTTCAAACCCCTTTAAGGTTTAGGGTTTAAGGTAAATTCATACCCCTTTAGGGTTTAGGGTTTAGGGTAACTTCATACCCATTTAGATATTAGCGTTTAGGGTAACATCATATGTCTAACTTCATACCATTTTAGGGTTTAGGGTTTAATATTTTGGGTTTACTGTTTAGGGTAACTTCATACCTCTAACTTCATACCCCTTTAGGGGTTTAGGGTTTAGGGTAACTTTATACCCCTAACTTCATACCCTTTTAGGGTTTAGGGTTTAGGGTAACTTCATACCCCTTTAGGGGTTTAGGGTTTAGGGTAACTTTATACCCCTAACTTCATACCCTTTTAGGGTTTAGGGTTTAGGGTAACTTCATACCCCTTTAGGGTTTAGGGTTTAGGATTTAGGGTGTCTTCATACCTTTTAGGGTTTAGGGTTTAGAGTTTAGGATAACTTCATACCCTTTTAGGGTTTAGGGTTTAGGGTTTAGGGTTTAGGATAACTTCATACCCAACTTCTTACCCCTTTAGGGTTTAGGATTTAGTGTAACTTCATACCCCTAACTTTAAACCCCTTTAGGATTTAGGGTTTATGGTAACTTCATACCCCTTTAGGGTTTTAAGGTTTAGGGTTTAGGGTAACTTTATACCCCTTAATTCATACCTCTTTAGAGTTTAGGGATTAGAATTTAGTGTGTAGGGTAACTTCATACCTCTAACTTCATACTCCTTTAGGGTTTAGGGTTTAGAATAACTTCATACCCCTAACTTCATACCCCTTTAAGGTTTAGGGTTTAGGGTAACTTCATACCCCTTTAGGTTTTAGGGTTTAGGGTAACTTCATACCCCTAACTTCAAATCCCTTTAGGGTTTAGGGTTTAGTATTTAGTGTTTAGGGTTTAAGGTTTAGGGTAACTTCATACCACTAACTTCATACCCCCTAAGGGTTTAGGGTAACTCCATACCCATCTAAGGTTTAGGATTTAAGGTAACTTCATACCCCTATAAGGTTTAAGGTTTGGGATTTAGTGTATAGGGTTTAGAGTTACTTCATACCCCTAACTTCATACCCCTTCAGGTTTTAGGGTTTAGGGTAACTTCATACCCCTAACTTCAAACCCCTTTAGGGTTGAGGGTTTAGGTTTTAGGGTTTAGGGTAACTTTATATCTCTAACTTCATACCTTGTTAGGATTTAGGGTAACTTCATATCCCTGTAGGGTTTAGGGTTTAGTATTTAGTGTTTAAGGGGGTTTAGGGTAACTTCATACCCATAACTTCATACTCCTTTAGGGTATAGTGTTTAGGGTTCAGTGTAACTTCATACCGCTAACTTCATAACCCTTAACGATTTAGGGTTTAGGGTTTAAGGTAACTTCATACCCCTTTAGGGTTTAGGGTTTAGGATTTAGAGTAACTTCATACCCCTCTAGGGTTTAGGGTTTAGGGTAACTTCATACCCCTAACTTCATACCCCCTAGGGTTTAGGGTTTAGGGTAACTTCATACCCCTTTAGGGTTTAAGGTTTAGGATAACTTCATACCCCTTTAGGGTTTAGGATTTAGGGTAACTTCATATCCCTTTAGGGTTTAGGGTTTAAGATTTAGGGTTTAGGATTTAAGGTAACTTCATACCCCTAACTTCATACCCCTTTAGGGTTTAGGATTCAGGGTTTAGGGTAATTTCATAGCCCTAACTTCATACTCTGTTAGGGTTTAGGGTTTAGGGTAACTTCATACCCCTTTAGAGTTTATGTTTTAGGGTAACTTTAAACCCCTAAGTTCATACCCCTTTAGGTTTTAGAGTTTAGGGTTTAGGGTTTAGGGTGACTTCATACCCCTTTAGGGTTCAGTGCTTAGTGTTTAGGGTTTAGGGTTTAGTGTTTAGGGTTTAGGATTTAGGGTAACTTCATACCCCTTTAGGGTTTAGTATTTAGGGTTTAGATTTTAGAGTTTAAGGTTTATGGTTTAGGGTTTATGGTAACTTCATACCCCTAACTACATACCCCTTTAGAGTTTAGGGTTTAGTGTAACTTCATATCCCTAACTTCATACCCTTTTAATGTTTAGTTTTTAGGATTTAGGGTAACTTCATACCCCTTTAGTGTTTAGGGTAACTTCATATCCCTTTAGGGTTTAGGATAACTTCATACCCCTTGATGGTTTAGGGTATAAGGTTTAAGGTTTAGAATTAGGGTAACTTCATACTCCTTTAGGGTTTAGGGTAACTTCGTAACCCTAACTTCATACCCCTTTAGGGTTTAGGGTTTCTTCATACCCCTTTAGGGTTTAGGGTTTAAGGTTTAGGGTAACTTCATACCCCTATGTTCATACCACTTTAGGGTTTAGGGTTTAGGGTAGCTTCATATCCCTTTAGTGTTTAGGATTTAAAGTAACTTAATACCCCTAATACCCCTTTGGGGATTAGGGTTTAGGGTAACTTCATATCCCTTCAAAGCTTAGGGTTTAGGTTTTAGAGTAACTTCATACCTCTTTAGGGTTTAGGGTTTAGGGTAACTTCATACCCCTAACTTCATACCCCTTAAGGGTTTTGGATTTAAGATTTAGGGTAACTTCATAACCCTTTAGGATTTAGTGTTTAGATTTTAGGGTTTAGGGTAACTTCATACCCCTTTAGGGTTTAGGTTTTAGGGTTTGAGGTTCAGGGTTTAGGGTAACTTCATACCCCTTTAGGGTTTTGGGTAACTTCATACTAACCCCATGTTAGGATTCTACTCCTAACCACCATACTAATCACATTATTAGTTAATTATTTAATCACTCTCTCTTTCACAAAGGTTGTGACCTTTGATCACACCTTCACACTCGTAGAAATAGGCATTTCATTTGGTATAGTTGAGGCATCGAAGAATATAATTATTAATTAATTGTTGGGTTCCCCATACAATACAACAACGATTCCTTAATAAAAGTGATTCCTTTTTATTATTCTAGCATTATAATCAATCTTTCTCTATTGGGTTCACTACATCTGGATCAGAGCTAGTTCAATCCAATTTTTTTTTCCCCACAAAGCCACCGTCTCCACTTTACGTGCCACCTTGTCATAAGTGAGTACGGGTCTGCCTCACAACACCGTATTCCTCTGTGATAACACAGACCGACAGCGGAATAAAAAATAGAGCTCCACCATAATATAAATTGCCGACATCGACTGTGAGTTCTGACGCAGCGATAGTGCAATAAGCGGACATAAACTCCGAATTTTTTTTTTACAGCGAACGAACAGGCTGTCATAGTCTCTTCGGCGTCTACCTCACCAAAAGGACGAAACAGTAACCCAATCCAGCAGAAAAGAAAAGCGAGAAGTTATAAAAAATTTGGAAGTATGGTTGTTGAAGACTAGCAGAGTGATTCGACCAAGCGCAGATTAAAAAAAATACATCAAATCTGAAGAAATCACGAAAAAATTGGTCGCTTGCAGAGTTTTCCGGCAAAGACACAGGTTAACGGTGGAATCGTATAAAATTAGAGTATAAACTTAAGGTTTAAAATAAATTTTACCCACCGACGGCTACGGTTCGCGTCACTGGAAAACTTCGGCATCGAAGAAAGGACGAAGGTCACAAGAAGTGGCAAAGGATATTGCGAAAGAGGTCTCGAAAGAGGTTTCAAAAGAAATGAAAGAAGTGATGCAAGAAATGGCCGATGGAAGAATATATCATGACCCCAACCTACTTTTGCTACTTAATCTTGCCCACCTACGTCAAATCACATCAGTGAGGGTATATAAAATTCAGTTCCAGGATATCGCCAATCGCATCACAGGGTTGGACGAATCAGTCCTCATAAGTGGGTTCATCAATGGATTGAAAGAAGAAATTAGAGTGAATATCATGATGTACACTCCTCGCACCCTACAGGAAGCCATTGGATTAGCCTTGTTAGCCGACGATACATTCAATGTTCAACGTCAACATGGGGAGCAACCTATTGATAAATCAACATTCACGCACACTATTCCAAAACACAAACCCTTGCCAGTTAAGTACCTTAGCCTACAAGAAATGGAGGAGCGACGAGCGAACGACCTCTGCTATACTTGTGATGAGCAATTTGGGCCCCTTCATTGTTGTGCTACACAAACATTGTATTTATTGAATATAGTTGATCCCTATCACTCCATAGAGGAAGAAGGTGAGGAAGATGTGCACGACATGACCAAAGCACCTGATCATAACAATGAAGGAAATGAGGTCGATGTGCAAGAAGTGCTCGATGCACCACGAAAAGATGAGGTAGACATCCATGCAATAAACAATGAAGGCAAGACATACACTCTCAAAGAACTACACACAAGTTCATCGCCAATAGTGAGTTCTCATCGTATAGGCAGCCTGATTCAAAAAGGAGGCAAAAGAGTGAGTGCACCTTTATTTTCCCTTCATTCTACACAGGAAGAATCGGCTAAAGCGGAAGCCTACCGTCATCACAATTCTCCTAAGGAAGATTCTACTATTCTTTCTAGCAACCCCCCACTAATGCTTCGACCTTCAATATATCCTTGCCTTCGAAAAAGTGACATTAAAATAGTACAAGAACTTGCACAAATTCAACTGGGAAAACAAGCAACGAAGCTCCTTACTTTGAGCTTTGAGGACAAAGCTCTTTTTAAGGAAGGTGGCATGTTAGGATTCTACTCCTAACCACCATACTAATCACATTATTAGTTAATTATTTAATCACTCTCTCTTTCACAAAGGTTGTGACCTTTGATCACACCTTCACACTCGTAGAAATAGGCATTTCATTTGGTATAGTTGAGGCATCGAAGAATATAATTATTAATTAATTGTTGGGTTCCCCATACAATACAACAACGATTCCTTAATAAAAGCGATTCCTTTTTATTATTCTAGCATTATAATCAATCTTTCTCTATTGGGTTCACTACGGTTTAGGGTAACTTCAAACCCCTTTAGGGTTTAGGGTAACTTCATACCCCTAACTTCATACCTCTTTAGGGTTTAGGGTTTAGGGTTTGGGGTTTAAGGCTTAGGGTAATTTCATACCCTTAACTTCATACCCATTTAGAGTTAAGGGTTTATGATTTAGGGTAACTTCATACCCCTTTAGGGTTTAAGGTTTTGGGTAACTTCATACCCTTTTAGGGTTTAGGGTAGCTTCATACCCCTAACTTCATACACCTTTAGGTTTTAGGGTAAATTCATACCCCTCTAGGGTTTAAGGTTTAGGATTTAGGTTAATTTCACACCCCTAACTTCATACCCTTTTAGGGTTTAGGGTTTAGGGTAACTTCATACCCCTAAGTTCATACCCCTTTAGGGTTCATACCCCTTTAGGATTTAGAGTTTAGGGTAACTTCATACCCCTTTAGGGTTTACGGTTTAGATTTTAGAGTTTAAGGTTTAGGGTTTAGGGTTTATGGTAACTTCATACCTCTAACTACTTACCCCTTTAGGGTTTTAGGTATAGTGTAACTTCATATCCCTAAATTCATACTATTTTAGTGTTTAGGGTTTAAGGTTTAGGGTAACTTCATACCCCTTTAGGGTTTAGGGTTTAGATATAGGGTAACTTCATACTCCTTTAGGGTTTAGGGTAACTTCATAACACTAACTTCATAACCCTTTAGGGTTTAGTGTAACTTTGTAACACTAACTTCATAATCCTTTAGGGTTTAGGGTTTCTTCATGCCCCTAACTTCATAACCCTTTAGGGTTTAGGGTAACTTCATACCCCTAAGTTCATACCACTTTAGGATTTAGGGTAACTTCATACCCCTAACTTCATATCCCTTTAGGGTTTAGGATTTAAGGTAACTTAATACCCCTTTAGGGTTTAGGGTTTAGGATTTAGGGTAACTTCATACCCCTAACTTCATATCCCTTCAAAGCTTAGGGTTTAGGTTTTAGGGTAATTTCATACCCCTAACTTCATACACCTTTAGGGTTTAGGGTAATTTCATACCCCTAACTTCATACACCTTTAGGGTTTAGGGTTTAGAGTAACTTCATACCCCTTTAGGATTTAGGGTTTAAGGTTTAGGATTTAGGGTAACTTTATACCCCTTAATTCATACCCCTTTAGAGTTTAGGGTTTAAGGTAACTTCATACCCCTAACTTCATACCCCTCAAGGATTTAGAGTTTAGGCTAACTTCATATCCCTAACTTCATACCCCTTTAGGGTTTACGTTTAGGATTTAAGGTAACTTTATACCCCTAACTTCATATCCCTTTAGGGTTTAGGGTAACTTCATACCCCTAATTTCAAACCCCTTTACGGTTTATGGTTTAAGGTAACTTCATACCCATAACTTCATACCCCTTTAGGGTTTAGGGTAACTTCATACCCCTAACTTCATACCCCTTTAGATATTAGCGTTTAGGGTAACATCATATGTCTAACTACATACCCTTTTAGGGTTTAGGGTTTAGTATTTAGGGTTTATTGTTTAGGGTAACTTCATACCTCTAACTTCATACCCCTTTAGGGGTTTAGGGTTTAGGGTAACTTTATACCCCTAACTTAATACCCTTTTAGGGTTTAGGGTAACTTCATACCCCTTTAGGGGTTTAGGGTTTAGGGTAACTTTATACCCCCAACTTCATACCCTTTTAGGGTTTAGGGTAACTTCATACCCCTTTAGAGTTTAGGGTTTGGGATTTAGGGTGTCTTCATACCTTTTAGGATTTAGGGTTTAGGGTAACTTCATACCCCTTTAGGGTTTAGGGTTTAGAGTTTAGGATAACTTCATACCCCTTTAGGGTTTAGGGTTTAGGATAACTTCATACCCCTAACTTCTTACCCCTTTAGGGTTTAGGGTTTAGTGTAACTTCATACCCCTAACTTCAAACCCCTTTAGGATTTAGGGTTTAGGGTTTATGGTAATTTCAAACCCAACTTCATAACCCTTTAGGTTTTAGGGTTTACAGTAACTTCATACCCATTTAGGGTTTAGTGTTTAAGGTTTAGGGTTTAGGGTAACTTTATACCCCTTAATTCATACCTCTTTAGAGTTTAGGGTTTAGAATTTAGTGTGTAGAGTAACTTCATACCTCTAACTTCATACCCCTTTAGGGTTTAGGGTTTGGAGTTTAGGGTTTAGAATAACTTCATATCCTTTAGGGTTTAGGGTTTAGGCTAACTTCATATTCGTAACTTCATACCCCTTTAGGGTTTAGCTGTAGGGTTTAGGGTTTAGGGTAACTTCATACCCCTTTAGGGTTTAGGGTTTAGTGCTTAGTGTTTAGGGTTTAGGGTTTAGGGTAACTTGATACCCCTAACTTCATTCCCCTTTAGGGTTTAGGGTAACTCCATACCCTTATAAGGTTTAGGATTTAAGGTAACTTCATACTCCTATAAGGTTTAAGGTTTGGGATTTAGAGTATAGGGTTTAGAGTTACTTCATACCCCTAACTTCCTACCCCTTCAGGTTTTAGGGTTTAGGGTAACTTCATACCCATAACTTCAAACCCCTTTAGGGTTTAGGGTTTAGGGTAACTTTATATCTCTAACTTCATACCCCGTTAGGATTTAGGGTAACTTCATATCCCTGTAGGGTTTAGGGTTTAGTATTTAGTGTTTAAGGGGGTTTAGGGTAACTTCATACCCCTAACTTCATACTCCTTTAGGGTTTAGTGTTTAGGGTTAAGTGTAACATAAAACCGCTAACTTCATATCCCTTAACAGTTTAGGGTTTAGGGTTTAAGGTAACTTCATACCCATTTAGAGTTTAGGGTTTATGATTTAGGGTAACTTCATACCCCTTTAGGGTTTAGGGTTTTGGATAACTTCATACCCTTTTAGGGTTTATGGTAGCTTCATACCCGTAACTTCATACACCTTTAGGGTTTAGGGTAAATTCATACCCCTCTAGGGTTTAAGGTTTAGAATTTAGGTTAATTTCACATGCCTAACTCCATGCCCTTTAGAGTTTAGGGTTTAGGGTTTAGGGTAATTTCATACCCCTAAGTTCATACCCCTTTAGGGTTCATACCCCTTTAGGGTTCATATCCCTTTAGGGTTTAGGGTTTAGGGTTTAGGGTAACTTCATACCCCTTTAGGGTTTAGGGTTTAGAGTTTAGAGTTTAAGGTTTAGGGTTTAGGGTTTATGGTAACTTCATACCTCTAACTACTTACCCCTTTGGGGTTTTAGGTATAGTGTAACTTCATATCCCTAAATTCATACTATTTTAGTGTTTAGGGTTTAAGGTTTAGGGTAACTTCATACCCCTTTAGGGTTTAGGGTAACTTCATACCCCTAACTTCATACCCCTTTAGGGTTTAGGGTTTAGATTTAGGGTAACTTCATACTCCTTTAGGGTTTAGGGTTTAGGGTAACTTCGTAACACTAACTTCATAACCCTTTAGGGTTTAGGGTAACTTCGTAACACTAAATTCATAATCCTTTAGGGTTTAGGGTTTCTTCATACCCCTAACTTCATACCCCTTTTGGGTTTAGGGTAACTTCATACCCCTAAGTTCATACCACTTTAGGATTTAGGGTAACTTCATATTCCTAACTTCATATCCCTTTAGGGTTTAGGATTTAAGGTAACTTAATACCCCTAATACCCCTTTAGGGTTTAGGATTTAAGGTATCTTAATACCCCTAATACCCCTTTAGGGTTTAGGGTTTAGGGTAACTTCATACCCCTAACTTCATATCCCTTCAAAGCTTAGGGTTTAGGGTTTAGGGTAATTTTATACCCCTAACTTCATACACCTTTAGGGTTTAGGGTAATTTCATACCCCTAACTTCATACACCTTTAGGGTTTAGGGTTTAGAGTAACTTCATACCCTATTAGGATTTAGGGTTTAAGGTTTAGGATTTAGGTTAACTTTATACCCCTTAATTCATATCCCTTTAGAGTTTAGGGTTTAAGGTAACTTTATACCCCTAACTTCATACCCCTCAAGGATTTAGAGTTTAGGCTAACTTCATATCCCTAACTTCATACCCCTTTAGGGTTTAGGTTTAGGATTTAGGGTAACTTTATACCCCTAACTTCATATCCCTTTAGGGTTTAGGGTAACTTCATACCCCTAATTTCAAACCCCTTTAAGGTTTAGGGTTTAAGGTAACTTCATATCCCTAACTTCATACCCCTTTAGGGTTTAGGGTTTAGGGTAACTTCATACCCCTTTAAGGTTTAGGGTTTAAGGTAACTTCATATCCCTAACTTCATACCCCTTTAGGGTTTAGGGTTTAGGGTTTAGGGTAACTTCATACCCCTTTAGATATTAGCGTTTAGGGTAACATCATATGTCTAACTACATACCCTTTTAGGATTTAGGGTTTAGTATTTAGGGTTTATTGTTTAGGGTAACTTCATACCTCTAACTTCATACCCCTTTAGAGGTTTAGGGTTTAGGGTAACTTTATACCCCTAACTTCATACCCTTTTAGGGTTTAGGGTAACTTCATACCCCTTTAGGGGTTTAGGGTAACTTTATACCCCAACTTCATACCCTTTTAGGGTTTAGGGTAACTTCATACCCCTTTAGGGTTTAGGGTTTAGAGTTTAGGATAGATTCATACCCGTTTAGGGTTTATGGTTTAGGATAACTTCATACCCCTAACTTCTTACCCCTTTAGGGTTTAGGGTTTAGTGTAACTTCATACCCCTAACTTCAAACCCCTTTAGGATTTAGGGTTTAGGGTTTATGGTAATTTCAAACCCCTAACTTCATAACCCTTTAGGTTTTAGGGTTTAGAGTAACTTCATACCCATTTAGGGTTTAGTGTTTAAGGTTTAGGGTTTAGGGTAACTTTATACCCCTTAATTCATACCTCTTTAGAGTTTAGGGTTTAGAATTTAGTGTGTAGAGTAACTTCATACCTCTAACTTCATACCCCTTTAGGGTTTAGGGTTTGGAGTTTAGGGTTTAGAATAACTTCATACTCCTAAATTCATACCCTTTAGGGTTTAGGGTTTAGGCTAACTTCATATTCGTAACTTCATACCCCTTTAGGGTTTAGCTTTAGGGTTTAAGGTTTAGGGTAACTTCATACCCCTAACTTCATACCCCTTTAGGGTTTAGGGTAGCTTCATACCCCTTTAGGGTTTAGGGTTGTTTAGGGTTTAAGGTTTAGGGTAACTTCATACCCCCTAAGGGTTTAGGGTAACTCCATACCCTTCTAAGGTTTAGGATTTAAGGTAACTTCATACCCCTATAAGGTTTAACGGTTGGGATTTAGTGTATAGGGTTTAGAGTTACTTCATACCCCTAACTTCATACCCCTTCATATCCCTATAGGGTTTAGGGTTTAGTATTTAGTGTTTAAGGGGGTTTAGGGTAACTTCATACCATTAACTTCATACTTCTTTAGGGTTTAGTGTTTAGGGTTCAGTGTAACTTCATACCGCTAACTTCATATCCCTTAACAGTTTAGGGTTTAGGGTTTAAGGTAACTTCATACCCCTTTAGAATTTAGGGTTTAGGATTTAGGGTAACTTCATACCCCTTTAGGGTTTAGGGTTTAGGGTAACTTCATACCCCTAACTTCATACCCCTTTAGGGTTTAAGGTAACTTCATACCCCTTTAGGGTTTAAGGTTTAGGATAACTTCATACCCTTTTAGGGTTTAGGATTTAGGGTAACTTCATATCCCTTTAGAGTTTATGGTTTAAGATTTAGGGTTTAGGATTTAGGGTAACTTCATACCCCTAACTTCATACCCTTTTAGGGTTTAGGATTCAGGGTTTAGGGTTTAGGGTAATTTCATAGCCCTAACTTCATACTCTATTAGGGTTTAGGGTTTAGGGTTTAGGGTAACTTCATACCCCTTTAGAGTTTAGGTTTTAGGGTAACTTCATACCCCTAAGTTCATACCCCTTTAGGTTTTAGGGTTTAGGGTTTATGGTGACTTCATACCCCTTTAGGGTTTAGTGCTTAGTGTTTAGGGTTTAGTGTTTAGGGTTTAGGATTTAGGGTAACTTCATACCCCTTTAGGGTTTAGATTTTAAAGTTTAAGATTTATGGTAACTTCATACCCCTAACTACATACCCCTTTAGAGTTTAGGGTTTAGTGTAACTTCATATCCCTAACTTCATACCCTTTTAATGTTTAGTTTTTAGGATTTAGGGAAACTTCATACACCTTTAGTGTTTAGGGTTTAGAGTTTAGGGTAACTTCATATCCCTTTAGGGTTTAGGGTTTAGGATAACTTCATACCCCTTGATGGTTTAGGGTATAAGGTTTAAGGTTTAGAATTAGGGTAACTTCATACTCCTTTAGGGTTTAGGGTAACTTCATAACCCTAACTTCATACCCCTTTAGGGTTTAGGGTTTCTTCATACCCCTAACTTCATACCCCTTTAGGGTTTAGGGTTTAAGGTTTAGGGTAACTTCATACCCCTATGTTCATATCACTTTAGGGTTTAGGGTAGCTTCATATCCCTTTAGTGTTTAGGATTTAAAGTAACTTAATACCCCTAATACCCCTTTAGGGTTTAGTGTTTAGGGTTTAGGGTAACTTCATATCCCTTCAAAGTTTAGGGTTTAGGGTTTTAGGGTAACTTCATACCCCTAACTACATACCCCTTTAGGGTTTAGGGTAACTTCATACCTCTATGTTCATACCACTTTAGGGTTTAGGGTAGCTTCATATCCCTTTAGTGTTAAGGATTTAAAGTAACTTAATACCCCTAATACCCCTTTAGGGTTTAGTGTTTAGGGTTTAGGGTAACTTCATATCCCTTCAAAGCTTAGGGTTTAGGGTTTTAGGGTAACTTCATACTCCTAACTACATACCCCTTTAGGGTTTAGGGTTTAAGGTTTAGGGTAACTTCATACCTCTATGTTCATACCACTTTAGGGTTTAGGGTAGCTTCATATCCCTTTAGTGTTTAGGATTTAAAGTAACTTAATACCCCTAAAATACCCCTTTAGGGTTTAGTGTAACTTCATATCACTTCAAAGCTTAGGGTTTAGGTTTTAGGGTAACTTCATACCCCTTTAGGGTTTAGGGTAACTTCATACCCCTAACTTCATACCCTTTAGGGTTTTGGATTTAAGATGTAGGGTAACTTCATACCCCTTTAAGATTTAGTGTTTAGATTTTAGAGTTTAGGGTAACTTCATAACCCTTTAGGGTTTAAGGTTTGAGGTTCAAGGTTTAGGGTAACTTCATACCCCTAACTTCATACCCCTTTAGGGTTTAGGGTAACTTTATACCCTTGACTTCATACCTCTTTAGGGTTTATGGTTTAGGGTTTGGGGTTTAAGGCTTAAGGTAATTTCATACCCTTAACTTCATACCCATTTAGAGTTTAGGGTTTATGATTTAGGGTAACTTCATACCCCTTTAGGGTTTAGGGTTTTGGGTAATTTCATACCCTTTTAGGGTTTAGGGTAGCTTCATACCCCTATCTTCATACACCTTTAGGGTTTAGGGTAAATTCATACCCCTCTAATATTTAAGGTTTAGGGTTTAGGATTTAGGTTAATTTCACATCCATAACTTCATGCCCTTTAGAGTTTAGGGTTTAGGGTAACTTCATATCCCTAAGTTCATACCCCTTTAGGATTTAGGGTTTAGGGTAACTTCATACCCTTTTAGGGTTTACAGTTTACAGTTTAGAGTTTAAGGTTTAGGGTTTAGGGTTTATGGTAACTTCATACCTCTAACTACTTACCCCTTTAGGGTTTTAGGTATAGTGTAACTTCATATCCCTAAATTCATACTATTTTAGTGTTTAGGGTTTAAGGTTTAGGGTAACTTCATACCCCTTTAGGGTTTAGGGTTTCTTCATACCCCTAACTACATACCCATTTAGGGTTTAGGGTTTAAGGTTTAGGGTAACTTCATACCCCTATGTTCATACCACTTTAGGGTGTAGGGTTTAGGGTAGCTTCATATCCCTTTAGTGTTTAGGATTTAAAGTAACTTAATACCCCTAATACCCCTTTAGGGTTTAGTGTTTAGGGTTTAGGGTAACTTCATATCCCTTCAAAGCTTAGGGTTTAGGGTTTTAGGGTAACTTCATACCCCTAACTGCATACCCCTTTAGGGTTTATTGTTTAAGGTTTAGGGTAACTTCATACCTCTATGTTCATACCACTTTAGGGTTTAGGGTAGCTTCCTATCCCTTTAGTGTTTAGGATTTAAAGTAACTTAATACCCCTAATACCTCTTTAGGGTTTAGTGTTTAGGGTTTAGGGTAACTTCATATCCCTTCAAAGCTTAGGGTTTAGGTTTTAGAGTAACTTCATACCCCTTTAGGGTTTAGGGTAACTTCATACCCCTTAAGGGTTTTGGATTTAAGATTTAGGGTAACTTCATACCCCTTTAGGATTTAGTGTTTAGATTTTAGAGTTTAGGGTAACTTCATACCCCTTTAGGGTTTAGGGTTTAGGGTTTAGGGTTTGAGGTTCAAGGTTTGGGGTAACTTCATACCCCTTTAGGGTTTAGGGTAACTTCATACCCCTTTAGGGTTTAGGGTTTAGGGTTTGGGGTTTAATGCTTAGGGTAATTTCATATCCTTAACTTCATACCCATTTAGATTTTAGTGTTTATGATTTAGGGTAACTTCATACCCCTTTAGGGTTTAGGGCTTTGGGTAACTTCATGCCCTTTTAGGGTTTAGGGTAGCTTCATACCCGTAACTTCATACACCTTTAGGGTTTAGGGTAAATTCATACCCCTCTAGGGTTTAAGGTTTAGGATTTAGGTTAATTTCACACCCCTAACTTCATGCCCTTTAGAGTTTAGGGTTTAGGGTTTAGGGTAACTTCATACCCCCAATTTCATACCCCTTTAGGGTTCATACCCCTAAGTTCATACCCCTTTAGGGTTCATATATCTTTAGGATTTAGGGTTTAGGGTAACTTCATACCCCTTTAGGGTTTACGATTTAGAGTTTAGAGTTTAAGGTTTAGGGTTTAGGGTTTATGGTAACTTCATACCTCTAACTACTTACCCCTTTAGGGTTTTAGGTATAGTGTAACTTCATATCCCTAAATTCATACTATTTTAGTGTTTAGGGTTTAGGGTAACTTCATACCCCTAAGTTCATACCCCTTTAGGGTTCATACCCCTTTAGGATTTAGGATTTAGGGTTTAGGGTTTAGGGTAACTTCATACCTCTAACTTCATACCCCTTTAGGGTTTAGGTTTTAGAGTTTAGGGTTTAGAATAACTTCATACCCCTTTAAGGTTTAGGGTTTAGGCTAACTTCATATACGTAACTTCATACCGCTTTAGGGTTTAAGGTTTAGGGTAACTTCATACCCCTTTAGGGTTTAGGGTTTAGGGTAACTTCATACCCCTAACTTCAAATCCCTTTAGAGTTTAGGGTTTAATATTTAGTGTTTAGGGTTTAAGGTTTAGGGTAACTTCATACCACTAACTTCATACCCCTTTAGGGTTTAGAGTAACTCCATACTCTTCTAAGGTTTAGGATTTAAGGTAACTTCATACCCCTATAAGGTTTAAGGTTTGGGATTTAGTGTATAGGGTTTAGAGTTACTTCATACTCCTTTAGGGTTTAGGGTTTAGGGTAACTTCGTAACACTAACTTCATAACCCTTTAGGGTTTAGGGTAACTTCGTAACACTAACTTCATAATCCTTTAGGGTTTAGGGTTTCTTCATACCCCTAACTTCATACCCCTTTAGGGTTTAGGGTAACTTCATACCCCTAAGTTCATACCACTTTAGGGTTTAGGGTAACTTCATACCCCTAACTTCATATCCCTTTAGGGTTTAGGATTTAAGGTAACTTAATACCCCTAATACCCCTTTAGGGTTTAGGGTTTAGGGTAACTTCATACCCCTAACTTCATATCCCTTCAAAGATTAGGGTTTAGGGTTTAGAGTAACTTCATACCCCTTTAGGATTTAGGGTTTAGGGTAATTTCATACCCCTAACTTCATACCCCTTTAGGGTTTAGGGTTTAAGATTTAGGGTAACTTCATACCCCTTTAGGATTTAGTGTTTAGGTTTTAGGGTTTAAGGTAACTTTATACCCCTAACTTCATACCCCTTTAGGATTTAGGGTTTAGGGTAACTTCATACCCCTTTAGGATTTAGGGTTTAGGGTAACTTCATACCCCTAACTTTATACCTCTTTAGGGTTTAGGGTTTTGGGTTTAAGGTTTAGGGTAACTTCATACCCCTTTAGAGTTTAGGGTTTAGGGTTTATGGTTTAGGGTAACTTCATACCCCTTTAGGGTTTTGGGTTTTGGATAACTTCATACCCCTTTAGGGTTTAAGGTTTAGGGTTTAGGGTAGCTTCATACCCCTAACTTCATACACCTTTAGGGTTTAAGGTTTAGGGTAACTTCATACCCATTTAGGGTTTAGGGTTTAGGATTTAGGTTAATTTCACAACCCCTAACTTCATACCCCTTTAGGGTAACTTCATACCCTTAAGTTCATACCCATTTAGGGTTTAGGGTTTAGGGTAACTTCATACCCTTAAGTTCATACCCCTTTAGGATTTAGGGTTTAGGGTAACTTCATACCCCTTTAGGGTTTAGGGTTTTGGATAACTTCATACCCCTTTAGGGTTTAGGGTAACTTCATACCCCTTTAGGGTTTAGAGTAACTTCATACCCCTTTAGGGTTTAGGATTTAGGGTTTAGGGTAACTTCATACCCCTTTAAGGTTTAAGGTTTAGGGTTTATGGGAAATTCATACCCCTAACTTCATACCCCTTTAGGGTTTAGGGTTTAGGGTTTAGGATAACTTCATACCCCTAACTTCATACCCATTTAAGGTTTAGGGTTTAGGATAACTTCATACCCATTTAGGGTTTAGGGTTTATGGTAACTTCATACCCCTTAGTTCATACCCCTTTAGTGTTTAGGTTTTAGGGTAACTTCATACCCCTAACTTCATATCCCCTTAAGATTTACGATTTAAGGTAACTTCATACCCCTTTAGGGTTTAAGGTAACTTCATACCCCTTTAGGGTTTAGGGTTTAGGGTAACTTCATACCCCTTTAGGGTTTATGGGAAATTCATACCCCTAACTTCATACCCCTTTAGGGTTTATAGGAAATTCATACCCCTAACTTCATACCCATTTAGGGTTTAGGGTTTAGCGTTTAGGGTAACTTCATACCCCTTTAGGGTTTATGGAAAATTCATACCCCTAACTTCATACCCCTTTAGGGTTTAGGGTTTAGGGTAGCTTCATACCCCTAACTTCATACCTCTTTAAGTTTTAGGGTTTAGGGTTTAGGGTTTTGGGTAACTTCATACCCCTTTAGAGTTTAGGTTTTAGGGTAACTTCATACCCCTTTAGAGTTTAGGGTTTACGATTTTGGGTAACTCATACCCGTTTAGGGTTTAGGGTAACTTCATACCCCTTTAAGGTTTAGGGTTTAGGGTAACTTCATACCCCTAACTTCATAACCCTTTAGGGTTTAGGGTTTGGGGTAACTTCATACCCCTTTAGGTTTTAAGATTTAGGGTTTAGGGTAACTTCATACCCCTTTAGGGTTTAGCATTTAGGATTTAGGGTTTAGGGTTTAGGGTAATTTAATACCCCTAACTTCATACCTCGTTAGGGTTTAAGATTTAGGGTTTAGGGTTTAGGATAACTTCATACCCCTAACTTCATACCACTTTAGAGTTTAGGGTTTAGGGTAACTTCATACCTCTTTAAGTTTTAGGGTTTTGGGTTTAGGGTTTAGGGTTTTGGGTAACTTCATACCCCTTTAGAGTTTAGGTTTTAGGGTAACTTCATACCCCTTTAGAGTTTAGGGTTTACGATTTTGGGTAACTCATACCCGTTGAGAAGCAACACACCCCCACTAAAAAAATGAAATTCCATCATTTGAAAATGTTTAGCTTCCATTTTGCCGTAGGGACCCTCTTGATGTTTTCCTGGTTTTAATTCCATATTCTGCTTGCCTCCTTTTCAAAGTTTTGCTTACATCAAAATATCCAAGTAGGCTTGCATCTGGCTTTGATTTATTTTAGAATTCATGTTTCAAGTGTTAGAATCATTTCTCAGTAAAGAAAATCTTTCACTAAATATGTAAAAATGCAGAATATAGATGAATGAATTCATTGGAGTCAACCTACAATTTCTGAAAAATTTGTTAAGTCTTGGAAACGTCGCGATATCGCGACATTTTCATTTTTGAAAGCGTTGCGATATGGCGACATATTTTGGTTGAAAGGAAAGCTTGTAGAAAACGTCGCGATATCGCAACATATTTGGACTGAAAGAACCAAGTGATGAGAACGTCACGATATCGCAACATATTTGGACTAAAAGAACCAAGTGATGAGAACGTCGCGATATCGTGACATGTTTGGACCAAAAGGAAAGCTCATAGAAAACGTAGTGATATCGCGACCGATTTTGGAAGAAAAGTGCAAGTCTTGAAAACGTCGCGATATCGCGACAGGTTTTAGACAGAAGTGCAAGTCTTGGAAGTGTCGCGATATCGCTACAGGTTTTGGAAAGAAAGTGCCAAGTAGTGAGAATGTCGCGATATCGTGACAGGTTTTTGAAAGAAAGTGCAAGGCATGGAGGTGTTGCAAAATCACAACACGGTTCAAGGTAGGAAGCCTAAGGCACAAAGGTGTCGCGAAATCACGACGTCGCGAAATCGCGACATGGTTCAGAAGAGAAAGCCAAGTGGGGGTCCGTCGCGATTTTGCGACATGTCACGAAATCGCGACGGAGGAAGCCGAAGAAAAAAAATCCAAGGCATGGAGACCGTCGCGATTTCGCGACGAAGTCGCCAACAAGAGGCACGGTTGAAGGGAATGTCACGAAATCACAACGTCGCGAAATCGTGACGTGTCGTGATTTCGCGACGAAGTCACCAACAAGAGGCACGGTTGAAGGGAGCGTCGCGATTTCATGACATGTCACGGTTTCACGGCAGAAGAGCTAGGATGGAAACAAAGTAGAGAGAAGGTCACGATTTCGTGACATGTCACGGTTTCACGGTAAGGAAGTTGAGACAGAGCAGCTTGACGAAAACGTCACGATTTCGTGACACGTGTCAAAATAAATAAATCCGACATATAATGAACATTAAGGTTTTAATTTAATAATTTTAAAATACTAATTCTTGTTTGTCTTTTGCAAAAAGCAAGCTGGCAGTTGCATACTAGCGGAAGTAATTGTGGAAAAGACAAAATAAGCACGGATCAAACGAAGGCCGTCAGATGGAAATGTGAGATGCCAGGAATTTTTGGTTCATCCAGATTTTACAGAGCTGGCCGCAAAGAGACTTTATGGTGACTAAGCAGCTGCCTCATTTAATGGAATATGTCGGCAATTGACCGTAAAATGAAAATATCTACACACAGTTACCGAAATTTGCCAATGGACGCATTTAACAGGAGAATTTATGGTGAAAGTAATGGCGTACAGAGAATTTTAACTCAGAAGCGGCTTTGTGAAGATAAAATGTCAGAGAAACCAATGACTCATTCGAATTTCTCTGGGGAATTAATGAGATGTTCCCGGTAGATGCACCAACCGGCTAGAAAAAAAAAGATATTTACTTGCAATTACAGATGGATGAGAATAATATCAGATCATGTCTTCTCCATTTATGGCAAGTAACTGCACTAAGTTTTGCAGAATGGTTAGGGTTCATCAAAACTCTATTTTTAAAGGGCCTTATATTGTAAAACCTGGGCAGTAGGGTTTTGAGGATAAGATTTAGGGTTTGAGAAGAAGATATTTCTAAAAAGATCAGGGTCTGTCCTGGGTCTATAAATACTTCTTCTGAATGTAAATTTCGGAGGCAAAAACTTAGAAATAAAAGCTATTGAATTAATTTCCTACAAATCTTGTTTGAATGCTTTATTCTGGACCTGGAGTTGGTGTATTTCCGTTTTCTGTGATAGCATTGCCAGGAGCCTAATCTCTTTCAGATTACGATAAGTTCATCTTCTTTTGTTTTTCATCTCGTTAAGGTTTATTTAATTTATGTTGTAGATCTATGTTATCAAGATTAGATATGCTACTGGGCTTCATTATTTTTATTGTATGCTAGGGAAAATTACAGACTTAAGGTTCAGGCCTATTCTAATTGCTTTGTCCTCACTGTGTGAGCTAGGCTGCTGGTGAGAGATACCAATTTTAACCTACTTCCCTTCTATTTATAATTTTCTTTCAGATCTATTTTTGTCTTTGTCTTATGCTCTTAGTGGAAGGTGATCTTAGAAAGCTGGACACTTTCCTCTTTGATTTGTTCTATTGTGAAGCTAACTGGTATAACTAAAATTGATATTTTTGGTTTTGCAGCTAAGTTAGATAAACTTCTCTTTCTGCCCTACCCTACTCTCTCTGTTCCATCGTGAAATGATCCATTTTTATATTTCTTTAAATTTGTCTTTTATTTAAATTCTGCTAAAGCATAAAGAGCTAGATCAAAGAACTGATTGTAAATCTGATTATCCACAAAGATAACCAACTCCAAAAACATTATTGAACTGAAGTCCCGAGCCCGTTGTAAGGTAACAGACAGTCCACTTGAAACTATTCCAGAAGCGAAAAAGAGTGAATAGACATTTGACCCAACTCTGTAACTCACACCTTGGATATCTAGCAAGATCCTAAAGTGAGTGGGATTTATCCCTTATAAGTGTTATCAGGTTTTCATGCTCATTCTTCACAAGGTGTGTATGAAAGTCGAACCAACAATACCCATTTAGGGTTTAGGGTTTACGATTTTGGGTAACTCATACCCGTTTAGGGTTTAGGGTAACTTCATACCCCTTTAAGGTTTAGGGTTTAGGGTAACTTCATACCCCTAACTTCATACCCCTTTAGGGTTTAGGATTTAGGGTAACTTCATACCCCTTTAGGGTTTAGGGTTTAGGTTTTTTTTTGGTTTAGGTTTATTTTTTTGGTTTAGGTAACTTCATACCCTTTGGTTTGTATTTAGGGTTTAGGTTTTGTAACTTCATACCTTTGTTTGGTTTGGTTTTTAATTCCTTTTGGTTTAGGGTTTAGGGTAACTTCATACCCCTTTAGTTGGTTTAGGGTAACTGTCATACTTTAATACTTTAGGGTTTAGGGTTTAGGTTAATTTCATACCCCTAACTTCATACCCCTTTAGGGTTTAGGTTTAATTAGGTAACTTCATACCCCTTTAAGGTTTAGGTTTAGGGTTTAGGGTAACTTCATATCCCTTTATATTTAGGTTTAGGTTTTATAGTTAGTATGGTTTTACCTTTTTAGGTTTAGGTTTAGGGTAACTTCATACTTTTTAGGGTTTAGGTTTAGGGTAACTTCATACCCTTTAGGTTTAGGTTTAGACTTCATATTATTTTTTATTTTTTTAACTTTTTTAGGTTTAGGTTTAGTTTATACTTCATATTTTTTTAGGGTTTATTTTTTTTGTGATTTAATAATTTTTTAGGGTTTAGGTTTTTTTATTTTTTTTTTATTGGTTTTTTTTTATTTTAGGTTTGTTTTTTGTTTTTTTGTTTTTTTTTTTGTGGTTTAACTTCATACCCTTTAGTTTTTTTATTCTCCCTTTTTAGGGTTTAAGGTTTAAGGTAACTTCATACCCGTAACTTCATACCCCTTTAGGGTTTAGGGTTTAGGGTAACTTCATACCCTTTAGGATTTAGGGTTTAGTTTTGGTTTTAGGGTTTAGGTTAATTTAGGGTTTATATTAAGGTTTATGATTTAGGGTAACTTTATACCCCTTAATTCATACCCCTTTAGAGTTTAGGGTTTAGGGTTTAGGGTTTAGGTAACGTCATACCCCTAACTTCATACCCCTTAAGGGTTTAGGGTTTAGGCTAACTTCATATCCCTTTAGGGTTTAGGTTTAGTATTTAGGGTAACTTTATACCCCTAACTTCATATCCCTTTAGGGTTTAGGGTTTAGGGTAACTTCATACCCCTAATTTCAAACCCCTTTAAGGTTTAGGGTTTAATGTAACTTCATACCCCTTTAGGGTTTAGGGTTTAGGGTAACTTCATACCCCTAACTTCATACCTCTTTAGATATTAGCGTTTAGGGTAACATCATATGCCTAACTTCATACCCTTTTAGGGTTTAGGGTTTAGTATTTAGGGTTTAGTGTTTAGGGTAACTTCATATCTCTAACTTCATACCCCTTTAGGGGTTTAGGGCATAGGGTAACTTTATACCCCTACCTTCATACCATTTTAGAGTTTAGGGTTTAGGGTAACTTCATACCCCTTTAGGGTTTAGGGTTTAGGATTTAGGGTGACTTCATACCTTTTAGGATTTAAGGTTTAGGGTAACTTCATACCCCTTTAGGGTTTAGGGTTTAGACTTTAGGATAACTTCATACCCCTTTAAGGTTTAAGGTTTAGGGTTTAGGATAACTTCATACCCTTAACTTCTTACCCATTTAGGGTTTAGGGTTTAGTGTAACTTCATACCCCTAACTTCAAACCCCTTTAGGATTTAGGGTTTAGGGTTTATGGTAATTTAAAACCCCTAACTTCATAACCCTTTAGGTTTTAGGGTTTACAATAACTTCATACCCCTTTAGGGTTTAGTGTTTAAGGTTTAGGGTTTAGAATAACTTTATACCCCTTAATTCATACCTCTTTAGAGTTTAGGGTTTAGAATTTAGTGTGTAGGGTAACTTCATACCTCTTTAGGGTTTAGGGTTTGGAGTTTAGGGTTTAGGGTTTATAACAAATTCATACCCCTTAGGGTTTAGGGTTTAGGCTAACTTCATATCCGTAACTTCATACCCCTTTAGGGTTTAGCTTTAGGGTTTAAGGTTTAGGGGTAACTTCATACCCCTTTAGGATTTAGGGTTTAGGGTAACTTCATACCCATAACTTCAAATCCCTTTAGGGTTTAGGGTTTAGTATTTAGTGTTTAGGGTTTAAGGTTTAGGGTAACTTCATACCACTAACTTCATACCCCCTAAGGATTTAGGGTAACTTCATACCCTTCTTGGGTTTAGGATTTAAGGTAACTTCATACCCCTATAAGGTTTAAGGTTTGGGATTTAGCGTATAGGGTTTAGAGTTACTTCATACCCCTAACTTCATACCCCTTCAGGGTTTAGGGTTTAGGGTAACTTCGTACCCCTAACTTCAAACCCCTTTAGGGTTTAGGGTTTAGGTTTTAGGGTTTAGGGTAACTTTATATCTCTAACTCCATACCTTGTTAGGATTTAGGGTAACTTCATATCCCTTTAGGGTTTAGGGTTTAGTATTTAGTGTTTAGGGGGGTTTAGGGTGACTTCATACCCCTAACTTCATACTCCTTTAGGGTTTAGTGTTTAGGGTTCAGTGTAACTTCATACCGCTAACTTCATAGCCCTTAACGGTTTATGGTTTAAGGTAATTTCATACCCCTTTAAGGTTTAGGGTTTAGGATTTAGGGTAACTTAATACCCCTCTAGGGTTTAGGGTTTAGGGTAACTTAGGGTAACCCTAATTTCATACCCCCTATGGTTTAGGGTTTAGGGTGACTTCATACCCCTTTAGGGTTTAAGGTTTAGGATAACTTCATACCCCTTTAGGGTTTAGTGTTTAAGATTTAGGGTTTAGGGTTTAGGGTAACTTCATACCCCTTTAGGGTTTAGGATTCAAGGTTTAGGGTTTAGGGTAATTTCATAGCCCTAACTTCATACTCTGTGAAGGTTTAGGGTTACTTCATACTCCTAATTTCATACCCCTTTAGAGTTTAGGTTTTAGGGTAACTTCATACCCCTAAGTTTATACCCCTTTAGAGTTTAGGGTTTAGGGTTTAGGGTGACTTCATACCCCTTTAGGGTTTAGTGCTTTGTGTTTAGGATTTAGGTTTTAGTGTTTAGGGTTTATGATTTAGGGTAACTTCATACCCCTTTTGGGTATAGTGTTTAGGGTTTAGATTTTAGAGTTTAAGGTTTATGGTTTAGGGTTTATGGTAACTTCATACCCCTAACTACATACCCCTTTAGAGTTTAGGGTTTAGTGTAACTTCATATCCCTAACTTCATACCCTTTTAATGTTTATTTTTTAGGATTTAGGGTAACTTCATACCCCTTTAGTGTTTAGTGTTTAGAGTTTAGGGTAACTTCATACCCCTTTAGGGTTTAGGGTTTAGGATAACTTGATACCCCTAACTTCATATCCCTTGATGGTTTAGGGTATAAGGTTTAAGGTTTATAATTAGGGTAACTTCATACTCCTTTAGGGTTTAGGGTAACTTCGTAACCCTAACTTCATACCCCTTTAAGGTTTAGTGGTTTAAGGTTTAGGGTAACTTCATACCCCTATGTTCATATCACTTTAGGTTTTAGGGTTTAGGGTAGCTTCATATCCCTTTAGGGTTTAGGATTTAAAGTAACTTAATACCCCTAATACCCTTTAGGGTTTAGTGTTTAGGGTTTAGGGTAACTTCATACCCCTTCAAAGCTTAGGGTTTAGGTTTTAGAGTAACTTCATACCCCTTTAGGGTTTAGGGTTTAGGGTTTAGGGTAACTTCATACCCCTTTAGGGTTTTGGATTTAAGATTTAGGGTAACTTCATACTCCTTTAGGATTTAGTGTTTAGGTTTTAGGTTTAGGGTAACTTCATACCCATTTAGGGTTTAGGGTTTAGGGTTTAAGGTAACTTCATACCCCTTTAGGGTTTAGGGTTTGGGGTAACTTCATACCCCTAACTTCATACCTTTTTAGGGTTTAGGGTTTGGGGTTTAAATTTTGGGTAATTTCATACCCTTAACTTCATACCTATTTAGAGTTTAGGTTTTATGATTTAGGGTAACTTCATACCCCTTTAGGGTTTATGATTTTGGGTAATTTCATACCCTTTTAGGGTTTAGAGTAGCTTCATACCCCTAACTTCATACACCTTTAGGGTTTAGGGTAAATTCATACCCCTCTAGGGTTTATGGTTTAGGGTTTAGGATTTAGGTTAATTTCACACCCCTAATTTCATGCCCCTTTAGAGTTTAGGGTTTAGGGTTTAGGGTAACTTCATACCCCTTTAGGGTTTTTTACTTCTATTTAGGTTATACCCTTTAGGGTTTAGGTTTTAGGGTTTCAGTATTTTAATATCCCTAAATTTATATATTTTAGTGTTGTGTTTAGGGTTTAGGGTTTAGGGTAACTTCATACCGCTTTAGAGTTTAGGTTTAGATTTAGTGTAGTTTAAGGTTTAGGGTTTAGGGTAACTTCATAACTAACTACATACCCTTTAGGGTTTACGTTAACTTCATAACACTAACTTCATAATCCTTTAGGGTTTAGGGTTTTTCTTCATACCCCTTTAGGATTTAGGGTAACTTCATACACCTAAGTTCATACCACTTTAGGGTTTAGGGTAACTTCATACCCCTAACTTCATATCTCTTTAGGGTTTAGGATTTAAGGTAACTTAATATCCCTAATACCCCTTTAGGGTTTATGGTTTAGGGTAACTTCATACCCTAACTTCATATCCCTTCAAAGATTAGGGTTTAGGGTTTAGAGTAAATTCATACCCCTTTAGGATTTAGGGTTTAGGGTAATTTCATACCCTTAACTTCATACCCCTTTAGTGTTTAGGGTTTAAGATTTGGTAACTTCATACCCCTTAGGATTTAAGTTTAGGTTTGTTTAGGGTAACTTCATACCCCTTTAGGATTTAGGGTTTAAGGTTTAGGGTTTAGGGTAACTTCATACCCCTAACTTCATACCTCTTTAGGGTTTAGGGTTTAGGGTTTAGGGTTTATGGTAACTTCATACCCCTTTAGAGTTTAGGGTTTAGGGTAACTTCATACCCCTAACTTCATATCCTTTAGGGTTTAAGGTTTAGGGTTTAGGGTAACTTTATACCCCTAACTTCATATCCCTTTAGGGTTTAGGGTTTAGGGTAACTTCATACCCCTAACTTCATACCCTTTAAGGTTTAGGGTTTAGGGTAACTTCATACCCCTAACTTCATACCCTTTAGGGTTTAGGGTTTAGGGTAACTTCATACCCCTAACTTCATACCCCTTTAGATATTAGGGTTTAGGGTAACTTCATATGCCTAACTTCATACCCTTTTAGGGTTTAGGGTTTAGTATTTAGGGTAACTTCATACCTCTAACTTCATACCCCTTTAGGGTTTAGGGTAACTTTATACCCCTAACTTCATACCATATTTAGGGTTTAGGGTTTAGGGTAACTTCATACCCCTTTAGGGTTTAGGGTTTAGGCTATTTAGGGTAACTTCATACCTTTTAGGATTTAAGGGTTTAGGGTAACTTCATACCCCTTTAGTGTTTAGGGTTTAAGATTTAGGGTAACTTCATACCCATTTAAGATTTAGGGTAACTTCATACCCTTAACTTCTTACCCATTTAGGGTTTAGGGTTTAGTGTAACTTCATACCCCTAACTTCAAACCCCTTTAGGATTTAGGGTTTAGGGTTTATGGTAATTTAAAACCCCTAACTTCATAACCCTTTAGGTTTTAGGGTTTACAGTAACTTCATACCCCTTTAGGGTTTAGTGTTTAAGGTTTAGGGTTTAGAGTAACTTTATACCCCTTAATTCATACCTCTTTAGAGTTTAGGGTTTAGAATTTAGTGTGTAGGGTAACTTCATACCTCTTTAGGGTTTAGGGTTTGGAGTTTAGGGTTTAGGGTTTATAAAAAATTCATACTCCTAACTTCATACCCCTTAGGGTTTAGGGTTTAGGCTAACTTCATATCCGTAACTTCATACTCCTTTAGGGTTTAGCTTTAGGGTTTAAGGTTTAGGGGTAACTTCATACCCCTTTAGGATTTAGGGTTTAGGGTAACTTCATACCCATAACTTCAAATCCCTTTAGGGTTTAGGGTTTAGTATTTAGTGTTTAGGGTTTAAGGTTTAGGGTAACTTCATACCACTAACTTCATACCCCTTAAGGATTTAGGGTAACTTCATACCCTTCTTGGGTTTAGGATTTAAGGTAACTTCATACCCCTATAAGGTTTAAGGTTTGGGATTTAGTGTATAGGGTTTAGAGTTACTTCATACCCCTAACTTCATACCCCTTCAGGGTTTAGGGTTTAGGGTAACTTCATACCCCTAACTTCAAACCCCTTTAGGGTTTAGGTTTAGGTTTTAGGTTTAGGGTAACTTTATATCTTTAACTCCATACCTTGTTAGGATTTAGGGTAACTTCATATCCCTTTAGGGTTTAGGGTTTAGTATTTAGTGTTTAGGGGGGTTTAGGGTGACTTCATACCCCTAACTTCATACTCCTTTAGGGTTTAGTGTTTAGGGTTCAGTGTAACTTCATACCGCTAACTTCATAGCCCTTAACGGTTTAGGGTTTAAGGTAACTTCATACCCCTTTAAGGTTTAGGGTTTAGGATTTAGGGTAACTTAATACCCCTTTAGGGTTTAGGGTTTAGGGTAACTTCATACCCCTAACTTCATAGCCCTTATGGTTTAGGGTTTATCTTTAGGGTTTAGGGTTTAGGATAACTTCATACCCCTTTAGGGTTTAGGTTTTGGGGTTTATTATATTTTAGGGTTTAGGGTTTAGGGTAACTTCATACCCTTTAGGGTTTAGGGTTTAGGGTTTAGGGTAACTTCATACCCCTTTAGGGTTTAGGGTTTAGGTTAGTACTTCATACCCTAATTATCTTTAGGGTTTAGGATTTAGGTTAACTTCATACCCTTTAGGGTTTAGGTTTAGGGTATTATATTTTTAGGTTTAGGTTTTTTATTTAGGGTTTAGGGTTTTTTTTTTAGGGTTTAGGGTTTTATTTAATTTAGGGTTTAGGTTTGGGTACTTATATTTTAGGGTTTAGGGTTTAGGGTAACTTCATACCCCTAACTTCATACCCTTTAGGGTTTAGGGTTTAGTGTAACTTCATACCCTTAACTTCATACCCCTTTAGGGTTTAGGGTTTAGGGTTTAGGGTAACTTCATACCTCTTTAGGGTTTAGGGTTTAGTTCTTTCTTTTAGGTTTAGGTTTACTCTTATTTAGGGTTTAGGGTTTATTTAGGTTTAGGGTTTAGGTTTAGGTTAACTTCATACCCCTTTTTTTAGGTTTAGGGTTTAGGGTAACTTCATATTTCCTTTAGGGTTTAGGGTTTAGGGTAACTTCATACTTTTAGGGTTTAGGGTTTAGGGTTTAGGGTAACTTCATACCCCTAACTTCATACCTTTAGGGTTTAGGGTTTAGGGTAACTTCATATCCTTTAGGGTTTAGGGTTTAGGTAACTTCATACCCCTTTAGGGTTTAGGGTTTAAGATTTAGGTTTAGGTTTTTGTTGTATTTTTTAGGTTAGGTTTAGGTAACTTCATACCCTTATTAGGGTTTATTTGTATTTTTTAGGGTTTAGGTTTTACGTAACTTCATACCCTTTAGGGTTTAGGGTTTAGTTGTAACTTCATACCCTTTAGGGTTTAGGTTTAGGGTTTAGGGTTTAGGGTTACTTCATACCCCTTTAAGTTTTAAGGTTTAGGGTAACTTCATACCCTTTAGGTTTAGGTTTAGGGTTTAGGGTAACTTCATACCCTTTAGGGTTTAGGTTAATTTTTAGGGTTTAGGGTAACTTCATACCCTAACTTCATAGCCTTTAGAGTTTTTAGGGTTTAGGGTAACTTCATACCCCTTTAGTTTTGTAATTTCATACCCCTTTAGGGTTTAGGTTTAGTTTTTTAGGTAACTTCATACCCTTTAGGGTTTAGGGTAACTTCATACCCTAACTTCATACCTCTTTAGGGTTTAGGGTTTAGGGTAACTTCATACCCTTTAGGTTTAGGGTTTATGGTTTAGGGTAACTTCATACCCCTTTAGGTTTAGGGTTTAGGGTAACTTCATACCCTTTAGGTTTAGGGTTTATAGCCTAATTTATTTAGGGTTTAGGTAATTATACCCTTTTTTTTGGTTTGGAATTTTATCCTTTAGTTTAGGGTTTAGGGTTTAGGGTAACTTCATACCTTTAGGTTTAGATAACTTCATACCCTTTATATTTTTGTTTAGGTTTGTAACTTCATACCTTTACCTTTAGGGTTTAGGTTAACTTCATACCCTTTATATTTTATTTAGGTTTAGTTTTACATTTAGGGTTTAGGTTTTTGGTTTAGTTTGTAACTTCATACTCTTTAGGGTTTAGGGTTTAGGGTAATTAATACTAACTTCATACCCTTTAGGGTTTAGGGTAATTAGTAAGCGTAACTTCATAATCCTTTAGGGTTTAGGGTTTCTTCATCCCTTTAGGGTTTAGGGTAACTTCATACCCTAATTTCATACTTTAGGTTTAGGGTAATTCATAGTAACTTCATATCCCTTTAGGGTTTAGGGTTTAGGGTAACTTAATACCCCTTTAGGGTTTAGGGTTTAGGGTAACTTCATACCCCTAACTTCATACCCTTTTAGGGTTTAGGGTTTAGGGTAACTTCATACCTCTTTAGGGTTTAGGGTTTAGGGTTTAGGGTAACTTTATATCCCTTTAGGGTTTAGGGTAACTTCATACCCTTTATTTAGGGTTTAGGTTTAGGGTTTAGGGTAATTTATTTACCCTTTAGGGTTTAGGGTTTAGGTTAACTTCATACCTCTTTAAGGTTTAGGTTTGTAACTTCATATAACTTCATACCCATTTAGGGTTTAGGTTTAGGTTTAGGTTAATTTCATACCCTAACTTCATACCCCTTTAGGGTTTAGGGTTTAGGGTAACTTCATATTTAGGTTTAGGGTTTGTATTTTTTAGGGTTTAGGGTTTAGGGTAACTTCATACCCCTAACTTCATACCTTTTTAGGTTAGGTTTAGTTTTAATTCATACCTTTTAGGGTTTAGGTTTAGGTTTAGGTAACTTCATACATTTATACCCCTTTAGGTTTAGGGTTTAGGGTAATTTATACTTATAACTTTTAGGGTTTAGGGTTTATTGTTTAGGGTAACTTCATACCCCTTTATTTTTTTGGTTTAGGGTACTTCATACCCTAACTTCATACCATTTTAGGGTTTAGGTTTTATACTTTAAGGTTTAGGTTTAGTAACTTCATACCCCTTAGTTTATTTTTTATTTTTAGTAACTTCATACCCCTTTAGGGTTTAGGGTTTAGGGTAACTTCATACCCTAAATTCATACCCTTTAGGGTTTAGGGTTTAGGGTAACTTCATAACTTAACTTCATACCCCTTTAGGGTTTAGGGTAACTTCATATCCCTTTAGGGTTTAGTGTTTAGGTTTTAGAGTTTAGGGTAACTTCATACCCCTAACTTCATACTCCTTTAGGGTTTAGGGTTTAGGTTACTTATACTTACTTCATACCCTTTTTAGGGTTTAGGGTTTAGGGTAACTTCATACCTCTTTAGGGTTTAGGGTTTAGGGTAACTTCATACCCTTTAGGGTTTAGGGTTTAGGGTAACTTCATACCCCTAACTTCATACCCTTTAGGGTTTAGGGTTTTAGGGTAACTTCATACCCCTTTAGGGTTTAGGGTTTAGGGTATTTAGGGTTTAGGGTTTAGGGTAACTTCATACCCCTTTAGGTTTAGGGTTTAGGTTTTGGTAATTTCATACCTAACTTCATACCCTTTAGGGTTTAGGGTTTAGGGTAACTTCATACCCTTTAGGTTTTCTTATACCCTTTAGGTTTAGGGTTTAGGTAACTTATACTTTAGTTTTTTTTTTGTTTTTGGGTAACTTCATACCCCTTTAGGTTTATTTAGTTTTTTTAGGGTTTAGGGTAACTTCATACCCCTAACTTCATACCCCTTTAGGGTTTAGGGTTTAGGGTAATTTATAGTAACTTCATACCTTTAGGTAGGTTTAGGGTAACTTCATACCCTTTAGGTTTAGGGTTTAGGTTTAGGTAACTTCATACCCCTTTAGGGTTTAGGGTTTAGGGTAACTTCATACCCATTTAGGGTTTAGGGTTTAGGGTAACTTCATACCCCTAACTTCATACCTTTAGGGTTTAGGGTTTATTCATACCTTTAGGGTTTAGGGTTTAGTTTAGGGTAACTTCATACCCCTAATTATACCTTTAGGGTTTAGGGTTTAGGTTTATAATTCATATCCTTTAGTTTAGTTTAGGGTTTAGGGTAACTTCATACCCTTATCTTATAGCCTTTTATTTAGGTTTAAGGTTTAGGGTTTGTAACTAACTTCATACTTTAGGGTTTAGGGTATTTTATATTAGGTTTAGGGTTTATTTAGGGTTTAGGGTTTAGTTTCTTTAGGTTTAGTTTAGGTTTTCTTTATGTTTAGGTTTATACTATTTAGGGTTTAGGGTTTAGGATAACTTCATACCCCTTTAGGGTTTAGGGTTTAGGTTTTAGGGTAACTTCATACCCTAACTTCATATCCCTTTAGGGTTTAGGGTTTAGGGTAACTTCATACCCCTAATTTCATACCCCTTTAGGGTTTAGGGTTTAGGGTAACTTCATACCCCTTTAGGGTTTAGGGTTTAGGGTAACTTCATACCTCTTTAGATATTAGCGTTTAGGGTAACATCATATGCCTAACTTCATACCCTTTTAGGGTTTAGGGTTTAGTGTTTAGGGTAACTTCATATCTACTAATTCATACCCCTTTAGGGTTTAGGGTATAGGGTAACTTTATACCCCTAACTTCATACCATTTTAGGGTTTAGGGTTTAGGGTAACTTCATACCCCTTTAGGGTTTAGGGTTTAGGATTTAGGGTGACTTCATACCTTTTAGGATTTAAGGTTTAGGGTAACTTCATACCCCTTTAGGGTTTAGGGTTTAGACTTTAGGATAACTTCATACCCCTTTAAGGTTTAGGGTTTAGGGTTTAGGATAACTTCATACCCTTAACTTCTTACCCATTTAGGGTTTAGGGTTTAGTGTAACTTCATACCCCTAACTTCAAACCCCTTTAGGATTTAGGGTTTAGGGTTTATGGTAATTTAAAACCCCTAACTTCATAACCCTTTAGGTTTTAGGGTTTATAGTAACTTCATACCCCTTTAGGGTTTAGTGTTTAAGGTTTAGGGTTTAGAGTAACTTTATACCCCTTAATTCATACCTCTTTAGAGTTTAGGGTTTAGAATTTAGTGTGTAGGGTAACTTCATACCTCTTTAGGGTTTAGGGTTTAGAGTTTAGGGTTTAGGGTTTATAAAATTATACTTAAATTCATACCCCTTAGGGTTTAGGGTTTAGGCTAACTTCATATCCGTAACTTCATACCCCTTTAGGGTTTAGCTTTAGGGTTTAAGGTTTAGTTTTTAGGGTAACTTCATACCCATAACTTCAAATCCCTTTAGGGTTTAGGGTTTAGTATTTAGTGTTTAGGGTTTAAGGTTTAGGGTAACTTCATACCACTAACTTCATACCCCTTAAGGATTTAGGGTAACTTCATACCCTTCTTGGGTTTAGGATTTAAGGTAACTTCATACCCCTATAAGGTTTAAGGTTTGGGATTTAGCGTATAGGGTTTAGAGTTACTTCATACCCCTAACTTCATATCCCTTTAGGGTTTAGGGTTTAGGGTAACTTCGTACCCCTAACTTCAAACCCCTTTAGGGTTTAGGGTTTAGGTTTTAGGGTTTAGGGTAACTTTATATCTCTAACTCCATACCTTGTTAGGATTTAGGGTAACTTCATATCCCTTTAGGGTTTAGGGTTTAGTATTTAGTGTTTAGGGGTTTAGGGTAACTTCATACCCCTAACTTCATACTCCTTTAGGGTTTAGTGTTTAGGGTTGGTGTAACTTCATACCGCTAACTTCATAGCCCTTAAGGTTTAGGGTTTAAGGTATTTTAAGGTTTAGGGTTTAGATTTGGTACTTAATCCTATTAGGTTTAGTAGTTTACTTTTTTTGTTTAGTTTTTTATTTTTTTTTTTGGTAACTTCATACCCTTTAGGGTTTAGGGTTTAGGGTTTAGGGTAATTTCATAGCCCTAACTTCATACTCTGTGAGGGTTTAGGGTTCATACTCCTTCATACCCCTTTAGAGTTTAGGTTTTAGGGTAACTTCATACCCCTAAGTTTATACCCCTTTAGAGTTTAGGGTTTAGGGTTTAGGGTGACTTCATACCCCTTTAGGGTTTAGTGCTTTGTGTTTAGGATTTAGGTTTTAGTGTTTAGTGTTTAGGATTTAGGGTAACTTCATACCCCTTTTGGGTATAGTGTTTAGGGTTTAGATTTTAGAGTTTAAGGTTTATGGTTTAGGGTTTATGGTAACTTCATATCCCTAACTTCATACCCTTTTAATGTTTATTTTTTAGGATTTAGGGTAACTTCATACCCCTTTAGTGTTTAGGGTTTAGAGTTTAGGGTAACTTCATACCCCTTTAGGGTTTAGGGTTTAGGATAACTTGATATCCCTATGATGGTTTAGGGTATAAGCTTTAAGGTTTATAATTAGGGTAACTTCATACTCCTTTAGGGTTTAGGGTAACTTCGTAACCCTAACTTCATACCCTTTAGGTTAGGTTTAGGGTTTAAGGTTTAGGGTAACTTCATACCCCTATGTTCATATCACTTTAGGTTTTAGGGTTTAGGGTAGCTTCATATCCCTTTAGGGTTTAGGATTTAAAGTAACTTAATACCCCTAATACGCCTTTAGGGTTTAGTGTTTAGGGTTTAGGGTAACTTCATACCCCTAACTTCATATCTCTTCAAAGCTTAGGGTTTAGGTTTTAGAGTAACTTCATACTCCTTTAGGGTTTAGGGTTTAGGGTAACTTCATACCCCTTAAGGGTTTTGGATTTAATATTTAGGGTAACTTCATACTCCTTTAGGATTTAGTGTTTAGATTTTAGGGTTTAGGGTAACTTCATACCCATTTAGGGTTTAGGGTTTAGGGTAACTTCATACCCTTTAGGGTTTAGGGTTTAGGGTAACTTCATACCCCTAACTTCATACCTCTTTAGGGTTTAGGGTTTAGGGTTTAGGGTTTGTGGTTTAAGCTTTAGGGTAATTTCATACCCTTAACTTCATACCTGTTTAGAGTTTAGGGTTTATGATTTAGGGTAACTTCATACCATTTTAGGGTTCAGGGTTTAGGGTTTTGGGTAACTTCATACCCTTTTAGGGTTTAGGGTAGCTTCATACCCCTAACTTCATACACCTTTAGGGTTTAGGGTAAATTCATACCCCTTTAGGGTTTATGGTTTAGGGTTTAGGATTTAGGTTAATTTCATACCCTAACTTCATGCCCTTTAGAGTTTAGGGTTTAGGGTTTAGGGTAACTTCATACCCCTATGTTTAAGGTTTAGGGTAACTTCATACCCTTTAGGGTTTAGGGTTTATTTAGGGTTGGTTTACTTTAGGTTTAGGGTTTAGGGTAACTTATATACATACCCTTTAGGTTTAGGTTAGGGTTTAGGTTTAGGGTAACTTCATACCCTTTAGGTTTAGGGTATTATATTAGATATTTGTAACTTCATACCCCTTTAGGGTTTAGTTTATTTAGGTTTAGTTTCTTTAGGGTTTAGGGTTTCATACCTTAATTTACCTTTAGGGTTTAGGGTTTAGGGTAACTTCATACCCCTAATTCATACCCTTTAGGGTTTAGGGTTTAGGGTAACTTCATACCCTTTAGGGTTTAGGGTTTAGGGTAACTTCATACCCCATTAGGGTTTAGGGTTTAGGGTAACTTCATACCCTTTAGGTTTATTTATACCTAGTTTAGGTTTAGGGTTTAGGGTAACTTCATACCCCTTTAAAATTTAGGTTTAGGGTTTAGGGTAACTTCATACCCCTAAGTTCATACCCTTTAGGGTTTAGGGTTTGGGGTAACTTCATACCCCTTTATTTAGGTTTAGGTTTAGGTAATTCATACCCTTTAGGGTTTAGGGTTTAGGGTAACTTCATACCCTAATTTACCCTTTAGGGTTTAGGTTTAGGTAACTTCATACCCTTGGGTTTAGGGTTTAGGTAACTTCATACCCTTATCTTCATACCTTAGTTTATTTAGGGTTTAGGGTTTTAGCTAACTTCATACCTTTAGGGTTTAGGGTTTAGGTTTTTTTAGGTTTATTTATACCCTTTAGGGTTTAGGGTTTAGGGTAACTTCATACCCTAACTTCATACCTTTTAGGGTTTAGGGTTTAGGTTTAGGGTAACTTCATACCCCTTTAGGATTTAGGGTTTAGGGTAACTTCATACCCCTTTAGGATTTAGGGTTTAATAGCTTTAGGGTTTAGGGTAACTTCATACCCCTTTAGGGTTTAGGGTTTAGGGTAACTTCATACCCCTAACTTCATACCCTTTAGGGTTTAGGGTTTAAGGTAACTTCATACCTTTATGTTTAGGGTTTAGGGTAACTTCATACCCTAGGTTTAGGGTTTAGGGTAACTTCATACCCTCTATACCTTTAGGGTTATTAGGGTTTAGGGTTTAGGGTAACTTCATACCCCTAACTTCATACCCCTTTAGGGTTTAGGGTTTAGGGTAACTTCATACCTCTAACTTCATACCCATTTAGGTTTAGGTTAGGGTAACTTCATACCCTTTTTAGTTAATTTAGGGTTTAGGTTTGGTACTTTAAGCTTATACCTTTAGGTTTAGGGTTTAGGGTAACTTCATACTAACTTCATACTTTAGGGTTTAGGTTTAGGGTAACTTATACCTTTATTTATTAGATTTAGGGTTTAGGGTAACTTCACACCCCTTTAGGGTTTAGGGTTTAGGGTAACTTCATATCCCTAACTTCATACATCTTTAGGGTTTAGGGTAACTTCATACCCTTTAGTTTAGGGTTTAGGGTTTAGGGTAACTTCATACCCTTTAGGTTTAGGTTTAGGTAACTTCATACCTTTTAGGTTTAGGTTTTTAACTTATATTTTAGGGTTTAGGGTTTTAGGTAACTTCATACCCCTTTAGGGTTTAGGTTTATTTAGGTTTAGGTTTAGGTTTAAGGTAACTTCATACCCCTAACTTCATATCCTGTTTAGGGTTTAGGGTAACTTCATATCCCTTTAGGGTTTAGGTTTAGTACTTTTTTTAGGTTTAGGTTTTTTGGTAACTTCATACCTAACTTCATATCTTTTAGGGTTTAGGTTTATAATTTTATTTAGGTTTAGGTTTAGGGTAACTTCATACCCTTTTGTTTAGGTTTAGGGTAACTTCATACCCCTTTATTTAGTTTAGTTTTAGGTTTAGGGTAACTTCATACCCTTTATTTAGGGTTTAAGGTTTAGGGTTTAGGGTAACTTCATACCCTAATTTAGCTTTAGGGTTTAGGGTAATTATAACTTTATTTATTTGTTTAGTTTATTTAACTTCATACCTCTTTAGGGTTTAGGTTTATTTGGTAACTTCATACCCTTTAGGTTTAGGTTTTAATTATACCTTTTAGGTTTAGGTTTTATAATTTATTTAGGGTTTAGGGTAACTTCATACCCTTTAGGTTTAGGTTTAGGGTTTAGGTTTAGGTAATTTTAACTTCATACCTTTAGGGTTTAGGGTTTAGGGTAACTTCATACCCCTAATTCATACCTTTAGGGTTTAGGTTTTGTAATTCATACCCTTTAGGGTTTAGGGTTTAGTGTTTAATACCCCTTTAGGGTTTAGGGTTTAGGGTAACTTCATACCCTAATTTCTTTAGGGTTTAGGTTTAGGTAACTTATACCTTTAGGGTTTAGAGTTTAAGGTAACTTAATACCTTATATTTTAGGGTTTAGGGTTTAAGGTTTAGGGTTTAGGGTAACTTCATACCTCTTTTAGGGTTTAGGTTGTAACTTCATATCCTTTAGGTTTAGGTTTGGTATTATTTTAGGGTTTAGGGTTTTTTTTACCCTTTAGGGTTTAGGGTTTAGGTAACTTCATACCTTTAGGTTTAGGTTTAGTCTTTACTACTTAACTTTAGGGTTTAGGTTTTTTTAGGGTTTAGGGTAACTTCATACTAATTTAGGTTTAGGGTTTAGGGTAACTTCATACCCCTAACTTCATGCCCCTTTAGGGTTTAGGGTTTAGTATTTAGGGTTTAGGGTTTAGGGTAACTTCATACCCCTAACTTCATATCCCTTTAGGGTTTAGGGTTTAGGGTAACTTCATACTTCTTTAGGGTTTAGGGTTTAGGTTTAAGGTAACTTCATACCCTTTAGGTTTAGGTTTAGGTTTAGGGTAACTTCATACCCTTTAGGTTTAGGGTTTATTTTCTTTAGGGTTTAGGGTTTATATTTATATTTAGGGTTTAGGGTTTTCTTATTTAGGTTTAGGGTTTAGGTTTATACTAACTTCATACCCTTTAGGGTTTAGGGTTTAGGTATTTATTTTTAGGTTTTTTTTTTTTACCTTTAGGGTTTAGGGTTTAGGGTAACTTCATACCCTAACTTCATACCCTTTAGGGTTTAGGGTTTAGGGTAACTTCATACCCTAATTATACTTTAGGGTTTAGGTTTAGGGTAATTTATTATTTACCCTTTAGGGTTTAGGGTTTAAGTTTATCTTCATACCTTTAGGGTTTAGGGTTTAGGGTAACTTCATACCCCTTTAGGGTTTAGGGTTTAGGGTAATTTATTTCATAACCCTTTAGGGTTTAGGGTTTGGGGTAACTTCATACCCTTTAAGGGTTTAGGGTAACTTCATACCCCTTTAGGTTTAGGGTTTAGGTTTAGGAATTTATAACTTTAATAGCCCTTTTATTAATTCATACCCTAACTTATACCTTAGGGTTTAGGTTTTATACTTCATACCCTTTAGGGTTTAGGTTTAAGATTTAGGGTAACTTCATACCCCTAAGTTCATATCCCTTTAGGGTTTAGGGTTTAGGGTAACTTCATACCCCTTTAAGGTTTAGGGTTTAAGGTAACTTCATACCCCTTTAGGGTTTAGGGTTTAGGGTAACTTCATACCTAACTTCATATCTCTTTAGATTAGGTTTAGGGTACTTTACTTCATACCCTTTTAGGTTTATTGTTTAAGTTTAGGGTAACTTCATATCTCTAACTTCATACCCCTTTAGGGTTTAGGGTTTAGGGTAACTTTATACCCCTAACTTCATACCATTTTAGGGTTTAGGGTTTAGGGTAACTTCATACCCCTTTAGGGTTTAGGGTTTAGGATTTAGGGTAACTTCATACCTTTTAGGGTTTAAGGTTTAGGGTAACTTCATACCCCTTTAGGGTTTAGGGTTTAGATTTTAGGGTAACTTCATACCCTTTAGGATTTAGGGTTTAGGGTTTAGGGTAACTTCATACCCCTTTAGGGTTTAGGGTTTAGGGTAACTTCATACCCCTAACTTCATACCCCTTTAGGATTTAGGGTTTAGGGTTTATGGTAACTTCATACCCCTAACTTCATAACCCTTTAGGGTTTAGGTTTAGGGTAACTTCATACCCCTTTAGGGTTTAGGTTTAAGGTTTAGGGTTTAGTAACTTCATACCCCTTAATTCATACCCTTTAGAGTTTAGGGTTTAGAATTTGTAGGGTAACTTCATACCTCTTTAGGGTTTAGGTTTGGTTTAGGTTTAGGTTTATAACTTCATACCCCTTTAGGGTTTAGGGTTTAGGGTAACTTCATACCCCTAACTTCATACCCTTTAGGGTTTAGTTTAGGGTTTAAGGTTTAGGGTAACTTCATACCCCTTTAGGATTTAGGGTTTAGGGTAACTTCATACCCCTAACTTCATATCCCTTTAGGTTTAGGGTTTAGTATTTAGGTTTAGGGTTTAGGTTTAGGGTAACTTCATACCACTAACTTCATACCCCTAGGGTTTAGGGTAACTTCATACTTTTGGTTTAGGGTTTAAGGTAACTTCATACCCTATAAGTTTAAGGTTTATTTTTAGGTTTAGAGTTACTTCATACTTTCTTTTGGTTTAGGGTTTAGGGTAACTTCATACCCCTAACTTCATACCCCTTTAGGTTTATTTTTTAAGGTTTAGTGTAACTTCATATCTCTAACTTCATACCCTTTAGGGTTTAGGGTAACTTCATATCCCTTTAGGTTTAGGTTTATATTTAGTGTTTAGGGTTTAGGGTAACTTCATACCCCTAACTTCATACTCCTTTAGGGTTTAGGGTTTATGGTTTAGTGTAACTTCATACCCCTAACTTCATACCCCTTTAAGGTTTAGGGTTTAGGGTAACTTCATACCCCTTTAGGGTTTAGGGTTTAGGATTTAGGGTAACTTCATACCCTTTAGGGTTTAGGGTTTAGGGTAACTTCATACCCTGAAATTCATACTTTTAGGGTTTAGGGTGGTAACTTCATACCTTTATTTAGGTTTAGGGTTTTAGTAATTCATACCTTTAGGGTTTAGGGTTTAGGGTAATTCATATTTACTTTAGGGTTTAGGGTTTAGGATTATAGGTAACTTCATACCTTTAGGGTTTAGGTTATTTATACCTTTAGGGTTTAGGGTTTAGGGTAACTTCATACCCTAACTTCATACCCTTTAGGGTTTAGGATTTAGGGTTTAGGGTAACTTCATACCCTTTAGGTTTAGTTTTGGGTAACTTCATACCCTTTTTTATTTTTTTATTTTTTTAGTTTAGGGTTTAGGGTAACTTCATACCTAATTTACCTTTTAGGGTTTAGGGTTTATTGTAACTTCATACCTTTAGGTTTAGGTTTATTTGGGTAACTTCATACCCTTTAGTTTTTGATTATACCCTTTAGGTTAGGTTTAGGGTAACTTCATACCCTAATTATACTTTAGGGTTTAGGGTTTTAGTTTAGGTTTAGGGTTTAGGAATTTTCCCTAATTCATACTTTTAGGTTTAGGGTTTAGGGTAACTTCATACCTTGTTATACCTTTATTTAGGTTTAATTTTTAGGGTTTAGGTTTGGTAACTTCATACCCCTTTAGGGTTTAGGGTTTAGGGTAACTTCATATCCCTTTAGGGTTTAGGGTTTAGGGTAACTTCATACCCCTTTAGGGTTTAGGTTTAAGTTTAGGGTAACTTCATACCCTTTAAGGTTTAGGGTTTAGGCAACTTCATACCTATTTACTTTAGGGTTTAGGTTAATTATATTTTACTTTAGGGTTTAGGTTTTTTTTTAGGGTTTAGAGTTTTTATTTTTTTTAGGTTTAGGGTTTATATTTCATATTTTAGGGTTTAGGTTTAGTATTTTTTTTAGGGTTTAGGGTTTAGGGTAACTTATACTACTTCATACTTTAGGGTTTAGGTTTGTAATTATATTTAGGTTTAGGTTATTATTTATTTAGTTTAGGGTAACTTCATACCCTTTAGGTTTAGGGTTTAGGTTTATTTAAATTTATACCTTTAGTTGTTTAGGGTTTAGGGTAACTTCATACCCTTTTAGGGTTTAGGGTTTAGGGTAACTTCATACCTTTTTAGGGTTTAGGTTTAGGTTTAGGGTAATTCATACTTTTTTAGGGTTTAGGGTTTAGGGTAACTTCATACCCTATTATATTTAGGGTTTAGGGTTTAGGTAATTATATTTAGGTTTAGGGTTTAGGGTAACTTCATACCCTAATTCATACCTTTAGGTTTAGGGTTTAGGGTAATTATACTAATTCATACCCTTTAGGTTTGTTTAGGTTTAGGGTAACTTCATACCTTTATACCCTTTAGGGTTTAGGGTTTAGGTATTTATATTTTATTTTTTTGGGTAACTTCATACCCTTTTTAGGGTTTAGGTTTATTTGGTTTAGGTTTGGGTAACTTCATACCTTTTATTAGGGTTTAGGGTAACTTCATACCCATTTAAGGTTTAGGGTTTAAGGTAACTTCATACCCCTTTTTATTTTTTTTTTTACTTCATACCCTTTAGGTTTAGGGTTTAGGGTAACTTCATACCCTAATTAATTTAGGTTTAGTTTATTTTTTAACTTTATACTTTTTAGCTTTAGGGTTTAGGGTAACTTCATACCCTTTAGGTTTAGGTTTATTTGTTTAGGGTAACTTCATACCCCTAACTTCATACTCCTTTAGGGTTTAGGTTTAGGATTTATATACTTCATAGTTTTAGGGTTTAGGGTTTAGGGTAACTTCATACCTTTAGGGTTTAGGGTTTAGGGTAACTTCATACCCTTTAGGGTTTAGGGTTTAGTATTATATTTTATTTAGGGTTTAGGTTTAGGTACTTCATACCTTTAGGTTTAGTTTTTATATTTAGGTTTAGGTTTAGGGTAACTTCATACCCTTTATTATTAGGTTTAGGGTAATTTCATACCTTAACTTCATACTTTAGGGTTTAGGGTTTAGGGTAACTTCATACCCCTAGGTTTAGGGTTTAGGGTAACTTCATACCCCTAAGTTCATACCTTTAGGGTTTAGGGTTTAGGTACTTCATACCCTTTATTTATTTTTTTTTTTTTTTTATAATTCATACCCTTTAGTTTTGGGTTTAGGTTTAGGGTAACTTCATACCCTTTAGGTTTAGGGTTTAGGGTAATTTATATTTACCTTTGTTGGTTTAGGTAACTTCATACCCCTTTAGGTTTAGGGTTTAGGGTTTAGGGTAACTTCATACCCATTTAGGGTTTAGGGTTTAGGGTAACTTCATACCCTTTTTATTTTATTTTAACTTATACCTTTAGGGTTTAGGTTTAGGGTAATTCATACTACTTCATACCTTTAGGGTTTAGGTTCTTTACTAATTTCTTTAGGGTTTAGGGTTTAGGTTTAGGGTAACTTCATACCCCTAAGTTCATACCCTTTAGGGTTTAGGGTTTAGGGTTTTATTTAGGTTTATTTACTTCATACCCTTTAGGTTTATTTAGGTTTAGGTAATTATATTTAGGGTTTAGGTAATTCATACCCTTAGATTTATTTAGGGTTTAGGGTATTTATTTTATTTAGGGTTTAGGGTTTATTTTACTTATACTTTAGGGTTTAGGGTAACTTCATACCCATTTAGGGTTTAGGGTTTAGGGTAACTTCATACCCTTTAGGGTTTAGGGTTTAGGTAATTATATTATATTTAGGGTTTAGGGTAATTCATATCCCTTTAGGGTTTAGGGTTTAGGGTAACTTCATACCCTTATTTAGGTTTATTTTACTTCATATCCTTTAGGTTTAGGGTTTAGGGTAACTTCATACCCTAATTCATACCCCTTTAGGGTTTAGGGTTTATGTAACTTCATACCCCTTTAGGTTTAGGGTTTAGTTTCATATTTTACTTTAGTTTTTTTTAGGTTTAGGGTAACATCTATGTAACTTCATACCCCTTTAGGGTTTAGTGTTTAGGGTAACTTCATATCTCTAACTTCATACCCCTTTAGGGTTTAGGGTATAGGGTAACTTTATACCCCTAACTTCATACCATTTTAGGGTTTAGGGTTTAGGGTAACTTCATACCCCTTTAGGGTTTAGGGTTTAGGATTTAGGGTGACTTCATACCTTTTAGGATTTAAGGTTTAGGGTAACTTCATACCCCTTTAGGGTTTAGGGTTTAGATTTAGGATAACTTCATACCTTTAAGGTTTAGGGTTTAGGATAACTTCATACCCTTAACTTCTTACCCATTTAGGGTTTAGGGTTTAGTGTAACTTCATACCCCTAACTTCAAACCCTTTAGGATTTAGGGTTTAGGGTTTAGTGTAACTTCATACCCCTAACTTCATACCCTTTAGGTTTTAGGGTTTAGGGTAACTTCATACCCCTTTAGGTTTAGTGTTTAAGGTTTAGGTTTAGAGTAACTTTATACCCCTTAATTCATACCTCTTTAGAGTTTAGGGTTTAGAATTTAGGGTAACTTCATACCTCTTTAGGGTTTAGGGTTTGGAGTTTAGGTTTAGGGTTTATAATAACTTCATACCCCTTAGGGTTTAGGGTTTAGGCTAACTTCATATCCGTAACTTCATACCCATTTAGGGTTTGAGGTTTAGGGGTAACTTCATACCCCTAACTTTATACCCCTTTAGGATTTAGGGTTTAGGGTAACTTCATACCCATAACTTCAAATCCCTTTAGGGTTTAGGGTTTAGTATTTAGTGTTTAGGGTTTAAGGTTTAGGGTAACTTCATACCACTAACTTCATACCCCTTAGGATTTAGGGTAACTTCATACCCTTCTTGGGTTTAGGATTTAAGGTAACTTCATACCCCTATAAGGTTTAAGGTTTGGGATTTAGCGTATAGGGTTTAGAGTTACTTCATACCCCTAACTTCATATCCCTTTAGGGTTTAGGGTTTAGGGTAACTTCATACCCTAACTTCAAACCCCTTTAGGGTTTAGGGTTTAGGTTTTAGGGTTTAGGGTAACTTTATATCTCTAACTCCATACCTTGTTAGGATTTAGGGTAACTTCATATCCCTTTAGGGTTTAGGGTTTAGTATTTAGTGTTTAGGGGGGTTTAGGGTGACTTCATACCCCTAACTTCATACTCCTTTAGGGTTTAGTGTTTAGGGTTCGGTAACTTCATACCGCTAACTTCATAGCCCTTAACGGTTTAGGGTTTAAGGTAACTTCATACCCCTTTAAGGTTTAGGGTTTAGGATTTAGGGTAACTTAATACCCCTCTAGGGTTTAGGGTTTAGGGTAACTTCATACCCCTAATTTCATACCCCTATGGTTTAGGGTTTAGGGTGACTTCATACCCCTTTAGGGTTTAAGGTTTAGGATAACTTCATACCCCTTTAGGGTTTAGTGTTTAAGATTTAGGGTTTAGGGTTTAGGGTAACTTCATACCCCTTTAGGGTTTAGGATTTAGGGTTTAGGGTTTAGGGTAATTTCATAGCCCTAACTTCATACTCTGTGAGGGTTTAGGGTTACTTCATACTCCTAATTTCATACCCCTTTAGAGTTTAGGTTTTAGGGTAACTTCATACCCCTAAGTTTATACCCCTTTAGAGTTTAGGGTTTAGGGTTTAGGGTGACTTCATACCCCTTTAGGGTTTAGTGCTTTGTGTTTAGGATTTAGGTTTTAGTGTTTAGGGTTTAGGATTTAGGGTAACTTCATACCCCTTTTGGGTATAGTGTTTAGGGTTTAGATTTTAGAGTTTAAGGTTTATGGTTTAGGGTTTATGGTAACTTCATATCCCTAACTTCATACCCTTTTAATGTTTATTTTTTAGGATTTAGGGTAACTTCATACCCCTTTAGTGTTTAGGGTTTAGAGTTTAGGGTAACTTCATACCCCTTTAGGGTTTAGGGTTTAGGATAACTTGATACCCCTAACTTCATATCCCTTGATGGTTTAGGGTATAAGGTTTAAGGTTTATAATTAGGGTAACTTCATACTCCTTTAGGGTTTAGGGTAACTTCGTAACCCTAACTTCATACCCTTTTAGGGTTTAGTGTTTAAGGTTTAGGGTAACTTCATACCCCTATGTTCATATCACTTTAGGTTTTAGGGTTTAGGGTAGCTTCATATCCCTTTAGGGTTTAGGATTTAAAGTAACTTAATACCCCTAATACCTCTTTAGGGTTTAGTGTTTAGGGTTTAGGGTAACTTCATATCTCTTCAAAGCTTAGGGTTTAGGTTTTAGAGTAACTTCATACTCCTTTAGGGTTTAGGGTTTAGGGTAACTTCATACCCCTTAAGGGTTTTGGATTTAATATTTAGGGTAACTTCATACCCCTTTAGGATTTAGTGTTTAGATTTTAGGGTTTAGGGTAACTTCATACCCCTTTAGGGTTTGGGTTTAGGGTTTAGGGTAACTTCATACCCCTTAGGGTTTAGGGTTTAGGGTAACTTCATACCCCTAACTTCATACCTCTTTAGGGTTTAGGGTTTAGGGGTTTATTAGGTTTAGGGTAATTTCATACCCTTAACTTCATACCTATTTAGAGTTTAGGGTTTATGATTTAGGGTAACTTCATACCCCTTTAGGGTTTAGGGTTTTGGGTAACTTCATACCCTTTTAGGTTTAGGTAGCTTCATACCGCTAACTTCATACACCTTTAGGGTTTAGGGTAAATTCATACCCCTCTAGGGTTTATGGTTTAGGGTTTAGGATTTAGGTTAATTTCATACCCCTAACTTCATGCCCCTTTAGAGTTTAGGGTTTAGGGTTTAGGGTAACTTCATACCCCTTTAGGGTTTAGGGTAACTTCATACTTTAGGGTTTAGGGTTTTTTAGGGTTTGTAACTTCATACTTTACCCTTTAGGGTTTAGGGTTTAGGGTAACTTCATATCCCTTTAGGGTTTAGGGTTTAGGGTTTAGAGTAACTTCATATTCCTTTAGGGTTTAAAGTTTAGGGTTTAGGGTAACTTCATACCCCTAACTTCATACTTTAGGGTTTAGGGTAACTTCATACCCTTTAGGTTTAGGTTTATTTATTTAGGTAACTTCATACCCTTATTTACTTTAGGTTTAGGGTTTAGGGTAACTTCATACCCTTAAGTTCATATCCCTTTAGGGTTTAGGGTTTAGGGTAACTTCATACCCCTTTAGGGTTTAGGGTTTAGGGTAACTTCATACCCCTAACTTCATATCCCTTTAAGGTTTAGGGTTTAGGGTAACTTCATACCCCTTTAGGGTTTAGGTAACTTCATACCCTTTTAAGGTTTAGGGTTTAGGGTAACTTCATACCCCTTTAGGGTTTAGGGTTTAGGGTAACTTCATACCCCTAACTTCATACCCCTTTAGGGTTTAGGGTTTAGGGTAACTTCATACCTTTTAGTACCCATTTAGGGTTTAGGGTTTAGGGTAACTTCATACCCCTTTAAGGTTTAGGGTTTAGGGTAACTTCGTACCCTAATTTACTTTAGGGTTTAGGTTTATCTTCATACCCTTATTTGGTTTAGGGTTTAGGGTAACTTCATACCCCTTTAACTTCATACCATTTAGGGTTTAGGTTTTATTTAGGGTTTAGGGTAATTTCATACCCTAACTTCATACCCCTTTAGGGTTTAGGGTTTAGGGTAACTTCATACCCTTTAGGGTTTAGGTTAACTTCATACCCCTTTAGGGTTTAGGGTTTAGGGTAACTTCATACCCTAACTTCATACCTTTTGGTTTAGGGTTTAGGGTTTAGGGTAACTTCATACCCATTTAAGGTTTAGGGTTTAGGGTAACTTCATACCCCTTTAGGGTTTAGGGTTTAGTTGGTAACTTCATACTTTAGGGTTTGGGTAACTTATACTTTAGTTTAGGGTTTAGGGTAACTTCATACCCCTAACTTCATACCTCTAGGGTTTAGGGTTTAGGGTAACTTCATACCCCTTTAGGGTTTAGGGTTTAGGGTAACTTCATACCCTTTAAGATTTATTTAGGGTTTAGGGTAACTTCATACCCCTAACTTCATATCTTTTTAGGGTTTAGGGTTTAGGGTAACTTCATACCCCTTTAGGGTTTAGGGTTTAGGGTAACTTCATACCTCTTTAGGGTTTAGGGTAACTTCATACCCCTTTAGGTTTAGGGTTTAGGGTAACTTCATACCCCTTTAGTTTAGTTTTTAACTTATACCTTTTAGGGTTTAGGGTTTAGGGTAACTTCATACCCCTTTAGGTTTGTTTTATTGGGGTTTAGGGTTTAGGGTAACTTCATACCCCTAACTTCATATCCCTTTAGGGTTTAGGGTTTAGGGTAACTTCATACCCCTTTTTTTATTATTTTTTTGTTTAGGGTTCATGGTATATTCATACCCCTAACTTCATACACTTTTAGATTTTAGGGTTTAGGGTAACTTCATATCCCTAACTACATACCTCTAGGTTTAGGTTTAGGGTTTAGGGTAACTTCATACCCCTTTAGGGTTTAGGGTTTAGGTTTAGGGTAACTTCATACCCCTTTAGGGTTTAGGGTTTAGGGTAACTTCATACCCCTTTATATTTGTTTATTATATTTAGGGTTTAGGGTAATTCATACCTAACTTCATACCCCTTTAGGGTTTAGGTTTTTTATATTATACCTTTAGGTTTAGGTTTAGGTTTAGGGTAATTTCATACCCCTAACTTCATATCACGTTAGGGTTTAGGGTAACTTCATATCCCTTTAAGGTTTAGAGTTTAAGGTAACTTCATACCCCTTTAGGGTTTAGGGCTTAGGGTTTAGGGTAACTTCATACCCCTAACTTCATACCTCTTTAGGGTTTAGGGTTTAGGGTAACTTCATACCCTTTGTGTTTATACCTTGTTTAGGGTTTAGGGTAACTTCATACCCCTTACTTCATACGAGGGTTTAGGGTTTAGGGTAACTTCATACCCCTTTATTTATTTATTTTAGGTTTAGGGTAACTTCATACCCCTTTAGGTTTAGGTTTAGGTTTAGGTTTAGGGTAACTTCATACCCTTTAGATTTTAGGGTTTAGGGTAACTTCATACCTCTTTATTTATTTGGTTTGGGTTTAGGTTTTAGGGTAACTTCATACCCCTTTAGGTTTTAGGGTAACTTCATACCTCTTTAGGGTTTAGGGTTTTGGATTTTAGGTAACTTCATACCTTTTAGGGTTTAGGTGTTCATACCTAACTTCATACCCTTTAGGGTTTAGGGTAACTTCATACCCCTTTAGGTTTAGGTTTAGGGTTTAGGTTTAGGTTAATTTATACCCTAACTTCATCCCCTTTAGAGTTTAGGGTTTAGGGTAACTTCATACCTAACTTCATACCCTTTAGGGTTTAGTTTATAGTGTAACTTCATACCCTTAAGTTCATACCCTTTAGGGTTTAGGGTTTAGGGTAACTTCATACCCCTTAGTTCATACCCATTTAGGGTTTAGGGTTTAGGGTAACTTCATACCCTAAGTTCATATCCCTTTAGGGTTTAGGGTTTAGGTAACTTCATACTTTTAGGTTATTTAGGGTTTAGGGTAACTTCATACCCCTATTTCTTTAGGGTTTAGGGTTTATTTAGTTTAGGTTTAGGGTTTAGGGTAACTTCATACCCTTTATTTGGTTTAGGTTTAGGGTAACTTCATATCCCTTTAAGGTTTAGGTTTAGGGTAACTTCATACCCCTTTAGGGTTTAGGGTTTAGAGTAACTTCATACCCCTTTAGGGTTTAGGGTTTATTGTAACTTCATACCTTTAGGTTTAGTTTGGTTTTCATAACTTCATACTTTAGGTTTAGGGTTTTTTTTTAGGGTTTAGGGTACTTATACCTAATTCATACCTTTAGGGTTTAGGGTAACTTCATACCTAACTTCATACCCTTTAGGGTTTAGGGTTTATAGGGTAACTTCATACCCTAATTCATACCTCTTTAGGTTTTTTTTTGGTTTAGGTTTAGGGTAACTTCATACCCCTTTAGGTTTAGGTTTAGTTTAGGGTAACTTCATACCTCTTTAGGGTTTAGTGTATAGGTTTTAGGGTTTAGGGTAACTTCATACCTAACTTCATAGACCTTTAGGGTTTAGGGTAACTTCATACCCTTTTTAGTTTAGGTTTAGGTTTAGGTATTTCATACTTTCTTTAGGTTTAGGGTTTAGGGTAACTTCATACCTTTTATTTAGTTTATTTAGGGTTTAGGGTAACTTCATACCCCTTTAGGGTTTAGGGTTTAGGGTAACTTCATACCCATTTAGGGTTTAGGGTAACTTCATACCCTTTTAGTTTAGGGTTTAGGATTTAGGGTAACTTCATACCCTTACCTTTAGGGTTTAGGGTTTAAGTTTAGGGTAATTCATACCCTTTAGGTTTAGGGTTTAGTTTATTTTTTTTAGGTTTAGTAACTTCATACCCTAACTTCATACCCTTTAGGGTTTAGGGTTTAGTGTAACTTCATACCTTTTAGCTTTAGTTGTTTAGGGTTTAGGGTAACTTCATACCCCTTTAGGTTTAGGGTTTAAGGTTTATGGTTTAGGGTAATTCATACCCTTAACTTCATACCCTTTAGGTTTAGGTTTATTGTAACTTCATACCCTTTAGGTTTAGGTTTGGTACTTATACTTTAGGGTTTAGGTATTATAGTAACTTCATACTTTAGGTTTAGGTTTATATTAGGTTTAGTTTGGTAACTTCATACCCTAATTCATACCCTTTAGGGTTTAGGGTTTATTGGGTAACTTCATACCCCTATTTATTTTATTTTTTTACTTTAGGGTTTAGGTTTAGGGTAACTTCATACCTTTATTTTTTAGGGTTTAGGGTAACTTCATACCTCTTTTAGCTTTAGGGTTTAGGTTTAACTTCATACCCTTTTTTTAGGTTTAGGGTTTATTGTTTAGGGTAACTTCATACCCCTTTAAGGTTTAGGGTAACTTCATACCCATTTAGGGTTTAGGGTTTAGGGTAACTTCATACCTAACTTCATACCCTTTAGGGTTTAGGGTTTTATTATTTATTTAGGGTTTAGGGTTTTTATATAACTTCATACCCCTTTAGGGTTTAGGGTAACTTCATACCCTAACTTCATATCCTTTAGGGTTTAGGGTTTAGGGTAACTTCATACCCTTTAGGGTTTAGGGTTTAGGGTAACTTCATACCCCTAACTTCATACCCTTTAGGGTTTAGGGTTTAGGGTAACTTCATACCCTTTAGGGTTTAGGCTAACTTCATACCCCTTTAGGGTTTAGGGTTTAGGTTTAGGTTGTAACTTTATACTTTCTACCTTTGTTTAGGTTTAGGGTTTAGGTAACTTCATACCCCTTGGGTTTAGGGTTTAGGGTAACTTCATATCCTTTTCTTTAGGGTTTAGTTTGTTTAGGGTAACTTCATACTAATTCATACCTTTAGGGTTTAGGGTTTAGGGTAACTTCATACCCTTTTAAGGTTTAGGGTTTAGGTAACTTCATACCCTTTAGGGTTTAGGGTTTAGGGTAACTTCATACCCTTTTACTTTAGTTAGGTTTAGGTTTTTAATTCATACCTTTAGGGTTTATTTATTTGTTTAGGGTAACTTCATACCTCTTTTAGTTTAGGGTTTAGGGTAACTTCATACCCCTAAGTTCATACCCTTTTAGGGTTTAGGGTTTAGGGTAACTTCATACCCCTTTAGGTTTAGGTTTAGGATTTAGGTACTTCATACCTTTTAGGGTTTAGGGTTTAGGGTAACTTCATACCCCTTTAGGGTTTAGGGTTTAGGGTAACTTCATACCCCTTTAGGGTTTAGGGTAACTTCATACCCTTAACTTCATACCCTTTAGGGTTTAGGGTTTAGGGTAACTTCATACCCTAACTTCATACCCCTTTAGGTTTAGGGTTTAGGGTTTATGGTAACTTCATACCCCTAACTTCATACCCTTTAGGGTTTAGGGTTTAGGGTAACTTCATACCCCTTTAGGGTTTAGGTTTAAGGTTTAGGTTAACTTCATACCCCTTAATTCATACCCCTTTAGGTTTAGGGTTTATGGTAACTTCATACCTTTCCTTTAGGTTTAGGGTTTAGGTTTAGGTTTAGTAACTTCATACCCCTTTTTGTTTATAACTTCATACCCTTTAGGGTTTAGGTTTAGGGTAACTTCATACCCTAACTTCATACCCTTTAGGGTTTAGTTTTTTAGGTTTAGGGTAACTTCATACCCCTTTATGGTTTAGGTTTGGTTTGGTAACTTCATACCCCTTTAGGGTTTAGTTTTTTTTAATTATACCTTTAGGTTTGTAACTTCATACCCCTTTAGGGTTTAGGTTTAGTTTAGGTTTAGGTTTAGGGTAATTTCATACCCTTAACTTCATACCTTTAGGTTTAGGGTTTATTGGGTAACTTCATACCCTTTAGGGTTTAGGGTTTGGGTAATTCATACCTTTTAGGGTTTAGGGTTTTATACTTCATTTTAGGGTTTAGGGTAAATTCATACCCCTTTAGGTTTAGTTTAGGTTTAGGTTTAGGTAACTTCATACCCCTAACTTCATAACCTTTAGGTTTAGGGTTTAGGTTTAGGGTAACTTCATACCCCTAATTTAGGTTTAGGGTTTATTAACTTCATACCCCTTGTTTTAGGTTTAGGGTTTAGGGTAACTTCATACCCCTTTAGGTTTAGTTTATTTTTTAGGTTTAGGGTTTATGGTAACTTCATATCCCTTTAGGGTTTAGGGTTTAGGGTAACTTCATACCCCTAAATTCATATTTTTAGGTTTAGGGTTTAGGGTTTAGGGTAACTTCATACCCCTTTAGGGTTTAGGGTTTAGATTTAGGGTAACTTCATACCCTTTAGGGTTTAGGGTAATTATACACTAACTTCATACCTTTAGGGTTTAGGGTAATTTTACCTAACTTATACTTTAGGGTTTAGGGTAACTTCATACCCCTAACTTCATACCCTTTAGGGTTTAGGGTTTAGGGTAACTTCATACCCCTTTAGGGTTTAGGGTTTAGCGTAACTTCATAACCCTTTAGGGTTTAGGGTTTAGGGTAACTTCATACCCTTTAGGGTTTAGGGTTTAGGGTAACTTCATACCCCTTAGTTTAGGTTTAGGTTTAGGGTTTAGGTAACTTTATACCCCTAATTCATCCACTTTTAGGGTTTAGGTTTAGGGTAACTTCATACCCCTAACTTCATACCCTTTAGGGTTTAGGGTTTAGGGTAACTTCATACCCTTTTAGTTTAGGTTTAGGTTTACTATTTATGGTTTAGGGTAACTTTATACCCTAACTTCATATCCCTTTAGGGTTTAGGGTTTAGGGTAACTTCATACCCCTTTAAGGTTTAGGGTTTAAGGTAACTTCATACCCTTTTAGGTTTAGGGTTTAGGGTAACTTCATACCCTAACTTCATACCCCTTTAGGTATTAGGTTTAGGGTAACATCATATGCCTAACTTCATACCCTTTTAGGGTTTAGGGTTTAGTATTTAGGGTAACTTCATACTCTAACTTCATACCCCTTTAGGGTTTAGGGTAACTTTATACCCCTAACTTCATACCATTTTAGGGTTTAGGGTTTAGGGTAACTTCATACCCCTTTAGGGTTTAGGGTTTAGGATAACTTCATACCCCTTTAGGGTTTAGGGTTTAGGGTAACTTCATACCCCTTTAGGGTTTAGGGTTTAGGGTTTAGGATAACTTCATACCCCTTTAGGGTTTAGGGTTTAGGTAACTTCATACCCCTAACTTCATACCCCTTTAGGGTTTAGGGTTTAGTGTAACTTCATACCCCTAACTTCATACCCCTTTAGGATTTAGGGTTTAGGGTTTATGGTAATTTAAAACCCCTAACTTCATAACCCTTTAGGTTTTAGGGTTTATGGTAACTTCATACCCCTTTAGGGTTTAGTGTTTAAGGTTTAGGGTTGTAACTTTATACCCCTTAATTCATACCTCTTTAGAGTTTAGGGTTTAGAATTTAGTGTGTAGGGTAACTTCATACCCCTTTAGGGTTTAGGGTTTGGAATAACTTCATACCCCTTTAGGGTTTAGGGTTTAGGGTAACTTCATATCCCTTTAGGGTTTAGCTTTAGGGTTTAAGGTTTAGGGTAACTTCATACCCCTTTAGGTTTAGGGTTTAGGGTAACTTCATACCCCTAACTTCATATCCCTTTAGGGTTTAGTATTTAGTGTTTAGGGTTTAAGGTTTAGGGTAACTTCATACCACTAACTTCATACCCCTTAAGGGTTTAGGGTAACTTCATACCCATCTAAGGTTTAGGATTTAAGGTAACTTCATACCCCTATAAGGTTTAAGGTTTAGGATTTAGGTATAGGGTTTAGAGGTACTTCATACCCTAACTTCATACCCCTTTAGGGTTTAGGGTTTAGGGTAACTTCATACCCCTAACTTCATACCCTTTAGGGTTTAGGGTAACTTCATACCTTTTAGGGTTAAGGGTTTAGTTTTAGGTTTAGGTTTAGGTAACTTCATACTTTAGGGTTTAGGGTAACTTCATATCCTAACTTCATACCCATTTAGGGTTTAGGGTTTAGGGTAACTTCATATCCCTTTAGGGTTTAGGGTTTAGGATTTAGGGTAACTTCATACCCCTTTAGGGTTTAGGGTTTAGGGTAACTTCATACCCCTTTAGGTTTAGGGTTTAGGTTTAGGGTAACTTCATACCCCTTTAGGTTTAGGGTTTAGGGTTTAGGGTAACTTCATACTTTAAGTTCATACCCCTTTAGGGTTTAGGGTTTAGGGTTTAGGGTAACTTCATACCCCTTTAGGGTTTAGGTTTAGGGTAACTTCATACCTAATTCATATTTAGGGTTTAGGGTAGCTTCATACCCTTAAATTCATACTTTAGGGTTTAGGGTAACTTCATACCCCTAACTTCATATCCCTTTAGGGTTTAGGGTTTAGGTTTTATACTTCTTTAGGGTTTAGGGTTTAGGGTAACTTCATACCCCTAAGTTCATATCCCTTTAGGGTTTAGGGTTTAGGGTAACTTCATACCTCTTTAGGGTTTAGGATTTAGGGTAACTTCATACCCTTAACTTCATATCCGTTTAGAGTTTAGGCTTTATGATTTAGGGTAACTTCATACCTCTTTAGGGTTTAGGGTTTAGGATTTTGCTAACTTCATACCCTTTTAGGGTTTAGGGTAACTTCATACCCTAACTTCATAGACTTTAGGGTTTAGGGTAACTTCATACCCCTTTAGGTTTAAGGTTTAGGGTTTACGGTTTACGGTAACTTCATACCCCTAACTTCATACCTTTAGAGTTTAGGGTTTAGGGTAACTTCATACACCTAAATTCATACCCCTTTAGGGTTCATATCCCTAAGTTCATACCCCTTTAGGGTTCAGATCCCTAAGTTCATAACCCTTTAGGGTTTAGGGTAATTTCATACCCCTAACTTCATACCCCGTTAGGGTTTAGTGTTTAAGTTAACCTCATACCCCTAAGTTCATATCCCTTTAGGGTTTAGGATTTAAGGTAACTTAATACCCCTAATACCCCTTTAGGGTTTAGGGTAACTTCATACCCCTAAGTTCATACCCCTTTAGGGTTTAGGGTTTAGAGTTTAGAGTTTAAGGTTTAGGGTTTATGGTAACTTCATACCGCTAACTACTTACCCCTTTAGGGTTTAGGGTTTAGTGTAACTTCATATCCCTAACTTCATATCTCTTTTAGTGTTTGGTTTTAGGGTTTAAGGTTTAGGGTAACTTCATACCCCTTTAGGGTTTAGGGTTTAGATTTAGGGTAACTTCATACTCCTTTAGGGTTTAGGGTTTAGGGTAACTTCGTAACACTAACTTCATACCCCTTTAGGGTTTAGGGTTTCTTCATACCCCTAACTTCATACCCCTTTATGGTTTAGGGTAACTTCATACCCCTAACTTCATACCCCTTTAGGGTTTAGGGTTTAGGTTTTAGGGTTTAGGTTTTAGAGTAACTTCATACCCCTTTAGGGTTTAGGGTTTAGGGTAACTTCATACCCCTTTAGGGTTTAGGGTTTAGGGTTTAGGGTAACTTCATACCCCTTAAGGGTTTTGGATTTAATATTTAGGGTAACTTCATACCCCTTTAGGATTTAGTGTTTAGATTTTAGGGTTTAGGGTAACTTCATACCCCTTTAGGGTTTAGGGTTTAGGGTTTAAGGTTTAGGTTTAGGGTAACTTCATACCCCTTTAGGGTTTAGGGTTTAGGGTAACTTCATACCCCTAACTTCATACCTCTTTAGGGTTTAGGGTTTAAGGTTTAGGGTAACTTCATACCCCTTTAGAGTTTAGGGTTTATGGTTTAGGGTAACTTCATACCCCTTTAGGGTTTAGGGTTTTGGGTAACTTCATACCCCTTTAGGGTTTAGGGTAGCTTCATACCCCTAACTTCATACACCTTTAGGGTTTAGGGTAAATTCATACCCCTCTAGGGTTTAAGGTTTAGGTTTTAGGTTAATTTCACACCCCTAACTTCATCCCCTTTAGAGTTTAGGGTTTAGGGTTTAGGGTAACTTCATACCCCTTTAGGGTTCATATCCCTTTAGGATTTAGGGTTTAGGGTAACTTCATACCCCTTTAGGGTTTAGGGTTTAGAGTTTAGAGTTTAAGGTTTAGGGTTTAGGGTTTATGGTAACTTCATACCCCTAACTACTTACCCCTTTAGGGTTTCAGGTATAGTGTAACTTCATATCCCTAAATTCATACTATTTTAGTGTTTCTTTTACGAACCTAATATTTGGTAACTTTGTTCTCCTCTTGTGGTCTCCTCCTTCTGTTGTAGATTTGGAGAATTCAGTATCTCTGAAGTGGTGTCCTATTGTTATGGGAGGTAATATTCAATCTTCTGGTTCTAGTTAGCTTCTTCTGTCTTCAAGTCTTCTTATCGAATTCTAACTTCAAGCAGGATCTTCTTCTCAAGATTTTGAAGATCTTAAGGTCTTCATTGAATTCTTCTTTCGCTTAAATTTGGCACTCCTTGCCAAATTCTCCTCCTCTTGGGCTTGTTGTTGGATGTCGACAATTATTCCAAGTCCTTCACTATTAGGGGCTTCTCCTTGGTAGTGGATTTTTCTAGTGAGTTCTTCTTTGATGATGATTTCCTCATAAGGTTCTCATAGCATTTTATTGGATACTCATCGAGACCTCACCAAGGTATTTGATCTTACAGCTCCTTCTAGTCTTTCTTGACACCTTATCTTTAACCTTGTGCCTTTGGAAGTGTTGGTGGTGAGATCTTCTATGCAATCTACCTTATGATCCCTCATAGAAGTATATAAGCTTGATTTGATAAAACCTTTATTAATCCTTGGTTTTGTAGGCTTCCTTATACTCTCTAGTAAGAGTATATACTCTTGAGGATTTTTAGGTTTTGTAGAAAGCTTATATATTGCAACTTGATAAATTTGATAAAAGCTAATATTACCAAGTTTTGTAGAATACCTTATGACTCCCTAGTATGTTTTGTATAAGATATAAAGTGCTTTTTAAACTCTAGTTCAATTTTGGTTGATTTTGTAAAGTTTTGTAAATAATAAAATCAACTTCTATTATCCTTATTGCTCCTATTGACCTAAGCACTTTTATCCAAATTTAAAGAGGTTTTTAATGTTGGATCTTTTGTCTCGATTTGATAATATTTGGGATAAGTAAATACTATAAATTTCCAACCTTTAAAATGTTTTAATAAACCTCTTATAATGGCCCTTTGAAATTTGATTTTAATTTTTCTAATTTCCAATAAATCAATTTGATGTAGTAGACCTTATGACTCCCAAATTTGGAAAATTAGAAAAGATAACAATATAATAATATTAAATAGTTAAACCTAAGTATAATTCCTTATATCTCCAAGGTTATTTTGCAAATATTATTTTGATCTAGGTAAGTTATCTCCTATATAATTTGCTTTTATAATCTTAAAATTTATCCTTTATTTAAAACCTTATTTCTCCAATGTTAGAAAGCAAAAATAAATGAGATAATTAAACTTACCTTGGCCCTTTATCTTCACACTTGTATAATGCTGATTTTGGCTGAGTGTAACAACATTAAGATGTAGCTTCTGGCGCTTAATACGATGAGAGAAATCCAAACAAGTGTGGATCCTTTGAGAGATGATTGGCTAAGTGTTTCTTCGATGCTAGAGAGACGTTCGTTGCAAATTTGACCTCCCTTTCATGGAACTTTAAATACTCCTTATTTCCTTTATTACATGTTGTGCTCAAGAATAGTTTGATTGAGTTTTCCTCTCCAAAAACCATGATTGTGAAAATGCTATTCCAATTTTGCTATGTTTGCTTAAGGATTGCAAGGTTTTAATGGAGATAAAGGCTACCAAGTGTCACTTACATTACTTATGGGTACTCCAACCTATGTAACATTTGCATATTTTATGTAACATCCCTGAAAACCTTTAGTAATACTTATGCCAGCTCTTGTAGCACTTCAAACTTGAGTAGATACTTACAACCTTCTTTGCAAGGTTTCTTGGATGTTGAACATTGTTGAGAGATTATTCCAAGTGGAACTCAAGGTTTTTACATGGTATCTATCGCTATAACACCTCCAAGGAGAATGCAACTCCTTAGTTATACCTCTACCTTTTCTTGCTATGTTCCTTGAAGCACAAGCAACTATTTTCTCTTACAGTCGATCCTTGAGGTGATATTGGAGCTCAAAATTGCATGGTAGATGTTGTATTTGGTGGATTTTCTTCACCAAGTTACAAACCTTTGCTTTTAGCACCTTTTCTCCTCGCTTTCTATTCTCTTTGATGTGTAGATTGCAACATTGTTTGTGCACATTTGGACGAGGTAGTAGTGATGTCTTTTCTTGTAGTATGGCTCTTTCTTCTTCTACGTAATTGTAGAATATTGATCTTTTGTTGTGTGCTTGTGTTGTGCAGGTTATTTCATCCAAGATACGTGATGAATGAGCCCTTTTTTTATGGATCCTTAGGTCACGGATATGGAGTGCTTTTTGTACGTCCTTCTTGGATATATTCCTTGTGACCTTTGTGCCTTTAATGACACATTCTATCTACTCCCTTTCTATGGGTAATGTAATGCAATACCTTGTAAATAATACACTTTCTTTTCTATGGATAATGTAGTGCAATACCTTGTGAATAATACACTTTATTTTGCACCCTTTTTGCACTCCTTTTTTAGATTTTATAGTCTAATTTTGTAGCATATTTTTGAATGCACAAATGAGGGTTTTGAGGATGTCATTTTGAGTAGACTCCTTACCCTCTTTGCTTGGATATTTGATGGTGAATCCAAGATTTGTAAACATTGTAAAAGAGAAGCTTTATTTTAGCTACACTAACCCTTAAGTGCTTTGGATTTGAGACTCACCAAGTCTCAATATTAGAAGCTTATTTTTGGTTAGCTTTTATTTTCTTGTACTAAACAATTTTTATGGCTTCTATTGTCCACTAAGATTTGTAGGTTTTTGTGCTTTAAGAGTGTCTTTAGACACTTGATGCAAACTAGATTTTGTACCTTTTTTCAATGCACAAAACTAATTTCTTTTGAGAGTAATAATATTGCAAATGAATCTAACAAATTCTATTTTGTAATGCACTAATAAATTACACCTTAACACTCCAATCTACTCTCAAGAAAATGCACTTAATCAATTCACTACAACTAATCAAGAATAATTTGAAATGAACCTTCAAATATTGTACAAATTCACTACAATTAGTATTGTAGGATTCAATATTCTTTTTTCTTTCCAAAGTAGATAATAGGTAGTTGATAGATAATTAATATTTGGAATCTAATCAAATCCTAATGTGCAAATAAACCTCTAAAAGGAACCTTTTTATTTTGCACTTTTGAAGACTATAATTTAGGTTGCAACTTTAATCTGGATTAAGGTGCTTTAACAAATCTAAAAAGTAATCCAATTAATGAATCTACTTACACCAATAGTTGCTTACATTTTTTTGAAAGATTTTGTATCTTCTTTATCGCTTTTGTAGAGGATGTAGATCTTGGTGTCTTAGATCACCAAGTTGTTTCCTTGAGTAAGATCTTGGAGCTCTTTGTAGACTATTTCGAATAGCTCCTTCTTCACCAAACTATAGTCTCAAACTTTCTTTCATGAACCTAAGATTTGGTAACTTTGTTCTCCTCTTGTTGTCTCCTCCTTTTGTTGTATATTTGGAGAAGTCTGTGTCTCTAAAGTTGTGTCCTCTTGCTATGGGAGGTAATATTCAATCTTCTGGTTCTAGTCAGCTTCTTATGTCTTCAAGTCTTCTTATCAAATTCTAACTTTAAGCAAGATATTCTTCTCAATAATCTGAATATCTTGAGGTCTTCATTGGATTCTTCTTCCGCTCGAATTTGGCACTCCTTATCAAATTCTCCTCCTCTTGGGCTTGTTGTCAAATGTCGATAATTGTTTCAAGTCCTTAACTATTAGGGGCTTCTCCTTGGTAGTGGATTTCTCCAATGAGTTCTTCTTTGATGATTTCCTCAGAAAGGCTCTCCTAGCATTTTATTGGATATTCATCGAGACCTCACCAAGGTCTTTGATCTTACAACTTCTTTTGGTCTTCCTTGACACCTTATCTTCAACCTTATGCCTTTGGAAGTGTTGGTGGTGAGATCTTCTCCTGGATCTCAAATTTTGCTGCTTCTAGATTCGAGAAAGACTCTCCTAGTCCTTCTTCTTCTTCCTTGTTAGGAATTTATTCAATGAGATATCCTCTTGATCTCTTTTGCTTCAGGTGTTAGATTAATTCTGAAGAGGTTGCTCTTCCTAACTTTCTTGTAGGAATCTTTCTCGACTTACTATATATCCTTTACGTGCAACATAAATATTAGTACTAAAATTTGCTTCTGAATTAGGTACTCTCTTTTGGAGTATTCTTCAAGATAAAGGCTTTTGTGGCCTATTTTAGTATCAAGGCTTATATGGTATTTTAAGGTTTTCATGGCCTTTTCTTTAATATCATGGCTTCTATGGCCTTTTCTTCAATATTAAAGCTTCTATGGCCTTTCCTTCAATATCAAGGTTTATATGGCATTTTCTAGGCTTATGTGGCCTTTTATTTTGGATCAAGGCTTCTATGGCCTTTTCTAGACTCTTATGGCCTTTTATTCTAGATCAAGGCTTCTATGGCATTTTCTTCTAAATCTAGGCTTCTATGACATTTTTATTTTTGTGAAGTTCTTCAATCTAGCAATGAATATCTCCTATATCCTGACTTCACCACAATTATTTTCCAAAAGTTTCTTTTGAAGTATTCTCCTCTCTACAACAACTAATATCTGCACTATGAAAGCACTCCAACCTTTGGGTAACGAAGTTGAGGTCTCCTAGATGAGGTCGAACTCTAGTAAGGAAGAGCCTTGATAACGCCAATAGGAGGATTGCAGCTTGCACTACTATTCGTGTTCGTACCATGTTGTAATCTTGTAGGAAGACACGTAGACTATACAAAATTCACTAGTTTCCTTCCCAAAAATGTAAGAGCTAAGAGTGGTTTATGTCTATCACAAATTAATATATGAGCTCCAGACTCCAGCGCGAGCTTTTATCTTTGAGCCCAAAATTTAGATGAATTTTTTATCACGATAATTTTTCGTGTGATGAACTCGGTGCTCCGTAGAAATTTATTTTTTTTAAAGGTGTCAGGTTAGGTTATGTAAATGGAAATTATGACCATAATGCGTAGATGATGATGATTTTGCCAAATTTACCACCAATTTTCTTTGAGTATTCTGCCAAATCTGTCACCAAATTTATTCGAGTATTTTGCCATATGCGTTTGACCAACAAGAGGTGGAATAATGAGAATTATCTAAACATGTGCTAAAAATGACCTATTAAATCATTATAATTTAAAAAATTTAAATTTTTATTAAAATAAACACCTACGAAATCCCACAACCTTCTCAAAGAATATCATTTACTACGAGAATAAACTAATGTCTTCTACTAAAAATAAGTAACGTTATCAATTTTAATATACCATACTATAAAACAAATAAAAACAAAGAAGTTGACGACACTAACTTATTTTCATCTTTATTTAAATCGACTTGACGATACTAACTTATTTTCAATGAACGAACGTATTACCAAAGTTGCCATAATGATGTCTAGGAATTGACATTTAAATAATTGAGGAGATATAAGGTCATATTTTCTTGATATTTTCACTCTATAATCATATCCTATTCATCATCATTGCTAGAAAAAAACCTAAAATTGAGAACTTTGAGAATATAGGGAAGCTATATCTTCATACAAGGATTTATATTTAAGCAAGTGTCACTAATAGTTTGAATCCCTTTTTATATTGCCTTGATACCTTGTATCATTCTCTTTCACATACCTTAAAGTCTCTCTCACATAAACCACATATATTCGAAGGACTAGCTTTGTCCACATATGGACATGTATATAGGAAGCGTGGGTATATAGAAGGGTTCAGTATATTGCACTAGCAATATATTGAAAGGGGAACCATTTGAGAGTTATAAGGAACCCTCACCATGGGTGCACTAAAATTATTTCTTACAAATTCACAACTACTTAAAGGTTTAAAATTTAGACCTTGGAAAACTAAGTTACAAATTATATTTGGCATTTTAAAACTTTGGCACATTGTCATCGACAAATTCATTCAACCTATAGAGTATGGAGATGCACAAGGATGATATATTGATATTTGATTATATTTGATATATTGATTCAAGTGCTAGCAAGTACATGAATAGGGACACAAAATGATATTTGATATATTGATTCAAGTGCTAGCAAGTACACGACTAAGGATAAAGTGTGGTTTGACTCATTATAAGCCAATTATGGGAAACCAATAACCATTTTCAATGATAAAAACTATCATGGCAAAGGACTGGAAGATATTTCTCTCAATATTCTAAGAGGCAAATGCACAATTAAAAAGGTATTATATGTACCTAGATTGGAAAACAACTTATTGTCTATACCAAAAGTTTTGGATTACAACATGGTGGTCAAATTTCATGTTATTAATGGCAACAAGAAGTTTTTTATCACCAAACATGATACGATTGTGGCCACTAATTCAAAGGTATGGTTATTTAAGTTCTACATACTTACTCTAGATACATGGTGTTAGGCCTACCAATTTTTTTTTCCACATTGCCAGTATGCTCAAGTTGTTTGGTAGGAAAGCAACATCAAGTACCTTTTAAGTTGAGCACTTATAGAGCTAAAGGACCATTGGATGTGATATACACTAATCTATGCAGACCTATGCCAACTAGTTTTGATGGATGAAGCTTTAGCTATTTGTAGATGACTAATCATAGGAAACATGAGTGTATTTATTACAACTGATATCCAATGTGATCAAGTATTTCTTGTGCTTCAAAAAGTGTGTAGAAAAAAAACTAGGTATTCTATTCAAATTATCCTCTCCAATCCAGGGGGACTATACATCCAATGAATTTTCAATATTTCCCACACATAATAAGATCAATCAATAGCTCGCTATAATATACACTCCACAATATAATAAGGTTACTAAAAGGAGGAACCATTCCATCATAGAAATGGTTGGTTGCATGCTCACAAGAGCCAACTTAGAGTAGTATCATACTAAAGTTATCTCTATTATAATGTATCTTCTAAAGCTAGAGAACCCACAAAGTAACTTTAAGGAGTTACACCTAAAGAAGCTTGATTTGGGAGGAATCCTTCAATTACGCATCTTAGAATCTTTAGAATCAAGGCATACATATATGTGCCAAAACAATAGAAGAGGAAATCTAAATTTTTAAACCACCTTGTTCCTATGAGATAACATAATCTAAATTTATTTCTAATCTATTAGCCATAATTTTTAAGATTATCTTACAAATCATATTATAAAATAATTTTTTAAGGTCATGTTGTCCTCTCCAATTGTCTTAGCCACTAGGTGCAGGGACCGAATGGTCAATACTATCATACCTCACACAAAGAGACACAACAGGGAAACTCCAAGAGCATGGGATTGCCTCAATTGAGTGCCTCCAAGGATTTTTGTGACATCAACTCTTTTTAAGAGTTGATTTTCAAAGTACTTCCTACTATAACCTAATATATCCAACTTTAATGGGAAAAGGGAAAGAGAATCAAATATAGCAAAAAGGAGAAAATATCCTAAGCTAACAAGGGACGATGTACCAGGATCAAAATAAGATTCCTCTATATAACATTGATACACATGAATACATTAGTGTAATGTGTTGATAGATCAAAAGTGAACATTTTCTCCTCTCAACATGTTGAGCACAAATTGCATATAAAGTTAACATAACAAAATCAATTAGTCACAACCTCTTGTATACACACATAAACACACATAGATGTTGGGTCATGTCTTCATTCAAGTTGTTATTTTCTTCAATGTCTCTAGATCTACACTCATTAATACCAAATGGTTTTGGGCCTCTAGATGTACAACTAGTATTACTGTTGGACCCCAAAACTAAATCATGGAATATCCCTATAATCAATGCCCCAAGTTGGGTTGTTCTTGTTGTGGATTTAATGCTATTGTCTTTAATGCATCAACCACTTTCCTAGACTTACAAGTTTAGGTGGTGCAAGTAGCTAGAATTTGAGGTTCTTCTATCATTATTGCCTTTATGATCCCAACTACTATCTTTGGGAGATATGTTGTATTCTTTGTATAAAAATGACTATACACCTTAGGAGACCATAAAACTCAGTGTAAAATCTCCTAAAATATGATATGAATGGTAGCTTAACCCACAAAAATTTTCTTAGTCGTATGACCTTGAAACTTTTATCATATTTCAACCTGTGAACTTTATCACCATTCGATCTTAGAGTTCTTAGATGCTTATCAAGTTGTTGGAACTTTTCTTCTTCCTTCTCCTTTGAAACTTTTAAAACTTTTGATATTCGAACATTTTACTCTTCTTTGTGACTTTTAGAACTATTTCATATTTCAATTTGTGGGACTCTAGATATCGTGAGTTGTTAGAACTTTTACTTTCACCTTTTTGTCAAAACTTTTGAAAAGTGCCATCAATTTTTTATTGGAACTTTTCATCATCTAACAAGACTCTTTCCTTGAAAATTTTCTCTATCTTAGAATTTTTGATCGAAACTTGTGCTTGCACTCATTCGACACTTCATTCTCTACTTCTCGCCTACTTTTCCTCCACTTAAAGCATCTTTCAAAATCTTCCTAAGGCAAAAATTTTAGTGTAGTGAGAATTTATTATAGGTTATTAGATGAAAATTATTAAATAGGTTTTGTCATTTTTCTTGGAAACCAATGCAATAAATATGGCATTGATCTAATTTATTACAACCCTCTTTTTTTTGACTCTTCAACCACATCCAACATGTTCCTTTTTAACAAATCCCATTTTATTTTAAATATAATTGTAGGAAATTCATCAAGAACAAGTGGCTTAGGGTGGAATGATAAAAACTACATCCTATATCTTCTCCATAGATATCTTCCTCAATGAGATTTTATTCCATTCTTTTGTGATAATTTGTGAACTTTTTTACAAAAACATACCTTGATACTCCTTGTATTGCTCAACTTCTAACATAATATATTTAAAATAATCAATTACTCATTTCCCAATAATTTTTTCCCTTAATATTTCTTCCATTTGGAGTTGAAATATTTTTTATTTGATAAAAAGTAAAATATACTTTGGTTGTAGAATGAAAAATTATATATATTTTCCCCTTCATCAAGCCATATTTCCATGGATTTTTGGAATCAATATGACTCTTCCTTTTCCCATACTTTATGGTAATTAGAAAGTAACTATGTTTTTTGCACATAAGTACCTTGGTCTATTCCAATAATTTCTACTACCTCTTTTAGATAGTTGAGATTGAATCTTTTTATTTTAAATATAAATCAAAAGATAAAGCATTCCAAGTATTTATTTGACCTTTTAGATAATTCATATTTAAAATAAACATATTTATAAAAGATTCTTTAAAACTCACTTATAGGATCTTGAAGCCACATAGATTAAAGTATGAATGGATTTTGATGATAATTACTAAGTGGGTTATATCTCACAAGAATAATTTTATGATTTAAACTTACTTGCATTAAAATCTCCAAAGATATTGTATACATTATTTGAAACCATATTTTAGATAATCAAAATCTATCCATGTTTTCTACTAAACGAGTTTTCCCAAAATTTTATTATGCCATGTATATTGAAATAATTAAGGAATAACATCCCAAAATCCATTTGAATTCACAAATTAAGAAAATTTTTCTATTGATTTAGAATATCCAAGAGTTCCACCATTACTTTCCAAAGGAGATAGAACTATGTTGAAATTTCCTTAAGTATCCATAGATCACAATTACAAATCCTCATTGAATTTAATGTAATAAACCATGGTCCTTTCAACATCCTTCATGAAGAGTATTTGTAGTTAGAGTATATAAATATATAACCCAATATTTGAATTTCAAATTTTGTATAAAAAATGACATATAATCCAATTACTTTTTGCTTCTAGTAACTATTTATCCCATTGATGTTTGTCCTATTTTATTGCAATTCCTAAAGCTTGTAAACAACCAATAACGATATGATTTTATTCAAAAAAATCAACAATTGATTACATAGAATAAATATGCCACAACCCTAGATAGACAGAACAATTATGCTATATCATATGCAAATCTAATTTGGAAATATAAAACCAAAATTTGAATACTACAACCGAATCTTCCTTGAATTCCTCAACTGAATCCACCTTGAATTCCCCAGAATCCTCCTTGAAAAATCCTTCTTGAATTCCCCTTAAATCCACATGTAATATTTTTATAATCTACTTATTGATATCATTTCATTTATTTAGATTTAATCTTAATATACTTTGGCTAGGGGTTTAAAATATCCATGACATCACATATTTGGGTATATTCAACATGCCTTTGTTTCTTAGTAGCTAGTCCCTTCTTTTGAATAATTTGCAAACTGAAGAAATTGATACTTGGATCCAAGTGGTAAAAAAAAAAAATATCAGTCTTCTAGCTATAAAAGTTCTTTAATTTCTCAATCCAACAAAGAAATTATTAGGATTTTCTCAAGTCCAATGAAACCTTCTAGATTCCAAACCCAACAAGTCCCTAGAAATTCTCATAATATTTGTTCCTATGAACACACAAAGGCATACTCGCCCTAAGTTGTTGAATTGCTCTAGACTGTTCCTAGGTAGCCATAAGAAAAAATCAAGAAGCCTTGTTTTGTTAGGGAAATATCTGAACCCATTTAATGGTAGTGCTCTTTCCTCACTTAATAGGTTTAATGTATTGTAGGGTTATGATGAAGCTAAATATGTAGACAATGAAGGAGATGATATAGATACACTTCCTAATACCCCCAAAGATTGCTAATAAACTAAATAAGTTGTCTCTCATGGAATGTTATGGGTCTTTCTAACCTAAATAAATAAGAATTATTAAGGATTTTGTGAAAAAGAAATCTATTTCAATTATTTATTTTCAATAAGTCATAAATAGTGAACAAAATTTTTTCTCAAGTCTCTTTGAAAAGACTCTATAATGGTATTGACAAACCATCCTAAATATCATGATGGTGAACCATGGTGATGCATCCCTATCTTGTAGGGATAGTGGTCAATATAGGGTTGGACACCCTACCATAGGATGATTTGGGTTTAGATTTTTATTGATAACTTGTTGTTGGGAGTCCTTAATGTTTATATTGTTATTGATTTTAGGAAAGAGTCGAGTTTTGGGAAAGGCTTTGTAAAAATTTCTAGATAACTCATGGCTAGTTTATGGGGATTTTAATGTTAGCTTTTGAGGATGTATATTAAAGGAAATGCAACCACAAGATGTGAAATGATAACTATATGATAATGGCTCTATAATATGCATGAATATAATGATATAGACTTCTGCAATAACCTAGTAATATGATATTAATGAATACTCACGAAAATAGTATAATGCAATATAATGAAGGACTTGAACACTCCATAATTTTTAATGAAGAACAACATTGTACCTACTCACTACTATAATCTAACTCTCTATAGTAACATTGTCTCTCTCTCACTCTATACCTTAAAGGCCTATATATAGGAAGATATGTGCCTTGGCCTTTACTCTACCCATGACTCTTCATCTACCTATCCTATGACTCATGTACATGTGGACTACATGCATATTTACATCATTGCACATTCTAACACTTGTGAATTTATTACTTGCTTTAAGTAACTACTCCAACTTACTCTAAAGTAAAATCCTACTCTAGTTATGTACCCAAGGTGGTACATTGACATGTACCAAATAATGTAATATACTCTAACACCCCTATGTATTACATTATTTGGGTATTGAAGACTTTTGTCTTCAATATGGATCTTTGTCTTTCTAATGTTCTTCATCTTGATCTAGTCTTTTGTATTATCTTTAGTTTACCTTGCACTGTATACCTCCTTGATTTGGTTACTCTTCTTCTTCTTCTTCTTCATTATTCTTGTATTTGGATCCAATTTCTACACTTTCATAAGTGGTCGCACTATCACTTGATTCCTGCAAAAGTATTTCTTCTTTGCCTTTGTCCTTATTATTACTATTATTTATGTGTACAGAGGCTTCTAAAAAAATATATAAAGCATCATGATAAGATCTTGAGTTAGTAGAACTTGAAGTATCAATACTACATGAGGATTGAAATATCTTTTCTAAGAGGTATTCATCCATTGTCATTTTCTCTTTAAGTAATTCAATTAATCCTTTTTGTTCTACATTCTCATATTTGTAATATTTGAATGTAAGTAATGCCATGTATAATATGCTACCAATATCTAAAGGAATTTGAATATCAATATTTTCATTATCAATTGCTCCAGTGAGTCGAGCGTTTAGATAATATTCCAAGGTTTCAACATTTTCTTCTACAACTTCACTATGAATCACTTTTGAAGTAAGGTCTAAGTTTCCTTCAGACTTTATAAGTAAATTCTTGATTTTAATTTTTATGACACTTACCCTTTTCATTCTAATGGTGTTGTTCATATCATTGTACACTATATTATTTGAAGTTGACATCTTTCTTCCTCCTTAGTTTTAATAGATTATTGTCACTTGAAGACCTTATATCTCTCTATCTAAATTTTGGGCTGAATCAAATCTTGTAATGTGTGATTAATCAATAGAGTTATTTTTGCTCTTGAGAATATTTTTGATAGAACCTTTGAAGTAGTCTACCTTATGACTCCCTAGTTTAGAGTATATGCTTAACCTTGTTAAGAAATTTTCAATTTTATAAGTTTTGTAAAATACCTTTTATCTAGCAAGTGTTTGAATGTACTATGAACCTTGATAGTATGCTTAGCTTTCCTAGATTGAGTTGAATTCCTTTTGTCTCCCTAATGTTCAACTTCACTTTCTTGCCTTATGTCTCCCTAATAATTAGTAAGTAGAAATCTAAAGATAAATGATGATGCACTTTCAAGTTTTAATAAGATTCTTTTCCTTCAAGACCTTTTAGTTGGATTAATGTAAAATGCAATTTCCAACTTTCAAGCAATTATAGTTTTGCTTATTTAATACTTGAATTTTAATGGTTTAATTTTCTAAATTCCAAGAAACAAAAGTTTGATGTAGTATTCCTTATATATCCCTAATTTGGAAATTTAGAAAGTAATAATATTTACAAACTAGTATTTCAATTTTTCCAATGTTGAAAACCTTATAACTCCTAATTAATTATTTGCAAATATTTTAATGTTTAAATCTCATGAAATTTTGTAATATCTTTCAAGATATACTCCCTTTGCTTAAATTTCCTTCTAATTCACTAAGGTTGGCTCTTCAATGTAGTAATAAAATTCAACCTTATGTTAAGTACCTTATAACTCCTTAAGAAAAGCAAATATTTAATTATGTAAAGCTTTTACCTTCCTTGAAGTGTGTGTGTTGATTGGCCTCTGGTTTGGCTCTTCTATCTATGCTTTTGATGTTGCAATGCTAGTCTCCTATGTATGATTGAGAGCATTTATTGCTCATGGGAACCTTATGACAATATTCCTTCTCCTTAAATGTAGTTTGACTCTACTCAACACTTGACTCCAATGCTCAATATTTGTGCTTCTAGTCTCTATGCTCTTCTTCAACTTGGGTACTTTAATATGCTTTTTCCCTTATTGGAACACTGGCCACATGATGCGTATGTTGCTCAGGTGTGTAAATGGATGTTATGTTCTTGATGAGAGTTAGTTTAGGTTCCTTCAATGATCTTATTCATCTTTGAATGATGTGTAATTATTATTATTCCTCCAAATATTTAAATGAGACTTTAATGCTCAAGATAAGCATTACTTCTATCTTGGATGCTCTCTTCCTGTGCATGTGTTATGAAGAATATTTTAGCACCTTATTTTATTGTACTAAGTGGCACAAGATGCCTTAACTTGAGGTAGCAAATGATGCTTCTTTCCCTTGCATGAAATTTCTCCCTCAAAGTCTTCTACTTCCTCAATGATTCTTGCCAATGAATGCAAGTTGTTTGGTCTTGGCTTCAACACTCTTTCTCTAGTGAATGGTGGCACTTCTCTTCCACGAAGTTAGCTCCAGCAAAGATGGTTCTAAGGTGGCAATGGCAGCTCAAACATTGCCCTCTTAGTTGATGGTTCTTCTCCAATCAATGGTAGCTCGTGGGTGCTTCAATGCTATCCTCTTAGCTAGTGGTTTGTCCAAGCTATTGCTTGGGTAATGCACTCTTTACTTGTACCTTGATTTTTATGTTGCTTCTTTATGCTAGCAAGACAATATCATTCTTGCTTTACGTAGATTTGCAATGGGTGCAATGTTACCTTACGTAGGTTCTTGAATGTTGTAGATGACTTCACTTATGCTACTATAGGCATTATTTTTATGAGTTCAATGACATTGGACTTTGGTATATTTAGACACCTTAAAACTTGGCTATTGAGCCCTTCGTTGGATCTCTTTCCTTAATTTGTAGTTTGCTCCTTAAACTTGATGATTCAACCACTTTGTAGACATAATAACCTGGTTGTTGTAGTGCCTTTGATACACTCTATCTTTTATCCTTCTTTGTCGTGTTGGACAAGAGAAATATGGTGCAATAATGAAAATAATTTTACCTTGATTTACACCATAATTATGAGATATTTGGTCTCCTTTTAAATATTTCTATCTTCCTTGATGAGGTGGCTTCTTTGCTCTACTCCTTGGTGGTAAACGAAGATTTAATGTTGCCTTCCCTACTAGACAACTCTCTCCTATAAGTTTTTTGCTTGGTTAACTTTGCAATAATGAATCCAAGCCTTTAATCATGCAACTAATATGACCTTTTGAATGGATTAAATTTGCACTAAGTTTTATATTAACTTGAATACTTAATGCACCTTTAATAACTAGTATGATGCAATAGTAATTTCTGGTTATTGCTCCTTTTAATGAACTCTTAATCTATGCAACCTTCACTTAAAAGTAATGTCTTCTTTGCTTCCAGTAAAAGATAGGATATTGATATTTTTATTTCTCTTGAAATATATCTAACTCCTATTTTTGATGTGCAGGTTTTACCCTTATATCTAAAACCTACACTCCCTTGAAGTCTTTAATATCTTTTGCACTCCCTTGAAGTCTTTAATATGCAACCTTCTCCTTGCATCTTTTAAACTCTAATATGGTGCTTAATGAAACTCTATAACAAACCAAGTAACTAAAGTTCAAGCAATGAATATTTTGTATCAATGTTGCTTACTTTAATTACCTCTATTTGATGATGAATACCTTGGTGATTTGAATCACCTAATTGCTACCTTGTAATAGATGAAATCGTAGCTCTTTATTGCTGTCCAAAAATAACTATCTAACCTACCAATTTACAGCTTTGAAACCCTCTAACTTGCTGCTCAAAAATGTAGTTTGGTGGCTTTAAATTTTCTTCAGGATACTCTTTTTGAAATTTGAAATGAGGCTTTCCTAGCCTATTCCTTTCTCCTTTCAACCTTCCTTAATACCTCTTCTCTAGGGTCTTCAAATTTTGTAGCTTCTCTGTTCTTCTCGATAAGATATTTTCTTCAATATTCTACTTGGAAGTCTTGCAATGAGATCTCCCTCTTGTATTTCTAAAATTTATTGGTTTTGAAATTTGGAATATGACTTTTCCTAGTCCTTCTCTATCTTCAATCTTCCAAAACTAGAATTTCTTCAATGGGACATCGTGTGGGTCTCTTCAACTTCTTGAGCCGATTTCTTCTCCTCCTTCAATATACAATCTATAGTCTTTGATCTTCAATAGAGATCACCAACCTCCAATCTTCTCCTGGACTCTTCTCTAGAGTATTTTCTTCTTAAATTTGCAATAAGGATCCTATGGCCTTTTTATCTCTTTTGTAATCTATAGATCTGCAACTCTAGTAATGGGACCTTTTCCTTAGGCCTCCAAATATTTGATCTTTTGTTTGTTGCTTCAGCTATTGGATTGATTCCAAAGAATATATTATTCCTGACTCTCTTGTAGGAAGTTTCCTAACTTTCTTTGAATCTCCTTTTATTACAACAAAGTATTAGAATTGTAATGGAAGAAACTCTAAATATAGAGATAATCAATCTTCACTAGTTGATTTATCAATCTAGTGGAACCAATGTTGATTCCTAGTCTTCACAAGTTTTTCTACAACTCTATGGAAAGACTCCAACCAAATGCAATTTCCAGAAATTATGGAAATAAGATATCTAATATTCTCTCTCTATCTCTTTTGTGGATTTTCCTATTTCCTATCGATCTACAATGGCTTTGATATCATTGTTAGATTTTTAGGATGTATATTAAAGAAAATGCAACTACAAGATGTGAAATAAACAAGTTATGGTAACTATATAATATGCAAGAAAATAATGAGATAGAATTTTGCAATAACTCAGTAATATGCCATTAATGAATACTCACTAATATGAAGAACTACATTGTACCTACTCACTACTATAATCTAACTCTCTATAGCAACATTATCTCTCTCTCACTCTGTAATTTAAAGGTATATATATAAGAAGATATGTGCCTTGGCCTTTACTCTACCCATGACTCTTCATCTACCTATCCTATGACTCATGTACATGTGGACTACATGCACATTTACATCATTGCACATTCTAAGACTTGTGCATTCATTACTTGCTTTAAGTAACTACTCCAACCTTACTGTAAAGTAAACTCCTACTCTAGTTATGTACCCAAGGTGGTACATTGACATGTACCAAATAATGTAATATACTCTAACATTTAACATGATGGGTAACAAATAAGATAAAGTGGATCTTATCTCAATGAGGCTAATAAAGAGGGAATGTGATGCTTACACACTCTTCCAAAATGTATTCATATTATCTAACCTAAATAAATTTAGAAGATAAGAATTCAAAGGAATATGATATACATGGTCTAATCATAGGGCATGTGAGACACACACCCTCAAATGATTAGATAGGGCCATGATCTCTTACAACTTATACTTATTTTAAGTAAGATAATTCCTAGTTGATTCAAGCTATGCCAAACCCTAGTTGTTTAGACCACCATCCTATCCTATTGATCTATACTTAGGATCATGAGAATAAAATGTATGTCAACTCTAGATATCATATTGATTACACACATCTCAATAAATTGCCTTGTATCAGTAGTATAAAGTATATATGGCTCTTTCTATTTAGGCCTAAATCTTCTTTAGGGTAGATTGTCTAGATGTAAAGATCCATAAGCCAAGAAAATTTATTCCCTAGTAAATTTCACAAGAAAATTACATAGGCTAGGAGAGATAGGTTGGTAATCACTATAGAAAGCCTCAAAGGGTTTCTTATTGAGATTTAGGAGAATCCCTATGATGAAATATTATAGAATATTGTAGACACAAAAAGTTGACCCATCAAAATGAGTCATTTTCCCCTTAGAATCCCTAAGTAGTCCCTCAAATTTGCTAAGTGCAAGTTTGGCCTTTTGTCCCCTTATTTTATTTGCTTTTTGCCTAGCCTTATTGAATTCATGGTCATCCCAAGATGGGGCAAGAATTCAATAATTAAAGGTTTTTCTCTTGAAAAGCCCAAGTTTTTTGCCAATCTTTGTGGCGTCGGCTCTTGCCCAAGGTTTTTTTTTATTTTCCTATATAAAACCCTTCCAAATATCCTATAAATAGAAGGATTGAACTCCCTTTTTCTCATGGATAGCTAAGTGAAATTGAAAAATTTTGGAATCATCATATGCATGCTCTCAAGATTTGATGTTTTTGGAATGCTCCGGTGCTCTACCTTTGGTGCATTTTTATGATTTATTGTTAAGGATGAGCAAGTGAAAAATATTTAATGATAGATTGAGCACATCATTTGTGTTCTAAGGAAAATAGGTCTTCCACTTTAGTTGATACCTCTACTCTTGCTTCTTCTATGGGATTTATTAGGTTTTTTCTTTGTGTTTACTAGCTTTTAGATCATCAATCCTTAGTGTTAAATTGCATTTTGTATTTTAATATTAGATCTTAAGTACTCTTGTATGAATTTGTGCCCTACCCTAATGACACATAAATTTGGTGAAACCATTGGTTTCATCATCTTTTATTTGATTTCAAATTCACGCTTGCTAATTACAGAGCATGGATTCAGTCACAATAGCTTGGGGGAAAATTCCTACTCCCAAAACCCTAGGTTCACATTTGCATATTTATTTTCCATTGCATTCATCTTGCTTGCACTCCACTTTCACTATTTCATGTTTTTATATCTCATTTTACTCGTTCCTAAAGGTCAATAATCATTTTCATTTTCAAAAAATCAACTAAAAGGACCAGGGGACTTGATTTTTATGCATCCAATCTTAGTCACATAGTAGCCTAAGTAGGCCACAAAATAATTATAAATTTTTCTAAGGTTTTGAAGTTATTTTGTAGGCTTGACTGAATTTGTAGTTGTTGATTTACAAGGCATGAATTTAGCTACGATCAACCACTGGATCAAGTAAGTGCTCTAATAGATCTGTTAAGTTGTTTGTTGTGTGTTTATATCCATTTTTGTTCATTTATAGATTTAAAACATAATAAAAGAAGACATTTTGATTTTATTTCTAGGCATCAAAAGTGAAAAAGCATATAGTTTACATCTAGGCTAATTATGTTTGTGCATTCTCTTGAACCCTTGATAAAAAGAGAATATTTACTTTCTTGTAAATTTAGGAAATAGTCTTCATTGGAATAAAGAATAATTATAGAAATAGCTCCTTGTTTTCTATTAGAGTATATTACAATATTTAGTACATGTCAATGTACCACCTTGGGTACATAACTAGAGTAGGAGTTTACTTTAGAGTAAAGTTAAGTAGTTACTTCTAACAATGTAATAAATGCACAAGTGTTAATGTGCAATGATGTAAATATACAAGGATTCCACTTGTACATGAGTCATAGGAAAGGTAGATGAAGAGTCATAGGTAGAGTAAGGCTCAAGTAACTTATCTTCCTATATATAGACCTTATTGAGAGTGAATAGAGAGTGTTAGATAGTATAGAGAGTGAGTAGTATAGAATAGTAGTATGGGTACAATGTAGCCATTTCAAATCAGTTTGTGGAGTGTTCATATCCTCCATTATACTGCATTGTACTATTTATCATGAGTATTCATTAATGGCATATTTTTGAGTTATTGTAGAAGTTTCTCTTATCATTTTCCTGTAGATTATAGTTCCATTATCATAAATATATCATAGCTTGCTTATTTTACATCTTATGGTTGCATTTCCTTTACTACCATCATCATCAAAAGCTAATAGTGGTATTAGAGCCACGATAGATCAATAGGATCTAGTGAGAGATCCACAAGAGAAATTGAGAGTAGATAGCAAATATCATTTTTAGAATTTTTGAGATTGCATTTGGTTAGATTTTTTCCATAGGGTTGCAAAAAAACTTGTGAAGACTAGGACTCAACATTGATTCTACTATATTGACAAATCAACTAGTGAAGATTGATTATCTCTATATATTAAAGTTTCTTCCATTACAATCTTAGAGATTGTAAACATGCAGAGTGTAGAGGAAGAAAATGCCACAAGAGCCTTATTCAAGGGACAAGATATTCTAGAGAAGAGTCCAGGAGAATATTGGAGGTTGGTGATCTCCATTGAAGACTGTAGATAGCAGATTGAATATCTCATCCTGAAGAAGTTAAAGAGACCCACAAAAGGTACCATTGAAGAACTTCTAGTTTTAGAAGAGATAGAGAAGGACTAGAAAAAATCCTATTCTCGAAGTAGTAGATATTAGAGATCCGAGAGGGAGATCTCATTGTCAAACTTCCACAATAGAAGGTTGAAGAAAAGGTATTATTGGAAAGACTAGAGAAGCTTTGAGAGTTAAGACCCTAGAGAAGAGGTCTCAAGGAGAAACAAGGAGAAGGCTTGGTGAGCCTCATTGAAGGAGATTCGAAGAATTCCATTGAAGGAGTTCCTAGAAGAAATCATTGGAGAAATTTACTACCAAGGAGAAGTTCCTGATAGTAAGGAACTTGGAATAATTGTCGTCATCCAACAACAAGCTCAAGGGAGAAGGATTTTTAGAGGAGACTAGTGAAGACCTCAAGACTTTCATATTCTTGAGAAGAAGGTCTAAATTGAAGTTAGAATTTGACAAGGAGGTTGAAGGAGAAAGGAGATAGAGAAGCCACCAAATATAAGAGATTTGAGGATTTCCATTGAAGGCTTGAAGGTTATTTTGGAGATAGGGGTTTATTTTTTTTACAATAGAATATTGAAGGGTTCTTGAGAGAAAATCTTAGCTATGATTTGGAGGAGTTCCCTACCAAATTTTTGAGATTCAAGGACAAAATTTTAGTGGAGATATTGACTACTTTGCAATCTTAAATTTTTAGATTTAAGGATAGTAAGAAAGCAGCAAAGTGGATAGCATCAATAGCTGCTAAGTTTCATATTTCCAGGATACATCCTAAAGGAGAGTTGAAGCCACAAAACTATATATTTAAGTAGTAAGTTAGAGTTACAAAGCTGCAAATTGGTGAGTTAGGGAATAGTTTTGAAAATCCAAGAAGAGCTACAAGTACATCCAATAAAGGGCAACAATTTGGTGAATCAAATCACCAAGATATCCATCATCTACATATCAATAAGGTAAGCAACTTTTGTGCAAAAGGTTCATTAGTTGAACTTTAGTTAATTTAGTTCATTATTAAGTTTAGTTAAGTACCATATTCGAGTTTAAAAGTTGCATAGAGAAGGTTGCATATTAAAGTCTTCAAGGGAGTGCAGAAGATAGTTTCTTATAAGATAATACTTGCACATTAAAAATAGAAGTTAGATATATTTTGAGACAAAGAAAATATCAACTTTCTATTATCCATTGGAAGCAAGAAGACAATATTCATAAGTGCAAGTTGCATATATTATAGTGCATATTTCAAGTTCCTTTTAAGGGTTCATTTACATGAGTAATAAGGAGAGATTACTATCACACTATACTAGTCATAAAAGGTGCACTAAAGATTTTAGTTAAAGTGAACATTAGTGCAAAGTTAAACCTTTCAAAAGGTGTATAAGTTGCATGATTAATAGCTTGGATTCATTATTACTAAGTTAACCAAGCAATTGAAAGAGTTGTCTAGTAAGGAGGGCAACATCAAATCTCAGTTTGCTATCAAGAGTAGAACAAGTAGCTGCCTCATCAAAGAAGAAAGAAAGCATGTAAAAGGAGATTTAAAGATCTCAAATATAGGTGCAAATTTAAAGTATTCTATTCTAACTATTGCAAATATGCTTACATTATATTCTTGAACCATAATATCCTTATCCTACATAGCATAATATGACAAAGCTAGAGTGTCACAAAGACACTACAATAGCCACCAAGACATGTCTACTAAGTGGCCATCTTACTAGAGTAAAGGAGCAAACTTCAAGTAGGGAAGAGAGCCAATGAAGGGCTCACATTAGCCAAGGCTCAAGGTGTCTAAAGACACCAACATTCGACATCAAATCTAGCACCTATGACAACATCAACCTACAACATAAAAAGGGTCTACATAAGGGGAATATCATCCATTTCACTCAAAATTAAAGCATAGCGCTAAGGAAAATACATTGCAAGTGTAGAAACAAGATATAAGGTGAAAAATAAAGGTTCATTACCAAAGCTCCAACTTGGATGAATCATGAGTCAAGAAATGCACCATAGAACCTCTATTGTAGAACTTGAGAACCACCTTAGCTAGATATAGCCTCATAGCATCACCATTCACTTGGAAAGAAAGCATTGAAGACAAGATACAAGAGGGAATTTACTGGTAAAAAATAGATGTGGAATAAGAGATGTTAAGGAATCCTTACATGCATGATATTGAAGCACCACTTATAATTTACAACCAAGGCATCTTGTACCACTTGGCACATTCAAAAAAGACACTCATACATTATTTCTAATGCCTATACAAGAAAGAAGTGCTCAAAATAGGAGTCACACTTATATTGAAGCATTGAAGATATATTTCAAAGGTTACAAGGTATATTCATCATTGCATACTATTAAGGAGGAATTGAGCATTAGAGGCATCTAAATAACACTCATCAATATCATAATAGTCACTGACTACCTGAGTAATGTATATGCCACTTGTCCATAACATCAAGAAGGGATAAAGGACCTATTAAAGTGGCCAAGCTGAAGATGAGCGTAGAGAGAATTCAAGGCACGATTGAGAGAGAATTCAAGGCACAATTGAGTGAGAATTCAAGGCATGTAGTCAAGGATTAGAAGAGGTTGAGTCAAAGGCACATTAAAGACTGATATAGGATATCTCTAGCGAACTCAATTCCATCACTGTCATACGTCCACTATCGAGGAAATACAGTGCTCACAATCAACAAAATACAACACCCACAATCAAGGAGACACAACATCATTTATCTCACACATTCAACCTTATAAAGGTAAAGTCTCACTTAGATTAAATTTACTTTCATTAAGGAGTGATAAGGTGTATAACATAAGGTTGAGTAACCTTAGTAAATTTTAAAGCAAATCAAAGGAGTTTATATCCTTAAATTGTATTTCAAATCACTTTAGTTGAAATACAAGTATTTTAATATTTACAATTAATATCATAGGAGATATAAGAGTTTCTACTTGAAAAATAAAAAACACTATTATATTGAAAATATTATCAATTTCTAAAATTCCAAATTAGGGAGTTATAAGGAGTGCTACATCAAACCTTATTTAATTGGAATTTAGAAAATTTAATCATTGAAATTTAAGGATAGAGAAGTAAAATCATTGCTAGCAAAAAGAGTTGGAATTTATTTCTTGTACTTATCTCATAGTCATATTAAAGAGACAAAAAGAATCTAACCATAAAGAACTCCATCAAATTAGTGCATACTCAATAGGAGAAATAAGGTGAAATAGGAGTTGATTATTATCATTCCCAAAACATTATAAAATCAACTCAAAAGGTGAACTAATAGTTTCTAAGCTCTTTATCAAGTTTATAGCATACTCTAATCACTTGGGAGACATAAGGAATCCTACAAAACCTAAGTCTTGGATAGGTTTTATCAAATTAGTTCACATACTTTAAACTAGGGAGTTATAAGGTAGACTAATACAAAGGTTATATTGAAAGTATTCTCAATATACTAAAAACTAAGAAGAAATAAAGATGTCAACCTCAAGGAATATAGTGAACAATGCCATGAAAAACACTATTAAAAAGGAAAGAGCAAGTGCCATAAAAAATTGGAATCAAGAATTTACTTATAAATTTTGAAGGAGACTTAGACCTTACTTCAAAATATTCATAGTGAAGCTTTAGAAGACAACTTTGACACAATGGAATATTATCTACATGCTCAACTCACTAAAGTAATTGATAATGGAAAGAGTGACATTCAATTTTTTTTAGACTTTGGTAGCATATTATATATTACATTACTTATATACATTTGTTACAAGGATGAGAATGTAGAACAAAAAGGATTGATAGAATCACTTAAAAAGAAAATAGAAATGGATGAATCATACCTAGAGAAGATATTTCAATCCTCATGTAGTATTGATACTTCAAGTTCTACTAACTCAAGATCTTATCATGATGCCTTAAGTGTTTGTTTTGAAGGCTCTATACAGAATCAAAATATTGATAAGAAGGACAAAGAAAAAGAGACAATACTTTTACAGGAATTAGGTGATAATATGACCACTTATGAAAGCACAACAACTAGCTTCAAAGACAAGGATAAAGAATAATAAGAAGAACAACCAGATCGAGGAGGCATATAGTGCAAAGTAAATTAAAGGACCTGGTCAAATTGAAGATGAAGATCCATATTGATACCCAAATAATGTAATACAAGGGGATGTTAGAGTATATTACATTATTTGGTACATGTCAATGTACCACCTTGGGTACATAACTAGAGTAGGAGTTTACTTTAGAGTAAAGTTAAGTAGTTACTTCCAACAATGTAATAAATGCACAAGTGTCAATGTGCAATGATGTAAATGTACAAGGAGTCCACTTGTACATGAGTCATAGGAAAGGTATATGAAGAGTCATAGGTAGAGTAAGGTATGAGAGTGAATAGAGAGTGTTATATAGTATAGAGAGTGAGTAGTATAGAATAATAATATGGGTACAATGTAGCCATTTCAAATCAGTTTATAGAGTGTTCATGTCCTCCATTATACTACATTGTATTATTTTCGTGAGTATTCATTAATGGCATATTTATGAGTTATTGCAAAAGTTTCTCTTATCATTTTCTTGCATATTATAGTGTTATTATCATATAAATATATTAGATTTATTATTTTACATCTTGTGGATGCATTTGCTTTACTACCATCATCTTCAAAAGCTAATATTTTCTTGCATCATTGTTTGCTTTGTATTTTTATTTAATTCTTTATAGTTTAGATCTTAGTAAGACCAAACATAGGTGCTTGTTCAAATAGACACATAAAGCATTCCATCCTAGACATGGAGCAAGTCCTAAAACCATTCTTGGTAAACCCTTCAATCCCCTAAGCCCTCGAGTGTAGAGAAAACACAACAACCTTGCGGTCACCTTGTCTCCTGATGAATCTATCAAGAATCATATGCGGTGGGAAGTTTTCCCCCTCTCTATAAAGGCTACTAGTCTTTCATCCAAAATTTTGGTAGATAAAGAAATAAATGGGAGGAGAAAAGAATAAAAGCTCAATTGTAGTAGCTCAAGATGGGAGATCAAGTCTCCAAGGACTTTTTCTTTCTTTTGGAAAAATATAGAGATGAAACAATTTTATCGCTAAACATTGATTACCATATTTTCAGATATCAGGAGGTGATTGAATTAGCTTTTTTAAATTTCTACCAATAGCTTTTGACATTGCAATGTTAAACAAAGGAATGTAAAATGACAATGCAAGAGGGTATTGATTCCATGCTGTCAAAACATAGTCTAGAAGATCTAAATAAGATTGATCACCCAAACACCCTCAAATATATATAAAATACATCCTTTTCCCATTGAATTTTACAAATCCCCTTAGGAGTTTGTGGGACTAGATTTACTGAGAAATGATAAAGAAGCTTTGATGAGAGGATCCCTTGGAAAGTAGATCAATCAAGGCCTTGTTAGCATAATTCTAGAAGAGGTGAATAAAGATGATTTGATAAATTGAAGGTTCATCACTCTCCTCAATGTGTCTTAGAAAATTTGTACTAACAATCTAGTCTTAAGGTTGCATAATTTGCTACGAGATGTCATTCATCCTAAATAGATGGGATTTGTGAAAGGTAGGTATATTCTTGATAATATACTTGTTATGTGGGAGGGGATCCACCATGTATCGATAATTAATGTCAATATTATTTTTCTTAAGTTAGACTATGCTAAGCCATATGAAAAAATTAAATAGGACTTCATTGACATAATGATGCCAACCTTGGGTTTTCGCCATGTATTTCATACCATAACTTCTCTTTTTGCTAATGTCATTACAACCTTAAATATCAGTGGTCAAATTTCTAGAAGCTTCTCTTTAACATGATTTATTCATCAAGGCTTCCCTTTAGCATCATCACTTTTAATTCTTCTTGTTGATGCACTTGGATATTTACTATAATTTTAAACATAAAGAAGAGAAATCCTAGGGATCCCATACATAGATAAACTTTGACATTATTTTACTTATTGTTGTTTTGTTGATGATACATTCCTTACTATTGAGGAAAGTTATGACTATATAATAATATACTAAGCTAACAAAGATAGCAAAAAAGGGAAATATCATACGCTAATAAGGGATGATGTGCCAGGATCAAAATAAGATTCCTCTACATAACAATGATAAACATGAATACATCAGTGTAATGCATTGATAGCTCAAAAGTGAACACTTCCTCCTCTCAACATGTTGAGAATATATTACATATAAATAAAACAAGATAAAAATTAGTTAGTCACGACCTCTAGTATACACACATAAACACACATAAATGTTGGGTCATGTCTTCATTCAAGTTGGTTTCTTCTATGTATCTAGCTTTGCACTCATTAATACCAAATGGTTTTGTAACTCTATGTGCAACTACTATTATCGTTGGACCTCAAATCTAAATCATGGAAGATCTCTATAATCATTGCCCCAAGTTGGGTTGTCCTTGTTGTGTATTTCATGCTATTGCATTTAAGGCATCAACCACTTTCCTAGACTGATAAGTTTAGGTGATGCACGTAGGTAGACTTTGAGGTTCTTCAATCATTATTGCCTTTATGAGCTGACCACTATCTTTGGGATATGTGTTGTATTATTTGTATAAAAAGTACTATACACCTTAGGGGACCATATACCTCAATGCATGAAATATAGGATAAAAGGTAGCTTAACCCTTCAAAATTTTCCTAGTCCTATGACCTTAAGAATTTTATCATCTTTCAACCTCCAAATTTTATCACCATTCGATATTAGAGTTCTTAGATGCTTGTCAAGTTGTTGGAACTTTTATTCTTCCTTCTCTTTTGAAAATTTTAAAACTTTTGATCTTCGAACATTTTACTCTTCCTTGTGACTTTTAGAACTTTTTCTATCTTTCAATTTGTGGGACTCTAGATATCGTGAGTTAGAACTTTTGCTTTCACCTTTTTGTCAACACTTTTGAAAAGTGTTGTCAATTTTTCTTAACTATAGATCATACCTTTTGTGATAGGTTCCTGAAACCTATCTTGAGTATGCAATAAAATAATTGGATTTTAATGCTTAAAATATGTACTGTTTAAATGAATCATTGTTGCACTAGTAAGGAGACCCTTCCAATGGATTAAATAAATTATATTCTTTTTATTCTCCTTGATGCCTTCTTACACCCTATCAAATTATATTATATACCTATTCTAGGGTTATGTGTGAAAGGACACAATGGTCCATATGAATTAATAAATATAAGTGAGTGATTAATTAATGATAAGGGTTAGGATAGTGAATCCTAACATGCCACCCTCCTTAAAAGGAGCTTTGTCCTTAAAGCTAAAAGTGAGGAAATTATTGTGGGGATGGATGAAGCGCTTCCCAAGTAGCATTTTCTCAAGTTCTTGCACTATTTTAATGTCATATTTTCGTAAGCAAGGATATTGTGAAGGTTGAAGCATTGGTAGGGGATTGGTAGGAAGAATAGTAGGATCAGAACGATGGTGGGAGGGAAACCCTTTTGGTGCATGAAATATTCTAGAATGGCATGTTAGAAGTTGTAATTTTGGCACCTCTTTTTGTTCCTCATTGGTGGGTTAGATGGAAAATAATTGTGCAATCATACCCTTGCCTCCCTTGCAAATAATTTTCTCCATTCGGTGAGAACTTACTATTTGGGAAGGGCTTGATTGTAAACCTTTAAGATTATATGTTTGATATTTGATTGTGAATTTCATCCATAATTCCTCAAAATCCCATTGGATTGTCCCGAGTGTTTGTAACCATTGCACTCCTAAGACAATATCACATCCTCCTAATGGAATTGCATACATGTCATTTTTCATGTTGTAATCACCCATGGTGAGCTTAATATTTTGACACTTCCCTTTGCATGTTATCCTTCCTCCATTGCCAATCATGACCTCAAAACTATTACAAGGTTGTATAAAGCAGTTAGCTTGTTTTACCACATGTGGGTCGATGAAATTATGGGTACTGTTGGAGTCAATAAGCACAATGAGGTTTTGTCATTTGAAAGACCCTGGAACTTTCATAGTTTGGGGAGAAGAATTATCGATAAGGGCATTAAAAGAAATTTCTAGTGGACCTTTAGCACTATCATCAGGTGTATCTATCACTACTTCTACCTCGATCTCATTTTCTTTGTTGGTTGAACTACAAGGATCAGCTACATCCAGAATATATAGTTTGGGTGTAATACATTTATGATTGGGTATAAATTTTTCATCGCAATGATAACAAAGGCTTTTTTCTCTTTCCTTCATTTCCTCAAAGTTGATACATTTAATTGGTAAGATTTGGTTAGGTGTGTGGGTAGTGGAAGTATTTTGTGATTTCCCCATAGGTGGTTTTCCTAGTCGATGTTGAGCATTGAATTTGTCTTCCACCAATTTGGTCAATCCAATGGTCTACATCATAGTAGTGGGACTAAAAATTTGTACTTCTAACCAAATTACATCCTTCAAGCCACTGATGAACTTTGAAAGAATGAGGTATCCAACCCTGATGTGCGATTGGCAAATTTTTCAAATTGAGCTTGGTATTCATGCATCGAAGTGGTTTGACAGAGAACTATGGTAAGAGGTCAAGGATCTTCAATCCTAACTATTAGGGGGGGGGGGGGGTTGGATTTATTAAGAACCCATATGCCTCCCTCCCCCCCCTCCCTTTCTCCCCCCTCCCCTCTTTCTCCTTCCCTCCGCTCTACCAGGAACCAAAAAAGGATATGAAATCATTCCATCACTTTTGATGCATCATTTTGATTTTGTGGAATCCCAAGGGTTGCTCCCATCGTCATCATGATTTTCCTAAGGAAGATTCTACTATTGTTCTTGGCACCCCCTAATGCTTCATCCTTCTCGATATCCTCGGATGCCATTAAAAGAGCCCAAGAACTTCCACAAATCCTTCTTGGAAAAAAGGCAAATTTTCATTTGAGCTTTGAGGACAAAGCTCTTTTGGGGGTGGTGTTAGGATGCTACAATCCTAACATTATTAGTATAGTATTAGTTAATTTATTAATATTTATTATTAATTTTTAACTTATAATTGAATCATCATAACTCTTCATAATGTGAACCATCACGTCTCTTCATACATGAACCATCATGTCTCTTCACCAACGTAGATTTAGGGTGAATATATATTAGGTTGGCAATCCATATTAAATCATAAAGAAGAAGAATATTAAGCATAGATTCTAAGGAGGGAGCCCCTATAGAAATTGGCAAGGAATGACAGGAGCCACCTTTGAGTGGCTGATTACATTTACATTAATTTGTTAATAATTTATAGTAAGACCTTGGGGTCTTACCAAGGGCTCTCGTGAAATATTTAAATTTAATAGGGCCAAATCGTACTAATAATTTTTTTGTAAATTCTAGCTAGGTAGGGGTGCCATTAGTTTTTTTGTACCACTGGTACCATTGGGTGGCATCATTTTCAAGGTGGAAATATGCAATAAGAACCTTTTGTGCCTTAGGGATCTAGTATAGGGAGAATTATTGGTCATCCCGATAAATCCAATTAGTGGGGTCACCTCCTTCAAATTTGAGAAAATCCAATTTAGTAGTTCTAGGTAGGATGGAAGTTTGTGGCCCTCCAAGTGGTGTCTGGTGTGTTGGTCCTCCGATGGGTTGGCCAACTTGAACTAGTGCCATATTTTGATGTAGCGTATCGACAAAGTGATTATAGGTGTCTATTTTCAAGTCCATTGTTGACATTCTTTGCTCAACTTCCTACCTTGTTTTTAGATTATCTTGAGTAATTTGGTCCTTCCATTGGTGAAACTCCTGGTGGAATTTTTTGAGAGTAAGGTCTTGTGATCTCCTTCTATCAACTATTCAAGGGGTAATTTGCAATTCTTCACCAAAATGTAATTTAAATTTTGAAATTTATTTTAGAGGTAAAAATTTGGCACAAATTTGATATATTTTGGCAAATATTTGGTCTAAAAAATGGTTTTAGCAACTTTTTTAGGACCCCCAACAGTCAATTTTTTGAATTTGAACAATATTTTGGTAGGAATATGACATCAACAGTGGATAGGGAGGCAGGAAGCACAGGTAGAGAAGGTGGGTAGGTAACGTTAGCGACAGATGAAAAGAAGGTCAATGACAGTGAGCACTACTAGGTAGGTGGAACACGAAGGGCGAATCATGAGGTGTGATGAGTGGAACACGGAGGGCAAAGTATGAGGTACAATGGGTGGAACACAGAGGGCAAGTAGTCAATGCAAAACACAAAGGTAGACCAACGAGAGCATATTTTAGCAATGAGGGAACAACGAAGGTGGTGAATGTCGTGTGGGGCACGAAAGGGTGCGTGTGACCTAAGTCATGACCCTCTTACACGTTTTCATGTATTTAAACAACAAAATTATCTTTCCCTTGTAAATGTGGGACTAATGTCCCTTAATTAAAATAATTATTTTGTGCACCAATGATGGAAGAAATCGACGATGACAAAAATTATTAAATTGAACCTTAGGTTTATTTTAATTTACTTCACCGATTTCTTGCTAGCTCCCTCAAAAAACAACATCATGCAACAAATTTTAATTTTCATGAATTGACTTGCGTCATTTCAATCTGGGAGTGATTTATTCTAGAAGAATGAAACCCAACAGATATTGGAAAAAATATTTTGTTAATTTGTTAGATCTAGAGCTTCATTTTTTTGTCGAAGATGGCTTGTTTACATAGTTGGCATTCACACCACATAATCGAGCTTTCGATCACAGGAAGGGCTATAGATGGCATCGCTATTATGGAGGTGAGTGATGTTGATGAGCAGGATGATAATATCGATGAGTAGGATGGCGATAAGTAGAATGGTGCATGGGTGGAGATAGTGTTTTACTCTTGATCACAAACCGCTCTGATACCAGATGATAGGTTCCTAAAAGCTATCTTGATTATGCAATGAAAAAATTGGATTTTAATGCTTAAATATACAAAAGAAATATTGAATCATTGTTTAAATGAATCACTGTTGCATTGGTAAGGAGACCCTTCCAATGGATTAAATAAATTATATTCTTTTTATTCTCCTTGATGCATTCTTACACCCTATCGAATTATATTATATACCTATTCTAGGGTTATGTGTGAAAGGACACAATGGTCCATATGAATTAATAAATATAAGTGAGTGATTAATTAATGATAAGGGTTAGGATAGTGAATCCTAAAATTTTGGTTGTTTTAGCTTTTTTAACTTTTTGGATTTTTTAGCTTTTTGTCTTTTTTAGCTTTTTGGATTTTTTTTGGCTTTGTGGCTCCTTTCAATCCTTTTTGCTTTATTTCCATTTTTGCATCACAATCTCCAACAAATATCTTATAGCCGAAACTACTAGATAATTCCTCGTCTCTAAAATATTTTTTTATGCATCCTTATATTCCTCATCGAGTTTTATTTGTTGTGTTAAAATAAAATCAAGGCTATAATATCATATTAATTCCTTGATAACTCTTTCTTAGGGGTCTTATTCATGTCATATGGTAAGATATTACAAACTCAAGGCTATAATATCATAAGGTTTTTCTATTATTTCAGTTTGTAATCTCTTGCCATATGCCTAGAATCATAACATTTGTAACATGTAAAATATTTATAATCTACTTATTGATCTCATTTCATATATTTAGATTTAATCTTAATATACTATGGCTAGGGGTTTAAAATATCCATGACAACACATATCTGGGTATATTCAACATGCATTTATTTCTTAGTATCTAGTCCCTTCTAGATAAATAAACTTAGTGTATTGCTAATATTCTTTAAAATTTCCTTATTGAGAACTTGAAGTTGAAAAAGCATAATCCACATTAGAAACCTTTTAATATTTTCTATCCCCATAAAAAAATTATTACTTCATGGTATTAAAAATAATGTATCACTACTTTGATGGTAAAATTCATTATTAGGATGTATAGTATGTTAATCTTCCAATTTCCTAATTTCAATGCCAAAGTAGAAGATTTGAATAATTTTCAAACTGAATAAATTGATACTTGGACCCAAGTGGTCGCAAAAAAATAAAATATTACTCTTATGAATGTAAAAGTTCTTTAGTTTCTCAAGCCAACAAAGATATTATTAGGCCTTTCTCAGGTCCAATGAAACCTTCTAGATCCTAACCCCAACAGGTCCCTAGAAAATCTCAAAGCTTTCTTCCTATGAATACACAAAGGCATACTCATCCTATGTTGTCGACTTGCTCTAGAGTGTTCATAGGTAGCCATAGCAAAAAATCAAGAAGCATTGTTTTATTATGGGAATATTTGAACCCATATAATGGTAGTGCTCTTTCCTCACTTAATAGGTTTAATGTATTGTAGGGTTATGATGAAGCTAAAGATGTAGACAATGAAGGAGATGATATAGATACACTTTCTAATACCCTCAAAGATTTCCAATGAACCAAATAAGTTATATCTCATAGAATGTTATGGGTCTTTATAACCTAAATAAAAGAAAAATTATTAAGGATTTTTCTAAAAATGAAAAATCTATTTCAATTATTTATTTTCAAGAAGTAAAAATTATAAATAGTGAATTAATTTTTTTTCTCAAGTCTCTTTGAAAAGAATCTATAGTGGTATTGACAAACCACCCTATAGATCATGATGGTGAACCATGGTGATGCATCCCTATCTTTCAAGGATGGTGATAAATATAAGGTTGGACACCCTACCATAGAATGATTTGGATTTAGATTTGTGTTGATAACTTGTTATTGGGAGTCCTTAATGTTTATGTTGTTATTGATGATGAGGAGAGAGTCGCATTGTGGGAATGGCTTTGTAAAAATTTCTTAGATAGCTCATGGCTAGTTTGTGGAAATTTTAACATGGTGGATAGCCAATAAGATAAAGTGGGTCTTATCTCAATGAGGCTAATAGAGAGGGCTTTACAAGCTTACACACTCTTCCAAAATATATTCATATTATCTAACCTAAATAAATTTAGAAGACAAGAATTCAAAGGAATGTGATATACCTAGTCTAATCATAGGGTATGTGAGACACACACCCTTAAAAAATTAGACAAGACCATGATCTCTTACAACTTATTTTAAGTAAGGTAATTCCTAGTTGATTCAAGCTATACCAAACCCTAGTCATTCAAACCACCATCCTATCCTATTGATCTATAATTAGGAGTAGAAGAATAAAAGGGATGTTAATTTCAGATATCATCGTGATTACTCACATCTCAATAACTTGTCCTGTATTAGTTGTCTAACGTCCCTATAGATCTTTCTTTTTAGGTCCAAATCTTCTTTAGGGTAGATTTTCTAGTTGTAAAGATACTGAGTCAAGAAAATTTATTCCCTAGTAAATTTCATAAGCAAATTGCCTAGGCTAGGAGAGATAGGTTGGTAATCACTGGAGAAAGCCTCAAAGGGTTTCTTATTGAGCTTTAGGAGAATCCCTATGATAAAATTTTATAGAAGGCTACTAGTATTTTATTCAAAATTTTGGAAGATAAAGAAGTAAATGCTAGGGGAAAAGAATAAAAGCTCAATTGTAGTAGCTTAAGATGGGAGATCAAGTCTCCAAGGACTTTTCCTTTATTTTGGTAAAATATAGAGATGAAACAATTTTCTTGCTAAACATTGATGACCAACTTGTTAGAGATCGGGAGGTGATTGAATTAGCTTTTTTAAATTTCTACCAAGAGCTTTTTACATTGCAATGTCAAATAAAGGAATTTAAGGTGGCTATGCAAGAGTGTATTGATTCGATGTTGTCAAAACATAGTCTAGAAGATCTAAATGAGATTGATCACCCAACCACCCTCAAATAAATAGAAAAAACATCCTTTAATATATCTAATGATAATGATCTAGGTATGGATAACTTTCCCATTGAATTGTACAAATCAACTTGGGGCTTTATGGGACTAGATTTGCTGAGAGGGGATAAAGAAGCTTTGATGAGAGGATCCCTTGGAAATACAATCAATCAAGTCCTTGTTAGGATCATTCTAGAAGAGGAAAATAAATTTGTTTTGACAAATTTGAGGTTCATCACTCTTCTCAATGTGTCTTAAAAAATTCATACTAAAAATCTAGTCTTAAGGTTGCATAATTTGCTACTAGATGTCATTCATCCTAAATAGACGAGATTTGTGAAAGGTAGGTATATTCATGATAATATACTTGTTAAGTGGAAGGGGATCCACCATATGTCAAGCATTAATGTCAATACAAATTTTCTTAAGTTAGACTATGCTAAGTCATATGACAAAATTGTATAGGATTTCATTGACATAATGATTCAAGCCTTGGATTTCGACCATGCATTTCATACCATGATAGCTTCTCTTTTTGCTAATGTGATTACAACATTAAATATCAATGGTAAAATTTCTAAGAGCTTATCTTTGACCTCCTAACCTCACTTCTACATGACCATGTACTCATAGTAGTACATATCAAGAAGTAAATTTGGACTTCATGACTTTAGTAATAGAAAACTAAGAACCAAAATCAGTAAAGGATGCATTTAGTTCACCATAATAGAAGGCAACTATGGATGCAGAGTATAAATATTTGATGAAGAATAAAACATAGGATCTTGTTGATTTTCCAAAAGGAAAGAAGCCCATAGGCTACAAGTGGATCTTCAAAATTAAATACAATGTAGATGGATCTATTTATAATTATAAGACATGACTCATTACAAAGGGATATGCACAAAAGAAAGGAATTGATTATGAAGAGATATTCATACCCACAATGAAGATTACAACCATTTGTGTACTTTATGCATAGGAAGCATAACCTTTAAATTTTAACTCCAAATATCATGTTCTTACATTGAAGAGTTTCACATGGAAAATAATTTGTTTGGTTTTTATGTTACTCCAAAACAAACAAGAGAAGATATTTTTAGTTCATCAAATTTATTATCAATAATAAAACTTTATAAAATTAGTAATTAATATTTTTAAAACAAAAAGAATAAACTTTATGGTTTTAAAATCCAAAGACAACTGACTTATATATTTAAAAAATAATATTGATGAAATTTAAACATGTTGATAGGATTTTTATATATCAACAATAAATTTTTGTCAAAGTATTAAATGGTATAGCATAAAATTCTCACACCTATAAAAGACATGCACTATCCATATTTTAGTTAATGATTTATTATTATTATTATTATTATTATTATGATTATTGCCTATGCGTTGTCATGGTTTATGCGAGAGATGATTACAGACATCGTTAAACGTGCAATGTCGTATTGAACAAGCAAACAAGCAAATACAGAGATGAAATGAAATGAGAGGTCGGTAAAGAAGAGATTAAATGCCTCGGGTCGCGTACAATATTGCTTTTTGTTTTAAACGTCACATAAGGAAAAAATCACATTATGTAGGGTAGGTTCAATGACTCAAAGTTGCTTTTGCTTTAAATGTCACGTCTACCATATATGAAATTATGCTTTTTCTTTCATGTGTAATCATGTAAAATATATCCTTTCCCTAATAACGGTTATTAGTCCCTTTCACTTTGATCTTAAAGATATTCCGCATTTAATGGTAAAACATATAATATTATTAAAAACATTGGCTTTTATTAATTTTTGTACATTGAATTTAACAAAAGCTTATAATTTCTCAACTTGTAAATGATCTTGTTTTAATATAAAATTTTCAAATTCTTAAAAAAAAGAAAATTATAATTATATTGATGATATAATTGTCTTCAAGTAACAGTACAATAGGTCCGGTTTGGGCTTTTCTTTGGGAGGTCTAAGGGTCAAACCGTGGTGTGGGCAAGTGTGTGAGGGGATGAGTATTAAATTCCCTATTGATAAGCTCAACTCTCCTCCTTATGAGAGGTCATGGTGGGATGGAAAACTAACTCGTTAAAATTTTTATGCAGGTTTGAATTAACTAGTCTGCGACACTTTGGAGCAACACGCCTTCCAATATTATAAGGCTTAAAGGATTGGAACCGTGGTGTCCACACTCATGAGGTGAGGTGGACATTTTTTTAAATTTAACTTTTTATTTATTATATTATATATTTTGATGTAAAATTCCATCTATTATATTAAATTTTGATTGTTTTCCAATTAATTTTAGAAGTAATAATACATTTTAAGTCATATTATATATTTATATTTTTATATATATTTTTTTTTTATATATATATATTTATTTTTTTATTTATTTATTTGAAATGATATGAATGATAATAACATATTTTATTATTTATAAAATATTTTATAGTTATTGTTTAAATAACATTTTAAATATGGATTTTTCGATTAAAACACTACTCAAGGAAATAGAACTGGTCCTTGGAGGGAACATATCCATGACATAGCACAACCTACAAAATTTCCACATTACCAAAACTAGAATGACCATCAAGACCTAAATAGAAGATCACATGAGGAGGAAACGAGTCCATCCAAAGATTGTTTGAGCTACTACTAACTTCCTGATTAGGCCATAAAGTCAACAACTTTGTTCCCTTCTCTTAATGTGTGCATGATTTTCACCTCTTGGAAGGATTGTAGCAAGGACTTGCTATCTCTTAAGATTTTTTCCATAGTCCAACTTGGTTCTCCCTTCCCAATTAAGTAGTTAATGATGTTTTGAGAGTCCCCTTCCACTATAATATTTGGATAATTAAGTAAGAATAGGAGATTTATTCCAGCTGGAAGAGCCCTCACTTCTACCACATGGTTGTTTTGTATATCATAATGCTTTGAGTAGGCACCAATAAAAACTACTTTTTAAGTTCTAACTACACCTCCACCCCTAGACTTTCCTTGGTTGCCTTTCGAGGTCCTATCAAAGTTAAGTTTCACCTAGCCTTCCTCAAGCTCTTTCCATTTGGTGTTCTTTCTAATATCCTCCTTCGAGATGGGGTCAACACCAACCTGAGCTTCCAAGTTCTAATATTTAGCTATCTCATTTTCTAACCCCTTCTCAGCCCCATCCTAGTGCTTGGTAATTTAGACATTCTCATAAGAAACAAGATTTATTCTAAGGAAAACCCCCTTTTCATATCTATTGACACCTCTAAAGATCCTCTGGTTGCATTCCAACCATATGCCCAAGAATAAATGAGCAAGGGAAAATTTCCTTACACATGTGAGTCTATCACTTTTGAAGGGGGAGTACCATTATTCCACAAAACCAAGGATCAAATGAGGCACCACATGTAAATAACCAAAGACTTGAAGTAGCAAGTTGAGAATATTTCTTGAGAAAGGATAAATAATAAAGAGGTGCAAGACTGATTCCTCATCTGCCTTACACAACATGCACTTATATTGAAGGGAAATCCAGAGGAAGATAACAACTTTTGGAGAGATTTATTTTAACTACAACATTCTTTCTTCTTAAGATTATCTATTGTTAAGATTTGTATCTTGAAGAAAAAGTCGAGGAAGATAGCAACTTTTGGAGAGATGTCTTTTAACCACACTCTACTAACAAAAAACCTAGGAATAGATTCATCCTTAGATACCATATAGCCTGATCTAGTCGAGTAAACTTTTGAAGAAGGGGCCCAAATGAGGGAGTCTTGAGAGGGGCTTAAGGGAATGTAATAAGAGAGTAGTAAAATTTTCATAAATGATACCTAACATTGGGTCTCCTTAGTTGAGGCAGTAAGGGAGATATCCTTCCATATTCTCAGGGGTCCTTCATCTTCAAGATAATCATAAAGCATACTATCAAATCTATCCTTCAAAGGAACCAAAATATGATTGCATTCTCTCAAAGCATAGAGGGAATTTTTTTAATCCAAGTGTCTTACCAAAATATAATGGAGTTACCATCCCCAAGCTTCCATTTTAAACCTTTTATAAATAGAGACATAGAGTTAACAAGCCCATTCTAGAAAGCAAAACCCTTAGGAGGGTTCTCATGTCTAAATAAGGGTATGGAAGAATCTAAGTACTTTACCCTGATGAATTTGACCCTAGGAGTTTCACCTTCTTTGATTATTCTTAAGCCAACCTTATACAATAGAGCTTCATTAAGTTCTTGAATTTGCTTTATGCCCAACCCTCCTTGTCATGACCCTCCCTTGGCAAAATTATTCATGTGATGGAATTATGAATTGATATATTGTTTTAATGATGATATGTATAGTTATTTTATGACTAGTTGTTGTAAACAATTATTTTATAAAAGAATATGATGTTGCTAATAGATTTACATGTTTACAGGAACAATCGCTCTCATAGGTGGAAGAAAGGATCAACCACTGAGAACGAGATGCCAAAAGAGAAATGAGGATTGCTCTTAAAGGTGACAGCTCCGAGGAAGACATACTTTCCTCTCATGTAGTTGCATATCATGTTTTGCATGTGGAAATAAACTATCAACAAGGAGGTTGTCCTTAAAAAAATAATGGAGTCGATGGAGTGAAAGTTTGATATTTGAAATGCTATCTTGAAAATAATTTTTGTGCTTTTGATTGATATAGTTTTGCTTGATCAACTTATGTCTAATAAATGAATTACTTCTTTGCTTTTATTTTATTTGGATGTTTTTTTTCTTTTTTAAGGATACTTCTTGAGATAGCATTCCATTGCAATGAAGTTCATAATCTTTATGATAGAAATATTTCAAGTGCTTTGGGTTTTGCAAAGTATAATGTAATGAAAGAATTTATTTTGGAAGATTCATTAAGTAAGAAGACGTAATATCATTATGGTTAATATCTTAGCTAATAATCAATAATAGCTCAAGATATTAACTCTTGGTCAGGTAATAATATTACCCTTTGATTACTGGAATGCCAATGGTTTATTTTTCATGACTTATTTCTTGTAGTTTGGATTAGTGCCTAGTTTCACAGATGTAATGGGGTGATAAGCTTTTGTGTTGAATGTGGTCACTTGAGTGCATCCAAAGGAATCGAATGATGGGAAATGGGGTTGCTTGGAGGCCGTTGGGGGAAAGGTTTTTTTGGGGGAAAGGAGTCTTTTGGAAAAATAGGAAGAAAGAACTTGAATGATTAAGTTTTTGGATTCTTTAGCTGGATGGTTGCAATAAAAACTTTAGCATGCATTTAGGAATGCACTATCATGAGTAGAGGAGATGTATTGATCCCTAATATCATCACCTTCTCATTGGTTTTGAGGGGACTTAGAGACTAGGAAGCAATTAAGAAAGAAAAAACCAAATTTTTTGGTTAGTTAAATTAAATTAAAAATGAGTTTTTATCAAGTATCCTAAAACCTGATTACAAAAGGTCATAAGACCATAAGCAAGGCCCCAAGGCCACATAAAAGGACACCAAAATCCAGAGGAAAGACAAAAAGAAAGCCTTTCAGGATAGGCTAAGGATAACCTTATAGGAAAGGCTAGAGGATAGCCTTAAAGGACAAATATATAATTTTTTTTTGAATCATTACATTGAAGTCTAGGATAGCACTATCCCACCTAGAAAAATCCAAAAATACATGTGCAAAAGGACCATCCAAGAATCATGTGGTGATGGAAATTAAAAAAGACAATCCCATCCAAGAAAATTGAAACAGGGCTATCCCGCCCATTACAAAGATTTGAAAATTCAAATTTAAACTAAAAGCAAGAAACAAAAAATTCCCACCTGAGGATGCATAGGGATACAACAGGAGGATGTCACAGTAGGGACCAACATCCTGAACATGCCTGCAAGAGGATCAACAACCATGGGACTCCAGAGGCCATGAAATCCCATTGTAGCAGGGAAACTACTCAAAGGCCAAGGGAGACAAAGGAAACAACAATGCAGAAATGGGAGCCAAGGAAAATGGTGGGGAGATCCCAAGAGACCTCAATAGAGGAACTATGAAGCATGAGCTACCACCTAAAAGCACAAGGTCCCATCGAAGGCTAGAAAAAAGCAGCAAGAGCTCCATAACAACCTCCAACACCACCGTCGAGCAGCTTTAGGGAACTAGAAGAGGATGAACCATAGGAACACAATAGAGATCAACACAAAGGCCCCCCTCAAGGCCACAAAAATTTGAGACCCACCATCAAACCTACCATTAAAAACCCAAAGAGCAACACCACAGGAATAAGTACAAGGTCCCATCCAAGCCAAAAGATATTGTGAAGAGTTGCTCATGAAGCCAAAAAACCTCAGCCACACCACACTACACCAGAAGAACCTCTGATCCTTAGCACCAAATAGTACCCTACAAGAAAAATGAAAAGGATTTCTATAGGAACTTAGAAAACCCAAAGATGACCCAAGAAAAAACCAGGGACATCCTAAAAAATCCCAAGGACATCCCAGGCACCAAAAGGAAAACCCTACCATAAGGTATGGAATGGGGCAAAAAAGAGAATAAGGGGTATCCTAACCTAAGAAGATTATCTACAAAACTAGCCATCCAAGGAGGAGGGCAAAGGGGTGCCAGGGAACTGAAACAGGATCCATGGATGTTCCAAAAAAACCCAAGGACATCCTAGATCACAGGAACCAGAGGAAAACCCTACCAAGAAGTAAGGAAAGGGGCAGGTAAATGGAATGGAGATATCCCACCCCAAGGAGATCATTCACAGTGCCTACCAACCGAGGAGAAAGGTTAAGGATGTGCTAGGAATCAAGAACATCATAGGGATTTGGGACAGGGCCAAGGATGGGCTATAGGGAAGTGGAGGACTTTCTAGGGAAGTCCCCTAAAGTGGAGAAGGACATCCCAAAGAAACAACCAAGTTAGATAAATATGAGATGATTATATACTTGTAATTGATTATAATGCATAAATGTAGTATAGATTTGTAAGCATTGTATGTATTTAATTCTGCATGATTTTCATGATGTGGAAATTGTGTATGAACTCAAAAAAGAAAGAAATTTTTTTTAAATTGAGATTTACATGCAATAAGTATGTAGAAATCTTCCTTCTTCGTTATATCGTATTGATGATTGGCAAGTAAAGGAAAAACAAAGGAATAAGTTTAACAAGACTTATTTTCTTAAAGTCTTTAACATGGAAATGATCATTTATCTCTATTTTAGTTACAATTAATAAGCCCCTTTACATAAAAAGAAATGTAGTGATATGTTGAGAAAATGATTGTCGTTGCCAAGAAGGAAAACATGTAGTTTTATATTAAAATTGATTAGATACTCTTTCTTATTTATGAGGTTAGGGAAGGGGGGATTAATCTGTTTGGGAAAACTTTTAGCCTCTTTTTAGCTAAACCTTGGAAGACATGATCATCTGAGATGTATACAAACGACATAACTCTTACATACATGCATTGAGTCCTTCAATAAAAGAATTTCAAACAGAGCTTTAGGTGGTGAAAACTGAGACTCTAATCCAATCATGAAGGTTTGAAACTCAAAGGTATGTTGGATTTTTTTAGGAGGGTGTTGACTAGAGTAGGCAGTTTTAGTGGTGCTATGTGAATTCATCTATGTGGAGTAGAGATCACTCTAGCTAAGTCATTGGGGAGATGATTGGAACTAAGCACCTAATAACTAGTGGCTCACCGTAGAGGTGTAACCCACCATATGCAAGGGATCATGCTATATGAACCATTGTAGAATGACTTACGATGGGTTTTGCAAAAGAGCATTCCTAAGTCTCTCTAGACCGAGATAGGGTTAATCCAATGCTATGGTTAAGTTATCCAACATTCATGAAGAGTGTGTGGAAATAGGGAGGTCATGTTAAGGCATATAGTATTTCAAGGAGGTGTACTAGTTAAACCTTGGGTTATCTATGGGAGTTTGGACACTCTTGTCCACTCGAGCAATGACTGCAATGTTGTGAAAATAAAAATATGGTTAAGGCCTATGTGAAATTTCAATCCTGCCAAGGTGTCATTATAGAAAACCTAGTACTTCCATCTTAAAAAAAGTTCTTATTCAGGTTGGGTAAGTTTTGGGATGTTACACTTGGTATCATAGTGCTAGGTTCATAGGACCTGAAACATTAGTGGAGTGAGCTTATCATCGTATAGGTACCAATGAACTAAATAGTAGATGATACTATGTGGGTATAGTACTATAGGATTGTACTTAATTTTAATTAGAAGTACAATTTGAAGGACTAAATTGTAACCTAATAGAAGTATTTTGTGTGATCAGGAAGATGGCACCAAAAAAAAAAAAGAGAGAAGGGGATATTCCATATCGACAAGGGAACTTAGATAGGATAGCACCGAGGAAAGATCCTTAGGAGATAATTTGGAAAACTCGAGCAAGGAGGTGGAAAACCTCACAACTATGGTTTCATTGTTACAAGAATAGATGGAACAACAAAGAGCACTGTAGCACCCTAAAATTGGTGCAGTTAAACCTTAGTAAAAAGATAAAATTTTGAATTTTAACCCAAACCGCCCATTACCCACTTTCCTCATTTTCCATGCCATTTTTAGGATTGGTTTTGATCGTTGGATGATATCGTCGATGATCAGACGAAATCATCCTAGATCTGACGAATTCGTCTTGCACAGAACTTCCAGATGATTTCGTCCCAAAACTAAATTTTCATAATTAGCTTATGTTTCAACAACTTCTCTAACTTGGGCAAAAAGTGTGTTTGCGCAGTTAGAGTCTCCCCCGTTGGAGACCTACCAAATTGGGATGTTTTCCAACCTCCTAACCTCTCCCTAATCCTATATAAAATGGGATTTTCTCATTTTATCCCCCTGAACCCCCTAGCTGACGGATTTCCCTACAGATTTAGTTCCTTATACATTAGAACATCCTCGCACCATCGTTTACATTCTGTATTTCATGTTTTCTTGTAGGAATTTTACTGTTTTTCAGTTGGAGCAAGCTCAAATCATCGCAAGCGATTCCAAATGATTTCAGATGATCCTGTCGAGGAGCGCAGACGATCTCGTACGATTGGAGGCAATCCTAACTGTAGTCTAGATTGGGGGCAATCAGAGCCTAGAGTTTGCATTTCCTTATTGTTTTTCTGTATTTCTTTGTGCATTATCTTAGTTTGTTATATTTATGCATCCTGGAGTTCACCTCATTTAGCATAGATATATGATAAAGTCAAAATAAATTGTCAAATTGATGCATTTATTTTAATTGTTATATGGATCTATCATTTAGGCAAATTCATTGTTATTTCTATCATTTCCCCTTGCTTTTGTAGTTGCATTTTTGGTATTTTGTATCTGTTTTTGTGATTGCTGCCGATGATCCTGTCTAATATTAGACGACCGACTGTGATCTGAGATGATTCTGTGCAATTTCAGATGATTACATATGATTCGAGATGATTTAGACTTCTACAAACCTTAGAATCTTCATTCAGACATCCGAAATCAGGTATATTCTGTCCTATTTAGCACATTCTCTATGTTCAACATTTATTCATGTTTTTTGTATCCATAAAAATCAGCATCGACATATAGATTAGCTTAGATTCATCTTGGCCAAACCTAGGAATTGAATGATTGAATATAAAATGAACACATCAAACCTATTATCAACCTAGGTGTGGAAACTGCCACTCAAAAGTTTCCTGGTGAACCCACCATCCATCAAAAATTCACCCTTATACCCCTCCCCTGAGAGGCGGGACCTTCAGAGGGCCTCTCAGTTCGAGGTATTGTCCCATCCTTCTCGCATCCCCTTTCGGGCGTGGATCCTATAGCCTGAAGGTAAGGATGCAAAAAATTTGGAGCGATACATTTTGGTGAACCCGACGTGAAAACTAAAACCTTTTGAAAACAATCCAAAAAAAAAGGAAAAAAAATATAATAAAAACATAAATGCATTTAGAATCAAAGATTGCATATCATATTTAGATGGTAGATTATAATAAAAGACGAGTTGTCACCATTAATTTTGAGAATCAATTAGCAGCTATAGATATTACTTCTGTACTTAGAGTACCTCAAACAAATAGGGTTCAAACTTTATGGGACGAACTTAATAGGAGATTGAATATCATTGAGTCTAGATCAACTAAACTTAGGCAAATCAAGAGGTATGTCCTAGATAGAATCCTGGATCCTGATCAAGTGACCTTGTATCATGAGCTTCAGAGAACTTGCCATAGGTGGTTAGTAGATAAAAGAGCCTTTGTGTCTTCTGAATTGTACACCTTTGAGGAATACCTCGATAATGCAGTTGTAGTACATAAATTTCTATCTCGTATAGAGGATCAAGAGGTCGTTATTACGGATAGAAAGAGATGGAATAGAGTTCCTAGAGCTGTGTTATATTGAGAGTATTACCATGAGTTCTATTTTTACAAGACAGAGTCAGAAGTAGATAACATCACCATAGCACACTTTGTTAAGTTCCTAAAAAACCATTTCCAATTTGAAGAGGAGCATTTCATGACTCCTTATGAACTTGATCCTATCAATGACATCTATAAACTATTTATAGAAAACTAAGTCATTATTTTATTATTATTATTTATTGCATTTAGTGTGATGTTTGTTGTCTTTATAATCATAAAAACAAAACAAAAAAAAATAAAAATAAAAATAAAAACAAAACAAAATAATAACAAAAATCAAAACATTTTCTTTTAAGTATTGTAGTAGGTATATAATTAAAATATATACCTCCCAAATTTGTTGCAAATATATATATATATATATATATATATATATATATATATATATGCTAAAAATCTAAATTTAAACATAATGACTAGACTCAGGAATGGAAAACAAACTAAAGTAGAAGAAGATTGGTTAGGAAAAATAGTAAATAAACCAGTTGTCCTTCCTGGAGACCCAATTTAGGAAGAAGGAACCCTAGACCAACAAGAAGAAGAGTTTGTTTACGCAAATGAACAAAGAGAAATTGTTAGAGAGGAATGATCCTCATCTCCTATAATATCTTCGGAGGGAGCTGTTACTTTTGAGAACATGGAACATTTCTGGAAGTTCCTCAATACTAATATTAGCACTCTTAATAGAGCAGTCCATATGGACAAGGATCAAATTAGTGACACTCAAGCAACCCTAGAAGACATATATCACACACGCACTAATCCCTTGTCTTTCATTGATCAAGAAAGTGATCAAGTTGGACCATCCAATTTGGAAATGACCGCTATAATCCAGAACATGCAACAACAGGTTACCCAACCACCTAGAGTGCCTGTTACCAAGCCTAGGGTTATTCCCACATAAAAGAAACCATCATTCACTGCTCTATTTCACCAAGTTATTGATCAACATACCTCAAATCAACAAAAGCCTAAAACAAAACCAAATACTAATTTCCAACAATCTGGGTACACCATAATGCTACAACAAATCTTCTTCATAATACTCTTCCTACCAACCATTTGCATAACAACAATATAGCATCTAATCCTTACGTCACGCCATCCTACACTCACAAATCCCATACTAATTTACCACCAAACCAATATGGTGGACAAACTGGTAATCTGGAAGCCATGGTGAAATAGTTAGTCTCCCGCATGGACCAGATAGATCCCTACCATCCCTCGTACAATTATTGAGAGATGTGTAGTCAACCTCTAGATCCTATAGTTGTAGCACAACCATATCCTAAACACTTTCCTATGTCTATCTTACCTATATACAAAGGAACTGAAGATCCTATAGAGCATCTTCATATGTTTAGGATAGCGTGTCATGATATATCACATGATGATTTGTTATTACTAAAAATGTTCCCAAAAATTTTAGGAGGGATGGCATTAGAATGGTATTATCAACTACCCACTCATTCTTTGAGAAATTTTGAAGAAACCGTCGAGTCTTTTGTGCATCAATTTAGTGCCTACATTGAAAGGCATGTAACCATTAAAGATTTGTACAACCTAAAACAAGACAAAGATGAATGTTTTGCTGATTTCCTAGCTCGATGGAGATAGTTGATAGGAAAATTGCACTTTGTGTTACCTTATCGGGAAATGTTGGATATCTTTATCAATAATTTACAAGAACAACTATCCTATGAGTTATCAACTGCTACCTTAACCACCTTCGATCAAGCTATAGATTTAGCTCAAAGAGTGGAATATGCTCTTGTTAGGAGAGGTCAACTTAAAAATAAAGATGATGAGAAAACATCCAGAAATCAATATAAAAATAAACAAGTTGTGGGCGATGGAGTCACTGATAGTAGAAATATCGCTACTGTTAATGTTGCAAAAACAACAGAGAAATTTATACTGAAACCTCTTGATAAACCACCTCGAGAATTTACTAGGTTAAATCAACCTTTGTCAACCATTCTCCCGCAATTACTAGCATGAGGATTGATCCAATTACCAAATATCCGGGAACATGATCCAACTATACCCGGATATAGAGCCGATTTACACTGTGATTTCCATAGAGGACCTGGACACGCTACCAACTCTTGTAAAATATTAAAACATAAAATACAAGATTTAATTGATAACAATGAGATGGAGGTGCAAGCCTTTCAACCTAAACAAAATCCTCCTAATAATGCTCAAAAGAACATCCCCCAAAATCAGAATCAGAATGCCAATCAATCATTGGACATATTTCAACATCCTTTACCAAAGCATGGTAAAGAGGTGGCTAATCAAATTGAGCATCATAATGTTCCCCATTCTACCCAATATGTAGGAACTATTAGCGAACATTTACCTGTTCACGATCCGAAATATTTGACACAACTTTATCCATGGTTACGGCCATACCTCTACATAATATTCGGACACCTAATCTTAGTGATACCGAATATGAGACTGAAAGTGACATGGAAATCACCTCCAATCAATCGAATAGTTCTGAAGATGAATCGGATCCTGTTGGTCCGGCTTTCATGCACACCCCGGGAAAAAGGATGAAGGCAAGGAAAGCTCCGGAGACACCCACGGGACTGATCCCACTCATCTTTAGGATCTAGCTGGTTATCCAAGGTGCGAGTTACGTAGTTGGGTCGAATGGCAATTCACTCTTTTCCACTTCGGAATAGATTTCGATATGGATCGCTCTGTTACCTTACAGGGGGTTCCTGAACTTGTTCAGGAGTTGCAAAAGTTGTTGACAATCAGATTTGACTTGAATTCTTTGATCTAGCTCTCATGGGTCAGCAGATTTAAATAAAAGGCAAACAAAGAAAATAAAAATGGATCATTCACGTAAAGCAAAGAGAGGGTAGGGTAAGGCGTAAAAGAGAAGTTTATCAAACATCAATTGTAAACCCTAAACTCGTCAATCTTATCTATGCTATCACCTTCACAACGTAACAAATCCCGTAAGAAAGTGTCCAACTACCTAAGATCACTTTCAACTAAGAGCACAAGGCAGAGTGAAACAGATCTAGCAGTAAAATCATAAATCCAAGGGCAACTGGTTAAAATCGGTATCTTTCACCTGCAGCTCTAGCTCGCACAAAGGAAGACAGAGCAATTAGAACAAACTTACACCTCAAATCTGTAATTTCCCTAGCGCATAATAGAACAACCGAAGCCTAACAAAGATATTTAATCTTGACAATGGCAGATTTACAAAGATATATCTAACAAACTTTAAATGGAACGGATAACAAAAGAAAATACACTTATCACACTCGCAAAAGATTAGGCTCCCCGGCCATGCTATCACGTAAAAGCTAAAGCACATCAACTCCAAGTCCGTAAACAAAGGATTTCACAAAATTTGCAAGAAATTGCTTATAAGCCTTTATTTCTAAGTCTCCGCCTCCCCGCGATTACATTTAGAATTTGTATTTATAGACTCGTGACAGCACCTCGATCTTTTCCAAAATATCTTGCTCAAACCCTAAATCTTATCGCACTTAAACCCTAGGACCCGGGTTTTACAATAAAAATCCATTTAAAAATCAAAGTCCGGATAGAACTTAACCCTTCTGCAAATCAGTGCAGTCAGCCGCCATAAATGGAGAAGATAAAATAAAATGCAACTTGCATTCATTCGCAGCTGCAAATAAATGCTTTCATTAATTCTGCCGGTGAGCCGGATGAGTCACCACTTCTCCATCAATTCGATCTCCGCAAATCCATCCCGAGTTGAAATGGTCTTCATGCTATCAAGTCTCGCAATAAATTTGTCGTTGAATGCTCTCACCGGCAGCCTTCTCTCCTAGCATGGCGGTCCTTGACTAAATCCGCACTTTATCTTCGCCTTTATGGTCTTTCCCGTTGTCCCGTAAGTGCCGTGGAATCCCGCATGAAAGACAAAAAGATGCATTAGATTAGCATTTTAATTAAATCTTAAGCTTAAAACATTAAAAACATATTAAATCCGCAAAATAAGCTTGCATGTCGGCTTTTGTTTGTCCCATTCACGCTTTGACACGTGTCGCTACCCCAGGAAGCCTTCTGTTTCCCGCCGGAATGCACTTTCATGTCAACTATGACTTTCTCTCTCCTTCCGCGATTCTACGACATGTCGCGATTTCGCGACATGTCGCGAAATCGCGACCCAGCCCCAGCATCGGCAACTTCCTCCCTCGTCGGCCGCGAAAACGCGACATGTCGCGATTTCGCGACATGTCGCGAAATCGCGACCCTTCCTGGCCTCCGTACGCTTCTTGATTTTCAACCGCGATTTTAGAACACGTCGCGATATCGCGACAGTTCCCTTACCCGCATGCGCTGGACCGCGCTGGACCGCGATTTTGGAACATGTTTCCGACTTAGCCGATTTTTCATCCCGCAGCCCACTTTCTCTCTCCTCCGCGAAATGCGACATGTCGCGATTTCGCAACATGTCGCAAAATCGCGCCTCCGTACGCCTTGCTTCTCTCCTCAAAATCGTCGCGATTTCGCGACATGTCGCGAAATCGCGACCTTCTCGGCACTTAGCCGCATTTTGACTTACCCGTCGCGATATCGCGACATTTCGGAATGGAAGTGTCGCGATATCGCGACACTACCAAAAATGGAAAGTTTGATTTTTCAGTGAATTATGCAATTGTTTTCTGGATTTTCTCGGTATCGGTGCAAGATTTTGCTTGTGCATGAATGATTCTAGCATGTAAAAAGTGAATTCTTGGATAACACAACTAGAATGCAAGAAAAAGCACAACTTTAAAAAGGAGGCAAGCAAATTTGGATTTAAAACCGAAAATGACCAAGAGGGTCCCTGCTGCAAAAATGGAAGTTCATAATTTTCTAAGGATGGAATCTCATTTTTCAAGGGGGTGTGTTGCTTATCAACAAATGGCGATATCTCATGGGTAAAATAGTAGCACTATTTTAGAACCCAAGACTCCGGTTTCAAAACAAAAAGACCATGCATCATGCCTTGCCACGTGCATTCTTCACAATAAATTGACTCGCTAACCGCCAACCGTTAAAATTTCCCAAGGACATACTCGGGTCGGATTACTTCAAGGAAGATTTCCGATGTGCAATTACAAAGGGTATAGAACTTTCTTCAAGGATGACTCGAATTGAATGATAAACTTGGATTAATCAACTTTTCTAGATTGTAAAAGGGGAAACCGAGTAGAGCTCTTGTTTACTAGTTTAGCTTTTTACAGCCTAGACAGAGTTACCCTTTAGATTTACACGACCCAATTTACAACTGTAGGGCATAATCTAATATTGGCTGCCTCTTTTGATCATATAACTCTTTTTTTTTTTTTTTCTTTTTTTCTTATCTCTTTTTTTTTTATCTCTTCTTTTTGAAATATATCACTATCTGGAAGACCTTAGAGAAATTACAATTTTCTTTTAATATTTGATCAACTGAACCTGCTTCAGTCTAGGCATTGATAGCCTCTGGTGACACCCAAATAATTGCATGAACCATAGTCCCCTCTTATAACCAGCTTTTCTTGGATTCCCCTGGAGTTCCTCCAACTAAACAAAGATAATAGCTTTTTCTATCATTAAAACAACTCGTGGCAAGTAAGACACAAGATCCAATCATCTCTCTACCTTCATCCCGGATAACAAAATAGTTCCACAGCTCTAGTGCAAGGAGACTATCTCAATTAGAATAATGAGCAGAATGGGGAGGCACTGGATTGAGGATTTATCAGCTAGGAATAAAACAATTTTTTAGCAGGCTGACTTTTCATTGATTGCTCAGACAGAGGCAAAGGACAAAAAATTTTAGAAGCCAAAGGACTTTATACAAGCTTCCAAGAACAGGCACAGGCTTTAAAGCAAAACAAAATAAAACCGCACAGACGCAAATAAAATAAACTAAAAGGAATAAAAAAGAAGGCTATTTACAAAGGATGCAAAGCACAAGCAACAAATTAAGACTAAAACAAAAGACCGTACGACAACAAAGAAAAGGAAAAGCTGGAAGAAAATAAAACCGTACAGTCAATAAAAGAAATAAACTAAAAGAACTCGAAGCAAATAAAATATAAACACAAGACCGAAATAAACTAAATCGCAATCGAAATAAAATAAATCGCAATCGAATCAGAACATAGCAAAGAAAAAGAAATGCAATAAAGAAAAGACCCTACGTACTAAAATAAAAGCAAGCTAAAATAAAAAGACAAAGAAAGGAAATAAAAAGCACCGACAAAAGAAATAAACCGCACAAGCTAAAACCGAAAACAACTAAAGAAAATCGAAAATCGCAAATCGTACGTACATTTAAAAATAAACCGCACCGACAAAGAAATAAACCGAAAAACAAATAAATTAAAATCGCAGAGCATTAAAATTAAACTCGAAACAGATTAAAACCGCACGTACATTGAAATAAAAACCGCACCGACAAAGAAATAAAACCGAAAACTTCAAAGCTTATTTACAATGCATACATATGTTACAACTTCCCTTCATACTCAAAAAATGCAGCAGTTGGGAAAGCAGAGAAATGGTGCTTTAAAAAATTTTGACCATGCAAGTAATTTAAAAAAAATTACCTTTCATGTCCTGTTGACGAAATGCACTCCGCACCGTGCTTCAAAAATTTGCTATCCCGGGAAAGACTTGGGTTTATCGTTTTCCCCGTCCCATTTGAAAACAAATCCGCAACTCCTTCAAATTAAACAAATCATATAATAACAAATCATATGATAACATGTTTATGCTTCTAATTAAAGGGTTTGCAGTAGTTCTTTCAAAAGGACCGAATGTAAAAAACCCCCAGGATCAAATACTTTAAAACCTTGACAGACCTGCACCACCACATTTTCAAAATTGATGTGACAACCGAAAGAAATCATGTTTTATCTCGTATGCCCCGGTTCTTAACAACTTGAACATTTTGTGGTTGCCGCACCGCTTCAATATCCAGGACTTCAATTTTTATCCCTCTAGCAGAATGCTTACAATTTTCCTTTTCACCCGAGCCTTGCTTAGACTTAACCTCATCAATGTGCAATGTCCAAACATCATTGTTGTTATTGATTAGGGCTATAATTGTTCTCACCTTTTCAGTTGCCAAATCATAAACTCCAATATCTCGCATCAACACGCTTTATAGCCTCCTCTTTGACATTATGTTCGAAGTTGCAGTGCTTATGTTGAGACAGCTCATCAATTCCAAGTTGGTCGACCACATTCATATTTACCATCTTTTCCTCCTTTTCTTGAAATTCAACAGTGGTCCAGAGTAAGCCTCAATCAAGTTAATGTTTTGTCCAACAATCTGAGGCGCTCATAGAGGGTGATGTCGACTTTAAGTTCCCTCATATCCTCAATGATGCTATCCTCCTCGCCATTTCCGCATAGTGAGATTGAATCTCACTTTCATCATCCTCTCGATGAGGAAGGATCATTATTAAGTTCGGACTCTCACATTTCAAGTCATAACTCGTCCATTTTGAACTCGTTGAAAATCTTGCATTTCATCCACGTAAGTCTCAGATAAGACTTTCTCGTCTCTTCGGGAAAAGTGACAGAATCCGAAACCCCGGTTGTACTATTTTTGGGTGAACTAGAAATATCAATATTTCTTTGATCTCCAGGAAAATTTAACTCACCAGGAAAAACTTCGGATTTGGGTGGTGCCGTATCACAACCGTTCACTTCAAGCACCCGCACTTTGAACTTGTCAGAACTTTTCTCTGTATTTTGCACATGCTGAGTGGATGTGACAGTTAACGTAGTCTCCTTGGGTAGAGCATGACATGTTGGCACTAACTCATGATGTGGAATGGGGTCTGGAACATGCATGTTCTGTGTAACATAGGATATCAAAGGACTGCTCAAAATTTGAGGCCCTAACTGTCTTTCAAGAATTAAGGCTTCTTTATAAGCCCCCGCCAGGGTTGTGATATTAATGTCTCTCTTGAGGAAAATAGAGGTCACCGAATCCAATGCATTCTTGTAGATTTCTAAGGCCAGATTTGCATTTGGGATGTAATGGCCACCCATTCTACCGTAAGCTCTTTGGAACCTCATATTGAAAGACCCGACAGCTTCTCCCGACTCTCTCTTGATGCCGGAAAATTGCCGATATAAAATGTCGGGATCTATCACTTCACCGAACCGTGATATAAAAGCTTTCTCTAGATCATCCCAACTAGTAATGGAATTGCCGGTGAGGTTTAAAAACCACTCATAAGCTCCCTCCCGGAGAGTGAACGGGAACAATCTGCAGTGCAACATCTTCATGTCGTATATTCAATAATCTTAAAGCATTTTTAAAAGCTAGCAGATGTTCTTCTCAGCTTCTTGTCCCATCATGTTTGTACCTGGGGAGATACCTTTCTGGACTTCTGGGCAAGTCATGGGCTATACCCGAAATGTTCAAAGCTGTGGAGCCCAACCAATTTGCCATTAATACTTGGCTGACAGTGATGTTCTGATTTGTAATTGGATAACTGCAAGTGATGATAGAACTGTTCTTAACAAACCACTGAACTTAAGGCCTTCTCTGGCAATTTCAAAAACTGTATCGACAACTTTAAAAACTGCACTGACAATTTAAAAACTGCACTGACAATTTAAAAACGTACCGACAATTTATTAAATCGTACCGACAATTTATAAAACTGTCTGAGTTCATCGTGGGTCCTTCAAATGTTGTCGTTATGCCCTTACAATACTTGAACCGAGTTCATGCCCTCCTTCTAGCGCCAATAAAATTCTCAACCAAGTGCACTAAGAATATGTTCCCCTCCTTCTAGCGCCAATTAGGTGTTGGTCCGGCTTTCATGCACACCCCGGGAAAAAGGATGAAGGCAAGGAAAGCTCCGGAGACACCCACGGGACCGATCCCACTCATCTTTAGGATCTAGCCGGTTATCCAAGGTGCGAGTTACGTAGTTGGGTCGAATGGCAATTCACTCTTTTCCACTTCGGAATAGATTTCGATATGGATCGCTCTCGTTACCTTACAGGGGGTTCCCGAACTTGTTCAAGAGGTTGCAAAAGTTGTTGACAATCGGATTTGACTTGAATTCTTTGATCTAGCTCTCATGGGTCAGCAGATTTAAATAAAAGGCAAACAAAGAAAATAAAAATGGATCATTCACGTAAAGCAAAGAGAGGGTAGGGTAAGGCGTAAAAGAGAAGTTTATCAAACATCAATTGTAAACCCAAACTCGTCAATCTTATCTATGCTATCACCTTCACAACGTAACAAATCCCGTAAGAAAGTGTCCAACTACCTAAGATCACTTTCAACTAAGAGCACAAGGCAGAGTGAAACAGATCTAGCAGTAAAATCATAAATCCAAGGGCAACTGGTTAAAATCGGTATCTTTCACCTGGCAGCCTAGCTCGCACAAAGGAAGACAGAGCAATTAGAACAAACTTACACCTCAAATCAGTAATTTCCCTAGCAGTATAATAGAACAACCGAAGCCTAACAAAGATATTTAATCTTGACAATGGCAGATTTACAAGATATATCTAACAAACTTTAAATGGAACGGATAACAAAAGAAAATACACTTATCACACTCGCAAAAGATTAGGCTCCCGGCCATGCTATCACGTAAAAGCTAAAGCACATCAACTCCAAGTCCGTAAACAAAGGATTTCACAAAATTTGCAAGAAATTGCTTATAAGCCTTTATTTCTAAGTCTCCGCCTCCTCGCGATTACATTTAGAATTTGTATTTATAGACTCGTGACAGACCTCGATCTTTTCCAAAATATCTTGCTCAAACCCTAAATCTTATCGCACTTAAACCCTAGGACCCGGGTTTTACAATAAAAATCCATTTAAAAATCAAAGTCCGGATAGAACTTAACCCTTCGGCAAATCGCAGGCAACTACCGCCATAAATGGAGAAGATAAAATAAAATGCAACTTGCATTCATTCGCATCCGCAAATAAATGCTTTCATTAATTCTGCCGGTGAGCCGGATGAGTCACCACTTCTCCATCAATTCGATCTCCGCAAATCCATCCCGAGTTGAAATGGTCTTCATGCTATCAAGTCTCGCAATAAATTTGTCGTTGAATGCTCTCACCGGCAGCCTTCTCTCCTAGCATGGCGGTCCTTGACTAAATCCGCACTTTATCTTCGCCTTTATGGTCTTTCCCGTTGTCCCGTAAGTGCTGGTGGAATCCCGCATGAAAGACAAAAAGATGCATTAGATTAGCATTTTAATTAAATCGAAGCTTAAAACATTAAAAACAGATTAAATCCGCAAAATAAGCTTGCATGTCGGCTTCCGTTTGTCCCATTCACGCTTTGACACGTGTCGCTACCCCAGGAAGCCTTCCGTTTCCCGCCGGAATGCACTTTCATGTCAACTATGACTTTCTCTCTCCTCCCGTGATTCTGCGACATGTCGCGATTTCGTGACATGTCGCGAAATCGTGACCCCGCTGGAGCATCGGCAACTTCCTCCCTCGTCGGCCGCGAAAACGCGACATGTCGCGATTTCGCGACATGTCGCGAAATCGCGACCCTTCCTGGCCTCCGTACGCTTCTTGATTTTCAGCCGCGATTTTAGAACACGTCGCGATATCGCGACAGTTCCCTTACCTGCATGCGTTGACCGCGCTGGACCGCGATTTTGGAACATGTTTCTGACTTAGCCGATTTTTCATCCTGCAGCCCACTTTCTCTCTCCTGCCGCGAAATACGACATGTCGCGATTTCGCGACATGTCGCAAAATCGCGCCCTCCGTACAGCTTGCTTCTCTCTCCAAAAATCTGTCGCGATTTCGCGACATGTCGCGAAATCGCGACCTTCTCCGGCACTTAGCCGCATTTTGACTTACCTGTCGCGATATCGCGACATTTCCGAAATGGAAGTGTCGCGATATCGCGACACTACCAAAAATGGAAAGTTTGATTTTTCAGTGAATTATGCAACTGTTTTCTGGATTTTCTCGGTATCGGTGCAAGATTTTGCTTGTGCATGAATGATTCTAGCATGTAAAAAGTGAATTCTTGGATAACACAACTAGAATGCAAGAAAAAGCACAACTTTAAAAAGGAGGCAAGCAAAATATGGATTTAAAACTGAAAATGACCAAGAGGGTCCCTGCTGCAAAAATGGAAGTTCATAATTTTCTAAGGATGGAATCTCATTTTTCAGTGGGGTGTGTTGCTTATCAACAGATCCTATTCAACCTATCACAAGTTCTATGGTTCCAGAAGAACCATTTCTAAGAAGAATCACTACTTGACCATCATCTCACCAATTACTTTCTAATGAACAAGCCATAAATGCTAGACCAAGACCCATTCATCATCCAAAAAATAATATTGTAGGTACCATCGAAGTTGTTACTCGACAACATGCTCAAAAATCTCAACAAGATCAGACTCAGAACGATGGATCAACTCCATTTGTTTTGAAAAATCCCAATAAAGGGAATCATGCACCTAATGTTCAACCTAAATCTCCTTATAATATTAATGAACAACTATCAAATACTACAGCTAGAATTTCCCTTTTGGAACTTTTAAGATCTTATTCTACCCATAGGGATGAATTAATGCTCACATTAAGCTAGATGATGGTACCACAAAATATTCAACCTAACGCCATGTCCAATACTATCATAACTCGAGAAGTCGATTGTATTGACTTTCGGGATAGAGATATACCACAACATAGTTTACATAAGGATAACCCCTTATATATTACTGCCCTAATTGGAGATGTAGCAGTTAAACGAGTTTTGATTGATAATGGTTCATCTTTAAACATATGCACTTTTGACTTCTACCAAAGATTTGGGTTTAGAAGTGACGAAATGAAAAGAACTGATATGATTATAAAAGCATTCAATGACGAAACACAAGAAACATGTGGAGTTATCACTATTCCATTGTAAGTTGGCCCAAGAACCTTAGACACAATCGTATTTATTATACATTGCCTTGCATCGTACAATATACTTTTGGGTCGCCCTTGGATCAACGCGATGCGAGCTGTTCCCTCAAATTTGCATTAGTGTGTTAAATTCAAATTTAAAAATCAGTTGGTTACCATTCATGGTGATCCCAGACCCTTTGATATGTGTGTGTTGGCAGAACCTGTTGGAGTTCAATTTTGCCCTGCTGTATCATCCACACATCATAATTCTAATCATCCGTCTAAACATGTGAAACACACACTCATAAGATCATCTAATTTTCCCCCACCAACCACACCTCTACATATAGTTTAACCATATTTCAAACAAACCACATTAGGACCTCAAAAAGATCCTAAACCCACAACCAATGCTTCTTGTTTTACTCCTATAACTTCCATACCTTTAGACCCATCAAAGGCATGTTTTCTACAATAAAAAACATAGGAAATGATCCTTCTACCTCTTACGCTCTTACTAACGAGCTCTTACCCGATTTATCTAAAATTCTTGTATCAGAAAAAACAAACTTTGCTATGCAATATTCCCATATTTTAAATAAATTGCCACCCTCTCCTCATACCTTGGGCCTCCTACAGCCTATGGGAAGTATCTACCAATTTGGGAGCTGTGCTTTTATTTATAAGGGATATGACTGGGGAAGAATACCTAGAAACATCAAGACTCATTATGATGGGTATGCTCGCTGTTATTTTTCTAATGAGTATGTTAAAGCTAAACCTATAATGATTAGATTGGGCTATAAAGGGAAAGGTTTGGGACCTTCCCAGAATGGTATGAAAGAACCTTTTGAGGTAGAACCATGGCCTGCCCGATGTGTTGTGGGCCTATTTCCTAGTAAAGGTCAGCCCTTCCCATTTGAGGATGATGACCATCTCATATCTTACCAAGATTATTTGGATGAACGCGATGCTTTGTGTTTAAGGAATAACCCATTTACATGTAATATGCTATCCATAGCTTACCCTGAGATGATTGTTGAATCCGACAATGAGTTGGAGGGGGATATCTTCCATGATGTCTCCGTTGAATAATTGTTACATAACGGATTTTATTTTGATGGCTCTATACCTAGTATAGCCCAACTTGAGGCCACGACTCCTCAAGACAAATTACCCAAGCTAACCTTGGAAGAATTACAAGAATTAGGTGTTTCACCTGCACCATCTAATTTTGAGAGAGATATACATATGGAAGTAGAAAACGTTATAAAAATTAACATTGGAACCGAAGATAACCCTCACATCATCAACATTGGATCAAAATTGAGTCAAGAAAAACAAGATAAATACATTGTATTCCTTAAAGAATATGAAGACGTTTTTGCTTGGACATATGAAGATATGCCAGGATTAGACCCTTCTATAGTTATGCATCACCTAGTAGTCCATCCGGATGCTAAACCTGTTAAACAAAAACTTAGAAAAATGCATCCTAAAGTGGCCTTACTAGTCAAAGGAGAATTAGAAAAACTCTTGAAGGTTATTTTTATACAAGCCATTGATTATGTTGAATGGATATCAAATGTAGTTCCAGTAACTAAGAAAGAAGCTACCAAAGTTAGGGTTTGCACATACTTTAGAGATATTAATGTTGCATGCCCTAAAGATGATTTTCCTCTTCCCAACATGGATTAGATCATTGATTTTACTACTGGGAGTGGAATGATATCCCTAATGGATGGATTCTCTGGTTATAATCAGATCAGGATAGCTCCTGAAGATCAGGCTAAAACAACCTTTATTACCCCTTGGGGAACCTTTTGTTGGAAAGTGATGCCATGGTACACTCCTGAACCATGGTACACTGATTTATTTAATTTTTTGCAAAATGGGACCTTCCCTGAAGGTTGTAATCACAACCAACGTCGGTTATTATGTAGACGAGCAAGTCGCTTCATAATTATTGGTAATACCTTGTATAGGAGATATTTTGAAGGCATCTTACTGAGATGTTTGAATATAGTAGAATCTAGATCAGCTTTGAGTGAAGCCCATAATGGATCTTGTGGGGGGCATTTTAGTGGTAGCGCTAATGCTAAGAAGCTCCTTAGGATAGGATATTTTTGGCCTACCATGGAAAATGATGCACATGATTATGTGTGCCATTGCGAAAAGTGCCAGAAACACACTGACCTTGTCCATGTGCCTGCACAAGAACTGTAGGCTATTTCATCTCCTTGGCCCTTTTCAAAATGGGGCTTAGATATCATTGGAAAAATCAACCCTGTGTCATATGATGGACACAAATTCATCATAACCGCCACTGAGTATTTCATGAAATGGGTTGAAGCTATTCCCTTAGCTTCTTGCACTGGAACCCAAGTTTCCAAGTTTATTTTTAATCAAATTATTTGTAGATTCAGAATTCTTACAAATCTCATATCAGATAATGGAACTTGTTTAAAAAATAAAGATGTCAAAAAATTAGGTCAAAAATATAAAATTCAACATTGTTGGTCCACCCCCTATTATCCTCAGGGTAATGGCCAAGAAGAAGCATCTAATAAAACATTAATCAAAATCCTCAAAAGACTGGTCAATAAATCTGGTCAAGATTGGCACATCCTATTATATCCTGCTTTGTGGGCCTATCGAACTAGCATTCGCACCCCCACCGGTACTTCACCTTTTATTTTGGTCTATGGCGCTGAAGATGTTTTCCCATTTGAATTAGAAGTTTCTTCTTTGGATCTGCTACTTCAAGATACTGAAGTAGGAGATGAATATCGTGCTGGCAGATTTAGTCAGCTGGAACTCCTAGATGAAAAGTGCATCAATGCTTTGGAGCATCTCAAGAAAGTTCATCATCGATCCTTTGAGATCGACGACCTTGTCTTAAAAGAAAATAAAAAAAATACTAATGCAACTAAAGACCTTAAAGGTAAATTTGAGCCCAACTGGCTTGGACCGTATATCATCATTGCTAAATTTGGATCGGGAGCATACCGATTAGCTACCTTATATGGTAAAGATCTTAAAGAACCTATGAAAATTATGCATCTTAAGCGTTATTATGCATAACATTGGGTCATTTCATCATTTGTATATATTGTATTTTGCATATTGTTTCCTTTTAGCCATTTATATAAAATTTTCAAAAACAGTAACAGTATTTATTTTTTTCAATTCATCACTCAAAATCAAAATATAAAAACATCAAAATCATCAAAATCTTCCAAAACATATTTTATTTTCGTACATGTCAATTCTTGAAGTATTGAAGTTATATTTTCAATTATTTTGGATAAATTAGCATTTATTTGGAATCCCGCACTTTCACACTCACATGAATAAATATCTTGATTTTATTTGGTATGATTATTAATCTCTCTTATATCAAAGTCCACAGTTGAATTAAATAAAGTTTTTGAGCATAGAGAACTGATATTGTTATTTACTTGAACCAAGTATATTTTTTCACATTAAAATGATTTCATTGCAAATTCAATATGATGCTACATAGTAGAAGTGGTTTCTTGAGCGAAAAGTTTCCCCTGCTATCCTATCATGCACATGGTCTAGAATCTTCGAGAATTGACAAAAGGACAAGCTCACCCCTACCTAGAATAAAAATCCCTTGCTCTATAGCCAATCCGAGCAAGTATCCCTAGTATAGGAAGAAAAAAAGAAAATTCAAAGAAAATGAGAAAAAGAAAAATATTATTTTGTACCATCGTAGCAATATTTCAGCATTATCTCAGTTCCAAGTAAAAATACAAAAAAAAAAAGAGAAAAAGAAAAAGCAAAAGCAAAAGCAATAAAATCCCTTTCCCTACCCCTTGAAAAGAAAAGAAGGGTGAATGAGCTTGAATCCCTGGAATTCTCAATTATTCGAAAACTGTGAGGTAAGCCCCATAATAGGTGGTTTGTGCCCAACCCGCTTGGCCTTGGGTAATCCCTAGCGTGGTGATATGTCTGTCACATTAGCAATATTATTTTGTACAGACCTATATCTGCTTATGGATTAGCTATCTCTTGATAACCCGACTTACATAGTAGTCTGGTACGATTACATGCATATAAATCATGGTCAAGGAACACTCATTGGGTTAAGTCAAATTACTTGTATCAAATTTTCTTGCTCAAATTGGTGAATGAACAATACAATTGCACACACATTTGTATTTGAGAGATTCTGTATCATTATGATAAAGCAGGATCAGTAATGAACTCACACTTGCACATGAGGGTTCCGTATAAATCTATATTTGTCTTTGAGATAATGTAAAATATTTCTACAACTCTTTTTGGAATAATTTTATCTTCTTATTTCAGAACATCTATTTTGTATAAAAACAATTACATACGTTGTTTTCAAAAACCACAAAATGCTTTCAAACAACATATGACACAAATATAATCAATAAAGTCATGTTCATATTATTATTTTTCTGTTTATCAAAAGTCAAAAATCAATCATGCAATATAACTCAAATATCAATTTCTTCTTTGGAGTTCGCGATGATGGTATAAGTCTATACCTATAATTCTATGCCTAGCGCAAACCATTGTTCTAATTTTATTTCCCATTTATTAAAAAAAAAAAAAAAAAAATTTATAACATATGACTTACATCATTATGTTACACAATTGAGCTTTAAAACGAATGAACACTTATTCTATTTCATGTCATTATGTCAACATTCAATTTTGCAATGATGGTATAGTTCCTAGGGACTTATTCAAAAATTTTATCACACTTAGGAATTTATGCCTAGCAAAATAATATTTCTTTAATATGTCATGCATAATATTTTTTATGAAAATCTGAAAACAAACCATCACCATAATCACTTCCATCATCACAACACAAAGTCTTAAGACAGTATCTTAAGCACTCTTTTAATTTTAACAATATTTCTATCCTGGGATTAGCTTGACGACCTAGTGAGCGACACCTCCATGAAACGGTCTATACCAGCGACAATGTCCTTTTGAAATTATTGTTAGAAGTCCCTTTTATTTTTTCATCAAAACACACCACCAAAAACAACCAATTTGTTTACATCAGATTATTTCATTTAAATTTTATGCCATGACATAAAAATTATAATTTATTTCCAAACGACATAATTACATAAATAATCAATCACAAAATTCAAATATTAAAGCATCATACAACATATACACAAGTCATATCATCAAAAAGATAATCTATATATATATCAATCAATTATGTACATCATCTGGATTGGTACGCCACAATCAATACCCTGGCATACTCCATCCCATCAAAAAGTAGTAATAATACAATCATTATTATTACTACGTCTCAACTATTTTGTCTGCAGAGCTCTAAAACAATAAAAAATGAACAGTAAAAATGAATTAGGGTTTTCCCTATTTTCTTAATTTTATTTAAAATCAACATTTTTTTAATTTTGCTTTTTCGCGCTTTTACCTCAAATGTTCGATTTGGGTAAAAACACGGAGGGGGCACCATAGTAAGCAGTCGTATGATTCGACCTAGAATCGTTGTCTAGAAAATTGAGTAAATTTTTGCTTTCTCGTAAAATAGGAAAAACTCGTCTTTAACGCATTTTCTTCGAAAAATTTGCTAAAGAGGGGGCAAAATGTAGCACCCTAAAATTGGCGCAGTTAAACCTTAGTAAAAAAATAAAAATTTGAATTTTAACCCAAACCGCTCGTTACCCGCTTTCCTCATTTTTCGTGCCATTTTTAAGATTGGTTTTGACCGTTGGACGATATCGTCGACGATCAGACGAAATCATCCCAGATCTCACGAATTCTTCTGGCACAGAACGTCTAGACGATTTCATCCCAAAACCAAATTTTCATAATTAGCTTCTGTTTCAACAGCTTCTCTAACTTGGGTAGAAAGCGTGTCTGTGCAGTTAGAGTCTCCCCTGTTAGAGACCTCCCAAATTGGGATGTTTTCCAACCTCCTAACTTCTCCCTAATCCTATATAAACTGGGATTTTCTTAGTTTATCCCCTTGAACCCCCTAGCTGACGGAATTCCCTGTAGATTTAGTTCCTTATACATTAGAGCATCCTCGCACCATCATTTGCATTTTGTATTTCATGTTTTCTTGTAGGAATTTTATTGTTTTTTAGTCAAAGCAAGCTTGGATCGTCATAGGCGATTCCAGACGATTTCAGACGATCCTATCGAGGAGCACAGACGATATCGTATGATTGGAGGCGATCCTGATTGTAGTCCAGATTGGGGGTAATCAGAGCCCAGAGTTTGCATTTTCTTATTGTTTTTTTGCATTTCTTTGTGCATTATCTTAGTTTGTTATATTTATGCATCTTGGAGTTCACCTCATTTAGCATAGATATATGATAAAGTCAAAATAAATTGTCAAATTGATGCATTTCTTTTAATTATTATCTGGATCTATCATTTAGGCAAATTCATTGTTATTTCTATCATTTCCCCTTGCTTTTGTAGTTGCATTTTTGGTATTTTGTATCTATTTTTGTGATTGTAGGTTTTTGACGAATTCGTCAGATCGTCGACGATCCTATCTGATCTTAGATGGCCGACTATGATTTGAGATGATTCTTTGCAATTTCAAACGATTACGTATGATTCAAGATGATTTGGACTTCTACAAACCTCAGAATCTTTATTCAGACATTCGAAATCAGGTATATTCTATCCTATTTAGCACATTCTCTGTGTTCAACATTTATTCATGTTTTATGTATCCATAAAAATTAGCATCGGCATATAGATTAGCTTAGATTCATCTTGGCCAAACCTAGGAATTGAATGATTGAATATAAAATGAACACATCAAACCTATTATCAACCTAGGCGTGGAAACTGCCACTCAAAAGTTTCCTGGTGAACCCACCATCCGTCAAAAATTCACCCTTATACCCCTCCTCCGAGAGGCGAGACCTTCAAAGGGCCTCTCAGTCCGAGGTATTGTCCCATCCTTCTCGCATCCCCCTTCCAAGCGCGGATCCTATAGCCTGAAGGTAAGGATGCGAAAAATTTGGAGCGATACAAGCACATATGAACCAACTAAAAAAATGTTGGAAATAATCGTGAATTAGAATTCACAGAATAAAGATACCAAAGTTGACCATGAGTAAGACTTTACCATATATGAATAAGAGGCTAGAGCTCTAATTGAGGTAGAGTTGGCTCAGGAGATGAAGAAGGTAAAGACCACCCTATTTAAAATAAAATGAAGAGGATAATTAGTCGAAGCTTGGTTGGGTGAGTTGGAAACCTACTTTTCAATGAAGAACCTCTCATGAGTGACCCAAAAAGTGTGGGCTACACTCCATTTACAAGAAACTAGGTTAGAGTGGTGGAATACATTCAAAACTGGCCAAAATATTAAGGCTATAAATTTGAGATGTGAAGGGTTTGTATTAGCTTTTCAAAAAAGGTTCATCACCGAGCAGTATTACTCGAAGAGAATACATATCACCTAGTCTCTAGTAGTAAACTTGGTATTGTCATTGGGTGGTGGACTCCATGTTATGGTTGTTGGAAGAAGGAACTAATGTTTGATGTTCGTTGTATAGTGTTTCTAATGATATCCTTGTTGTAGCAATTGATAGTGGGCAACAACATTAGTGTAGAATTTAGAGCAGTGGAGGCATTAAGTATATCTCTTTTTATTTGTTCACATTCTATCATTTCCATGAATGGTTTGGTAATCATAGCATATAGGACAAAATATATCTGGTAATGCTTGGTTTCAATTTTTTTTGAGTAGCTAGAATTGAAACAAATCATAAAGTCTAGGTTATCTATGAATTCTTGAAGAATGGTAATTGCTTAGTCGTTTGAAAAGAGAATGATTGCCTTCTGTTGCATTTGATTATACCTAAAACTCTATGTCTGTAAGGAATGTGTATAATGAATGCATGTTTTATCATTGTTGTTGATAGAATAAAAGGAGACGATTGAATTGGAATTCACTCCTTGATTTTGAATGATTATATTGGTAATGCTCAGTTTCTATTTTTGTTGAGTAGCTAGAATTGAAACAAATCATAAAGGCTAGGTTTTTCTGTAAATTCCTAAAGAATGGTAATTTCTTAGACGGTTGAAAAGAGAATGATTGCCTTCTATTGCATTTGATTATATCTAGAATTATATTTTTGAAAGAAATGTGTATAATGAATGCATTGTTTTATCATTGTTGTTGATAAAATTTAAAGAGATTCGTTCATTGATTTTGAATGATAATTTGAGAATCTCAGAAAGAATAGATAGAATTTGAGATTTAGTATGAATGCATGATGGGCATTCTTGAAAATGTAAGGAGTTGTTGCGGGGGGGGGGGGTGGGGCCTCGGGGGGCCCTCCCCTTTGGTGGAGTCATCTTTGATCCTCATTTATAAGGCAATATTTTCTCAGTTGGTGGTGGTGAACTATGGTCGAAGTGTACTATGGGTGTCGGTATGGTTATAGCTTCATGTGTAACTTGAGTCTGTTTCAATGAGGCTCTACGTAATGGCATGAAAGTGGGGATGACCTCAGTTGTGGAGGGAGTTAATATTTATAAGGAGATATTGGTGCTTGACGATCACCAGCTAGAAGATGAATTGGCCCTATTCAAATGGTAGATGATAATTGAACTTCGATTACCATAATGTAAATATTCTATAGAGAGAGTCATATCATGGATGAATATTTTGTATATACATCTCTGTGGGTTATCTATTGATGCACTGCCAGTATTTTTGACTCGAAATCCTTTGCATTGATTGGATGGTTTTCGAACGAATTTAGAATGATAAACAAGATCATATCATTTTGAGCTTAACTTGGCCATAGTGTAATGATGTGTATATGTTATGTTGGTGTTTGATTTATTATCTCAAAGATCAATTTTTGAGCATTAGTGGGTGACATATGAGTTTTACTAGAATCATCAAAACTTAGCTTGATTAGTTAATTCATTTAATTTAATCCTTGGAAGCTTGAGTTACGAGGTTACACCTGAGATTATCGATGTGTTATATAGGAATAATTGTTATAACCTTTACCCTATAATTGAATAGGGATAATTGGTTATAAGGCGCATTCGGATGGCATCTATTATTGATGGATATCCACTACTCACTAATTAGAGATTAATTGTGGATCGGTTGATTATTTAGTTAAAAGGTTATCTCTTTAAAATGGGAAGATATAATGAAGAAATTTCCTGACTCGTTCTCGTGTAACTAATATCACTAATGAGTATAGTTTTTGGAAATGGAAACTAGTGGGAGTTTGACTATCTCTTTTTTAGATACTAGGTAAGGGATCCTTTTGGGAAAAGAGTTGGTCAATTTGATGTAGATGATGCTTAGTACTCCTACTCTAAAGGAATTGTGTAGAGAGTAGCAATGAGCGCATTTCTACAAAAATCTTACACTAAAATACTTATGAAAAAGAGTAGAGAACTATGTCCATAGATCTCTTACGTTAAAAGACTTGCGTAAAGAGAAAATACTAGTGTCCTAGAACTCTTGAACTAAAGGACTTGTGCAAGGGTAAATACTAGGGATTTTCCTTTCAATGGAATGGAAGGAGAACCAACTATCTTGTAAGGGATTTAAGATAGTCATAGTGGAAAATAATTGCACCAATACTTCTCACAAATAGACATGTGGAGAAGTAGGGATGGATGCATACTTAGGCTTTGTCATGACTCATAGATAAGGGTCTTGAGTTAACCATATCTAGAAAATGATTACTAGAGTCTAGGTCTATATTTCATTGGAGAAAGAACTCAGTCAACTCTTATGAATTTTATAGTAGTTTCAAAAAAATATTGGGTTGATTTAGGGTAAACTAGGTTTAGGATTTTTGGGTGATGACAACTATCCACCATGTTAAAATCCTTACAAACTAGCCATGGGCTATTTAGGATATTATTAGAAATTCATTCCAACAACTCAAATCTCTCGTCAACATCGTTAGGAGCATAAACATTGAGGACTCCCAACAACACATTATCAACAAAAAACTAAACCCAAATTATCCTATGGCAGACCCCTAATTGACCATGATCCCTACAAGATAGGGATGCAACACCATGGTGCACCATCATGATCTCTATGGTGGTGCACCATAATGAAAATACCTCTTAATGATCAAAAAATCATAAAATTAATTTAGTGGAGAACTTCACAAGCTTGTGACATGAGAAAAAAAGTTAAATAAGCAATAAAATTAAAATTCTAGATTCATATACAGTTTTTTTATCTCCATAAACTTATTGGAGCTAACAATGAAAACTTTAAATAATAAATCTAAGATATAAACCCAATAAAAATAGATTTGTACATTAGTAACTCATATATAGTTGATTATAAATAAATAAACAACATCATCATGTGAGGTGGCCTATAAAATTTTAGACATTTAAAAGAGCCATTTTACCTTTACCAAAAAACAAATGAGCAATATAGTCAACATAATCCCTTATAATAAGACCTTAGAACTAATATTTAATCTTTGTTTTAATTTTTTTCGGGTTTTTTAGAAAGAAAAAACTCAATTATAATATATTTCATCCGCTACTTGTTCTATCACTAATTTCAAAACAATATAAGGAAATCAAAAATTTTATTTTCCACATGGAGGGACACTTTCCTATAGAAATCAAGACATGTTTATTTTGGTATAACAAATATCAATTGCTATATAGAAAATTATAGCAATTGATATTTGTTATAGATTTTATTAAGTTTTTGGGTATCCAAAGGCCTGAGTAATGGTATTGATAAGAGATCAGGAGTAGGTACTGACAAAGAAATTTTATGCTTTACCTTGAATTTACAAGCAAGTCATCCCACCATTCAGAAAAGAAGGATTAAATTTTTAAGGAACATTCAACCTCTTATGTTAAATAATGAGTAGCAACAATTCTCAATTCTAAGCTACTACCAAGTTCACTAAAATTTAAAATAGTTAAAGAATAGATTTTCTGTATAATCAAAATCAGAGTTTGTAGACTCAAAATATGTTACAACCAAATAGACAAGCATATACAAGAAGACAAGGAAGATTTATATATGGACGATATTATTAGGAAAAACTAGCTTTAGAATTTCCTTTCTAATAAAATCAAGGGAAATTAACCAATAAGACTTTCATGTTCATTATCTATGAAATTAATTTAGGAAAATTGTATCCAAGTATAATTGTATAATTAAGGATAAAAAATGAGGGATAATGTTTTCTTGTATTTTACATGAACCAACACAACCCCATTGAAATTTACACCTATTTCTATAAATAAATAAAAAATAATCCATTCACTCAAATCTTAAAGAGAAAGCATAAGAAGGACAAAAGAAAGAGATAAAGTGGACACCAATAAACACTACAAAATAATCATTATATTATCCATAGAAAAGAATCACAAAGAATCACAACACTCCAAGATTATGGATGGAGTGGTTGGGAGGTATTTATATAAATATCTAATCCCCAAATTACATAATTAAGTTTAACCTAAGCCTGATCTAACAAGATAATGGTTGTCCTTGTACCTAAACAAAATTATATCATAGATAATGGTTGTCCTTGTCCTTAAACAAAATTATATCATAGATATGCAATAATGTTGCACAATCATACCACCATATACAAATGTCTATGCATATTGATTTTGAAAAGCACATTACATGTATAGTAACCATTATATTCTCCATGTGTCAAATATGTATAGTAACCATTATATTCTCCATGTGCCCAACACTCTATTCCCTGAAACCCAGGGCAAGTAAGAACAAACCTTCCTATACCTTTAAAAAGGTTATGGTCTTTTATCTATTTCAAGTACCTCCTAGAAAGGAAAAAGTATCCCATATACCTCTTAGAAAAGGAGCCCAACATTTTGGTTTAGCCCTATAGATCCACCTCTATATATAACCTACCCCAAAAAGTTATAGTTTATCTATCTCGATCAAATTTAAAGTAATTTATCAATGAGAGAATTTGACCTAGGACATCTATAAATGAAAGAACCTAGGAGATCTTGAGATAAAATAACCTAAATAAAGCTTTAGGAGGTGCCCACCCTTCTCTCCCCATAGGGAAATGGGAATAGTAACATGTTTTGAGTCTACAAACTTTGATTTTGATTATACATAAAATCTATTCTTTAATTATTCTAAATTTCAGTGAACTTGGTAGTAGCTTAGAATTGAGAGTTGTTGCTACTCATTCTTTAATTTAAGAGGTTGAATGTTCCTTAAAAATCTAATCCTTCTTTTGTGAATGGTGGGATGACTTGCTTGTAAATTCAAGGTAAAGCATAAGAGTTGTTTGTCAGTACCTACTCCTAATCTCTTATCAATAGCTTTACTCAGTCCTTTGGATACCCAACAACTTAATAAAATATTTTCTATCTATATCTTAAAGCCTTTCGCTCGTCTCAAAAAGCTTAATCTTGTTGGGATTAAGGACATTAGATAATCTTGCCAAGTACTCAAGAATTCCTTGGTTGATGCTCTCTCCCCATTTAAGGAATTCCCATCAAAGAGCTATTAAAAAGGTTCCTTTCTTTATCAAAGGGGAGAGGGGTTCAACCTTTTATTTGATCCCCCTCTATAGTTTGGTTGAGCGGTTATTTCTGTAACTGAACCCTACCTTAGCTAGATTATATATGTATTAACGAGTCGATCTTTAATATGGGTTGTTAATACGTATGGAATAGCTCCCCATGTTAATACGTACGTTCAAGGCCCGTTTTTTCGTAGAGAGGTATTCAATTCTCCCATCCTAAGTATTGAAAGCTTTAAATCTCCTATGCTTTAAGTTGGTAAACAAAGAACTAGCCACTCGAAGCCCTATATCTCCCTAGTAGTATCTTGACTACTGGTACGAGAGGCTATTCCTTATATATTTTTGAATATGAAGGAATAGAACTTCTTTCTCTGGATATGGGGAGGGGAAGAAATAAACTAGATCGATGATGACCCAGATGGATCAATTCACTTATTTTACACATTCTTATGGTGTTGCCTGATATTTTTCTCTTATTATATCTCCCTATGAAATGATGGAGTACCTAGGCCAAGAAAAATTCTCAAACCATAAAACATTATATTTAAGGATCCATGAGAAGGGAATGACATCCTGAGCAATGACCCTAAGGGGATGGAAGATATTCTGGTAATAGTTTTTCTTAGTGGTACCTACTATATGTACTTTAGTTTATTTGAAGTATTTTGATGGTGTAACACTAACTTACTTGGGAGGAAGAATGAAATCACTTCTCCATAATGTTTCGAGGAAATAAGTGGATCACACATAATAGATAAAAACATCTTCTATGTGGTTCTAAAGTATTCATATATCACATCTCCTAATTCTCTATTTGGATGGAGGAACCGGGATAACATAGTGCTAACCCATGTTCTACACGGCCAAGCCAACCTTTGATTCAATTCCCCTCAAAAAGCTTTACCTTTAAAAGCCGAGGGGGAGGGGAGAGCGCTCATTTTAAAATAGAGCGTCATTTATGTAGTACTCAACCGAGAGGTACAATATCCTAAACCTCTTAAGAGTGCTTACCTATCTAGAAGTTATCTTATCTCTAGTCCATATTTTAAGGTCCCACCCAAGCAAGCACTTCATCTATGAATAAGAGTGATCTAGAAATTTGAGTAAGTAAGCCCCACCTCTCCTCAAAGGTTAGGGTAGGGTGGTCGAGAGGGAGGGAGGCAACATTCATTTAGTTATGTGCTTCACTTAGCTCTTTGTGTTAAAGGGACCTTGCCTTAGATCTAATTCGTTCTATTTAAGAAGACCTCTCACTTTTTTGTTTGATGGGAGAGGGTAGGGATGAAAAAGAAGAATAAAGATCATTCTTGAGTATAGGAAAGGTTTGAACTAGTAAGCCAAGATCACATTTAAAGGTTCCTAACACTCTATTCCTTAGAACCCAGGGTAGGCAAGAACAAGCCCTCCTATACCTTTAAAAAGGTTATGTTCTTTTATCTATTTCAAGTACCTCCTAGAAAGGAAAAGGTATCCCATATACATCTTAGAAAAGGAGCCCAACATTTTGGTTTGGCCCTATAGATCCACCTCTATATAAAACCTACACCAAAAAGTTATAGTTTATCTATCTCGATCAAATTTAAAGTAATTTATCAATGAGAAAATTTGGCCTAGGACATCTATAAATGAAAGAACCTAGGAGATATTGAGACAAAAGAACCTAAAAGAAAGCTTTAGGAGGTGCCCACCCTTCTCTCCCCATAGGGCAAGGGAATAAAATATTCAAAGCAATAGAGCACATACACAAAATTGTTCATGGTTTCATCTTCTCAAAGGAACCCTTATCATTTAGTAGATCCAAGTCCATGGCCTATCTTGAGGTCACTCGAGACTTTGGCAACCACTATTGGAGGTGTTATGTACATGCACTTATTCACAAGAGGTTCACCACTCCTCAATTTAAGCTTGATCTTCATCCTATATACCATGTTTATTTAGTGGCATGATATGATGCATGAATCCACATTGGAAGGATATCACAACAAAGTCGTACAATAAGAACTTCGATATGGGTTCATTCTATTCATCGTATCAAAGGTCATGTTCTTCTTCACTTTTTTGGGCTTTCTTTCATTTCCCTTTGGCACCTACGATATATATTGGAGGTATATGACCTCCTTAGGGGATTGGGGTTTTAAATATGTAGGAAATCCCTTTTCTTAATACCCTTATTGTCCTTTCATCTAGATTTATCGTAACTTGGGCTCATCATGCTATACTCATGAAGAAGGGGTAACAAGCAGTTGTAGCTTTAGTAGTCATAATTTCATTGGATACACTATTCATAGAGTTCTAAGGAATGGAATATTATCAAGCACCTTTCACTATCTTGGATGGTATTTATGGTTCTAACTTTTCTCCAACAATAGGGTTTCATGGTTTTAATGTGATTGTAGGGACTCTTTTCTTGATCATATGTGGTATTCACCAATATCTAGAGTATTTGAACAAGGAGCATCACATCAATTTTAAAGCATCTGCATGGTACTAGCACTTTGTAGACATGGTGTGGTTACTCCCATTCATCTCTATCTATTGGTGGGGGTTCTATGAGGGGGAAAAAAGTGGATTGAGAAATGAAAGCTTGAGGACAAAGAGAACCAAGATTTTTTGAATAATCATTGTTGCTTACCCATTCCCCTCAAGTATCATATCAAACGTTTCTCCCACTTTTATACCAAACATCCATTTATTTTGGTATATTCATATGGGGATCAAAGAGATTAAGGTAGATTATGCTCACCAAGGAATGACCCAAATTAGAGTTGTATCTATCTAGGACCATTCTTTTTCATGTTGATCAAAGATGTTTTCTCGTTTCTATTTGGCTTATTCTAAATGAACTTTTATTGAAAGATTTAAATGTGGTAAAGTGGTTTAGTAGACTTTCTGAAAAGATGTGGTATTTGTTTTGGCCACTCCACTAGCTCTCTCCTCTCTAGAAAAGCAAGATAACTTTTATTTAAGAGTGGGTGAGCCCTCTTTATTTAAAAGGGCACCTATTTGTATTTATTTAGTGATCTATTTGTTGATTTATTTAATTGGGCCACTTAAATAGCCCTTAAAAGTGCCCCCTCTACCCTGGGAGAAGACCCTCATGTTTTAAAAAGTCCCTTTTAAATAATGGAGGAGGGGTAGGGGGTCATGCACCTTTTAAAATAGTTTAAAAGGGTTGCTTTAAAAAGGCCCTTTTAAATGGTGGGAGTGGGGGAGGGGGCCAACCACCATTAAAGTAAATTAGATTACATTACATAGACATTAAATGGTGTTCATATCAAGGAGAGGATGAACAAAATTATGAACAAGATCACAATGAATCACAAGAACAACATCATCGTGGGGGGTCCAACCCCAAGAATAACCCAAGGGCTTGCTTTAAAGGTTAAATTATAGTTAGAGAGATTTTAAAGTCCCAAATCGTATGTTTTGTGTATTCTTTTAAAATCTCTAAGAGTTTGAGTTTTTTTCAAATAGCAAAGCACTAGATTGCCATTTTTTAAAGGGCCCACAACTTTACCTTTACCTTTTAAATAGAGGGTCCTTTATCTATAACCGAGGCTTTCTATTTAAAAAATGTCTCCTATCCCTCTTAAGATAAATAATAGGGAGATATCTCTTTATCCATAAACTTAAGAGGGATGATCAAGAGCCTTATTATGATTCATAGCCCCATGTTTTAAAATAACCCTTTTAAATAATGGGTGAGAGTGCCCTTTTAAAATAGAGAGCATACACTAGTGAAGCACCCATTGTTCATTCTTTTTATTGAGGGGAGTCAGATTGAGGGTACACAATAATGATACAAAGTAAATGACTCTAAGAAACCAACAATTTTCTATTCTCAAACAACTCATATTATCCACATTGAAATAACATATGATAGATTATCCAATCCCAAGCAATCTAAGTTATTGGTGGGGTTTTGGATCATTAGTCTAGCCATTCAGATAATGATCGATATTTTTCCAGTTATACATTACACACCTCATATAGATCTAGCTTTCAATAATGTAGAACAAATAATGATAGATGTTGATGGGGGCTGGTTGCTTGGTTATATGTATGCATATGGAACAAGCATGTTTTCCATTGTGTTTTACCTCCCTATTTTTCATGGTTTTTATTATGTGAGTTATGCCAATCCTAGGGATTTTTTTTGGTGTCTCAGAGTTGTTATATTTCCATTAATGATTGTGATAGCTTTTATAGGATAAGTACCACCTTGGGGTCATATGATATTTTGGGGAGCTACAATAATTATGAGCTTAGGTAGCATCATACCCATGGTGGGAGATACTATAGTGACTTGGATTTGGGATGGTTTATCTATGGACAATGCCACCTTAAATTATTTCTTTAGTCTTCATTATTTACTCCCTTTTATTTCAGTAGGGCACCAACCCTCTTCATTTGACCACATTGCATCTATATGAATCAAATAATCCATTGGGTGTATATTCAAAGATGGATAAAATCGCTTTTTATCCCTATTTTTACGTGAAGGATCTAGTAGGTTGGGTGGCTTTCGCTATCTTCTTTTCCATCTGGATTTTTTATGCCCCTAATGTCTTGGGGCATCCCGACAATTATATACCCGCTAATCCGATGGCCACCCCGCCTCATATTGTGCCAGAATGGTATTTCCCACCAATCCATGCGATTCTTCGCAGTATACCTGACAAATTAGGAGGTGTCGCCGCAATAGCACTCGTTTTCCTATCTCTGTTGGCTCTACCTTTCATGAAAAGTTCGTATGTTCGTAGCTCAAGTTTTCGCCCGATTTACCAGAAACTCTTTTGGTTGTTCTTGGTGGATCTCTTATTATTAGGTCGGATAGGATGTGAACCCGTGGAGGCATCGTATGTGGCTATTAAACAAATTACCTTAGTATATTTCTTCTCATTATTTGCCATAAACCTTGTAGGACAATTTGGGAAGGGAATCATTAGTTATTGCATTAATCATTTACAATAGACGGAGATCAATCGCATTAACATGAAATTGCATTGGTTCCTGGGGAAATAAATTATTACACCGATCATTTACAAGTGGATAGGATCTCCCCTTTCAAAATAGAGAGTTCCCCCCTCCTAGGGTGTGTAGAAATGGATTTTGACATATTCACAATAATTCCATTTCCCCTTAAATAGGTTACAGATCTGCAAGCATTGTAGTATAGAAATAATAATGCACATAAATCCTACAACAACATTAATAACAATAGTAATGACAAAAATATAGTAGCAATGGTAGATAATAGAGAATACAATAGTTTATATTAATAATGGCATGTATGATACAAAATTACAATTTCATCATTACAGTACAACCTGCAAACCCTAGGCTGATTGTCCTCCATGGCTGCATACAAAAATGGACTACATTAATCACCCTACACTGCTCTCCTTACTGCTTGCACATCCTCTCTGGTTGAACAACCGTGCATCAACCCTTCAATCCATGAACATCTTGAATGAATGAGGGGGGGTTTATTTATACACCCACCAAGTAGTTATGTTTCCAACTACCTTGCAACTACCCTCAAATTACATTTCATGTGCATTTGCTTTGCATTACATTTCATTTCCACTACATGAAAAAATAACCTATGGCTTATAATTTAGCCAATATATTTGACTTAACATGACTTTTAATGACTTTATTATGACGTACAATTTTAAATTGCACTTTACAACATTGTTAAATATATGCACGTGTCATTTTTTCAAACACTTTGTGTGCATTTACAATATAACACATAATATAAAAATTGGTTCAACAAATAAGGATATCTCAATGTGCCTATCTACATCTATCCCCTCCTCTAAACTGGTCATTGTACTCAACGACACTAGCTAAACACTAGGAATAGAAGTATTGAGCAATGTAATAGGATCTCTTGTCACACTCCTTCCTCTTGTTCCTGTTCCATACATCTTTGGCAATAAACTTCACTTGATACTGCTCGCAACACCTTATTCTCTGATTGTGCACTCCTCTTGCTGCAAACAATTGTAATATCAGCCTGATCAACATTCTTTGAATGGGCACTTTACTTTTTGCAATAAGCCATATCATCAGCATGAGCAATGCCATCAACATCATGAACATGATCGGTAATTCCCTCTGCCATTTGTGTCGAGGGTCAAGGGGGCAGGAGCCCCCTTGTAGGGTCAAGGGATAGCGTCCCTTGCGGGGTCGAGGGGTAGCACTCTCACGAGGTTCGAGGTGGAGCCTCAAAACCTCAACAGCAAAACCATTGAAAGCCTTAATGTCCAAACTAAATTTTTCATCTCAGCAACATTCTGGAAGCCTTCACTCAATCCCTTGAAACTGCTTCCTCTCAACTCTAATTCACTGCTTCCATGGTCAAATGTTTGGGTCAAACAACTATGAAAAATCATACGTATGGGACATGGGGACATATATCTAGGACTGGGGGTAGACATCTAGGATAGGGGGTAGACGTCTAGGATAGGTTAGACGTCTAGCCACTAGAAGTCTAGGACTGGGGAGTAGATCTCTAGGATAGGGGGGTAGATAGGGGTGAGTACATTCCCAAGATGGGGTGATGATAAGTCAATTTTAGGCTATCAACAATGGTTATATAGGATGCAAGCTCAATCCTAAAAAAATGCAGGTAGATGTTAGGTTTTAGACGTCAGGAGTCTAGACATCAGGTGCACAATCCTAGACATCACCAAGCTAGACGTCAGGACTACAGGTGTAGATGTCAGAGTCCTAGACGTCAGGGCTGGTCTAGGTATCAGGTATCTAGATGTTAGGGTCTGAGGAAGAGATGTCAAGGTTCTTAGTTTGATAGTTATTCATTTGATGGTTGCTAGATGTTAGGGGCTAGACATCAGTGGTTGCTCATGTCTTCTTCCATATACCTGCAATAGTATCAGAGTCTATACCTTGCTTCAACAACTAGCCTTCAACACTTCTCAAGGAACAAGACCTGCAATGTAAGTTAGTACAACACAACCTGCAACTCATCCATTAATGCATCACAACTTGTAATCAATAGCATAGCCACGCCACAAGATCACCATACATGTAGAATACGTAAATAACATAACAACATTGGCATTGCAATAGAATGATCAATCCTTATAATGTTTGAAAGGGGAGTTTAAATAGGAGGGGTAAAAGTAGTTTCCCCAACCGCATCCTAAACCACCCCAACCGTCTACCTTAAGTGCCTTCTAGCACTTTTTTTAAGGCATCTAACTACTTGACGTCTTCTAACTAGACGTCTAACTAGTCATCTAGAACCTTAACAAAATACTAACAATGATGGTTGTTTTTGTCCTTTTATGCCATATGCGTTTACAATTCAGCCTTCATTTCATTGGTTGTTTTTCCAATCAAATCAAAACATTAACATACCAAAATTGCTATGTATAATTCAAAATTGATGGACATAATGTTCCAACCAGTCCTAGGGTTTAGAACTGCTATCTACAAGGTGGACCTTTTTAAAATAGAGCTCCCTCTCTTCTTGTCTTAAATGGAACTCTTAATAAAAGTTGGTTCGAGTCAATATTTAAAGATTAAAGCTTTCCTCAACAAATTATTATTTTTATTAATATGGTTTTGATATAACGTATATAAATCCCTCATAGCCTTTTTTACCATCTTAAAAAAGGCCTATTAGGGCCCTTGTCTTGTCTTGTCTAGTAATCCTATTTTTCTCAAATAGTGATTCCCTTGTAGCTAGATAAATATCTCTATGTTAAATATTTATATCTCTTAATACTTATAATAAATTGTATTTGTATATCTCACTACTTATAATAAATATGTACCTTAAAGGGTAGGGTAATAAAAACATCTATGCTTGTGTTAAATGGGATAGAAGTGATAGCTCTGGTAGGTCAACTGATAGGGAGGCCTACCATGCCTCTCTATAGTTGGTTGTTTGATAGTATATCACTCTAGAAAGCATATCCTTCTATGTTGGGTTATGATGTTGAGAATATCATCTTGAATTTGATAGAGATCATCTTCCCATTTTAAAATAGAGAGGGGGTTATTGATAAGGGAAATGACATATCTATAAGCAAATAGTCAATCTTGTCATGAGATCATATTGAAATAGTTATATCATCATAAAATAGTATTATCATCTTGTATCTTTGATATGTTAAATAGAGGAGGGGAGGTGGCCCCTTTTGAAATAGAGAGGGGAAGCATCATGTTGTTAAGAAGGTCTTGAGGAGTCTTATCATGTCATAAGATTATCTTATTGTGATCAAAGGATCATTTTGTATCTTTAATATTGATGAGGGAAGAGTAATATTTGTAAGCTCTTACTATCGATATGGTAGGTAAATTGTCTAATCGTCTATGCTCTCAAAAGTTCCCTTCAGTCTACATGGATATTTGATGCATAAAAACCTAGGATAGAGAGGACATTTTAAGATGGCCTGACTTAAAGTTCCTTATTCAAAATAGATATCCCAATGACTAGGGTGAGTATCATGAGGTTCTAGAAACATCAACACTCTCCCCCCTTGGCCATTCCCATTGATCTATGTCCATGTTTTGATAGGTAGCCAATCCACACCCTCCTTGCCATGGTCCAACAACTTGATTATAGATAAAAAGCCAATTATAGTTAGATAGGTGTTCATTGGGCTAGCTTCACCCCTCAATCCTAAGAATGTATTTGTATGGTTCTAAACATGATGTCACTTCTTCCCCATATCTTAGGTTTGTTTTCCCCCTTTCTCTTTGGTTATTTTCAACTCGAAATTCCCCCTTTCTCCCCTTGGATTTAAATGATAAAGAAGAGCTTTAGCTTCCTTTTAAAATAGAGTAGGAGTGGGAGTGGAAATTTGAGCCTTTGGTTCTTTTGCAACCCTAGGATGTGTGTTCTATGGGTATTTGAATAGGATTTCAAACATACAAAATAGAGAATTGAGGAGCAGGGGGCTATCTGAATTCTCTATCAATGTGGGTCAATAACTAGAGGTTCAAATTCCTTTATCATGTGGGTCAATATTTAACAAATAATTATTAATTATAATAAGGTTTTTCAAGGAAGAAATGTCCAGAGCCCTCAAAAAGCCCTTTTAAAATAGAGGGGAGGGGCCCATGCTTTGTTTTAAAAAGTAAAATATCACTCTCATATTTAAAATAGGATGTATAGGCTTTAAATTCCATGTGTATTGATCAAAATAACGAGGTATTTTAGAGCCAAATTCACTTGAGTGATATATAGAAGAGTAGAAACTTGTGTAGATCGATACTACAAAGCTTCCTTCGATACAATTTATTCATTCATAGAGGTAAGTTCCAAGGATGAAATTCATTGTTCAATCTCATGGAATGTCTAGGCAATGGATAGGGCCCAAATCACTCTAATAGTATGGACTATTCCTATGGATTGAATTGAAATAGCAAGACTTGGTGTGACTAGCCATGGACTAGGGGGGAGGGGGAAAGGTAAGAAATGAGCTACAAGAGCCAATGAATAAACTTATGTTCATCTAGAGATATTTCACCTATTCCCTTTTCCTTGTGATGAACCAAAAGACCGTTGGACCATGGAGGTAAATCCCTCCAATCAATCTACCTATCCATCTATATTATTCACAATGATGTTCAAGTAGTCTAATCCTTTTTTTTGGTGTCGATATGGGCCTCTTTTTAAAAGTAATGAATAGAGAATGTTCCTTATTTTTATGTAGATTTTGATTTCAAGCTGAAGGTAACTTCATGTTTAGCCCCATCGACAATAGAAATTCCCCTACATACATGTAGTTGGGGCTTGTATATAACAACCCACTTGATAGAATTGGAATACCTTTGAACATGGATAAATAGGATAAATAGGATCTACCCTTCGTTCCAACTAGACCACATCTAGAAGACATATTGTATGTTCCATCGAATCTTATTTATTAGAGGTAGCAATAGTGAAATTCCATTGATGATGACCCAGATGGATCAATTCACTTATTTTACACATTCTTATGGTGTTGCTTGATATTTTTATCTTATCTCTCCCTATGCAATTATGGAGTACCTAGGCCGAGCAGAATTCTCAAACCACGGAACCTTCTATTTAGGGGTCCACGAGGGGGGAACGACATCCGGAGCAACGACCCCAGAGGGTTGGAAGAGATTTTGGTAACAGTTTTTCTCAGTGGTACCTCCTATATGTACTCTAGTTTATTTAAAGTATTTTTATGGTGTAACACAAACTTACATGGGAGGAAGAATGAAATCGCTTCTCCATCCTATTTTAGAGAAATAAGTGGATCACACATAACAGATAAAAACATCTTCTATGTGGTTCTAAAGTATTCATATAGCACATCTCCTAATTCTCTATTTGGATGGAGGAACCAAGAGAACATAGTGCTAACCCATGTTCTACACGGCCAAGCCAACCTTTGATTCAATTCCCCATAAATTTTTACCTTTAAAATAGAGGGGGAGGGGAGGGTGAACATTTTAAAATAGAGTGTCATTTACATAGTACTCAACCAAGAGGTACAATATCCAAAACCTCTTAAGAGTGCTTACTGTTGACAATTTTGTCACATTACACAAGGGGTAGATAAAAATAAAAAAATCCTCTTTGTAGAGTGTTTTGTTTGTTGCTTCGAAAGTATTTGTAAGTGTTGCAACAATTTTGGCTTTCAATGCCACCCCCTTGCACATGGAATGAAGAAGAAGAACTTCGCTGCCAAAACAAGCTTCGTCGAAGGAAAATAAAAATAGCTTCACACCCGAAGCATTTCCCGCACTACTTCGGGTAAAAGTTTTGCAAAGTAGTTTTCACCAAAGAAAAATACAAGGAAAAGAGGATGAAACTACTTCATGCCCGAAGCGTTTCCAGCAGTGACTTCGGGTGAAAGTTGAGTGAAGCGGCGTTCAGAAGAAAAGAGAGCTTCACACCCGAAGCATTTCCAGCGTTGCTTCGGGTAGGGTTTTTTGCGAAGTAGTATTGCCGAAGAAGAATATGAAAGCAGCGATCGAAAGAACAACTTCGCTGAAAAGCAAAGGCAAGAAATCTACTTCGGGCCCGAAACATTTTCAGAAGCTACTTCGGGTGAGATTTCTACAAAGCAATGTGCTGTAGCGAAACACAAAGAAAAAGGGGTGAAACTGCTTCGCACTTGAAGCATTTTCAGTAAATACTTTGGTAGGGAAATCAGCAAAGCAAAACTCAAGGATCATTGAAAATACTTTGCCAGAAAGTTGTCGAAGTACTCACTTCGGGCCCCTCCATCAACGAATAACTTATGCTTTGCCAAAAGCTCATTGCAAAGCATTTGCTTCGACTAATTTTGTGCGAAGTACTTTTGCCCGAAGTAAAAGGAGGCAATGTCTTTTGAAGACAATTGCTTCGACCGAAATCTTCCCGAACCACATTTTCAGAAGAGGATCGCAGCGAAGCATTTCTCAAAGGCGTCAGCAAAGTAATTTGGTCAGCAAAGTGACAAAGATGAAGGGGCCCATTTTTGTGAAGCAAATATGCTTCGGCACTCCTCACCCCCGAAGTAGTTTTGCGAAGTATAATCCAAGGATGATTTTTGCTTCGGCCCAAAACCATTGCAAAGCGAAGTGATGAATGAAGACTTAGCGAAGTGCTTCACAGGAACGCATTCCAAGTTGGGTGTTTTCCTGAGGCAATCAAGTGCCTCATAAATGTATTTTTCCGTGCCCAACAAGCCCGCTGCTCATTTTTGGCAATAAAAAATGAAGTATCAAGCCATGATGGAGAGCCCAACGAGCATGGCGGCCACTCGAGCGTCGCACCCGGAGACCAAGGACGTCTAGATGGCTCATCAATGCACCTTTCCATGGTTGACCCGATTGTAGTTGCCATTTTTGGTAACAGCTTTGAAAGCTCCATCATGAGAGCCTCGGGGAGCCGATTCTCAGGGCTCGAGGGCATACTCTTCTCTTCTATGTAATTATGACTCAGAGGCTTGGGTCCTCTATAAAAACCCAGGCGTTGTAATGGAAAAGGGGAGGAAATATCTACTAGAAATCTGCTATAACTTGATGTCCTGTGATCAATACTAAAGAACCTTGAGCTTTATTTCTCTCTTTTATGCTACCTTCTGTGCTTGTTTCTTCTATCTCTCTTCGTTTGTATGTTGGATGTTGAATCCTGCGTCTGGTGTGTGATCGGGGACTATGTTCTGAAACTCATTTTGAAGGATACATAGGAGTGAAAAAGCTTCATATTGAATTTCTTTTATGTTGCCTGCCTCGCTTTATTCTTTTGTCTCTCTTCGTTTGTGGATTGAGATGCTGAACTCTGCGTCCGGTGTGCGATCGGGGACAGTACCCTAAAACTCGTTCAGGAGGATACATAGGAAGGTTAATACTACATTTATTTTGTTTATTCTTGGTGTTCATTGCTTCCATTCTAGTTGTCAGTTAGTGATCGTGCTTCCTATTCTCTCCCACCTAAAATCATCAATCTCTCTTCCCTTACCCTTTTTATTTTATTTCTCTAACCCTAACTCCTTTATCTCTTTCCTGCACTCTTATCTTCAAACACCCAAGTATATTAGGATAGGAGCCGGCCTTCTCCGGAGATTGGCATGAGGGGCATCTCTTCCCTTCGGCCTTTCAATGTTGGTCTAGGTCTAGGACGCATACATTTACCCAAAATCCTTACCTAGGCAGATTTGGTGACCAACAGTTTCTAGCACGCCCGATGGGAGAGACTGTATTTGTCTCAGTGAGATCCTTAACCAGTCAAGGTCCCATATTTTAAACGCACAATCCCATTTCATCGAGGCCACTAGTTCTAACCAGTTCTCGGTGTGACCCGGTCAGTCTCACCTGACTAGTGGTAGTGAGAATCGATGCTCTCATTACCAAAAGACTCTTAGCATCTGGCGACTCTGTTCAACTTGAAAATCTCTAAGTCATAAAGACCAGTACCTAAACCTGTGCCTTCATGGAAAAATTCCCCATGTTTTAAGGAAGCCCGAGTTGGTGAATCTTTGGCTTGCCTCCATCTGACAAAATCACCTGGTGACTTTGACTGAGCTGAAGATCCAGATTTCTTGATCGTAGGCGCATTTTAAATCTGAAAGAAGACATCCCAAAGGAATCAAGGTTTGGTGAGTAGCCCTGACATCATAAGCGAAGAATAATGTTCACCTAGTGACTCCGAATTAGTGGTGAAGACCGTGATCTCTGCAGGCCACTGCTATAATGGAGAGGGTATCCTATCCCAGCTGGGATGATCGTGGCCCTATGAATCTCTCAAGTTACCATGAAATTCCTAAAAGTGCCTTGAAGATAGTGATAAAATATGATGGCACTAAGGGAATGGCCTTAGAGAACCTTGAATATCTTATTGATTTAAGGTCCATCTTTGACATAATCCATGAAGATGTCATGGTCAGGCTCATGTTCGTGTCTTTGGAAGGAAGGGCACTGTAGTGGTACAGACTGCTCAAGCATGGAAGCATCTGCTCGTGGGATGACTTAGTGGGAGTGCTACTTTAAGCATTTGATGGCTCCCAAGATGCCTTCCAGCTTTTGACGTACCTCTACTCCATCAGGAGAGCACCTCTGGAGAGCATTACAGAATTCAATGTCCAATTCTGTAGAAGTTGGAAGAGAATTCTAGGAGGGGTCCAACCGACGCCCACCCAAGCCCACCTCTTCTATGTTTGAGCCTTTCACCCGAACATGGGCCTCCTCTTAATGCAATCAGGTGAATGAAGGTTTCCTCAAATTTTTAAGGAAGCAATATGAGCATAGCAGCTCCTGCTCCTATCTGGAAAATGGCAGTGGGGGGAAACTCCATAACTTACTCCAATAATTGTTGCTCCTGTTTATCCTGCATAGTATTCATCATGGCAGACCCTTCATACTGAGTAGATGTTTGAGTTGCAGTTGTTTATAGCTCAAGAGGCAGGTTTCGTCCAAACCCAGCAATGGCAATATGCAAGCTTTGCTCCGGTAATGAGCAACATGGTTGCTTGCAGTCTCCATCAAGAGATGGTCCAAGGAGAAGAGAAGACTCAAGTGGCGGAACCTGAGAACAAAGAGGGCACATTTTTGCACCCTTTTTGTGTCCCAGTGGATAGCATGCAAACATGTAGCCAGAGTCTATTACACATGCCTCATCAAGAAGCTGAACCTGAGGAGACCCTAGAAGATTACTCTGTCGAAGGAGCCCTGTCACCGCACCAGGAGGATGGAAGAACCTATACCCAGCCCGCAGTTAGTAGATTCGTTAGTATTCTGGTATTGGTTCCAGCCATCACCACAATCGGTACCCATAAAATACCCTCATACTATGAAATTCTTCACCACACCATTCATCACCAGTATGGGTACTGGAAAAAGTGATAACATGCCACGCTGCACTCTATTTGCAACATGGACAACTTTGGGCAGAGGCCAGCCGGACTTCAAGGATCAACTGAAGTTCAATCAAATCTAGTTTGGACATTGCAGATTCACCAGATAGGCACCTGAAGCTAGGTCTGTAGTGGCAGCATGCCAATAATGTCACAAAATTTTGTGTAAATACTCTAAATAGCTTGGCTAGTAAATAAGTGCCGAAGGCGCTAAGCATTGCTTAGGAGCTTGGGCACCAAAAAAAAAAAATGTTGTCTGTGGATAGTCAGAGAATAGAAGAATGGGAATGACTCTGTTGCCCAATGGATAAAGGCCTGGGATCTCTGCATTCAGACTAGCTAAATGCCCCGTGAGCCGCCAAGAATGTTGACAATTTTGTCACATTACACAAGGGGTAGATAAAAATAAAAAAATCCTCTTTGTAGAGTGTCTTGTTTGTTGCTTCAGAAGTATTTGTAAGTGTTGCAACAATTTTGGCTTTCAATGCCACCCCCTTGCACATGGAATGAAGAAGAAGAACTTCACTGCCAAAACAAGCTTCGCCGAAGGAAAATAAAAATAGCTTCACACCCGAAGCATTTCCCGCACTACTTCGGGTAAAAGTTTCGTGAAGTAGTTTTCGCCAAAGAAAAATACAAGGAAAAGAGGATGAAACTACTTCATGCCCGAAGCGTTTCCAGCAGCAACTTCGGGCAAAAGTTGAGTGAAGCGACGTTCAGAAAAAAAGAGAGCTTTGCACCTGAAGCATTTCTAGCGTTGCTTTGGGTAGGGTTTTTTGCGAAGTAGTATTGCCAAAGAAGAATATGAAAGAGAAAGCAATGATCGAAAGAACAAATTTGCTGAAAAGCAAAGGCAAGAAATCTACTTTGGGCCTGAAACATTTTCAGAAGCTACTTCAGGTGAGATTTTTGCGAAGCAATGTGCCGCAGTGAAACACAAAGAAAAAGGGGTGAAACTGCTTCGCACCCGAAGCATTTTCAGTAAATACTTCGGTAGGGAAATCAGCAAAGCAGAACTCAAGGAGCATTGAAAATACTTCACCATAAAGTTTTCGAAGTACTCACTTTGGGCCCCTCCATAAAAAAATTACTTATGCTTCGCCAAAAGCTCATTGCGAAGCATTTGCTTCGGCTAATTTTGTGCCAAGTACTTTTTCCCAAAGTAAAAGGAGGCAATGTCTTTTGAAGACAATTGCTTTGGCCGAAATATTCTCAAACCACATTTTCAGAAGAGGATCATAGCGAAGCATTTCCTGAAGGCGTCAATGAAGTAATTTGGTCAGCGAAGCGACAAAGATGAAGGGGCCCATTTTTGCGAAGCAAATATGCTTTGGCACTCCTCACCCTCGAAGTAGTTTTGCAAAGCTTAGTTTTGCGAAGTATAATCCAAGGAGGAGTTTTGCTTCGGCCCAAAACCATTGCGAAGCAAAGTGATGAATGAAGACTTAGCAAAGCGCTTCACGGGCACACGTTCCAAGTCGGGTGTTTTCCCGAGGCAATCAAGTGCCTCATAAATGCATTTTTTCGTGCCCGGCAAGCTCGCTGCTCATTTTTGGCAATCAAAAACGAAGTATCAAGCCATGATGGAGAGCCTAGCGAGCATGGCGACCACTCGAGCACCGCACCCGAAGACCAAGGACATCTAGACAGCTCATCAATGCACCTTTCCATGGTTGACCCGATTGCAGTTGCCATTTTTGGTAACAAATTTGAAAGCTCGATCACGAGAGCCTCGGGGAGTCGATTCTCAGGGCTTAAGGGCGTACTCTTCTCTTCTATGTAATTATGACTCAGAGGCCCGGGTCGTCTATAAAAACCCAGGCATTGTAATGGAAAAGGGGGGGAACTATCTACTAGAAATTTGTTGTAACTTGATGTCTTGTGATCAATACTAAAGAGCCTTGAGCTTCATTTCTCTCTTTTATGCTGCCTTCTGTGCTTGTTTCTTCTATCTCTCTTCGTTTGTATGTTGGATGCTGAATCCTGCGTCCGGTGTGTGATCGGGGACTGTGTCCTAAAACTCATTCTGAAGGATACATAGGAGTGAAAAAGTGTCATATTGACTTTTTTTTATGTTGCCTGCCTTACTTGATTCTTTTGTCTCTCTTTGTTTATGGACTGAGATGCTGAACTCTATGTTCGATGTGCGATCAGGAACATTACCTTGAAACTCATTCGAGAGGATACATAGGAAGGTTAATACTACGTTTCTTTTGTTTATTCTTGGTGTTCATTGCTTCCATTCTAGTTGTCAGTTAGTGATCGTGCTTCCTATTCTCTCCCACCTGAAATCATCAATCTCTCTTCCCTTACCCTTTTTATTTTATTTCTCTAACCCTAACTCCTTTATCTCTTTCCTGCACTCTTATCTTCAAACACCCAAGTAGATTAGCATAGGAGCCGGCCTTCTCCAGAGATTGGCATGAGGGGCATCTCTTCCCTTCGGCCTTTCAATGTTGGTCCAGGTCTAGGGTGCATACATTTACCCAAAATCCTTACCTAGGCAGATTTGGTGACCAACACTTACCTATCTAGAAGTTATCTTATCTCTAGTCCACATTTTAAGGTCCCACCCAAGCAAGCACTTCACCTATGAATAAGAGTGCTCTAGAACTTTGAGTAAGTAAGCCCCTCCTCTCCTCAAAGGTTAGGTTAGGGTGGTCAAAGGGGATGGAGGCAACATTTATTTAGTTATGTGCTTCTCTTAGCTCTCTGTGTTAAAGGGGCCTTGCCTTAAATCTAATTCATTCTATTTAAGAAGACCTCTTACTTTTTTGTTTAATGGGAGAGGGTAGGGATGAAAAATAAGAATAAATATCATTCTTGAGGATAGGAAAGGTTTGAACCAGTAAGCTAAGATCACATTTTAAAGGTGCCCAACACTCTATTTCTTAGAACCGAGGGCAGACAAGAACAAGCCCTCCTATACCTTTAAAATGGTTATGGTATTTTATTTATTTCAAGTACCTCCTAGAAAGAAAAAGGTATCCCATATACCTCTTAGAAAAGGAGCCCAACATTTTGGTTTGGCCCTATAGATCCACCTCTATATAAAACCTACCCCAAAAAGTTATAGTTTATCTATCTTGATCAAATTTAAAGCAATTTATCAATGAGAGAATTTGATCTAGGACTTCTATAAATGAAAAACCTAGGAGATATCGAGATAAAAGACCCTAAAATAAAGCTTCAAGAGGTGCCCATCCTTATCTCTCCACAGGGCAAGGGAGTAAAATATTCAAAGCAAGAGAGCACATACACAAAATTGTTTATGGTTTCATCTTCTCAAAGGAACCCTTATCACTTAGTAGATCCAAGTCCATGGCCTATCTTGAGGTCACTCGAGACTTTTGCAACCACTGTTGGAGGTGTTATATACATGCACTCATTCACAAGAGGTTCACCACTCCTCAATTTAGGCTTGATCTTCATTCTATATACTATATTTTGTTGGTGGTATGAAATGATGCATGAATCCATATTGGAAGGATATCATAATAAAGTTGTACAATTAGAACTTCGATATGGGTTCATTCTATTCATCGTATCAAATGTTATATTCTTCTTCATTTTGTTTAAGCTTTCTTTCATTTCCCTTTGGCACCTACGATAGATATTAGAGATATTTTGCCTCCTAACGGGATTGGGATTTTAAATATGTAGGAAATCCCTTTTCTTAATATCCTTATTGTCATTTCATCTAGAGCTATCGTAACTTAGGCTTATTATGCTATACTCATGAAGAAGGGGTGACAAATAGTTGTAGCTTTAGTAGCCATCATTTTATTGGATACACTATTAATAGAGTTCTAAGGAATGGAATATTATAAAGCACATTTCACTATATTGGATGGTATTTATGGTTCTAACTTTTCTCCAATAATGGGGTTTCATGGTTTTCATGTGATTGTAGGGACTCTTTTCTTGATCATATGTGGTATTCACCATTATATAGAGTATTTGAACAAGGAGCATCACATCAACTTCAAAGCATCTGCATGGTACTAGAACTTTGTAGACATGGTGTGGTTATTCCCATTCATATCTATCTATTGGTGGGGGTTCTATGAGGGAGCAAACAAGTGGATTGAGAAATGAAAGCTTGAGGACAAAGATAACCAAGATTTTTTGAATAATCAAGGTTGCTTACCCATTCCCCTCGAGTATCATATCAAAAGTATCTCCCACTTTTCTACCAAATATCCATTTACTTTAGCATATTCATGTGGGGATCGAAGTGATTATGGTAGATTATGCTCACCAAGGAATGACCCAAATTATATTTTTATCTATCTGGGACCATTCTTTTTCATGCTGATAAAAGATGTTTTCTCGTTTCTATTTGGCTTATTCTAAATGAACTTTTATTGAAAGCTTTAAAGGTGGTAAAGTGGGTTAGTAGACTTTCGAAAAAGGTGTGGTTGTTTTTTTGGCCACTCCACTAGCTCTCTCCTCTCTAGAAAAGCAAGAGAAATTTTATTTAAGAGTGGATGAGCCCTATTTATTTTAAAGAGCACCTATTTATATTTATTTAGTGATATATTTGTTGGTTTCTTTGATTGGGGAACTTAAATAGCCCTTAAAAGTGCCCTCTCTACCCTGGGAGAAGGTCCTCATGTTTTAAAAAGGCCCTTTTAAATAATGGAGGAGGGGGAGGGGGTCATGCGCCTTTTAAATATAGGGCTCTTTATCTATAACTAAGGCTTTCTATTTTAAAATGGTCTCCTATCCCTCTTATGATAAATAATAGGAAGAGATTTCTCTATCCATAAAATTAAGAGGGATGATCAAAAGCCTTCTTTTGATTCATAGCCCCATGTTTTAAAATAATCCTTTTAAATAATAGGTGAGAGTGCCCTTTTAAAATAGAGAGCATGCACTAGTGAAGCACCCAATGTTCGTTCTTTTTATTGAGGGGAGACAAATTGAGGGCACATGAGAACGATACAAAGTAAATGACTCTACGAAAACAACAATTTTCTATTCTCGAACAACCCATATTATCCATATTGAACCAATATATTATAGATTATCCAACCCCAAGCAATCTAAGTTATTGGTGGGGTTTTGGATCATTAGTTGGTATTAGTCTAGCCATTCTGATAGTGATCGACATTTTTCCATTTTTACATTACACACCTCATATAGATCTAGCTTTCAATAATGTAGAACACATCATGATAGATATTAAGGGGGGGTGGTTGCTTTGTTATATGTATGCATATGGTACAAGTCTATTTTCCATTGTGTTTTACCTCCCTATTTTTCATGGTTTTTAATAGAAGGAGGTAGTGGCTCTTTTATAGGTTTTTAAGAACCCTGAGTGGCTTGTAGTGGGTGAGGTATGTAACTCATGAAGAAGTTTTTCACGATAAGTTTAATTGGGGGTGAGGACCATCCTCCCTTTGTATCTTAATATATTGTCCTTCCAAGTGTATGGAGGTTTGCTACTAGGATTATGTTGAAGTTGTTGAATTAAGGCGTGGATAGTAGGATCATTTATCCATTCTTCATGCACCTCATCTACCCATTTAGGAATAAGGGAGGAAAGAGCATGGACTTGAGGCATATCTTCAAATTTTCTAGAAAGTGCATCGGATGCCATGTTGTCCTTTCCCTTTTTATATGTAATTGCATAATCATATCCAAGAAGTTTAGTAACCCATTTTTGTTGTTCCGGGGTATTAGTCCTTTGTTCCAAAAAATACTTCAAGCTATGATGGTCAGTGCATATAATGAAATGTTGACCAATAAGGTAAGGCCTCCAATGTTGAATAGCATGGACAATCGCCATCATCTCTTTTTCATACGTAGAGTGAGCTAAATTCTTAAGAGAAAATTCTTTGCTTATAAAAGCTAGAGGCCTTTCATCCTGCATGAGTACGACTCCCATTCCTATTCCTGAAGCATCACTTTCAATGACAAACGATTTAGAAAAGTTGGGCATGGCTAGAACAGGGGTGGTACACATTGCAATTTTCAAGGTGATAAAGGCCTCATCCGCTTTAGACGACCATTTGAAAGTGTTTTTCTTAAGTAATGATGTTAGAGGAGCAGCGATTTTACCATAATTTTGGACAAATTTTCTATAATATCTCGTTAGTCCAAGAAACCCATGTAGAGCTTTTAAGGTTTTTGGAATAGGCCAATTTTTCACCTCCTCGATTTTGGAAGGATCTACCATAACTCCTTCCTTTGAGACAATATGCCCTAAGTATTCAATTTCTTGTTTTCCAAAGGAACACTTTGATATTTTTGCATAAAGTTGATTTTCCTTCAAGATTTGGAATGCTTGTCTAACATGGTCCAAATGTTCTTCCCATGTTTTGCTATAAATCAAAATGTCATCAAAGAAAACTAATATAAATTTATGAAGAAAAGGGTGAAATACCTTATTCATTAGACTTTGAAATGTAGAAGGAGCGTTGGTCAGGCCAAATGGCATCACCAAGAATTCGTAGTGCCCTTCATGAGTGCGAAAGGTCGTCTTAGGAATATCCTTTTCATTGACTCATATTTGGTGGTAGCCTGACCGTAAGTCTAACTTGGAAAAATAAGTTGCCCCATGGAGTTCATCTAATAGCTCGTCTATGACCGAAATAGGAAATTTATCTTTGATGGGCATTTTATTAAGCGCTCGAAAATCAACACATAAACGCCACGAGCCATCTTTTTTTCTAACTAAAATAATTGGAGAGGAGTAAGGGCTTTTGCTAGGTCTAATGACTCTTGACTTAAGAAGATCTTGTACTAATTTCTCTATTTTGGTATTTTTGAGGTATGGATAATGATAAGGTCTAATATTAGGAGGTTGATGCCCTAGAAATAGTGGAATAGTGTGATCGTGACTTCGTTGTGGAGGTAGTCCTTTTGGTTCATTGAATACCGCCTTATGGTGGTCTAAAATATTTTGTAACTCTGGTGTATCGTCTTCTTTGTGACTAGGTTGAATTGAAAATAATTGGGCGACCATTCCTTTGTTTCCTTTTTGGATAATTTTCTCCATTCTATGCGAGTTGACGATTTGGGAAGGTCCTGATTTCAGGCCTTGGATAATATAGGTTTGGTTCTTTGCTGTGAATTTCATCCATAGTTCATCAAATTCCCATTGGACTATGCCCAAGGTTTGTAACCATTGTACACCTAGTACAATGTCGCACCCACCTAGGGGTAGGACGTACATGTCGCCTTTCATGTTATAAACCCCCATAGTTTTATATTTTTGCATTTTCCTTTGCATGCAATTTTTCCATCATTTCCAATCATCACTTTGAAGTTATTGCAAGGGTATATAAAATAATTTGCTTGTTTAGCCACCTTTGGATTGATAAAATTGTGCGTGCTACCAGAATCTAGGAGCATGGTAAGGTTTTGTTTCTTAAAATACTCTTTAACTCTCATTGTTTGAGGTGCAAAAAATCCGGCAAGGGCGTTGAAGGAAACCTTTGGTGCATTTTCTTCGTCACTTTCAAGTGTGTTGGATAATACCTCTACTTCGAGTTCAGGTTCCTCTTCAGTAGAATTCCCTTCCTCTGTGGCATCTAGAATATATAATTTTCATGAGGCACATTTATGATTTCTGTCAAATTTCTCATCGCAATGGTAGCAAAGACCCTTAGCTTGTCTTTCCTTCATTTCCTCGAAACTCAGACGCTTAATTGGTAGAGCGGGGTTAATTTTGGGGGTTGTGTAGGAGTTTTGGGTTCGTCCATTTTGCATTGGTTTGGGGTTGGTATAAGTGTTTTATGGTTTCCCCCAAGTTGGTTTTGTGAACCGATTTCATGCCTTGATTTTATCCTCCGCTAATTTCGCCAAGCCAATGGTCTCTAACATGTTTGTAGGGTTATACATTTGCACCTCTATTCAAATTTCTTCTTTTAATCCACTGACAAAACATTCTTGAAAGAAGGCAGCGTCTAATTCGGATGTTCGATTAGCTAGCCTTTCAAATTTTGTTTGCTATTCGCTTACCGAAGTGGTTTGACATAATTTAGTGAGGGCCCCTGTAAAGCTTTGAAACTTGCTAGGGCCGAATCACACTAATAGATTCTGTGTAAATGTTGACCATGTCGGAGTGTCGTTAGCTTTCTCAAACCATTGGTACCATTGGATGGCGTTGTTTTCCAAGTGGAAGGATGTGATATGCACTTTTTGCATTTTCGAAATTTGATTTAGTGAGAAATATTGCCTTGCTCGGTAGATCCAGTTTGTAGGGTCTCCTTAAAATTTTGGGAAGTCTAATTTGGTTGTCTATGGTAGAATGGAAGTTTGTGGACCTCCTAACATTGCTCGGTTTGATGACCCCTTGTTGGTTGAATTTGCATGTGGTGTTGCCTGATTTTGACTAATGGCATCAAGTTTAGCATCCATTGCAAATATTTTCTCGAAGAGTTGTCTTGTGTTACAGGTATTCTCCTCTCTTTCATGTTAAACTTCTTTAGCGAGCCTTTCGTGTTTCTCATGAATAGAATCCAGTGATCGTCGTCCTTCAGCCATTGCGGTTGGTGTAGGTAACGATCAATATGACTTGGTATAGGTGAGCAAAAAAAAAAAATTGGTGGGCAATGCCCTATCAACATTTTAAATTTGGTGCTCTTTGTTATTTAACAGGTAGCTTGTAGAGGCATCAGGGTCGAGAGCGCATGGCGGTCGGCAGGGCGGCAGGTGGAAGGCCGACTGACAGGGCGGCAGGTGGGAAGCCATACTGGCAAGGCGACAGCAAGCGATCGAGGTGGAGGCATGACCGAAGTCACGTTCTTCCTTGTGCCTTTTGGTGCTTATAAAGCACTACAAAGACGTAGCACCATGAATGTGGGACTTTAGTCCTTAAAAAAAAAAAATTCCTTTGCGTTTCGTATTTCGAAAACCTTGATGCTACGTTGAAGATTTTAGTTTTTTCAAAACAGCCATCGGTCACCACGTGAAAGGTCAAGCAATTTGGGTGTAAGACAACTTAATTCGTACCTTAGGAGAAGGTTTAATTTTTTGTGAGGATTATGACACGGATCCGTGAAGCGTGAATGCTGTTTGCGTCCTCGCGAATGTGGACTGGCTGAAATGTGCGATGGGAAAAAATTTTAATGGTGAATTTGCTCCTTGATCTAGCTCTGATATAGATGGTATGAAACTAAATAGTGCGGAAGGAGGAATCATTTTTATATTGAATTGCTTTTTTATTGTAAGGTAGAAAAACCCACAATACACTTAATTAATATATTTGTTCGATGATGCCTTATTATCATATTTGGATTGCATTTAAATACCTAGTCTAATAGTTATAAGAGTGAAGGGTTGTGACCCTAAAATATAATTAATAAATAATATAAGTATTAGGGTATGTTAGGAGGGTCCTAACACAATCCTAGAGAATTTGCTTGGTGTCTTATTGTTGTCATATTCCTATTAATGATTGTGATAGCTAGCTTTTATAGGATATGTACCACCTTGGGGTCATATGATATTTTAGGGAGCTACAATAATTATGAGCTTAGCTAACGTCATACCCATGGTGGGAGATACTATAGTGACTTGGATTTGGGATGGTTTATCTATAAACAATGCCACCATAAATTGTTTCTTTAGTATTCATTATTTCCTCCCTTTATTTTAGTAGGGTATCAACCCTCTTCATTTGACCACATTGTATCTATATAAATCAAATAATCTATTGGGTGTATATCCAAATATGGATAAAATCATTTTTTATTCCTATTTTTATGCGAAGGATATAGTAGGTTGGGTGGCTTTCATTATCTTATTTTCCATCTAAATTTTTTATGCCCCTAATTCCTTGGGGCATCCTGACAATTATATACCCTCTAATTCGATGGCCACCCTATCTCATATTGTGCTAGGATAATATTTCCCACCAATCCATGTTTTATTTTATAGTATACCTAAAAATTTAGGAGATGTCACTACAATAACACTTGTTTTCCTATCTCTATTGGCTCTACCTTTTATGAAAAGTTTGTATGTTTGTAGCTCAAGTTTTCACTTGATTTACCATAAACTCTTTTGGTTGTTCTTGGTGGATCTCTTATTATTAGGTCGGATAGGATGTGAACCCATGGAGGCATCGTATGTGGCTATTGGACAAATTTCCTTAGTATCTTTCTTCTCATTCTTTTCCATAAACCTTCTAGGACAAGTTGGGAAGGGAATCATTAGTTATTGCATCAATCCTTTACAATAGATAGAGATTGATCTATTAACATGAAATTGCACTGGTTCCATTACACTGATCATTTACAAGTGGATAAGATCTCCCTTTTTAAAATAGAAAGTTATGCCCTCCTAGGGTGGACCTTTATAAAATAGAGCTACCTCTCTTATTGTCTTATATGGAACTCTGAATAAAAGTTGGCTTGGGTTGGCCTCTTTGCTTCCCCTTTAAAAAAAACCCAAGAGTCAATTTTTAAATATTAAAGCTTTCCTCAACAAATAATTTTTTTTATTATGATGGTTTTGATATAATGTATATAAATCCCTCATAACCTTTTTTACCATCTTAAAAAATACCTATGAGGGCCCTTGTCTTGTCTTTTCTAGCAATCCCCTTTTCTCAAATAGTGATTCTCTTGTAGCTAGATAAATATTTCTATGTTAAATATTTATATCTCTTAATACTTATAATAAATTGTATTTGTATATATTACTACTTATGATAAATATGTGCCTTATAGGGTAGGGTAATAGAAATATCTATGCTTGTGTTAAATGGAATAGAGTGATAACTATGGTAGGTCAACTGATAGAGAGGCCTATCGTATATCTCTATAGTTGGTTGTTTGATAGTATATCACTCTAGAAAGCATATCCTTCTATGTTGGGTTATGATGTTGAGAATATCACCTTGAATATGATAGATATCATCTTCCCCTTTTAAAATAGAGGGGATTATTGATAAGGGAAATGAAATATCTATAAGCAAATAGTCGATCTTGTCATGAGATCATCTTGAAATAGTTATATAATCATAAGATAGTATTATTATCTTGTATATTTTATATGTTAAATAGAGGAGGGGTGGTGGAATCTTTTGAAATAGATAGGGGAAGCATCATGTTGTTAAGAAGGTCTTGAGGAGTCTTATCATGTCATAATATTATCTTATTGTGATCAAAGGATCATTTTGTATGTTTAATATTGATAAGGTAAGAGTAATATTTGTAACCTCTTACTATCGATATGGTAGGTAAATTGTCTAATCATATTTGCTCTCAAAAGTTCCCTTCAGTCTACATGGATATTTGATGCATCAAAACCTAGGATAGAGAGGAAATTTTAAGATGGCTTGACTTAAAGTTCCTTATTCAAAATAGAGATCCCAATCACTATGATGAGTATCATGAGGTTATAGCAACATCAACACTCTCCCCCCTTGGCCATTCACATTGATCTTTATCCATGTTTTGATAGGTAGCCAATCCACACCCTCCCTACCATGGTCCAACAACTTGATTATAGATAGAAAGCCAATTATAGTTAGATAGATGTTCATTGGGCTAGCTTCACCCCTTAATCCTCAGAATGCATTTGTACAATTCTAAACATGATGTCACTTCTTCCCCATGTCCTAGGTTTGTTTTCCCCCTTTCTCTTTGGTTCTTTTCAACTCGAAATTCCTCCTTGCTCCCCTTGGATTTAAATGATAAAGAAGAGCTTCAACTTCCTTTTAAAACAGAATAGGAGTGGAAGTGGAAAGTTGAGCCTTTGGTTCTTTTGCAACCCCAAGATGTGTGTTCTATGGGTCTTTGAATAGGATGTCAAACATACAAAATAGAGAATTGAGGAGCAGGGGGCTATTTGAATTCTCTATAAATGTGGGTCAATAACCAGAGATTCAAATTCCTTTATCATGTAGGTCAATATTTATTAATTCTAATGCTTATAATAAGTTTTTTCAAGGAAGAAATAGTCAGAGCCCTCAAAAACCCTTTTAAAATAGAGGGGAGGTTTTTTAGAGCAAAATTCACTTGAGTGAGATATAGAAGAGTAGAAACTTGTGTAGATCAATAGTACGAAGCTTCCTCCGATAAAATTTCTTCATTCATGGAGGTAAGTGCCAAGGATAAAATTCATTGTTCAATCTCATGGATTCTCTAAGCAATGGACAGGGCCCAAATAATTTTGATATGTATGGACTATTCCTATGTATTGAATTTAAATAGCAAGGCTTTGTGTGACTAGCCATGGACTAGGGGGGGGAATGTGGAACATGAGCTAAAAGAGCCATGGAATAGACTTATGTTCATCTAGAGATATTTCACATATTCCCTTTTCCTTGTGGTGAATCAGAAGATCATTGTACCATGGATGGAAATCCCTCCAATCAATCTACCTATCCATCTATCCTATTCACAATGGTGTTCAAGTAGTCTAATTATTTTTTTTGGTGTTGGGATGGGCCTCTTTTTAAATGTAATGAATAGAGAATGTTCCTTATTTTTAGGTAGCTCTTGATTTCAAGGTGAAAGAAACTTCCTCTTCAACCCCATCAACAATAGGAATTCCCCTACATGCATGTAGTTGGGGCTTGTATATAACAACCTACTTGATGGAATTGGAATACCATTAAACATGGATAAATAGGGTCTACCCCTCGTTCCAACTAGACCACATCTAGAATACATACTGTATGTTCCATAAAATCTTATTTATTAGAGGTAGCAATAGTCTCTTGCTCTTGGATTAAAGGTGGTGATTGTTTTTAAATATTTATACTTAAAAACTATTATCATTAACTTTTATTGTATAACTTTCTTTGGTGCTTTGTCATAGTAATTCTTTTGATTATTAAAAAAAATATTTCTTTCCAAAATAGTTATAACTCATAAGATTTCTTTTCAAGTTCGAAAAAAATATATGAAAGCCCCACCCTTTGTCCTTAATATATATATATATATTGTAATAACAAAAATTTACCCATTACAAAACCAACCATTTTTTTTAATTTCATTGAGAGAATCATGCTAGCAAATACTATAGTTGAGTAACCATTGAGTGTTTCAGGCAAACACCACACTGGAATCGACTTGATCAGAGTGTATCATAGTGTATGGGAGTGGCCAAATCCCCCATAATGATCATGGGATTTTACTAGTATATTTCAACCGGAATGCTATTTTCCCAACAAGTTCAACCCATGTTAAACTCTTTGTTTTAGCTTTAGGTATTACACAACCTAATCAGTGAGCGTGTACCTTGTTAACTACACTGCACATTGGACAATGTAATTAACTTTAAGGTGCAATGCTTAACATCTCTAACCATATCAACAATGGTTTGTTAAGGGAATCAACCACATATTCACATAGGTGTGCTAGCACCTACCATTTTAACTTAAGGTTTACTTCATGTTGCTAGATTCACTTATCCATGTTTATTTCATTATTAGTTTCCATATTTCCTTATCATTAACTTGCACATTCATCCTTTCAAAGTCATAAACATAACATTTCAAATACAACATAGAGAATGAATTGTAGTATTACATTTCAATATATGCCTAATTATCATAATGCACTTGCACTATTGTATCAAAGATATGCAAGAAAATCATGCAGATAACAATATCATTTCAAAAAATAATCATTCATTTCATCCAAGAGTAGGGAAACCCCATAAATTTTGCTAATAATGAATCTTTCCTATTCCATTCATTCCATGTTCTTTATCCACAAAGCAACATGCCCTTGTCTATGCAAAATGTAAACATCAACTTGGCTACGAGGAACCTCCATAAGTTCCCAAGAAATTGTAACCCTGTTACCAATTTTCCCCATCCAAAAATCATTACAACACAACCATATTGCCAAAATAAATCAAGCAAGATTATTTCATAGTACCTAATAAACCACATATGTGATGTTTTACCAAAGTCACAATGTAGTAGACAATTCCTTTTTAGAAGTATTATCTATATACATCCATACATAATCTCTAATTTTTTTCAGGATCCTTTTTAAGCTTGATAATCAATTTACAACTACCAACTATTTAAGTCTCAAGATCCCCATTATCCTAGCCCTTTATACAAATTTAAACCCCCTTGTTTACTTCACTTAGACATAACAAGTTTGGTAAACTTGGGGCCATCAATAGGCCATAATAACATTTTCTTCCTAATACCTTTTAAATTTATATTACTATATCTTTACCCTAGTTCTTTAGGTAACTACTGTCATCTTTAGCTTTTAGAGACTTTTATTTTAAACACATACACAAGTACTGTTTTTATCTCTTCTTACTTTTTTCTAAACTTTAGCTGAGTTCCTAAAGACCTAGGGTAATGTATAATTTAACATTTTTCCTAACACTTTTCTAACCCATACTTTAGTCTCAAGAATCAACAATACTTAAATACATAAACTTTTTTCCAAAATACATAATATTTCAAAACCCTCATTATAACCATTAAACCACATAGCCCACTGTTATTATTATTATTTTTTAATTATAACCTCTAGCATAATAACAAGACATGACACAAGGTTTCAACTAAGGGCATCGTTTGAACATAAAGCCATGGTCTATTATTTATAGACGTCGGCTATCAAATACATAGCAAAGTTTGATATTTTAACAGCCATTTTACACAACCCTAAAAGCAACTCCATGAATTATTGAGTGCACTATCTATGTTGCCATTATTCACGCTAAACGTGCACATTAACATGGCTTCATGGGCACGGATGTGGAGACCCTACGTAGATCAAGCAAAGACAACCTCTTCTATGGCAAAATTGTAACAGGGTTTTACAAGGAAATTTAATCTTTTTTTTTTTTAAATCAAACACAGCTCTTCTGCTTTACCCAAACCCTACAACCACCATTAATTTAGCATTTACATAAGTATTCTTTCATTAGATACTCACAAAGTTATTATAACCAGATATGAACAACATACGTTTTCTTCTCAAAGAAGGAAATCATTTATACTCAAACAACACACATAACAAAATAACCTTTCCTTTGCCATTTTCATTTCGTTTAGTACATATAATGACAACATCTCACAAATCAATAATTTTAAAATTCAACATAAACCTTTAAACATCATAATTTCATAAACATTTTCAACCTTTGACTCATTTAACTCAACACAATAATAGATCATCAACTAGAAAGGCTCTAACCTGACTCACTTCAAGAAAATATTCTAAATCTAATCCTTAGTTAAAACTTTGAGTTTGTCTCTATGATATTCCCTTGTTTCAGACCACAAGATAAACGAGAGGATGATTAAGTGAGATATTCGAAAATCCATCTAGTTTCTTTTTCGATAGAGTCGAAGAGCATACTCCCTAGGAGATGTCAAATTCTCAGTGTCGAATCAACAGAAAATGCAAGTGTTTGGTTTCTGATCCAAATTTCTCGAAGAGCATATTCCCTAACTTGCTTTCGTTGATTTTGTTATCCTTTCAAATACCTCGAAGAGCTCTATTTATAACCTTTCTGACCCCTACCCCATGATCTATTTTTTTATTATAAAATTGGGTGGGATAAACCTCTTATTAATGTTTCCTTTGAACTCGGTGCTACTTTGACCATTGCACCCAAGGCGGTCCAATAAAAACTTCACACCTATCCTTTCTAGAAACTAACCTCATTACTTTGGTTTAAACCCAACTAAAACATGTTTTCATTAACACAAAACTTGGGATAAATCACCGTCTAATTAAATATTCATTAAATACAGTCCACCCACCAAGTTGGACTCACTTAAATCCCAGGTTTAACTTGCTAATTCAAATTTAATAAGACAAATTAACCACTGATTAAAATGACAAAACATATTATCTTTAAATTGCCCATTTGCTACATTTAATTATTCTTAAAATCATTAACTAACATCTAGCTAAATATTTTAGTTCATCATTATATTTAGCAAACAATCATAAAATATGGGGTCAAATTGGGATATTACATACTTCCCCCATAGACTAAACACAATCCTCTGTCTTTCATTTCGGAGTTAGTATAAAACAAAACTTAAAATTCATACAAAGAGTAATCAAACAAGTGAAACATTTCTATATGCAACCTATATAATGAAAACTACTCATGAAATTCTTCATCTCTACACTATTGTTTTTTTCAAGGCTGGTATTTTTAAGATAGTCAACTATCACCAATCTTCTAGGAGACTAGCCAACCACTTTTTTTTTACCCTTTGGATTGTCTTTGTCATCCTTTCCCTTTTGCCAATTCTTGATCCTGGTGGTTGAGCAACTCCTTCTTCCATTTGAGAAGAACAACCTCTTCCACCTGATGAGAATATTCTAGTCCTGAAATATAGCAAACAAATTTCAGCAATACCATATTCTAAGAAATAAAGTATCTATACTGCATACTGAATATAAAGTGCCATTTATAGTTTGATAAATCCATATTCCAAATATCATAAAAAATAAACATCACCAATCTATAACATACTAACATCCATAATCGTACTATATGCAAGTACCAATTCTATCATCAAAATATATTATTTTCTACATCTAATCATCAATCAGTGTCATTAAACAAATATGGAAAATGTTTCTTCATATCTTCCACATTTTCCCAGGTGGTATTTTTCTCTAAATATATATCCCACTAGACTTTGCACTACTCTAGGTTCCACTTTCGCATCTGCTTAGTGCAAAATTCCAAGATCTTCATGGGATTGACCTTGATGTATGTTGGGTCCACCATATGCAACTTAGAAACATCCAAAATGTGAGATGGATCATGTAAATACTTCCTAAGAAAAGACATGTGAAAATAATCATGAATCTTTGCTAGGTTAGGTGGAAAGCGATACGGTATGCAACAGGACTGATCTTTGTCATTATGGTGAAGGGTCCTACATATCTAGGATCCAATTTGATGGATTTGATTGTGCTCTTCATAGGTTTGACCCTTAAGAATACCTTGTCTCCTATTGAAAACTCTAGAGGTGTCCTCCTCAAGTCTGCGTATTTCTTTTGGCGATCTGAAGCTTCCTTAAGCCTTTGCTAAATTTCTTTCAAATGCTCTTCCATATCTTTCAAAGTTTTGGTTCCAAGAGTAACCCGATCTTCAAGATTATCCCAATACAATGGGGTTCTACACCCTCGACCATAAAATACCTCAAAAGGAGACATTTTTAGAGAGGCATGGTACCCATTATTATATGCAAACTCAACTAGATATAAGAAATATTCCAAACAAGATTTTTGGTCCATGTTGTACATGTGAAGCATGTCCTCTTATACATGATTAACCCTTTTAGTACTAATATTAAAGGAAGTCCCAATTTCTCGATGAAGAGCCTGCTAGAAATCTGATGTGAACTTTGAATCCCTATCAGAAATAATCATTTCAGGAAACCTGTGTAACCTCAAGATTTACTTAGCAAACGTACTAGCCACATCATTTGTAGTACTACTAGGAATGAAATGAGCAACTTTAGTTAGTTTATCCACTACCACCAATATGGCATTATGTTGATACCGAGTTTTAGGTAACCCTACAATAAAATCCATTGATATTACTTATCACTTTGTTGTTGGAACATCATGAGGGTATAACAGACCTGTTGGATGCTTGTGTTCTGCTTTCACCTTTTGACATTCAAGATATTTCACCACAAAGTTAGTAATATCACCTTTCATCCCTGGCTAGTAGAATGTCTTCTTCATGTTTTCCCTCATCTTAGATCCTCCTGGATGAGCAGAATAGGGAGATCTATGAGCTTCTCTCATAATAAGTCTACGCAAGTTACCTACTTCTAGAACCACAACCCACTCCTTAAAACACAAAAACCCATCTTTGAATCCAAAGTTTTGAGCCACTTTTGGATCCCTGATATTTTTATCTTGCACTTTCAAGCAGTATGGGTCATGTGATTGAGCTTTCATAACCTAATCCATAAGGTCAACATGACTTCTAGTCAAGGCGGTAATATGTCTTCTTCTACTCAGTGCATCAACTACCTTATTTTCTTTGCCCTTGATGTACTCTATCCCAAAGTCATACTCCGCTAAGAATTCAATCCATTTTCTTTGTCAAGCATTAAGTAGTGGTTGAGTGAAAATGTATTTCAGACTTTGATGATCAGTTCTAAGTTCAAAAGGTCTTCCTATTAGGTAGTGACGCTAAATTTTCAATGCATGCACAACTGCCACCAATTCTAAGTCATGGGTGGTATAGTTACCTTCATGTTTCTTCAACTTCCTGGATTCGTAAGCTACCACAGACTTATCTTGCGATAAAACACCACCTAAAACCTCCAAATATAGGTCTGTATAGAAAGAGAAGTCACCTAAAGTATCTAGAATTTTTAAGATAGGAGCGATGGTCAGTACCTTCTTTAGTGCTTGAAAAGCTTACTCACTTATCTATCCATTCAAATGTCTTTCCTTTCCTTTGAAGGTTGGTAATAGGGCAAGCAATTTTAGCATAGTCTTTCACAAACCTTCGGTAATATCCAGATAGTCCCCTAAAACTTTGGACTTCTATCACATTGGTAGGAGGTGGCCAATCCATTATCGCCTCAATTTTCTTAGGATCGATTGCAATACCATCTGTTGAGATAACATGCCCCAAATAGTGTACTTGAGAAACATAGAATTTGCATTTGGACAAATTCCCATATAGCTAGTTTTCTCTTAATATTCTTAGTACAATCCTTAAGTTTTTCTCATGTTCTTCTCTATTACGAGAATAAACTAGTATATCATCTAAAAATACTAGAACAAACTTATCCAATTATCTTTTGAATATACTTTTCATTAAGTTCATAAAGGCAGCGGGTGCATTTGTCAAACCAAATGGTAAAACTTTAAACTCATAGTGACCATAACAAGTCTTGAAGGTTGTCTTATGTGTATCTTCTTCTTTAATTCTTAGCTAATGATAGCCAAATTTCAAGTCTATTTTAGAGAAGATAGTCGCACCCTTAAGCTGATCAAACAAATCCTCTATACATGGTAAGGGATATCTATTTTTCATTGTTGCTTTATTTAACATTATGTTATCAATGCATAACATTAATATCCATCCTTATTAACAAATAAAACCGATGCACCCCAAGGCGACACACTAGGTTTGATTAATCCCTTATCCGATAATTCCTACAATTACACCTTTAATTCTTGCATCTCAATTGGATTCATTCTGTACGGTGCCCTATGTATCGGTTATATTCTTGGAAATAAGTCAATTGTGAAGTCAAATTCTCTCTTCAATGGTAATATTGGCAGATCATATGTAAAAACATCCTCAAATTCCTTTAGAATAGGAAATTTTCCAATATTTCCACCCTTTTTTACTCGGTTTTCTCATTAATTTTGACTATGTACATCGTTTCACCTTTCCTAATCACTTTCTTAAGTTGCATAGCGAATATTAAAAAAGGTCTGAACTCATGTTTTTCATTGTGCAACTTAGTTCTTTGTCCATTAGTGTCAGTAAACTTGACCCATATTTCAAATAAATTGATCATGACTTTGCGGTCCTTCAACCAATCAATGCCTAAAACTATATCAAAGGCATGTAGTGGAGCAACATAGAATTTCCAAGTGATAGAGTTTGTGGGTAGGGATATTTATATAATGGGTTAGTACTTGTTTACTGAGTAGGTACGTCCAGAATCGTACTCGACTTTCCACCCATCTATCAAAGATCTAGGATTCTCTGGCATGTCCCTGACTAAGCTACTAGAAATGAAACTGTCTGTAGCATCACTATCTATCAAAACTCTAACACTTTTTCCAAAGATCTTACCCTATAAGATAATAGGGGTTCCCTGACCATCAAGGTTCTGGTTTCCTATAGCCGCATAGATTCTGTGTCCTTTCTCTATACTTCTTGAGTTAGTTCCAGTTCGACGAGGATAATTCCTAGCATAACAAGGGCCTCCACATTCATAACATCCAGTCTTGGAAATTTGAGTTGATCCTTGTACTAATTTCTCTTTATTCTCTATAGGAGTAGGTTCTACCTGGTTTACAGGTTTAACTTTCTCAGCATTGGTAGAGTTTTTGTCCTTTGGTTGAAATTTCTTTTTGAACCTTTTTATTGTACCAACATTGACTTTACTAGTTTTATACCTTTCTCTATTATTAGAAGTTGGTTCATTGCTCCATTTTATTTTATGTAGACTAGGTTGACTCTTCTTAGGTCATGGAGTGGGATTGTTACCTTTTCCATGATTATATTCTGCTTGACAAGCCAGATCATATGCTACTTCCATATTAGTAGGTTTAAACATGTTAACCAAAATCCTGAGTTGGTGGTCTAACCTAGCTAAGAACCGATGCACCTTCATCTTATCATCCTTCTCATAAGTTGGAATGTACTTAAGGAGTCTAGTGAAATATTTGTAATAGGCATCCACTGATTGTTCCCTTTGTCTGAGTTGAGTAAATTCATCTAACTTCTTGGCATAATACTATTTTGTGAGGTATCTTTTCCTAAAATCTTTCTCAAAAGTTTCCCAATCATAATGTATGATGTTAATTTATTTGTATTTACAATAGGTTTCCCACCATTCTAGTCCAGCTCCAGCCAACATCCTAGAAACAAAGCCTATTTTTGTAGTGGACGAGTAATTTCTTATGGAGAAATAAATAGCCAACTCGTTCAACCATGACTTAGTTGACTCTTCACTTTCTTATCCCTAGAACTTTCTTACCCTTACATGTTTCAAATCCTTTTCCAAATCAACATTAATTTGGATTTGAGCTACCTGGTCAGGGTCAACTAGTTCTTCCATAGCTACCTCAGTTGGAGCTTCAAGGGCTCTATCATTTCTCCTAATTTCATTCCTAATGGCTTCCAACAGGTTGTCTTGGTGGTTCATTTGCTCACGGTAGTTGGCCATTTCACCTTGCATATCTTGCACCATGTTGGCAAGGTTCTCAATTCCATCAGGGTTCCTAAAGCTTTCGTCGATATGCCCTTCTACAATATTCTCCATATGGTTTAGTTGAGGTCTTCGAGGAGGCATCTTCGATCGACTCCCAAGCTTAGGTGGTATATTTCCTGGTAGTTTAAGGATGCGTTAGTTCGCAATATTATACCAAAATTATTTTAATATACACTTTCATATACCTAGCTATGAAACCTTTGATATTCTCTAGGGCTTTAATTATGTTTTGTTAATAGTTCTACCCAACATATATTTATTGTTTGAATATAATTCGATTTGGATATGCACAAAAATAAAATAAGGTGGAGTTTTGGCTTGGATCATCAATTGGCAAGTATGATCCTTAAAATAGCATCAAGTACACCGTTTGAAACCCAAATTAATGGAGGGTTTGTCTAGATCTTCCAATTTGATTCACCAGAACAAAGTTTGACATTTTAACAACCAGTTTACACAACCCTAAAGGCAGCTCCATGAATTCTTAAGCGCACCATATACATTGTCATTATTCATGCTGAACGTGTGAGTTATCGTGGCTTTAGAGGTGCGGTCGTGGAGACCCTACATAAATCAAGCAAAGACAACCTCTTCTATGGCAAAATAGTAACAGGGTTTCACAAGGAAATTTAATATTTTTTTTTTTTTAAAAACAATCAAACACAACTCTTCTGCTTTACCCAAACCCTACAACCACCATTACTTTAGCATTTACATAAGTATTCATTCATTAGAGACTCACAAAGCTATTATAACCAGACATGAACAACATATGTTTTCTTATCAAAGAAGGAAATCATTTATACTCAAACAACATGCATAACAAAATAACCTTACCTTTGCCATTTTTGTTTCCTTTAGTACATACTATGACAACATCTCACAAATCAATAATTTTCAAATTCAACATAAACCTTTAAACATCATAATTTCATAAACATTTTTCAACCCTTGACTCATTTAACTCAACACAACAATAGATCATCAACCAGAAAGGCTCTAACCTGACTCATTGCAAGAAAATATTCTAAGTCTTAGTTAAAAATTTGAGCTTGTTTCCATGAGATTCCCTTGTTTCAGACCACAAGATAAACGAGAGGAGGATTAAGCGAGAGATTCGAAACTCCATCTAGTTTATGTTTCGATAGAGTCGGAGAGCATACTCCCTAGGAGATGTCGAATTCTCAGTGTCGAATCAACAGAAAATGCAAGTGTTTGGTTTTTGATCCAAAGTTCTCGGAGAGCATATTCCCTAACTTGCTTCCGTTGATTTTGTTATCCTTCCGAATACCCTAGAGAGCTCTATTTATAACCTTTTTGACCCCTACCCCATGATCTATTTTTTTATTATAAAATTGGGTGGGATAAACCTCTCATTAATGTTTTCTTTGAACTCGGTGCTACTTTGACCATTGCACCCAAGGCGGTCCAATCAAAACTTCACACCTATCCTTTCTAGAAACTAACCTCATTACTTTGGTTTAAACCCAACTAAAACATGTTTTCATTAACACAAAACTTGGGATAAATTACCGTCTAATTAAATATTCATTAAATACAGTCCACCCACCAAGTTGGACTCACTTAAATCCCAGGTTTAACTTGCTAATCCAAAGTTAATAAGACAAATTAACCACTAATTAAAACAACAAAACATCTTATCTTTAAATTGCCCATTTGCTACATTTAATTATTCTTAAAATCATTAACTAACTCCTAGCTAAATATTTTAGTTCATCACTATATTTAGCAAATAATCATAAAATAGGGGGTCAAATTGGGATGTTACATACTCCCCCCATAGACTAAACACAATCCTCTGTGTTTCATTCCGGAGTTAGTATAAAATAAAACTTAAAATTCATACAAAGAGCAATCAAACAAGTCAAACATTTCTATATGCAACCTATATGATGAAAACTACTCATGCAATGCTTCATCTCTACACTATTGTTTTTCCCAAGGCTGGAATTTTTAAGATAGTCAACTATCACCAACCTTCTAGGAGACTAGTCTAGGACATCATAGTCCAATAGTGTAGCGATGAAAGGTGAGGGTAAATTTTTCCTGCCAACCACTTTTTTTTTACCCTCTGGATTGTCTTTGTCATCCTTTCCCTTTTGCCAATTCTCATTCCTGGTGGTTGAGCAACTCCTTCTTCCAACTGAGAAGAACAACCTCTTCCACTTGATGAGAATATTCTAGTCTTGAAATGCAGCAAATAAATTTCAGCAGTACCATATTCTAAGAAATAAAGTATCTATACTGCATACTGAATTATAAAGTGCCATTTATAGTTTGATAAATCCATATTCCAAATATCATCAAAAATAAACATCACCAATCCATAACATACTAACATCCATCATCATACTATATGTAAGTACCAATCCTGTCATCAAAATATATTATTTTCTGCATCTAATCATCAATCAGTGTCATTAAACAAATATGGAAAATATTTCTTCATATCTTCCACCTTTTCCTAGGTGGCATTTTTCTCTGAATATAGATCCCATTGGACCTTGCACTGCTCTAGGTTCCACTTCCACATCTGCTTAGTGCAAAATTCTAGGATCTTCATGGGCTTGACCTCGATGTATGTTGGGTCCACCATCTGCAACTTAGAAACATCCAAAACGTGAGATGGATCATGTAAATACTTCCTAAGCAAAGACACGTGAAAAGAATCATGAATCTTTGCTAGGTTAGGTGGCAAGTCGAGATGGTATGCAACAGGACTGATCTTTGCCATTATGGTGAAGGGTCCCACATATCTAGGATCCAATTTGGTGGATTTGATTGCACTCTTCATAGGTTTGACCCTTAAGAACACCTTGTCTCCTACCAAAAACTCTAGAGGTGTCCTCCTCAAGTCTGCGTATTTCTTCTGGTGATCTGAAGCTTCCTTAAGCCTTTGTTGAATTACTTTCAACTGCTCTTCCATCTCTTTCAAAGTTTTAGTTCCAAGAGTGACCCGATCTTCAGGATTATCCCAAGATAATGGGGTTCTGCACCTTCGGCCATACAATACCTCAAAAGGAGCCATTTTTAGAGAGGCATGGTACCCATTATTATATGCAAACTCAACTAGATGCAAGAAATCTTCCCAATAAGATTTTTGGTCCATGTAGTACATGCGAAGCATGTCCTCTAATACCTGATTAACCCTTTTAGTCTGACCATCTATCTCAGGATGATATGCTGAACTAATATTCAAGGAAGTCCCAATTTCTCGATGGAGAGCCTACCAGAAATCTGATGTGAACTTTGAATCCCTATCAGAAATAATCATTTCAGGAAACCCGTGTAACCTAAATATTTCCTTAGCAAACCTATTAGCCACAGTAAAGGCATCATCCGTAGTACTACTAGGAATGAAATGAGCAACTTTAGTTAGTTTATCCACTACCACCAAGATGGCATTATGTTGATACCAAGTTTTAGGTAACCCTACAATAAAATCCATTGATATTACTTGCCACTTTGTTGTTGGCACATCATGAGGGTATAACAGACCCATTGGGTGCTTGTGTTCTACTTTCACCTTTTGACATTCAAGACATTTCACCACAAAGTTAGTAATATCACCTTTCATCCCTGGCCAGTAGAATGTCTTCTTCATGTTTTCCCTCATCTTAGATCCTCCTGGATGAGCAGAATAGGGAGATCTGTGAGCTTCTCTCATAATGAGTCTACGTAGGTTACCTACTTCTGGAACCACAACCCGCTCCTTAAAACACAAAAACCCATCTTTGAACCCAAATTTTTGAGCCACTTTTGGATCCTTGATTATTTTCTCTTGCACTTTCAAGCAGTATGGGTCCTGTGATTGAGCTTTCCTAACCTGATCCATAAGGTCAACATGACTTCTAGTCAAGGTGGTAATATGTCTTCTTCTACTCAATGCATCAACTACCTTGTTTTCTTTGCCCTTGATGTACTCTATCCCAAAGTCATACTCCGCTAAGAATTCAATCCATCTTCTTTGTCGAGCATTAAGTAGCGGTTGAGTGAAAATGTATTTCAGACTTTGATGATCAGTTCTAAGTTCAAAAGGTCTTCCTATTAGGTAGTGATGCCAAATTTTCAATGCATGCACAACTACCACCAATTCTAAGTCATGGGTGGCATAGTTACCTTCATGTTTCTTCAACTTCCTAGATTCGTAAGCTACCACAGACTTATCTTGCGATAAAACACCACCCAAACCCTCCAAAGATGCATCTGTACAGACAAAGAAGTCACCTAAAGGATCTAGAATTTTTAAGATAGGAGCGGTGGTCAGTACCTTCTTTAGTGCTTGAAAAGCTGACTCACACTTATCTATCCATTCAAATATCTTTCCTTTCCTTTGAAGGTTGGTAATAGGGCAAGCAATTTTAGCATAGTCTTTCACAAACCTTCGGTAATATCCAGATAGTCCCATAAAACTTCAGACTTCTATCACATTGGTAGGAGGTGGCCAATCCATTATCACCTCAATTTTCTTAGGATCGACCGCAATACCATCTACTGAGATAACATGCCCCAAATAGTGTACTTGAGAAACATAGAATTCACATTTGGACAAATTCCCATATAGCTGGTTTTCTCTTAATATTCTTAGTACAATCCTTAAGTGCTTTTCATGTTCTTCTCTATTATGAGAATAAACTAGTATATCATCTAAAAATACTAGAACAAACTTATCCAATTATCTTTTGAATACATTGTTCATTAAGTTCATAAAGGTAGCGGGTGCATTTGTCAAACCAAATGGTAAAATTGTAAACTCATAGTGACCATAGCGAGTCTTGAAGGTTGTCTTATGTGTATCTTCTTCTTTAATCCTTAGCTGATGATAGCTGGATTTCAAGTCTATTTTAGAGAAGATAGTCGCACCCTTAAGCTGATCAAACAAATCCTCTATACGTGGTAAGGGATATCTATTTTTCATTGTTGCTTTATTTAGAATTATGTAATCAATGCATAACCTTAAATATCCATCCTTCTTCTTAACAAATAAAACTGGTGCACCCCAAGGCGACACACTAGGTTTGATTAATCCCTTATCCGATAATTCCTGCAATTGCACCTTTAATTCTTGCATCTCAATTGGATTCATTCTGTACGGTGCCCTATGTATCGGTTCTGTTCCTAGAAATAAGTCAATTGTGAAGTCAAATTCTCTCTTCGGTGGTAATCCTGGTAGATCATATGTAAAAACATCCTCAAATTCCTTTAGAATAGGAAATTTTTCCAACATTTCCACCCTTTTTTCCTCTATTTTCTCCTTAATTTTGACTATGTACATCATTTCACCTTTCCTAATCACTTTCTTAAGTTGCATAGCGGAGATTAACAAAGGTCTGAACTCTTGTTGTTCACTGTGCAACTTAGTTCTTTGTCCATTAGTGTCAGTAAACTCGACCCATATTTCAGAGAAATTGATCATGACTTTGCGGTCCTTCAACCAATCAATGCCTAAAACTATATCAAAGGCATGTAGCGGAGCAACATAGAATTGCCAAGTGATAGAGTTTGTGGGTAGGGATATTTCTATCATGGGGTAGTACTAGTTTACTGAGTAGGTCTATCCAAAATCGTACTCGACTTTCCACCCATCTATCAAAGATCTAGGATTCTCTGGCATGTCCCTGACTAAGCTACTAGAAATGAAACTATCTGTAGCACCACTATCTATCAAAACTCTAACACTTTTTCCAAATATCTTACCCTGTAAGAGCATAGGGGTTGCTTGACCATCAAGGTTCTGGTTTCCTATAGCCGCATAGATTCTGTGTCCTTTCTCTGTACTTCTTGGGTTAGTTCCAGTTCGACGAGGACAATTCCTAGCATAATGAGGGCCTCCACATTCATAACATCTAGTCTTGGAACTTTGAGTTGAGCCTTGTACTAACTTCTCTTTATTCTCTATAGGAGTAGGTTCTACCTGGTTTACGGGTTTAACTTTCTCAGCATTGGTAGAGTTTCAGTCCTTTGGTTGGAATTTCTTTTTTAACCTTTTTGTTGTACCAACATTGACTTTACTAGTTTTATACCCTTCTCTATTCTTAGAAGTTGGCTCATTGCTCCATTTTATTTTATGTGGATTGGGTTGACTCTTCTTAGGTCCTGGAGTGGGATTGCTACCTTTTCCATGATTATATTCTGCCTGACAGGCCAGATCATATGCTACTTCCAGATTAGTAGGTTTAAACATGTTAACCAAAATCCTGAGTTGGTGGTCTAACCCAGCTAAGAACTGATGCACCTTCATCTTATCATCCTTCTCATAAGCTGGAATGTACTTAAGGAGTCTAGTGAAATATCTGTAATAGGCATCCACTGACTATTCCCTTTGTCTGAGTTGAGTGAATTCATCTAACTTCTTGGCATAATACTATTCTATGAGGTATCTTTTCCTAAAATCTTTCTCAAAATTTTCCCACTCACAGTGTATGATGTTAATTTGTTTGTCTTTACAATAGGTTTCCCACCATTCTAGTCCAGCTTCAGCCAACATCCTAGTAACAAAGACTATTTTTGTAGTGGACGAGTAATTTCTCATGGAGAAATAAATAGCCAACTCATTCAACCATGACTCAGCTGATTCTCCACTTTCTTTTCTCAAGAACTTTCTTACCCTGACATGTTTCAAATCCTTTTCCAACTCAACATTAATTTGGATCTTAGCTGCCTGGTCGGGGTCAACTAGTTCTTCCATAGCTACCTCAGCTGGAGCTTCAGGGGCTCTATCATTTCTCCTAATTTCATTCCTAATGGCTTCCAACAGGTTGTTTTGGTGGTTCATCTACTCACGGTAGTTGGCCATTTCACCTTGCATATCTTGCACCATGTTGGCAAGGTTCTCAATTCCATCAGGGTTCCTAGAGCTTTCATCGATATGCCCTTCTACAATATTGTCCATATGGTTTAGTCGAGGTCTTCGAGGAGGCATCTTCGATCCACTCCCAAGCTTAGGTGGCATATTTCTTGGTAGTTTAAGGAATGCGTTAGTTCATAGTCTTATACCAAAATTATTTTAATATGCACTTTCATATACCTAGCTATGAAACCTTTGTTATTCTCTAGGGTTTTAACTATGTTTTGTTAATAGTTCTACCCACCATATATTTATTGTTTGAAGATAACTCGAGTTGGAGATGCACAAAAATAGAATAAGGTGGAGTTTTGGCTTGGAGCATCAATTGGCAAGTATGATCCCCAAAAGAGCATCAAGTACACCGCTTAAAACCCAAATTAATGGAGGGTTCATCTAGCTCTTCCAATATGATTCACCAGGGGTTCACATGGGGGCAAGACTTGCACAATTTTCCACATCCGTACCTCCATTCACACCTTACTTGTTGTGCTTGTTTTAGAGTTATCTAGTTCAAAATTTTATACCTATCTCAACCTGGCTCTGATACCAACTGTAATAACCAAAATTTACCCATTACAAAACCAACCATTTTTTTATTTCATTGAGAGAATCATGCTAGCAACTACTATAGTTGAGTAACCATTGAGTGTTTCAAGCAAGCACCACACCGAAATCGACTTGATCAGAGTCTATCCTAGTGTATGGGAGTGGCCAAATCCCCCATAATGATCATGAGAGTTTACCAATCTATTTCAACTAGAATGCTCTTTTCCCAACAAGTTCAACCCATGTTAAACTCTTTGTTATAGCTTTAGGTATTACACAACCTAATAAGTGAGCGTGTGCCTTGTTAACTACACTGCACATTGGACAATGTAATTAACTTTAAGGTGCAATGCTTAACATCTCTAACCATATCAACAATGGTTTGTTAAGGGAATCAACCACGGATTCACATAGGTGTGCTAGCACCTACCATTTTAACTCAAGGTTTACTTCATGTTGCTAGATTCACTTATCCATGTTTATTTCATTATTAGTTTCCATATTTCCTTGTCATTAACTTGCACATTCATCCTTTCAAATTCATAAATGTAACATTTCAAATACAACATAGAGAATGAATTGTAGCATTACATTTCAATTTAACTCTATTATACACATCAACAATTGGCACATTGTACAATGAAATCCTTTCAATATTTACAAAGCCACAATGAACTCATTACAACATTTTCCCAACACCTATTAACTAAACAAAATATTCTACTCATAATCAATCCTTGTTGTTACAAAGTAATTACAGTATACTTGAGGTAAAATTACAGCAACAACAACACTTCAACTCACTTTCAGGTTCAGCAAGAGCATCTGGTTCATTTGTCTCAAGTTCCCAGTACTAGAATATTGGCTACTCGAGATCAGGACAATCCACCACATGATATATGCCTAATTATCATAATGCACTTGCACTATTGTATCAAATATATGCAGGCAAATCATGCAGATAACAATATCATTTCATAAAATAATCATTCATTTCATCCAAGAGTAGGGAAACCCCATAAATTTCCCTAAGAATGAATCTTTCCTATTCCATTCATTCCATGTTCTTTATCCACAAAGCAACATGCCCTTGTCTATGCAAAATGTAAACATCAACTTGGCTACGAGGAACCTCCATAAGTTCCCAAGAAATTGTAACCCTGTTACCAATTTCCCCCATCCAAAAATCATTACAACACAACCATATTGCCAAAATAAATCAAGCAAGATTATTTCATAGTACCTAATAATCCACAAGCAACATCTCCTCAGGTAATTAAACATAATATGATGTTTTACCAAAGTCACAATGTAGTAGACAATTCCTTTTTAGAAGCATTATCTATATACATCCATATTTAATCTCTAATTTTTTTAGGATCCTTTTTAAGCTTGATAATCAATTTACAACTACCAACTATTTAAGTCTCAAGATCCCCATTATCCTAGCCCTTTATACAAATTTAAACCCCCTTGTTTACTTCACTTAGACATAACAAGTTTGGTAAACTTGGGGCCATCAATGGGCCATAATAATATTTCCTTCCTAATACCTTTTAAATTCATATTACTATATCTTTACCATAGTTCTTTAGGTAACTATTGTCATCTTTAGCTTTTAGAGACTTTTCTTTTAAACACACACACAAGTATTATTTTTATCTCTTCTTACTATTTTCTAAACTTTAGCTGAGTTCCTAAAGACCTAGGGTAATGTATAATTTAACATTTCCCCTAACACTTTTCCAACCCATAGTTTAGTCTCAAGAATCAACAATACTTAAATACATAAACTTGTTCCCAAAATACATAATATTTCAAAACCCTCATTATAACCATTAAACCACATAGTCCACTATTATTATTATTTTTCTTTAACTATAACCTCTAGCATAATAACAAGACATGACACAAGGTTTCAATGGAGGGCATCGTTTGAACATAAAGCCATGGTCGGGCCTTTTTAGGGACCGCCAAACCTGCTTTTCTAAGTTGTTGATAGATATCTACTATCAAATACAGGGTAGAGTTTGACATTTTAATAGCCAGTTTACACAACCCTAAAGGCAGCTCCATGAATTCTCGAGCGCACCATCTACATTGCCATTATTCACGTTGATCGTGCATGTTATCGTGGCTTCAGGGGTGTGGCCATGGAGACCCTACGTAGATCAAGCAAAGACAACCTCTTCTATGGCAAAATCGTAATAGGGTTTCACAAGGAAATTTAATCATTTTTTTAAACAATCAAACACAACTCTTCTGCTTTACCCAAACCCTACAACCACCATTACTTTAGCATTTACATAAGTATTCTTTCATTAGAGACTCACAAAGCTATTATAACCAGACATGAACAACATACGTTTTCTTCTCAAAGAAGGAAATCGTTTATACTCAAACAACATGCATAACAAAATAACCTTACCTTTGCCATTTTCATTTCCTTTAGTACATACTATGACAACATCTCACAAATCAATAATTTTCAAATTCAACATAAACCTTTAAACATCATAATTTCATAAACATTTTTCAACCCTTGACTCATTTAACTCAACACAACAATAGATCATCAACCAGAAAGGCTCTAACCTGACTCACTGCAAGAAAATATTCTAAATCTAAGCCTTAGTTAAAAATTCGAGCTTGTTTCCATGAGATTCCCTTGTTTTAGACCACAAGATAAATGAGAGGAGGATTAAGCGAGAGATTCAAAACTCCATCTAGTTTCTGTTTCGATAGAGTCGGAGAGCATACTCCCTAGGAGATATCAAATTCTCAGTGTCGAATCAATAGAAAATGCAAGTGTTTGGTTTCTGATCCAAAGTTCTCGGAGAGCATATTCCCTAACTTGCTTCCATTGATTTCTTTATCCTTCTGAATACCTCGAAGAGCTCTATTTATAACCTTTCTGACCCCTACCCCATGATCTATTTTTTTATTATAAAATTGGGTGGGATAAACCTCTCATTAATATTTTCTTTGAACTCGGTGCTACTTTGACCATTGCACCCAAGGCGGTCCAATCAAAACTTCACACCTATCCTTTCTAGAAACTAACCTCATTACTTTGGTTTAAACCCAACTAAAACATGTTTTCATTAACACAAAACTTGGGACAAATTACCATCTAATTAAATATTCATTAAATATAGTCCACCCACCAAGTTGGACTCACTTAAATCCTAGGTTTAACTTGCTAATCCAAATTTAATAAGACAAATTAACCACTAATTAAAACAACAAAACATCTTATCTTTAAATTGCCCATTTGCTACATTTAATTATTCTTAAAATCATTAACTAACTCCTAGCTAAATATTTTAGTTCATCACTATATTTAGCAAACAATCATAAAATAGGGGGTCAAATTGGGATGTTACATACTCCCCCCATAGACTAAACACAGTCCTCTGTGTTTCATTCCAGAGTTAGTATAAAATAAAACTTAAAATTCATACAAAGAGCAATCAAACAAGTCAAACATTTCTATATGCAACCTATATGATGAAAACTACTCATGCAATGCTTCATCTCTACACTATTGTTTTTCCCAAGGCTGGCATTTTTAAGATAGTCAACTATCACCAACCTTCTAGGAGACTAGTCTAGGACATCATAGTCCAATAGTGTAGCGATGAAAGGTGAGGGTAAATTTTTCCTGCCAACCACTTTTTTTTTACCCTCTGGATTGTCTTTGTCATCCTTTCCCTTTTGCCAATTCTCGTTCTTGGTGGTTGAGCAACTCCTTCTTCCAACTGAGAAGAACAACCTCTTCCACCTGATGAGAATCTTCTAGTCCTGAAATGTAACAAATAAATTTCAGTAGTACCATATTCTAAGAAATAAAGTATCTATACTGCATATTGAATATAAAGTGCCATTTATAGTTTGATAAATCCATATTCCAAATATCATCAAAAATAAACATCACCAATCCATAACATACTAACATCCATCATCGTACTATATGTAAGTACCAATCCTATCATCAAAATATATTTTTTTCTGCATCTAATCATCAGTCAGTGTCATTAAACAAATATGGAAAATGTTTCTTCATATCTTCCACCTTTTCCCAAGTGGCATTTTTCTCTGAATATAGATCCCATTGGACCTTGCACTGCTCCAGGTTCCACTTCCACATCTGCTTAGTACAAAATTCTAGGATCTTCATGGGCTTGACCTCGATGTATGTTGGGTCCACCATCTGCAACTTAGAAACATCCAAAATGTGAGATGGATCATGTAAATACTTCCTAAGCAAAGACACATGAAAAGAATCATGAATCTTTGCTAGGTTAGGTGGCAAGTCGAGATGGTATGCAACAGGACTGATCTTTGCCATTATGGTGAAGGGTCCCACATATCTAGGATCCAATTTGGTGGATTTTATTGCGCTCTTCATAGGTTTGACCCTTAAGAACACCTTGTCTCCTACCAAAAACTCTAGAGGTGTCCTCCTCAAGTCTGCATATTTCTTCTGGCGATCTGAAGCTTCCTTAAGCCTTTGCTGAATTACTTTCAACTGCTCTTCCATCTCTTTCAAAGTTTTAGTTCCAAGAGTGACCCGATCTTCAGGATTATCCCAAGACAATGGGGTTCTGCACCTTCGGCCATACAATGCCTCAAAAGGAGCCATTTTTAGAGAGGCATGGTACCCATTATTATATGTAAACTCAACTAGATGCAAGAAATATTCCCAATGAGATTTTTGGTCCATGCAGTACATGCGAAGCATGTCCTCTAATACCTGATTAACCCTTTCAGTCTGACCATCTATCTCAGGATGATATGCTGAACTAATATTCAAGGAAGTCCCAATTTCTCGATGGAGAGCCTACCAGAAATCTGATGTGAACTTTGAATCCCTATCAGAAATAATCATTTCAGGAAACCCATGTAACCTGAATATTTCCTTAGCAAACCTATTAGCCATAGTAAAGGCATCATCCGTAGTACTACTAGGAATGAAATGAGCAACTTTAGTTAGTTTATCCACTACCACCAAGATGGCATTATGTTGATACCAAGTTTTAGGTAACCCTACAATAAAATCCATTGATATTACTTGCCACTTTGTTGTTGGCACATCATGAGGGTATAACAGACCCATTGGGTGCTTGTGTTCTGCTTTCACCTTTTGACATTCAAGACATTTCACCACAAAGTTAGTAATATCACCTTTCATCCCTGGCTAGTAGAATGTCTTCTTCATGTTTTCCCTCATCTTAGATCCTCCTGGATGAGCAGAATAGGGAGATCTATGAGCTTCTCTCATAATGAGTCTATGTAGGTTACCTACTTCTGGAACCACAACCCGCTCCTTAAAACACAAAAACCCATCTTTGAACCCAAATTTTTGAGCCACTTTTGGATCCTTGATTATTTTCTCTTGCACTTTCAAGCAGTATGGGTCCTGTGATTGAGCTTTCCTAACCTGATCCATAAGGTCAACATGACTTCTAGTCAAGGTGGTAATATGTCTTCTTCTACTCAGTGCATCAACTACCTTGTTTTCTTTGCCCTTGATGTACTCTATCCCAAAGTCATACTCCGCTAAGAATTCAATCCATCTTCTTTGTCGAGCATTAAGTAGCGGTTGAGTGAAAATGTATTTCAGACTTTGATGATCAGTTCTAAGTTCAAAAGGTCTTCCTATTAGGTAGTGATGCCAAATTTTCAATGCATGCACAACTACCACCAATTCTAAGTCATGGGTGGCATAGTTACCTTCATGTTTCTTCAACTTCCTAGATTCGTAAGCTACCACAGACTTATCTTGTGATAAAACACCACCCAAACCCTCCAAATATGCATTTGTATAGATAGAGAAGTCACCTAAAGGATCTAGAATTTTTAAGATAGGAGCGGTGGTCAGTACCTTCTTTAGTGCTTGAAAAGCTGACTCACACTTATCTGTCCATTCAAATGTCTTTCCTTTCCTTTGAAGGTTGGTAATAGGGCAAGTGATTTTAGCATAGTCTTTCACAAACCTTCGGTAATATCCAGATAGTCCCATAAAACTTTGGACTTCTATCACATTGGTAGGAGGTGGCCAATCCATTATCACCTCAATTTTCTTAGGATCGACCACAATACCATCTGCTGAGATAACATGCCCCAAATAGTGTACTTGAGAAACATAGAATTCACATTTGGACAAATTCCCATATAGCTGGTTTTCTCTTAATATTCTTAGTACAATCCTTAAGTGCTTTTCATGTTCTTCTCTATTATGAGAATAAACCAATATATCATCTAAAAATACTAGAACAAACTTATCCAATTATCTTTTGAATACATTGTTCATTAAGTTCATAAAGGTAGTGGGTGCATTTGTCAAACCAAATGGTAAAACTGTAAACTCATAGTGACCATAGCGAGTCTTGAAGGTTGTCTTATGTGTATCTTCTTCTTTAATCCTTAGCTGATGATAGCCAGATTTCAAGTCTATTTTAGAGAAGATAGTCGCACCCTTAAGCTGATCAAACAAATCCTCTATACGTGGTAAGGGATATCTATTTTTCATTATTGCTTTATTTAGCATTCTGTAATCAATGCATAACCTTAAAGATCCATCCTTCTTCTTAACAAATAAAATCGGTGCACCCCAAGGTGACACACTAGGTTTGATTAATCCCTTATCCGATAATTCCTACAATTGCACCTTTAATTCTTGCATCTCAATTGGATTCATTCTGTACGGTGCCCTATGTATCGGTTCTGTTCCTAGAAATAAGTCAATTGTGAAGTCAAATTCTCTCTTCGATGGTAATCCTGGTAGATCATATGTAAAAACATCCTCAAATTCCTTTAGAATAGGAAATTTTTCCAATATTTCCACCCTTTTTTCCTCTATTTTCTCCTTAATTTTGACTATGTACATCATTTCACCTTTCCTAATCACTTTCTTAAGTTGCATAGCGAAGATTAACAAAGGTCTGAACTCTTGTTGTTCACTATGCAACTTAGTTCTTTGTCCATTAGTGTCAGTAAACTCGACCCATATTTCAGAGAAATTGATCACGGCTTTGCGGTCCTTCAACCAATCAATGCCTAAAACTATATCAAAGGCATGTAGCGGAGCAACATAGAATTGCCAAGTGATAGAGTTTGTGGGTAGGGATATTTCTATCATGGGGTAGTACTGGTTTATTGAGTAGGTCTATCTAGAACCGTACTCGACTTTCCACCCATCTATCAAAGATCTAGGATTCTCTGGCATGTCCCTGACTAAGCTACTAGAAATGAAACTATCTGTAGCACCACTATCTATCAAAACTCTAACACTTTTTCCAAAGATCTTACCCTGTAAGAGCATAGGGGTTGCCTAACCATCAAGGTTCTAGTTTCCTATAGCCGCATAGATTTTGTGTCCTTTCTCTGTACTTCTTGGGTTAGTTCCAGTTCGATGAGGACAATTCCTAGCATAATGAGGGCCTCCACATTCATAACATCCAGTATTGGAACTTTGAGTTGAGCCTTGTACTGACTTCTCTTTATTCTCTATAGGAGTAGGTTCTACCTGGTTTACGGGTTTAACTTTCTCAGCATTGGTAGAGTTTCGGTCCTTTGGTTGGAATTTCTTTTTGAACCTTTTTGTTGTACCAACATTGACTTTACCAGTTTTATACCCTTCTCTATTCTTAGAAGCTGGCTCATTGCTCCATTTTATTTTATGTGGGTTGGGTTGACTCTTCTTAGGTCCTGGAGTGGGATTGCTACCTTTTCCATGATTATATTCTACCTGATAGGCCATATCATATGCTACTTCTAGATTAGTAGGTTTAAACATGTTAACCAAAATCCTGAGTTGGTGGTCTAACCTAGCTAAGAACTGATGCACCTTCATCTTATCATCCTTCTCATAAGCTGGAATGTACTTAAGGAGTCTAGTGAAATATCTATAATAGGCATCCATTGATTGTTCCCTTTGTCTGAGTTGAGTGAATTCATCTAACTTCTTGGCATAATATTATTCTGTGAGGTATCTTTTCCTAAAATCTTTCTCAAAAGTTTCCCACTCATAGTGTATGATGTTAATTTGTTTGTCTTTACAATAGGTTTCCCACCATTCCAGTCCAGCTTCAGCCAACATCCCAATAACAAAGACTATTTTTGTAGTGGACGAGTAATTTCTCATGGAGAAATAAATAGCCAACTCGTTCAACCATGACTCAACTGACTCTCCACTTTCTTTTCCTAAGAACTTTCTTACCCTGACATGTTTCAAATCCTTTTCCAACTCAGCATTAATTTAGATCTTAGCTACCTGGTCGAGGTCAACTGGTTCTTCCATAGCTACCTCAGTTGGAGCTTCAAGGGCTCTATCATTTCTCCTAATTTCATTCCTAATGGCTTCCAATAGGTTGTTTTGGTGGTTCATCTGCTCATGGTAGTTGGCCATTTCACCTTGCATATCTTGCACCATGTTGGCAAGGTTCTCAATTCCATCAGGGTTCCTAGAGCTTTCACCGATATGCCCTTCTACAATATTGTCCATATGGTTTAGTCGAGGTCTTCGAGGAGGCATCTTCGATCCACTCCCAAGCTTAGGTGGCATATTTCCTGGTAGTTTAAGGAATGCGTTAGTTCACAGTCTTATACCAAAATTATTTTAATATGCACTTTCATATACCTAGCTATGAAACCTTTGTTATTCTCTAGGGTTTTAACTATGTTTTGTTAATAGTTCTACCCACCATATATTTATTGTTTGAAGATAACTCGAGTTGGAGATGCACAAAAATAGAATAAGGTGGAGTTTTGGCTTGGAGCATCAATTGGCAAGTACGATCCCCAAAAGAGCATCAAGTACACCACTTAAAACCCAAATTAATGGAGGGTTCATCTAGCTCTTCCAATCTGATTCACCAGGGGTTCACATGGGGGGCAAGACTTGCACAATTTTCCACATCCGTACCTCCATTCACACCTTACTTGTTGCGCTTGTTTTAGAGTTATCTAGTTCAGAATTTTGCGCCTATCTCAACCTGGATCTGATACCAACTGTAATAACCAAAATTTACCCATTACAAAACCAACCATTTTTTTATTTCATTGAGAGAATCATGCTAGCAACTACTATAGTTGAGTAACCATTGAGTGTTTCAGGCAAGCACCACACCAAAATCGACTTGATCAGAGTCTATCCTAGTGTATGGGAGTGGCCAAATCCCCCATAATGATCATGAGAGTTTACCAGTCTATTTCAATCGAAATGCTCTTTTCCCAACAAGTTCAACCCATGTTAAACTCTTTGTTATAGCTTTAGGTATTACACAACCTAATTAGTGAGTGTGTGCCTTGTTAACTACACTACACATTGGACAATGTAATTAACTTTAAGGTGCAATGCTTAACATCTCTAACCATATCAACAATGGTTTGTTAAGGGAATCAACCATGGATTCACATAGGTGTGCTAGCACCTACCATTTTAACTCAAGGTTTACTTCATGTTGCTAGATTCACTTATCCATGTTTATTTCATTATTAGTTTCCATATTTCCTTATCATTAACTTGCACATTCATCCTTTCAAATTCATAAATGTAACATTTCAAATACAACATAGAGAATGAATTGTAGCATTACATTTCAATTTAACTCTATTATACACATCAACAATTGGCACATTGTACAATGAAATCCTTTTAGTATTTACAAAGCCACAATGAACTCATTACAACATTTGCCCAACACCTATTAACTAAATAAAATATTCTACTCATAATCAATCCTTGTTGTTACAAAGTAATTACAGTATACTTGAGGTAAAATTACAGCAACAACAACACTTCAACTCACTTTCAGGTTCAGCAGGAGCATCTGGTTCGTTTGTCTCAAGTTCCTAGTACTAGAAGATTGGCTACTCGGGATCAGGACAATCCACCACATGATATATGCCTAATTATCATAATGCACTTGCACTATTGTATCAAAGATATGCAGGCAAATCATGCGAGATAACAATATCATTTCAGAAAACAATCATTCATTTCATCCAAGAGTAGGGAAACCCCATAAATTTCCCTAAGAATGAATCTTTCCTATTCCATTCATTCCATGTTCTTTATCCACAAAGCAACATGCCCTTGTCTATGCAAAATGTAAACATCAACTTGGCTATGAGGAACCTCCATAAGTTCTCGAGAAATTGTAACCCTGTTACCAATTTCCCCCATCCAAAAATCATTACAACACAACCATATTGCCAAAATAAATCAAGCAAGATTATTTCATAGTACCTAATAATCCACAAGCAACATCTCCTCAGGTAATTAAACATAATATGATGTTTTACCAAAGTCACAATGTAGTAGACAATTCCTTTTTAGAAGCATTATCTATATACATCCATATTTAATCTCTAATTTTTTTCAGGATCCTTTTTAAGCTTGATAATCAATTTACAACTACCAACTATTTAAGTCTCAAGATCCCCATTATCCTAGCCCTTTATACAAATTTAAACCCCCTTGTTTACTTCACTTAGACATAACAAGTTTGGTAAACTTGGGGCCATCAATGGGCCATAATAATATTTCCTTCCTAATACCTTTTAAATTCATATTACTATATCTTTACCATAGTTCTTTAGGTAACTATTGTCATCTTTAGCTTTTAGAGACTTTTCTTTTAAACACACACACAAGTATTATTTTTATCTCTTCTTACTATTTTCTAAACTTTAGTTGAGTTCCTAAAGACCTAGGGTAATGTATAATTTAACATTTCCCCTAACACTTTTCCAACCCATAGTTTAGTCTCAAGAATCAACAATACTTAAATACATAAACTTGTTCCCAAAATACATAATATTTCAAAACCCTCATTATAACCATTAAACCACATAGTCCACTATTATTATTATTTTTCTTTAACTATAACCTCCAACATAATAACAAGACATGACACAAGGTTTCAATGGAGGGCATCGTTTGAACATAAAGCCATGAGTGGGGGGCCTGGAATTTTTTTTTTTAAAAGGGGGGAAAAAGAAAAACCCAAGAACCAAAATAAACTTTGTGTTTCTCTAAGTTCTTGAAGATGTCTGCTATCAAATACAGGGTAGAGTTTGACATTTTAATAACCAGTTTACACAACCCTAAAGGCAGCTCCATGAATTCTCGAGCGCACCATCTACATTGCCATTATTCATGCTGATCATGCACGTTATCGTGGCTTCAGGGGTGTGGCCATGGAGACCCTACGTAGATCAAGCAAAGACAACCTCTTCTATGGCAAAATCGTAATAGGGTTTCACAAGGAAATTTAATCATTTTTTTTAAACAATCAAACACAACTCTTCTGCTTTACCCAAACCCTACAACCACCATTACTTTAGCATTTACATAAGTATTCTTTCATTAGAGACTCACAAAGCTATTATAACCAGACATGAACAACATATGTTTTCTTCTCAAAGAAGGAAATCGTTTATACTCAAACAACACGCATAACAAAATAACCTTACCTTTGCCATTTTTGTTTCCTTTAGTACATACTATGACAACATCTCACAAATCAATAATTTTCAAATTCAACATAAACCTTTAAACATCATAATTTCATAAACATTTTTCAACCCTTGACTCATTTAACTCAACACAACAATAGATCATCAACCAGAAAGGCTCTAACCTGACTCGTTGCAAGAAAATCTTCTAAATCTAAGCCTTAGTTAAAAATTTGAGCTTGTTTCCATGAGATTCCCTTGTTTCAGACCACAATATAAATGAGAGGAGGATTAAGCGAGAGATTCGAAACTCCATCTAGTTTCTATTTTGACAGAGTCGGAGAGCATACTCCCTAGGAGATATCAAATTCTCAGTGTCGAATCAATAGAAAATGCAAGTGTTTGGTTTCTGATCCAAAGTTCTCGGAGAGCATATTCCCTAACTTGCTTCCATTGATTTCTTTATCCTTCCGAATACCCTGGAGAGCTCTATTTATAACCTTTCTGACCCCTACCCCATGATCTATTTTTTATTATAAAATTGGGTGGGATAAACCTCTCATTAATGTTTTCTTTGAACTCGATGCTACTTTGACCATTGCACCCAAGGCGGTCCAATAAAAACTTCACACCTATCCTTTCTAGAAACTAACCTCATTACTTTGGTTTAAACCCAACTAAAACATGTTTTCATTAACACAAAACTTGGGACAAATTACCATCTAATTAAATATTCATTAAATATAGTCCACCCACCAAGTTGGACTCACTTAAATCCTAGGTTTAACTTGCTAATCCAAAGTTAATAAGACAAATTAACCACTAATTAAAACAACAAAACATCTTATCTTTAAATTGCCCATTTTCTACATTTAATTATTCTTAAAATCATTAACTAACTCCTAGCTAAATATTTTAGTTCATCACTATATTTAGCAAACAATCATAAAATAGGGGGTCAAATTGGGATGTTACACACACACACACACACACACACACACACACACACACACATATATATATATATATATATATATATATAGGCGTGGATAGGAGGACTTAAATAAATGCAACATAATATGTTATATAAAGTTAAAAAATTTTAGATGAAGATCTAGAAAAGGTGTTTAAGTTAAAAAGTTTTAGATAAATATCTAGAAAAGGTGTTTAAGAATACAACAAAATTTTGGATTTTTTTATGAAAGATATTGATATTTCTATATTAGTTTAGATAGAAAGGACTTAAATAAACTTAATTAAATGCAATATAAAATGTTATAAAGTTAAAAATGTTAGATTTTTATCTACAAAAGGTGTTTAAGAATACAACTAGATTTTGGATTTTTTATCAAAGATATTGGACTTAAATAAATGCAACATAATATGTTCTAAAGTTAAAAGTTTAAGATAAAAATCTAGAAAATGTGTTTAAGAATACAACTAGATTTTAGATTTTTTATCAAAGATATTGATATTTCTATATTAGTTTAGATAGAAAGTCTAATTTTTAAGAAAAATGGTTATTTTTTAAATTTGAATTATTTTATTTTATTTTTAGATTGTATTAGTGTGAGAAATTCCTACAACTGATGCTTAAGGTTGGGCATCCTCGTCCCATCATGACCTCTCATTAAGAGGAGAGTTAATAAAGATCAAACACATAACCATACATACACCCACCCTCTCACACAATTGCCCATGCCATGGTTTGAACCTTCGACCGGTTATTTTTTAAATTTGAATTATTTTATTTTATTTTTAGATTTGATTAGTGTGAGAAAATCCTACAATCGATGCTTAAGGTTAGGCATCCTCATCCCATCATGACCTCTCATAAGGAGGAAAGTTGAGCTTATTAATGAGAGTCAAACACATAGCTATATACACATCCATCCCTCACACACTCACCCATACCACGGTTTAAACATTGGACTTCGTATAGTTACATTGTCCCTCTCGAAGTATCTTAAAATAGGAAGTGTTGTCCCTCTCGAAATATTTTAAAATAGGTATCTTAAATAGGAAGTCGCATATTTATGTTTTTATGTAAAGGGAAATGTTTTTGTTTTTAAATCCATAACATGATTGTTGTTTCCATATAACATAATTTTAATTAATTTAATTAAATATTATTTTTTTTAAACACACTCATACATCTTCGTTGTGGTTTGAACTTGGATCTCCCAAGTGAGAACCCAAGAACATACCACTATAGTGTATGGTTTGAATAAATTTAAATAAACTTATTGACATTATTTAAGTCATTAAAAAAATGTATCTTACTTATAAACAATAAAAAATTTGAAGGGCTTCTACATCTAAGAGAAAATTGACTCATTTGGATGGATCAATTTTGGTGTCTATATTTTTTCCTCTTTAATGCATTTATGATGTAATCATAAATGCATTAAAGAAAAGTTGTAGACACCTACCTCATAAATACATTAAAGAAAAGTTGTAGACACCTACAATTTTTTTAAACACACTTATACATCCTCGTTGTGGTTTGAATTTGGATCTCCCAAATGAGAACCCAAGACCATACCACTATAATGTAAGGTTTGAATAAAATTTTCCCTCTTTAATACATTTATCAGGTAATAAATGTGTTAAAGAAAAGTTGCAACACCTACGATTTTTTCTTTAAACACACTCATACATCCTAGTTGTGGTTTGAACTTATATCTCCCAAATGAGAACCCAAGACCATACCACTATAGTGTAAGGTTTGAATAAATTTAAATAAAAATATTGATTTTATTTAAGTCATTAAAAATAAAGTATCCTAATTATAAACAATGAGAACCCAAGACCATACCACTATAGTGTAAGGTTTGAATAAATTTAAATAAATTTATTGACTTTATATAAGTCATTAAAAATAAAATATCCTAATTATAAACAATAAGAACCCAAGACCATACCACTATAGTGTAAGGTCCTAGTTTATTAACTTTATTTAAATCATTAAAAATAAAATATCCTAATTATAAACAATAAACAATGAGAACCCAAGACCATACCACTATAGTGTAAAGTTTGAATAAATTTAAATAAATTTATTCACTTTATTTTAGTCATTAAAAATAACATATGCTAATTATAAACAATAAAAAATTTGAACGGATTCTACATCTAAGAGAAAATTGACTCATTTGGATGGATCAATTTTGGTGTCTATATTTAAACAAGTTGAAGAAAAGTTGTAGACACCTACGAGCTAAAAACGATAAACAAAAGATGGTATATTTAGAGGGAGGATTGTGCAAAATGGTGTGATTTTGCTCAATTTAAAATTTTACATGCGTGAAGAGGCAATGATGATATCAATACCCCAATGCCAAGGTTTTATTCATTTAGAGTTAATCTACTTCTATATATAATTGTGAATCAATCCCTATTAGAATACCCCAAGGCGAAGGTTTTATTCATTTAGTTAATGTGCTTCTACGTATAATTGCAAATCAATCCCTATTAGAGGAAAGCCTATCTATCAATTGGAAAACACCCTCTATTTTTAATGATGTGCTATACGAGACTCTTAAAATAAAAAGCTATGGAGGGAGGACCACCAAGTTTGATGTGGGTCAAGAAAACTATGACATGATTTTCTGCCAAATTTTTAGAGGTTAGGTTAGGTCATCCACTCCCTTCCTCCTCCAATGATGGTTTAGTTTATTGGATGTTTGAAATCTGAGAATTTTTAGAAGAAAAATAGGGATTCTCCTAATGCCTTTTAAAATAGAGGCGGGCCTTTTTTAAATAAAAAAAAGTCCCTAATTATATGTTTATCTTATGAAGGATTCTCTAATGCCTTTTAAAATAGAGGCAAGAGGAGCCCATATTTTAGCACTAAATAGCTACACCCACAACCACACAATAATAGAGCCAAAAAGAGCTTTGGAAATGTCTAAAGCACCATGAAGGATGCTATGTAATATTTTATACAATCGACCAAGGAGCAAGGGCGCGAGTGAGTGAGATAACTATGCCATTATTGGAGACCATTTTTATTCACCTCTCTCTAGCTTTTAGATAAAACTTTTAAAGAGTCTCTCTCCTCGGCTTTCTCCTCTTATAGCAGATTTAACCCCTTTAAAATAAAAGCCAATCAACGAAGCAAAAGGTCAATAAAAATATGGAGCTCTTAAAAAAGGCTCCTTTCTTTATCATAGGGGAGAGGGGTTCAACATTTTATTTGATCCCTTATATAATTCGGTTGAGCGATTGTTTCTGTAACTTGGCCCTACCTTAGTTATTGAACCGATATTTAATATAGATTGTTAATATCTATGAAACATAGGTTGTTAATATGTATGAAATAACTCCGTGTTAATATGTCCAAGGCTTGTTTTCTAGAAAGGTATTCAATGGCTTGTTTTCTAGAAATGTATTCAATTCTCCTATCTTTAGTATCGATAACTTTAAATCTCCCATATGGTAAACAAAGAACTAACCACTCAAAGCCCTATAACTCGCTAATAGCATATTTACTAGGGTACAAGAGGAATTTAACTTATTTCTAAAGCCCTATATCGCCCTATATCTCGCTAGTAGCATATTTACTAAAGCGTACAAGAGAAATATAACTTTTTTCTATGGATATGAAAGAGGAGAAGAAATAAGAAATAAACCGAATTAATGATGCCCCAAGTGCATCAATTCACCTATTTCATGCATTCTTATGGCAATACACATTTTCACTTATTCTTTCTCCCTATGCAATGATGGAGTACCTAGGCCAAGCAGAATTCTCAAACCATGAAACCTTATATTTAAGGATACACAAGGAGTGAAGGGAACGATGTCCCGAGCAATGACCCCAAGGGGTTAAAAGAGATTTTGGTTATGGTTTTTCATAGTAATACCTCCTATATGTATTCTAGTTTATTCGAAATATTTTGATGGTGCAACATTGACTACTTAAGAGAAAAATCAAATCACTTCTCCATCATGTTTCGAAGAAATAAGTGGTTCCCATAGAATATATAAAAACATCCTTTGTGGTTCTAGAGTATTCATATAGCACAACTCCCAATTCTCTATTTGGATGGAGTAACAGAGAAAACATAGTGCTAACACTTGTTCTACACGACCAAGCCAACCTATGATTCAATTCCCTTCATAAAATTTTACCTTTAAAATAGCGACGAAAGGGAGAGCGCTCATTTTAAAATAGTATCAATTACATAGTACTCTACTCAAGCGAGAGGTACAATATCCTAAACCTCTATCTAGAAGCTATCTTATCTCTAGTCCACATTTTAAGATGCCTCCCAAACAAGCACTTCATCTAAAAAATGCATTTACCTTACATAAGCATAATGCTAAGCCAAATTTTCGATACAACACAACTTAATCAATATACAAGAGTACATATCTCAAAATGCATATATTTTTTAAATTACTTATACATAAGTAATGCATCTATTTTTAAAATAACTTATACATGCCATCTTATAAAAATACATCAATTTTAAGTACCCAATTCTATTCATTATTTAAAATGGATAACATTCTTGTCTTTACTAAGGAAGAGACACATAACTTCATGTCACCACTAAAGACTCATGTTTATACCTATAAAAACAGATAAATAGGTAATATTAGCTTTTATCATCTAGAAAAGTCGTGTCATCACCTAAGACTCATGTTTATACCTATGAAAATAGATAAGCACCTATCAAAACGGATAAGCAAGTAGGATTAGATTTATGCTTTATCATCTAGAAATTCCTTGCCTATCTTTAGACTGACAATATTGAAAATATTTCACATTAACAAAAGACTTTCTAGCCACTCAATTTTTGCACAGAAATGTCAAATATAATGCATTATTAACTAACATTTTATTTTATAATACCTATGCAATATAAGTTATATTGAAACATCATTTCACTTATTGAAGTATCGTTTACCTGTACAATGTAACTCATATTGAAACATCATTTCACCCAATGCATTATTAACTAACACTTTATTTTGTAATACCTATGCAATATAACTCATATTAAACATCTTTCTTTTTAGTTTTACATTCTAACATTTTATTGTGAAACAATACAAAATAAATATAGTAAGAACATTGAAACATCATTTCACTTATTGAAGTATCTTTTACCTGTACAATGTAACTCATATTGAAACATCATTTCACCCAATGCATTATTAACTAACACTTTATTTTGTAATACCTATGCAATATAACTCATATTGAAACATCATTTCACTTATTGAAGTATCGTTTACCTATGCAATATAACTCATATTGAAACATCATTTCACTTATTGAAGTATCTTTTACCTATGCAATATAACTCATATTGAAACATCATTTCACCCAATGCATTATTAACTAACACTTTATTTTGTAATACCTATGCAATATAACTCGTATTGAAACATAATTTCACTTATTAAGTATTGTTTGCTTTAATAATGGACTTCCATGTCCTATGGACTTATTATGAAATTTGAAATAAAGAAATTAATTTGAAAAAGTCATAAAGGTGTACTCAACAAAAACTTCAACACACAAATGTTCTAAGTTCTGTGGGTTTCAATAAATAAAATAACTCAACTACCATAAGATAAAATTCACAAGTCAAAAACCATGAGGTACTTGATTTCAATCTCAACCTAAATCTTATTATGAATTATGTATTGCAATTTAAAAAATTGCAAACATCATTATTAACTCCAATTTATTTTGAAATACCAATACCTATGCAATATAACTCATGTTGAAACGTAGTTTCACTTATTGAAGCATCATTTGCTTTAAAAGAAGCTAATTTAGAAAATCCTTAGAGGTATACTCAAGAAAATTTCCATATATAGTCTCGTCTATTGATCATTGCACTATATATGAGATTTAATAATTAAATGTGTTTTTCATCCATTTATGATATCTCAAAATAACTTTTGTTTACAAATTTTAAAACTATTTTCTATTTTTAAAATTGGCCATTTCCTTTGTCATCTCCTTATTATAAAAGAGTTTTCGAACACGTGTTTCCTAAGGCAATTATGTTTCGTAAACTTCACCCGTTTCTGAGTTCATACAAATTAGAACTAGATTGCGAAAATAAATCATATAAAATAATTAATACGAGAAATGATCATCAAATAAAGAGGGAATCTACTGCTTATACGTTTTTACGTGTATTATAGAATACTTATGGTTTGATTTAGAACCGACTTGAGAATCTTGGAAAATTGACAACTAAAATTCACTTTTTATGAGCTGAAAGTCCCTTAAAAAAAGTTCCTTTGAGCCGAAAGTTCCATCTATTTGTTTAAGCTTTGTCAATGCCACTATGTAAGGTGCGACTACTTGAACTTCCAATTATTCCATAATTTGGATTGTAGCTTAGATTCTGCTCATGCCTTTAAAAAAGAGTATATATACTCCAAAATCAGAAACTATGTGGTTAAGAAACTCACTTAATAATAGAACATGCTAATTCAAATGTTAGGCTGGATTTGCTCCTAATTTTGGTATACCACCATAGTGTAGCCGTTACCAATAATAAAAATAAGAATTTCCTCCTCAGCAAGCAAAAAGTGGATTTGGTTTTGAAATATGATCTCAATTTTTGGCAAGCAGTACCACTCCCAAATATGCCTGCATCTGCAAGTCAAGTAAAAGCACTTTAGAGAAACCCTTTTCCTAGATACATGCTAATATGGTTGGTCAGAAGGCCTACTCTTTTCAGAATAGCCATCATTCATTAAGGAATATAAGTCAACCTTGACTTTTCCCAAATTTTAATTGTAATCTACCAACGTTTTCCAAATTTAATTGTAATCTACCAAGATCAATTAAATTGTTTACTCTTTTGAAAGGGTGTGTTCTTTGTCCTTAGCTTATTAACTCAAAATTTCATGTTTGTTCAAATGACTCAGGTGTGATATGCATGATTTTGCACATGTGTGGATGAAGGAGGAGCACACACTAAATGTGCAAGCTTTGTTAAGAAATTGTCCCACTGCCTGCATGGTCTCTAGATGGACCTCACTCACAGCAACCATACCTTGTCCATTTTCCCACAGAAAGTTGACTGTAAATACCCAATCTTGAATGGTATTTATGAATACAAGGAGTGGAGCATACGTGTGGATGAAGGAGCACACACTAAATGTGCAAGCTTTGTTAAGAAATTGTCCCACTGCCTGCATGGTCTCTAGATGGACCTCACTCACAGCAACCATACCTTGTCCATTTTCCCACAGAAAGTTAACTGTAAATACCCAATCTTGAATGGTATTTATGAATAGAAGGAGTGGAGCATACGTGTGGATGAAGGAGCACACACTAAATGTGCAAGCTTTGTTAAGAAATTGTCCCATTGCCTGCATGCTCTCTAGATGGACCTCACTCACAGCAACCATACCTTGTCCATTTTCCCACAGAAAGTTAACTGTAAATACCAATCTTGAATGGTATTTATGAAAATAAGGAGTGGAGCATGAAATTATTGTGAGAAAGAAATTATAAATGACCATACTGCAGAAAAACTGCCTTCTTACGAATCACTGCTCTACAGATCTACATATGATTGTCAGGCCAACTTGAAAGTAGAATTTTCTTGATTGAGCACGTCTGTTGGTTGTCATTGAGTTATACTCACTGGGGAAATGAAAAAGAGGTACCGGAGTGTTTATATCAAGAATTTCTACTATATATAGCATGTGCTGAAAAGAATTTAACAAGTAAATTGTATTTGCAATAACCTTAAAACTTCAGAGCTTTTGTCCAGTGATCAAGAGCAAGGACAATATCAGCTTTTTACGTTCAAAAAAGCTCTACATTTAGAGAATTAGCCCTTAACCAGGACTAAATCAAGAGAGAGAGAGAGAGAGAGAGAGAGAGAGAGGCCAAATTTAAACATAATCAACCCCATTGCTTTCAATTTTCTTTCACATGGATCTAAGTCTGGGATGTATTAGGATCTCTTCCAATTCAACATCCAAACCTACTTTCATGTTAAAAAATGTAAATTAAGATTGTTAAAAATAATGGAATCAACAAATATTAACTACTGTTTGGAAATGCATAAAGTCATATAATAATATCTAGAAAACAAAATTGCCACCTCTAAAAGGAGTCCCCCAGCAGTAAAATCATCAGACGATCTCTAGCAAAAATTTTTACCTTTTGGCTAGACTAGATAAAATGAAATACATAATCTTCCATCTCTGACAATGACCCAACACAATCGAAGCAGATCACATTACATTATATGCACTCAAAGGCATTCTCAATAAACAGAGTCTTAAAGGGAACCCAAGGATGCAAACTGAAACAAAAAGAAAAGTTTCAGTGAAACTGAAGAGAATTAAACTAAATCATATTGTTGGAGACTAGATTACATAAAATGTAATATGTCATCTTCATCTCTGACAATGACCCAACCATAAAGAAGCCGATCTCCATCAGGACATCTCAATGAATGCAAATTATTTAAGGCAATCTTACAATGCAAACTAAGATTAACTAATTCATAACTCTCTCTTTGCAGGCAATCACCATTGAATTGTTGTTCCAGAAAACCTTCTATAACTTCACCATCTGATGATAAATCAAAAATGGCCTTCCCTTCCCTTAATCAGCTCAGAAAGATACTTCATCATGTACTTTATTAATCTTGTCCATCTGTGGTATTACAAGGAATATGGTCAAGTATACCACACCCTTTAACAAACTCGCACCATAAACACCCATTTGCATTCATCGTACAGCATAATAAATCCACTATATCACCATCATTTCACTTGCTCACCAAGATATTCAAGAGATGGAACATTGTTCAGTATGGCAAAAGTGCTAACATTGTTCAGTATGGCAAAAGTGTGATATTCAAGAGATGGAACATTGTTCACCATCATTTCACTTGCTCACCAAGATATTCAAGAGATTGAACTTACTGAACTTTCAGCCTAACCTGTATCTGATTTGTGAGAGAAATTTCACACGCAGAAAAATGACAAAGTGGATGCACTGTTACAATAACCCACAATGTGAATTGGAGGACTCCACTTAGAAAAATACTACCCAATAGGAAATCACAATGTCCATTTCCCCCAAATTCACTACATGCCTAAATAATAGAGATGAAGAAAATGGATGTCCATTTGAGGTCATTACAAATAAGAACTGCAATGTTAATCTATTAACCAGAAATAACTTGTGCACTATTCGAGTGTGCGACACTGCAGAGATAACAAGTGATACAATACAAAGAATTCTAGGACAAAAGGAAAAGGCAAAAAAAAAAAAGCTAAAAAGAATAGCCTGCCTCCATGAATTTCTGTGATTGTAAGGATTATGTTTCAGTACCCTTTCGTTATTAGCAGATTCACCAGTCTATCCAGTCTCAAAGTCAACAAATATTTTGCAGACCACCATAAGTAAAACATTTGGTTGCTACACGTGTGCTGACATTTGAATGCACAAAGCTTTGAAAGGTAGATGCGCAAACGAATTCTGTAATCAGAACTTGAAAACTCAAGATCGACAGGATGCAAGAGTTATACCACCACAAAACATTGCAATTATGAAATAGAGGATCACAACAATCAAGCAAGTCAATGAAGCCCTGGACAACAAACAAAAACGAAACATTTAATATAGAAGGCAGACACTCATCTAGTCCCAGATAAGACCCAGGAAAACAAGGCCGATGAATAGATTTATAAATAGAAAGCTGAAAAAAATCATACTCACATAAGTTTTGCATTCTTCATCCAAAGTGCTTGCCTAAGTCGCCTAGACTGCTTCTTGAAATGAAAAGTGTTATCCTGAATAGTTGCTGTTTTATCAACAAGAAGTTCAATTCTGTCCCCTCTTTCCAGGATTTTTTCTATGTTTTCAACCATAACAGTGCGTACCTGTATTTATAAAATTAAAGTCATTATATCTTGCCCTTGTAATTTTGAGAAGCCAAAATGAAAATCACAGGATATTCTCAGCCTCCCAAATTAAGAACTCAATATATTCTTACATTACCAATAAAGCATGTCTATGTCTATGATACTTCACACTTTATCTAACACTAGCATCTCCATTTATTTTTGGATTTTCATGACCCTATGTTTCAAACAACTATTTTCTTCTAAAATACTCGTTTGAAATATAGGCAAAGGAACAAGAAAAATACAAACAATATAAAACGTCATTTGAAAATGTAGTTCTTTATCCAATAGGGATTTTGCTTTTGGGGATATCAAAGGGAATGCTGGAGGAATATGCAAAATAATGTTTATATTTGTACGCCAGTCATCTAATTGTGTGTGTTCAGTTTCTCCTAAAACATTATTTTATCAAATTACTTGTGATATTTCCTGTAGCAGTCCATGTCTCATTCCACTTGCCTAAAAACACAGCCTTCACCTTGGAGCCTGAATTCGCTGTTCTTTAAAGAAAGACAGGTTTAGACAATTTTTAGCAGTATAATTGTGAATTTCTCTTATTTGATCGCAGTCAGGCACAAGAATGTCAAAAGCCAGTGGCAAATGCCAAAAGAATAATAGCCTTCACAATTGTGTCCATACAAACATCATGCCTGCTTCTTGTATCTCTTAGTCCATTCATCCATCTCTACTCTTCTATGTTGCCAAAAACGCAATGTATGACAGGCATTTCACTTTTTTGGGAGAAGCAAGGCCGACACAACCAAAACAGCCGTTGCCAACGGTTTATTTTTGACTGCCTTGTTGACCACTCTAATTGCACCATTGACTGAGAAGAAAGGGTGATTTCTTAGTGTGTTTTTCATCTAATCATTAGTGTCAGCCTCTGCTGTGCATTAGAAACAGTCCAAGGTCGAACCCAGCATGAGAGGTGCCTTCAAAACCAATATATCAACAATGGTCTGAAATCCTTTTTTGTAATTACATATATGTATATGTCGTACGGTAAATCCCTTTCTTATGTGCAACTTCTGTTGAAGTCCATTTCTCGTCATGTTGTCTTTGTCATCAAGTTTTCTGGAAACATAGCTAGTCTTCTATATAGTTTGTATATTTGTTTCAAAAGTCTGTATGAGTTAAATTTTGTATAAATATCAGAATTAAGTTCACCTTTTTTTGTTATGTTTGTTGGCACTTCGTGCAACAGGATTTAAACGTCTTCATTGAATGGACAATGATATCTCCTCCCGGTGACAATATTTTCACATTGCAGGCTATTATTGAAGAAGTTAAATGACATGGTCAAAGGTATATTGCTGTTTAATAGATTTCAAAAATCCTTGGAGCCAGTGCCCAAACACTGCCTCTTGACACTAGGGTTTGACATAGACTACCTACTACAATCATGAGGCTTTACAAGATTTGCCAGGCCACTTGCAAATTATCCATGACATTTTAGTTCATTTTATAAGGAGCACTGTTTCCTTAAGCAGAGATTCTCACTCCTTCCATGGGAAACTATACAAATGAATTGGCTTAATTTCTGAAAGACATCCACATAGGCAAGTGTTGGCTGTCTTTTGCATCAAGTACTAATTTCTTTGCTTCTCACTCAAAATTGTAGTGCTTTTAGCATCTTCCCCAAGACAGTTGGATTCTTTGGCTTGGTTGTCTTATCTTCCCTTGTTAGTGAAAACCTTCACAACACTAAAGTTATGGCCTTCAATATCTCCAAGGATGCTCTTTCCAAGATTTGCTTTGCTTTCTGTGCTTGTCACAACTACATTAGAGTTATGTTTGTTTTGCAATATTTAAACACCAGTCCTTTGAAAATCCTTTGGAGGATATCCCTGCCAAAATGCAACTTTTGATATTATTGTTAAATCAAAAATATTACAAATGGTCTTAGATTCCATGGAATACCTTTTTGATGGGGATAGGGAAACGCGAGGATGCAAAAGGGGATGGCTGGAAGATAAAGTTTGGCAAACAGGGAACAACAAAGGTAACAGCTGTATAAAAATGTTTAGAATATCTAGAAATACAAAACTAAAATTACAAATGAAAAACATTTTAAGATGCACAAGTTTGAGGTCCGAGGTGTAGACCAATTGGTTTGGCCAAACCCCATAATGGGGGTGGACATCCCAGGTTCAATTCTCGGGCCTCGCCGGACTGAACACTTGTCCCTTTCTTGGTGCTTTCAGCGGTGTAAAAGGTTTAAAATGATTGTGGCATGGTGGTTATAGGGGCGAACTACGCGAGTACTGTGTGGCGGCATCGGGGACCGACAGCTCAGAATACTGTGGCGGCCATAAAAGACAGACAGCGTAACCAGATCATCATGGCGGCTACCGATTCCACCATGTAAAATCAAAAACAAAAAACAAAAAAAAAAGATGCACAAGTTTGAGTTAATCCTTGGTTTTATCATTACAGATCATAGATAATATAACAATATAGTGATGCATTATTTGAAGAAAGTCAAGTATAATGATTGATTCAATCTAATTGAAGTCAAGTGTTGTGTTCAACTTCTCTTTTTTGATAGCTCATTTATCAATATCTGCAGCCATCCTGAAACATCCAAGAATATTTTGTACTGATGTCATGAGTTCACTGCATGTACATAAATGGATCGCAAAACTTCTTTAGAGATGCTACAGTTGTGTGTTTCAACTTTCAAGAGAAGCTGTGCAGGCACCTGTGCATTATATTCTAGTCCTACTGAAAAGACAGTTTTGGAATATAGAGGGGATTGAGCTTCCAAATTTCAGTTGCTATCTAATCTGACAACTCTATATTACAAAGACAACTCTCCATATTTCAGCTGCACAGGCACCCATATGTTGTATTCTTACCTCTCTAAGTTTCCAAATTTCATTGTCCACATAAGGGTAAAAGGCGAAGTCCTACTTGTCCCCTCACCATCCCTCTCCCTGTCCCCTAGGGGGCAACTCCTTACAGGTATACAAGCCATGCCTATGGAATCTAGCATATGGCTCTAATGTATGGGGGTCTAAACTTGGATAGTGTGATTCTGCACATACTGAGAGACTATCACACAATAGCACATGATGTAGTATAAGAGCACTAATGTCAAGGAATATTCTGATTCAAAACAGTTACTTAAAGTACATCAGGATCTAGGGTTTTGTATCTAAATCCCCTTTCCCAGATTGAACTAATACTGCTCAAAACATTGTTGAGAAACTCAGACCCGGCTTGTACTGGGAAAGGCCAATTTTGACTCAGAATCAGGACTCGGCAAAAACTCAGAAAAGGCTCAGCAAAAAATAAATGTTAAACAATGCAAAATTTCATTGTCTCAGAAAAACTCAGGACTTGGCAATAACTGGGCGAGTCAGGCGAGTTTTTGAAAACTTGCAAATGTTAACATAGAAGCACTTTTCACAATATAACAAAATTAAACCCTCATACAAATGGATATGCGCAAGTATTCACACAAATAATAAATTCACTGTATTTCAAGGATTACACACCGTATTCCAGTACTAATGAAGTACTGAAATTTCCATTACATAAGTCTCATATGATTCCTCTACATATAGCCTTTGCAAAGACTCTTGACATTTCATCTTCAACAAACTATTCATCTCCTCAAACATCCGGGAGATATGACTCTTCATATTTCTCATAAGAGAAATATATTTTATTGACTCCTAATAATGACAAACCTCTAATGATTACTAAATGACAAACTCTAAATAACTCATATTTACAAGACTCTTTTCACACCACATATTTACAAGATATTTACAAAATATTTACAAGTACCAAATAATGTAATAAACTCTAACAAGTCAAGCCCAAACAACTTGTTTGGGCTGACTTGACTACAAACTTGATGAGTTTTTCAAAACGTTGTCGAGTTTCATAACTATGGCTCAAATTGCAATTCCAAATGCATCTACAAGTACACACAAATCTTCACTTTGATTAAGGAAGGCTAGAATTGGCAACTTGATTTATTTTTTCAAGGTATCAAATGCTTCTACACAAGTGGAAGACCACTGGAGACAAACCACCTTCTTCAACAATTCTTCCGTCTGCATAGTACTAGCAGCATAATTTCTAATAAACTTTCTGTAATAACTTATGATTCTGTTAGGACTCCATCCTAACATTATTATGCAATGAACCCCTTTCCAATGCGGAGAGCCTACTATAATGATATTTTCTAATGGTATTTGGCACTTGAGGTACCTAGACAAGTGGGGCCATTTCATGTAACCGTTATAAAGAATGTAATTGTTGTTGGTAGAAGATTCTAGCTTGGGTGGCACTTTGCATGTAATCCAACTCTTGAGCATTAGGTTAGGGTTGCATGAAATGTATCTTTAAAAAACAAGGGGGCATAAACAAATGTATATTTTTTGCATATTGAATCAAAGTATTGAAGGAGGTTGCCACCTCAAAGAGGCCTGCAATTCTATATTGTGATTTGTGAGATTAATATATATTTCCGCATTTACATTTCTTATTGCAATATTTTGTTCTTTCATGAATTACTGCTTTTATTGCAATACTTATGTGGATGTGCTTATTTTAATTAGTAGGTTCCTAACAAGTGGTATCAAAGCACTTTCCAGGGCCGCATTCCACTACAACTATAACAATTCTTGCCCTGCCATTTTGACTGTTAGGAATTAATTTTTCAGTGTTCTTATTATTCTGTTTATTATTCTATTAAAAAAAAAATCCAGCCTTTTTTTATCTGTTTTAATTTACTGGATTACAAACCCTGTTTTGGGGGTTTTAAAATATCACAGAGGAGCTGTAATTATTGGCTAAGCTAGATTCCCCGTAAAGCATCTAATGAAGTGAGGGGCAATCACACTCCAATACCTAGGCCTCAAATAGCACCCGTATACGGAATTGAGCTCCCACGTATCTTTGAGTATATCGAGAGACCCCTAGGATAAAGAGAAACCTCTAGCCCTAGAAAGAATTTTGACCTTGTATTTTCCATAGTGCACCGAACACAGCATTTGGGAAGATCACCCTCCCATACTGTCAGAGAGGCGGGTAGTGTGCTCAAGGGTAGGCGTAGAATCCTCCTTGAGTAGTGGCCTGAAATATTGGTCCGCACGCTATCGTTCATTGTTGCGGTACATACTCCTTGTCCTAGAGTACCCTGTTTCTGTGAATGTTTTTCCTGCATGAACCCAAAAAAGAAAAAAAAAAAAAAACCTACCACAAAAAGTGAGCATAAGAGTTGGTAGTGAAAGTAACAGTCAAGACAAAGTCTGCCAATAACAATCAGGAATCAATTCAGTCAAGGCCACAATAAGTAACAGTCAAGACAGAGTTTGTTCTTGCAGTTGTCAGTTACATAGTTAGTAACAATTAAACAAAGTCTGATCGTACAGTTGACAGTTATAATTGGGAATCATAACAGTTGGTATTTGTTAGAAACAGTGAGTTACAGTGTCAGACAGAGTCAATAACGGACATTGCAGAGCTTGTTAAGGGGTTGTCGAACAAAAGTCAATTTTCTAAGTGAACAAAGCCTCCAGGAGAAAAACAGACAAGACAACACCTCCCTAAATTAAAAAATTTCAAAAAAAAAGTCTGGGGTGCCAAAAAACGTTGTGGGATATAGGTCATTGCGATCGTCTCGTCAAGCTTGATCATTTTGGTATATAGGCTCCATGCACTTTTTCTAGGGTGCTGAAAAATGTCATTGTGAGACCTAGCCCATTGTATTTGTCTTTTCGAGCTGATCATTTTGATATATAGCACCCAAACACTTCCTCGCCCATTACTAAAAATAGTAACTCCTAAAACAACACTTCCATTTTTAGTAAGTTAATGGGAGTGGTCCAAATCATACATATATGGCTGGAGGGACTAGAGGAGCACAGAAGGAGTTAGAACAAAGCCACTATATGGAGCAATTAAATCATGCACTTAATAACCTACAAGGCCAAATGTCCCACATTGGACAAGAAGTTTCAAAGATGAAAGATCAAATGCAGGTTATAAGAACTGACCAGATTAAATCCAAATCTGAACTTGAAGAAAAATTCCTAGAGGTTGAGAGATTAACAGAAGCCCCAAAGGTGTTCAAGCATCTTAACACTGAAGTACCGGGTGGCAGTTCAAGTAATAAAGAGAAATAAGTCTATCATTCTCTTTTTGACATAGATACCCCATTTAAGATGCCTAAATTAGACTTTCCTAAGTTTAATGGAAAGGATGTTGATGGTTGGTTGTGTCGAGCAGATTAGTTCTTCAAACTTCATAATGTACCCCGATATTTGTGGGTCACCATGGCATCTTTTAACTTTGAATCTAAGGCCCTACAATGGTATCAATGGTTACAGAACACGACTCCTAACCCTTCTTGGGAAGACTTTGAGTCCCAATTACTCACTCGTTTTGGCCCTAGTGAGTATGAGGACTTTACAAGAGCCTTGACCAAATTGAAACAAACCTCTATTGTCCATGAATATCAAACTCAATTTGAGAAATTGGCTAATAGGACAAAGGGGTTGAATGAAGGATTTTTTTAGAGTTGTTTTATCAATGGATTAAAAGATGATATCAAGGCTGAGGTAAAAATGTTCAAACCACAATCTATGATGCAATCCATAGGATTGGCGAGATTAGCGAAAGAAAAATTTTGGCCCAAAGGAGATCATCCAAATTCCTATGGGCCAAACCCACATTTCCCAATGAAAAATTGCATTTTCTTCCAGTTTTTTTTGGTCGATTCCAGATTTTTTTTAATTCTTTTGCCTTGCCAATTTTTTACCGATTCCAATTTTCTCAACTATGGTTGCCACTGTTGTCATGGTTGTTGTTGTTGCAGTTGCACTTCCATCTGCTGCCACTGCTATTCTAACTGTCTCCTCTTCTCCTTTCTAACCAACTCGACATTTGGCAAGAGCTCAGCTCCATCGGATTCCTCACTTCCTTCAACTACAACATCCATCTCATCACCCGATGCTTCGTGTGCCTCTCTTCTTTGATACACTTTTCTTTTTCTTCCCCAAAGTATGGGCTTTCATCAATGGGGCAACATGTACCCATCTGAAAATTGTAGGTGCGTGCTCCAGAATAGTATTGAGGATTTAGCCCTGGAAACTGAATCTTCACCTGTGACACTGCACCCAAAATTAGAGCAATGGCATGGAAAGCCATTGAAAAATTCTTGGCATACCGCATCAAAAAATTCTGAATACAGTCTGATAGAAACGTAGCCCAATCATACAATTCTTCGTCTATGATTCCTTCCATGTAGGGTATAAGCCAAGTGGACATCTCCGAGGCTCTTTGCTCGTCGAACAATCTGAACATGATTACATTCATCGCACATCGCAGCTCATCGAACTTCAGATGTTGCATTTTCAATCCGTGGCTCCCATGCTTTATCAGCTTAGCCCCTTCCTACAAACTAAGATTGGCAACCTTGTCAACAAAACTCCGCAACCGAGAGGGATCCACTCCCTCCTTCACCAGTCTCGTGGAATTAGCAATCCAAAAATTCTCTGAAAATTGCTTGGGGAAAATGATGCTCAAATCTATTTGTTGCCAATCATTAAGATGCTTTGATTCTGCTCACCATCATAGGCCAGCAGTAATTCTAACAAGTATGGCTTAAATAAATCTTTCTCAAAGCCCAAAACTAGGAGAATAAACTGCACTCCTACATTCCAAAATGCAGTCTTCAACAAGTGATCCATTGGGTGCTCCAACCACCAAGTTTTGAAAAATTCTCCCATTGGTCTTGTCCAAGTCATCTCTTCCAAGGGGATCTACATCCTCTCCTTCCCCTTATTCTTCACCTTAGGTTCATTGCTGACTCATTGTCGTAACGTTCATTAGGAGTGTCAGTTTGCAATCTCGATCTCGACTCTATCCTGTGTTGCCTCATTCTCCCTTGCTTTACATCCATGCCCGGTTCTCTCTCTTATATGCACATGGTCCGCTAGGCCTCTTCCAAAGCCAAATTCGATGCTCCCCCCATGGGTACAAGGTTCTGCCTACAACACAACTCCGAGTGGAAACCTCTTCTATAGTTCCACCTGTTCAATATGCTCTAAAATTCGTGGACTTCTCTACATCATTTCTGCAATCAATCTCTTCAGCTTCGAATTTTACCAACTTCCGACAACAACAATCTGCAACTGTCTTCTTAAAGACGTGTCTTCGTTTTGCAACTCCACGTGGCACGTAACCTCACTCGGTTTCTCATGCATCTGCTCAACTCTTGTGTATAGCCTTGACTATCTACACAACAACTGCTAACATCTTGCCTCCAAAAAAATTTGTCTTGCTGGCCTCCTCTCAAAGGGCTCATCCTCAAACAGCCCAATACCAGATGGCCCAACTACAAACTACCTGGTCTTAGACGACTCTGTCCTTGACAACTTCCGACTGTCCTTAACAGCTTATCTTTGGACAACCTTCATTATGAGTTTTTCCAGCTTTCGTATGACGATGTTAGCAACACCTCAAATGGTCTGTACACTTGTCTGCAACTCTTACTCTTCTCCTGTGTCTACAGTCCGTACGATCCTTACAACATATAAAAAATTTATTTTCCGAAACTAACCCTTTTTCCTCTACTCCGGTTGGCTGTAATATTTTTCTCTATACTCCCTTTTGCAATGTCTTGTTGCAACCCTTGTTCTCACAAAATAAAATACTTTTTGCCAACACTGGGGAGGGATTTCCCACAGAAACCCTTTTCGACACTTGGCAGCTATTTACTTCTCTCTAGCAACTTCTTTCTCTAATTCAACATCCTCCTTCAAGGTTCTTTCCTTGTGCGTTCTTGCTCCAATATGCTATTCTCGCACAATTTCTACTACCAAAGACGTTTCGTCTATACAATCTGCACAATCTACAACTTTTCTCGAACACTCGCTGGTCCAACTCCTTTAGCTCCCTTCGGCGTTGAGTGTTTGAATGCTTCATGGCCATCTCCCAACGCTTATTTATAAGATGGAGGTGGTAGGGGGGTAGTTGTCCTGCATGCGGCAACTGCCTCTCAACTACCACTTCACCACCTTTAACTACCTTAACTGGATGTGCTTTTTTCGTCTTATCCTCGCCACCTTGTGCATGTTTATTTTTCACTTTATTCTTATCTCCTTGCGCATGTATATTTTGCACTTTGTCCATCATATTATCATGATTTAATTGCTTTTTCTCCTTATGCGTACAGCCTAGGCGTCTAGACATTTCATCTCAATGTCCTATCGACGCCTCCATTTGTTTCTCCTAACGGCTCCTCTGTCCGAACGACCTTGATTACTCTCCCGGACGTCCCTAACTCGGACAGCCTTGTCTGATCGTCTATCGTGATCCGTACAGCCTGATTGACCTCACTGCTCGCTACCTCTTCCAAACTACATTCTTTGTCACTGACTTCTTCGTGATGATCTTTCGAGCTTAGGTTCTACTCCATTTTGTCTTTCAAATGGCATTCCCATAGCTCTTCCTTTGGACGGCCCAGCATTCCTTCTCTTTCATTCCAATCAAACGGTCTTGGTCTTCTTGTTGGTCAGCCTTGTTCTCGGTATGGTCCAATTGCATTCAATCCTTCATTTCTTCTTCCCAGATTGCCTTCAATAATTTCTAACAGCCTGGCCCTCCATTTAGATGGATCGAGGGCCATTCCATGGTCTCCTATCTCCCATACAACCACGAGGTGGTCCAATTGGCCCACCCTACTAGTTGTATGGCCTAGGGACAATCTCAGGGAAAAACAATTCACCTTAGACAACTAAGAAAGAAGCCAAATGACCTCCTCCCTTGGCCAAGCATGTCCAGACAACCCAAGTGACTTAACGGCCCTCCCAGACTGCCTAAATTGCCTAAATCATATGCATGCCACTTGGAGTGGGTGGTTTTTATTAATTTTAGGTGATCATCTAATAGTCTTTGCAAAGACTACTTTGACTTCCCAAGGAACCATTCAAGTTTGGCGAATCCTGATTTCTCCAACTCATCCACCTTCTTGCCTCAAAGGCATTTTGGCTCTGAGTTGCTTGTTGTTGTTCATTGCCTCTGGGTTGATCATCTTGGTGTCTTCGTGGTGTCATCCTTCTTGCTCTACTTCCAAGTTCCAAGCCTGAACTATCACTACTCCAATCTTCTTCATTACTGCTTGAACTTGTCAAGGATACACTACTTGACTCTTGCCTCGAGTTCTCAACTTCTCCCCTTCTTGGCAATGGTACTTCATGTATGTCCCTCCATGCTTCTTCACTTGCAGCAGGTCTTCTTGCAGAATTGGTAGCTTCCAAAAACTCAGCTTTCTCCGCATAACCATTAGCAACTCCCAACACTTGCTTGTTTGCTATGCACCTCCAGGAGTTTCCTCCGGACTTGTCCCATTTCTAGAAAAACTTCTACCCATTGCTTGAATATCTTGCCACATTCTTAACAATTCTCGTGCACATTGTCTCCTTTTCTTTTTTTTTTTTGTTCTCGCTCTCTCCCCCCATTGTTTTTTCTCCCTTTTGGGGCGGACACTCTTGAGGTTTGTTCTGGTGGTTCTCCTTGCCCAACATACACCACCACCATTCATTGTATGTTTTCTGCATTCAGTGACCTCAACCGTTCTTCCATGTCTGGAAATCTAACATGCACCTGAATCCGTCTATGCTTCGTAGATTGAGGCTGCAATTCCTCTTGTTCGATCATGGGTTGCATATTTTCTCCTTGTCTACTTGCGTTCTCCCCTTCATACAACCAAGCTAGTTGCTCCACAAGTTCATTATCTGAGTCATTGCTTTCTATTACACCATCTTCCTCCTTAGTACGACTCGACTCCCCAACTTCCTGAATCGAGATTCCTTCAAAAGGTTCTGAAGACTGACTTGGTGCCATTGTCAGCCTTCCTGTACTTGTTCCTTCTCCAGTTGGTTCGAAATTCACCATATTGACTTGTGCTTGCATCTTATATGGCTTCAACTTCGAACCATTAATTGTTTTGGGGCACAATGTCCCGTCTAGTTTTTTCAATTTCACTGCGCCATTACTCATCACTTCATCCACTTGGAAGGGTCCAAGCCATAAGGTCTTCAACTTGCTTGGCTTGATTTCTCTCTTGCCATTATATTTCAAGACTAAGTCACTTGGCTTCAAATCCATCTTCCTCAGGTGCTTGTCATGCCACAACTTCCTACGACATTGGGCAACCTCCGTGGCCCATTGAGCCATCACTCTTCTCTTGTCCAACTTGATAAGTGTCATTAGCCTCTCTTCTAGGCTCTCTTGGTCACCTAGACGGTTTTGTACCGCCACTCTCAAACTTGGTACCAGAAACTCCATCGACACAACTGCCTCCTGACCATACATCAGTTGGAATGGAGTGTGATTCGTTGTTGGCTTGAATGTAGTCCTGTACGCCCACAGGACCATTGGCAATCTCTCCTCCCAATCAACATCTTCAATTCCACATGTCTTATACATTATTGAAACTAAGACCTTATTCGTTGCTTCCGCTTGCCCATTTGCTCTGGGGTAATATGGACTAGACAACGAATGCAAGATCTTAAATTTTGTGGTCAACTTCTGAATGATCTCATTGACAAAGTGTCCTCCACGATCACTTGTCAATTGAAGAGGTATGTCGAATCTTGTAATCACTTGCTCATACAAGAAACACGTAATACTCTTTGCGGAATTGTCAGGCAATGCCCTTGCCTCGACCCACTTTGTCAAATATTCAGTTGCTACCACAATGTATCTACGTCGTCTTCTGCTGGTCTTCAATGGTCCAACAAAATCGAGACCCCATCTCTCAAACAATTCTTGCGGCTGTGATGGGTGCAATGGCATGAAGTCCCTCCTCAACGGCTTCCCAACTCTCTGGCATGTATCGCATGCAGTCACAAACTCCTTCGCATCGCGATAGAGGGTGGGCCACCATAGCCCTACTAGAAGCACCTTCCTCGCGGTCGCATCTGGTCCCATATGCCCTCCTGCCAGCCCCTCATGAGCTTCCTTCAACGTTGCATTCACTTCCTCATCCATCACACACCTCCACAACACTCCATCAGGTCCGATCTTGTACAACAATCCAACTATCAATTGAAAGGGTGCTGATTTCACAATAATCTTCTTCTTGGTTGTCGTCAACTCCTTTGGCAACTCTCTCGTCGACAAGTATTCTCCCACATACTTGTACCATGACGGTAGCGCAATGATTGAAAACAAGTGAGCATTTGGAAATTCATTCGACACTCCTTTCGCAGGCTCTCTTGAGCGAATCCTTGACAATTGATCCGCTATTACGTGCTTCTTCCTTGGTCTGACTACCACTCGAAACACGAATTCCTGCAACGTGATGAGCCACCTGCTAACTCGTCCGTGAATAGTTGGCTTGTTGATCAAATACAACAATGCTTGATGGTCCACATAGAAAGCAAAAGGATTGGCGAGCAGATAATGTCTGAACTTCTGTACCGCATACACCATTCCCAAAGCTTCCCACTCCATAGTGCTGTAATTTTTCTCCGCACGAGACAACAACCGACTTGAAAAATATATGGGCTGATCCAACCCATATTGCCCCTCTTGGGCCAACCCACATCCAATTGCAAAATTGGACGCATCAACATGGACATGGAACTCCTTTTCCCAATCTGGAAATACCAGAATGGGTGTGCAAACCAACTTTGCCTTCAACTCCTCGAAGGCCTTCTGATGCTCCTCCATCCATCGAAAAGGAACATTCTTGCATGTCAACACATCTAGAGGGTGTGAAACTTGTGCAAAGTTTTTGATGAAGCATCGATAATACCCAACATGTCCCAAAAAGGACTTCAACGAACTCACGTCGTATGGCTCCTCCATGCTCATCATGACTTGTATCTTGTCAGGATCGGTCTTCAAACCCTCCTTACATACAACATGTCCAAGTAACTTCCCATATGGTACCAACAACTTACACTTCTTTGGGTTCAAGGACAATCGCGCATTCATACACAGATCATGCATTCCTCCAATGCCTTCAAATGCTCGTCCTTCTTCCCATACAACGACCAATCGTCCAAGAATACTTTGAACTTGCCCGTGGACATTTGTTCAAAAATATACAGAATTATCCGCTGAAATGTGGCAAGGGCATTGCATAAACCAAAAGGCATTCGATTATATGCATAAATGCCATTCTCTACTATGAAAGTGGTCTTCAACCTATCTTCCTCAGCTATACTGATTTGATTGTAGCCCGAGAATCCATCCAAGAATGAATAGATCTCGTGTCCTGCTACCTCTTCCAAAATCGAATCAGTGAAAGGTATCAAGAAAGGGATCTTTGATAGTCATTGCATTCAAACTCTGAAAATCAACACAGATGCGGATCTGATTACTTTCCTTCTTCAAACTAATCACAATTGGTGACACCCACTCACTCATAATCACCTTGAAAATTATTCCAACATCCAACATCTTCTCGATTTCTGCATTGACTAAGGCCGCGTACTTTGGATTCATTCTATACGACCTTCTTCGCACTGGCTGTGCACTCGAAACCAATGGAATCCAATGCACATAATTCAGGCGGAATCCCCTTCAAATCCTTGTAAGTCCATGCGAAGACCTTATATTACATAAATATTTCAAAAGTTGTTGCTTTAAGAATGGATCCTAGTCATCCCTGCAATGGATCATCTTTTCTTCATCTCTTTCATCAAGGTTTACCTGTACCATCTTCGGTCCTTCATATTGTATGGTATCAGGTTCTTTTGCCACTTTTGCCACATCAAATGGGTGTGCTGGCTTTTCATCAATCAATGCATCACCAACATTGTATTCTACAAAATTTCGTGGAAAAGTCCACTTCTCCTCTTCAACCTTGGCTGCAGACTTAGTATTTTGACTGCATTCGCCAATCTCATATACACTTCGTATTGGTTCATCTTAGTCCTCTTCTTCAACATTGATACATAGTTTGGTTGAAAGACTTCATAGTCTTCCATTTGCCAATGGAGAAGTCTGTTGTTTGAGTGCTCTTCATCCTCTGTGCACTCCAACTCCAGCATTTAGTTCATTCATTCTCCTTTGTTTGTGGATGAAATGATCCTTCTCCCAATTGTGGTTTACTTTTGTTGTGTGTAGCCACCCGCATCCCAACAACGCATCATAGGCTGGTTTCTTCCCGACATCTATCATCAAAATTGTCGAGTCAATATATTGATCCTTCCTTATCGTGTGCTTCATTGTGGTGGCTCTCACTCTTCTTGTCTGCACCATCTCTCCTATCGTTGCATATAGCTCTGGTATTGTGCCTAGTAAACTGGATACTTTCACTTCGATACTTGTATTTAGTACTTGTGCGGCCAATTGGTTCGTTGCTATGTCCTCTTCTTCAATCTTGATGGGTTCCTTCAATTTCTTTTCCTGGAGCAATCTCTCTTGATTGGTCTTTCTCGTCTCTTCTTCAATTTGGACACGTGCTTCCTGCCATCTCTCCTCTTTAGCAAGGTTTGGGTATTGTTCCTCCTTCTTCGCCTATGCCCATGTTACTGCTAGCACATGTTTCTCCTTCTATTGTTGGTCTTGTGGAGGTTCCTCAATGTCAATAAAATTGACATTCTATGAGTTACTTGTACTTGCTTTCTTCGGGCAATTTACCTCCTTATGATTGCTCAGTCCACACCATCTACACATCATTGCATTATTGTTTCCACTGCCCCTCCTACCGAGGCATTCTGACAGTTGCGTGCGAAGTGTCCCCACTCTTGACATCTTCGACATTGGATGATTGGCCTCCATCCGAATCATACTGCAACCGACCCTCTCCTCCTGCGGATCGATTTCCTTGTTGTGGTTGCCTTCTTCCTTGGCGGTTATTTTGATATCCGCCACTTGTTGCTCCTTGCCCGCTCTTTGAAGTGCTCGGCTTATCTTCCTTACTCTCCTTTTGCACCGTCAATGTCTAGTGGCTTTTTAGATTAAATGGACAATCGACAATAACATGCCCCACAACTTCACAAATATTGCAAAATGCTTTCTTTGGACAATTGACATTGGTGTGTCCTGATTTGCAATCAGAACACCATATGTCCTTTTTCTCCTTTTCTTTTCAGCCTTCACATCATTAATCATACGCTCTAGGTCCTTCCGCATGGCCTGGATTGTTGCGCTCAAGTCATCTCGATCACTATCTGAATCGTCATCTCGATCGTGGATTGCACTTCCTCCACCTGTTGCGGTTGTCTTCATCTCACTTTCTAAATTCAGTGCTCTATCAAATGCTTCTTGATAGGTAGTTGGTGGAACTACCTTCATCTTCTTGTACCGCAACAACAATCCATCCAGGAACCATCGTTTTTGCAGCCCATCCATTGGCTTTGCTTCCATCTTATCGATAAGTTCCTTCAAACGACGATTATATGACTTGATATTCTCATCCTTCCTTTGCTTCGTTGAGTAGATTTCACCAATGATCTCCGTATCATCATGAAGCAATCTGAATTCTTTACTGAATTCAGTCTTCAACTCATCCCAAGTTGTGAAGGGTGCTTCTCGTTTTAGATGCCAATCCATCGCTATTCCACGCAATGTTGCTGGAAACAATCGAAGCCATGAACCTTCATCATCTACGCCATTTGCTCTCCATATCGTTTCACACGTTCCGATATGGCGTTTTGGGTCTTCCTTCCCATCACCCATGAACTTCGGGCACTTCTGCTTGCCCGCAGCTGCAGCAATATTAGCCATTGGTGGCTGTTCGTCTTCACTTGACGAACCTTCGTTTGATGACCACTCTTTCGCAAACAACCTTCGGCCGCTACTTTGCGCTCCCACACTTCAGATCTCCTCGCTGAATACATGAGCATCGGATCTGGTCTCTCGAGCACACTCTCCCATGGTTGCCTTTGTGCTTGACTCCCATCCTCTACACCTCTAGGCACTCTCCCCCACACTTGTGTTGGCGTCACCAGTTGCTCCGCCTCGTCTTGCGCATGCTCCACGTTGGCGCCTTCTTCACTACTTGCGCAAACGTTCTCCTCGGCCCGAACCTCGTTTGCTCGTTGCGCCTCCACTTGCGCTTCGTCTTCCGTTGTTAAAAACAACGTTTGCCACCTTTCTCGTTCTTCGTCCGAACTTTCCTCCTCTCGAGGGTTCCAAATCCGTTCAACTTCTGGCGCTTGTATCTCTCCACTAGCAAGTTCTGTCAGTACTCTTCCTTCATGCAACTCTTCGTCAGCAACATGCAAGTCGTCCTCGTGCTCAACACGTCCACGTTCTTCTCATTCTTGTTGTTGTGCAATCCTCACACTCCTACGTGTTGGCTGATCTCTTGCTCTTCCGCGTCCACGTCTCCCACGTCCTCGCGGTAAGTTATCTGTCATCCACCTCTCCAAGCTTCACGTGGTGTTGGTTCGAACTTCAAACGACGATGACCCAAATGTAGCATGGTGGTGGTATTCCACCCTTGGAGGAACAATTTGGATTGACAGATTAATTGTTCACAACTTGCAAAGATGCAGCTGTACGACCTGCATCATCTCCTTGTCTCTGACGGCCTTGCTCACTGCTCTAGACGGCCCAGTCTGAGAATCAGATGGCCTACACTCTCCTCAGACAGGCTGGCACTAGCTAGACAGCTTGGCATTTGCCTAGACGGCTTGCCTTCAGTCTTGATGGCCTGACACATGCAATCAGACGGCCTAGTAACTACCCAAACGGCCCTGTACGAACAGAATTGGGGAAAGAATACAAGATAACAGGGTTTGATTCTAAATCTACTGCAACAATCAATCAATAGAAATACATGCAGATCTCACACAATAAACAATAGCAAATGATGAACAAGTATGAACAGATATTGCATTAATGATAGCCTGTACGGTCAACTGCATACGGCATCTCCTTGCATACACAATATCTACTCCTAGCATACACAATGCAATGCCTATGCATGTGAATGTATCATCTACCCTTTGTGTCTACAATGTACTCTCTCTGGCATGTATAAATCTACCCCGCTCAAATGAATGAGGGGGTCTATTTAAACTAGGGGGAAGGTAGTTACAGGCAACTACCACCCCCGACACCTCACCTCTTAACTACAAGACAAACTGGGTGATAACTACCCTTGCATGACTATGTTCGCACATAACTCCTACTTGACTCATTATTACATGCATTATTACAACATTACAATTTATTCAAATTACAAAACTTTGGCATATGCATACTTGACTTCCACGCATATTTTATTTCCAACTCTTTTATTTCCTATGCTGAGGTGGCACATCAGAACTAGCACCTTATCTTGATTCTTTTAAGAGTCACTCTTGCCTTTGTTTGGCTAGTACTTAGTGTTCTGGTTTTTGTTATTTGCTCCTCCTACTTTTCTATTTTTGTTTTTGTGCTTATGCTCCAATTCAACAACAAGTTTGTAAGCCTCTCCCAATGTCTTGAATTCAAAGAGGTTCATGTCCTCTTGAATGTATCATTGCAGCCCACTGCAATACTTGAGGATTCAATGCCTTTCGATAACTTGAATACTTAGTTTTGCTCCCATGTGGAAAGCATCAGTTTAATCTTGAACAAAATGGTCTTTATCTTGCCGCAATTGTTGCCATCGCATGTATTGGTGTTCATAGGCTCCCACAAGAGGTATGGTATATACACATGTCCTTTCCTCAAGAGTTGCAACCTTTTTCAAATTCCTTTTCATTATCCAAGTAACATTAGTCATCGATAACCAAGTATAATGTATAATATCTACTTTTAGTGCTTACTGCAACAAGGTGCTTGCCACTTAACAAGGGGTTGGTGCCAGATACAAAATAAGGCCGAGGGTTAGGACAAAGGATTGATGTTATCATTTCTTAAAAAAGGATCCCTTCCTAACAAGGGTAAAAGTTGAGTTCATATTTTTCAAAGATAATAACTATAGCTAAGTGCATATTCCAGTATGCACATGTTGCCAAGTAATTATTGCCACAAACTCAAATGGTTATCTTAGTATGCTCGGCACATTCAGAAACAATAACTAGTATGGGATAATCCCTTCATTAACAATAAAAGTGGCCAAAGTCAACAAAGCGAAGCTCCTTTCCAAATTCCAAAGTGGTATGCATATTGCTCTTGTATCTGATTTCTTCTTGATTTGCATGTACCTTTTCTAAGTCTCTCCTTATCTATTCTTTCAGGTTTGTCTCCATCTCAATGTCTCTCAAGTTCAACTCGTCCAAGCCGGAGCTTCCATCCTTTTAGCTAATGTGCTATCAATATAGCGTTTGTCTGGTTACAATGTTCTAAGGTCACCAAATTCTGTTCAGTAAATTTAGCTTTGCTGCCTTTTGTGGGACAAAAATGGCATGAACCGATGATATGCATCTCCAAGACAGCTGGAGTTTGGCCCCAATTTTGCAGGATGACAACGGGACCGGTAGGGGATGGCATTTGTTGATATTAACATATATAAGAACAAATGTAAGACACAATATAGATTTTTTTCACATTAATACACAACATTATCCACTATAAAAGCAAACCAAGTAAATAACAATAATTCAAAGGGCCCAAACATAAAGAAAATGTAAAAGAATAGTTTCATATACCTATCCCTGCCCCTATAAAACAATCATACCCTCACAGACTTTTCATTTTTAATTATCTCACTGTGAAAGCAGTCATAGAACTTTTTGAAAAGGCTAAACTATGCCTAACCCTTTTTATTTGTAAAATTGCAATATTCTTATAGAGGTACAATAGCCAACCTTTAATCTAAATGTTCATCTTGTCATGGTTAGTACTCTATTTTTGTACAGCATCTTGAAGAATTTGCCATAGGAGTCATAGAGTGATGGAATTGCTGCCTCAGCCACACATCATGCTTTGGCATGGAACCACTGACACCAAACTTTGGCATTAACCTCTCTTGTTTCTGGCACTAATTTAATTTGATTTTTTGTTGACATAAAAGTCAACCATAACATAGATGTTTGATCCTGCACATTCTGACATCAGCAGGGATAAAAGTAATACGTTTGAAAGTTACAGATATTTGACAAACTGCATGCAATTTTGAGGGACAGTTTTATGAGTATGTTTCATGATTAAAGGTAGCACTGCAAAAATTCCAAAGACAACACATATTTTAAGTTTTTGCATGCTCTGTAAGGTCTCCCATTTAGTGATAAAAGCAAACACTTTCTATGCAAACAAGGTTCAAAAATCACGGGACATGCTCCAAATCAGTGAGGCCAAGTGTCATTCCTGAACTTAGAAGAAGACCATCTTCAATTGCAGCATAAATTTCCTCATAGAGCACAACCTTGTTAATGGCAATGTTATTAACCCCTATTTGTGTGATCAAGGTCAAACAGAATATTCAATGAACAATTTTGAGAGCTAAGTTCCTGAAATAAAGGAGCATGATTCTACTGTGAAATAGTCAACCCCAAACCAATTAGGCAAGAAATAACAAACTATCATCTAGTCAATACCCTATGAACAAACTAAATAAAGAACTGCACTTCTCAACAATACAACAGTTTTGGTTTGTTTCCCACATTCTAGAAGCAACACTCTATACCAAAGCTCCATAGTACATCCCATTTCTTGTTATAATGTAATATATTTTCTTCTCTAGATGTTGAACATAAACCGGCAATAGCAATTAACAAATCATTGCATTTGTCAAACACCCATATTTGAGATAGTAAAAGGACCTGCAGAAAATTTCAACCACAAAGATTAGAAACACTTACCTCGTTAATTTCTCCTCTTACACGGGTTAAGGTATCTGCATTAGGGTTGCTAGAGAAATACTCCATCTGCTGATGCAAAACTCTAGAAAATTCATCGTTCATCGCATAAGCAAGTGCAGTATGAGCCACACGACCATACGTCTTCATGAATCTCATTTGAATATCCTCTAAATATGCAAATGGCACTCGTCCTATGCACAAATCACCATTTTCCAACTAGAAAAAATCAATGACAGGAACAGGAATTCAACAAGTGTTTTCCAAAACATGAACAGATGTACAAATAGAACAATCCCAAAATATAACACTTATGAGAAAATTGTGCTCACACTGAATGTGTACAAGTTGCAAATCTGACAACATTTTCTCATTAATCCCTCATCTTGATTCCAAAAAATTGAATACCCTGAGAAGTGACAATGGATTTAAATTACCTATTCAAACCCTCTGAACAGCAAAAGATAACAATGTTGTTGCCTGTGTTTGTTAATGGCCTTTATATTTTGGAAATTTCAAATCAGAACCACTAAGTTTGTTGGAATCACTCAGTTCCGAGTTTCAAAATACCTTGTAAATTTAACAAATGAATTTAGCACAGTAATAGGTGACAAGGCATATCCAAAGGAAACATGTAAAACATAAGAGCTGTAGAAATTATTTATATATAAAAAGATATGGACTCCCTACTGAATAAATATATTAATTGGTAGCAAATCAACCAAGACTACTAGTCAAAACTGTCAATAAAGCTCCAGAAAAATGTACTAGGTAGTAGAAGGCAAGCAAAAGAGCGGCTATTAGAAATTCTATAACTCTAATAAAGTACAAAACAAATGATAGGAATGAACACATTGATATATGATTCTGGAATTGTAGGATATGCATAAAATGCAGATGCAGTCTTTTCTCTAGATTTTGATGCTAATAAAATAAGTGTCATATTACCAACTAGAAATTTATGTTTGGAAATCAAAAATGGAACCTAATGATTTCAACAGGAAGTCGATGTAGCCTATCATGCTTCTTAATAATTCAACACAACTCCAAATGCCATAGTATAATGTGCCCACACCTCGCCCACAACCCTTGAGGAAAAAAACAGTATATATTTGCTGTGTCACAGCCATAAAATCTTTCATAAATACAAGTTAGAACATAAGACTTGAGGATAAGACATCTAATAGGCAGTCAAGTTCTTTTCTGCCCAATGGGGATGTTTTACACTATATGATGTCCCTACCAAGCCCATTAAACCATAGTTGGAAAAAACACAGCTTGATTGCAAGAAATCGCAGTTCTAGCAAGTTTTACCTGCCAGCAAGAAAATTGCCCAAAAAATTGGCGCCAAGATTTGGCAAGAAAATCACCAAGACTCCCAAGATTTCACAAAAAACTTGTGAAAATGCTGCCCAGTTTGAGCAGAAACTACTCTGGCCGAGTTTTGCTGAGCTTGCTGAGCTTTTGCCTAATTTTGCTGAGTTTGCTGAGCTATTGCCGAGTTTTGCTGAGTTTTTTACAGGGAAAAGTTTTTTTAATATAAATGTAAATATGTTCTTCCATGTCCTGTTTTTTAGTTTTTCCCAAGTTGTATCACAATATTTGAAAAAAAATTATTAAATTTGGGGATTTTTTTTTTAAATTGAAAACCATAACAAACTATAATAGTGGGGCAAACTCTAAGGAAATAAAGAGCATCCATTACCAATGAAAATGTCATTATGCTCTGTAACAAGTAATTCTCATCAACAAATACCAAATGTTAAGATTAAACCTCTGGAATTAGAATCTGATTATCAACCTATACTTGTGCCTTATAGAAACAAGGCATCTAAAAATAGAGGAATAAAACCAGATGATGAGCATATTTAATTTAAAAAGTTTCATGTTTTCAAAACACAAAACATATTCAGCAGTTTTATGCCATGACAAGAAATATAATCATGTTAGTTTCTCAAGCAAACTATCGAACTCTCCTTTTAATAGGTGACTCTAATTGCAAATGCTTTGATTTACCTCATAAAATGGAGATTCGACAAGTAAGACCCTAGATGGTGGCATATCTTCTAATTCAAGCATCACACAAACTTGAATGCACTGGCAACTAAAACCCTAGTGACTTGATTTTGAAGGCAGTATTTTCCCTCAAATCAATAAGTATGTGGTAGAGTTCGTTTTCAATCAAATGGTGGCCTTTCAGGTGGCCTTAAACATGTTCAAATCATCACTAACAAAGTTTTAAAAAAATACTGACTATTGACACAATCTTGCGACTAATGTAATCAGTTACCCTTGTTCTTTCTCTTACCATGCTTCAACAACAGCGTAGTTGCATCAACAATTGTCAACAATGGCAAATGAAGAAAGAACACGGATTAAAATTGTTCCTCCATATATATGGTATGATTGACATTGTGGAAAAGAATGAAATAAATTGTACATATCAGAAACTGTCCAAAATCTGTCCTAGGATAACACAAAACAGAAGTTATAGAAACGTCTAGCAAGGTATTTGAAAACTTAATATTTCAAACCAAAGAGTGTACTACTATTACATCGCAATGAATTAAAGATAACACACAATTCAAAGAGAACTGTTTCTGGAGTTATGACTGTAGTAAAAATTGCTATCCAAGATCGGTCATGTACTATGCCTGAGAAAGCCATAGTAACTGTACCTTGTTCAAGCTCGTCAGGTTATATCGGTTCCTCTTGATGAAGTGAGGCGGGGACATCCTCCTCTTAAAAATCTTCATCCTCAGGTTCCATGTGGAAGTTACGTAGCTCTTCACATGTCTGATCTCGTGGATGTCATGATTCACATGTGAAACAGAAGTAACCTTGTAAGCGATCCTCATTGTGGTTATTGAAGTGAGAACTACGAGAATCGAAATCGCATCATGGCTGAAATCTAGGCAACTAGAGCTTCTTCTTATTTGCCTCGAGCCACACGCTCAGCATCCCAAAGAGTGTATAGATCATGCATATCTACTTCCCACCAGATTTCATCCTTGTGTCCATGTTTGAATGCAGAAACCACCACTACAGGATCCAAATAATATGTGTAAGTGAGGGGGCTCATGGACTTTGTGCAACACTCATCCATCATTATTGTTTGTTTTGTTAGCATTAACTTCAATAGGTACCTCTTAAATTCTGTCTAAGAGAAAAATGACAGCCTGCCACAATTCCCAAAGTAGCCATTTGATCAGCATGGGTACCTAGGTTAGAGGTGGCAAGAGTAACCATGCCATGTTCAAGAACTCAATGCAAGAATATTAGACAATCCATTTTTGAAAATTCATCCGCAAGAATCTTCACCATCAAAATTTGGTATATCAATTCGAGGAATAAGAACATCATGGGGTCAATCAAGCAAAGAGGCAACACCATCGGTTGTGGAAACCAAATCAAGAGCAAAATCCTAGTCATTATTTTTCATACCTATATGATTTCCTTGAAGGGTTGGGGAAGCATCTCAGCAAAATGGAAGCACCAAGGATCATGCCTAAATGTCATCCGTTGGCAGTGCCCTAGATCCTGCCCAAAATTCAACCTTTGAAAGTGCCTTGGATCCCAATGTTGGAAATGCCCAACAAGCAATGGGTCATCTTTAAGAATCTCAGGTCCCTTTTGTCGATCACGATTAAACTCAAGAGAGACTTGCTAGAAGTGCCCCCCAATATGTTGAATAGAAAGTTCCTTCAAATGCCTCTCAATGCGCACAAGGGCCTTAGTGCAAGCGGTTTGACCCACCCAATCTAACTAATCCTTTTGTGCAAATTCCTTGCCACCACAGTCTAAAGGTAACGGTAAACCTCTAATTCTAGGCTTAGGGGTGGGTCGAATGAGTCATGGTGTTCTGTCGGATGGGTGGAAGGAGAACTTGAGGCAATGGCTTAGCGAACAAGAGGGTCGAAGTTGTTGTTGCCTTCTAGGACATTATGGTGCTTGCCTTGAATCCTTGGTTGACACTCTTTTGGCTTATACAATCATCATTAGTCAAATTTGTTCGCTAAAAGCACTCATTTATCCATTAGTAGCTTGTGGAAGCCAAAGGATCAAACATACACCACTAGTTGAACGATGAAGCCCGAATACACCTCAAACTGCCCAAAAAAAGTGTTATCAAAGATATATCTTATTTTGATCACCTTGACAAGATGATCAAAATAAGATAGATCTCCCACAAGGGTCCAAACACAGCCGATTTTTTTTTTTCAAGTTCGGGTTACACAAACAATTCTACCTAAATCACAATATTACAAAAGATAATTGCGTCAGAAGATTGGTAGCAAAAAAATGGTCAGAAATCAACCGATTGGAAAACACAAATCTGGCCAAAAAAGGTTCTGAAACAGCTTGCTCACCACTCTGTTGCCCCTTTCTGATGCCACAAGGAGCCAAAATCATAGCTTTGATACCACTTGTAACAAAACAACTTCTAAGAAACAGTAAATTCAGCAACAAATCTTGGAATAATAACAACAGAAACAGTATACACCAAAATATTCACAGCAAAAACAGATTCCAAAAAAGTAAATCCAAGCATCACAGATCCAAATTCCAAATCTCGGAAACAATCCAAGCCTCTCAAAGAGGGCAAAATCTCATGGCCACAAAGAAAGGCTGAAGTCTCTTATGCGCACCAAAGGCGACAAAAGTTTGATGAAGAGAGGGTGAAATCTCGTATGCACACCAAAGACAACAAAAGTTTGATGAATGAATGATCCCCAACTACATCACATCTCTCCTATTTATAGTCTAACAAAGTAACAAAACCTAACCCTAATGCTCAAGGGCCGACTATCCTAACGTAGGGGCCCAAGCCAACAAAATAAAGATAAACAACATGGCTACATCAGTGTCGTTACATCTATATGGACAGTCCAATAGTTTACCACCCATTTGAATAAAATTCTTCAATGTTCGTTTCCATAAATTCAAACCTTGTAAAGGTCCTAATCATCCATCATCCATCCAAATAACAAACAAGTTCCTCTCCTTGCATACATGGATCTGTATGGACAGTTCCAATAGCATTGGGCAGGCCTGTTTACCACCCTTTCGAATAAACTTGTTTGTGGTTCATTTCCATGGATTCAAACCTAGTGAAGGTCCTAAGCATCCATCATCAAATTCCAAATAAGAGACAACCCCCTATTCTTGCATTTGTTGCAGGCTCTAAATGCCAAGATGTCCAACAAATCAATGCCATAGGTTGTCATCATGTAATCAGCAACATTATTTTCCACTGCATTATTTGATAAGCAAATCAACTTGTAGAGCATTCTTTTGCAAACTCCTTTGGCTACCAATACAGAGGCTTTTCTCTTTAAGAGAAAATGACAATGCATTAACATCCATATATGAACGAAGCATGCCGCTCAGACTGAAGTACAGAGTCACGAATAACATACGAAGAACAACAAAACTGACTATTCATTATCTAATACAATATGTAATTTAATTTGTTCCTTTAAAAGAAAACAGGTATATGTGGAAAACCAAAGTTGAGTCATCATTCTCTCAAAACTGCCGTTTTGCTACCAATCTTGCTGACAAATTCTCCTAGCATCTCTATTCTGGATTCTTCAAACAATTCAAACATCAATCCACTGCTAATGTATCAGAATGACGATCCCAAACATTATTAAAAGCTTTGCAATAAATAGTGTTAAATAGTGTTTTTCTGTTTCCACCGCTCTTGTAGTGCTCCTATAGTGCAAGAGGTGTATATTCTCTCTTCCAATTTCCCTTTAGATCTTTTCCATCTACCTGTCTCATATATGAGTCCATGTGAACTAGTCCTCATCTCATGTATGAGTCCATGTGAACTAGTCCTCAAGTCCTCAATTGACCTAAAAGCATCTTTGCTCTGCATTTGATATTTGAACAGCGCAAGTGAGCGGGCGAGCGCGCACATATATATAGAGGCGGTTAAATATCAAAAATAAGGTCAGCTTAAAGTCTTCGATAGTCTTATATAGCAGACCTTCATGATTAGCTCATTTTCAGACCATGTAGCAAACCTTGCCCTAATGGAAGAAAACGCGTAGGCCAGTCTGTCCAAGCTGTTACAGGTACAGAGTCCTTCCTGTGTTCTACATGCCCTCAACCTCATTAATCATGTAATCGTAAATCACACAACTTCAAGCAACACCCAGGAAGGACTACAAGTTACAAGCTTACTACACCTTACCCATAAATCCCATACCCTCGTTCCCGCCATATCCACGCAATAAACATTCCAGCCTACGAAAACCTACAAACCCTAACCCGGCATCAAGATTTACCACCAAATCCCTACGAGACGAGCATAATCACCCACACGCCAGCACGACAACATATAAACGCCTTAAAATCAAAGCGCGCGTCACAATAACTTAAAACGACACATACCTCGAATCCAACCCAGCTCAGTAAATAGAAAATTTAAAGAAATTTAAACATGTGTTAGGCAAACCGTCTCGCGCAGTGTTTCCGACAAATGGAAAAACGATATATAATTATTATTATTATTATTATTATTATTATACTCACTGCCAAAGGTGTCGTTGGCCATGCAGAGGAAGGTCAATCCGTCGGCTCTAAGAATGTGGAAAATATGGCGATCTTGCGAATAACATAGGCGGCCCTCTCTTTCGTTTTCCGCCTGAGAAAGAGAAGGCAGTTTCTCCATAATCCGCCTAGCAACCGCCCCCGCATTTCCGCTCACTGCACTGAACTCCGAAAGAACGACGGTTCCCCTGGCCACCACTGCATATAATATCGCCATTACAAAACCCCGCCCAAAATAAACTCAAAGGTAGCTTCGGCTCACGAAGCCACGATCATCTCTGCTCAAATTCAGTTCGGTTTAAGTTGATTCACAAGAAAGAGGAGAAATTCTTCGGACTGTAAATTTTTCTGGCTTCGAATCCAACGATTCTGGTGTGGAATTTGGTTTCAACGGAATGTTTAAAATTGCAGATTTAACAGAATGAACAAAAGACATGACGACAAAATTACAAATCCCTTCGAGTTGGACAGCCAAGTGGAAGGACAACTCTGGAGTATAAAAGAAAATACTTTCTGTTATTAGAATTTAATTTTAAAAATGGTTTAATTAGGTGGCGCACGTTCAAATTCCACGTTGTCCAATCCGGAAGGTAAAGAATACAAAATAATAGTCTGTCAATTGCAGGCGTTGTTGGCGGTAACCCGTGGATAGGCTGTGTTTGGGGTTGGGTAGACATGTGTTTGATAAGATTGGTCGCTAACTACTAAAAAATTGATGATGAATGCAAAACAAAATTTAGTTCTGCATGCAAAGTTATGATGCAAAACTAAATTTGTGAAGTTTTTCTATCGTGCCGGATCTCAAATTTATTAGTTAAAATAAATTTGTTCCTTAAGGATTTTTTTTTTAATTATGAATAAAATAATGGGTGGTTTTTTATGGTTTGGTTTGAGTGGAAATGTTTTATATTTAAGATTATGGAACGAGAATTTTAGTGTGAAGTTAAAAATTATCATAAGGCTTCCAAAATAGGTTAGTCTTTTTATGTTTAAGTTTTTTTTTGCTTTCGTATTATTAATTTATAAATAAAGAGGTTTTAAATAATATTAGTAATATTTTAAAAAGATTTGTTGAGAGGGATTAATTATTATGGAGTGAAAGAATGTTATATACATTTGAAATAAATATTTTAAAATCTTTATTACAATTTATTAAGATTAAATTCAAATCAAGAGAATGAAATCAATTAGTAGATTACAAAAACATTTAATTTTGATGTTATAAATGTGATGAAATTTGATTATATAACAAAAAATTGCAAAGTAACAACAAGTAAACAAACATTTTGGTCATAAGATGAACTTCAAGATGAAACGAGGAGATGATAATAAAACTTGGATTAGAACAAAGGATTTTTCACTTTCAAAAAGTAGCAAAGAAAGTCACTCCATAAATGATGATGACCATCATCATTCGCTTGGATCAACCATTAGAAAAAACAAAGGATGAGAAAGTACACCATGATGTCATGGGGAACAGCTCAACAGTTCGAGCTTTAGCTCTTCTTCGGCAGATCCAAGGCTCAAACCATGGCTTGTGCAAGTGTGTGAGGGGGTGGGTGTGTATGGTTGTGTGTTAAATTCCTTATTGATAAGCTCAGCTTTCCCCTTATGAGAGGTCATGGTGGGATAGGGATGCCCAGCCCTGAGCATCGATTGTACGAGTTTCTCACACTAACCAAATCCAAAAAAAAAAAAAGTACACAATGAAAATTCAAATTTAAAAATAATTAAATATGCATGGAGGTAAATTTTGGTGGAAGAGCTTAAGCATAATCTAGATAAGCCGTCTTTATTTTCCATTAGTATAAATTCTTGCTCTTAGAATAAATACGAAAGTATTATAGAGTTTATCCTTTAACTTAAGGGTTGCAACACATTAAAGAAATAAGTATATACTATATCCACAAAAATTTAGGGATATAGCATAAGAAAGTAAGTAGGTACTATGAAAGATGGTCCTTGCACTTTAAGGTTTTTAGGCCAATATAAATAAGGTGTTTTTAAAGTTATTTTTTCCATTGTAAAAACTCCAAGGCAAAATAGAGATGAACACCATGCTCATATCATTGTGGTGGTTATTGATTTCACTATGTAAATAAAAAAAAAATTCAAAGTAAAATAAATATCAATAGGTTTTTAGGCCAACATAAATAAGAAGGTGTTTTAGGCTATTTCTTCCATTGTAAAAATTCCAAGGCAAAATAGAGATGAACACCATACTCGGATCATTATGGTGGTTACCGATTCCACCATCTAAATAAAAAAAAAAAAATCAAGATAAAATAAGTATCAATATAAATACTTAAAAAAAAATGAAGAGATTAATGAAGGTGAAAGTGTCGATGGGAAGTCCCATGGGGGTTCGGCCTTTGGTTCTTCTTTGAGAGGTCTAACGTTCAAACAATGTGGGTGAAGGGGTGGGTGTGTATATGATTGTACATAACAAAAAAAATGATGATGAAAAAAAAAAAAAACCTTCAAAATAAGAACAAAGTAGGGGTTTCTCACACTAACCAAATCAAAAAAATAAATAAATAAGAACAAAGTAAAAAAAAACTTGAAAGAATGTTATTATGAAAAAAAAAAAAACAAATATAACTAGTGTTATCAATAAAAAAAATTGAGCTTAAAAATAAAATAATGAAAATAATATCTTAAATAATGAATTAAAATTTTAATATAGTTTAAGATAAACCCTTTCTCCATTGAATCTCAAGATAAACCCTTTCTCCATTCAATCTCAATATAAATTTTAAATAAATGTATTATAAATTAAGAATAACTAAAGGGGATGGGACATATAACATAAAAATAAAAAAATTGTTTTGACTCTCTCCCACATCGAGGGAAGGGTGTGAAGACTAAAGAGATTATTATTTGGCAAGAGGATATTTGCAGAAGAAGAGATTTATAGAAGAGAAGATTATCAACAAAATTACCAGTAAGATTTGAGTTTCAACTACAATATATTGTTTAGTGGTAAAATAAATTTTCAGCATTATTTTTGTTGTCATTGAAAAGAACCGCATTGCCATTGAAGTCGTCCACGTTTCTTCACAACAACAAAAATATGCGCAACAATGTTGAACCCTTTAAGGAGAAGCTTGATAATAGATTAATACAAAGTCGTAATAAATGACTGCATTATTTTTTTATGTCATTTATATTGCATTTAAATTGTTCTATTGGTAGGTTTGAGGTATAGACCAATTGGTTCGACCAAACCTCATAAGGGGGCGGAGGTCCAAGGTTCAAATCTCGGGCCTCGTCGGACTAAATGCTTGTCCCTTTCCTGGTGCTTTTAGCGTCATAAAAGGTTTAAAATGATTGTGGCATGGTGGTTATAGGGGTGGATTGCGCGAAGATCTATGTGACGGCTTCCGAGACGAACAACGCAGAATACTATGACGGCCATAAAAGCCAAACAGCCTACTCGGATTCGTGGCGGCCACCGATTCCACCATGTAAATTCAAAAAAAAAAAATGTTCTATTGGTGATAGCAAGGAGTAAAGGAGTTTAAAAAAAAAGAGAAATTTTTTAAAAACCTTACTTTTTTTTTTCTTTTTAAAACCCTAATTGCTTTTGGGAATTTTTGGGTTGAGATCATGGAGTTACCAATTTTCAGTAGAAATGATGACATTGATGCTCGAGAATGGTGGATGAAGTCCAAATCTCTATATTCTGGTGAGATTTTTTGGAATTTCAAACTTCTTTATCTTTTAAAAGAAGAAGCTCATGATTGGCGAGATATTCTAAGTAAAGGAATGATAAGAAAAGAACTTGGACATGGCATGAAATAGAGCAAGCATTCTTGAGTTAGTTGAACCCTTATAAAAAGATAGCTAATTTGAAGGTCACATAGCTAATTTGAAGGTCACAATCAAAGGATATGAAGAAGAAATAAAAAGGTTTTAAAGGGAACCGAAAGAAATGAATAAAGATGGTATAATAGAAGAAAAAATACAGATGACAATGTGCAAGTTTATGGTCGCATTCAAAAGAAAAATAAGAAGCAAGGATCCAAGGAGAAGCAAGAAGCAATTATGATAAGGGAACAAGTTGAAGAACCATTAAAAAACTCAAAAGTTGAATTTACAATAGCAACAACAATAGAGTCCATGGAAGAAGCAGCAACAAAGTCCAAGGAAGCCTTATCAAAAGTGCACAAGGATGCACCAAAAGAAAGGTATAAGAGAGAAGATTGTGAATAAAAATAAAAAATAAAAATGAAAAAAAAATTGTTGAAGAATCAAAGGGAACAAAATGTCAAGTTAAGGTTGAAGCATATCGGCACCCACACCACCCTCAACGACAACAATCTTGAAGGCATGGCTTGTTGTATCAATATTTTTAATCTGCATGAAATCAAAAAGGCATCAAGTATGGAAGTGTTTAGCAAAAAAAACATAATGTTTTTGGATTTCAAAGGGGTGTAGTTGCATCAGGGAACAATAGAACCAATCGTTCAAAATATCATAGCAAAGCAGCAGAAGCATGAAGCCAACAAAGCAGTTATGAACATTCAAGTGACACAATGACAGCTTGGTGTCATAAAAAACCATCACTAATCAAGATTTCACTTGGATGGATGGATGAACAAGATTGAAAATTCTCAAGAAAAAGGATGTTCAATATTTGTATTTAAAAAATTGAAGGTCATCTACTTGTTGTGGTGCAGTGGTAAATGCCCTGGGTGCTGGTAGAGGCCGACCCAGGTTCCATTCCCCTTGTCTCCATCCTGCAGATATATGGTATAGTTAGGAATGTCCTATGTGCTAGTAGAGGCCGACAAGGCTCCATTCCTCCTATGCCCAACCTGTTGAAAGTGGCACCTCGAAAGGGGTGTTTTCCACTATAAATTAGTTTTTACCAGGTGTTGTAGGTGAGTTGGAGAGGAGAGGGCAATCCTCCAAGGGAGGTCCCAGGTTCGAATCTCCACCCTACCAAAAAGCTGAATTGGGTACCCAAAATCCAATTGATAATGTTGGTGCGGGCGGTGGCGTGCGACTCCCGGGTGACTTTGACGGTGTAGAACCCCCTGTTTGTGGTCTCTCAGACCAAGGCGGCCCCACAAGGGGTTTTTCGCGTAAAAAAAAAAAATTGAAGAAGATCATACTTTTCGTGAAAAAATATGTAGGTATCTAGTTATAACATCTCAATTGAGATGAGAATTAAATATGTTTGTAAAATCTCAAGCTTTACAAAAGCAAGTTGTGACTTATCAAGGGTGGAGGACCCAAGTACAACCTTGTTTTCTCAAACAAAAAAATAACTAAAGTGGGTGGACAAACCAATGAAAAGGAAAGAAAATAAAATTATAAAAAAATTTAAAACATTTTTGATAATATAAGGGGTCAACATATCTTCTATGTCAGATTCAATTAGCTCATCAAACTGTCAGAATTCACAATGCTTTTCAAAAATGAATAGAAGCATACCATACACTCAAATCTTATACAAGGAACAAAAAAAGGAAGATGATAAAGAAAAGGATTTGGTGGCACCCATAGGCACCATAAATAATCATTATATCCGTAGATAATATTACACAACACTCCGATGAATAAACGAGGAGTGTAAGAAGGTTATTTATAGCAATACCAAAACCTCAATTACATCATAAAATTTAACTTAAGCCGACATAACAAGTGGGCTTTAGTTTAATTACAAGTAATAAATATGATTTAACCATAACAAGGTTAACCATGGTCCATTGGGCTTACATAATAAAATATTACAAAATAATAAATACATTCTACCATGAATTACATAATAAAATATTACAAAATAATAAATACATTCTAACATGAAATGCCCGTGTAAGGAGGTTATTTATATCGATACCAAAACCTCAATTACATCATAAAGTTTATATCACAAGTGGGCTTTAGGTTAATTACAAGTAATAAATATGGTTTAACCATAACAAGGTTAACCATGGCCCATTGGGCTTACATAATAAAATATTACAAAATAATAAATACATTGTACAATGAAATGCCCTTAGGCCTATCCAATACATTGCACAATATCGGTCTTGACCATGAATCAAATTACAATTTCAACACAATCTAGTAACATTTAATAAGACAATTTGACAGGCTATATTATCATAAGTTAGCCATTTGAGCTAAAATGGACATGTAGATAAGAATTGCATGTTAGTTATTAGTTGACATATGAATAAGCTAAAGACTTGTCACCATTCATTAATAAATTATATTTTTTCTTTCAGATTTCCATTGCTACAAAAATAAAAAGAAGAATAACACATTCAAATTGAAACATTACTTAAAACATGGTAACTGCCACATCTAAGTACAAACTAAACAAGTGATTTCAGACCAACTGGAATCTCCAGCTCAAAATTTCAGTGAACATTGATACCATCTATGTACAAACGGATAATTTTCATCAACCTTTTATGCAGAGGACATGACTTGGCTAAACTCTGGAACGAAATAGCAACTGAAAAACTTTATAAAGAACATTATGGTCTTTGGTCTTCATTTCTGGCGTTGCCGATACAGATTTTATTCTCAACTTGGTAACATATGTGGCTCAGCTTTTTGAAATAACACTAAATTTTAACCAGGTGTCTGCATTTGTGATTCAAGTGCTTCCAATTTCTTGACTATGACCAATTGTAGTTTAGACATTGACTTGAATGCTCTTCACAAATGTCAAATTTAATTTCCAAACTTACAATGAATTATTGCATGCATTAAACATTATAGTCATTGTTGTCAACAATGTCCTGACCTTATGCAGAAGCAGAACAAATAAAAATTATTTTAAAATTTCCTTGATGCCTAATCCTTATCTTTTTTTTTTTAATTTACATGGTGAAATCGGTAACCACCACGAATCCGGACAGGCTGTCCGGCTTTTATGACCATCACAGTATTCTGCGTTGTCCGCCCCGGAAGCCACACAGTTCTTCGCGCAGTCCGCCCCTCTAACCACCATGCCGCAATCATTTTAAACCTTTTACGCCGTTGAACCATGCCACAATCATTTTAAACCTTTTACGCTGTTGAAAGGACCAAGAAAGAGACAAGCATTCAGTCCGACGAGGCCCGAGATTTGAACTTAATCCTTGTCTTTAAAAGCCACAAAGTTGACATTTCTTTGCCCTGTTTGACCTTCAAATAATTTGCCTCTTTCTTCTGCGATCTTGTCTGCGCACATCATGTTTCAAATTTCTTATTAACATATGCCATGGAAAGCGATTGAAATTATTTTCTTAGAAAGGATTTCTGGATATATTATTTAGTATGTATACTGAAGGAGGATCAATTCAAGAGGCGTTGGATGTAGTGTCCTAAATTCACTTGCTGCACAGGGTAGTGAAGACAAATTGCAGACAAGTTTTGGATTTGCTTTTATGCTATAAACCCTTATCAAATGCTAATCGAAAGCATTCAGTCCAGACATGATTGGCCCAGGCGGTCTTACACCACTGTGTTTAGTTGCAAATATGCAAAATGAAGAGGACATTATTGATGTTTTGACAAGTGATACGCAAAAGGTAAGTAAATAAGACATGATTTCATTGGATGAATCACAATATCTGATAGACAATAAATTTTGTTCCCAGTTTGACATTCTCTCTTTCTTTTGATGTGTTTTGCAGCTTGGATTGCTAGCTTAGACGAAAGCCTTGGTTGCAAATCAGCAGACACCACATGCCTATGTCCTAATGAGAAATAATTACTCACATAACTGGTCGGTTGGATAAAAATTGACAAATATCTTAACTTCTTAAGTGCTCAGGTATCAATGACAACTAATGAGAAATAATTACTCACATAACTGGCTGGTTGGATAAAAATTGACAAATATCTTAACTTCTTAAGTGCTCAGGTATCAATGACAATTTTAAGAGAATCTTCCTTGAAGGAGAATGCAACTAAAGGAACTTATGGAACACAATGTGTAGACACAAGAGTCAACTCCTCTATAACTAGAGAAGCTTCCCAGAATTGTACCAAGCATGCAAGAATTGGTTCCAAAAGAGTATCAAGGAGGATTGGCTATCATGGTGCCATGTATCATCCATTTGCCTACTCTTTTGCTGGCTATTGCAGCAGTTTGTCTGTGTATGCCTGCTGTTCAAGGAACCTCACACAATTAATTCAGTTGCACCATTCAAGTGGCAAAATGTTGGATTTGGTGTTCATTAAAATTGCTTTCAGTTTACCTTAGTGGGATACCTGTCATCCCAACTTGAGACACTGAGCAAACTAGAAGCATTGGGAACTCTCCATCAAATCCATCTACAAAGTGTGTTTGTAAATTGTGCCTTCTGGATTTTGTTAGATAAAACAGCAACTTGATTCATGTCCGAGATGGTTTAAATAATACAATTTCAGGACTATAATAGCCCGGAGGTTACGAAACCATCCGAGGCTGAAATAGAACCTGTTATAACAAATAACAAGTTCAGCCTAATTAACAAAATAATGTAATAATAGTGCAAATATATACGCTAACATCCCCCCTTATTACATTATTTTGGTAATAATATAACTACTAGCTATACTAACATCCCCCCTGATTACATCATTTTGCAATACAAAGAGAGCTGCGAAACAATTCAAATTTGACACGTGCAAGTGCCTTAGTGAAAATGTCTGCAACTTGAGCATCGGTGGGAATGTGTTGAAGCTGAATTCGGTGCCTCGAAACTTCATCTCGAATGAAATGACATTGTGTGTCAATGTGTTTTGTTCTTTCATGATGGACTGGATTCTTGACTAGGTTCATAACACCCTGATTGTCGCAAAACAAGTGTATTGGAGATTTGGATGGATGACCCATACTTGTCCGAATGCGACGCAACCATATCACTTCGCACACAACTTCACGTGCGGCGCGATACTCTACCTCTGTTGATGAAATAGCAACCACCTGTTGCTTCTTGCCGTGCCAAGAGACAGTACCAGATCCAAGATGAAAAATATATCCTGAAGTTGACTTGTGATCATCAAATGATCTGGCATAGTCGAAGTCCGTGTATCCTTGCAAGAAGAATTTGTTGTTCCTCTTGTATTCTAGGCCATATTCCATTGTGCCACGGACATAGTGAAGAACACGTTTTGTCGCTTTCCAATGAGTGGTCTTAGGCTCCCGCATGAACCTCGAAAGATAGTTGACAAAGAAATACGAGATCCGGCCTAGTATTGGTCGGATATATGAGACTCCCAATCAACCGTCGATAGAGAGTACCATCTACCCGAGGTGAATCATCATATCGCGATAATCGAAGTCCAGCCTCCATCGGAGTTGCCATTGGCTTGCAATCAGCCATGCGATATTTTTCTAGCAATGTCTTGGCATATTTTTCTCGAGACACTTTGATGGAGTGCTCCTTCCGGCTGAATTCCGTACCAAGACAAGTAATGGAGAAGTCCGAGATCCGACATCTCAAAATATTGACACAAGTCTCTTTTGACAAGAGAGATCATAGTTTCTGAACTCCCCGTAATGAGCAGATCATCAACATAGAGTACAAGCAACACTATCTCGTAACCCTGTTTCTTGAAATAGAGGTTTGCATCTGACGGACATCTCTTAAAACCATGCTGCAGGAGGTGATTGTCCATTTTTATATACCAAGCTCGAGGAGCTTGTTTCAGGCCATATAAGGATTTGACCAATTTGCAAACTTTCTCGCTGTTGGCCTTCCACTGCAAATCCTTCTGGCTGAGTCATATAGACTTCTTCTTGGAGATCACCATTCAGAAAGGCACTTTTGACATCCATCTGATGAACTTTCCACCCAAACTGTGCCGCCATAGCACAAATAACTCGAATTGTTGTCATCCGAGCAGTAGGTGCAAAAGTTTCCTCGTAGTCAATGCCTTCCTTTTGAGCATAGCCCTTTGCAACAAGACGGGCCTTATGCTTATCAATTGTCCCATCTGCTTTGTACTTGACTTTATACACCCATTTGCAGCCAATGGGTTTCTTTCCATGCGGCAGATCGACAAGCTTCCAAGTTTTGTTTTTCATCAAAGACTTATACTCTGCATCCATAGCAGCCTTCCACTGAGGCTCACCGAGAGCAACTTGTACTGATGCAGGTTCAAGATCGTCTATGGAAGACATAAACACCTTATCACTATCAATATCCATATCTTCTCGTATCTCTTGTCTGGATCTACAGAAAGTTCTTCAAAAGATCGACACGGATCATCAACCCCAGTATTCTCTGTTGCAGCTTTCTCCTGTCGAGCCATTCTGCGAGTACGAGGCCTATCCAAAGTCAAATCTGGTGGAGTAGATAGCTTAGAGTCTTTGATTGTATTTGTATACCACTTTGGATTCTTCTTCTTAGGTGTTGAAGAAGATCTAGAAGAACCTCCAACCTTTGATGAAGGAGATTTAACAACCCGAGTTTCCACAAGGTCTAGGTATACATCTGATGTGTTTGCTCGATGTGAAAGCCTCATCAAAAACAACATCTCTACTTATGTGAATCTTCTTGGTTAAGGGATCAATCAAACGATAACCCTTAGAGTGCTCATCATACCCAAGAAGAATACACTTCAATGACTTCTCATCTAGCTTCTTCCTTTTCTCTTTTGGTATGTGCATGAAAGCTTTACACCCAAAAATGCGTAGATGAGAAATGGAGGGTTTCCTACCACTCCATGCTTCCTGTGGAGTCATTCCTTATAGGGCCTTTGTGGGTGCCCTATTCAACAGATATACCGCTGTGGTGACAGCTTCTACCCTAGTTGCTCAAGTCTAGCTCCCGTGAGCATGCAACGAACCATTTCCATGATGGAACGATTCCTCCTTTCAACAACTCCATTTTGCTGAGGAGTATAAGCAGTAGTTAACCTGTCTTGTGATCCCATTTTCTTTCAAGAATGCAGAAAATTCTTTAGAGGTGAACTCCCCCCCTCGATCTGAGCGGAGGGTCTTTATAGAAGTCCCTGACTCCTTCTCAACAGATTTCTTGAATTGCTGAAAGAAGCCAAATGCTTCAGATTTCAGTTGAAGAAAGAATACCCACATCTTTCGTGAGTAATCATCCACAAATAACTGAAAATACCTCTTACCCCCACAACTCGTTGGGAGTGAAGGGACCGCACGGATCAGCATGAACCAACTCCGGAGGTTTCTTTGCTCTAGTAGAGCTCTTTTCAAAAGGCACTCTATGCTGCTTTCCCGCCAAGCAATCAGAGCAAACCGGTAAAGTGGTAGAAAGGGAAGGAAGACCCTTAACCATCTCATACTTACTTAGCTCAAGTAAGTAACCGTAACTCAAATGTCCATATCTCTTGTGCCATAGGGAAGTTGCCTCCTTTGTAGAGACCGTCATGGCAACATGTGGAGTAGAGATAGTATCTAAGGCAAATAAGCCATGCTTATATGAAGCGGTTGCAATGTTCTTACCCCTCCTGGTAATAGAACAACACTTCTTGCCTCCCTCAACACTAAAGTTCACAACCATATCTTTGTCCAGAATTTGTGTGACTCGACAACAAATTGTTTGCCAATCCCGGAACATAGAGAACTTTATCAATCTGACACTTGCCATCAGAAGAGTGACTGAAACAATGCCTTCTCCCCGAACCTTGTAGGTTTTATCATCAGCAATAGTGACAGGTTTGCCCTCTTTGGCCTCAAAAGACTCAAACCACGATTTGTCACCAGTCATGTGCTTACCGGCTCCTAATCAACATACCATATAGGATCCGTCTCGCTTGGACACCGTGGTAGTCATGAGAACTTTGTGAGCTCTCTCGTAATCCGTGTCGATTCTTCAACAACAACATTCACTTGTTGTTTGTTCTTTTGTGGTTTGTTTCGGCCTTTCTGTTTTGATTGCTTATTCTTATGCCAACATCTGTTTGTATCATGACCTTCTTTGTCACAGATCTTGCAATATCTCTTTTTCTGTTGAGGTTGTTGAGTTTGTTTCCCTTTTGAATCCTTTTGTGAATTCCCTCCCTTCTGAAAATTACCCTTCTTCTGGTTTCGCCCTTTCCTGTTGATGTAGAGAGCAGTGTTAGAAGAATCATCTCTCTCGTAGTTGGCGTGCTTCCTCCTCTTGAAGCATATTAACCAATTCTACAAAAGTAACTTTCCGTTGTGATACATGAAGGGAAGTAATCAACACCCGATAAGAATCCGGTAAAGCTCTCAATACAACCGAAGTAAGGAGCTTGTCTTCAACCGGTTCTCCCAAAGAATTCAACTTTGCTTTCAATTCAGAAACTCGCAAAGAAAGAATTCAACCTGTCTCACCCCGCTTCATGCTCGGATCGTGTAATTGAGATTGAAGAAATAGAATGGTGGAATCATTCTTTCCCTCATATATAGTATTAAGGGCATCCCATGCCGCTTTACTAGTTGCACAACAAGAATATGGGGTTGGACTTCATCGACACAAGCAAGCAAGATGAGCACTTTTGCTTTACTCGTCTAGCTTATCAAAGTCTCTTTGAGCATTAGATGGAGTCTGTAGCACCAACGAATAGGTGAAGGTCCGGTTGTTGCTCCAGATACAACATCCCATAAATCATCCATTGCTAGGATGGCCTTCATCTTATTTTTCCATGGTGTGTAATTAGGACCTTTCAACAATTGATGAGAATCAACCATTAGTTTTGCAGACATGATGAAGGTTCCTTATAACACCAATTGGTCCCCCTTTCGATATACCTTTTGCTAGGCCGTTATACCATACAAAATACCCGCCCTTACGTGAGGGAAACTATAGGTATTTAGAAAGATCAACAAAAATCACCCGCCCTTACGTGAGGGAAACTATAGGTGAGTTTTAGAGATCATACGATACGTGGAACATAAGCAGTATTGAAAGGGAATCGCCTTGTTGATGGCACCTACCATAGAAGATTCTTCTCATGCGTGGGGCGTAACTTCCCCTAAACACTATGAAGAATACTTCGTCAGGATTTACGCCTAAACACAAGAGCGATTAAGGGTAGTGGATGGAGTAAAAAAAATGCAAAATTGGCAAACTTATCTCTCCCCGACGATTTATAGAGAACAAGCTCAGACGTCGTTGTAGCAGCTATATTAGGCGGCGGATACAGAGAGCGCAATCATGATAGCTTTACCTGTAAGTGCTGGCCGTAGGTATCACAAATACCGATCGCTAAAGTGCAATAAATTACACAAATGGGTTTTAATTATTCTGGGGACTTAGGGAGTGAATTTGATTTTAATTTTTAATGTTATAGTGCAAAAATCAAATATGCAACATACAACAAAAAAAATGCCCACAGGAATAACCCACTAGGTGTCGGGCGCAGCCGAAAATGCACCTTTTACAATTCGCCAAATTGCTATTTTTCAAAAAAAATACTCTCACTATCCCCCCCTTTTTTTATGGTATTTTAGCAATTTATAAATTTTGAAAAAAGTAAAATTTAATCTTTTAATAAAAATATTTCAAAATTAATTAAATAAGTTTCTAATTAAATTAAAAAAAATAATTAAGAAACAATTTAATTAATATAAAATATTAATTATTAAAAAAATAAAACTTTAATCAAAATTAAATAAAAAAACTTATACCTGGCAGGATTGGAACCTGCAACCTCAGGGCTCCCCGAGCCCTACCGCATAGCTCACTGCCAGGTGAGCTAGCGGGCTGATCCGCTTGGATCAGTGGGATCCTCCTCTTTCAACACGAGCCCGCAGCTCGTCCTGGCCGCGCCTCCTCCTCTGACTCTGTCCTCCGCCTCTTCCGGGCTCTGAGTAGCGCTGCGCGTTGCGCACGCGGGGCAGCAATAAGCCGCGGTTGTTGGGCGCTAGTCGCAGCTCGTGCGCCGCGAGCCAGCTGAGCGCTCGCAGTGTCGCGCGCGTAGCGTGGCCATAGCTGCGGCGCGCATGGTCAGCTGGGCGGCGCACAGCTAGTGCGCGTGGCAGCACGAGAGGGGGAGGGGGGGGGGTGTCGCGGCGGCCGCGATTTTTTTTTTTTCAACGGGGAGGGGGAAGGGACGGGCGAATTTTTTTTTTTTTTAAATTCAATCGCGGGGGGAAGCGGACTGCGTCCGCAAATTTTTTTTTTTTTTAAATTCAATCGCGGAGGGGGGAAGCGGACAAAAAAAAATTTATTGCACTTCCAGCACGCGATAAATTTTTTTTTTTAAATCTCCTTCCGCTGCACAATAATCAGTGCTCCTTCCAGCAAAAAAAATAATGCGCCTGCCCAGCAAAAAAAAACTTCGCGTTTTTTTTTTAAAATACAGTCGCACGTCCCAGAAAAATGCGAACTGTTTTCCAGCAGGCTTCTGCAAAAATAATCTGCAAATGGCTCGGATACCATGTTAGATAAAACAACAATTTGATTCATGTCCGGGATGGTTTAAATAATACAATTTCAGGACTATAATAGCCCGGAGGTTACGAAACCATCCGAGGCTGAAATAGAACCTGTTATAACAAATAACAAGTTCAGCCTAATTAATAAAATAATGTAATAACAAATATATACGCTAACAGATTTGCCCCGCTAAGAAGCATTTGTAGATCATCATGGACATTCGAGCAGAGCAGATGAGATAGCTAAGAGCAAATAAGGTAAACTTTCTTCAAAGGACATACAATGCTCGACTGTACAGAGTCTACAAATAATGATAAGGTCTCTCTAAAAGTGATTGACAAGATTGAGAGCAGGAATTCAAATCCTCGCAAAGCTCTTGCAGTGTGAATATAAATGTGTTTTTTTGAAAATTGTGGCAAAGTTGTTGTTGTGTGCCTATATTGATAACGATGCCAATAGAAGAGCTAAGGCTCACTAGTAGCTTGCTTTGGGATGGATCATATAGAACTCATGCTTGGAATATTATCGCCTTTGGAGATGCTTTTGGGAATCTCCAGATAGGCAGAGGTTCTGGAGATACTTGATTTCAGGAAAGTAAAGATTCTCATAACTGGGTTCGTTTCTAATTGTGGACAACCATTTCGGCTGCAAATTAAAGACGTTCCTGTCAAATTCCTTGCAAGTTGCTAATCCTATTGATGGGTGTGGAACTGATGGATATTTCATGGGTCAGTCCATGATACAACCTATCCTATAGCAAGTGTCTTAAAAGATTGGAGGAAATACAAACCGTCAATATTAGGTCCAACAAATAGGCATAATGTAAAATAGTATTTGTAGTATGTGTGCATTTGAGCAAAATCATTTCAGAATGAATTTGTATTGATGTATGATTTAGAGATTTTTATAGATCTGAAAATACCAGTGTTCCATGGGGACGCGTCCCCCGGTCGTGGGGGCGGCCGGGGGGGGGGCGGGGGGGGGCTTCCCCGGGGCCGGGAGGGCCGGGCCCCGAGGACAGTTGGGGGACACCTAGGCGTCTCCCGAGCATCCCCAGAGATGCCCAGACGTCTCACTAAATTTAAATATATTAAAAAATCTTTTTTAAAATAAAAAAAAAAGTATGGGGGTGCAACCTTGACTGGGCGTCTTACTAAATTAAAAAAATATATACTTTTAAAAAAAAAAAAAAAGTATGGGGGTGGGACCCATGAAAGTCTCCACCCCCAAACCCTAAAAAGAGACTATAAGACTATAAGTTAAAAAAAAACTTAAAAAAACACTCAGATGATGAGGGCAGCTCATCAGATACAGATTCTGATAGTGATAGCCCAGCAGTTCCTGCATAATGAGACTATTTTTGTTGTACAATGTAAACTCTTTTTGTTGTAATGAGACTATTAGACTATTAGTATTTTTAATTTTTGACATTTGTTGTAAAATTTAAATTATTCTAATGGCTTCTAAGTTCTAAATATTTTTGTTGTAAACTATTAGTATTTAGTATTTTTCATTTTTGTTATGTAAATTATTTTAAATTTCTAAATTTTTTAATACTATTATCCTTGTCCGTCCCCAGCCATCCTCTAAAATCGGCTTGCCGTCCCCCGCCATCCTTGAAACCTGTCCCCCCGTCCCCTCATCCCCCAGCCTTGTGGAACCTTGGAAAATACAAATTATCAAAGGTATTCAAATGATAATAAGGACAATAAGGGTATATTTACAGAACTTAAAATTAAGTTTATATTTTCCAAGGCATTGAGGTGAATTAGCATTATTAGCTTTCTACTTAAGTTTGCTGCACCTAGCTTTCTACTTAAGTCTGTTGTATCTTCAAATCCACTGCTTGCAGCAAACATTGCCATTATGCAGCCTTCTTTGTATTCTAAAAATCAATTAAAGTTATTTAATTGCATGCTTAAAAATTAGTGGGCAATGAAAACAACTATGTAGAATGTCTATATGTGAAAAAATATATATGATGTTTATATAGAAAAAGAAAAACATTCAACGCCATGTAATACACACAGTTGTCCAAAGGTTTTACAAAGTCAATTCTTGTTATTATTTCTTAAACACTCAAGAGTTTGGACTTGTCCAATAGAAGAATAACTATATGTTTAAGGTTACATAACTGCTTACCCTTTTATCAAGTACTCGTGCAATACAATTCAACATTAGCATACAAGAGTCTAGTTTCAATGTGAGGGTCAACCCTTAAGTTGTTCAAAACTCATCATAGACAGGAATGCATATACCACAGTCTCAAACTCATCATTGATAAGAATACATATACTCTTAGGGATTTTCCCCTTTGCATAATTTGTGTAACACATAATTCACCTCTTGCATAAACAAATAAGTGACCAATTTTAGTTTCAACTTGAGTATTCTCTTAAGTTGGTAAATCAAAATTAGTATAATTTTAAGGCGCAACCAAACTTCCTACATTTTTCTTAGTTCATGTGATACATAATTCACCTCTTGCATACAAGACTGAAGGTGCATCTTTTCAAAACATACCCATTGGAAACAGTTGAAATTAGATGCCGATGATTATCTTTGATATTGTTAACCACACATACCATGTATAAGTTTGCATCACAGCATGAAAAAGCAATTGATCATTAACCACAATACTAGATATAGGAATTCATCACAAATTCATGCCTATAAAATAGTTTCAGGGCCTCAAATGGTCAAAGCAACATTCATGCATAGAAAAAAATGTGAGGAGCCATCTGATTGGTTAATAACTGGTTTTTGCAAGCTACAGTGATGTCAATGGAATAGAAGAATAAGAAGCATAATAAATTAACCACATAATATAGCTATGGAAGACCAAGGAGACTAGAACAAAATCTTTCACAACTTTGCCAAAGATTTCAATACTAGAATGTCCTTGATGATAAGCATAAAGTACAATTCAGAATGCCAAAAAAATTCGTAGGTTCGGTTCAGTTCGGAGAAATTCAAATAATATATATATATACACCCATACAAAATATTCATAAATATATATATGCAAATAAAACATAGAAAAATTCAAATTCTTCCATTTTTCTACATTCAACTATATTTTATATTTGCCAATGGGTCCTTGGTTCAACGGTTGGGACAAATAGTTGATGTAGCCCACACCAAGGTTCAAATCTTGGTGGCACCAAATAGCTCAATGTGACTAAGTCAATGTAAAAGGGAAAGGGCAACCCTTTCAAAACCCTACTTTTAAAAAAAAAAAAAAAAACTACAGTTTATACTTTATATATGTAAATTATATTTTATAAGCCATATTTCATGTTTTGAATTGTTTTTTTGCAAATTGAAAAACAAAAAAACGGACTGAGCCGAACCAACCCAAAAAGTCCAAACCAGACCAAACCTGTTTGGATGAACCTGGTATCTATGAGCATAATATAGGATTTAGTTTTCATTCATGCTAATAATTAATAAAATATCTGTCAAAACAATTGCACATACTCAAGTTGTCCCCACCTCTGGCAGTGGTGTTTAATACATTTAAACAAGAGCAAAGTTGATCCAAACTCAAAGAATATGATCAAGAGTGATTGTTTCAGAACAGGTTCACAGTGCAGATGAAAGATAAAATTCCAATATATGATGAACATTGTGTTGCCAAAAAAATTCTGGATGAACAACCAAAGCAAGTGAAATGTTACCATTCCCTTTAAGCTTATACAGACCCTAAAAAGGGCAATGAATAAAGAAGCCTAGCTATATTGAAACATCTTGTGCCAATGGCAATACTAACAAATAGGGAGGAAAATGATCTCTTGTTGAAACAGTTTCAAGAATTTTTGAAAAGGAAATTTTGTCCTATCGATACACCGGAACATATAGTTTACTTGAAAAAAGGAAAAAAAAATCATTGAAGAAAGTCTAATACTCTGAAATTAGGAGTTAATGGATTATGTTATGGCAACGGAACATCACTAATGCAGCAACATCCATATTGTACTTGATACATATAAGAACTGCATTCTTGAATACCATGTAATTGTTTTATCTTTGTTCAAAGCTCTTGCAGGAACCATTTATATTGTCATTTCACTCAAAAAGTTGTAGACCCTTATATGGTGATTGGTGGAGAGGCCACTCCTCTCTTCAAGCTTGATCTCCATGGCCACATTCTAGTAAAGGTTAGTCAAATTTTTCTGTTATGATCCCAAACTCGGTGTTCATGCATATCTGCTCTGGATTCGTCTCCCAGATAGAATCTTTTGTTGTCTTGGCCTTCAGTTCTTTTGCCACTGTTGAAGTTTCTCTTAATGCTTCCTACTGTGATTTGATGTAATTTAACGAGGAAGCAATTATGGTGTCAAAGCAGCATGTCTTTTGTGCACGGCAGCATTTGAACACAGGTCATTTGCATAGGAACACCCCGTGTCATTCATTGGACCGTGTCATTCATTGGACCATAGATCACTGGGCATAGAGCTATATTTTCTGACTCGGTACCTTCATGATATACAAGACCACTTCAACAACCATAATATCAATTATTGTACACTTTTCCAATTAAAATTGAACCAATCAGAATTGATAACAGGCATAAGCTTTGTAATGATGCAGAAATAGGTCTACAGCTTGTTCCATTCTTTGTTGTCAACTATCCCTGCAAAGGACAATTAATAATACCAAGCTAATGGAAACAATTCCAACCCAAAATAATCACGTGTTGCAAAAACAAAAGTGGAAATCAGCTTGGTTGCAAAGGAGGAGCCACCACACCTTGTTCTAGGGGTTGTAGTGAACTTTCACTTCAGCATTGAAGAAGTCGTCCCTTTTGGCCATCAAATGTCGATTAACGAAACCTTCACTCTCCAATTTTGCGAATAAGCTTCTGGCATTTTCTCCGATCTCTATCCACCTACAAGGAAAGCATGTACGTGTTTGTTGATCACAATCCAACTACACCCAGGCTTCTTTTTAACCTTCTTGTCTTTCATTATTTTCCGCATCCTTTCAAAGTCATCCCACCTGCCAACTGCTGCATACAAGTTGGACAGTGTAACATAAGTTGCTGGATTTTGCGGATCTAACTGAAAAAGCTGTTCTGCTGCCCGTTCAGCTAGCTCTATATTCCTGTAACTTTTACAGGCACTAAGCAAAGACCCCCACACATCAGCATCAGGATTTACAGCCATTTTATCTATAAAAACTTGTGCCTCGTCCAAGCAACCAGCACGACCAAGAAGGTCTATCATACATCCATAGTGGTCCATTGCAGGAGTGATATGATAAACTTGACTCATTCTCTCAAAGTATTGCCGTCCCTGATCCACCAGACCTGCATGGCAGCATGCAGACAAAACGCCAAGAAAAGTAACATGATTTGGATTTACACCAGAAAATTGCATCTGTTCAAAGAGGTCGAGAGCCTCCTTGGCACATCCATGCATTGCATACCCCACAATTATTGCAGACCATGAAACAGTGTCCCGATGAGGCATTCTCTCAAACACCTTGCGTGCATCCTCTATGCTCCCACATTTTGCATACATGCCCACAAGAGTATTTCCAACCAGGACATCAGATTGAAACCCCTTTCGAATTACAACTTCATGAACCTCTTTACCCTGTTCCAAAGCTGCCATAGCACAACAAGCTGGGAGAACAATAGCATAAGTGTCAGAATTTGGCTTCACTTCTGCCATTTGCATTTCTCTAAAAAGCTTCAAGGCCTCCTCAGAATTCCCATTTTGCGCGCACCCAGAAATAATGGCATTCCATGACACCACATTACACTCAGGCATTGACCTAAACAACTCTAGAGCCTCTTCCACCAGCCCATTCTTCGCACACCCTGCAATCACCGAGTTCCACGACATGACATTTCGTTCAGGCATTCTCCAAAAAAGTCTCAAGGCCTCCGCAATCATCCCATTCTGCGTATACCCTGCAATCATACTATTCCATGACACCAGATTCCTAATGGGCATCTCCTCAAACATCTCCAATGCCCTCTCAACCTTCCCTTCCTGCGCAAACCCCGCAATCATGATATTCCACGAAACCACATCCCTCTCGGGCATCTCACTAAACAACCCCCTCGCCTCTTCAATCTCCCCATTCTGTACATACCCTGCAATCATGGCGTTCCAGGACACCACATCTCGTTGAGGCATTTTGTCAAACAGTCGGCGCGCAAATTCGACAAATCCCAATTTCCCATACATGTCTACAAGCCCGTTCCCCACAAACACATTAGATTGGAATCCAAGCCTCAGGATTTCTCCATGCATCTCCTCCAAGACCTCAAGGCTTCGGCAAGCCGGCAGAATACTTGCAAATGTGAACTGGTTCGGCCCAACACCTCCTCCTCCTTTTGCTTCTTCTTGCATTTCATAAAACAATGTCAAGGCATCTTCACAACAATCATTCCTGGCATAAGCCGCAATCATAGCTGTCCATGACACCACATTTCTCTGGAGCATGGAGTCGAAGGCCCTGCGAGCCGCCGCTAGGTCACCCAACTTGACATGAATGCTAATTATTTTATTCCCCAGGGAGATATCTTGGCACTGGGGTTGAAACCCTGTTTGAATCATGTGGGCGTGGACCAGTTTGCTCTCTGCAAGGGATTTAGTACGAAGACAGCTCTGAAGAAGATAATCGTAAACAGAAAAATGGGGATTGATGCTATGCTCGTCCATGGCCCGCAAAACCTGCAGGGCCTCTCCCAGCTGGCGCTGCCTGCACAACCTTATTACTGAAAATTCAAGTTTATCTTCATATTTTATATTTGTGTTTTGAGTCCGTTCTAGTTCAAGGGCACTGGTTGCGGTCATGAATCTGCCCTGAACAAGGCCATACGCAAGGTTGGATATGTTCTTTCTATCATTTCTCAGTGCCCATGTCCTTGCCATTTGTAGTATTATTGTGCGGGAAATATGATGCTTTAGAAATTGAGGAAGTTTTCATGATTGGCGCACCTGTAATAGCGTGGGTGTTAATGCCAAAAATTTTCCGATTCAAATTTGTGACTCAGAAAATCGAACAATCTCTTCGTCTCTATACATGCCCAGTTTCACATTAAACTCCCTTTTTTTGGAACAGTAATTTGATATATCTTTAATTTTCATATTAAAATAAAATTCAAACAACCAAATGAATATGTATAAATGATTCGTTATATTTCCAAGAAAAAACAAAAAATAAATAAAACTCCATATCTCCCACGCTACTCTAACGCTGTATAAATGATTCGTTATATTTTCAAGAAAAAACAAAAATAAAATAAAACTCCATATCTCCCACGCTACTCTAACGCTGCTCCATGTTTAAGGAACATGTTTCTCGAAAATGATTTCTAATGGTCAATCCGTATTGGTCCGTGCCAGGGTATAACGACACAGTGTTTTTTATTTTTATTTTTTTCAAATAATTAATTAATGTTATCCCATATATTTAAAAAAAATAAAAAATATTTATTCGAGTGTCATGGAGTATTGCCAAGTAAAAGTTGAGAGTTGAACACTAAACTTCTTTGTAGTGATTTGTAGTAATGTTTTAGTTGGTTTAGTTTAATTTTAAAATTTTAGAAACTTAAATTTTTTATTTAAGGTTCAAATTTAATAGATTTAAAATTATATTTTATATTTAAATTATCAAAATATATTAGGTAATTCTCTGATATGGTACAAGGTTGCATAGATGATAAAAAATGTTTTAGTTTTACTCTATTTTTTTACTTTACTTATTATTTCATTTCATGAGGATTATGTTTTTTTCACCTAAAGATTTTTATTAAGGTAGATTAAAATAGTTTGTATTTTTGGAAGGCCATCAAAGGAGGAACAAGGAGAAAAAGGAACTCAAAAAAACTCAAAAGGATTGGAAAGCCAAATAAAATCAAAAGGATTGGAATTTTTTTTCAATAACACCTAAAGATTTTTATTAAGGTAGATTAAATTACTTTGTATTTTTGGAAGGCCATCAAATGAGGAACAAGGAGAAAAAGAAACTAAAAAAACTCAAAAGGATTGGAAAGCCAAATAAAAATATCACAGGTGTTAACAAGAAGTGGGGCTAAGCCCACTAATAAAAATAAAAAGTGTTGATGATGAAAATGATATCATGGAATATTAGGGGTATGAATAAAAACCCTTAAAAAAGAGTTATTAAGGAATTAATAGGTTGTTATAGCCTTGAGTTTATTTTAATACAAGAAACAAAATTAAGCAGTGAGGAATGTAAGGATGTTTTTAAGAAGATTTGGAAGATAGGTGATTGTTTAGCAGTTTCTTCTATAGGAGCTTTAGGCAAGATTGCAATAATATGGGACAAATGCAAATGGGATGGACAACTATTAGAAGCAAAAAGTAATTGGGTTGTTGGATTATTTTGCAGGAAAGAGGAAAACATCAAAGTTGGGGTTATAAATGTATATGCTCCAACTATAGTTACTCCTCGTGAAAGATGTTGGAAGGACCTTAGCATATTTTTATCAAATACAATGATGATTCATTGTGATCTATGGATTCTTGGGGGTGATTTTAATACTATTCTATCTCCTTTGAAAAAGAAGGGTGGCATTCCAAGATGGTCTAAATCAATGCAATATTTTGCTTCATTTGTCAATTCAAATGACCTTTGGGATGTTAGTCCCTCAAGCTTTCAATATACATGGGATAATAGACGCATTGGGAAAAATCATATAGCAGAAAGATTGGATAGATTCTTGTTATCCAATAAATGGTTGCAAACAAAGTATACAATCTCTTCAGATATTTTATTGCGAGCAGGATCAGATCACAAACCCATTCTTTTGACTTGTGAGTTACCTAATAATGGTCATCCAAAGCCATTTCGCTTCTAGTCTATGTGGCTCCAAGACCCTGATTTTTTCTAGATGGTTATGTTATGGTGGGATGAATCAAAATTTGAAGGATCATGTATGTACAGGTTTGTTCAAAAGTTGAAATATTTAAAGGAGCAAATGAAGATATGGAATGCCAAATATTTTGGTAACATTTTTAAAGAAAAGAAAGAAATTGAATCCAAGCTCAAAAATTTACAAGAGATAGTAGAAATTAATGGAATGGATCAAGATTCTTATGTGAAAGAAAAATAATTACTTTCTGATTATCATAATGCATTGAAAAAGAGGAGTCATATTGGTTCCAAAAATCTAGAGAGAAATGGCTCAAGGAAGGAGATAGAAATACAAAAAAAAATCATGCTACAACAAAAACAAATTTTTATGTTCGTCATATCAAAAATATTATAACTCCAGATGGAAGAAATATTGAGGACGAAGAAGATATAAGGAAGGAAGCAATTAATTATTTCAAAAATATTTTGTCAAATTCTAGGCAAGATAAGGAGGCACAAGAAAAACTTCTGCAAAATATTCCATCAATTATCACTCAGGGACAAAATGAAAGCTTGATGAAGAAGATATCTATGGAGGAGCTCCATGAAGCAGTTTTCTCTTTCCATCCTAACAAGGCACTTGGCCCCGATGGATTTCCTGCAATTTTCTTTCAAAATTTTGGGATTTATTGAAGAGTGATATGTTAGATGTGGTTGAAGAGGCCCAAAAAAGGAAGGCTATAATAAGTGAGATCAATGCTACTTTTATTACCTTGGTTCCCAAGAAAGGCGACACAAAATATTTTGATAATTTTCGTCCAATAAGCCTTTGTAATATTATTTATAAAATCATTTCAAAAATTATGGCAAAAAAGTTGAAGGGCATTCTAGGGTGTCTTATCTCAGAGGAACAAGGTGGCTTTGTTCATGGTAAACAAATTCTTGATGGTATAATTATTGCACAAGAGGCCATACATTCTCTTCATTCCATGAAAAAACTAGGTATGCTTTTGAAATTAGATATGAACAAAGCATATGATAGGGTTTCCTGGAATTTTCTACATGCTATTCTCAAAATGTTTGGCTTTGATTATAGTTGGTGTGAGTGGATTAAATGTTGTTATAGCACTGCAAAATTTTCTATTTTGATCAATGGTTCTCTTGCTGGGTACTTCAAGTCATCTTGTGGACTTCGTCAAGGTGATCCACTTTCTCCTTATCTATTCATTATTCTGGCGGAAGCATTAGGGAGAGCCTTTTCAAAGGCAAAAATGGAAGGAAAAATCAAGGGTATTCAAGTTGCAAAAAATGGTCCCTTTGAATCTCATCTCCAATTTGTTGATGATACTTTTCTTTTGGGCCATCCCTCAGTCAGTGAGGCCATGGAGTTTAAATCAATATTATCATGCTATGAGAAGGCTACTTGGACAGTTGGTAAATACTTCAAAATCCAGGATTTTTTCATTAATACTGCCCTAGATTTACAACAAATTATTGTGAATATTTTAGGGTTTAAAATTGAAAATTTTCCATCAACCTACTTGGGTATTCCTTTGTCTGATAAAGGAAATAAAAAGGAGCTTTGGATCTCTTTTTTGGATAGAATGAAAGCTTGCTTGGCAGGTTGGAAAGGTAAGTTCTTAACCATGGCAGGAAGGCTACAACTCATAAAGACTACATTGCAATCCATTCCTATTTATATGATGTCACTTTCAAGACTGCCAATAGGTATTGCATCAGAAATTGATAAAATTCAAAGAGACTTTCTATGGAAAGGTTGTGAGGAAAAATTTAGGTTTCCTCTTTGTAAGTGGGATAGGGTTTGCAAAGGAAAGAATATTGGAGGAGCAGGCTTGCGGAATTGCAGACTTATGAATTTGGCATTAGGAGCAAAGCTTGGGTGGAGATTATTCAGAGATCAAGGAAAGAATTGGGTAAAAATATTACTTCAAAAATATATAGGTTCTCTTGATGCAATGAAATTGTTTAGGAAAAGAACTCTACCCAAAGGATCGTCAACATGGAACTTCATATCAGAGAGTTTGCAATTGATAAAGAAACATATTAGATGGTCAGTCAATGAGGGGAGTTATGCAAATTTTTGGTCTGATGCTTGGTTGAAGCCTTATCCTCTTATCTCTGACTCAAAATGGAAACCATTGGCTCAAGCGTGCCTAGCATGTAAAGGTCCAAAGGTCAAAGATTATATTATTATGAGCAAAAACTCCAGATCATGGATTTCTTTTAGTAACCTGGTTGAAGGAGAGGAACTCAAACAAATTGCAGATGAACTTCAAAAGATGCTTCAAGAGTTTTATTTGCCGATTTTTACATGAAAGGATGAGTTGGTTTGGAATTTATCAAAGGATGGTGGATACTCGGTCAAGTTGGGATATGAGGATTTAGAACAATCAAAATTTCCTTCTCCCAAAGATTTTCCTTGGAAGAATGTTTGGTCATTAGAGGCTCTCCCTAAGGCCTCAACATTTCTTTGGTTAGCAGTTCAAAGTAAGATTCTTACGGAGAGAGTCTACAAAGAAGAGGATATTATGGACCCTTCAGATGTGCCTTGTGTGAGAAGGATTTAGAAACATCAGACCATTTACTTCTTCATTGTCCGTTTGCTCACACCATTTGGGGTTATTTTTAAAAAATATGAAATTATATTGGGTAGCTCCATCAACATTGAAAGAGTTGATAAAATGTTGGATAAATTATTTCAAAGCTAAAGCATTATGTATTCTTTGGAGGATTGGCCCTACCATTATTTGTTGGAATTTATGGCTTGAAAGGAATAATAGAATTTTTAAAAATAAATCTCAAAATCATGCCCAAGTTTGGAACCGTATTAGTGCCTCTCTTGCAGAATGTCTACAAATATGGTGCTCATCATGGGAAGTCTCAATTGCAGAAAAAGAGGTGCTAATAACTTGGCTACAAGATTTGAACATACATGGAAGAGTCATCTACGACAACGGAATTAAAACAAAGGATCTACTTCGATCTATGGTAAAATGGAAATGTCCAAAAATTGGGTTTATCAAAATTAATTTTGATGGTGCTTCTAAAGGAAATCCAGGAAAAGTTGGTGGAGGTGGTGTTTTTAGAAATAGTGAAGGCAAAATTCTCCTCACTTATTCAGAATCATATGGAACTTCAACTAACAACTATGCAGAGGCTAGGGCACTTCTTACAGGGATTAAAATTGCAGTAGAAAAAGGATGGAAATATATTTCAATTGAGGGGACTCACAAATTATCATCAATGCTATTAACAAAAATGGATGTGGAGACTAGATAAAAAATAATATTATTGTTGATGTTCATCATCTATTACTAGAGGCAATCTCCTGGCAGTGTGAGCATATTTATAGAGAAGGAAATCGAGTAGCAGATAAATTAGCGAATTATGGTGTTGATCTTCATCCCGGTGAAATTCAAATTTTAGAAGGCAATTGGCCAAGTGAGATTTTATGTCTTAATCAAAATGATGTCAAGGAGCTGATTGTGGAAACATAGCACTTCGAGGAAGTTGAAGAATATATTTAAGAGAAAAAGAAATGAAAAACTGTGATAAAAAGGTATGTTGCAGAAAATGTAATATTTTGGTATTTTGATGGGAGTGGCCCCCAATAGAAGCCACATATAACCTATTAAAAAAAGTACTTTGTAGTTTTATTTCTTAAAATTTAACTAAAGAGATGATAAAAAAAATTAGTATTTTCATCAAATTTAATAGTATTTATTGTTAATATTTTAAGTGTTGAAGGGCAAGTCGAGACTAAGTGCAGCAACTAGTGCGAGCACAAGCTAGGAGTGCAGTAGCGAGTGCGAGCACAAGCTAGGAGTGCAATAACGAATGCGAGCACAAGCTAGGAGTGCAGCAGTGAGTGCACGTTGGGCAACAACAAGTGCGAGTGCGAGTGTGAGCACAAGTGTGAGCTAGGAGTAAGTATAATAGCTTAGAGTAAGTATATTAGCTAGGAGTAAGTGTAATAGCAAGTGAGAGACAATGAGTGCAATCGCAAGTTGGGATTAAGTGCAGCAACAACTGTAAGCGTGATGCAGGAGTAAGTGCAATAATGAGTACAAGCATGAGTTGGGAGTGAGTGCAATTGAAAGCAAGTGTGAGTAAGTGCAGTCGAAAGCGAGTACGAGTAAGTGTAGCCAAAAGTGAGTGTGAGCACAAGTTGGGAGTGAGTGTGCAAGATGAGATTAAATGAGATCATAAAGGGAGTGTGAACCAAGAGGTAGTGCAAGCCAAGATTCAATCATGGCAAAAGAGCGACAAGTTCATCTAGAGTGCATCAATACTTCAAATCCTTACCATGAATGTGTGGAACATTATGTAGACACCAAATTACAGCCACTAATCCTCCATCCTAACCATCCCACCACCCACTTGTCCACCATACACCTTTCCCGCCAATTATTTGGCCCAATTCCACCTTTCCCATTTCCTAACCCAATTGGGATTATTTTAATATTATTTTATATTTAATATAATATTTTATATTATATTATAATATATTTATTATAAAATATATATTTATAAACTCAATTAACCACAATCATCCGATCCAATTTAATCTCCACCCTCCATCTTCATTAATCCATGCCACATTCAAAAAGTAATCTCAACCTTAGGATCTAATTTAATCTTAGCCACACGATTAAAAGTGTAAGGCTAAAACCCTAAGAAAACCCTAGGTTGGATTATAAAATAAGGGCATTTGCAAATGCTCAAACCCTGGAACCTTGAGATTAGAAGTTGCACCCTAGAGGAGTCATTGTTGAAGCCCTAGCGAAGTGGAGAGAGATAGAGTTTGAAGATCTAAAGCCCTAGCTAAGCCAACAAGACTTCTGTTGTTCCAGTCATCCCCCATTCATCCTCCATCATCGTCATAGCCCCATCCATCCATCGCATTCATCGCCACCCCCTCGATCTACTTCTACAGATTCTGCCCTAACCCGTAGGTGCCCTCCAGAGCTTGTGAGGCTCACTGTAGAGCCTACAAAGCACTCACAGAGCTTGCTATTAGGTGCTCTCTAGAGCTTTGTATCTAGGTGCACAAGAGCCTACGAAGCTCATGTTAGAGCCTACCAAGTGCACGTTCGAGCCTCTGCAACTACAAAAATGCAAATTCGAAACTCTACACCATGCCATCTACAACAACAAAATGAAAGCAAGGTATATCTTTATTGGTTTTATTCTGTTACATGATTTGTAGATTTTGCATGCCATTTGATCCATTTTTAGTTAGGGTTTACTGATGTCTGAGGGCCTCACACTATGGAGCCCTCATAGGTGTTATTAACCCCTTTCTCTATTTTTGTGTATGCAGATCTACAGATTTCACATATTTTTGAACGACTATTGAAGCTGGAGTGGCCCACCATAGGATATCCAAAGCCCACTCACCCCGTTGGAAGCAAGGACACATCAATCTGAAGACACTTCATTGTTATAGCTAGGGTTTTGGAGAACCCTAGCATTTTGTAAATCATTGTATCAAATACTCTCATTGAGGATAGATTGTATCAAAAGGAGTTTATTGGCTCCCCCATTTTATTGAATATATCCATTTGTGCAATCTTGTATCTCATTGTGTTATTTGATTTCCTTATTTTATTTAAGTGTCATGTTCTTGTCTTCACAAATGGCGATCATGGTGGGACCCCACAAGGGTTTCATTATTTAATAGATCTACCTTGCTAACTTAATTTTATTTCTATTTGTTACAGGATTTTTAGAAGCGTAGAGATCATCGATTTCATCGCTAGGGTTTTTGAAGCATTCTAAATTTTTAGAGATTACGAGGATTGGTCATTTCTTTACATGTGCTCTGCCTAGAAGGTGCCCTGTTATGCCTACGTAGGTGCCCAACCATGCCTAGTAGTAATTTGGAGCAGAGCTAAGGCTTCCAAGTAAGTTTCATAACCCTAGGTTGCCATTTAGCGATTTACGTATTCTATTTTTTGCTATTTTTCGTTGTTTCTAGGTTTAACATTAAGTAATTTGGGAAAGAATCGGTAGCAAGTTACATCTAGGGTTTGTGTGTGTTTCATTATATCAAATTCATTTCTTGTCCTGAAATTTGTAGATCTAGGTGATTGTTTGCATTTTTGAGTGCATATGAAACAGAAACGCATCCTAGATTTTGCATTTTAGGGTTAAAGATCACTTTAATTTTGCATATCTAAATAGGAACAACATCTTGATGCATAAAGTAATCCTGCCCTAGGCTGGCCCCTTTGGCAGAGAGGTGGATGAACCCTCCGGTTGCTCTTGTGATTTTAATCATTTGTAGGCAGGGGATTTTGAGGGTGTACTCCACTCTCTTTAGGTGAAATTTGCATCTTTGTGTTGGCTTCTGATTTAGATTAGTGAAGTTAGTAATATTTAATATTGTTTGCACACCATAGAGAATGAGAAATCTAATAAAATAAATCACACACACTTGCACGATTCACATTTTTAATAGTAGTGGCTGGATTTCATCACCAACCATTGCTTGAGATTTGGTGACGGTGGCCATGATTTCCATCCATCAAATATCTGCCCTAGAAACCATAGGACTACCCCCGAGCAAACTTGTTGGAGGTCATTACCAACAAGAATCTCGTTGCCCTGGCCAACCTTAGTTTTTACCTTTGTTTTTCATTAAACAAGATTAAGTTACATCAAAACACACAAGCCAACAATTCTAAAAGGAACTTCACATTAATGAAAGAAAATAATTAATGAACAAGGTAAGCCACACACGGTGAAACCTAGGATTGGTTGTTTTCTTTGCTTTAAATTTTGGAAAAGTTGTTAATTTGTGTGATTTAGATAAGCTTTGAATCTTTGGTTTAACTACTTTATGGTGCTAACACGACAACAAAAGAAAATAATAAACCAAAGTAGTTTAATGGAAAACAGTTCCCATGAGCCCGCTACTTCGGTAGCCCCATCCAATATGGTTCAGACTACTTTGTCTGGATCATCCCATCCACCCCACTCTCAAGTAGAGACACATTCACACAATGTGGAGACAACCACCACCTACATAGACATGGATAGAGTGCAGGCCCTTTACAAGGCTTCTAACTATGTCTTAGAACCCCTTAGCCAAGAAGGTTTTGAAGAATCCGAATTGGCTACCACCTACCTTGCCCAAGGATATCCTAATTCGAGTTATGAATATGGTATGCCTTCCTCCATGAGCCAACCACCACAAAGCCCAAGTGTTCCAAACACTTATCTCACATCCACCTATACCAACCCCTTGTATGAGGAGTATGTCAATGCTGCCTCACAAGTCCCTAGCCTCCAAGTTGTAACATCAAACGCAACTTGCACCATACCCATGTCCTCTCATCCATCATCATCCACACCTCCATCATCTCACTTAGCCAACATGACCATGTCATCCACCCCTCCATCATCTCACTTAGCCAACATGACCATGACTAATCATCCATCATCATCAACTCATCCATCATCTCATCCAACCACAACCCCATCATTCGACACATGGTCAAATCAGGAACTTACGGATACATTAGGGCTCATCAATAGATTGCTTTCACAATGAACAAAAGGAAAATAATCAACTTACATAGACCCTATGACCCAAGGAGTTCCAAATCAACCTCCGCTCACCAATCAAAATTCAGCATGGGTCCCTCAATCTTCCATAGTGTCCATCCCCAATCCACCACCACTCCACACATCCACCATACCAATCAACATTGCCACTAACCAACAACACAATCCATTTCTCCATCATCATCTTCATCAATCATCCCCATATTTCAACCATCAATATTCTCCACATACCCAACCCAATTCATTCCACAACACCATGTTGGTCACACCCCAACATCTACCATCCAACCCATCAACCAACCATCACATAATCCAAGGTCCTCATATTCCAGCAGAAGATCTTAGATTCCAGGCAATGCAAAAGCAAATCGATCAGTTGATGCAAAACTCACCAGGGATAATGAGCCAAAAGCTCACATTAAGCCAACTGATCCATCAACCAATCCATCCATCGGTACCATCACCACCATATCCGACAGATTTTACGGTACCAAAATTTGACAAGTTTAGGGGAACCGAGGATCCTAAGGAGCATGTGAGTTCATTTGTCCATGTATGTTTTTGGATTAGTGATGATAATGCTCTTATGCTCTGAACGTTTCCTCAAACATTAGGGGGAGATGCCATTGAATGGTACAATCAATTGCCTACACATAGTATTTATACTTTTGATCAATTGATAGATCTATTCTTGGAATGCTTCACCCTTAATATTAAAAATAAGGTGTCCTTATCGGATATATATTATTTGAAACAATGGGATGAGGAACCTATCTATGATTTTGGAAACCGTTGGAGGGCAGTCATAACAAAGTTGCCATTCTCCCTCCCAATGGAAGAAATTATCAAACTTTTTACCAAGAGTTGCTTAAAACCCATCTCTTGGATGCTACAACTCAATACTTATAGAACATTTGAGGAGGCTTTAGCACAGGCTAGTGTCATTGAGGAGATAAAAATCCAAGAGGGTGTCATTAAGCCTAAGAAGAAAGAATGGCAAAATAGGGGCCAATACCAAAATAATCAATCTGGCCAAACCAAATCCACACAAGCCTCAATGGCTAACATAGCTAATCAAGTCAATCAAGTGGTCATGAGCCAGCCCGTAATGGCTCAAAAACTAGTGCAACAAAAAATTTCCTATCATGCGGTCCCATCAGTAACCCAAGCACCAATGATACAAAACATAGTGCCAACTATGGAACAACCTACCCATCACCAATTCAATCGACCCCAACATCAATACACTCCCTTAGCGGAATCATATTCATCCATATTTCAAAGGTTGTATGAGACCAACAAATTAGCCTTGCCAGAAATTAGGCCCGATGATCCCACCAAAAGGCCTAAAAGTTATAGAGAGCACTTGTTTTGCCCATACCATCGACAAAATGGGCATGATATCAATTCTTGCCATGTGTTCAAAAACATAGTGCAAGACCTCATAGACTTAGGGGCCATTAACGTGGATAACCCCTTAGCTCCACAAAATCAAAATTTGGGCATATATCAGACACCTCTACCTAACCATGGGGAGGTCCAACATAATATAGGAGGTAACAATCAACAACCACCTCCTAATCAAGTAAATCATGTCCAACAATACCAAAACTTTGTAGGAGCAGTCCATGTGGTCACTAGAGGGCAAAGGCAAAATCAAAAAAATGCTCAACAACCTTCGAACCCACCTCCCATCCAAACATCACCAAATCCATCTCCGCCAATCAATCTATCCAACCCATCCAATCCACCCATCCTTCATCCAATAAGGCCAGCGATAACCTTAACCAATCGGTTAACCACTAGTTTGAAAATGGCATCAGCCAAACTTTCTGTATATGAGCTTATCCAACAATCCCCTAGGCATAGAGAAGCTTTAATGGAAATACTCAAGTCAATTGAGTTAGAATCCCAAGACTCTAATGCCTTCAACAACTTTGTAGGGAGTGTTAGAACATGCATGGAACCATCAATTACCTTCTATGACTTTGAGATAAAATCAATGAGTTCAGAATCGGTGGACCCTCCATTGCACATAATGGCATTAATAGATAGAAAGCCATTCAAAAGAGTATTAATTGATACCGGCTCATCAATCAATATCATTACTACCACTGCCCTTATCCACCTCAAATTACCTCCATCCCACATTTCCAAATCATCATTCACCCTCAAAGCATTTAACGATGCTTTGTGTACCACAGATTGGCACTATTGTTTTACCTATAGAAGTAGGGGCCAGAATATTGCACACAATGTTTCACATCTTGGAAGGAGCCATGGCATATAATATACTCCTTGGTAGACCTTGGATGAGGGAAATGAAATGTGTTCCTTCAATTCTCCACCAATGCTTGAAATATGTTCATGATGGACAAGTCCATTGCATCCCCATGGATGTCGAACCTTTTAAGTATTGTAATTTCATTTCAAATCCTTATGAATCCATGTTACCTTCCACCCATCTATTCTTGGCACCATCATCAAATCCACCCACATCATCTTTTAATCCACCTTCTTCTAATCCATCTCCATCTTCTTCTAAGGCTCCCATCATAGAGGAGCTACCCATCACATCACCTTCTCAAACATCCATTTCTTCTTGTACATGTACTCATGGTCAATCTTCTATTAACACATCGTACATCACAACAACCCCTTCTACTACAACCACTTCTTCTATTCCATCTCATCATGCCACACCGCCATCCAATCCCACTCCATCAATCGATGTGTCACAAGTCAAACTTTCATATTGTGACATATTTAACTCACCACCATCCACAACCAATCCAGAGCCACCTGAGCCTTCACCATCCACCTCATCAACCCAAGTCATAGTCCACATCACTAATCCGAGCATTGGTGAGTATGTGGTCCAAGACGTCACCATTACACCCCTAGCCATTCCCATAACTAAGGATTTTGGACGTCCTCGAGACCGTTCTTTATCCATAGGTATTGTTTATGACATGAGTGCCACTCCAAATAGCATTAAATTTGTTTATGGAGGGTTGGATTGCTCAACTGGGGCAAACCCACCCAAAGAACCACACGAGCCTAGGCATGCCAATATACCTAACATAGAGGAGTTTCCAGCTCGATACTTTAATATGTTCCATTGGCAAGGTCAAGGTCTAGGTTCCCATGAGCAAGGGATGCATGATATCTTAGAGGTCCCATATAGAGGTGCCCATGATCATTCCGGTTTAGGCTATACCCCATTGTCTTCCACCGCTTCTCTTGAGCAAGCCTTTAAAAATCTTACACTCAATGATGAAGATCACCCCATTACCCTCAACATCTTCTCTTGAACAAGCCCTTCAAGAACTTTGCATGGATGAAGTAGACGAAGATGATCCCATCAACTTCTCCTATCCTATCTTTGATTTCGATGATGAAAGTTATGAAGAATTTGAAGTCATGTCAAATGCTTTTGACGATTCTAAAGAGGAGTCACAACCCATTGTCCCCATCACCCAACAGGAAGAGTTTTACCTCCGAATGTTCCCCATCCATCATCCCATATTCCGCTTGCTTCTTCCATAAGAACAAGATGATCCACCTGGTAATCTACCTTGAGCCACCCACATAAGCCAAGAATTGTAACATATGTACATATTTCAAAAAAAAAAAAAAAATGTTGCTCTAATGTTTTCACGTTCACTATTATAGGGATACCATGCCTCGACATCGGTTCGATTCAATTGTTCCATCTACCCATTCGGCCAAACCATCCTACCTTCCACTAGGTCAATATGAACCCTATTGACTTATTCACCCCACTCCGTAATCCATACGATTTGGCTAGGCCAATTCCAATTGACATTAGCCTTATTGACTTGGACCGGAATTTCCTCCACACCCTCCTCTTCGGAGTTCGTCCTATCCGAGGAATTGCTAAAGGCTTCGCCCACTACATTCCTCCTTCATCGCCACCTTCACCTCCATCACTTTCTACTAATGGTCCTGAGGTCTTTTAGGTAGAGTTAGGCAATGATAAGCAAGAAGAATTAGATGACACCCTAGACTATCCCGACTGGCTCTCAGGACTAGTACCCATTCGTAAGATTAATGGAGCAATACACATTTGCATTGATTTTTGAGACCGGTCTTAGCTCTTCCTTGTCTAGGGGTCCTCTTCTATGCATGACTATATATATGTATATATACATGGCTTAAAAAAAAATCATCATCCACATAGGCATATCTACATTGCATACATTCCATTTACATTTAGGCATTTAACATACATCTTCACTTTTTGCATTCATGCATGGTTTCATTAAATCATACATATTCCATTGCATTAGGCATATACATTTGCATTCATCCCATCCCATGTTCAATGATCTGGCAAAGTAATGATGATATGACCATAAAACAAAAAGTCAAGTTATAACGATTGGGGGTACCTAGTTTGAAACATTCATGCAACTTTAACAAAATTCATATGTCAACCACATCACATGTCACAAAAACCTAGATTTTCAGTCACTCAACCATTACTAGTGTAGCAAACAACCTCCAAATGGATGTCCAATTTTCTTTAGGACCAAAAACACAATTTTCACACTAAGAAAGTCTTGAGCATTATCAATTGATCCCAAATACAATCTTGAACCAATCACATTCCATCACATCTTAAAAACATTATGAGACAAAGGAGGGTTAGTACCATACTTGGGTAGTACCTTGAAGTGAAAAGGAGATAATCCCTCGCTTGTCCCATCATGCAACATAGTCCAAACATAAAAATAGTGGTTTTCACCACTACCACAATTACTCTCCAAACATAAACATAAAAACATAGAGTAGTAAGGATAGGGTCAAAATTCTCATCATACTTCGGTTGAGAATCTGATTCCCCAAAGCTCTATACCAAATTAACAAATAAAATCCCAAACACCCTTGATCCCTAAAGTTGTAAGGATCATACTACATGTCCTTGACAAGGATGGGTAGTCATCCCCAAGGCCTAAAAGATCAATCCCATTGGACTATGGAGTGAATCTCCATCGAGGCTATAGACGCTTGACTAGCAGTGGAGTAAGCTCATGCGAGGCGACATGTCTCCTTGGCAAACAGGGAGACCTCTGACCGCACATAAGGACAGGCTAGCTTCAGGTCATCTCCATAATAGGTCATGCCCAATTTACTCATAATGGGTCAATGAACTTCACATGCACACACACTGGTTCTTGATTGGATAGGGTCATTGTCACACTCAAGATTTGGTATATGAACCTCACTTGCACACACATTGGTCCTAAAGAAAGTTAGACAACCCAAGTGAGTTTGCTTGATAATACTAGTATGATTGAGTCTTTGAAAATTTTACAGTACTCATTCCATATCAACATCCATATCTTCTTATATATCTTATAAAACACCCATGTCTTCATAGTGAGTCAAGTTGCAGAACACCACCAAATTTGGTACCCCGATTGCCAAACAATGGACAACAAAACTGGTCAATAAAATTTTTGAACTATAAAAGATCATGTGAACAACATGCATTCCTCTCATATAGTTTAGATTCATTTACCTACATACATCATTCATATAAACATCCATAGCACATCATATAGCTTGCATACATCATCCATATAAACCTTAGGCATACACATCATGGTTAGCTTGCATTCATCATCAAAACATAAAATAGGAATTGCATAAAACATAAAAGCATCCACACAAGATATAACACACATATATGAAAAATCCATGTATATATATATAAATATCACATATACAATCAATGCCAAAAGGCTACAATGGAGCACCAAGGCTCATATATACAAAATAGTGCATCTAAGCACTAAGTCTACTATCCATGAGAAGACTCCTGAGACCTAGTAGGAGCCCTCAACCTAGTACTCTACCTAGACTCTGTATGCCTAGATGACTCGACCATAGAAGAAGAAGGAGGATCTAGAAATGTAATATGGTGTTGCATACACACATCCTCCAAAGAATGTACGTATGCCTCACTAGCTCGAAGATGTCGCAAATCCATCTGATGTCATCGCTCCTTCACCAAAATATCTACCTAAAGCCTTGTGATCATCGCCTGATCACTAGCCATAGCTGTCACCCACTTTGCCTCTAACTATGCTATAGTGGCCCTCGACTCCCTCTGAGTCTCAAGCATAGTCTCTCGCTCCTCTCAAAGCTGCTCCAACTCAGCCCATAACCTTGCTAATTCGGAGATCTCACCCATCTCCTCATCATCTCCCCTCCCCTCATCCACCAACCCCATATCTAGAGTCGCTGATCCCCTCGATTATCTTCGACTACCGCTCGCTGAGGCCTCGTCCTCTTTGGGTATTCCCTAACCCCGTAGCTATCGCATCCACACCCGCAACCTTTGGCACCCATACTGGTTGGGCACCAAACCACTCCACATACTCTAGAGTCACCCCAACATCATCCACATCGGGGATCTCCATCTCCTCATCATCCTCAATCACCACTCGCCATGGCTCTGCACATGGAAGCATCCCCTCATCTCGTCGATGTCGATATAACATCGGCTCATCTGGCACACCCTGAGGTAAGTCGAATTGCCTCAACACCTACGAGTACTAGAAGTACTCCACCTCCTCATCCCTCCCCCAACCAACCATCGAGCTTGCCTCACTCGATGTAGCTGCCTCCTATCACCATCCCATCTAGCTCCTCGCCATGGCCTCCATATCACATCTTCTCGAGTCAACCTCGACCACATATCATGGTACCACTGACCAGTGTGCACCTCTCGACTCGGCTGAACCTCCTCAGCCACTGCCCATCTCCTAGCATAGGGCTCCCCCATCTGCCATGACTCACATGGCAACCCCTCGGGCTGAGCTACCACAAAATGCTCCCAAGCCCAACACTGTAGGAGGAAGCTACACCCAATCCCCTTCCTCTCCCTCTGAATCACCTCATATAGCTCCTGATACAACTATGCCAACAAGGCAGGAGCCCATGCATACTCTCGGTCAGTGAGTAGATCACTCACCAACCCCAATAGGTTCCAAGGGAACCTACAACTAGTGCTATTAGGTAGCACTATGTTCGCTAACATGAACATGATCAAGGCTGGGAGTGCATCCAACTCCTTCGCCTTGTACATGCTCAAGTAGCATATCCCTCCATCTCCCATCCGGGCCTCCCGCCATCGATCCCCGAACATCCTCTCCATATCGACCTTCTTATCCCAACCAACCACCACCTTCTCCCCTTCTAGCACCTTGAGAATGTGATATACATCCTCAAGAGTGATGGTAGCCTCCCTAGTCGATAGCTGGAACGTCCCCCTATCCGGGTCCCATCTCTCTATCAAAGCTGAGAGATACCCCTCATTGGCCCTCACCACATCAAGTCTCGCCACACCCTCCAAACCCACCCTCCCCAACAACTCCCACTCATCCATCAGCTTCTTCCTCATCCCCAGAATAAGAGGAGAGAAGCGATGTCGAGGCTCAATATCCCTCAGCTACAACAACAATCACATTTCTTTTAGTATTCATCCTATATTCGAAAAAATAAATAAAACAAAACAAAAGAAAGTTTTTTGCACAAAGGAAACAAATTGTATTACCGATAAAAATGGTGCCCCCACTCCATAGGTAGCACCAAGGCCCTCCGTTGCCATAGCATCCACACACAAAACACTCACTAGCTTAACAAAGGTCACAAATCCACTCCACTCCTCAGACGTAGCTCCTCAAAGTCAATAGCGCACGAATGAGCCTAAAGATTCACTCAGAAAGCTCTTTATAGCTTTCCTTAGTGCATTCAGTGCAGACCTATCCTCAAATGGTGTGTTGTGCACCTAGGCACTCAGCACTGTTACAGAATATGCCAGGCGTAGCCATGCACTTGGCAACAAAAAACCATGAAGACAAAAGCCCTCAAAATAGTAGCTCCCCTCATCCAATTTGCACCAAATTTCATCCACACATCATGCACATCATAAAATTTGATTTTGTGAAAACACAAATAGTTTTGCATGCATATTTTGTGAGAACAAGCCAAATTCCTCAAAAACACATATCGCATTACAAAACATGACAATCAAGGTCAAATTTTCACAAAATTAACATTCCATAATTCTTCATCATATACTTCATCATCCCATCCAATTTCGTGCATATTGGAGTTGATTTGACCACTAAATCACTCATTTTTACCACAAAGCACAACAAATACCAACAAAAGCTAAAGCACAAATCAATCAACTCCACAATCAGCCAAATCATTGCATGACTTCATCAAACATTCTTCCATCATCATATTTTATATAACACTCATCATATAGCACATTTTGTCTTGTTAAGTCAATAATAAGTGAACCTCGTATCTAGTAGGTTATTCTATAAACTTGGCGATTGCAGCGATAGTAATCCATGCAATTTGGTAAGATGAATAACCTACAATAAGGACACTTCAACATGATCATCATCATTATCTCATTGTCACAGATCACAATCGCATTGGGTACCTCACATTTTAGGGAAAACCTTGCCAAGAACAATTTGCTCACAAGCAGTCATTGATGTCCTTTTCCGTGGGGCACGAAAACATGGATAATCAAAATCACAAACACTCATTCATTTGACAACAGTCAAAATATAGGACATCGGTAAGCTTGATTGGTTCCATCATGGAATTGGTGAAGAAATTTCCACAGTCAATACCCAACCCCTACATTGACTTAGTCAACATGCATCTTCATATTTTGCATACTCAATGATGCCATTACGACAACTTATTCAACAACATCGAATCAACCCAAAGTTTGGGGCAACCACATTACATTATGATTCTCCCATGATGGGATAACATCTCACATGATCATGACAATTTACACTTGGAAAACCCCCTCTCCACCATTGGGGCAAAAATGGTATCACATTTTACATCATTCATATCATCCACAATCACATGGTATTTTACATCATTCATATCATCCACAATCACATTGCATTTCACACCATTCATTCATCAATTGCACAAATTCACTACATCATTAATTATTTGCACAAATTTTTCAATTGGCTTGTGAGATACATTCGTAACTCATTCGCCAATTGAGGGGGTAAGCTACGAAAATTCCAAAAATTCTTTATTCTTTTGTCTTCAACATCAGTGCTCAAATCCAACGATAGAGAGAAGCTGCTTCTGTGCCCATAGCCCAAGCAGGTGTCTCGTATTTTTGCACCATATTGTGTTTCATGCAACATGGTACAAAAAGGGGCATCTGTAGACACCAAATTACAGCCACTAATCCTCCATCCTAACCATCCCACCACCCACTTGTCCACCATACACCTTTCTCACCAATTATTTGGCCCAATTCCACCTTTCCCATCTACACTTTAGCCCTTTCCCGCCATTTCCTAACCTAATTGAGATTATTTTAATATTATTTTGTATTTAATATAATATTTTATATTATATTATAATATATTTATTATAAAATATATATTTATAAACTCAATTAACCACAACCGTCCGATCCAATTTAATCTCCACCCTCCATCTTCATTAATCCATGCCACATTCAAAAAGTAATCTCAACCTTAGGATCTAATTTAATCTTAGCCACACGATCAAAAGTGTAAGGCTAAAACCCTAAGAAAACCCTAGGTTGGATTATAAAATAAGGGCATTTGCAAATGCTCAAACCCTTGGAACCTTGAGAATTAGAAATTGCACCCTGGAGGAATTATTGGTGAAGCCCTAGAGAGAGAGATAGAAGTTCTGAAGATCTAAAGCCCTAGCTAAGCCAATAAGACTTCTATTGTTCCAATCATCCCCCATTCATCCTCCATCATCATCGTAGCCCCCATCCATCCATCGCATTCATCGCCACCCCCTAGATCTGCTTCTGTAGATTTTTCCCTAACTCGTAGGTGCCCTCCAGAGCTTGTGAGGCTCGCTACAGAGCCTATGAAGCGCTCACTAGAGCTTGTTGTATCCGTAGGTGCTCTCTAGAGCCTATTGTATCCCGTAGGTGCACACTAGAGCCTGTGAAGCTCACGTTAGAGCCTACCAAGTGCAGCATCCGAGCCTATGCAACTATAAAAGTGGAATCTGAGCCTATTGCATCACACCATGTCAACTGCAACAACAAAAGAAACATAAGCAAGGTATATCTTTATTGGTTTTATTTTGTTACATAATGTGTTGATTTTGCATGCTATTTGATCCATTTTTAGTTAGGGTTTACTGATGTCTGAGGGCCTCACACTGTGGAGCCCTCACAGGTGTTATTAACCCCTTTCTCTATTTTTGTGTATGCAGATCTGCAGATTTCACATATTGTTGAATGGCTGTTGAAGCTGGAGTGGCCCACCATAGGATATCCAAAGCCCACTCACCCCGTTGGAAGCAAGGACACATCAATATGAAGACACTTCATTGTTATTAGCTAGGGTTTCAGAGAACCCTAGCATTTTTGTAAATCATTGTATCAAATACCCTCATTGAGGACAGATTGTATCAAAAGGAGTTTATTGGCTCCCCCCCTTATTTATTGAATATATCCATTTGTGCAATCTTGTGTCTCATTGTGTTATTTGATTTCCTTATTTTATTTAAGTGTCGTGTTCTTGTCTTCACATTATTTCCAAAAAAATATTTTAGCCAAGGAATGTTGACAAATATAAGAGACAAGGGAAATTGTGAGCCAAGAGGGAATGAAAGATGGGAGTGAGTGTGAGGCAAGAGAGAGTACAAGCCAAGAGCAAGTGCGAGCCAAGAGTAAGTGTGAGCCAAAATGAAGTACAAATTAAGAGGAAGTCCGAGCCAAGATTCAGTCATAGCAAAATAGTGGTAGGTTCATCCAAAGTGCATAAATGCTTCAAACCCTTACCATGAATGCATGGAACATTATTTCCAAAAAATTATTGAAGCAAAGGAATATCGAGAAAAAGAAGATACATAGGCAACTGTGATCCAGGAGGGAGTGCATGCTAGGAGCAGGTGTCAGGCAAGAGAGAGTGCAAGCTAGGAGTAACAGCAAGTGCAAGCAGAAAGGGAGTGCGAACTAAAAGGGAGTGCAAGCCAAGAGCGAGCTCCATTAGCTATTGTGGAATAAAAGTCATATATGAAAGCCCTAATGAAATTTAGTATGCCCTAGCTATAAATCAAAATGCCCTATTTGGAAGTATGGAGGTCCAAGTTGGAGATAAGTAGAGGAGTGAATACATGGCAAGTTCGATCCAAGTTGCAGATGTTACACCAAAAGTAAGTATCAAGGATGATATGATTGAGCATGATATAATGGGTCTTAAAAGTAGAGGGTTAATATGTAAGTTCCATATATCATGGGCAAGGTTTTTGGAGATTCATAATGGGATCAAGTGGAATTGGGAATTGAATTCAAATTATTCTATGACTTTTCTTCCTAAAGGTTTTTTCCTCGTCATCTTTTCTAGTTCAAAAATTAGGGATAAAATAATGGTTGGTGGTCCATGGTTTAGGGGAAGAGATGCACTTTATTTGAGACCATGGAGTACAATTTTTTAAAGATTTTTGGACTTCCATATCAGCTTATAAATAAGGATGTTTTAAAGAATATTGGAAATACCCTAGGGGAATTCATCGAGGAAGGACCAACGACTAAGGAGCGAAAGCATGCTATATATACTCGAATATGTATTGCTATGGATATTTTAAAACCTTTGCCACAATCCATTAAGATTAAATTTGAATCAAGAGAATGATATTAACAAGTAGATTATGAAAATATTGCATTTCATGGGCACGATTATTTTGAGATTGGACATATGGCAAGAGTTTGCAAAGTAAAAACTATGAAGAAAGAGACAAAAAATTCTAGCCATGAGATTAACTTCAAGACAAAACAAGGAAATGATACAATAATATAAGCTAGATCAGATCAAGGATATTCCACTCCAAAAGAAGAGGCAAATAAAGCCTATCTACAATATCATTTGACAAGTTCAAAAGGAATTAAATATGCAAAAGAAGAGGTGGAGATCAAATCTAAAACAAAGACACAAAAAGAGGTCAAGATTTTTTTTGGTAGGTGATAAATATTATATTAAATAGGTTTTAATTGGTTCCCAAAACCAAAACATATACACATGAAGAAAAGTATGTAGAAAAGCACGAGTAGGGTGCCTACACCCCAATAACTCCACAAACCATACCATAAATTAAAAAAACCCACGCAAAGATTGCTGAACATAAAACATTAAATCTAAGGAGAGAACCCACACAGGGGCTATGGATGACTTAAAGCAAAACCAAAATAGAACCCACGTAGGGGAGAAGGGACCAAAAATACCACACAGGAGAATAGAGCTCATAAGACAAACTAGAAAAACTCTAAACATCGATAATCTCTTCATTTACAAGACCTTTTTTGACATGGTTATTGACCAACAACTTAAGGAATCACTGATGCTATCCATGATAATGATGATGTTGTGGATCGTGCTGATTGTAGTTGTCAGAGAAGCAGTTCTGTCACTCCCATCATTTGAGGTGCATTGGGGGGAATTCTGACCTGTTTCAAAGAAAGACTTTTTAAGGCGAGCAGACCTTCTGTTATGAGTGGATATTTCTTCCAAAATGGATTTCTGTTTAGGATGCAGGGAGGGACCAGGTATGGGGGACGTTGTCACCTTAGAGGTAGGGTATTGGATTCCAAATCCAGCATTGCCACTATTTTATTTAGGGAGGGACCGGGATAGATTGAAAGTAGACGGGGAAGGGGGCATAGTGGAGTGGAGTAGAGAGGAGAAGGAGGCAGGCGAAATGGTGGCTTTAGCATGGTGGTAAATAACGATAAAAAGACCTTGGTGGGTTGGTGGGGTTTGGGACTTCATCTTCCTTGCATTGTGAATGGAGTACCTGATTGATCGAAAGAGAAAGTTTGGGATATTAATCGGATTGAAACCTCTTAGGTGATTAACCAAGGCAACATGAAAACTAAACAAATATTTTGAAGGGTCATCCACAGTGAGGTATCGGAGGATAGAGATAATTACCATTGGCCATGGAACAGGGATAGACTCATGCTCCACTAAAATTCCCTTCCATTTGAACATATTGAAGTACTTTGGAAAACCTTTGAGCTCAAGATCCCAGTTGTGACGGTCCCTACGCCCCACACACCCAACTGCAGGAAGCTTCGTGACTTCGGCCATCATCTTAATAGTGACTTGAAATCAGTGGTTACAAACAATGACATAGCCATTATTATAAGTGTTGACAAAGGCATCCATAATATCTTGCTCAGCTCCCTTGAATTTGTTGAGAAAAGGAATAAGACCTTGGGCTTCCAAGAAGGATTGAGATAGAGGGTCAAGATGGAGACTAGAAGGTTTGAGCAAGGCCATGGGGATAGGGATGAAGACCCAAGGACACCAGAAACTCAGTACTGAATTATAACCACCTCTAAGGATAATCAAAGGCAAACCCCACTAGACAATGAAAAGACTTAGATAGTGATCAAATTTAAATATCTTCTTAGCATAAAAGGAGGGTGAGATGGAGGTCACGAAAGGGGTATTGGATGACGGGCCATAGGGAAAGGGTAATAGAGAAACTTGACTCAACACAAGAATAACACACATTAAAACTAAGAAAGTTTTCTATTTGAACCAATAGCTACGAATTTTGAAACTGAGCGACCCTCATAGTATTTGATGAATTCCCTTAAGACCAACTTTGGAACTTAGCACGATTTGCATAAGGAAGCAAAAAATATTAACAAAAAGAGAGATCAAAAGGAGGAAAGTGCCAGTGATCACAAGAGAAATAGGAGATCCTACTCTTATCGATGTGAGACCTACGCACCCCAATGAAAGAAACATACCTCAAAAGAGGTCAAATTTATTCTTGGTAAATCATCTTCATTTTCCTCAAGTAGTATAAAATCCTCTTCAAGTAATAAAAGTGAAAGTGGTGAAGATGTTACACCTCGCACTTTAAGATTTCAAGAGCAGAATAATATAGAAATGAGGTTGGAGGAAACTCGTAATAATTTAGGATTTTTAGGGTAGAATAAGAAGGTAATTTCTACAGAAGAGCGTCCTTGCACTTTAGGGTTTCCAAGGCAACATAAAGAAGATTGTGCTTTTGAGGTTATTCCTTGCACTTTAGATCCTTCAGAACAAGGTAAACCTAAACATGACAAGTTTTACTATGAGCAGTGTGAGAAGATTGAAGAGATTGATGAAGAGGAAAGTATTGTTGGGAATAAAAAAAGAGAGGAAGACCCAAGAAGCAAAAACAAAGAGAAAAATAAACACATAGGAATATTGATATGGGAAAACAAAAACAAATATCATAGTGTTAACAAGAAGTGGGGCTAAAACCACAAATAAAAAAATAACAATGAAAATAATATATTGGAATATAAGGGGAATGAATAAGAATTCTAAAAAAAGGTATTAAGAAATTTTGAGGTTGTTATAGACAATATATTTTTGGATATAGAAGCTAGGCAACAAATATTTTAGCCATTTGCAATGTTGAATTTCATCTTGACATAATTTAAATTTTTGAAGGCATTTGATATAAAGGAGTTGATTGTGGAAACTTAGCATTTTAAGGAAGATGAAGAATATCTTTTATAGAAGGGTAAATGAAGAATATCTTTGATAGAAAGACAAAGTTATATATGCTTTAATTAACTTGTTAGAAATTTAATGAGAGCAACGTAATGTTTTGTTTTGGTAATGGGAGTAGAAGGTAAAGTAAATAATATTTTTTAAGGTTTGAAAATAAAAAGTTTTTGCATTTGTTTGAATACTTGTCTTGTTAGAACATGACTTATGACAATGTATATTTCAATTTTTTTAATGAAGATTGAAAGGTGGTTCCACATGGCATGGATAATAAGCTCTATTGCTTTGGGGATTAGATTTTGTTCTTACAATTTCCATGCTAGCAAATCAATCTATCTTCAAAGTGGAAGGTAGTGCAAATAATATTTTTCAAGGTTTGAAAATCAAAATCTTTTGTATTTGTTTGAATACATGGCTTATTGGAACATGACTTTGATAATGTATTTTTCAAAACTTGTTAATGTAGATTAAAAGAAGGTAGTTCTACATGGCATGGATAATAAGATTTGTTGCTTTAGGAGATTGGATTTTTTTCTTACAAATTATATGCTAACAAATTAATCCATATTTAAATTATACCTTCATCCAAGAAAAAATAATGATAATTTTTAGTAAAGATGTTGAGATTTCCATTATTTTTGTGCTATCATTTTAAAAAAATTTGTTAAAATTTTCCAATGTTGAGTTTTTTTATGTTAGGTTGGATTTTTCCCTCAAATCATGTCGGTAAATATTTAGGCATTTCAAGATATGAAAATCAAAGCTTGGTTTTTTTTAATAGGTTATATGTGGCTTCTATTGGGGCCCACTCCCATAAAAATACCAAAATATTACATTTATTGCAACATACCTTTTTATCATAATTTTTTATTTCTTTTCCTCTTAAATTTATTCTTCAACTTCCTTGAAGTGCTATGTTTCTTCAATCAACTCCTTGACATCATTTTGATTAAGAGAGAAAATCTCACTTGGCCAATTGCCTTCTAAAATTTGAATTTCATCGAGATGAAGATCAACACTACAATTTGCTAATTTATTTGCTACTCGATTTCCTTCTCTATAAATATGCTCACACTTCCAAGAGATTGCCTCTAGTAATAGATGATGAACATAAACAATTATATTATTTTTTGTTAATAGTATTGATGATAATTAGTGAATCCCCCTCAATTGAAATATATTTCCATCCTTTTTTCTACTACAATTTTAATACCTATAAGAAGTGCCCTAGCCTCTCTGCATAGTTATTAGTCTAAGTTCCATATGATTCTGAATAAGTGAGGAGAATTTTGCCTTCACTATTTCTAAAAATACCACCCCTAGCAACTTTTCCTAGATTTCCTTTAGAAGCACCATCAAAATTAATTTTGATAAACCCAAATTTTGGACATTTTCATTTTATCGTAGATCGAAGTAGATCCTTTGTTTTAATTCCATTATCATAGATGATTATTCCATGTATGGTCAAATCTTGTAGCCAAGTTATTAGCACCTCTTTTTCTGCAATTGAGACTTCCCATGATGAGCACCATATTTGTAGATATTCTGCAAGAGAGGCAATAATACGGTTCTAAAGTTGAGCATGACTTTGAGATTTATTTTTTAAAAAATTGTTATTCCATGCAAGCCATAAATTCCAAAAAATAATGGCAGGGCCAATCCTCCAAATAATGCTTTAGCTTTGAAATATTTAATCCAAAATTTCATCAACTCTTTAAATGTTGATGGAGTTACCCAATATAATTTCATATTAAAAAAAAACCCAAATGGTGTGAGGAAATGGACAATGAAGAAGTAAATGGTTTGATGTTTCTAAATCCTTCTCACACAAGGCACATCTAAAAGGTCCATAATATCCTCTTCTTTGTAGACTCTCTTCTGTATGAATATTACTTTGAATTGCTAACCAAAGGAATATTGATGCCTTAGGGAGAGCCTCTAATGACCAAACATTCTTCAAATGAAAACCTTTGGGAGAAGAAATTTTTGATTGTTCTAAATCCTCATATCTCAACTTGATTGAATATCTGCCATCCTTTGATAAATTCCAAATCAACTCATCCTTGTTGAGTGGTATTTTCACCCAATTATGAAAGTACACTCTCCCTTAGGATTTGTATTTCAAATCCCCTTTTGAAAAGAAGTTAAACAAACAACTTCTTCAAGGTCTCCACTATATTAACATTTGTATATGTGTATTAGTAATCTCAAATAAAGGTGTATCAATTTAAAATGCTTGGAAAACCTTAGTAATTACAAGTAAGTGTAAACAAGAGAAAATGCTATTTTATTCTTTCCATTCATCTTGGTCTATTTTGTTTCATTTCCCATGGCTTCGTTTGGCATTTCTTGCCCTTTCTATTATCTATTTTCGATTTCCTTTTTTTTCAAACATTTTGTCTTCATTAACGACATATTATTTAAGCCCTTGTGCATCCTTAGTAACGTCACTTTACACTAATTATTATAGTCAACTAACCCTTCTCCCATTTGAAACAGATGTGCTTTAAAGCCCTATAATAACATGAGGGAGTTACATAAGATACCAAACATTCACGTTTAGGTTAGTCTAGCTTCAAGTTGATTATTTAATAACCCTAGCTTCATTCCCCTTTTAATGCGTTATACCCCATTGAGTACTCGTGATTACGAAAGGGTACTTGGGTACTTCGTGTACAAGTCTGCACTCTCTACATTTACATGGCACTGCTTTACCATAATCCCACGATAGGGAGGCCCACACTGCGTCCGAATATGGTCTCCCGGCGGCTGCATTTTCCTTGATTTTCATCGATTTTCATGTGGCTCAATAATACACATTGTGTTGTTGGTTACATCTGCATAAATTTGAAATAAACTTGAGCCAGTTTCGTGTTGATCATTAACGCTAGACGTCGCGTCATTACCGCAATCAAGGTCCATGTCATTGCTCGGGCTTCCATCTCATTCATTTCACTCCCTCCGTGAATGGGACATACCTTGCCAACGTTTTCCTTCGTTACATACCAAATAACACGCGATACCTTTCTTCAATATTCTCACTTGTCTATGACTACGTGTGAAACCCCTTCGGCCATACATTCTGACCAACACCTTTAATACCCTTCCTTAATACGAATATTATCATTATCCTTTGACCACCATATTTGGCCTAGCTTGGTGAGTGCCTTTGGGTACACGAAGATGACATGTTGCATTTCCCATTTTCACCACCAACGATCATTTCCTTCGTCCTTCCATGTTTTTTGTTGTTGGGAACTATCCGCTACTCGACTATTGCTCTGTCACCATCCGGGTGTTCGTGGTAGTCGTATTAGTCCATCGTCCGCACCGAGTTACTCTTGGGCCACGAAACCACCGTCATAGCCATACTCCTCACTGCTCCAATTTACCACGTCTAACTGTGTCTTCGATTCCGCCACTATACATGATGTTCTCTCGCTGTAATTAAATGAAGAACTCGTTTGTCAACATCGTAATCGCACGATTTTCGAGGTCTGCTTTCAAATCTTCCATATAAGTTTTAACCAATTTCAATATAATTGGCCTATCTGCTGGATATGCTGTGCCCAATCAGTTGTCAACTTTGACGTTCGTCCATTGTTATTAGTAGCTATAATGATGCATTAAATCTAGCTTAAAACCTGCGATAACTCCTCCTCTTTACGTTGGAATCGGTGCTAGCTTGCCAATATCCTATATTGTCTCATAGCCTACGTGATTACTATCCATTCACAACCGTCCGACTGTGGTAGTATACAACTGCCCTCATGTACCTGTTTTAATGAAACCACTGCATTATTTCCATTAATAAAACAACAACCCTCGTCGTCGGGATTTCCTGGTAATCGCCGCGTCTGTCACCGGATTACGTCGCCGTTCTGTCAAAGGTCTCTGTCGCACCTTTGCTATCTCTCCCGACGCTCATCTGTGTTTCTCACAAACTTAAACGGGCCGCCCATTTCTTGCGCTACTTCACTGTTGGTCAACGATCTGCTTGCCACATGTGTCGGGTTGACAGCATCTTGGCAATATACATAATTGATTATTGTCCTGGTTTGCCAATTCACGGGGTGGAACGTCCTCTATGTTTGCCTATCCGCGCACTAATGGGCCCCACCTTGCACTGCGAAGAGCCGGTGATTGCCGCCGTTCGACTGTCGACGTCATCTCATCGGGATTCTTCCATACGTTCTCCGCTTAACTTTTCAACAGTCCGTCGGCTGGATCACCGTGATATCACCACCTACAATTGCATCCCCTTTGTTTTATTCGTTCTCTGCGCTTCTTCCGATTTATTCAAACTGCCCATCGCGTTGGCTGGTTAAACGACATCCTTTCTACCTTTTGCTCGGCATCTGCGTCATTTGGCCGTGTCCACAAATAACTCCGCCTACTGAATAAACATCCAAAAAAATCGGCCGAACGCAACAAACGTCTTCTGAGGTGAAACAGGGAGATGGACAACGCCCAAAGAACAATGGGAAGAAAGGATATGTACTCTATGCAGCACAGGGGCAGTAGAGACAGAGGAACACTTCATCTATAAATGCCTGAGTTTTTTAGATATCCGTGACAAATACAAAGAAACACTTGGGAATGAGTTTATTACAAATTTATTTGAAGACAGTAAAATAAAAAAAGTTTGGAGAATTGCTAACACAAATCAAGATAAGGAACAACCTTCTCAAAGATATTAAAGATCATATGATATGATTTGAGTAATTGTACTTCCATATTTGAGATCCCATAAACCATATTTGAGTCTCGCGGACGTAATTAAAATCTTTCATTTCATTTCAATATCTGCTCGGAATGGCATGTTCGTGTGGCGCTCTGATTCGGGTCTGTGGGTCGTGTTATTCTGAGGGTGCCCTTCTTCTTGGCAGCCGATGGCTCCTTTGTACGTCGTCGTTAGCTTCAATGCGTCCACGGTCGAATGTCGCCACTTCATCGCCGTCGTTCTCCCGATGTTGAATTTTATAACATGCAAGCAAAATCATCATAAACATTAGAACGACCATGCGATTAAAATCAATTAAATCAAAGGTCTGAAGACTTTAAACAAAGGCTAACATAATCATACGTATATGCAATTTTCCCCTTTTATGTTATTAATATTATTATTATAATATATAAAAAATATATATATAATAATAATTTCATTTTATTATTATTTTTATTTTAAACTTATATATATGAACATATATAAAAGTTTATCTTTATTTTATAATTTTTTTTTTTTGGCAATTTTATGTTTTCTTTATAAATATATATAGAAGAAGGATTAAAGTGGAACAAATAATGTAGAAATACCTTTAATTTCATCTTCTTCAATATATATGGTTAATCATTTTTATTTCTCTTGAAAATGGATCAAATTTTAAGGTTTGAATTTTTTATTCATTAATTTTAAAATCTTGCTTTGATTAGATTTAAACCCCAATTTCAAAATTAACCCAAATAAAACAAAAATTCTAAAGGAGACTAAACGAAGGCCCTAGCCAAAGAAACAAACTTGCATTGCATCCTTGAAACCCACATGCTACCATGAAAATTCAAAAGGGAGAAGGCACTCCTTGGCATAGCAGTTGGACCCCAATGCAATCATATGAATAAAGGCTTATGGGAACTATTCAATTAGCACCCCAAGGATAAAAAATTCCTTCCAAAACCAAAATTTAAAGGTGGGTCCCCAATTTTGGGGCTAGTTGTGGAGCAGCCACAACAAATGGCGACTCTGCTGGGAAACGCTCCTAAGCATTTCGGGTGAAGAACCCAACCTGAAAACATACAAAACCCAAAAATTAAAATTACAAGCATCAACAATTATCCAAAGAATGAGAATAGACCAAAAAGACATGAACCATCAAAATCATTCAACATCAGCTCAGTGTGTGCAAAGTGATTCATTCCTTATCGTCTGAAACCATTCAACATTCCATTGTCAGTTTCACTTGGATGTATATGATATGTTATGGATGATTTATGCAAGATTGAATGTATTGAAAGGATGCTATAATATGAACGACCTATTTTGCAAAGATTCAAACATTCTAGTACCATAAACAAACACACTAAAATTATCTAACCCTCTTAGGACCAAATGTGTGTGCAGTGAATTCATTTACCAGATCAAGAGTTCAGTTATGAATCGCTACCATCTAGAACCAGTGTGTGCAAGTGAACTCAGAGCTTTGGGGAATCAGATTCTCAACCTAAGTATGATGAGAATTTGACCCTATCCTTACTACTCTGATATGAGTTTATTACCTCATCTTGACCAAAATAATTAAACCTGTTATGGATGAAACCGCAAGGCTAGCCTGTCCATGTGAGCGGTCAGAGGTCTCGCTTTTAAACGAGACATGTCACCACGCATGAGCATACTCCACTACCAGTCAAGCATCTATAGCCTCGATGGAGGTTAGCCCCATAGTCCATGATTTTGCTTTTGATTTCTTGAATCTTGGGGATGACTACCCATCCTTCCGAGGGGACATGTAGTACGATCCTTACAATCCAATAGTCAGTAATGGTGTGTGATGCAAACTCAGAGCTTTGGGGAATCGGATTCTCAACCTAAGTATGATGAGAATTTGACCCTATCCTTACTACTCTGATTTTGAGTTTCAAGTATTATGGAAGTGGTGAAAACCACTATTTTATGGACTATGTTGCATGATAGGACCGACAAGGATGACTCTTTTCGCCTCACATTTTCTCCCAAGTATGGTTTTGACCATTTTACCCAAGATGCTTTTAATATGTGCAAATTGTGTTTGGTTCAAGATAGTTTCGGCATCAGTTCCCAATCTCAAGATCTTCTTAGTGTATATTGTGCAATGATCCTAAGAGAATTTGACATGTTTCTTGATGATTGTCTTTGAAATGTAGATGCAAGTGAGATGCAATGTGTATGCAATGTGAAATGTACCATGAAATATGGATGAATGAGATGGAGCATGCAAAATATTTCACCCTAATTTGCAAAACTGACAACTTCATGCATCACAAGTTTCAAACGATATTCTTTAATGTGTTTGTGGTACTTGTGGAGCCTTTATGCAATATAATTCTGATGTTTCATATTCTCCTTATCTTAGTTAACATTCATGAGGACATAAACTGACATCTCACTTTTTTTTCAAAACAAACCAAAAGGGAATACAACACACAAAACTTAAAACCAAAACAAAATGCAAACCCAAAACCAAAACATGGAAACCAAAACTATATACAAATGTACAATATGGTACAAGATGGTGCAAAGTTTGACCTATCACTTCCCTGGATCCCAAACATGATTAGAACACTTCAGAAGACATATAACGTGATACACATGCCAAATTTTGTAGGAACCCAACAAAAACAAGATTAGACCAAACAATGCAACAAACTTCAACTTGCCCCTCTCACCATACCAATTTGATTTAGTTCCATTAATAACCCTATGGTGGAGTTTCAAGTTCTCAAATTGATTAGACAATAATTGATCTTCAATTCTTTCATGTCTATTCTTTAAGATGTCAATTTCACACTTCGATTCATGATCTAGAATTAGGCTTTCCTTTTTAGATATGAGATCTTGCAAACAAGAACCTATTTCTACAAATTTTAAAGCCAAATCATTTTTCAAATTTGTAGGCCAATCAAATTCATGCAACCACTTGCAAGCACCTAGGATATTTATTAAATGAGCATCATCATAAGTTTTTATCCTAGATTCTATTACTAATTGATTATGAACTTGATTTAACATTTCAAGCATACCAACTTCATTTTCATTCAATAAAGCAATATCATTAGTGGTGTGAGGAGAAATTAAGTCAAATTCTTTATCAACCACAAATGGCATTTCATCATTGATAGTATTTGAATCCAACAAGCAATTAGGTAAACCATCACCTGAAGTTCGAATGGTAGAACACAAAGGGTGAGATTTTACCTTTTCTTCATGACTTTCATCATCATCGAATACCTGTTTATTAAAGACACCAAAATTAGGCACCCAATTAAAAACACATCCATCCTTTTCAAACCATAGGTCTTGTCTATCTAGGGATGGGTCAACTAACACATCTCCATGATAAATCACTTGGGTTGTTTTAGATAACGTGATATTTTCAATTGGATCATCAGTGATATCAAACCCAAACCATTCAGGTTCTAAAATTTCCTCATTTTGAGATGGCATAGACATTGTAGAACCAATAAGTGGATCAAGATTTTCAATTTCTTTTCCCTCAAAGGAACCCAAAGAAAATGATTCTCCTTCTTTATCCATGGTTGTAGAATCCTTATCACTTTCCAAAATTTGATGAGATTCGAATCCCTCTTCCAAAACTTTCTCAAATTGTACAAGATTTGTAATATCCTCATGTGAGGAAGCAATTGTATTATCTTGCATATCAATTGACACAAAAATTTCATTAGAAGATTTAGAGTGAGCATATTCTTCCCATTTCTTCCAAGTATCATAGTAATCCTCTTCCAAAATCAAATTGTGACGCTCAATTACTTCTTCATCATCTTTCGATTCATCAACATGTTTCTCATCCAATTCATCTTCACCTTCCTTAGATGGTTCAATTATTTCCAAAAGTGGGTTATTTCTTGAATTCAAATTTGTGAGGCTATCATAATCCAAATTTGTAACCCATGATTCAATTTTATCACAATTTGGAAGGTGTGGATTTTCTTGGCCATCAGTTTCAACAATATCATCCAAAGTATCTTTCGAGAATAAGTGGTGAAATTCGGTTATGTCTTCAAATTCATTTATTGATTTTCTTTCAAATTCACTTTCAACCACTTTTGATGGCTTAGGAGCTTCTATAATGGGATCAATTTTTACATCTCGCTCCATATAGTCGCTCCAATATTCCTTTGCGAGTACATATGACCAAATCATATCCTCATAGGTTTGTTCATCCAAATCCTCATTTGTGGGTAATGATTCTAGATCTTTTCTTTCCAAAACAAGATGGTGATCATTTGATTCCAAATTCTTACTACCCATCCATAGAATTTCTTCTCCAAAATCTTCATGCTCTTCAAGACATTCTGAATAGGTATTTACTTCAATGTAAGTCACATCAAAATCTCTTCTATCACCTAAAGAAGCATAACATGAAATATCATTAAGATTAGCATTATGAATTTTCTTCCTAGGATGATTTGGATGCATACATTGATGTGCTCATTTTTGTGATGGAACCACATCTCTACTTAACTTCTTAACCACCTTCTTTTTCTCTTTTACTTTCGATACAAGCTTCTTGGGTTGAGTGGTGGAAGTAGTAGGATTAGTTGGATTGATATCAACAGACAAAGCCTGAACACTTGTTGTAATGACTCCATGAGTGACCACATGATTCTCTAACCATGATGGAGTAGTTGGATGGATAGAAGTACTCGTATAAGCACATGTGGGAGCATACGTGGGTATGGTAGGGTAAAATTGATTATGGGGCAAAACGTTTGATATCAAATTTTGTTGTGCCCACGCTTGATTTACCATCGAGGTTTGATTGCAAGCCCCTAGTTGTCCACCATAGGCAATTGCTCCATCCCATAACATTGTGGCCTCAATTATTGATCTATAATCATAGCTTTCGTGTAGGTCGAGACAAGATTAGTAACCAAAGGTTTGTCCTAGTGAACATGGAAAGCAAGGTATCCAATGCCCCAAAGTATATTTGAAGAGCACCACTCTAATCAATATTATGGGGACCAATCAATCTTGCATATAGCTTTCAAAATATCATGTTGAAAGTTCTCACTGGCTCATTAGGTTCCCTCTTGCAAGAAGCAAATTTTTGATAAATTATGACAAGATCAATGGGCAACCTAAATTGATTGATAAAAGCATTTTCCAATTGGGCCCAAGACGTAATAGATCCAGTGGGTAAATTGATGTACCAATCATATGCCACCTCATCTAGGCTCCAAGAAAACAATCTACATGCCACATCCTCATGTTCGACATTCCATCTAACTAGGATATCCACATAGGACTGAATGTGCTCCTCGGCTAATGTTGTGCCATTGTGTTTAAACTTGGGCAAATGTTTCTCTATGTTCTTGGGCAAGTCATGAGCATCCCCACTAATGTTCAAAGGATTACCATGCACCCCATACCACTTTCCAGTATTTGTAGCCATTAGTGAAACTCAAAGAATAACTTCAAAACCAATTTGTTAGTCAAATAAAGATTTCTTACAAATAAGCATAAAATGACTAACAATATCAAATGTACAACATATGAATAATCATGTTAGCATCAACCAAGAGATATGTATCCATTAAACCATGAAATTAACGAATATTCTCAAATTTATAACATGTTAGCATTAATGCATCATCAAAAATAGAGAATGTTAGAATCAAATGAAAGTAATCATATGGATACAAAACCTCGTTAGTCAAGACCAATATTTTTAAATAAATGTTTCAAGTAACATGAACAATTTAGCATCTAAATGGCCATAAAATAAATCAATTCAAATCCTCCTAGCTCCCAAAGTATGAGTGTTAGAGGAAACCAAAGATGCTAATAAAATGAACTTGAAATATTTAGCATTTTTAAAACTTTCAAAATTATATCAAATCACATTATTCCTGTATGAACAATACAAAAGCGTTAGATCAATGAATACCAATGCATGAATTGCTTAGCATAAATAAAATAAAGTAAACCAATACAGACCCTCCTTCTAGTACCAAAATGTTGAGTGGTATTTTCACCCAATTGTGAAAATACACTCTCCCTTAGGATTTGTATTTCAAATCCCCTCTTGAAAATAAGTTAAACAAACAACTTCTCCAAGGTCTCCGCTATATTAGCATTTGCATATGTGTATTAGTAATCTCAAATAAATATGTATCAATTTAAATGCTTGGAAAACCATAGTGATTGCAAGTAACTGTAAACAAGGGGCAATGCTGGTTTATTCTTTCCATTCATCTTGGTCTATTTTGTTTCATTTCCCATGGCTTCATTCGACATTTCTTGCCCTTTATGTTCTCTATTTTAGATTTCCTTTATTTCAAATATTTTTCTTCATTAACGACATATTATTTAAGCCCTTGTGCATCCTTAGTAACGTGACTTTACACTAATTATTATAGTCAACTAACCCTTCTCCCATTTCAAACGAATGTGCTTTAAACCCCTATAATAGCATGCGGGAGTTACATAAGATACCAAACATTCACGTTTGGTCTTGCTTTGCGAGTGCCTTTGGGTACACGCAGACGACATGCTGTGTTTCCTATTTTCACCACCAACAATCATTTCGGTTGAAATCTATGCTTCCCTTGTTTTCCTGTGACACCTAACACCTGTTGCCTGATTCCAACGCCTTCTCACTGTCGGGCTATGAAACCACTACTGCCAACTATCACCATTTGAGTATATTTTCTTCTGATCCTTCGTCCTTCCATGTTTTTTTGTTGTTGGGAACTATCTGCTGCTTGACCGTTGCTCGATCACCATCTGGGTGTTCATGGTAGTCATATTAGTCCATTGTCCGCACCGAGTTACTCTTGGGCCACAAAACCATCACTGTAGCCATACTCCTCACTGCTCCAATTTACCACGTCTAACTGTGTCTTCGATTCTGCCAGTATACGCGATGCTATCTCGCTGTAATTAAATGAAGAACTCATTTTTCAACGTTGTAATCACTCAGTTTTCGAGGTCTGCTTTTGAATCTTCCATATAAGCTTTTAACCAATTTCAATATAATCGGTCTATCTATTGGATATTATGTGCCCAATCAGCAGTCAACTTTGACGTTCGTCCATTGCTATTAGCAACTATCATGATGCATTAAATCTAGCTTCTACTACTGTTCGGGTCGAGATGTTCCTTAAAACCTATGATATCTCCTCCTCTTTACGTTCGAATCGGTGCTAGCTTGCCAATATCATATATTGTCTCATAGCCTACGTGATTATTGTCCATTCACAGCCATCCGACTATGGTAGTATCCAACTACCCTCCTGTATCTATTTTAATGAAACCACTACATTATTTCCATTAATAAAATAGCAGTCCTCATCATCAAGATTTCCCAAAAAACACCGCTTCTATCACCGGATTACGTCACCGTTATGCAAAGGTTTATATCGTACCTTTGCTATCTCTCTCGACGCTCATCTGTGTTTCTCATAAACTTAAACGGGTCGCCCATTTCTTGCGCTACTTCACTGTTGGCCAACGATCTGCTTGCCACATGTGCCGAGTTGATAACATCTTGGCAATATACGTAATTGATTATTGTCCTGGTTCGCCAATTCATGGGGTGGAATGTCCTTTATGTTTGCCTATCGACGTGCTAATGGGCCCCACCCTGCAGTGTGAAGAGCTGGTGATTACTTCTGTTTGATCGTCGACGTCATCTCGTCGGGATTCTTTCATATGTTCGCCGCTTAACTTTTCAACGGTCCGCTGGCTGGATCATCGTGATATCACCACCTATAATTGCATACCCCTTTGTTTTATTCGTTCTCTGCGCTACTTCGGATTTATTCAAACCGCCCGTCGCGTTGGCTGGTCAAACGACATTCTTTCTACTTGTTGGAATATTTTCAACATTGCCTCCTTAGTCCTAAGTATTAAGTCCTAGTATTTAGTTTTAGTTTAATGTTTTGATTTACATATTTCTAGTTAATTTGATTAGCATACGTTGAGGTTTTGGCTTGGTTGGTCAATGTTTGACCATAGTCCAAGATTAGCATGTTGTTAGGATAAGAGCTATCTTTAAGTTAGTTTGTTGTAATAAGTTTAAGAGGATTTCTCTCAACCACCGTGTCTATTTTTAGTTCTTTCAAGAACTATAAAACTATGTAATGCATTGTTGATCAATAGAACAATTTCACCATTGTTTCTCATTTGGTATCAGAGCAGGTTTGCTCAGATGGATCAAAACCTGTGGAGAGTGGCGTGAAGAGATCTGAAGCACACACTTTGTTAGAGAAACTCAAGTGGCCAGCACTCAACAGAGTTGCAAGGAAGAGCTCGAGTAAATCATTAATATCTCATGCATCCTGAGGTATTTGATTATGAAATTTTGAGGGTTGTTAGATAATTGTATCAAGAGGATGCTGTCAAAATTTTAGGTGATTTGGAGCTAATTTGTAGATTTTATTAGCATTTTGAGTTTTTCAATAAAATGGTTGTATAAGGTGGAATACAGGGTATTTGCTTCTCAAATTTTGGGAGAAATATTATTTAGATAAAATCATAATTCAGACAAAATTTCAGGTCATTTGGATCTGTATTGATTGATTTGTGTGAATATTTATTTTTTCTTCAAAAATCCTAGATCCGAAATTGTGATAAAAAGGGAAAAAGTAAATGATCACATATTTTTCACCTTTGTGAATTTTCTTCTAAAATTTAGAGGGTTTTCATATTATTGTCTCAGGAATACAGAGTTTAATTTTCAGAAATTTTGGAGTTGTATGGATTGATTTATGTGAAAACATTGAAGTTGTCTCAAAAACACTCTAAGATCTAGAAAGGGCAAAAGTAAATTGATCACATATTTCTCATTTGTGTGAATTTGCTTCTGAAATTTAGTGGATTTTTAGATAATTATATCAGAAGTCTACAGGAAAGGAGTGGCTGAGAGCTAGGTGGAATATTGATGAGTGGTGGATTGCAGAATGGCCACCATGTATAAAGAATTGGAAGTGCCCAAATTCAATGGAGATAATTATGCTATTTGGAGCATAATGATGAAGACCTTCTTGAAGGCTCAAGACTTATGGGATATAGTTCAAGAAGGCTATGAGGAACCCACTTGGAGCAAGCTACAAGGTGAGGAGAGAAAAGAGAAGGAGCAACAATATGCAAATTGCTTAGCTCTTATGGATTTGAGGAGAGGAATGGAAAAGAATGTTTTTCCTCTCATAGCCAATTGTAGATCAGCTACAATGGCATGGCAAGTGTTGAAGGATGCTTATGGGTTTGATGAGGACACCCATAAAGCCATGTGTGACAATCATGAAGATTGTTTAAGCAAGGAGGAGCCTTGCTTCCTTGAAGAAGTTTCTGAATTAGATCCTTTTGAAGGAGTTTTTGAAGAGTCTTTTCAAGACTCATATGAAGACATACATTCTTATGATGGTGAATTCTTCCTTGAAGAGGAAGACATGTTTGAAGAAGAGAGTTGATGATCTTGAATTTTGAAGAGATCGAAGATGAGGAATCCCTTCATGGAGAAGAGGATGAGAAGGCGAAGAAGCCTTGTATAGCTCTCATTGGAGAGAGTTATTGTGAGACACCCATAGTTGCAGACATGTCTTGTAATGGCATGGAAAATTGTAATAGTCAATTATTTCTTTTAGGAGGAGAAAAATATGAAAAGAAAAATTGTACTAATAATTTTTTTGCAGGAATGGCATGCTTGGAAAGCATTCACATTGATAGCAAAGAGGATGGATGTCTCAATGGAGATACAATTTCTCAAGGACCTTGTAGTGAAGACCACTCAAAAGTGGAAGAAGACTTTGAAGATGAAGGAAGAGAAACACTCACATTGGAGTGTTCCTTGCTTGAAGACCATCAAAGTGAAATGTATGATGAAGAATGTCTCATGGAGGAGATAAATGAAGAGTGTATTATGGAGAATGCATCTACAATTCTCATGAAGGAGAATAAAGAAGATGATGATGGAGAAGCAATGTTCATGGATGATCATTGGCTTGAAGACCATTCAATTGGAATGGATGTGTGCTCTCTTGAAAGAACAAATAAAGTAATGTGGGATGATGATCCACAAGAAAAGTTTGATGAAGAGGAGATGGAAGCGATAGGCTTCTTGTTTGAAGATCACTCATCAAGGGTGAAGGATGTGTTGTGTGAAGAAAAGAACACACAAGACTCTCTCATTTGGGATATGGAAAGTGAGAGGGAAAATGGGATAGAAACAGAAAATGGAAATGAGATTGCTGATTTTCTTGTCGTAATGGCAAAGGAAACATCACTCATGGATGAAGATCACTCACTTGGAGTGACTACATTGCAGAAAGAGAGTTGTCTTGAAAAGGCAACTATGTATGATTGCTTGAATGAATGGTGTTTCAACACACCAACATGGATTGAACAAAGGAGGAGAACTCTTAGTGAAGAGTTGATGGTTGATCTTGAAGCACCATACAATGAAGGAGAACTGCTACAAAATAGCTTTATGGGAAGCACCAAATCTACTCATACTAAAGGTAATGTTTTTATGATTAATGATTTGTTTTTTGTGAGCAGGAATGAAAAGAAAGGTGATTGTCTCATTGAGACAACTTTGATGAAGAGTCTTCTTGGAGAGAATACAGTGATGGAGAACTTGGGTCACATGGATCAAAATGATGTGTTCAAAATTCCTTGGGAGAAGGATTCTTGTAAAGTCATTGTTTTGAGAGAATATTTGTGTGAGGAGCAACTTTATGTTGCATATGTAGTTGGTCATTATATGGCCATATTTGTTGTGATATTTTGTGTGGAAATATGTGAAAGAGTTGTATGGTATAATCATCTATGTGAGATGATTAATTGTAAATACTCATGTGGAGTATTGTTTAGTGTTGAAGATGTAAAAGAAGATCAAAATGTGAGAGCATGGTTTAAAGACCATAATGATAAAGATGTAAGAGAGTGGTTGCTGAAAACCACAAGAGGAGATACTTTTGTTGAAGGGGGAGCTAATCAACAAAAGAAGGCACTCAAGCATTTGCAGGAAATTCCACATGAAGAGTGGAAGGAGTGCCACCATAAGTATTTTGTAAATTCTGATTTCTTGATTCAAGATTGGAGGAAACGTAAGAGAAATATTTTCTTCCAACTCTGTGATGCTTAAAGAACTCTTGCATGAGTGTCTTTAGCATCAAGGGGGAGAATGTTGGAATATTTTCAACATTGCCTCCTTAGTCCTAAGTATTAAGTCCTAGTATTTAGTTTTAGTTTAATGTTTTGATTTACATATTTCTAGTTAATTTGATTAGCATACGTTGAGGTTTTGGCTTGGTTGGTCAATGTTTGACCATAGTCCAAGATTAGCATGTTGTTAGGATAAGAGCTATCTTTAAGTTAGTTTGTTGTAATAAGTTTGAGAGGATTTCTCTCAACCACCGTGTCTATTTTTAGTTCTTTCAAGAACTATAAAACTATGTAATGCATTGTTGATCAATAGAACAATTTCACCATTGTTTCTCACTACCTTGCACTCGGCATCTGCGTCATCTAGCCATGTCCACAAACAACTCCGCCTACTGAATAAACGTCCCCAAAAATTGGCCGAATGCCACGAACGTCTTCTGACAATGTCTTCTCAAAATGGCATGTTTGTGTGACACTCCGATTCAGGTCTATGGGTTGTGTTATTCTAAGGGTGCCCTTCTTCTTGGCAGTCGATGACTCCTTTGTACGTCGTCGTTAGCTTCAATGCGTCCACGATCGAATCTCGCCACTTTGTTGTCGTCGTTCTCCCGATTTTGAATTTTATAACATGCAAGCAAAATCATCATAAACATTAGAACGACCATGCTATTAAAATCAATTAAATCAAAGGTCTGAAGACTTTTAACAAAGGCTAACATAATCATACATATATGCGATTTTTCCCCTTTTATGTTATTAATATTATTATTATAATATATATATATATATATATATATATATATATATATATATATATATATATATATAATAATAATAATAATTTCATTTTATTATTATTTTTATTTTAAACTTATATATATGAACATATATAAAAGTTTATCTTTATTTTATTAATTTTTTTTTTTGGCAATTTTATGTTTTCTTTATAAATATATATAGAAGAAGGATTAAATTGGAACAAATAATGTAGACATACTTTTTATTTCATCTTCTTCAATATATATGATTAATCATTTTTATTTCTCTTGAGAATGGATCAAATTTGAAGGTTTGGATTTTCATTCATTAATTTCAAAGTCTTGCTTTGATTAGATTCAAACCCCAATTTCAAGATTGAACCAAATAAAACAAAACTTCTTAAAGGAGACTAAACGAAGGCCCTAGCCAAAGAAACAAACTTGCATTGCATCCTTGAAACCCACATGCTCCCATGAAAACTCAAAAGGGAGGAAGCACCCCTTGGCATAGCAGATTGGACCCCAATGCAATCATATGAATAAAGGCTTATGGGAACTATCCAATTAGCATTCCAAGGATAAAAATTCCTCCCAAAACCAAAAATTAAGGGTGGGTCCCCAATTTTGGGGCTAGTTGTGGAGCAACCACAACAATCCTTTCATATGAAAATTGGCAAATAAAACTCTTGAAGAATCTTTTGAAGTTCATCTACAATTTGTTTGAGTTCCTCTCTTTCAACCATGTTACTAAAAGAAAACCATGATCTGGAGTTGTTTCTCATAATATTATAGTTGTTGACCTTTGTTACTTTACATGCTAGGCATGATTGAGCTAGTGGTTACCATTTTGAGACAGAGATAAGAGGATAATACTTCAACCAAGCATCAGACCAAAAATTTGCATAACTCCCCTCATTGACAAACCATATAATATGTTTCTTTATCAATTGAAAACTCTATGATAAGAAATTCCATGTTGACGATCCTTAGTTCTAGGTTGATGATCCTTTGGGTAGAGTTCTTTTTCTAAATAATTTCATTGCATTAAGAAAACGTATACCCAATTCTTTTCTCAATCTTTGAATAATCTCCACCCAAACTTTATTCCTAATGCCAAATTCATAAGTTTGCAATTCTACAATTCTACAAGCCTGCTCCTCCAATATTATTTCCTTTACAAACCCTATCCCACTTACAAAGAGAAAACCTAATTTTTTCCTCACAACTTTTTCATAGAAAGTCTCTTTGAATTTTATAAGTTTTTGATGCTATACTTGTTGGCAATCTTAAAAGTGTCATCACATAAGTAAGGATGGATTGTAAAGTAGTCTTTATGAGTTGTAGCCTTCCTGTGGTTAAGAACTTACCTTTCTGACCTGCCAAGCAAGCTTTCATTCTATCCAAAAAAGATCGAAAGATCCTTTTTATTTTCTTTATCAAACAAAGGAATACCCAAGTAGGTTGATAGAATTTTTTCAATTTTAAACCCTAAAATATTGACAATAATTTATTGTAAATCTAGGGTGCTTTTAATGAAAAAAATCTTGGATTTTATAGTATTTACCAACTGTCTAGTAGTCTTCTCATAGCTTGATAATATTGATTTAAAATCCATGGCCTCACTGGCTGAGGGATGACCCAAAAGAAAAGTATCATTAACAAATTGGAGATGAGATTTGGGGGGACAATTGTTTGGAACTTGAATACCTTTGAATTTTCCTTCCATTTTTTCCTTTTAAAAGACCTAATGCTTTCGCAAGAATAATGAATAGATAAGGAGAAAGTGGATCACCTTGACAATCCACAAGATAACATGAAGTACCCAACAAGAGAAAATCAATTAAAATAGAAAATTTTGTAGTGTTATAACAATATTTAATCCACCCACACCAAATATAATAAAAGCTAAAATTTCTGAGAACAACAAGTAGAAAATTCCAGGAAACCCTATCATATGCTTTGTTCATATCTAATTTCATAAGCATACCTGGTTTTTCATGGAATGAAGAGAATGTATGGCCTCTTGTGCAATAATTATACCATCAAGAATTTGTTTACCATGAACAAATCCACCTTCTTCTTCTTCTAAGATAAGATAACCTAGAATGCTCTTCAACCTATTTGCCATAATTTTTAAAATGATCTTATAAATCATATTACAAAAGCTTATTGGACAAAAATTATCAAAATATTTTGTGTCGCCTTTCTTGGGAACCAAGGTAATAAAAGTAGTATTGATCTCACTTATTATAGTCTTCCTTTTCGAAGCCTCTTCAAATGCAACTAACATATCACTCTTCAATAAATCCTAACATTTTTGAAAGAAAATTGCAGGAAATCCATTGGGGCCAGGTGCCTTGTTAGGATGGAAAGAGAAAATTTCTTCATAGAGCTCCTCCATAGATATATTCTTCATCAAGATTTCATTTTATCTCTGAGTGATAATTGATGGAATACTTTGTAAATTTTTCTTGTGCCTCGTTATCTTGCCTTGTATTTGATAAAATATTTTTTAAATAATTAATTGCTTCCTTCCTAATATCTTCTTTGTCCTCAATATTTCTTCCATTTGGAGTTAATATATTTTTGATGTGACAAAAAAAAAATTGTTTTTGCTATAGCATGGATTTTTTTTTAATTTCTATCTCCTTCCTTGAGACTTTTATCTCTAGAATTTTAGGACCAATATGACCCCTCCTTTTTCAATGCATTATGATAATTATAAAGTAATTGTTTTTCTTTTACATAAGAATCCTAATCCATTCCATAAATTTCTACTATCTCTTGTAACCAATAGACCATCTCTTGGGACACTGCTCAATAGTCTAGAAACTATGGCAATGGATTCTTAATATGTTTGGTAAATGCATGGTGATGAATGATAAAATTGAAGAATGGTTAAAGCAATGGAAGAACACTTTTAAAAGTGAGGCTTTATAAATAATTTGGGATATATCAAAAGATACAATACTTTGGACTATATAGCTAGAAAGGAATAGAAGATTATTTAAAAGAAAGGAAAGCAGTTTAGAGGTAATTAAAGGAATATTTTTTTAGCCATAGAGGAGTCTAAACCAACCCTATCAACTCACCCAATCCCTAATCTAGAAGTAGAGAGCCTTGATAGATGGAGTGAAGTCATCAAATGGAATTGTGATGTTGGGTACAGGAGAAACAAAAAGAAGACAAAAAATATAAAGTGGAAACCACCAAATGTGGAGTTGGTCAAATTGAATTTTAATGGAGCATCTAAAGGAAATACAAGACCAGTAGGAGGAGGAATAATTAGAAATAATAGAGGAGAGATTTTATCTCATTATGCTTTCAATAGTGGATTTAAGACAAATAATGAAGTTGAAGCTTGGGCAACTTTAGAAGGGTTAAAAATATGCAAACAAATGAAATGGAATATAGTATGGATGGAAGGTGATTCACTCATAGTAATATATGCAATATATGCATACTTATAAAATTGTTTATAAGTATGCATATATTTGGTTATCTTATTCTAATATTGGTTTTGAGTTAGAGTTTGACTCTATATTAAAGTAATTTTATTTATAATCCTTACCTATGTGTCTTGAATGTCTTATTAATTTATTTTAGCTACTTATTCACATTAATAAAATTTCTTCATCTCTTTTTAAAATGAATTTAAAATATTTCTTTTATCATATCATGTAAATATATTAAATATACCTACATTATCATTTATAAAGTTTATTAAATTTGAATACAAAGATTTACTTTATAACTTTCAAAAATAAATTTTATACATATATAAAGTTTAGCTCAACTGAAGACATTATGTCCAATGACTTTAAATCAATCAATAGTGATGATGGAGTCTCACACAATGATCTAAGGTTCTAGTCCCATGGATAGACAACTTGCAAGTCCACGAGGACACATGGAATTAGGGGTCAAACTTACTCCAATACATATACCTAAGGTTGAGTGGCCATAGACCTCAAGCCAAGTGTAACTATAATATGGATTCAAGCCCACTCTTATGTTCTTTGTAAGCTGTGTCCAATGTTAACCTTAACATTTAAATTCTAGTGGTGAGAAATTTCACACCTTAAACCAAGGTTCCAATCCATTGGATGGATATCTTATAGATCATCTATGAGGACACATGGAGATAGGGGTCAAACTTATGGAAATGGGTGGTTTTGGGGTTGAGTGTAACCATATTGTAGATCCAAGTGCATCATCATGTTTCATATGAGTTTTTTCCCAAATGTTAACATTTAGTCAAAAGTATTATGGAATAATAACATACAGGATGCAATTATATGGGTATAACTCAAGTTTACATCCCCATATTATAATATACACTCCCATGATAAGGAAAATAATGATAATATAGTTTTTTAAAATTTACTATGATAAAGAAGTCATGATGTAAAATGAGTGGGGTCCAATTTTTGTTTAAAATATTGTAAGTCTCACAACAATAGTAAAAAAAATAAAGTAAGAATGGTACTAACATATGGATCATTTCTAAGTTATTTGGTGTGTTGTTTTTTAGGATTGCATTAGTTATCTTTCCAATAAAGCTACAAGAGGACACTCAAAGATATACCAAGCACATGAACATGATTATAATACCTTTGGTTTAAGATATGACTTGTTAATAAACCATATTGTTATGACTATATAGAAAGAAAATGATTACCAACACCCTCTTCAATCACCAATGTTATTATTTTTTTATGGGAGAACAAGGGTTTGTACTCGGGTTCTCCACCCTTGAAAAATTATAACTCTCTTCTTTATAGCTTGAGAGTTTAAAAATAAATTCAATTCTCATCTCAATTGAGTTGCTATAGCTAGAAATCTACATCATTTTACATAAAATGTTTGAATTCTTGATTTTCATTTTTTGGAACTTTTTCAATTTTCTATGTGAATACAAATATTCTAGAATTCAACATCCTTCTTGATATTTTTCTATAGTAGCCTTCACAATACCAAAAATTCACCTCTACTATATATGCATTGCATCTTAGTAGAGTAATATTTCCAAAACATCGCACTATCATAGCCCACTTTACTAGATCTGGATTGCTAGTTAACTTCCTGAAGCACAAGTGCAACCACAATAGTTTATATTAAAGCACATTAATATTATAAAATAAAGTAGATATTATCAATGGAAAACATTAAAGTAAATCTTAATCATTATTTTATTCGAGCAGTGAACATTTTCGTTTCAGCTTTAGCTAAACTTATTACTTTCTCTAATCAAGGAAAAGAGAATTTAACTTCACGATCCTCATTGGCTAGGCTATCTGCACATTTTTTTCCTTCCCTTAAAGTATGTGTAAGCCTAATTTATTCAAACTACATAACAAGGTCTTGAATTTCCATAATTATATATTGTATGTTCCATGGTGTAACAACTTACCAATCCATTTTTTTAAAAGAATGAATACAAGTAAGGGTTCACAAGAGAGATACCCTTATATTATTTATCTCAACATACAAGACTTCACCACATTTGAGTTCCAAGTCGTTGTAGACGATACTTAGTGGACAGGAGTGGCCAAATCCCATGTTTTATGGGGTTCATCGTACTAAACATACACGTTTAGAAGGACACCAATAGTGGTCCCCCCACCTTTCCTATACCCTCATCGACATAAGACCATGTGACCACAACATAGGGATTACCCTTTAAGGCCCATAAAAGTTAAAGAAGAATGCATATTCCCTAACCAGACTCTATGTCCATCTAGGCAGGTTAATAAAGCGTAGAGCCTTGGTGCTTAGTTACCACACCTCAGTGGGCTAACTAAGGTCATTAACACTTTGTCGACAACTAACATAATCCTACTCTTAGTTACCATGCCTTCATGAGTTAACTAAAGGATCACCACTACTAACTTATGAATGGTTTTCCAACTTCGAGGTTTTGATTATTTTGGTGAAGAAACATACTATCTCCTAGAATGTCCCCATGAGGCTCTAAATTGGAAAATCCCCCTTGGCAAAGACCCCGTATATAAATCATTAATATTATCCAACTTACTATGTTTACAAGGGTGTTGGAAAATCCTAAGTTGGAACATTGGTATTAGGAGGGCAGGTAACTATTTTCCTAAGTGAATGAATGAGACTATTTTTCACTTAGAGAGATAGCTATTTGTCTCAATGAATTCCATTTTTTCGTTTCCCCTTCAAAAAAAGGAGAAAATAAAAATAAAGAGAAAATCCTCATCTCACCTAGGTAAAAATCTCATAAGAGACTCAAATACTCATTTCTTTACATCCCTTTCCTCTAAAATTGGTAAAAAATATTTCTAATATTATTGGTTTCTTCCACAAATCTTATAAGATGAGATGCCAACCCAAAAATACAATGATAGCAAGGCAAAGTCCAAGATTTAGAATTTTTAAGGGTAAGTAGGAGTTTTTTTTCCTTTTGACCCTACTACCCGATGGATGGAATAAAATCTAAGACAAAACTTGTTTATAGTATAGTCTTAAAAATAATTATTGACATGAGGACTAGTAAAATAGCTTAGTGCATGAGACCTTTGACGACTTAGGAATGAAGGATAAAATAGTAAAGAGAAATGATAGATAACTGTAAAGAGAAGGGATCTAAAAATGAAGGTTTACAAATAAGAAAAAAATGGCAAGAATGGAAGCCGCTAATCTAGAAATATAAATTTCTTCTAACATATTTCCTACAACTATCTTCACTTCACTTTCACTATCTTTTCTTCTACTCCCCTCTCTATTTTCTATTTCCCTCTTATTTCACCATCAATGAAAAAGAGATTCACCATCTACTAAACTTATGATCCACCAATTCTAGTTGATCAAAGAAAAAGGGAAGCTCTTATTCATCAAGCACTTTTGATGTAGAATATAAAAGTTGAGATCTTAGTGGTGGGATAAGTTGAGTCCTGTTGAGTGATATTTTTGCCCAATTATAAAAGTATACTCACAATCAGGATTTTGCTCGGATATCCTCTCTTGTAAGGAAATATTTATAATTTCCACAAGGTTTATTTTAATGTGTTAAACTTCATTACGATGCTTAGTAAAATGTGAAATGTTAAAATTAATTGGATATCTTAGTGTTGCATATAACTATTAACAAGGGGCCTATTTTTGGTATTGATTTGATTTACATAAGACTTTTTTGTTCATGGAATTTGTGAAACAATGACATTGTTGATCAACTATCTACTTTGAAATAACAATCTTTGAATGGATATTTAATCAATTTGGTCTCAAATTGTTAATCTGATTTTATCTTCTTTGTTAACCAATTTTATCTTCTTTTGTTAACAAATTTTATCTTCTTTTGTTAACCAAATCTTATCTTCTTTCATTAACAAATTTTATCTTATTTTGTTAACAAATTTTATCTTCTTTTGTTAACCAAATTTTATCTTCTTTTGTTAACAAATTTTATCTTCTTTTGTTAATCAATTTTCATCTTCGATTGTTAAGACTTCTTGAAAATGAAAATGACTAAAATATAACTTTGCAATGTCGGAAATTTGGAATATCATATTAATTATTCATTTAATGAAAGGTTGGATTTTTTTGAAATTTCTATTTTCATAAAATGAAATTAATTGGATTGATTGAAAAAAATGTGCAAAGTTTGAAATCTCAAATTTTCATTAAAATTGTGAACTTGCATAAAATGAGAATTTGAAATTTGATTCTTGAAATTGTCATATTTCATTTTTGGGGGTTTTAAATTTTATTTATTTATTTTTGTATTTTGTAATTTCTGAGAAAAAATGTAAAATGTCTAGGGTTAGAGAAAAATAAATAAAATAACAAGTTATTGAAACTTTTTTAAATTTTGAACCGATAATGCATAAACCAATATCCTACACTAAACCAATATTTATCCGACTAGTTTCACACAGTCCAAAGTTAATGTGGTGCAATATTCTACAAGAAAAAACACTATATTAAAAAAAAAAAAATAAGTCTACCATTCACATGCATAAAACTCATCAAATGTTTTAATGTATTGCCAATATGAAATATTTGAAATGAATACACTTGTTGAATACCATACTTAAATTGATTCCAATGGGTGAAATTTGGTCCAGTCCAACAAAAATGGAGGAGAGTTTCTTCTACCAACTCAAAAATCCAACATGCACCTGTTCCAAAAAATCTTCGACCTTTCTTCTGTGCGTTTGAAAGCATATTTAAAAATTTTATTGAAAATCCTTCGTTTTCTCTTCCTTACATTTGGTTTCATAACGTTTAACGATCGTTTGTTAGCATTCCATCTTCGTTTTTTGCCAAAAATGTAACCGATATGGAGTAATCATTTTATTTGTTTCAAAAAACTTTTGGTAATGCATTTCCATGATGCTTTCATCATCCTTATATGGTTCATTCTTCCTTCATATTCATAATTATAAAATTAAATAATTTAGAACCTGCATATTCGGTCTTCTCCAAAGCACGTTCTATGTTGCACTATGTAATCCGTAGTTTGTTGGCAACAAAAGAAGCCACCAGATCCCTATCACTGTAATTTCCAATAACTAGGTCCAGCTTCCCGTGTAATTCTTTAACAATTTGATTTGATGCATCATCTACACATTTTCCACGATAAGGCCAAACATCAAATCTAGAAACCCAATGCTTTAGAACCCCTTTCTCTGCTTCGAAGGGTGCACACAATATTAGTGAATGTTTTCTCAATTTTTGGGTTGCATTTAGTCCCTTATCTAGTCCAATATCTTGGAATATGTGAGAAAATTCCTCATACAGTTCATATTTTTAGAGGTTAGACAAGATATCCTCAGCCTTGACTTATGCTTCTTGAGTTTTGGACACGGTATCAATCCTCTCATTTACCATATATTTCTCTCCCTGATAGTTACTCTCCTACAAGAAATCCAGTAAGGTCTGCATGTTGCCTTCATCACAACAAAATTTTAAAGCAAGGTATCCGCTTAAAAAATGAACACCACTACTGATAGATGAGGGGTTTATCCTATGAGAAAATTATGCATTGAACGACTCAAAATCGAGTTCCAATGCATAGTCATCCTTATCATGCTCTTCATTCATAAGGTAATCTTTGAGTTGTAGGTATTCTGATACAATCATTTAACATTCTGAGACATTGACACGAAAATACTCCCAACTTCTGGCTTTGTTCGCATGGCCAAACCAATAAATGGTGGCACAATGATAGTCTCCTACCGCGCATATTGAATATCAACCAAAATTTAGCCCCCTTATCTGTGTCAAAATCAATTTCCAAGATGCGATGAAAAAATGTTTTTATTTTCCTTTCACGGGTATACTTCTCCGAGAGTAGTGATCCTTCGAATTCGTCTAGTCTCTAATTGTCTTCAAGACCATTTATCACCTCTTCAGTGATGCAAGGAACATGAAGGGTGCACAAATTAAGTTAATGTTTGAGCCCAACTTCATCAATTTTTTTCATTCTTCAATATCATAAGGAATTCCTTTTCGTAGAACAATCTGAGCTTTATCCCACATGTATCCAACAGTGGTCTGATGGAAGATATATTAACAACAATACACATACCGTAATATGACTTAGCCAAGCTACTGGATGGCCTCTTGAAACTCATACCCACGCTAACTGTGCCTATGCATTGACCGCACTCTAGCATTGTGTTCGTTGGTTGGCCGGGTCAAGGGTTCACCTCAAAAATTGCACCTCCAAAATCATGCCTCAGTATGTCGATCCTCAAAAATAGTGTCCTCGAAAATCGTTCCACCATTTTTGGTGACCTGGATATGTAGACATAAAAATAAATAATTCAAAAAAATACTTTACAAAACAACATACTAAACAATTAATTCCAAAATAATTAAATCCAAAAAATTACTTTACAAAGTAACATAGTAAACATTGAGTTCCAAATTACTTTATAAAGTGACCTATATAAAGTAGAAATTGACATTTTATATCATATAGTAATTACTTTTTATTTTTATTATATTTTATTTTATCTTTTATTAATGTAGGAGAATATGTAGATAATCAAGTAACTTGGAATTGCAAAAATGTTTAAGGTATGGATCAAAATTTCTCACTAAAAATAGTGGTTCAACCAGACTTAAACATTGATCTCTTCCTCACCTATTGCGGAATTTAACCCATTGAGTTTTATGAGGAACTTCTCCTACAAGGATTTAAACTTGAGCTTCCTAAGGTTGACAAAGAAGATCAACTATAAAAACAATTAATGCTAAAATAACGACCATGGTCAACATCCTTTTGACAAAATGAACCTAGACTCTCCTTGAACACCTTGAAACCGAGGTATGTAATTTGACTTTGTAATCAACCATACAAATATGTTTAATAAAAGCTAGCCAACAAAACACTCAATGTAAACAAATAGTCATATCAAAATCAAAATTCAAGTGGGTCCCCAAATTTGGGGTACGTTGTGCAATGGCAACAATAAATGGTGACTCTGCTAGAAAATACTCCTGAGTATTTTGGATAAAGAACCTAATATGAAATCAAGAAAACCAAAGGTTAGCAAAATAAATCATCTAGTAATACCCAAGAAATATAGGGTTCAATAATTTCAACTGAACATAAACACTTTATTTGCTATAGCTTACTGTGTGTTTTGTGAATTCATTCTCCATTCTTGAATCCATCAAAATTTTCTTATCTGTTTGCAATTAGGCTATAAAAAATATTACTCATAAAAATTTTACCTCTGCATTGCTCCACTGCTAATCAAGCGTTCATGGCTCCAGTGGAGATGACCTTGATCTCTTCTATACGTTGACCAGTCAGGCATCTATAGCCCTGGTAAAGATTATCTGAAACACTTGGGCACTAGAATAATTTACATTTTTTTTATAAGTGTTAGATTGCTTTGAAAATATCATATACACCCCTTGGGTTAGAGATCATCTAAGGCTTAATATGGAGTCTATAAAATTTTTGCCTAATAAAAAAACTAGAATGATTTCATCTTTTCGGTGTCAAATATATCCTTTAAATGTGATTTTACATGTGAAGTTTTGGCAAAATGTCATATTACTTCAACATCCACTATTTCAATCCACAATTCAAGAATAACTACTACATAATCTAATTTCACTAACTTCAATTTCACCTAACTTCAAACCAATTATTTATCCTCCATGACTAAGAAACACTTCCAACAAAGTGACCTAAAATTCATCGCAACTACACAACCATACCATAATTTAAAAAACCAAATCTAAAACATGTGAAAATGAAGAAGCAAAATGTGAACATAAACCAATGCAAAATTTGGCATCAAATTGCACTATTGAAATACCAAAAATGGAAACCAACAAAATTTCAAAATGAAAAATAACAAAACAAACAAACCAAGGATGATTGCAACCAGATGGTACATACTCAAAATACACTATGCACAAGTGAAAACCAAAATAAAACACCAAAGCTACATCCAAGCAAAACTCATAAAATTAAAAATTAAGTACAAGAAATTGATATATACAAGTGATGATTGTGTTCTCTGTCTTAGGGATGAAAATAATGCTTTAAAAACTACCCATTGAAAGGCAAGGGAATACTCTCTCCACTCAAATTCTGCAATCTAAACATATTCTCCCCAAGAATATTGAAAAAATGGTAGGGGCCTAACCATAGTTTATTAAATTTATCATGATCACCTTTCATTTCGTGTGCCTTATCCCACAACAAAACCATATCAGCAATCCTAAAGTATTTGACCTTGGCTCTCTTATCAATCCACCTTTTGACAACCCCCTAATATTTACTAAAATGTTGTAGGGCATCTTCCCTCTTTTCATCTTGGCTAATCCAGTAAGTAAATATTACCTCTGTTTTATCATCAGTTTCAAGATAATCTTTCATAAACTGAAGAGTTTGCAATTTTAGGTTAGTAAGAAAATAGGCTCTTGACCATAAACTAAATGATAAGGAGAAGTACCTCTGGATCCTTTTGATCTAGTTCTTTCCACCCACAATGCATATTTCAACTTATTATGCCAGTCTCTAGGATTCATTTCCAATAATTTCTTAATGATTGACAATAAGTTCTTATTAGTAGATTTTGCTAAACCATTACCTTGTGGGTAATAATTTGAAGAAAATTTTATACTTACCTTATTGTCGTAAGCCCAATCCGTAAACTGAAGTAAAGTAAAAGTAGAACCATTGTCACAAACAATAGAATATGGCATACCAAATCTAGTAACAATGTGTCCTAAATATTGAATAACCACTTCACAAGTACAGTTCTTAGTGGGAATGACTTTAGTCCATATGGTACAATAATCTATGGCGGTTAAAATATATTTGTGTCCAGGTTAAGAGTTTGGGTTTATTACTCCTACAAAATGTAAACCCCATTGTGCAAATGGTATAGACTCAAATATGGGTTGTAAAGGCATGGCTGCATTTCGTTCTTTGTTGGCGGTAATCTGACATGTATGGCAAGAATAAACATGGGCATGGGCATATTTGAAAATATGGGGCCAATAGTAACTAGATATTAAAATCTGGTGCATTGTGGTATTAGCTGATCCATGCCTAGTCCCATACTTACCATGGAAGTCCTTAAGTATTTGCATAGACTCATCCTCACTCAAACATCTAAGGAAGATTTCTTCATGATTTCTTCTATATAACACACTAGCTTTAATCATAAAATTAGAGCTCTTTAATCAAAATGCTATTATTTGCATAGCATTAAAGTGATTAGGGCACTTACAATTCAAAAGAAAATACACAATGTCATTATACCATTCATCCGTGGTGATGCTTTTCACAATGTATTGATGACACACAATTTGGGGATTGATTTTAGCTAGAGACTTTATCAAACCTGGTCCTCTAACAAGCTTCATCGGACGAATATCCAAATCAAACTCCTGCAAGGTAGCAAGCCATTTGCCTCTCCTTTCTCCCAGTTCATTCTCATGATATTTTTTCTCATCTTCTTGCAATCTCTCATCCTCATTGATAACCTGATTTTAAAAAATGTCTGAATTAGTTACAAAATTAAAAATATGCCCGTCACTTTAAAATACCTGTAAATTTTTTACATTGTCAAGTATAAAAGGATAGGGTATCAACTCAATTAAAAGTTTCTTCAACCTCCTATTATCAATAGACTTAAGAGTACCTGCTGTGACAGCTAAAGAATCAACAATTTGATTATTCTTCCTAGATATCAATGAAATATTAAAAGCATGGAATTCATCAATCAAATCCCTAACTCTATTTCTGTAATGAATTAGCCTTTTATCATGACATGTGTATTGGCATTTCACCTATTTGAAAACCAATTCTGAATCTCCTAGAACTTTCAAACATGTAATATTTTTCTTTAAGGCTAACTGTAAACCAAATATCAAAGCCTCATATTTTGCAGTGTTACAAGTGCAAGGAAATTGTAATCTATACATTGCCAAAGATTACTTACCTTTAGGACTAACTAGTTCCACACCAAATCCACTTCCTTGTTTGGATTTAGATCCATCGAATTTAAGCATCCAAACAAGATTTTCATCCTTGGTAGGATTAATAGATGATGTTTCATTTTCAGATTCCTCTACATCTAATTTTTTTTCCAAGGTGTAAACACCTAATTCAGACTCATTGTAAAGAATTTAATTGGTTTTGTTATATTTAGTAATCAAATAATTGATTCTGGGTTCTATTTCAAATCTGATTTGGTTAGCAATACCCTTCCATGGTAGCCACATGTGTGAAAAATCAGTGGCCATATATCTATTTAAGTTCCTAGACCAATAGCTACTCAACAACATTCCATACTTACCAGGTATATCTACAACATGTATATCAATATACTGTTGTATCCTAGGTTCTAAGGTCAACTGTATGTGAATATTATTAAGCATTACAACCACATGGACTTTAGATTTATCCATTTGAACAACTATTCTATTAGAAGGGACGTGTTTCAAACATAGCTTTTGACAAACAACGTGAGGCATGACATTATCGGATGCTCCTGAATCAACAAGACAATTGTGCAGATTTCTTCCTACAATTCTTATGGTCAAAAGAAATGTAGGAGCTTATCCTTTTTCCCTTCGTGAAACAAATTGCATATCCATGGTTTTTGGGGATTCATTCTTGCTTTGATTGCCAAAAGCCTACACCAAAAGTTCTTGCTGATTAGTCAACTTAGCAAATTCAAATAAAGATATATGCACTTTTATTTTATTTAAATCCTCCATAATATTATATGTAATTTTTTCATGTAATGGTTGAGGCATATCACCCTTAGATGGAGGGATGGGATTTTTACTAGCTCATGTGTTAGGAGGAATGATGGTGTCATTTGGGGGAGTAGAAGAAGTAAAAGGAGCTTTAGTCTTACTCATAAGCTTGTGATTATGATCCCCCCTTTTAAATTGCTTGAAGGCTTGAACTTCCTATTCTATAGATCCATCATATCGTTATTCATCTTATTCAATTGGTTAAAATGTTTCAACTACTAGTGTCGATTCTTTCCCTTTTCTAGTACTAGCCTGTTGGGAAGGATCTTCATCTGAAATAATTTCCATGTTATCCATCTCTTTTTGTAGAATATATAGCGCTGTTTTGAATTTAAGGTACTCATTCTCACTATGTTGTGTCGTAGAATTACCCTACACCAATTTTTTAAAGCCAAATTTGAAAGATTAACAATGGTGCTAGTTTTATTGGAACTAGTGGTAACATTGCTCTGATTGACCATGGAAATAGGTACTCCTTCATTGTTCAGATGAGTATTCCATTGTTTTCTCTAAAAATTAAAATTTCTATTTTGATGAGATTTTGAAGGCAATTGTTTCTACATTTGAACCATGTCACTACTAAGTTTTTGGATAACCCTCTGTAGGTATTTTAACTGAGAATTAGGTTCATTATTTTATCCTATGATAGGTTGATTGGTTATGTTACTTGTAGTGGCTGTGCGATTCAAAAAACTTGGCAAATTTTGATTTTGGATAACCTATGAAAAAGGTGTATTATTTTGATGAAAGGTTGATGCATTTGGAGTGGGTGTTGTATTAAATAATGTAGGCATGATTTGAGCATTTATTTCCACCATTTTATGAGTGGTGAATTGATTTTCTATATATAGCGGAGTAGTAGGATAAGTGGGTGTGATAGGTGGATTGTATAGCAAATTGAAATTATTGAATGGCATGGCATTCAACATAGGCATTTGTTGAGACAAAGCTTGATTGATCATAGGCACTTGAAGATAAGCACCTAGCTATCCTGTGGAAGGCAACTATCCTATCCCAAGACCTTGTGGCATCATCTGTTGTTTTATAGTCAAAGCCTTAGTGTATACCAAGGGAAGGGTAGTGATTTGAGGAGTTCTTAAAAACATAGATGTTAAAGGGTCCAACACCCTAAAGTACATCTGTATGGCAGCAACTGCTTGAAGAGTATAAGGAGCAACTAACCTGTTATACAACTTATGGAAACGAGTATTGAACAATCTCAAAGGTTCCTTTAGGCTCTCTCTTGGCTAACGCAAACTAATGATAGATTACGATAAGATCTATGGGTAGCCTAAATTGATTCATGAAAGCTATTTACAACTAGGCCCAAGATGTAATGGAATTAGTAGGAAAACTAATGTATCAATCATATGCCATTTCATCTAGAGTAAGTGGGAATATTATACAAGCAACATCCTCATGTTCAACTTGTAGTCTAAGCATTGCATCTTTGTAAGATTGAATATTCTCTTAAGCAATTCTGATTCCATCATGTTTATATTTAGGTAAATACCTTTATGCATTTTTGAGAATGTCATGGGCTACTCCAACAATGTTTAAAGGGCTACTATGAGCACCTAACCAAGCTGCATCCTGCAACTTATGCCATTGGAGTTACAAGTGGGCAAACAAATAGAATGATGGGTAGCGATGAATCACTATTAGGTGGAATAACAATCGCCTGAATCTTAGACCTTATGATTATCTTTATGGAAGAAATTCTATGGAAAATAGTATCTTTCGAAGCCTTAGATCTTGTGATTATGACTTTTTGTTCTAGCCTTAACAATGAAGACAACAAGTGTTTAGTACTCCTGAAAACGAAACGATTTCCAACTTTCAAAAGCTTAACTGATAAGTCATCATGTTCATCAAAAATACATCAATTAAACCATAACAATAAGGAATATTCTCACTTTTGTAAAATGTTAGAATCAATACATCATGAATTAGATAATTTCCAACAATAAATGTGAACAAATTACAACCAGAAACTTTGTAAGTTACACCAATTACATTCAAGTGCCCTCCTTCTAGCTTCAATTTTGTTGCGCATTGAGGGCTTAGAGAAAATCAACAATTTAGGGCTCTCAAGTAACAATAAACAACTCAACATTTAAACTAACAATGAAATAAACAATTTAGGCCCTCTTAGTGCCAATTCTGTTGAGTGATATTTTCACTCAATTACAAAAATATACTCACAATAAGGATTCTACCTAGATATCCTCTCTTGCAAGGAAATATTTGTGATTTTCCCAAGGTTCTGTTTAATGTGTTAAAATTTCTTGCAATGCTTAGTAAAATGTGAAATGTTAAAATTAATTGGATACCTTAGTGTTGCATATACCTGTTAACAAGGGGCCTTATTTGGTATTGATTTGATTTGCAATGATTTTTGTTGTTCATGAAATTATTGAAAATGTGAAATTGTTGATCAACTATCTACTTTGAAATTTGATAAATATTTGATTTCAATCTTTGAAAATTTGATTTTGATTGATTTTATCTCAAATTGTTAATCAAATTTTATCTTTGATTGTTAATCAACTTTTATCTTCGTTTGTTAACCAACTTTTATTGTATTTTGTTAACCAAATTTTATCTTCTTTTGTTAACCAAATTTTATCTTCTTTTGTTAACAAATTTTATCTTCGTTTGTTAAGCTTTGCTTGAAAATAAAAATGAAGTGATTGAATCTAACTTTGCAATGTAACTTTGGAATGTCATATTAATTATTCACTTTAAAGAAAAGTTGGAATTTATTGAAATTTTAACTTTCATAAAATGAAATTAATTTGATTATTTTGAAAAATTGTGCAAAGTGTAAAACCTTAAAAAAATGTGAATTTGCGTAAATGTGAAAGTTTGAATTTTAATTCTTGAACTTGCCGTATTTTTTTTAGGGGTTTTGATTTCATATTATTTTTTTTATATTTTGTATTTGATGAAATTTAAACAAAAAAATATAAATTATTAGGGTTAGAGAAAGTAAAATAAGAGAACAAGTTGCCGTAACCTTTAAAATTTCAACCCAAATCTACAAAAACTGATATCCTGCACTAGACCAACATTAATTTGACCCATCTTCATGCAGTCCACAATTAACATGATGCAATATTCTAAGGAAAAGGGAGCACAATATATTAACAAAAAAACAAATAATTCTACCATCTGCATGCATAGAATTTATTAGAATTTCCAATATATTACCAACATGAAAGATTTTCTTATGAATACACTTGCAGAATACATTGCTTCAACAAATTACAATGGTGAAATTTGGTGCAGTCCAACAACAAGGGAGGAGACTTTCTTCTACCAACTCAAAAATACAACATGCTTTTGTTCCAAAAAAAATTTGACCCTTCCTTTGTACGTTTGAATGCATATTTAAAACTTTCACCGAAAATCCTTCATTTTCTCTTCCTTACATTTGGCTTCATAACGTTCAACAATCGTCTGTTCGCATTCCGTCTTCATTCTCTCCCACAAATATAACCGATATGGAGTAATTATTTTATTTTTTTCAAAACACTTTTGGTAATGCCTTTCCATGATGCTTTTGTCATCCTTATATGGTTCATTCTTCCTTCGTATTCATAATTATAACATTAAATAATTCAAAACCTGCATATTCGATCTTCTCTAAAGCACGTGCTATGTTGCACTATGTAATCCCTAGTTTTTTGGTAATCAAAGAAGCCACAAGATCCCCATCACTGTAATTTCCAATAACTAGGTCTGACCTCCCGTGCAATTCTTCAACAATTTGATTTGATGCATCATTTATAAATTTTCCACGATAAGGCCAAACATCAAATCTAGAATCCCAATGTTGTAGAACCCCCTTCTCTACTTCAAAGGGCACACACAATATTAGTGAATGTTTTATCAATTCTTGGGTTGCATTTAGTCCATTCTCTAGTCCAATGTCTTGGAACATGTGAGCAAATTCCTCATACAATTCATCCTTTTGGAGGCTAGAAAAGATATCCTTGACCTTGACTTATGCTTCTTGAAGTTTGGAAACGGTATCAATCCTCTCATCTCCCATACATTTTTTTCCCTAATAGTTACTCTCTTGCAAGAAATCCAGTAAGGTCTGCATGTTTCCTTCATCACAACCAAATTATAAAGCAAGGTATCTGCTCAAAAATTGAACACCATTGTTGATAGAAGATGGCTTTATCCTACAATAAAATGATGCATTGAACGACTCAAAATCGAGTTCTAATGCATAGTCATCCTTAACCCTCTCTTCATTCACAAGGCACTCTTTGAGTTGCAAGTATTATGGTACAGTAAGCTTTTCATTTAAACTTTCAAGACATTGACATGAAAATACTCCCAACTCCCAGCTTCGTTCGCATGGCCAAACCAATGAATGGTGGCATAATGATGGTATTATGTGTTGACCACACTCTAGCACTTCGTCCTCTAGTTTATCGGGTCAAGGGTTCACCTCAAAAATTGCACCTCAAAAATCGTGCCTCTATGTGTCGACCATAAAAAACCGTATCCTCCAAAAATGTTCCACCATTTTTGGTGACCTGGATATGTAGACATAAAAATAATTAATTCAAAAAATACTTTACAAAACAACATACTAAACAATTAATTCCAAAAAAATACTTTACAAAGTAACATAGTAAACAATGAGTTCCAAATTACTTTATAAAGCAACCTATATAAAGTAGATATTGAAATTTTATATCATATAGAAATCACTTTTTATTTTTATTATATTATATTTTATTTCGTTTTATTTTATCTTTTATTAATGTAAGAGAATATGTAGATAATCCAGTAACTTGGAATAGCAAATATGTTTAAGGTATGGATCAAAATTTCTCACTAAAAATTGTGGTTCAACCAAACTTAAACATTGATCTTTTTTTTTTTTTGGTTACATAGATGAATTGGTTACAATCACAATTTTTAGTAATTGTCAGTGCAACTGGCAGGGTTCAAACTATCAGTGAAGGCTTCCAACACACCCACCATCTCATTAATGGTAACCCGACGTGAGATGGGGACCGCCAAACGCACAGGGTTCACATCGTCTTTGTCAGTCTGGTTCAACACGTGGCATGAAGGGGGACCGTCGGACAAGCAAGAAACAGATCGTCGTCATCAGTCAGGTGCAACACACAGAGGAGTCGGATTGGGCTACTGGCTATGCATGGGCATGCCCATGGGATTGGAACCTAGGTATCCTCTCGGTAAGCGCCCCAACTTACCAATCCACCTAGATCCACTTATAAACATTGATCTCTTCTTCACCTATTGTGGAATTTAACCCATTGAGATTTATGAGGAACTTCTCCTACAAGGACTTAAACTTGAGCTTCCTAAGGTTGACAAAAAAGATCAACTATAAAAACAACTAATGCTAAAATCATGACCATGATCAACCTCCTTTTGACAACATGAACCTAGACTCTCCTTGAACACCTTGAAACCGAGGTATGTAATTTGACTTTGTAATCAACCATACAAAATTGTTTGGTAAAAATTAGCCAACAAAACACTCAATGTAAAAAAATAGTCATATCAAAATCAAAATTCAAGTGGGTCCCCAAATTTGGGGTACGTTGTGCAATGGCAACAACAAGTCCCTTTGGGACCATGTGCGTTCAGGCACACCCCACATATCTTAATAACTATAATACCTTAATCTTCAAAGACAATTAGGTAGATGGGATAAAAGCCAACAACTAAGGCAAAATACATCAAAGAAATCCCCACCCAATGAAAAATAAATTAGATAGTAATCACACGAATGAAGGATATATCCTACATGCAAAGGAAACCTCAATGATGCAAGTTGTTTATGATTCTCTTGGAATGACAACTGAAATATTAAAAAAGTAGATGTAAAAACTACTAAATAAGGGATTACAGAGAAACCCAAAGCAAAGGTGTCTATATATAATATTGCCTAGTGCTTTAGAGGAGATCACCAAACCAAAAAACCAATTGTGAAAGTCAATAAATTGAAGAGGATCAAGGGAATATCTTCTCGTAGGATCAATATGAGAAGTTGGTGTTAAAGATCAAAATGTAGATGATCAACGTGCACCATCATACACTAATTGGAAGGTGATTTTGAACTTGTTATCCTAGATCTAAACAAATATGACCTACAATTTTGTAATTTTACAATATGGATTCCAATTTTGAAGACTCTATGCCCAAGGATAAAATAAATACTTGTGATCTCTTGCAAATTGAGCTTGGTACCTTGTAAAGTCACCATAAATGTAGTACTATCTTCTAATTCCAAGGAGTTAGCCATAAAAAAAGGATTTTACAAACCTAAGAACAACATTGCAAAACAAAATTAACAAAATTTGGCTAGGTCTCCACAATGGATTGATTGGCTCAAATGAGTGATTTTCTTACAAAAGTGGATCAATTGGCTTAGAAGAGCAATTTAGTCACAAAAACAGAATGATTGGTTCAAGGAATCGATTTGCTTGCAAAATGGATCAATTGGCTCAATGAGGCGATTCGATCAACAAAAGGTGTTGATTCATTTAGAAAAAAGTGTCAATTTGCTTTAAAAAGTATCAATTTGCTTACAAAATATGAGTGAATCACTCGACAAATTTGAGCGAATCACTCAAACTGTCATAAGCATAAAATTGACACAGATCATGAGGCGAATCTTTTAAAAAGCATATTTTTGGTATGTAGTGGTGCACTAAGTCATTTTAGAATCCTTCTAATCCTATTAGAGGTATGATTGGAGCTATGTAACATTTGGAGGTACAACATTCTACTAAAATTTCTCCCAAATCTTTAATTTTACTAAGAGTAATTGTTTTTCATCCTAGGTAAATCAGGGGTAAAATTTTACTATAAATAGGGGCCTAGGGCCCTCACTATATATATCACTTGATCATAAGAATTTAGAGCTACACTTTGTGAAGCCCATATTATACTTTATACTCATGAGGTTGTAAGAAATTGGGAAATTCTTATGTATTCCATCACTAACACCACCCTCCTAGTTTCATAAGTGCATGGAAATTTTGTCACAACCCTTCTAACCCGTCTTGTCATTCTCTTAACAATTTCATAATCAAATGAATGGGTGGAGATTGGTAATTTTTAATATCTCATGCATTCATTCTCTTAACAATTTCATAATCAAATGAATGGGTGGAGATTGGTAATTTTTAATATCTCATGCATTTATTGATCATACACTATCCTCACTATGGCATAACATTGTATTTTATTTCAATTTCTCATACTCTAAATATTGGAAATATGAGCAAGATTTATTGTCATTGATGTTAAGAGTTAGTTTCAGGGAGCAGTGCAAGAGGAAGGATGTCAAGAGTGAGAGAAAGATTGATTTTAGACCTAAGGAAAATAATATTATAATATCTCTCATTATAATATTTAAGGTGATTGGATAAGGTCTACAGGAGAAATGAGAAGGCCCAAGGAAAATAATATTATAATATTTTATTATAATATTAAAGGTCTAATGGTAAGACCTAAAGAAATTAAATTAATTATAAATTAATTTTAATAATTTCATTATAAATTAATTTATAATTTAATTTGATTAACTTTATAGTTATTAAATTAATTATAATAATTTTATTATTAATTAAATTATAATTCAATTTAATAACCCTAAAGTTAGGGTTATAAAGGGCATATATAAAGTGCCGACATCATATTCTATCTCCTCCACCGATGTCAACGATTTCCAAAGCATGGGTATAAATACCCTAAGCCTAAAAGGCTTCAAACCCCATCCGCGATTTTAATAAATCTCCTAAGCAAAATCGTGTGCGCAATATTCGTGAGCAAGAGAGGGAAGAAGTCCCCGTTTGACCATTTTCGATAGGTAACGAAGGGAGAAAGACACAAGGCACGAAGGCCTTGTCACCACCTAGACAGGTGGGTTGGTGGCAACGTCTTGGGAACGCGAGGTACTACGTTTGATTCGTAGTAGGGTTGGTTGTGCAGTGTTTTGTGCACCGAAGACGACAAAGCCTTTTGGCTTTTGGCGCCTAGATAGAAGACAAAGCATCGTGGGCACTTTTGTCTTCTACGTGAGCACTTAGCTCACGCGGCTTGGCAACCGCGACTAAGGCGCTGAGACGTGGGATCGAATCCCACCGGGAGCACTTTGTGAGGTACTAAAATTTTTGTTATAAATTGATTTGTGCTTCTAAGGTTGTATGGTGTATTTTTGAGCTTAGGGAGATATAAGGTTGATGAAATTAAATAATTGTTTTATTTAATTATTTGGTGGATTGAGTTATTTAGAGTGGAGTTATAAGGTGTAATAAGAGATTTATTTTTGTATGTTTTTGGTGAATGCTTATTTCAAAGGAGTAATAAGGTGTATTTGAGTTTAATTATTTTTGTAATTGTGAAATATTTTGAGGGAGTGTTAGAGTGATATTTTGTCATCTAACCTTTGAAATTGACAAAGAGGGAAATTGTGTTTGAGACATGTTTTGAGGTCAATTCTTCAACAAACAAAAGGTATGGGCACATCTTCCTTGTGAGTGATTGTTGGATGTTGTGAATGCTAAGTTGGAGTAAAAAGGGTTGTTTGATAAGCATTGTTGAGTTTCATTGTTAATGGTTTTTCTGAGTGAGAGTTGTTGATAAAAACCTTGTTTGATAAGCATTGTTGAAAACATTGAATGAACCTTCATATGCATGATTAGGGTTTGTGCAAGATCATGAGTATCATTGTTATGTGAAGTTGAGAACTATCTTGAAACTAGGGTTTGTGAAAGATCATGAGTATCATTGTTATGTGAGATTGTTTAATAAGCATTGTTGGAAATAATTGAGTGAGTGTTCATATGCTTGGACTAGGGTTTGTAAGCAAGGAGTGTCTCATTGAGTGATTGGTTGAGTGGAGTTGATTGAGCCTAGTCAAGTAGAAGTATTGAAGTGATAGTTCAAGTTCTGTGAAACAAATTATTCTATATTCTAAATTGATTTGAAAAAAAGATTGAAAGTGATTGAGCATTGTTGTGAGTGAGAAGCATATTGAGTCTAACAATTCTCTATATGTTTCTGTGAGATTGAACAAGATTATGTGTGAAGCTTGTTTGTGTGATTGAAGAGGATTTTGTGTTAGATTGAGTTGAGTTGAGTAAGCTTTTGTGGAAGCTTACAATACATATTTGAGGTAAGTCTTAGTGAAGACTTATTGAGAAGATTGGACAAGTCTTAGTGAAGACTTGTTGAGCAGATTGGACAAGTTCTAGTGAGGACTTGTTGAGCATATTTGAGACAAGTCTTTGAGAAGACTTGAGAGCAGAGTTGATTGATTGATTTGTTCAAACCTTGGGTTAAGGTTTGGAGCAAATCTAGTAGATTTGATTTGTGATTGAGTCAAGCTTTGTGTTAAGGATTGAGTAGATTTGTGCTAGATCGAAGGATTGTGTTTAGTGCAGAATTGAGGATAAATATTGAGCAAATTTATGCTAGATCGAAGGACTATGTTTAGTACATATTTGAGGACAGATATTGAGAAGATTTGTGCTAGACCGAAGTACTGTGTTTAGTGCAAATTTGAGGACAAATATTGAGCATATTTGTACTAGATCAAAAGACTGTGTTTAGTGCAGATCAAAGATAGATATTGAGTAAATTTGTTCTAGATAGAAGGACCGTGTTTAGTGTAGATTTGAGACAGAGCTAAGAGTAAGCTTTGGAGGTGTCAGAGTATAGAGGATGACAGTACCCAATGGATAGAGGTCCATTAGCCAGGGCAGTGAAGACATGTCTTCTAAGTGAGGGCAGGAGCCTTCAGTGGATAGAGATCCATAAGCCAGTGTAGTTGAGGCAGTAGTTCTTCTAGAAGATCACCAGCTAGAGCAGAGGGGATTTGTATCTCCCATGGATAGAGATCCATGAACTTGATTACGTGATTGGTGTCTCCTTTGGACAAAGGTCCATAAACATTGTAATAGGGAAAGGTTTCCTAAGAGATTTTTTGAGAAAATATTAGTGAAATATTTTCTCCATAGAGTAGACCACATTGGGTGAACCACGTTAAATTGGTGTCTCTATTGTATGTGGTGATTTGTGCATTGCTTTGATTACTATTGTTGATATTTCCATTGATATATTGCATAAGACTAGTTGAGTAGATTGGACAAGTTCTAGTGAGGACTTGTTAAGCATATTTGAGACAAGTCTTTGAGAAGACTTGAGAGCAGAGTTGATTGATTGATTTGTTCAAACCTTGGGTTAAGGTTTGGAGCAAATCTAGTAGATTTGATTTGTGATTGAGTCAAGCTTTGTGTTAAGGATTGAGTAGATTTGTGCTAGATCGAAGGATTGTGTTTAGTGCAGATTTGAGGATAAATATTGAGCAAATTTATGCTAGATCGAAGGACTATGTTTAGTACATATTTGAGGACAAATATTGAGAAGATTTGTGCTAGACCGAAGTATTGTGTTTAGTGCAGATTTGAGGACAAATATTGAGCATATTTGTACTAGATCAAAAGACTCGTGTTTAGTGCGGATCAAAGATAGATATTGAGTAAATTTGTTCTAGATAGAAGGACCGTGTTTAGTGTAGATTTGAGACAGAGCTAAGAGTAAGCTTTGGAGGTGACAGAGTATAGAGGATGATAGTACCCAATGGATAGAGGTCCATTAGCCGGGGCGGTGAAGACATGTCTTCTAAGTGAGGGCGAGGAGCCTTCGAGTGGATAGAGATCCATAAGCCGATGTAGTTGAGGCAGTAGTTCTTCTAGAAGATCACCAGCTAAAGCAGAGGGGATTGGTATCTCCCATGGATAGAGATCCATGAACTTGATTACGTGATTGGTGTCTCCTTTGGACAGAGGTCCATAAACATTGTAATAGGGAAAGGTTTCCTAAGAGATTTTTTGAGAAAATATTAGTGAAATATTTTCTCCATAGAGTAGACCACATTGGGTGAACCACGTTAAATTGGTGTCTCTATTGTATGTGGTGATTTGTGCATTGCTTTGATTACTATTGTTGATATTTCCATTGATATATTGCATAAGACTAGTTGAGCAGATTGGACAAGTTCTAGTGAGGACTTGTTGAGCATATTTGAGACAAGTCTTTGAGAAGACTTGAGTGCAGAGTTGATTGATTGATTTGTTCAAACCTTGGGTTAAGGTTTGGAGCAAATATAGTAGATTTGATTTGTGATTGAGTCAAGCTTTATGTTAAGGATTGAGTAGATTTGTGCTAGATCGAAGGACTGTGTTTAGTGCAGACTTGAGGACAAATATTGAGCAAATTTATGCTATATCGAAGGACTATGTTTAGTACATATTTGAGGACAGATATTGAGAAGATTTGTGCTAGACCAAAGGATCGTGTTTAGTGCAGATTTGAGGACAAATATTGAGCATATTTGTACTAGATCAAAAGACTGTGTTTAGTGTAGATCAAAGATAGATATTGAGTAAATTTGTTCTAGATAGAAGGACCGTGTTTAGTGTAGATTTGAGACAAAGCTAAGAGTAAGCTTTGGAGGTGTTAGAGTATAGATGATGACAGTATCCAATGGATAAAGGTCCATTAGCCAGGGCAGTGAAGACATGTCTTCTAAGTGAGGGCAGGAGCCTTCAGTGGATAGAGATCCATAAGCCAGTGTAGTTGAGGCAGTAGTTCTTCTAGAAGATCACCAGCTAGAGCAGAGGGAATTGGTATCTCCCATGGATAGAGATCCATGAACTTGATTACGTGATTGGTGTCTCCTTTGGACAGAGGTCCATTAACATTGTAATAGGGAAAGGTTTCCTAAGAGATTTTTTGAGAAAATATTAGTGAAATATTTTCTCCATAGAGTAGACCACATTGGGTGAACCACGTTAAATTGGTTTCTCTATTGTATGTGGTGATTTGTGCATTGCTTTTATTACTATTGTTGATATTTCCATTGATATATTGCATAATATTGATTGGGAAAGAAAAGTAAAAAGTGGTATTATACTGTTCACCCCCTCTCAGTATAAGCTTGTGTTCTTCAATTGGTATCAGAGTGGGTTCCTTCGAAAGAGTTTAACAGCTTGAAGGAAAAGCTTACAAGAACACAAATGGATTCTAAGAGTGGATCCTTAGATAATTTAGCACCAGTGTTTTATGGGAGCGATTATGTATTTTGGAGTATGAGAAAGAAGATTTATCTGATGGCAGTTGGAAATAAAATATGGAAAGTAGTTGAAAATGGATACACACCACCAGATACTCCACCTACAGATAAAGATGGTAAGCTTCTACATCATTACAATTCAAAAGCAATGAATGGAATTTTGAGAGGTTTGCATAAAATAAAGTTTTTAAAGGCTATGCACTACAAATTAGCAAAGGAAATTTGGGAAAAATTGCAAGGCATATATGAAGGAGATAAAAATGTCAAAAAGGTAAAGTTGCGAAATCTCAAGGGAATATTTGAAGACCTAAAAATGAAGGATGAGGAAAACATTAGTGTTTATCTACTTTGTGTAGACGAGGTTGTTAACTCCATGCAAGGACTTGGACTCAAAGTTCAAGAATCTAATGTTTGTGATAAGATTTTAAGGTCACTCCTAAAAGGGTTTAGTGAAAATATTTCAGCTATAGAGGAATCGAAATATAGTGATCTTTTGACAAAGGATGAATTACATGGTATTCTCACAACTTTTGAGATGAGAACAAAAGAGGAACCTAATCTCTAGAAGGAAGCAACCTTTAAAGCTACTAAGAAGACAAAAGGAAAGAATCAGGATTTAAGCAATGAGTTATCCAGTGATGAAGAAGCAAATTATGGTAGAAGGAACAAGGACCCGAGAAAGTATAAAGGTACGAAATCAGTTAGATGTTTCAATTATGGAAAGTATGGTCACTATGCAATTGATTGTCAAGAAGCTGGAAATAGCAATGATGATGAAAAACATGATCATAAGAATAGGAAAATAGAAAAGCACAGGTACCAAAATAAAGGTAAGGATGAACAAAGCAAGCAATAAAAGAAGTTATTTCAAAGACATAGGAAGAGTTTCTATGCAGACAAGGCAAGTAAGTACTCAAGTGATAGTAATGATAGTTCCTCAGATAATGATAAAGATGAAGTTATATTTCTGGAAAAAGAAAAATAAGTGGTTAGGAAAAGGTCACCAATAATTCTCAAGTGTTTTAGATGTGATAACTTTGGTCATCTTGAAGATAGTTGTACAAGGAATGGTTTCAGTTTCAGTTATGATGAATATGAATATACACTTGAAGGACTAGAAGAGAATCTTCTTATGGCATTAGAAGAAGAAGGAGGTGATCCTATGGAAGATGAGTCAGAAAATAATGAAGATGTTTTCAAAGGTAAAAAAATAGAGGAAGGAGAAGTTGACCTTGAGGGAGAGCTTATTCATGCCCTTAATGCATTAAAGAAGGTAAGAAAGCAAAACTCCAAACTTAAGCTTCAGTTTCAAGAATGTGATTAAGAGAGGAAAGCTTATAGAGGATCTAAACAAGTCAATGGCTAAGACAATAAGATTTAAAGAGAAGTTAGAAGCAAAAGTTTTAGAATGTGAAAGGTTAGATCATGAGGTAGCTTCACTAAGGAAGGAAGTAAAAGAGTCAAAGGATAGGTTACATAGGTTTGGGAAAAACTCAAAAACCATAGACAAAATCATCAAGGTACAAAGATGGTCAACAAACAAGGCAGGTCTTGGTTTTGAACAAGTACAATAGAAACAAGGAGAGGAGCCAACCTCAAGTTTTGAAGAAGAAGAAACTTCAGAAGAAGAGAGTGTAAGAGAGAGTGAGAATTTTGAGGATGAGTTGGACAATAGAAAGTTCAACAAGGAAATGAACAATGCACAAAAGAGGAATAGATGGAATAGGAACCATCACAGGGTAGAAGAGACTAAGAGACCAATGAGGTAAAGGTAAGGTAATTTTAATGGACAATGCTTCTAATGTCACAAGTTTGAGCACAAGGCTACATAGTGTAGAACACATGGAAAACATGAATATGGAAGTTTTAGAAACATGCAGGTTTTTTAAGGGTATTACTACTCTTGTAATCAATTTGGTCACAAGGCAATGAATTGTAGGGTTCATGACAAGAATAGATATGGTTTCACCAAGAAAAATCCCAGGAAATTTGCACCTCTAAGGAATAATAACATTAAGTGTTATAAGTGCAATAATGATGGACACAACAAAGTGGTGTAGAGCAAAAATTCCAGAGACAAGCATGAACATGAATAGTCAAAGGAATTAGAAGGATCAAATGAGAAGGAAAGTGGACAAAGGTAAAGATCAGTGCATGCTAGGAGTAGAAATACTCCCACCCCAAAATTAACCACCTCAAGAGGAGGTGGGGGAGGGGCTAAGCTAAGAGTCTCATTCTTAGCCCCGAGCCCCAAAGATGACCCTTTGCCATTGATGACAAATGAGGAGATATTTGAGTTAGGGAGAGATCATTCAGTCAAGGGGATCATTTTCTTAGGGGGAGCAGAACAAGGTAAAAGAAATGGTAAAAATAAAATGGGTTGCCATCAATGACAAAGGGGGATATTGTTGGAAATATGAGCAAGATTTATTGTCATTGATGTCAAGAGTCAATTTCAATGAGCAGTGCAAGAGGAAGGATGCCAAGAGTAAGAGAAAGATTGCTTCTAGACCTAAGGAAAATAATATTATAATATCTCTCATTATAATATTTAAGGTGATCAGATAAGGTCTATAGGAGAAATGAGAAGGCCCAAGGAAAATAATATTATAATATTTTATTATAATATTAAAGGTCTAATGGTAAGACCTAAAGAAATTAAATTAATTATAAATTAATTTATAATTTAATTTGATTAACTTTATAGTTATTAAATTAATTATGAATTAATTATAATAATTTTATTATTAATTAAATTATAATTCAATTTAATAACCCTAAAGTTAGGGTTATAAAGGGCATATATAAAGTGTCGACATCATATTCTATCTCCTCTGCCAAAGTCAACGATTTCCAAAGCATGGGTATAAATACCCTAAGTTTAAAAGGCTTCAAACCCCATCTGCGATTTGAATAAATATCCTAAGCAAAATCGTGTGCACAATATTCGTGAGCAAGAGAGGGAAGAAGTCCCTGTTTGACCCTTTTCGACAGGTAGCAAAGGGAGAAAAGGCACAAGGTACGAAGGCCTTATCACCACCTAGCCAGGTGGGCTAGCGGTAAGTGGCAGCGTCTTGGGAACGTGAGATACCGTGTTCGATTCATAGTAGGGTTGGTTGTGCAGTGTTTTATGCGTCGAAGACGCCAAAGCCTTTTGGCTTTTGGTGCCTAGGTAGAAGATAAAGCATCATGGATGCTTTTGCCTTCCACGTGAATGCTTAGCTCATGCGGCTTGGTAGCCACGACTTGGATCCAAGCCGCATGAGTGCTTAGCTCATGCGGCTTGGATCGAATCCCATCGGGAGCACTTTGTGAGGTACTAATTTTTTTGTTATAAATTGATTTGTGCTTCTAAGGCTGTGTGGTGTATTTTTGAGCTTAGAGAGATATTGTTGGGACTAAAACTAAAGGGAGTTGATTTTATTGATACAAAATGGTTACATATATAGGCATAAGGCCTATATGAAACACATGACACTTGTCAAGTGAAACTGACAAGTGTCAAGGTGAAGGCATAGTGCACTTTAACTCTAACATTCCCACTAACTAAAGAAGAAACAAAACAAGTCAACATTAGGTAACATTCCCCCTTAATGTTGACTTCTCTAAAACAACCTATCATCCTCCCTTATTGTTGATTTGGTCTAGTCTCGTGCTCTTTGCGCTTGGATCTCCAACTGTGAATAATGCTAGATTCATTGTGTATACATCTCGGTCTATTTCCTCAGGGCCAACCACTTCCACGAGTTTGTTGCCACTGGGTCAGCCGTCTAAGTGCCTCGGGGTCATCATGGGTGCCTCAGGGTCAGCCACTTCTGGGTCTGTTGCCTCTACAGGTCATCCTTAGAGGATGTTGCCTCTCGTAGGTCACTGACTAGATTCACCATAAATATCAAATCTCTCTTTATGGTGAACTCAATCTAGAAGGTGTCGGTCTCTGCCAAAAATGCACCTAATACAAAGGAAAAACGAGCCATATAAGAGTGTCGGTCTCTGTCGAAAATGCACTCAATACAATAAAATGAGCCATAGATCAAAATAGGAGGAGAGAAGAAGAAAAGAAGAGAATATTTTGAAGTGTCTTTGTCTGTAGTCTTCAAAAGTAGATCCGAAAAAACCTCGGATAGAGTCTAGGGTGTCTTTGTCTGTAGTCCCTAGTATAAGTGTCCTTATGGTGACCATGTCATCCCACCGAAATGCATGGGTAACCAGCCACTGCATTCGCCAAGTGTATAGAAAAGATCACTAGGTACAAGGATCACATATGAAATTACCTTGGGAGTGTCGGGTACAACCGAGAGTGCACTCCAAGGTAGAAAAACATTTGAGGCTAAAAAACTCAATTGAAACAGCCTCAAAATTACAATATGACACCACCATTGTGTCTGTCGCGGAAAATCATTTCCAATGACTATAAATACCCCTATATTCCATTATCAAAGGGGCCTTCATTATATTGAAAAAACAACATGCTTCTCCAAGACAGCAACTAAAACCTCGCACTGTAGCGACATCGCTCTCTGGCGTAAAAAAAATAGTCAGTTTTCAATTTTCCATGCTGGTGAATTACATGGGCCATCTTGGTCTTCCACCTCCATACTGTCGGCCATTACAAATCGTCTATCATGATTAAAATAAAAAAAATAATACAACATAAAACCATTTGACTGCACACTCCATTGCGTTCTCGACCACTTGCTGTTCACCGGATATTAATGCATGTTATTGAAATCATCATCATAATGATAGTATCCAAAAATTTGAACATGCCCTGCCAAGACTTCTCACGTCCTTGATTTGTTAGACCTGTCAATCACATGGAATTCAATGTACTGCCAGATTTACCACCACTCTACCTAGACACTGCTGTCTCGAACCGTGTGCTTCAGAGTCTTTGTCGGAGTCTTCACTCAGTTCTTCGTCATTCCTCATCGCCAGCTGGATGTGCCGCGACACGATCCGCGTCTTCTTGTTGTCTCACGCCGCATTGCCAACAAGTTCCAGAACCTCCACCTCGACCGACCCACCGTATTTTGTTTTGATTCGTTTAGTATATCCGTCGCGATTCGAACCCGCCACCTGCGTTCGATCGCGCGGCTACGGCGTCCTCTCGGTTTATGTGGCTTCAAGTTAAAGGTTCCATTCTCAACTCCATCAACTCCCCAGCGACTCCGAAGAACTTGTCCAGGCTGGCACTGGGAGCAATCATAACCATTGGATATAATATTGTTTTTGTCCTCTGTCAATTCCATGTAAAGGACACCCACTCAACTTTGAAAGGGACACCCACTCAACTTTGAAAGGGACACCCAACATCGACAATGCTAGATTTTGGGGCTTACTCATCTCACAGGCCAATATCTCAATGGTCCAATCTCGCGGGCGGCCGATGAGAAAAAAAATAGGGCGACAGTCGCAGAAGCACCAGACCAGGGCAGGGCAAGCATCGATCTGAAGAAATCTAGAATCGAATCGATCGCCTCATGAGCTATACGTAGATCACCTGATGCAGGCCGAAGGTTGCGTGACACCCGTCGAGATATACGAAATTCTTATTTAGAATAAACATGACCATGATTCCACCATGAAGTCCGTTATCGCTGCTCTGAAGGGTAGCATCGCGAGCCCAACATTTGAATTCACAAAAATTGAGGGGGGTAATGAGATGGTCGCACGACAGACCTCCTAAATATTTAAATTTAAATTCTCTGCGCCCTCCGCACCGGCGCGATCGACGTCTCTTGCTGCTCCACACCAAAGACAACGAGCAGAGCACTGTCAAGAATCAAAGATTCCATGCCATCGTCTATGTGGGACGACACCACTGTCATCTCGAACTACAGTAACATAATGGGAACTACCCCAATCTGCTCAATGCGCCATTGCCCTCTTGGATTTCTTGTCGTACTACACAACACTCCACCGTAATAGCTAGAACTCACAGCGAAGCACATCCTTTGGATTCAATGTCGTAACCGCACCACACGTGCTCTGCTTCATCATCTCCTTTGCACGCAGAAATGCTTCAATCTCCCAAGGCACCGCTTCCTTCCCACAAAACCAACTGGATCTAAAAAAAATTAACTTCCTACGAAGATCTCACTCCAAAAAAATTTCAGCCATTAATTTTAAAAGCTTCTGGTTTCTGATCCATCACATTATTATTTTTTAATTCCAGCTCTTAATAGTTGTTGTCACAGTACTTTTGATTTGGATGGCCATCCCGATGGATGAGTTGAAGCCATGCCCACAGTGATGTAGTCTAATACAGATGGGCTCTCCATTTCTTCGGGGTCTACGAGGGCCACGACGACACAGTGTCCTCCATTTCGTTCCTCCTGTCGCCAATAGACATCAATCCATAGGGAGGGCAGCAATCGTTGGAAATAACACTGCAGAAATATTTGAAGATGCCGTGGTGGATGGAGACGAACGGTAGCTGCAGTGCTGCAGAATTTTTTGTATACTGCATAGTGGAGAAAATAGGAGCTGGTATGACATGTTTTTTGAATGCGGCCAGGACCAAATTTCCTGTGGCTTTGTTTTTTTTTAATGCAGCCAGGACCAAATTTTTTCAAGACTTGCTGGTAACCAGAGTTGCTGATGATTCAGACTTGTATAGTGATGAGGAAGATCAAGATGATGCTGACTCTGTTTCAGGTGTCCATGCCCGGATGATGGCGGAGTGCGAGGGAACCATCGAGTTCAAGCCACCATGGATGGCGAACATGCAATATGTTGTGGAAGACCGCTATGGTGAAAAATTATAACCAAATTTTTTTCCATCCACTGCTATTTTTTTTTGATGCCGTGTTCCACTTCTTACTCTGTTGATTAAGAGTAAGCTGCAGTGGTTATGGAGGGATTCTGATTCGTATTATCTTCGATATTAATTTACAGATCTATAATGTAAAGGTTTTCGTGCAGTGGTGATGGAGGGATTCTGATTCGTACAGTGGTGATGGTGGTTTGCGTAACATCAGCGAAGAGGGGAACTTTGTTTTATGGCTGCTCTGCTCCTCGGGTGCTTTTTCCCATCATGTTTGAGAGGAGGATAGCCAAAATTTGAGGATCAAATTGGTAGCCATGTCGTAGACAAATAAATGGAAGGCCGATAAAATGCTGGACATGTACATTTATGATTATCTGGTGAAGGAATTTTGTAGGCGTCTGCCCAGGCTTTCCAGGCGGAGGGAAAGGTCTCCTCTGAGCCAGTTGCGATAGACACACTAGGGGGAGGTTCTTGTTCGAGTGATGGTCCGTGTTTTGCGACATATTTATAACGTGAATGAACGAGAAGCGCTCGATGGTTGCCGCATCACTTATGCGGGGTTCCCTGTGAAGATTATGAATGCTGCTGTGAATGTTCTCTGTGTCCCATGCACTATCATATTATGTGTGGGCCCCACTGTTTGCATCATTGGGTCTATCCACATTTCTCCCAGTTTATGCATCTATCCCGATACACCATTCGACGAATTTTGCATGGGTATCTTCCTCTCTGTACAGACTGCACCATACCGCCGTGACCGACGTGTGTTCGTCGTCGATGATGCCGCCAGCAAAGCCCTATAATGGGCCCAATGTTTTTTTGTTTATTGTCATTCTATGGGTTGTTTTATTGTTATTTTGTGGGGCATTTTATTAAATGTTGGGAACATTTATTCAAAGCACGGGAGCATTCAAAATTTTTAATGTATTTCCACATGAAAACTAGAAGTAAAAATGGTGGACCACTTTATGTAATTTCCTAGCAAGGAAAATTTGAAGACTGTTCTTATTCCGCCTAAGTGCGATGCCAGGAATATTCTATTCTTGAGGTTTATTTTGCTACCTAGAGAGGCATGCTTAGTTTTTTCAGCAAGTTGAAGGCCCCATTCAAACCCAAATATAGGGGTATTTATAGTCGTTGGAAAGGATTTTCTGTGATGGACACAATGGTGGTGTCATATTGTATTTTTGAGGCTGTTTCAAATGATATTTTTTGCCTCAAAGTTTTTCTACCTTGGAGTGCACTTTCGATTGTACCCGACACTCCCAAGGTAATTTTACATGTGATCCTTGTACCTAGTGACCTTCTCTATACACTTGGTGAATGCAACAGTGGTTACCCATGCATTTCGATGGGATGACATGGTCACCATAAGGACACTTATACTAGGGACTACAGACAAAGACACCCTAGACTCTATCCGAGGTTTTTTCGGATCTACTTCTGAAGACTACAGATGAAGACACTTCAGAAGATTCTCTTCTTTTCTTCTTATCTCCTCCTATTTTGATCTATGGCTCATTTTATTGTATTGACTGCATTTTCGGCAGAGACCGACACTCATTTATGGCTCGTTTTTCCTTTGTATTAGGTGCATTTTCGACAGAGACCAAAACCTTCTAGATTGAGTTCACCATGAGGAGGGATTTCATACTCATGGTGGATCTAGTCAGTGACCTACGAGAGGCAACATCCTCTGAGGATGACCTGCAGAGGCAACGGACCCGCAGTGGCTAACCCTGAGGCACCCATGATGACCTCGAGGCACTTAGACGACTTGACCCAGTGGCAACAGACCCGTGGAAGTGGCTGACCCTGAGGCAACAGACCGAGATGTATACATAGTGAATCTAGCATTATTCATAGTTGGAGAGCCAAGCGCAAAGAGCACGAGCCTAGACCAAATCAACAATAAGAGAGGATGATAGGTTGTTTTAGAGAAGTCAACATTAAGGGGGAATGTTACCTAATGTTGACTTGTTTTGTTTCTTCTTTAGTTAGGATAGTGCACTTTAAGGGGGAATGTTAGAGTTAAAGTGCACTATACCTTCACCTTGACACTTGTCAGTTTCACTTGACAAGTGTCATGTGTTGAATATAGGCTTATGCCTATATATTGTAACCATTTGTATCAATAAAATAAATCCCTTTAGTTTTATCACAACACTCCACCGTAATAACTAGAACTCATAGCGAAGCACATCCTTTGGATTCGATGTCGTAACCGCACCACACGTGCTCTGCTTCATCATCTCCTTTGCACACAGAAATGCTTCAATCTCCCAAGGCACCGCTTCCTTCCCACAAAACCAACTGGATGTAAAAAAAATTAACTTCCTACGAAGATCTCACTCCAAAAAAATTTCAGCCATTAATTTTAAAAGCTTCTGGTTTCTGATCCATCACATGGATGGAGAGCATACTCCCTAGCTTGAAAGAAAAATGGGAGAAAAATGAAAAAATGAAAAATGAGGGGGAGGGAGGATTTCCATGAGGGAAATCCTCCCTCAAGGGTTTCACAAGGCAGGGAAAGCCTGCTCTGATACCAAATGTTGGGACTGAAACTTGAAGGGATTAATTTTATTGATACAAATGGTTACAATATATAGGCATAAGCCTATATTCAACACATGACACTTGTCAAGAGAAACTGACAAGTGTCAAGGTGAAGGCATAGTGCACTTTAACTCTAACATTCCCCCTTAAAGTGCACTATCCTAACTAAAGAAGAAACAAAACAAGTCAACATTAGGTAACATTCCCCCTTAATGTTGACTTTTCTAAAACAACCTATCATCCTCTCTTATTGCTGATTTGGTCTAGGCTCGTGCTTTTTGCACTTGGCTCTCTAACTATGAATAATGCTAGATTCACTATGTATACATCTCGGTCTGTTGCCTCAGGGTCAGCCACTTCCATGGGTCTGTTGCCACTGGGTCAGCCATCTAAGTGCCTCAGGGTCATCATGGGTGCCTCAGGGTCAGCCACTTCTGGGTCTGTTGCCTCTGCAGGTCATCCTCAGAGGATGTTGCCTCTCGTAGGTCACTGACTAGATCCACCATGAGTATGAAATCCCTCCTCATGGTGAACTCAATCTAGAAGGTGTTGGTATCTGCCGAAAATGCACCTAATACAAAGGAAAAACGAGCCATATAAGAGTGTCGGTATCTGTCGAAAATGCACTCAATACAATAAAATGAGCCATAGATCCAAATAGGAGGAGAGAAGAAGAAAAGAAGAGAATCTTTTGAAATGTCTTCATCTGTAGTCTTCAAAAGTAGATCCGAAAAAACCTCGGATAGAGTCTAGGGTGTCTTTGTATGTAGTCCCTAGTATAAGTGTCCTTATGGTGACCATGTCATCCCACCGAAATGCATGGGTAACCAACCGCTGCATTCGCCAAGTGTATAGAAAAGATCACTAGGTACAAGGATCACATATGAAATTACCTTGGGAGTGTTGGGTACAACCGAGAGTGCACTCCAAGGTAAAAACTTTGAGGCTAAAAAACTAAATTGAAATAGCCTCAAAATTACAATTTGACACCACCATTGTGTCCGTTATGGAAAAACGTTTCCAACGACTATAAATACCCCTATACTTGTGTCTAAATGGGGCCTTCAACTTGTTGGGAAAATAATACCATGCCTATCTAGGCAGCAAAATAAACCTCAGGAATATCATATTCCTGGCATCACACTGTGGCGGAATAAAAAAATAGACTCAATGTTCAATTTTCCCTCGCAGGGGAATTACATGGGCCATCTTGGCCTTCCACCTCCATACTGTCGGCCATTACAAATCGTCTATCATGATTAAAAAAAAAAATAATACAACATAAAACCATTTGACTGCACACTCCATTGCGTTCTCGGCCACTTGCTGTTCACCGGATATTAATGCATGTTATTGAAATCATCATCATAATGACAATATCCAAAAATTTGAATGTGCCCTGCCGAGACTTCTCACGTCCTCGATTTGTTAGACCTGTCAATCACATGGAATTCAATGTACTGCCAGATTTACCACCACTCTACCTAGACACTGTTGTCTCGAACCACATGCTTCAGAGTCTTCGTCGGAGTCTTCACTCTGTTCCTCGTCGTTCCTCACCGCCAGCTGGATGTGCCGCGGCACGATCCTCGTCTTCTTGTTGTCTTGCGTCGCATTGCCAACAAGTTCCAGAACCTCCACCTCGATCGACCCATCGTATTTTGTTTTGATTCATTTAGTATATCCATCGCGATTCGAACCCGCCACCCGTGTTCGATCGCGCGACTATGACATCCTCTCGGTTTATGTGGCTTCAAGTTTAAAGGTTCCATTCTCAACTCCATCAACTCCCCAACGACTCCGAAGAACTTGTCCAGGCTGGCACTGGGAGCAATCATAACCATTGGATATAATATTGTTTTTGTCTTAGTGAAAGTTGAGTTGAGTAAGATTTTGTGGAAGCTTACAATACAAATTTAAGGTAAGTCTTAGTGAAGACTTTTTGAGCAGATTGGACAAGTCTTAGTGAAGACTTGTTGAGCAGATTGGACAAGTTCTAGTGAGGACTTGTGTTGAGGATACTTAGGCTTATCCACTTAAGCCTAAGTTCATATTTCATTATTTATTATTATTATATTAATTTCCTATTTCTTGCACTTTGTATTCATGTGAGGCATAGTATGCCCATGTTAGAAATAGGTTATTAAGTTGTTTGGGTGTTTAGTTAGTTGTTAGAGATTTCCTTTGTCTTCTAGCAGTTAGTTGTCACCTTTGTTTAGCATATTGTTATCTGTTAGTTAAGTGGTTGACCATGTTTGGCAAATTGTTGCAACCACTTAACCTACTTGAGAATCTATTATATTGCTTATATATTTGCACTATTGCATGAATAAAATCAACTTCATGTTGAGTTCCTACATCATTGGTATCAGATTGCTAAGGGCGAGGGCAAGATTGATCCACTTTTTGCTAGGTGTCTAGTTGGAGTTCACAACTAGTTCATCAAGAGCCTATGAAGGTGTTGTTGGGAATTGGATTGAAGCCACCCATAGCACAGGTGAAGCTGAGGTAGCGGAGGGCAGAAATTACCCTTACACCAAATATCTGTCTTGAAGATCAGAAGTTGAGTTCTATCTCATCAGTGCACATTTTGGGTAGAATTTCTTTAGTTAAAGCCTATTTGTGGCTAAGAAAAAGAAGATAGTTGCATGCCTACTCCAAGTGGAAGGGGAAGATAAACAAAATTTTATATTAATATTAATATTTTTATTAATATTAATATTCAATTAAAAAAAAAGTGCATATAAATTTGTTTTAACATAGGCTTTTATCCTATCGAGGAGTACTATTTTTGGTGACCACCTATTTTATTTTTGGTGGGCCATCGAAAGCCATCGACACCTCTCAACTAGCTAGCACCCACTAGTCGACCCCCAACAACCACATCGACGATCACCGACACGACCGACCACCGGCCAGCGCCAACGACAAGAGGGCAAGGACCAACATTGGCGACCACCACCCTTACAACTGGTGGTAGCGGCATCGACGACTATCGACGCTGGCAGACTCCTCGACATCCCGACAGTAAAGTCTGGCAGCACAAGAAGGAGACCTTACAACACGCAGACATCATTTGCAGTCTCCGAGAAATGCAGGAAAGGCTTCACCGATCAAATTCCTACATCCCAATGATTGATTGATTCAACGATTGACCGGGTGGACCTCAGTTTTTGATGTTCGAAGAGTGATGCAATCTCCGACGAGTAGCGAGAGTTTTCGGTGACGTTGAGTGAGTGACAAACAGACGTTAACAGACAGTAGCAGATGAGAGATAAACTGCAGACTGGACGTAGTGACCGACGACTCGGGTTGATGCGGGTGGAGGAAAAATTTCACAGGTAGAACCAATCTACATAAATCATGGGAAATGTTTCGACTGGATCATTGGTGATTGCAGGCCATCCTTCAGGTGAAGAAGCACACACCGTCACATTGTTGCACACCATCGCGAGGAGAATCGCATACGGATCTGGATTACAGTGCACAAGAGAAAGAAAATCCCGTTATTGTTAGAAAACGTGATAGATTTCAGACCATTGGTAGTTAAAATCCCGGTTCTGATCACCGTTCGTGAGTTCTCGGGGACGGAAATAACCTTTTTCGATTTTTTCTATGTCCCAACGTAGTTTTCGACGGTGACTATGAGTGCCAGTATTTGACAATAATTCGAAGCCCGACATGAGATTACCAGTTTCTCGGTGACCACCTACCATTCCACCGGCATAAAACTATTTGTTTTTCAACGACATTGGGTGGTTTCTAGGCACCTAACACTATTTTTCACTAGACTTGAATCGCATTTGAGGGTCCCCAGCAGAAATTGCACTTTCGGTGCTTAGTCAACGGTTTCGATGGGTGATGGAGGGCATTCAGTTGTTATTTGTGAATTTAATCCCACATCGGCCGTGTGACGGGTCGATGGGGATACATTAGCGCAGGGGCACACATAGGTTAGTCATCAGCATCTGTTAGTCACGATACACTATGCGTGCACGCAGATCAAGAATAGATTTCTATCCTACACCAGTAAGGCACCCACGTGCAAATTGGTGGGCACGTCTTGGAAGCTCCACCTATGGAATTTGACCATTAACCGCATAGGGCAGTTCACCGGCCCTGTGCAGCGTAGTTGACCGCGCTCCAACCAAATTCAAATAATTTTGGTAGGAGATCACGGTTCTAGCGAGAAATTCGAATTGGAGGGAAATATTGAAAATTTAAATTCAAATTTTTTAATTTTTGGTGCCAAAAGCAGAAAGACTGCAACAAGGTGAAATTCTGTCCAAATTTGGTCAATTTGTTTTTTGCAATTTTTCATAAATTGACCATTTATTTTGCCTCCTAACCAATTTTGGCATTGTAAAGGGCTGATTTTGTCATGTTAAGTGCTATTTTTGTATTACAAAATTTGATTTAATTTTTGTAAAAGCACTTTAAAATAGCCCTATTTTTGTAATTTTGGAGAGCAAAATTGTTGTAAATCTAGGCAAAATTTGTGCATTAGGAAACTGAAAACTGTTCCTAAGCCTAGATTAGTTCTTGCATCCATTTTGTAATCCTCCTAGTCTGGAATATACTCAAAAAAATATGGTCCAAGACCTCAGACCAAACATGGAAAACCTTACTACTGCAGTAGATATTTTAGCAGAGAAGGTTAAAGATATTGTGGTGCAATTAAACCTCGAAGATATAAAAATTCATCACAATCATGCAAGTAAAGCCAAATGTGAGGTCAAATTGTATGATGGATCTAGAGATCTGGATGTCTTGTCTACATGGATTTTGGATATGGAAACCTGGTTTTCTTATGGTAAAATTCTTGAGGATGAACAGGTTGCATTTTCTACAGCCAAACTTATAGGCCTAACAAAATTCTTACTTGTAGAAAGACAAAGCCATAATGCCACAATGAATTGGAAAGAATTAATCCAAATTCTAAAAAATATATTCTTTCCACCAAAATACCAAAGTGACCTCACTACCAAGTGGTATAGATTGAGGTAAACCTATGGGATGTCTGTTTCTGACTACATTTTTCAATTCAATAGGCTAAGGGTATTGCTTGGTGTGAAAGATTCAGAAGAGGACTTGATTAACAAATTCACTCGTGGCTTGCAAGATCAAATTTTTAGGGAAATAAAGTTCAATGTTTTGCTCACCTTGGATGTGGCATTCAATCATGCCATTCTTTTAGAGGAGAAAGTTGGTGCATATCACAAATCTCGTTCATCATAGGAGAGCTCTTCCAGAGGTGAGAATCAACATCAACATAAGGTGAAGAACAATTCTCATTCTTCCCCTCATTCTTCTTCTCCTCCCATTTCTCCTAAAGCATATTCTTCTTCTTTTCATGCTAAAGATCCTTCTTCTTCATTGTATTGTAAATTTTGTAAAAAACATGGTCATGTAAAATCCAAATGCTTTACTTTTGAAAAATTTAAGAAGAAGAAATCCCTATTTGTACAACCTACACATGAGGAACCACAAGATGGTCCCATTGTGGCTACAGGGATAGAAGAAGAGTATCATGATTTAAAGGGTAAACTGAACAAAGTTACCCTTATGTCAAATGTATTTGCTCAAGGGGCTTGTGACCATTTGTTTGTCACTAGAGCCCACCTCACACATGATTTCTATATTGATTGTATCATAGATAATGAATCACAAAAGAACCTCATTGCGAAGTCCGTTGTGGAGAAGTTGAAACTTTCCATCAAGCCACATCACCAACCATATGCACTTGGGTGGAAAGATGTAGACTCCACATCTAACATCACCCACACTTGCATCTTGACTTTTGCTTTTGGTGACAAGTTTGTGGATAAAGTTAGGTGTGATGTCATAGAGATGGATTGTTGTGGACTATTACTAGGTAAACCCTATCAATTTGATAGGAATGCTATTTATCATGCTAAAAAGAATACCTACACATTAGAGTTGCATGATAAAACTTACTTGATACAAAGCACTACACCTACTTCCAATTTGATGTTAAGTTGTAGGCAAGTAAGGAAGCCACTAAGTCAAGCACTCATTTTGGCTCCTACTAGCATCAGTTCCACACAAAATGAAGAACAAGCACCATATAAGGCACAAGAAAATAAAGAAGTTTCACTCCCACCTAATGAACAATCACAAGAGCAAGTGGTTAAGGAACCCACCATTCTCACTCATGAGAAAGATGCCATTCACTCCATTGGTATCATTTTGGGTACACCTCTAGCTACACAACCACTTGTTCCACAAAAGTTACCTTTGGCTTTGCCCACTCCCACCATTGCACACATGGAGGAGCAAGCTAAGGTTACTTCATTCATTGAGCATCGACAGAGCCTTCTAGGCAAGATACCACAGGACTTGCAGGAGACTCCGCAGGGAGTGGTGCATAAGCATCACAATCCTCACTCATCACAGGTTGGAGATAGAGTTTGGGTTCCTTTGGATAAGCGTCACTTTCTAGAGACACCATTTTAGGATCCTCTTTTGGTACCTGATCCTATTTTTAGCCCTACAACAGTAGTGGCACATGATCAACAATTTTCACTCATTTCAAATAGGATTTTCGAGATGAAGACTCATCACACTAGACAAGGTACTTCCACTTCATACCTTGTCGCTCATCGTGGTCACTTTCCACACATGGCTCGCTGGATTCCTCACCATGAGATGGCCCATGACTTTCCACATTTGTTGAGAGCATTGGGGTCCAATGCTTATATGGTTGGGAGGAGTGTTGAGGATACTTAGGCTTATCCACTTAAGCCTAAGTTCATATTTCATTATTTATTATTATTATATTAATTTCCTATTTCTTACACTTTGTATTCACGTGAGGTATAGTATGCCCATGTTAGAAATAGATTGTTAAGTTGTTTGGGTGTTTAGTTAGCTGTTAGAGATCTCCTTTGTCTTCTAGCAGTTAGTTGTCACCTTTGTTTAGCATATTGTTATCTATTAGTTAAGTGGTTGGCCATGTTTGGCAAATTGTTGCAACCACTTAACCTACGTGAGATTCCATTGTATTGCTTATATATTTGCACTATTGCATGAATAAAATCAACTTCACATTGAGTTCCTACATCAACTTGTTGAGCATATTTGAGATAAGTCTTTGAGAAGACTTGAGTGCGGAGTTGATTGATTGATTTGTTCAAACCTTAGGTTAAGGTTTGGGGTATATACAGTAGAGTTGATTTGTGATTGAGTCAAGCTTTGTGTTAAGGCTTGAAGATAGATATTGATCAGATTTGTGCTAGACCGAAGGACTATTTTTAGTGCATATTTGAGGATAGAGATTGAGCAAATTTGTGCTATATAGAAGGTCTGTGTTTAGTGCAGATTTAAGGACAAATATTGAGCATATTTGTGTTAGATCGAAGGATTGTGTTTAGTGTAGATTTGAGGATAGATATTGAGCAAATTTGTGCTAGACCGAAGGACTGTGTTTAGTGTAGATCAAAGATAGAGATTGAGCAGATTTGTGCTAGATTGAAGGACCGTGTTTAGTGTAGATTTGAGACAGAGCTGAGAGCAAGCTTTGGAGGTGATAGAGTCTAGAGGACGACAATATCCAATGGATAGAGGTCCATTAGCTAGGGTAGTGAAGACATTTCTTTTGAGTGAGGGCAAGAGTCTTCAGTGGATAGAGAACCATAAGCCAGTGCAGTGGAGGCATAAGTTCTTCTAGAAGATCACCAGCCAGAGCAAAGGGATTTGGTGTCTCCTATGGATAGAGATCCACGAACTTGATTAGGGGATTGGTGTCTCCTTTGGACAAAGGTCCATAAATATTGTAATAGGGAAAGGTTTCCCAAGAGATTTGTTAAGAAAATATCAGTGAAAGATTTTCTCTGTGGAGTAGTCCACATTGGGTGAACCATGTTAAATTGGTGTCTCTATTGTGTGTGGTGATTTGTGCATTGCTTTGATTACTGCTATTGATATTTTCATTAATATTTTACATAATATTGATTGGGAAAGAAAAGTAAAAAGTGGTCTTATACTGTTCAGCCCCCCTCTCAGTATAAGCTTGTGTTCTTCACTAAAATTCTAAACAATTTAATTTTTTGCAATTAATTTTATGCATTTTTTCTTTTTGCACCATATTTTCATGCATTTTATTTAGATTAGAAATCCACATGAGGACAGTAAGGAGTCGACCCAAATCTAAAGGACAGGAAAATCCATTGAAAATCCCATCCAACCTTGTTGAAACTCATATTAGAGGCACAAAATCTAATTTAGAAGTCAAGATAATTTTCTATATCAACATGTGGTTTAAACTTTGGTAGTGTCAAAGGCCCATTGGGTATTAACAACATATGTAGTTGAGCCTTTCGTTGATTTTGCTTTGGCATGTAAATCCAATATAGGATTTAAAGTGGACCTTTCTACCTGGTTTTCAACTTCCCTTATAACTTTGATGACAAGTGGTATGCTTGCACCAAGGAGTCAACAAGAACTCCATATTGGACTAAATATGATAGTGTAGGTTATTGAGATATTTGAGCACCTAATGCCTCTCACCTCCTTTGATGTAAAGTTAACAAAGAAGATCATTAAACTCATCCATGGATTGATATATGATTTAGTCTCTACATTATCGTAGCTACTAAAGTGCATATACTTATCTTCATAGTGGTGCAAGGGTTAAAACTACTCATGAACCAACTTCATGAAGTTCCTAGATGGAGATCAAGTTTCTCGATTCTTCTAGATGACTACTAGTGAAGTCCCATCAATATAAAACTAGTTTTGATATCTTTAACATCGTGAAGGTAATCTTACCAATGTCAAAATTTTTATTAGTGTTATAGTATGCTACTAGATATTGATACCATGTGTTCAACTCATTGTCATTGATTTATCCTAAGAAGACTAGAATATCAATGTTGGTCTATACCTTCATAGGTCCTAGAATATGGTATGTCACAAAATATATAGTTGTAGTTGTGGCTTCCAACTATAGTATGAGGTCTTAAAACTACTAAAATAGAGTGGTTCTCTATAACTATAGGGAATTTTAAATTAAATTCTTAGCATTTGAGGTTCTAGTATTAGGTTGAGATTTTGAATCTACCATTTCTTGAGGTCCTTTATAGGGGTGACATAATTCAAAGTGCTCAAAAAATAAGCCTAGTGCAACGTCTTATCTCTAGTACCATGATCATATGTAAGCAACCATTGAAGGATGGGGAATGCTATGTACTACATTAGGAAAGAATGATTGTAAAGCAAGTTAAAAGCATATGAGCCAAGGATCAAGTAGGAGTTGCTTCATTCTGCCTCTCTTTGGTAGATGGAGATCAACTTTAGTACCACTTCATCCACGTCATGAAGGCCCAATATGGTGATGTGAAGGATAACTCATTAGGACTAGTTGGTGGCACCTATAAGTTATGTTTAGTTAGATATGTGGAATACAAAAAGCTATAGAGATATCTATTAGAATATGAGGCTTTTGTATTAAATGGATATGTTATTATATCAACTAATACAAGGAGCGTTGTGAGGTGAAAACACTTTATCCTAAAAATAACAAGCATTGTGAATTGCAGGTGTGATAATATATAACAGAGAAAAAGAGGAGGCAAGAAGAGTGAGAAGTACAATTCTTGCTTTTTATCAAAATGAATTGGAAGAAGTCCTAAATTATATTAGTATAATATGTAAATTTATGTGATCTTGGTAGCATCACAAAGGCACTAAGAAATCATTATGGTTTTTGAAAATCGAGTATCAAATTGGTCTAAGCTAGCTATTATTGGATGTTAATGCATGATATGAGTGTCATTAATTTATCACATTATTGTTGGTGCAAGTGGATTTTGTAGGTCCTCTAGAGTTTAGGGTTTGAAGTTTAGAGTTTGGGCCTAAGCTAGAAATTGGTATTGGTAGCCATGACTAATATAGGCCCTCTAGAGTTTATACTTTAAAGTTTGAGGTTCAAGCCCAAGTTGGAATGTATTGTTGGTCCTAATGATATTGGAAACAATGCTGGGGATGGAGTTTGATGTTCCTTTCATCTGCATGCAGGGTTATCCCTCACACCTAGATCAATATATTATTTACAAGAGAAGATGTTTTTTGATTGAGGGTAGACACCTAAAAAGTATGTCATCTTATTTAAGAAAAAATATAAGCAAAACGATTAGTGATGTAGGATGCTATCTATATATGAGGTATCATTCCAAAGAGTTCAAAAGTAGGAAGGAAAGGGATAAAACAACATTGAAAGGTCATATCTATCTCAAAGGTTATTATAATAATGGGAACCTAGTGAGAAGATGAATAGAGAACACATAAATCCATACCCACGTTGTAGGATCCATAGTGCACTTTAAGAAGTCATAATACCTACATAACGTTTCCCCAATAGAGTACTCGTTGTTTTGGTTATCATCCTCAACATAGCCATTATCCCATAATGGAAGTCATATCCATAGTATAGAGGCAAAAACGTGGCTAAATGGGGGTCATTTTGATGTTTGTCATCTTCACAAGATACATTTTCCAAATATTAGGCACCATCCCTAGTGTTAGTTATTTTTGTTGCTTTCAACAAAATGATGATCACTTTGAAATATGTACAATTCATGAGATCAAGGAGAGAAGCATCTAGGCTTGGAAAAGAAGACATAACCAGTGAGGGAATATAGAGGAAAAACAAAGGATCATCTTCTTTATGCAATAGGTCTTAATTGTCATAGCTATAGTTGCTTAAGGATTGAAAAAAAGACCATGAATATGGACAATAAGGTTAAACCATCCTAAGTGAAGAGGGGGCTAAGGATAGGGATTTATTTAATCACACGGAGTTGACATATAAGAACGTGTCATCACCTTTCTAATGTAGGATAAGCTCATGTCTACTTAAGGAAGAATATAGTTGAAGTTTTTAATTATACCTCTTTGGATCATGTGCAAGTATCTTAAGTAATTAGAAAAATATATCCCTAGATAATCCCATAAAGAAGGCAACGAGTGGAAGCTAAGACTTTGCTATACTTGTTAAAATTATATAAATAAAAATACATACTTTTTGTAATTTTAAAAGCCAAAACTTAAAATACTTTACTAGTTGTGATTTTAAAACAAGTTAAAGTCCTAGTAATTTTTAGAAATGGTAAACGCAAAATTATTTATATGTAATAATAAATAAATTAAAAAAAATCAATGATAAACTTTAAACATATGTAACACCACATCTCTAGTTATTTAAAAAGCACCATAACAACACAATGAAGTTTTATTCCATAAAATTTATTATAGCTATAGTATCTATACTTTAAAATCATTTTGTAAACCTCATAAGAAGTTTAAAATATAAACTACTATAACTGAATGCAGAAAAATAAAAAATTAAAAACTATATAATTAGTGTTAGCAATTCTCAAACACTTTGTAATCCAAATAAGAAGTTTAAAAGCATAGATAAACTATTTCAAAAAATAGAACCCCTGGAAGTATAAGTAGAGGAAACATTATAATTTTTTTTCATTTTGTCTCATTTTTACCTATTTCATACTGGAGAGAGGGGTCTACCTACCTGTTACCACACCAAACAAAATATGTTAGTGCATCTTAACAGCCGATTTGTTGCATTTGAAGGAATCCGACAACCACCACCAACAATGCTATACATTATTAACTGATAAAAATCTCCATAAAAAAATGACCTGTTAGTCCAAACTTATTGCTTAATATGGTTGTATATAGGAGTAATATTTAAAAGCACAAGTGATTATTTGTTCTTTAGGTTCATTAGACCACATAAGTTTTAAGAGAATAAAAAGTTTAAACCAATCCCAATCATCATTTAAGTTAATTTGTTGGTGTTTTATTCAACATATGAATTGTTGAAGTCCCAAATTAGTAATTGTAGCATCCCTTTTGCACCCAAATGTAAACAAGGAGAAAAATAGCAATTGTAGCATCCTTTCTACATCCTTGACCACTTACATAAGTGGCCACAAACATTAGCAACCAAGGCACAAAAACAGGCATAGGCATAGCAACAAAGAAAGACTAGAACTTCTACTAGGGCAAAGAGATTCAAAGATCTTGAGGCGATCTATTTGTCATGACTAATGACACATTTTGTAACTTGTACATTTTTTTATATTATAAACAATATAAGAATTAAAATTTCTTTATTTAAGATGTGTTTTGTCACTCTTATGTATAGTTTAAAACTTTAAGGTTGTATCATTTATCACTTTGATGTGTAGTTTAAACTTGGATTATTTACAATATTAATATATGATTTGCATAATATTAATTCATTTTAATTTTCATGGAAATTTTTTTTTCCAATAAAAAAATTATATTTTTTTCTATTTTCTTTTATCCCATTCCCAAATTCGATTCTAATTTTCTCAACAGCTCTCCATCCTCTCTAAACAAAAGGGCTTGCTCATTTTTTTATGCTAATCTAAAAGACAAATGCAGTGACTAGTGACTGAATAGCTTTCTTTATTAGAGGTAAATAAATGTTCTAATCTTTATTCTCGGGCTAGTTGCTCCTTCCCTATCATTGGAAACACCTAGGATCATATAATCAATTTTTAAGCAATCAAAGCCTATCTCTCCATGCAATCCACGACAATCCTATTCATTAGTCTTTTAAGAATTATTGTAGCCTTTAAAAAGTTCCGTTGGGCAAGGCCGTTGGCGTAGTTATTTTCGAGATGCATTATGGCCAAGAGGTGATTGATAAGAACTGATATGAGCCATATAATGTTATATCTCATTTAATTGGATTAACATGCTATTTAATACATAAATACGGTAAGAGCTTTGGCGCAGAATTACAACTTATCTTTATCTTGTAATAGTTGATTGTATCTTAAATGGATTGACGTAGAGCTTTGTCGTTCCTTCAAAAAGTTTCAATAAAAAACAATTATTAGTAATTATATGTTTTAAAAAATTAAAAAATATAAATCTAACTTTAAAAAACTTTATCAAGTTATAAAAAAACGAGACAACTTTTTTTCAAAATTATACCAAAATAAAAAGAAACTTTTGAAAACTCTCATTCAAAAGTATTAAGTTATAAAAAAATAAAAAGAAACTTTTAAAACTCTCATTCAAAAGTATTAAGTTATAAAGAAAAACGAGACAACTTTTTCAAAATTATACTAACAGAAATTTTTTGAAAACTTTCATTCAAAAGTAATAAGTTATACCAAACACAAGACAACTTTTCCAAAATTATACCAAAATCAAAAGAAATTTTTTGAAAACTTTCATTTAAAAGTACTAAGTTATAGCAAACACAAGACAACTTTTTCAGAATTATACCAAAATAAAAAGAAACTTTTTGAAAACTTTCATTCAAAAGTAAAAGTACAGCAGTGAAAGAAAGAAGATAAAGGAACATAAAAAAATCTAATATTTGAATGCATAAGGATACAGAAACAAAATAAATTCAGCCTTCTAAAAACCAAGTCTAGAAAGCTTATTATATATTGGAACTATATTTTCAATGTAAATGTTTAATTGAATGTTGATTTGTTTTTAAAGATTATAATTTAAAAATAAATTAATAGGCATCTATTAAAACTTTTCGTATTTGATTTGTATTTTTATAATGTTTGGACTGGTTCCAAGAGCTCAGAATGCTCTTCATACTATTCAAGGGCAGTTTAGGCTAAAGCTCATAATAGCGGGTTTCCATACCAAAGAAATTTCTATAGTCGTTAAATTCGAAGTTTAAGCAAATTTGAGTGGCCCAAACTAGCTCTTATGCCTGGGTCCGTTCCCCTTTCCGGAATTTCCAGCAAGTTGCACTTCCTTGCAGAAACAGCAGAAGTTGACGCCCCCGAATTTGCACAAGAAATTGCAGGTCCGGAAACTCAAAGCAATAGTAAATGGCTGATCTATAGAAGAGTGAAGTAAATGGGAGAACTAAGAGACTGAATAAATATACTTTGATTTGAAATCTGACCATCAAATCAATAATTTTCAGGCCTAGTTTTCTTATAAAGAGTTTTCCTTATATTGGACAATGTCCATTTTGATCTTAAGAGTAAAAACTTTAAAATTCTGAAAAAAAACATCCAAAATTAAAATGGATTAGGCTCATAAGAAAATTCATGATCCCATAAAAACGGCTTTCCTCTTTCCTTTTCATTCTCGTAAACGTGGAGATATCTTCAACTCCCGATTCATTCTCGTGGACGTTGACATCTCTACAACTCCTACCGTGAGAGATCTGATGATTAACGTCATTAATATGCGTCACTCGAATTCAATGCGAGTTGATCTTCTTTCACCCCTCCAATAGCGGAAAGATGAAATTCGGCAGATTGAAGTGCCTGGATTTCAATATAACAAGATTGAAACAGGGACTTAACTTATATTTTATACTTCCGTTTGAATTTATGGGAGTTACAATTACAAAGTGACACCAATCCAAAAAGTTAAGAGGAATGACGTTAATATTCTCAAGTTATTGACAGGCCAATGATAATTTATAAATAAATAAGATTTAGCTGAAGATCTCTAACATCTAATATCCGTTCAGTTCAGCCAAGCATTTAAGTAGTCTTCCCCACTTCACCGCGAGTTGATGTATTAATTATAACGGTCGGGAGTGAATCAGCAGATACAAATGAAAAGACATCTTAACACATTCTTTGAACAGGAGAAGCCAAAATTCCTCAAACTGCATTAGAAAACTGAAGAATGGACCTCCCCGAGAATGCGGAAATTTATTAGAAAACTGAAGAATGGACCTCCCCGAAAATGTGTTATAGACAGCTGGTACATCCATTCAAGAGAGCAAATCTCTTACAGATACTGCATCCCATGAAATAAAAACTTTAAGGCCATGGATATTGCAGACGTCATACTCTAAAACACCTAGTCCTCTCTGTCATCCTTTTACAGTGTTAACTATCTATGAGAGTTATAATATGACCAGACTTCCTACAAATTTGCAATTGAAGCTCAAGATATTCCCCTGTATAACGGGATAACAAACAACAACAATAATTGATAAAATTCTTCATAAAAAGATTTATTATCAGTCGAAACTTATTGCTCAATATGCTTGTTTATAGGAGGAATATTTAAAAGCACAAGTGATTATTTGTTCTTTACGTGGTTCATTAGACCACCTGGATCAAAAAGTTTAAACCAATCTCAATCATCATTTAAGTTTTTTGGAACATCCTTTACCACCCAAATGCAAACAAGAGGAGAAAAATAATAATTGTAGCATCCTTTTTACACCTTTGATCCATGACACAAGTGGCGACATGGTTGTCATCCAAGGCACAAGAAGAGGCATGGGCATAGAGAGATTAGAGCTTCTACTAGAAGAAAGGGATTTAAAGATGTTGAGGAATTGTATTTATTGACTTATGACACATTTTGTAATTTGTAATTTTTTATATTATAAGAACTAAAATTTATTAATTTAAGATATGTTTTTGTTATTTTATGTGTAATTTAAGGTTGTATCACTTGTCACTGTGTAGTTTTAAATTGTCTTATTTGCTGTATTAATATATGATTTACATAACAAGAAAAACACTTTTTAATAAATTTTTTTATTTTCTTTCGTATTCCAATTTTTTGGGTTTTTTTTCCATGTGATTTTAATTGGATTTCAATTTTCTGAACTACTTTCCACTCTCTCTAAACAAAAGGCTTGCTCATTTTTATACTAATCTAAAAGACAAATACAATCAGTAGTGATCGAATAGCTTTCTTTATTGAAGGTGGATAAATGTTCTAATTCTCGAGCTAGTTGATCCTTCCCTATCCCAATTTTTTTCCAGGTGATTTTAATTCGATTTCAATTTTTTCAACTACTCTCCACCTAAACAAAAATCTTTTATAATAATCTAAAAGACAAATACAATGAGTAGTGATTGAATAGCTTTCTTTATTAGAGGTGGTAAATATTCTAATCTTTGTTCTTGGATTAGTTGATCCTTCCCTATCATTTAAAAATACGTAAGATTATTTAATAATTTTTAACCAATCAATGCCTACCTAGTTGATCATTCCCTACCGTTGGAAAGCCCTTATAATTATTTAATCAATTTTTAACCAATCAAACCTACCTAATTGATCCTCCTTATCGTTAAAAAACACTTAAATTTTATTAATAATTCTTGAGCAATCAAAGCCTACCTTCCCATACAATCCATGACAATCCCATTCATTAGTCTTTTAGTTATTGTAACATTTAAAAAGTTCCGTTGAGCAAGGTTGTTGACGTAGTTATTGTCGAGATGCATTGTGGCCAATAGGTGACCTATAAAAGTTGATATGAGCCATACTATGCTATATGAATTGGAATTTGTATTAATGTTTATCGGTGATTAAAAAAAGGTAAATAGAATTGTAAAGTAAAACATATACAAAATAACGGTAGTGTTTAATGCAGTTCCAAAGAAAATAAAGTAAGAAAAACAGTAAACAGAATGACATATGATAAATAAGATCTGTGGATCAAGGATTACTCCCAACATTCAAGGTTGAAGAGAAGTGAGTGATATAAAAGTTGGATATCTTCGTAGATGTTCTTTGTTGGAGTCAACGTATCTATGTGATCACCCTCGCGCTTCTTAATCGTGACCTCTGAAAACTGGAAGAATGAAGTGATAAGTCGAAATTCTGTTATATTCTGTAAATTGTTACTAAGTGATTCAAATGTCATGATACATTATGGCCAATAGGTGACCGATAAGAGTTGATATGAGCCATACTTGTGATATATGATAAGAGCTTTGCTGTAGAATTACAACTTATCTCTATCTTATATCTTAAATGAATTGGCTTAGAGCTTTTCCGTTCCTTCGAAAAGTTTAAATAAAAAAAAAATTATTAATATTTATATGTTTTAAAAAATTAATAAAATGTAAATTTAACTTTAAAAAAAATCTTATCATTATATGAAAACTTTTCAAAAATTATACAAAAACCTTTTTGAAAACTTTCATTCAAAAGTACAGCAGGGAAAGAAAGGAAAGGAACTTAAAAAAAAATCTAAAATTTGAATTTATAAGGACACAGAAACAAAATAAATTCAGCCTTTCTAAAAAACCAAGTCTAGAAAGCTTATTATATATTGGAACTATACTTTCAATGTAAATGTTTTATTGAATTTTGAATTTATTTTAAAGATTATAATTTAAAAACAAATTAACAACCATCTATTAAAACTTTTCCTATTTGATTTGTATTTTTATAATGTTTGGACTGGTTCCAAGACCTCGGCATGCTCTTCATACTATTCAAGGGCAGTTTGGGCTAAAGCTCATAATAGCGGGTTTCCATACCATTTGTAATGAAAGAAATTTCTATAGTCGTTAAATTCGAAGTTTAAGCAAATTTGAGGGGCCCAAACTAGCTCTTATGACTGGGTCCGTTCCCCTTTCCAGAATTTTCAGCAAATTGCACTTCCTTGCAGAAACAGCAGAAGTTGACGCCACCGAATTTGCACAAGAAATTGCAGGTCTAGGGACTCAAAGCAATAGTTAATGGCTGATTTATAGAAGAGTGAAATAAATGGGAGAACTAAGAGAGTGAAGAAATATACTTTTATTTGAAATCTGACCATCAAATCAATAATTGTCAGGCCTAGTTTTCTTATAAAGAGTATTCTTTATATTGGACAATGTCCATTTTGATCTGAAGTCCCACCTTTATAAATGATAAAAAAGAAAATCTTAAATAAAATTAAAATTAAGGATAAAAACTTCAAAATTCCCAAAAGAACATCCAAAATTAAATTGGATTATGCTCATAAGAAAATTCATCATTCCATAAAAACAGTTTTCCTCTTTCCTTTTCATTCTCGTAAAAGTGGAGATATCTTCAACACCCGATTGATTCTGGTAGACGTTAACATCTCTTCAACTCTTACAGTGAGAGATCTGATGATTAACGTCATTAACATGTGTCACTCGAACTCAATGCGACTTGATCTTCTTTTACCCCTCCAAGAGCGGAAAGATGAAATTCGGCATTGTTCTCTAAAGAGGTGACATTCGACTGCATAAATTCATTCTGCTGGTCTTTTACCTGATTATATTCCTTTGGAACATGCTCTATACTCTTTATACCCTTCAACTTTTCGCCGGCAATTTCTTCCAAGTTACAGCAGTTTTTGGGTGCATGTGTGCTCGCTCTAAACTCGAAGTCCTGCAGAAATTTGACCTTCTTTTCGAGCTCCCTGACATAATTTATTGTGTCTGCCAAAATGGAGGCCTTGTTTTTCTGTGAAACATCAAAAATAACAGAAGCTTAGGAAAAACATAGTCAAAGGAATCTAACGATAAAAAAAATAAAGGGTATAAAAAACATTGCAGTAATTAGTTTAAACCTTTGTGAGTTTTGGCACAATGGTCCGGAGGATTGAGTATTTTTCGTTCATCTCCTCTCTTCTGTGTCTCTCTGCCATTTTGTGATTATATCTCTGAGACTCCGATCTGTATGCAGCTCTACCTTTACTAGAAGATATTCTTTTGTTCTGTGCCACCTTATTAGCAGACTGCCACGGTGAAGAATTATCCAAAAAAGAACCAGACGCACCATGATTCTCTCTCTCATCTAATAAAAAGAATGGCGATGACAGAAGTTCAGAACCAAATGGAGCTCTTAAATCTGCAGAATTCACATGCATAGTAAACACATCACTCGAATTTTTGTCTGAAATTGCAACGTCACCCTTCTGTAAAGTCACCCCAGCCCCTTCTGGTGGTAAATCGAAACCGGGCTCTTGAAGATCAAAATCAATGTTATGGTATGGAACTCCATGGATATCAAATACATTTGGTGTGGGTCCTTGAGCCCCACAAGGACTGTAACAGGGATCGGCCCAGAGCCCCTCCATCATTTAGATTCCAATTTTTTCTATATGGTTATTTGAGAGAAAGATAACCAAAAAAAAGTGTGGAAGAGCGAGAGTAGAGTGGGGTATTTATCAGGTTACCGTTATGGATGAAATCAGAGAATCTGGATTCTGCAGGAGGTGACGTCAGGCATTGAGTGGGGCACCGCAAGAATGGATCGAGCTGAGCGCATGCAAGGCGGTGGGTATTGATGTAGAAGCCTCGCTCGTGTGAGGGCAACTTGGATTTAAGCGTCATGAAATGATTGCTGGCATGAATGAAGAAGAATATTGTTTATTTAACTTATGGTGTCTGGGGGATTTGAGGGATCTCTCCCCTTCTTGTCATTGGACAGAGTTATTATTTCTCCCGAGTTTGATGGCGAAAGCGTCCATCGACGATAAAACGCTTTCAACTGGTTTGCCGAAGTGTCTACGGATGTCCTTAATACGTGTACTTTTAAAACAAGTAAAAGTCTTAATAATTTTGAGGAACGGCAAATGCAAAATTATTTATATGGAATAATAAATAAAGTTTAAAAAATCAATGATAAACTTTAAACATATATATATAGCATCACAATAATTTAGAAATAGCAAATGTAAAATTATTTACGCGTATTAATAAATAGTTTTTAAAAATCAAGGATAAACTTTAAACATATAACATGATCGAACGCAATGGTTTAAGGCTTTGGTTCCTTTTTGAGAGGTCAAGGTTCAAACCACGGGCGTGGGCGAGTGTGTGAACGGATGGATGTGTGTTAAATTTTCTATTGATTATGCTCTCGGTTTACGAGGTTGGGCGTGGGTGAGTGTGTGAATGGGTGGATGTGTGTTAAATTTTCTATTGATTATGCTCTCGGTTTTACGAGGTTGGGAGGAGATTGCTCAGCTCTATGCGTTGGTCGAGGTTGGGAGGAGACTGCTTAGCCCTGTGCGTTGGTCGATGTTAGAAGGAGAAGGAGACTGCTCAGCCCAACCCTGTGCATTGGTCGGGTTTGGGAGGAGACTGCTCAGCCTTGTGCGTTGGTTAAGGTTGGGAGGAGACTGTTGAGCCCTGTGCGTTGGTCGAGGTTGGAAGGAGACTGCTTAGCCCTGCTGAGCCCTGTGCGTTGGTCGAGGTTGGAAGGAGACTGCTCAGCCCTGTGTGTTGGTCGTAGGGGTTTCTCACACTAACCAAATAAGAAAAAATTTAAATCAAAGATAAAGTTGGGAGGAGACTGCTCAGCCCTGTGTGTTGGTCGAGTTTGGGAGGAGACTGCTCAGCCCTATGCGTTGGTCATGCTCTTGGCTTTACGAGGTTGGGAGGAGACTGCTCAACCCTGTGTGTTGGTCGTAGGGTTTCTCACACTAACCAGATAATAAAAAAATTAAATCAAAGACGATGTTGGGAGGATACTGCTCAGCCCTGTGCGTTGGTCGTGCTCTCGACTTTACGAGGTTGGGAGGAGACTACTCAGCCTAGTGCCTTGCTCTCCACTTTACAAGGTTGGCAGGAGACTGCTCAGCCTAGTGCCTTGGTCGTAAGGGTTTCTTACACTAACCAAATAATAATAATAATAAAATAATTAAATCAAAGATAAACTCTCGACTTTACGAGGTTGGGAGGATATTGCTCAGGTTGGGAGGAGAATGCTCAACCCTGTGCGTTGGTTGAGGTTGGGAGGAGACTGTTCGACCCTGTGCGTTGGTTGAGGTTGGGAGGAGACTGTTCGACCCTGTGCGTTGGTTGAGGTTGGGAGGAGACTGCTCAGCCCTGTGAATTAGTCGAGGTTGTGCGTTGGTCGAGGTTGGAAGGAGACTGCTTAGCCTTGTGTGTTGGTTGTAGGGGTTTTTCACACTAACCAAATAAGAAAAAAAAATTAAATCAAAGACAAGGTTGTGTGTTGGTCGAGGTTGGGAGGAAACTGCTCAGCCCTGTGTGTTGGTCGAGGTTGGGAGGAAACTGCTCAGCCCTGTGCATTGGTCATGCTCTTGGCTTTACGAGGTTGGGAGGAGGCTGCTCAACCCTGTGTGTTGGTTGTAAGGGTTTCTCACACTAACCATATAATAAAAAAAAAATTAAATCAAAGACGAGGTTGGGAGGAGACTGCTCAGCCTGTGCATTGGTCGTGCTCTCGGCTTTACGAGGTTGGGAGGAGACTGCTCAGCCCTGTGCCTTGGTCGTAAGGATTTCTTACACTGACCAAATAATAATAATAAAAAAAATAATTAAATCAAAGATGAACTCTCGACTTTACGAGGTTGGGAGGAGACTGTTCAACCCCATAGATTGGTGGTAGGAGTTTCTCACACTAACCAAATAATAATAAAAAAAATTAAATCACGAAAAAACTTTAAATATATGTAACACGATACCTCTAATTATTTATTTATTTAAAAAGTATGATAACAAAGAAGTCTTGTTCCATAAAATTTATTATAGCTATAATATCTATACTTTAAAATTATTTTGTAAACCTCATAAAAAAATATAAAATACAAATTATTATAAATAAAAAATAAAAAATAACAATATAAATAATATTAGCACTTCTAAAGCACTTTGTAATCCAAATAAGAAGTTTAAAAGCTTAAATAAACTATTTCAAAAAAAATAGAAGAACCCATTAATAAAGTAAAAGGTACTCTAGGTGCATATATGATTAATGAAAAAACACACATATACAAACTGGGCATTTGTATGAAATTTTTACATCAAGTCAAAGTTAACAAAGTTAACATTTTCGTTTGACAACATAGTGAGTTACAAATGATGTTGTTTCCTATTATTAACAACAAATATGAGTTAAGGCTTAAAGTAAAGAAAGACGAAGGCTATACAAGTTAATACTATTACTAACTTAACTTGAAAAATATATTTGATTGTTAATATTGTTTCTTTAATTGTTAATATAAGAGAGGATTTCAATTTTCAAATAGATGTTACCTACATGAAGCATAAGAAAAGATAGTGGAACACATAATGTTAGAGTGTAAACTACTTCAAGATACTTCAAGAATTAATCTACTTCTTCAAGATACTTCAAGAATTAATCTACTTCTTCAAGATACTTCAAGAATTAATCAAGGAGATGGGGATTAAATGGGTATTGTTAAACAATATGGTAGAGTGTATTGAGTAGTGGGAAAACCCCTTTAAGAGTTCTAGATTGAATCAACTATGAGACCTGATTTATTTCCATTATGCATGGGGTGTATGGTTAGAGCAAAATAGAAGAATATTTAAGGGGGAAAAGAGAGCTACATATAGAAATAGTAAGAATATCCAAGCTGCTAGAGTAGAAAACATGAAAGTCTTAAGAATAAAGGAAAAACCAAAATCAATAGAGGAATTAAGGATAAGTGAACAATGGGATCTAAGCCCAGTAAGGGTGGAAAAAAATCTCCAAGTAGATCTAAGAAGTGTAAAATGACAACTACTTAGGGAGGGATGGTTAAAGCTCAATTTTGATGGGACATATAAAGGGAATTCTGGTAAGGCTAGGGGTGGAGCAATGATAAGGGATAGTAAGGAAATCTCAATTAGAGTTATTAGTGAGATTTTAGACACTATGACAAGTCATCAAGTAGAAGTTAGAGCAACATCAACAGGAGCAAAATCGGTAAGACAACTAGGAGTGAGAAAGTTGATAGTGGAGGGAGATTCACTTGACATTATCAATTATCATAAAAGGAGGGCTATGGTGAGTTGATGAGTAACAAGTACAATAGTAGATACTCTAAGGATTTGAACTCATTGGAGAATTTTGAAATGGCCCATGTATTCAAATAAGGAAATGGGGTAGTAGATTGGTTTGCTAACTGGGGGTACTTTGTGAAGAGGATAAATGTTGGATTCCTCTAGATATTTTCTTCCAAACATAAATCAGCTAATGGAAAGGGAAATACTTGATATCAAAGGTGTAATATATGATAATATGAAAAAGGTGTCTGGAGCAATTTTTTTGGTAGGATTGCACCAGAATGTCTATAGTAGGAGTGCACCAAAATATTTATAACAAGAGTGAGATAAAATACATATAGCAAATTGCATTGGAATATTCACAATAGAGATGTGCTAGAGTATGTTGTAATTTTTATGCACCAAAATAAACTGAAGATTTGATGCATTGAAATTTATTAAAGTTTGGTAGTTTTGATATAGCTAAAATAAAAGGAATATTAATGTTGGGTTATTGTTGTAAGAATTCATATGAAAATTTTAGTATGTTTAGAGCTTATTATATTTGGTCCCTCCTAGGTTTTATTGTGGGATTATGCTACAAAGCTCATCTGATCTAGTTTCTCTTGGGTTTAGCTATGGGATTTTGGTGTAAAGATCATCTGACCTGGACCCTCCTAGGTTATGCTATGGGATTTTATTATAGAGCTCGTCTAATCTAGTCCCTCCTAGGTTTTGTTGTAGGATTTGATGCAAAGCTCATTTGATCTACATCGTCCAAGGTTATGCTATGGGATATATTGCAAAGGTCATCTAATTTGGTCCCTCCTGGGTTTTGCTATGGGATTTTTTTGTAGAGCATATTTTATTTGGTCCCTCTTACGTTTTATTGAGGGATTTTTTTGTAGAGTATGTCTGATTTAGATCCTCCTAGGTTATGCTATGGGATTTGTTTTCAACACTCATATGATTTGGTCCCTCCTAGGTTTGTTGTGGGATTTTTTGTCGAGCTCATCCAATTTGGTTCATTGTAGGTTTAGCTATGGTATTTTGTTACAAAGATCATTTTATTTTGACCCTCCTAGGTTATGCTATGGGATTTTACTACAAAGCTTATAGTCTTGTCCCTCCTAGGTTTTATTATAGGATTTTATAAGATTTGAGTAGATGAATTGATTTTGTTATTTCTAAAAAATATTATGAATTCCAACAAAGTATCAAAGTAGGGATGGAACAACATTGTTTGGTCACACAAGAAGATTATTCAGAGCCTCAAATCCCTCTTCCAAGTTTTAGGGTGAATTTTCCTGCAAAAATTCATAAGCACTTTTAGTATAACAAGTAAATAATATTTTTTCTTCTATATTTTTCCATCCAAATTTTATTTTTTTTCTAGAGGATTTATCTATTCATCGTTATTGTTTACATCTTTATGGAAGATTAAATTATTTGAACTTAATTGTGCACTAAACTCCTTCCTTTCCAAGGTTAAATATTCTTCAAGGTGATGTGATTCATATGAAGGCCTTGGTGCCAAATTTTGAATTCAAATATTTGAATAAAGATGTTAGCATGTTATCGAAATATATATAGAACTATTATATAGGGTATAAAAATGTAATAAAACATGCATGATATTGATTGTGAAATGTGCTAGATTGGCGAGCATGGTGAATACAAATGCGTAGCATGATGAAGGTAGTGACTTCAAGTTGGGGCAAAACCAATTTTTATTTTTCTGAAAGAGCAGGTCTAGTTAGAAATATGATAAAATTTTGGATAACAAAGCACACATGGGATGCTCACAAAGGTAAGATTGATTGGTGTATGAGAAAGAGGAGGTGCAGGATACAAAACCTATGCCTATGTTGTTTTGCATCCTCTAGACAATTATATCCAGATGGATGGCCTTCTTTAAAAATGGGTCAATGTCTAATGTGCAAAAGCGTGTGCTACTATAGTGGTTAGTCGAAGCATGTTGGGAGCTAGGCATTGCATGTTCAAATTTGTGGATGAAAAAATATTTTTATATTGTTTGTTTGAGTCTATACTAGATAGGTCAAAAACAAGAATTGGAATTCTAAGACTCAAAGCACACTAAGGCATTTTGGTTAGTACTAAAGAATTAGCTTCTAGCAAACCTAGGATTGAATCCTTATTTTGGAAATGGATGAATTCTTGGCTAACATGGCACCTCTGTGAGCCACATCACCAAATTTTAATCCTATATAAATACCTTCAACCAATTAAAGAGAAACATGTGTCAATAACTAAGTATATCAGAGGAGTTGAAGGAGAAAAAAAAGAGTGGGGTGAACCATAAAATTAGAAATAACCAGGTGGCAGGTCCAGATTTTTTCTTACATATCTAAGGTTTGGAGATTTAATGTTTTCATTCTTAAGGTCTATTAGGAAAAATATTTGGAGGCCATAACTTTTGCATACAAAAGCATTTTGAGCTCATTTTTCTAAATTATATAATTTTTAATCTCTATGTATTAGTAGATCAATTCAAGTACTTACTACAATGTTAAGGTTCGGATTGTGTAATATGGATCATCAATCCATAGTTACTTGCCTTAATGGATAAAATTACAATATTTGGTCAACTCAAATGATTGGCCTATTACTAATCAAGAACCTAAGGTACATATTTCAAGAAGATAAAGTAATAGCCTTTGATGAAGATACTCACCAACACAAGGAAGAAGAAGCTTTTCACCTATTCTCCTTATTGATTGAACTAGAATTGCTTTTTCATATCAAAGAAGAAAGTGAACCTATTAATATACATTCAAAATTGCTTGAGTTATTTGAGAAAGTAGATACAAAAAAAGTAGTTTGCTTGGAATTAGAGCTTTCTTCTCTCAAATTGATTGAGTTTGATAACATTGAGCACTATATTATGATATTTAAGGTATTTAAAACATATATTGCATCTTTTGAAGGTAAAAAGAAAGATGATACAAAATGTGTGAAGAGTGGCCTTGCTAATATCTCTCCTTTTCAGATGTTGAAACTCATGGTTCATATGATTCCCATGTTCTTAGAATCTAAAAACTCTTACTCTTGATCAAATTTTCTCTCTCTTAGTTCATTTTCAGGTGGCAACGAGGAATTGTGGAGGTACTTCACAAATATAGGCTCATGCAATGGAATTCAAACCTAAATAGTCTAAGACCTAGGGGTCCAAAGGTCAAAATAAGTTTTAGAAGAACTCAAAGACCATTTGTGGATACTACAAGAAGGACATCCAACAAAAAAAATGCTAAAATTGCAAAGGATTGAAGCTAAGTTTTTGAAGATGAATGGACGTCTTCTAGATGATGAGGGGATTCATAAGGATCTACCTCAACTATAGAGGCCCACTAGAGCATCCATTATCGAAGGGGGGAGAATATTATTATCACTAATGTCTTCTCTCCTTGACCTATTAGTTCATATTATGAGGAAATGTTAAAAGTGTAATCTAACTTATGGCTAAGGTTGATATTATATAATATAAAATTTTATAAGCCTAAGGGCAATCATTGCACAATGTATTTAATTTATTATAATATTTTATTATGTAAGCCCTATGGTCCATGGTTAACCTTGTTATGGTTAAACTCATCTTATAAATTGTAATGAACCAAAAGCCCTCTTGTTATGTTGTCTTAGATCAAACTCATTTATGTAATTGGTGTTTTGGTATAGGTATAAATACCCACCACCACTCCATTCATTGCTATTAAAGTTTTGTAATTATTATCCATGGATAATACAATGATTATTTATGGTTCCTACATACACCCCACGATTTTTGTCTTTTCCTCTCTTTCATCCTTTTATGCTTTTTGTATAAGATTTGAGTAGATGGGTTCGTTTTGTTCATTTCTAGAAAATATTATGAATTCCAACATAGAGGGAAAATATTAAAGATAATCATACCTTTTAATTGAGAAGAAGGTTTGAGTCTCACAATTGCACCTTTATGGTTTGTGTGTTTATTCCTAATAACCTCCATGATGAACATCTCTCTGAATCAAAGTAACATATTCCAATCGATCAATCTATTTGTTTATCTAGCTTACACATTTAAAAGATACAACAAATATTATATATATATATATATATATATGACTTAGAAAGGAAAACAAATAAAACTAAATATTTTGTTTATTTTTATTTTATTTTCCTATAAAATATTTTGGATTTGATCTCTCTCTCTCTCTCTGGTCAAACAAAATTCTTAAGAGGTGTTAACCGAATATCATTGTCAAGTGTGGAGACTAAGCCATAAAAAAATAATATAGTTGCATAGTGAACGACATGAAATACATGAAGAAAACATCAAACCCCTAACAAAACATTTTATTGAAAGCAAATCAAGAATGGTTTCTCATTAGAAAAAGAAAATCCAATCAAAGAGCCATGTAATGGATGGTATGATAGTAAATGCAAACTAGCTCCCAAAAAGAATATTAAATAAAAATATAGGTGATAGGGCACATTGGACATGAAAGAGTAGAAAACAAATTTATGAAGAAAGAAGAGGATAATCCTTAACAAAAAATACAAGGATCTAATTAAAAGCTTAAAACAAAAATTCTCAAAAAGGTTATAGGTATACACTCATGCAAAATGCAATTAGAGAAGATACAAGAAAGGGAAATAATTACATATATTTGTGAATGCTATTAAAAAGAATGTGTGGAAAATGATCAAAAGAGAATTTTCCTACAAGGACCTAGAAGTTATTCAAAAATGATATCAAAACAAGTATTAAGCATATTTCCAATGGAAAAGCATATGATCCACATGATTTGACAGCTAAGATGATTCAATAGGGTGATTATTCTTTATTAATATTTGAAAGGATATGTGTAATAAAGTAATATGTAATGGGTTTTATCTAGTATATTAAGTCAAAAACAACATATGCATTTATAAAAATGGGGACATAAATAATGTAAGAAATTACATAATGGTCATAGTGAACAGGCTCTTTGCCAAGCTATTGGGTACTATATAAGAAAAAAAGTAAATGGGTAGAAGGAAAAGGTAAGAGACCCTTATCAAGTTGTTATTCAACCTAAATACTCAATGATTGACCATAGGTTACTCTTTGGGCTATCATTGATAAAACTCAAGAAAAGAATAATATCACTTACCTTTGCTTTGTAGATTTTGCTAAGACTTTTGATACAATGCCAATAATAAAATTATGGAAAATAATAGAAAAACTTAATTTTCTAATTGAATGGAGGCAAGAAACACTATGCTTATATGAAAAGGTTTTGGCAATATTAGTTATTCAATTAATTTTAATGATGAAAACCATGAAGTCCACTTTCAAAATAATATTGTAAAGGTTGCCCTATCTCACCCACATTTTTATTCATAGACAAATTGAAAGAGTGGATAAAGAAAATACAAGGATGAAGGTGTATGCATTGCAAGATATGCTTTATTATTCTTTATTTATATAAACAATGTTGTTCTATGGGTAAAATATAAAGATAGCTTACAAAAATATTTAATAGCTTTAGAATTTTTTATAGCTACTATAGAATGAAAATTAATGTAATCAAAGCAAAGGTAATGGTTATGGGTTCTCAAGATTAAGAAATAAGTATCACATTTAATGGTGAGAAATTAGAGGTAGTTCCTTCATATAGGTATATAGAAATTGTATTTGATTCTAGCTACAACTAGAATACTTGTGTAGATAATGTTGAAAGTGTAATCTAAATTATGGTCAAAGACAACATTGTATGATGTAATCTTGTATAGGCCTACAGGAAATTATTGTACAATTGCATTTACTTTATTATAATATTTTTTATGTAATCCCTATGGATTGCGATTAACCTATTATAAAATCTAGGTTTTGAAAGGGTTGCCCTTTCCATATTACATCGATTTACTCACATTGAACTAGTTAGTGTCATCGAGATTTGAACCTTGGTGTAGGTTACATCAACTATTTGTCCCAACTGCTAAACCAAGGACCCATTGGCAATTTACCCTTGTTATGGTTAAATCCACCTTATAACTTGTAATTAACCTTAAGCCCTCTTGTTATGCTGGATTTGGTTAAAATTATTTATATAATTAAGGTTTTTGGTATTGGTAATAATACACCCTACCACTCCATCCATGAGTGTTATGATTCTTATGTATGGATAGTGATTATTTATGGTGCCTATGTGTGCCCGCTATAACCTTTTCTCTTTCATATTTTTTTTTATTATTTCTACATAAGATTTTAGAGAACAAATTGCTTATGTTCATTTTCAAAAATAGGTGTAAATTCCAATATGGTATCACAATGGGTATGGAGCTTCATCACTTGATCATGCAGTAATTTTTTTGGAGTTTCTGATCTTTCTTTTGACTTCTAAAATGAATTACTTCTTAAATATTCATATGTACTTTCAACAAAAAAAGCAAAGGGAAGATCTAATTTTTCTTTCTTCAATTTTTTTTTTGAGAATTTATGCCTATTCCAAGTTATGTTTTTTCTTGTAAAAAAATCAAAAAGAGTTATCTAAAATTAATGTTTTTCAAAAATATTACTCTAGGGTTATTATAGAGGGAAAATTTTTAGAGACCACAAATTTTGTATATGAAAGCATTTTGAGTCTATTTTTTTCCAAATCGGATGATCTTTTTATCTCTTTGCATTGATGTTATTTTTTCAAGGATATACTACAAGTGGAAGGACATCTTATCATGTGATTATATTTAAAGTCTATTGCCCTATTTCAAAAGGGAAATTTTATAATATATTATGAAATCATAATCCTTTATCTATATTTATGGGAGATGCAATTGGATTTGTGATAATTGTTGTAGCTTTTGAGTCTTTTGGAGGCATATAGGAAAATGATTCGAAATATGTTTTAGTCAATTCCTCTTTCTCCTTTAGGATATTGATTCAATTTAATCATGAAGATCTAATATTTCATGATCTTTTCTTTCTTCTATTCTTTATCCAAGTACTTTTCAAATTTTGTAATGGCACATTTTCATAAATATGTCTATGCAAAGTGTTAGCTTTTGATGCTTAATACTTAAAGCAAAATAACCACAAGATATAAAATAAAGTTGTTGTAAGAAATATAAGTCAATGGCAATATTATAAACATATAAAACTCATAAATAACTTCTGCAACAACTCATAAAAATACCATTAACAAATGCTCACGAAAATAGTATCTTGATAGAATAAAGATCTCCAATACACCATACTTCCACACACTCACTCTACATTATGTCTCTCACACACACACATATATAATGAAATGTGAATCTTCATCTGGAGAAATCTTGGCCTTCACTCTTCTTGAGACTCTTCACTTTCCTACTATATGAACTTATGTACACATGGACTACTATGCACATTTACATTATTAAATACTTTTCACATTCTAATAATACTTGTGCATTTATTACATTGCATAAAGTAAATACTCACACTCTAATCTAAGACACTCTCCTAATCTAAAGATGTACCCAAGGTGGTACATTACCATGTACCAAGTAATGTAATATTCTCCAACATAAAGCCTCTTTTGGTAATGGAAATTAGATGGCCTAAGGGCAAGTTGAAGTTTCCAAACAAAGTGATGTGTGTTGTAAAAGGGAAAGCTATGCTTCTAAGTCTTACCTTATGTGACTATAGAATATTGAAACAAACGAGTACTCTTAATTTTTCTTCCTCATATAGTGTTTGTAGAAGTGTTCATTGGATATGTGTAAGAGTATTTGACAGTGGTAGTGATGACTATGGTCTAGCCTAGGGAGATTCTTATGCATAGGAATTTTTGCATCAACAGATTTTCAAATGATAAGAGGGATTCAAATGATCCTTCCTCAAGTGTGGAGGTCACTAGAGAATCCATTATAAGGAAATATATTTTTGTTACTAATATCTTCTCTCCTTTTACCCTTAGTTTAGATTATGAGGTGGTGTTGAAAGAGTAATCTAACTTATAGCCAAGACTGATATTTCATGACATAATATTGTATAGGCCTATGGGCAATCATTATAAAATTATATTTAATTTATTATAATATTTTATTATGTAATCCCTATGGGCCATGGTTAACCTTGTTATGGTTAAATCCATCTTATAACTTATAGTTAACCTTAAGCCCTCTTGATATGTTAGCTTAGTTAAACTTGTTTATATAATTGGGTTTTTAGTATGGTACAAATATCCCCCACCACTCCATCCATTGTATCAAAGTGTTGTGATTCTTATCTACAAATAATATAGTGGTTATTTATGGTGCCTATGGGTGCCTACTATATATTTTTCTCTTTCTTTATTATTTTATACTTTTTGTATAATATTTGAGTGGATGGATTGATTTTGTTTGTTTCTAGAATTAAATGTGAATTCCAACAGAGAAATGCATAGTAGAAGGTTTGAAATATTTTTATTTCATGCTAACTAAGTGTAGGCAAATTCAATTTTGAAAATAAAAATTAAGAAATAAACTTTTCAAAATATCAATGCAAATAGTGATTTTATACAGTTGTCCTCTTTGGGGTCCAAACTTATCAAAGGAATCTTGGAATTAAATTGAAAGTGTCAAAAAACACTTTTTCCTTGAAGAACTAAGGATTAAGGTTCAAAATCCTTACCCCATGATATCAACAGAAATAGGAATGCTACAATTAGAAGGGGAACTATTTCAATAATATATATATATATATATATATATATATATATATATACAACCCCTGGGAAGCAATACACCTAATCTACTTGCAGCATAATATCAAGCGAAAGAACCATAAATGCATAAAGAACAAGGAATTAACAAAATCAAGAGATCTCTTTTATTAATTCATTTGAAACTTCGATTATAGATAGGTCCCTCTTAGGGATACCAAACATTTGATACAATGATTACAAGTAGAAATGGGCCCCTGAAAGGGGATGGTGCACTCCGCAGGCCTCTCGGATTCGTACACAAATTTGCTCAAGGGCTTACTGATGCCTTCTTCTCCTTCACTTGCTTGGAGGGATCTGATGCCTAAAATGCTTTGAATTGGTCCAGGAACCTGTGATCTATGGTCAAGAAACAACAGAAAATGATCAGTAGCATATGCGGCCTCTCATGATGAGGCTCTCTTTGAAGATCTGCAAGAAATGACATAAAAGCATAATAAAAGCATAATGATGCAAGGACAAGTAGAAATGCATAAATAACTTAGAAACTACTATGCAAATGCAATGAAAATATAGATCTATGCTAATATTAACTGATAAAGCAAAAACAATGAGAAATCTATGCTAAAACTCGGGAAATAGTGCCTCAAACCCTAGCCACTATCGCTCAGGGTGGCCATGACTGTAGGCCACTATCGAAGACAATGGCCACCAACTGTGATCTTTTACCTCCAAAACTAGGGGTTGTAGCACTCAATCCTTCATCTGAATTGATGTTCAAGGGTCACCTTCGTGTCCAGAGACTGATTGGTGATGAAAAACATGTTGATCTGAATGCTTGGATGGTGCGTTGTCATTGCTCAATCGGACAACACTTCGTTACTCCTCAAGGGGATGTAGAATCGCTCTCCAATTTGCTAGGGCTTCGCTGCATAAAAACTTGGATCTTGATCTCTTTTATTTTTCTTGGGAGGATGCATATGTAGACCTCCTAGATTCAGATCTAGATCCAGATCTTGGCTTCTTGGAGAAGCCAAGATCCAGATCTGCATGTAACTGACCATTAGAGGGGAAGGCTCAGTCATAGATTTGCATGGAAGGGGTAGTCAGGAGGAGCTCTGGGAGATCCATGCCAAAAACCACTCAAAAACAATGCAAGTGCAGTCACTATCCATGATTTGGGCCCTCATTCATGGCCAGTTTGTGTTTCAGTGCTAGTCGCTATCTAGAGCAATGGCTAGCCATGGTCGCTCTGAGCTTCAGTGGCCTGTGTTGGTGGCCACTCTGGTCGATAGCGATCAAGCCTGAATGGGCTAGAACTACCCCTTGTGAGTGGTTAGGACCACTGCTAGCTCTTGGAAAGGTCCAAGATCAGTCATATGGTCTTTGGATGTGCCCATATGAGTAGTCTCCTAAACATGACGCATTTTAGGTGTCTATAGATGCCCCTTTTTGTGATGCATTGTGGAAAAACATAGTGTTGAGAAAAAATAGACCACCTAGGGCCATATTGTAGGGTGTGTGATGATCATTGATCTGATCAACATTAGATGCCCCAATCATGAGAAAGGTGTGCATCTTAGAATCATTGCTTCCAATAGGATGGAAGGCTTAAATTTGCAAAAGCTTTCGTGAGTCCAGCGGCGATCGGGTAGCCTTGGTGCTATGATTGGTCCGAAAGGAGGAGGTCATCAAGCTTAACTATCATATTTGCTTTTTGCCCCAACAAAGGGTAAGCTTATGATAGTTGTTGGCAATGATTCATAAGATGAACACAATTTGACATGATCGAGTGATCCTTTGTTGATTTTGATTATGATTGTTGATATTATGACTACCCCCTCAAGCGACGAGTCGATGAGGGAAGGACAATGAATAAAGCGATGAGTCACTTGACCAAGATGATTGATTTGGATCCTTTAAGAGGGTTGCTTTGTTGTTATATGGCAAGTCCCATTACAGGTGTGATTTCAACCATTTATAGTAATTGTACATCTCTATCCCATGGAGCAGTCCGATCGCAATGGCCTTCTTAGGGAATCAAGATGATAGCAATTCTATTTAAGCTTGTGTTGAATCACTATGTTCGATGATTTTCTGAAAGTATCATAGAAGAGATGAAATGAATACCTCATTCCCATGGGGCAATCCGGCCACCATGGCCTTCTTCGAGATTGAAGTGCAACATCTCAATTCAAAAATGACTAATTTACCCCAAATGGCCTTATGGTAATTTACTCATCTTGTCGGATTGCATGGAGTGCCAATCGCTGCAACCGCCAAGTGTATAGAGTAAATAACTGAATATGAGGTGCATTTGAGATTTTATTGTTATTTGATTTTTTTGTTATTTTGAATTTTATATTGTTTTTGGATTTTTGATTTATGTGATTTTTTTGGTATTTTGTAATTTTTGATGATTATGGACCGTTAGATATGCTTAATTGTCCATTTTGAGATTTCTCATGGTGAGAAATTTAGTGCATTTATTGTTGTTTGCTAGCCACTATCAGTAACAATGGCCAATTTGCATGACCGTTGTTAGGTCGAGCGACCCACACTTTCTAGTCTCTGAGCAACAATGGCCTAGATAAAACTAAAAAATATAAAAGAAAATTAGGGTTTTTGACTTTCATTATTTCTAGTTGTTAATTTGTCATTTGAGCTCTGAGAGAGAAAGAGAAAGGTGACCTAGTAGACCACTGCAACTTTCCCTCATGGTGGAGCAGGGTGAGGCATCCATGAGTGAAGGAGCCGATGACTCATGGGTATTCTTTCAAACCCTAACTTATTTATTTAATTTGGTAAAATGAACCTAATTAAGTAATTTGGTAAATGAACCTCATTAAACCTATTGGTAATGAACCACATCCATAGATAGGCTTAGAATAGGTTTAATTTAGGTGGGTTTCATTTATTTTTGCATTTTGTCAATTTTTTTGGTGTTTTTGGGTGAGGGCGGACATCGTTGGCATGCCGCCTCGTAGTTGTTGATGCCTAGAGTGGCCCCTAATTGGCAAAGAGGGGTCATTGTCATCGTAAGTGACTAGTTTGAATTCCAATGGTAAAATTTTGACCATTGGTGGCTAGCCATTGTCGACGTGAGTGGCCATGCAACTTTAGAAAATTATTGAAATTTTTTTTTTTTTGGTTTTAATTAATTTTTTGAAATTTTTAAGTGTAGATTTGGATTTTTTTGCATGTTATGGTGTATTTTATCATTTTGTTTGTACCCTTAGGTGATTTTAGGTTATTTTAACATTGTTTTGCATTTTATTGACTTTTTAGCTTAAGTGCATTTAATTTAGGTATTTTATTTTGCACTTTAGATCTTGTCTACGTGGGCTCGAGAGCCTAGATTACTGGAAGCATTGCTGCCCAATATGACATCGGTATACTGGGTATGGTTTGATGTACACCATTAGATTTTTGACTATCATGTCATATCAGGCGTACCTTACCGCATTGGTCCATAGATGGGATTATCGAACCAACACTTTTCATCTCTTGACTGGTGAAATGACTATCACTTCGAAGGACATCTACATGATCTTTAGGATCCCCTTTGATGGATGGGCCATCATTTCCACTCTGACTACACATAGGCTAGTATTTTTCACCCGAGTATTTGGAGATCAAGCCTGGATAGCCTTGGGTGACATCCATCATGGCGGAGTCCCTATGGATAGGTGGTATCAAGAGCATGTTTTCTCATGGTGCTAGCCATGTTGATGCATATTATCTACAATGTGCTTCTCCCTAACACTTCAGGAGTGAGGTTCCCTTGGAACCTCTTAGCTATGGTCTAGGACCTCCTAGATAGCGATGAGGCTATCATTATGGCTTGGGGGAGTGCCCTTTTTGCATAGCTCTATGATGAGTTGTATCGGATTCAACGACAGGTCGAGTTAGAGTCACTTGTAGTTTGCTCCTATAGATCTAGGGATGGGAGCACATCAGGGTAGACCACCTATAGGCTTACCCTAGGACATCACCAGGATAGCAGGGTGCTATGGTTCTAGATGGTCATGGGTAGTAGAGGAGCGATAGAGTCACCATCATGCAGGAGACTATGGACACTACTTAGCCTCCTTGATTGGTCTATAAGCATGGGATATCATTTGGAGGCCTTATGTGGATTGCCTTACATGGCCTGAGGTAGATAGGTTTATAGCATAGACTAGTGCAATCGATGGGTCATCGATCACAAGGCAGGTATGAGGGAGTTCTTCCACTTCTCTTGGGTGACTAGGCAGTTTGGGATCTAGTAGGACATCCCATTGGCTCTAGTTCTCTATAGGAGGATTAGTAGAGAGGGATCTCCTAGTGCCTTGAGTCATAGTAGTATCTAAGGAGGCAGATCCTCCTATGGTTGATGTTGGTATAATATATTAGTACGACAAGGTATATACCTAGTGGTGGGTTACGTGGCTATGGTAGGGTGGATAGCCTAGGGTGAGCTAAGGATGAGGTAGCTTTAGAGGAGGATCTTGATGCACATCGGGTGTGACCTAGGAAATAGAGTGGGTTAGTAGTAGGAAAGAGGAGTAGGTAGCTCTAGAGGAGGAGGAGGAGTTAGCTCTAGAGGAGTAGGAGTCTCCCCTCTGGGCTTAGTTACATAGTGTTGAGGCTGAGCTTCAGATAGCTTGACTATAGATTATGTAGTGAGATACCTCTATCGCTACACTCTGGGTAGCAGAGGGAAGGATTTTAGGAGGAGGACTACCCTCTAGGCACATTTGGCTTCAACATAGCTTAGGATAGAGGAGCTTACTATGGAGAGAGATGTTGCATGATCATAGGTTGCTCCACTTATGCCGGTGCCTCAGAGATTGACCGGGTTAGATGCAAATACAAATATCAGACGTCTACATGGACTCCTATCAGATGACTTGGCTCAATGCACACGAGACAATGCTTACATCCTCGCACTAGAGCATGAGGTTAGGTTGTAGGAAGGACGTCTACCAGCCAGGTCTTCAGTAGGGGGATCGTAGAGGAGTCAGAGTGAGTTTGAACATTAGTTCGACCGAGCCATAGGATAGGGGCCCACTCAGAGAGATCTATAGGGACCATCTCTAGACAGACTCATAGAGATGGAGCCAAGGGTGGAGGTGAGCCTAGGGGTGCAGGCCCTGTATGATAGCCATGCTGGCTTTGTATCATTTTTTAGTGTAAGGTTTGAGGACCTACACTATTGTAGCCTATGGGCATTTTGTACCTCTATGTACTTATTTGACACATATATATGATATTCTATTTTAGACTCATTATGTGTATCATTTGATTGTTTTATGTTTATGTGATGCAAAATGGATGCAATGCTTATGATTTTATGCTATATATTATTTATGACATGCATTAGCTAGATGATAGATGTATGATTAGATGTTATGATCTAGATGTGTAGATGGACTACTTATGATGTATGCATATATGGATGTAATGCTTATTGTTAAATGCATGTTTAATTTGTTTTAATTGTTTATGCATTTAATTTATTTGTTATGATATGGTATATGCAATGTGTGTAATGCATTATTTATATGATGATGATCTAATGTAAATGAACTTGTATGCTTTAATCACTTAAAACATAAGGAATGAATGTGATATGTGTTTAACAATCTAATGGATGACACCATAGAATGTATAAAAATCATGAATGTAAATAATAACTCTTAGCATAAGAATTAATCATTTAAGCATCCAGATGTGAGATGAGATGATGTGATATGTATGTGCTTTCTTTATAAGCTTCTGTAAATTAAAATATATGCACAAAATAGTCAGTGGTCATCTAAATATCATTGTTGATATTTATCCGGTATCTATCCTATTTCATGAACACCCTTTAATGAACAAAACCTCATAAAGAAAGTTGATGATTTGATTGATGAAATGATTTGTTGCTATTAGGGGATTTTTGAGGTTTTCCATGAGACTCAAACACCCTAGTTACTTCATCAAAAGTTGTATACTGACCATACAGGACTCCTGAAAGATAAGGTTTTTGTTATGAAGACCTAGATATTCATTATCCCTGTGTGTGCAAATGAATATATTAGATGAGACATAAGCCTACCCCAATGCCAGGCGGGATTCATTCAACCCATTGTTGTATTGGGGATCCTCAAATGTTCATCATGATCCTAAGTTGGACTCAGTTGGATTAGACCATTAGGTGATACAGGACACCTAAAGCTAGCTCTTTTTGCAAATTGCTTAGAACTACCCTAATGCTAGGCGGGATTCATTCAGCCCATTGTTGTATTAGGGATCACTCAATGGTTTGTGGAGATTGACCATTCCAGGGATTCAAGCTCTTCACCCCCTTCTTTTATTCACATTTATTTGGGATACTTGCTCATGCTTAGTGATGAAAATCACTCTTTATTTTGAATTTTGTTTTCTTTTGAGCAAGGGATTTTTGTAGTGATGATAATCACTATTTATTTTGCTTTTGAATTTTGCTTTGTTTCAGGATTTTTGCTTGTTTTGATGAAAGCAAGGGATTTCTTTGGGTAGGGGGGAACTTGTCCTTTTTCCAATGATCAACATCCTAGACCATGCGCATCACAAAATGAGCAAGTGAAGACCTTTCACTTAGGATGCCTAGTACCACTTTGTAGTGTTCATATTTCCCTTGTTCCAACTAGGATTTTAGTGTTTTTATTAGTGATAGGATTTTGATATATGCTAGGTACTATCAAAACTAGACCTCATCTTCTGCTAGTGAAGATAACTTTCTACAAAATCTGATAAAATCACTAGGTATGGTTGAGTGACCGAAAAACCCTAGTATATCCCTTATAGCAATAGGAAGGGTTGTGTTGAAAAACATAGTTACTCACATGGGTTATGGATGATGATGGATTTTGAAGATGCATGATTGAGATACAAACGTGGTGTCATTTGTAAGATTGCAAACACAACCTATCCTAATGCAAGTGCAATGGATGGTCATGCCTAAATGCAATGCAATTACATGAATGCAAAATGTAAATGTTTTTGTATTTTAATGTTTTCAATTGTTTTTGAGTTTTATATATTTTTAGTTTTTTTTCATTTTGTATTTGATTAAGGTTTAGATATTTGGAATTTTTGATTTTACCAATTAGTCATGATGCCTTTGGAGCCTTTTGTGAATTTTACCAAAGAGCTTATGATGCTTTTGGAGTTTTGTGAATTGACCAAAGGGCTTTAAGATGCCTTTGGGGCTTTTTGTGAAGTGACCAAAGGGATTTAAGATGCCTTTGGGGCTTTTTGTGAATTGACCAAAGGGCTTTAAGATGCCTTTGGGGCTTTTTGTGAAGTGACCAAAGGGCTTTAAGATGCCTTTGGGGCTTTTTGTGATGTGACCAAAGGGCTTTAAGATGCCTTTGGGGCTTTTTGTGAAGTGACCAAAGGGCTTTAAGATGCCTTTGGGGCTTTTTGTGAAGTGACCAAAGGGCTTTAAGATGCCTTTGGGGCTTTTTGTGAAGTGACCAAAGGGCTTTAAGATGCCTTTGGGGCTTTTGTGAAAAGGGTTTAAGATGCCTTTGGGGCTTTTTGTGAAGTGACCAAAGGGCTTTAAGATGCCTTTGGAGCCTTTTTGGTTTTGATGTTTTTTGATTTGTTTGGATTTTTATGTTTTCTATTGTTTTTGCAATTTTGATTATTTTGAATGTTTTTGATATTTTTTGTTTTTATGTGTAAAATGCCTTTAGATGAAGAATGTTGAGAGGCTCAGGCTCTTCAACACCTTCTAATGATGTTAGGTGATATGTCCCAGGTCCAATATTCTTAGAGATGATATAAGGACCTATCCAATTGGTCATAAATTTGTCTCATAGGTGCAGTGGTAGGTTTGAATTATGTTGGTTCTCTTTGAGCATAAGATCCCCAACCTTAAAGTCTCTCAAGTGGACTTTATTGTTATAAGCTCATGTTAGATGATATTGGTAAATACGAAGATGCTCAAGAGCATTGATGCGACGTTCATCAAGAAGGGTCAATTGATCAAGGTGAGCTTGTCACGCAGTGTCATCATCGATGAATTCTTTCAATGTGATATGTAATGTTGGAATTTCTAACTCTAAGGGTATAATGGCCTCAGCGCCATATACAAGTGAAAATGGTGTTGCCCTAGTGGGCATCCACACGCTAGTCTTGTAAGCCCATAATGCAAGAGGTAATTGCAGATGCCAATCCTTATGATTTTCTTTTACCATCTTCTTTAAGATGGCTACAATTATTTTGTTTGAGGCTTCTGCTTGCCCATTTTCTTGCGGATAATATGGTGTCACAAAACTATGTTGAATGTTATATTTGGATGTTAAAGCCCACACATTTTTGTTCTTGAATGAAGGACCATTATCCAAAATTATCTTGAAGGGGACCCCAAAGTGACAGATGATATTGTGAAGTATGAACTCCGCAATTCGTGGTCCTATCATCAATGTTAAGGGGACCGCTTCCACCCATTTGGTGAAGTACTCAGTGGTCATTAAGATAAACGTGTGTCGACCCGAAGATAGGGGAGAGATATTTCCAATTAGATCGAAACCCCACTGAGAAAATGGCCAAGCCACTTGAATGGGTTGTAAGGCCTGTGATGGCAAGTGCATCAGATTTGCATGATGTTGACACTTAACACATTTCTTGACATACTCATAGCAATCCTTCTCCATGGTGGGCTAGTAATAACCCATTTGAAGGATGCACTTGATGATGGCCATGCCATTGAAATGGCCACCGCATGTACCATCATGAGCTTGTGAAATCACCCAAGCTGATTCTTGGGGCTCAAGACAATGGAGGAGGACTCCATCATAATTTTGATGATACAATATACCTCCTAGCAAGACATATCTTATCACTTTTTGTTTGAATGCTCATTTTGCAGCCTACGATAATCCCTGTGGGATGATTCCAAGCTTAAGGAAATCTTGTAATTGGGATAGCCAATCTTGATAAGCTACAACCTCAATAGATAAGATGACTTGTTCCTCCTATGATTCGATGTGCACAAATGCAGATTGAGAAATAACCTTGTGGTGAATGATGGTACCATTCCTCCGTAGGACCCTACGAGATCAAAGACCCCCAAGGTACCTTCTTTAGAAAGTCTCTAGCTTTATAGAACCACTCATGGTCTAGTTCTATATGAATCATGTTGACTGATTCTTTGTTGTCAAAAGCCTCACACTGCATCACTGATTGTGAGAGCATTTTCACATGAATGGTAGTGAAATCAGTAGATGGATTCTGAGGGATCAAGGATCCCAAAGATGCCATAGTGTCTACAAATCTATTTGACATGTGAGGGATTGCCTCGATGTCATACCATTTTAGTTGGGCTAGATAAGTGTCAACAAGCTCTTTGTAAGCTTTCAGGATTGGATCCCTGCATTGAAATAGTCCCTTAACTTGGTTGACTATGAGAAGGGAGTCACCAAAGATGTTTAGCCTTTTGATCTTCATAGCGATGGCTGTTTGGAGACCCAAGATTAGGGCCTCGTATTCGGCATTGTTATTCATGCAAGGGAAGTCTAGCTTAAATGACAAGGGCATTGGAGCACCTTGCGGCGTGAAAAACACAATCCCTGCACCACCCCCTTGCTCACACTTCGAACCATCAAAGAACAAAGTCATGTCAGCTTTATTTTTAGGTTCTTCGAGTTTGGGTGCTTCTGATAATGCAAATACTGCATCATCGAGAAGTTCTATGGTGAGAGGCCTACTATTCTGAAGAGGCACCTCTACTAGTTGATCAGCTATGACTTATCCCTTGATGGACTTTTGGCTTATGAATTCCAAGTCAAATTCTATCAATAGCATGATCCACTTTGCAGTACGTGTATTATGATATGTCTTGCTCATCATATACTACAAAGGATTTTGTTTTGATATCACATACGTTGTATGGCTCAACATGTAGTGGCACAATTTCTTGGTCACAAAGACTACTGCTAAGCACAACTTCTCTACGTATGCGTACCCTATCTCGTAGCTCACCAAGGTGCGACTGATGTAATATATCGCTTGTTCTTTGTCTTGCATGTTCTTTTGAGCTAACATGGTGCCCAAAGCAAAATTGGTAGCGGATATATAAAGCAAAAATGGCACGTCTGGCCTTGGTGGAGCTAGTACTAGTGGTGTTTCTAGGTATTTCTTGATCTCAGCAAAGGCTTGCTGACATTCCTCATCCCAGTGGAATGGGACCCCCTTGTGTAGCAGTCGATTCATGGGTCGATATTTATCCGATAGTTGTGCGATGAAACACTTTATGGATGCTACTTTGCCCTATAGGCTTCTCAACTCTTTGATGTTAGTGGGCGGGGCCATTTCTAGGATAGCCTTTACCTTTGCTGGGTCGACTTTGATCCCTCATTTAGAAATGATGAACCCCAAGAGTTTTCTAGAAGTTACACCAAAGATGCATTTCTTGGGATTCAACCTGACGTTGTGCTCTATCAGGTGGTCGAAGACTTTTCTTAGGATCTCGACATGCTCTTCACACAACAATGACTTGGCCAGTAAGTCATCGATATAATCTTCTAGGATCTTGTGCATGTAGTCATGGAAAATGTATGTCATGGCCCACTGATATGTGGCACCAACATTTTTAAGACCAAATGGCATTACTTTGTAATAAAATGTCCCCCATGGAGTGGTGAACATGGTTTTGTGTTGGTCTTCGAGTTTAATCTAAATCTGATTGTAACCAAAAAAACCATCCATGAGGGAGAGCATCTCATGACCTACAGTTGCATCTACAAGAGCATCTATGTTGGGCAACGAGAATGAATCCTTCGGTGTTGCCTTATTGAGATCCCTGAAATCCATGCAAATATGGATTCTTCCATCAGGTTTTCCTATAGGCACCATGTTTGATACCCATTCTGGATAGTCGATGGGAACAATAAAGACTACATCCAATAGCTTCTACAGCTCATTCTTTACCATCAAGGCGATGGTTGGATGCATCTTCCTAAGCTTTTGCTTGACCAATTTCTTCATGGGATCTAGTGAAAGGTTGTGGACAACCAATTTTGGATCTAGTCTCGACATATCCTTGTAGGTCCAAGCAAAGAGATTAGGTCTCTCTTTCAATAGAGGTATGATGATGGCCTGTTCTTCTGGAGATAAGCTTTCCCTAAACTTGAATTTCTTTGGATTAGAAGGATCATCACTGATGTCCACTTTGAAAGTCTCCTCTATTGCCATATGTGACCCCTCCTCAAGCTGGTGAGGAGTGGGGATCAAGTGGATGTCATCTACTAGGTTTAAAGGTTCAACTGAATTAGGGTCGAAACCAGCATGATAAACATCATGTGCATAGCCTGGTGCAAAATGAAATGGTTGTAGCATTTCTTCATTGGGGAAGAAATCTTCAGGCTCCAAGGGTGAATCAATATGATCCCAATCAATAGCATCTAAGTTAAGACACAATGGTTTAGAAGGATCGGTTGGGTTGTGAAGTGGAGTGGTCAAATCAATGGAGATCATGTTGATGGATGGGATGAAATCTCCAGGACCACATGGGTGTAACTCTACATTGTTGTTTTACCTTCCATACCCAAGATGAGGCTCTAGGGGTATGGGGATCTTAGGATCTAGTCTATGGATAGATGAGAATATGGGATCATTTGGTTGAAGTAGCTCTCTAAATGTAGGTGGATCAGGGAAGACTATGCGATAGATCGTATCTAAATTGGGTGGTCTTCCCCTGAGGTGAGGGCTAGGATATACTCTGTGGTATATCTCATCTATGTCAAAAAGCTCATTGAGATGATGTAAGTGTTGAGGCCCAAGATAGGCCATTTTGGTCTCATCTTCATAATCACTATCATCTATGAAGAATCCCTCATTCCTACCCACTAGAACTAGGTGGTGACCTAAATGTTGAGGTCCAAGGTAGGCTAGTTCAGTCTCATCCTCATAGTCACTATCATCTATGAAGTATCCACTCTTAGTATTAGTTGACTAGGTGAGGTGATGTAAATACTGAGGCCCATGATAGGCCAATCCAGCTTCATCCTTGGATTCACTTGTGACATACTCATTCTCTTCTCGCTCATAACCATAGCTTGGCTCATCCTCCCATAGGATGATTCTTGATGGGCTTGCTTCAAGAGAGAAATCTGGATGATACTCATCGGGTGGTCCTATATTGACCATAGCCACCCATCTATCACTCAAGTAGCTTTTGTTTGGTTGATAGGGATTCCATTCAATGTCTTCCCCAAACCCTAAGCTCAACCTATCTAGAGATGCTGCCAATGAATCATCATAGCTTTGGATGTGATATCCTAGGCCAGACCTATCAGTAGGTAACTGATATCATGGTTCCAGTGGGTTTCATTGCCCTTGCTCATATAGACCCAAACCATAGCCATGCCAATGGTTGCATTTAAAGTATCTTAGAGCAAACTCAAGATTGGACAAGTAATGAACATTCATGGTGAATGGCTCATCCTCATCCTCTTCAATATCAGAAGCATTATGGGCATAGTCCAAACCAACATATATAAAGTTGGTTTGGTTAGGGGGAATCCCCAATGGAACCACTATCCCTATTGGTAAGTTTGGGACTCTTGGCCATCCCATGTCTTGTGCAGACTCGATAATGGATGTGAAAGTCACATTTTACACAAGATATTCACCTAACCCTGTGTTAGCTAGGTGAACTATCACCTAGGGTGTTATGATGATGTAGGCGAGGCAGGTTGAGGTACCTCCTCGACTATGTCTTGGGAATTTTCCTCCTCCATGGGATTTGGAATTTTTGTTGCTACTATGGTTGGAAGTTCCTTAGGTCTTTCCTCCACCAAGGGTGCTTTTAGCTTTTGAGAGTCTTTTTCTTTAGATATTGTTGGTTTCTCAGAAGTGCCAGTAGCTTTGGAAGTTGGAGGTGGTGCCGATGTGGATGGGTCACCTCACACTGATTTGGACTTGCTTCCTGGTTGCGTGGTTAGGGATGATGGCCTAATGTATAGGTGCATGGATGAAAGGACAAAATCCCCTAGCAAGTCAACCTGATGCACATATTTGAATGGCTCTTCATCCGATGGAACCACATGTACTTGTCCCTCATGCACATATTTGATGCATTGGTGCAAGATCAAGGGAACACACTACATGTCCCTTATCTAGGGATGCCCTAGGAGGATATTGTACTGCATGGCCCCCTCCAATACATGACACATCATAGGGATGGTCTTATGCCCTACCTTTATAGGTAGGATGATTATACCCACTGTGGAGCATAGTGCATCATTGAAAGCTCTCAATGTGTAGGAGGTTGGGATGATGTTTGACCTAGGGATTTTCAAGTGCCCTATAGCTTTTGTTGTGATAATGTTAATCGATGAGCCTATGTTGATTAGAACCCACTTGAAGGGTATGTCATTGATAGATGTGATGATATGTAGAGGTGGGTCTGCTATGGTAGTAGGTACTACCTTTATTTTATGATCGTAGAAATGAATCACAAGCTCTTGACACTACTAGACCTACCCCACAAAGTTTGTGAATGCATCAGGGTTTTGGGGCTATAGCTCAATCGATCTCAAGATTTCCATTAGAGTCTCCTAGACATCTCAAAGTGCCTAGGATATGCAAGACTCGATATCGAAGGGCACAGAGGTTGATTGTGTATCTTACTCAAGGTTGGATTTTGCCCAATCACGTCCTATTTCTTGAGAGATTTGACTCTCTCAATGAGTATCTTGTATACCTTCAAAGAAATGATCTCTTGTTATTGAAGGTTCACTCGTGGTGGTCAGGGAGGTAATCCTATGTCTACCCAGTTTAGGCATCTATATTCATCCCCATGACTAAGGATGAAGGTTCTAGAGATATGTCTACTCCTAATCCTCCATTCCCCCTGTTCTTGATTATGTTATGCATGTTCTAGATCTAGGTATTATTGATGCTTTACAACATGATGGGATGTGCAGTGAGTGTACTCATATCCTTATATAGTGCATCTCTCATGTTGAGAATCGACACGTCTATCCATATGTAAGTTAGCTCGATCCAACCTATTGGCTTGTTCTTCACACTCTATTTATTCCTCTCTCAAGCATTGCTCATTTAGGCATAAATGCCTCTTTCTTCATGTTTCCTCTTTCTCAAGGATTTCTAAGTGCCCTTGTTCTATTTATAGTGTTTCCTCTAACCTACGTACATGATCAGATTGATCTACCACTAAAGGTCCATGACTCTATAACTCTGTATGATGAGTCCTAATGGAGAGCCCCCTTGGAGAGGCTCCTGCTACACTTTTGCCCTTGTCTATTAGGGTGACCTGGTTTGTGTAGACTGACCTATGTTCTTTACCCCCATGCTTGGAGGTAGTGTGCATGTTACGAGGATGCTTTGAAGCTTCCCCTAACTCAATAGTGTGTCTAGTTATTTGATGGCTACGTGAACTTCTTGAAATGGAATTTACAGTAGCATTGCTTATTTGAGTTGGTCTCGAGAGAACCTGATACAACTCATCAAGTTGTCTAGATTTCCATGGCCGATCTCATGGTGTTCCATTGGCACCAATGAGATTATGATTTATGACTATCCTCTTATCTTCAGAAAGGCCAGGATTTGTTACAGGTCTATGATTAGATGCATCCCTTGTGTCTTATCCCTTAGTGAGATGATCTGGCCTAAGTCTATCATGTGAAGATTGGGGCCTTGAAGCCCCCTCATGTCTGTGTGAGGATTGGGGCCTTAAAGACTCCTCATGTCTATGTGAATATTAGGGCCTTGAAACCCGCTTATGCCTACCATGAGAAGAACCTGGATATGGTTCTCTAGCTATGGTTTCTTGAGGAGTATCCCCATGAGTTGAGTTATCACCCCTAAGTCTCATTGAACTTCGTTCAGTGACATTGTGTGTGGGCAGCTCAACGTCATTGTAATTGTGATTATGTGGAGCATCAGTTTCCATCTCAACATTGGACCATTTCTTTGTGTGAAGACCAAGATAATTATGAATTATCTTTGAAGTAGATTTTAGAACACATAAACAAAGTAAACATGTGTTTATATCTTTTAAATATTCTTGGTGTTCCTACAATTGGACTTGTGTGTTTATATTTCTTGATAACTTAAACTACTCTCATCGTGTTTTGATAATTTTTGATGTAATGCTCATATTGTTTAAGTGGATTTCACCTGTATGCTCATAGCTTGACAACCGACAGAGAAATTTTGATCACGTAAACCCACCAAAGTGTGGAGATGAAATCCACACCCAGTCATGGAGCATAGGTCTTGCCAGATACTCACCCAGTCTCACCTGGTTAGTGTCATACCCTCCAAATAGAAGTACATGCAAATTTTCTAGGCTACATTCATTCTTGGATCCGGTATTGGCCAATATAAAAGGGTACATGGGATTTGAGCCAACGGGTGGAGATGAAAGCCACCATCGTTGGACTCTACTAGTGGATGGTGATGAAGTCCACCTCACTAGCATTTATATGAATCATGGTGTGTGAGTGTTCCTTTTAAATTGTTGCACAAAGAAAAAGATGCATCATGAAGCACTCATGCTCTTTCCTATATGCCTAAAAAGAAATGTTTCATTTTTAGAAAAATGCATATTTAAATGATTCCATGACTTTCAGAGAATGCATTACTACTTTATGAAACAATGGCCTCTAGATGGGCCCCATGCAAGCAATCTCTACAAAAAAACCTAGACCGCTAGAGACTAGGGCATATTTGAAATCAGAGGTCCGTTGTTCCTAGCAGCGACTAGCAAAAAACTTAAGAAAACTATGCATTTTCCCTTAATTTTCATTATGTTTTCTAATTTAGATAAATTTCTCTACTTCTTTATGGAAATTAAAACATAGACAGAGATAGGAAAAATAGCAGAGAGTTACCCCAACCTGAAATCCACATATGATGAAGCATGTGCAGATCTCTATTGTTGATTTTTTATCGATCGCTGTCGCTCAGGGTGGTTGTTGTTGGTCGCTATCTTCAAAAGTAGCCTCTATCTTCTAGCTATTGTCGACTAGAGCGGCTAGACCTGCACACAGAAAACACATAAAAATATCAACAAATCAGTTGAAAGAAAGAAAATTGGGTGGGTGTCCCACTGTGATCGTCATCTGTACAACCTCGGGAAGCAAACACCTAATCTACTTGTAGCATAATATCAAGCGAAAGAACCATAAATGCACAAAGAACAAGGAAGTAACAAAATCAAGAGATCTCTTTTATTAATTCCTTTTGAAAATTTGGTTATATATTGGTCCCTCTTAGGGATACCGCATTTGATACAATGAATACAAATGGATATGGGCCCCTGCAAGGGGGTGGTGCACTTCGCAGGCCTCTCGAATTCGTACACAAATTTGTTCAAGGGCTTACTGATGCCTTCTTCTCTCTTACTCGGAGGGATTGATGCCAAAGATGCTTTGAACTGGTCTAGGAACCTATGATCTATGGTCAAGAAACAACATAAAGTGATCAGTAGCATATGCGGCCTCTCATGATGAGGCTCTCTTTGAAGACCTGCATGAAATGACATAAAAGCATAATAAAAGCATAATGATGCAAGGACAAGTAGGAATGCATAAATGACTTAGAAACTACTATGCAAATACAATGAAAAGATAGATCTATGCTAAGATTAACTAATAAAGCAAAAACAATGAGAAACCTATGCTAAAACTCAAGAAAAAGTGCCTCAAAACCTAGCTGCTATCACTCAGCTATCGCTCAGGGTGGTCATGATTGCAGGCCATTGTCGAAGATAGCGGTTGCCAACTATGTTGTTTTACCTCCCGAACCAGGTATTGTAGCACTCAATCCTTCATCCGAATTGATGTTCAAGGGTCATCTTAGTTTCTAGAGTTTGATTGGCAGTGAAAAACGTGTTGATCTGAATGCTTAGATGGTGCATTATCATTGCTCAATCAAATAGCACTTTGTTACTCCTCAAGGGGATGTAGAAATTACTCTCCAATTCGTTAGGGCTTCATTGCATAAAAACTTGGATCATGATCTCTTTTCTTTTTCTTGGGAGGATGCATATGTAAACCTCCTAGATTTAGATCTAGATCCAGATCTTGGCTTCATAGAGAATCCAAGATCCAGATCTGCATGTAACTGACCGTTAGAGGGGGAATGATCAGTCACAAATTTGCATGGACAGGGAAGTTAGGAGGAGCTCTAAAATATCCATACCAAAAACCACTCAAAAATTATGCAACTGCAATCACTGTCCGTGATTTGGGACCTCATTCACAACTAGTTTATGTTTCAATGTTAGCCGCTATCTAGAGTAGCGGCCAGTAGTGGCCGCTCTAAGCTTCACTAGCATGTGTTAGCGACTGCTCTGGTCGATAGCGGCCATGCCTGAATGGGCCAAGACTCCCCTTATGAGTGGTTAGGACCAACGCTAACTCTTGTAAAGGGCCAATATCAATCATATGGTTTTCGTATGTGCCCATATGAGTAGTCTCCTAAACATGATGCATTTTAGGTGTCTACAATATATATATATATATATATATACATATATCAAGCAATGCTTGCAAGTTAAAATAAATATCAGTACCGAGATGACATGAAATAAATTAAAAAATGATTTATGAAAGTGATTTACCAAAACATTTATCAAGAACTCATGACTTCATACAAACAATAATGATATACATTCTTTGGGAGGATCTTAGTAAGAAAAATATATTTTATAAATATGAGATTAATTCAATGGTTTCTTAAAAGGAACAAAGTCACCTCCTTAAATAACCTCCTTCTAACACTAGTAAATTGATAAGCATCCTTGTCCTAGTATAGGTGCCCTCTATAGGGGAACAAAATAATATTATGAATCTATAGGTTGTTAAACTACCTACAGGAATATCCCAAACTCCCTCTATGAGATCATGTGTGACTTGCCTACAACGAGTGCATGCATCTATGCATATAAGAAACATATTCATCCTCTATATCTCTAGGTAATCTTAGTGGTTAGATCATAAATATATGCTCCCATGCCTAGCTTTGAATAATATTGTAACAAGAGGTACTATTACCTCTTCTATAGCCCACTCAATTCAACACATGATATAATTTGGCTAGAATAATTGCCCACCAAGCAAAAATTATCTAGTGGTTGATCATGCCCACTATTGTCTATCCCAATTACCATGAAAAAATCCTCCCACTAGTGTCTAATAAGACCAGATCACATATATACAATCAATAATACCTATTGCCTCCCAAGGTACCCACCCTATTTATTTGAACTCACAATATTTTCTAGAAATAAATAGAATCAATATATCCATTCGAATCTTACACAAATTCATAAAGAAGGACAAAAATGAGAGAGATATGGTGGGCACCCTAGGCACCATAAATAATCACTATATCTATAGATAAAATTACACACACTCCAATTAAGAAATGAGGAGTTGGAGGAGGTATTTATAGCAATACCAAAACATTAATTACATAATAAAGTTTAGCCTAATTCAACATAACAAGAGATAATTAGGTTAATTAGAAGTTATAAAATATTTTTAGCTATAAAAAGGTTAACCATAACCCATAGGACTTACATAATAAAAAATTAAAGATAATTAATACATTGTACAATGAAATACCCTTAAGCCTATCCAATACATTATATAATGTCAGCCTTGGCCATGAATCAGATTATAATTTCAACCTCCCTATACTCTAAATTTAGAGGCCAACGAGAGAAGACAATATTGATAATACTATCTTCCCCCCATAATGGATGCTTTGGTGGGCATCTATAGTTGAGGTAGATCATTTAGAATATCCCTCATCATCTAGAAGACACCCATCAATATTCAAAAACTCAACTTTAATCCTTTGCAATTTAACAAGCAATTCTTTATTAGATGTCCCTCCCTCTTATAGTATTTGTAAGTGGTCTTCAACTTCTTTTAAGACTTATCCTAGCCCTTGAGCCCCTAGGTCTCAGCATCCTTAGATTTTTTTTTGTGGAAAACATCCCAAAAGGGATGCCACTTTCGGGTAAGACCCAAGGAGGCAGGGGTATCCATTCCACCAAAATCGCCTAGGGTACGATCCTGGCCTACCACCTTTGACATACTCAAGGAGCTAACAAACACACAATAAGATATAAAATAAATAAATAAATAAAAATAAGAATAAAAATAAAAATAAAATAAAATAAAAAACATGCTCCTTGAGTGTGTCAAAAAGATAAAGCACAACCAAGCACACAAAAAAAAAACCACAACACGAACCACATAGAAAAAACACAAGAACAACATACCAAAACACAAACATGACAAAAACAACAGAACACTACAAAGACATAACCAACAAAAACATGAAAAACACAAACAAACAAAACCTACAAAATAAATAAATAAAAATAAAAATTAAAAAACAACCAACAACAGACAGTAAACAAAAACAAAAAACATAGAAAACACTTACACACAAAAAACACGAAATAACACAAACATACATAAACACAAGAACAAGAACAACAAAAACACAAGAACAAATAGAAAAAACACAAAACAACAAAAACACAAGAACAAAAAAACAAAACAAAACAAAAAAACGTACACACCAAAAAAAAAAAAAGTAAAAAAAATAAAGCAAGAAGAAACTAGGTACCTTCAGAACTGGAGCCATCCAAAGAAATGATAGAAAGAAGAGCTTCCCTTATTTGTGAAGCCCACCATCTAGGAGGGTGGCCATAACAAATAAGATCACCTTTGTCCAAAGCCCAATTAGCTAAAGCATCAACACTCTTGTTTTGATTTCTGACCACATGATTGTAATCAACTTTCAAAAATCCCCTCTGGATTAATTGAATCTTCTCAATAATTCTTTTTATTCTCCAATCAACCTTATGATTCTTAGAAGGATTCTTCAAAATATTAATCATGAGTTGAGAGTCAGACTCCACTAACACCTTTTCCCATCCAACCTTAGTAGCCTCCTGAAGGCCTCTAAGGATACCATACCCCTCAGCAAGGTTATTGGAAAGAATACCCAAATTCTCAGCAAAAGTAAAAACCAGGGAGCCATCTGAAAGTCTACCAATTCCTCCCGCACTAGCTTTTCCAGGGTTCCCTCTAGAGGCTCCATCAGTATTGACTTTACCAAAATCCTTAGGAGGAGGTTGCCAATTTCTTGTCCTATCCATCTTACAAATACTCACATTCCCTTTAAGATGGTTGCCCTTAGCAGATTTAATCTTCAATATTTGCATCACTTGATCCCATTTTTGGTGGAAGTTTTGGGGGTGATTAAGGAGTTGATGGACTGATTCAACTAAGTTGGCTATGGTCTTCTACCAAATATAGTGAATATCCTTCCTATCTTGATTAAAAATTTGATTGTTCCTTTCATTCCAGATATTCCAAAGAAGAATGGTAGAACCCATCCAAACTAACTGCCTAATAAAATGATCAACACCCTCTTGTTTAGGCCAATCCCTCCAAATCTGTTCAAAAGTTGAAAAATTGGACCACTGTAAGCCAAGTAAAGTGGCCATTCTCCTCCATAGCTCAGAGGCTAAAGTACACTCAATAAAAATATGGTTGAGAGTTTCTACATTCTCTCCACACATTTCACATCTAAAAGGGCCATGAAAACCACGCTTCATAAGTTGCTCACCAGTAAGCACCCTACGATGCAATAAAAGCCAAATAAAGAACCTCACCTTAGGCCAAAGCTTTTGAGCCCACAACTGAGAAAATATGTCAGAAGATTGGTTGGGATTATTCTGGCATAAGGTCAAATAACCTTGAGCAACTGAATACTCACCCTTAGTAGTGATGTTCCATCCAAAACAATCTTTTTCATGGGACCAAGAGAGAGACCTCATATGAAGGATGCCTTGGATATCTTGTCTTTGCCTTTCTAGGATTTGAATAGGCCAGTCCTCAATAGGGATCCAATATCTACCAACCTTTGAATTACCAGTATGGTACCGACAGTAATTAGCCACCTTTATCCAGTTAGCTCGGTGAAGCTCCTCCATCCAAGGCCTCCAATCGAGAAACCGAGTTATCAAAGGCTTGTGACCATCCCAAGAATCTATCCAAAAATTTACCTGTTGACCATTATGAATGATCCAAAATAAATTTTTCTTTATCAAATCCTCACCAGTCTTAAGAACTGCTAAAATGGGAGAACCTTTGGTAGGAAGATGATAGCGAACAAGGTCTTCAGGACTTTTGTTCTCAACATATTTAGCACGAAGATTATTGGCCCAAAGAGCATTGGGGTTATGCAACATTCTCCAATATAATTTAGCAGCTAAAGCTTTGTTGTTATTAATAGAAGACCGGAATCCTAACCCCCCTTGATTCTTAGGAAGACATAAAGTGTCCCATTTCACCAAGGCCCATTTTCTTTTTTCCTTAGTACCACTCCAGAGGAATCGATGACTGATTTGATCTAGATCTCGAAGAACGACCTTTGGGATATTCAACATGGAAGAAACATAAATAGGAATAGCTTGAAGGACTGATTTTACCAAGGTGATTCTACCCCCCAAAGAAAGCCACCTATTGGTCCATTTTCCAATTTTCTTCTTGACTTTGTCCAACAACCAATTCCAATATTTTTTCTCGCCTTTGAATATTGATGGGAATACCTAAATAAGTGATCGAAAGGGAGGACTTCTTATATCTTAATTTATCCAAGACCATGGATTCCTGTCTGGCAGAGCAGTGAAAGAAAATAACTTTAGATTTGTCTTCATTGATCAACTGCCCAGTAGCCTTAGAAAAATAGCTAATGATTTGCTTAAAGTTAGAAGCTTCCTTAACTGTAGCTTTACCTAAAAGAGTAGAGTCATCAAAAAATTGAAGATGAGAGATAGGTCTAGCTCCATGAGCAATGGTAACTCCCTCAAGGATTTTGTTATCCCTCTTCTTGGTTATAGTCCTCCCCAAGCATTCAACAAGAATGATGAATAAATAAGGGGAAAGCGGGTCACCTTGCCTAATACCTCTGGAAGTAGGGAACGACTGAGAAGGCCTGCCATTGATAAGAACTAAGTAGGAAACTGAAGAGATACATCCCATAATCCAATCTATCCAATGCTTAGAGAAACCAAATTGCCTCAAAACTTTGATAAGGAAGTGCCAATCCACTCTGTCATAAGCTTTGGATAAGTCTAACCGAATGAACATGGAAGGAGATTTTTGCATATCCATGGAATGGATGGCTTCCTGAGCTAGAACTATCTCATCTACTATTTGACGCCCTTCCACATAACCCCCTTGTTCAGGGGAAATAATCTTATGCAAAAGAGGCTTCAACCTTTCTGCCATGATCTTAGTAATGATTTTGAGGAGAACATTACATAAAGCAATAGGTCTAAAAGTTGAGATGTGATCAACCTCTTGAGCTTTTGGAACAAGAGTAATATAAGTTTTATTGATAACCTTCAAAATATCTTTGGCTTTCCTGGCTTCTTCCACCACCTCTAATAAATCAGCATGAAGGATATCCCAGAACTCTTGGTAGAACTCAATGGGAAAACCATCAGGACCTGGGGTTTTCCCTTTTTGCATTTTAAAAACTACATGTTGAAGCTCATTGATAGTAACAGGAGCAGTTAAAATAGAGTTCTCCTCAGAAGTGATAAGAGAAGGGATAGCTTGAAGAACATTTTGTTGAGAAGCTGAGTCAAGAGGAGTAGCAACAAAAATATTGGAAAAGTAATCGACAACAATAGAGCTCATGCCATCCCAAGTATAGACGACATCTCCAGAATCTGATTTTAGGGAAGAAATAAAGTTGTGAGATCTACGAGCTAGAAGAGATTTGTGGAAGAAATTTGTGTTTCGATCTCCTTCTTTGAGCCATTGAATTCTAGATTTCTGCTTCCATAAGAGTTCTTCTTTTTTCCCATTCCTCTAACTGAGTTGTGAGCTTAATTTCATCTGCACTTCTATTCTCTGTGAGGCCATCTAAATGGATTTTCTTATTCAAGTTTTCAAGTTGAGCAATAACTTCATGTTTTTTTTATGAACATCCCCAAACTCCTTCCAGTTCCAAGTCTTGATTTTGGATTTAATGTATTGCAGTATTTTGGCAAAATAGAACATCTTAGTCCCATACCTAGGCTTACCTTCCTTCCACCATTGTTGCACATGAGGTCTAAAGGAACTGTCTCTAAGCCACATTAATTGAAAATGAAAAGGAGAGAAACTCACATTGGTTTTCCAGATTTCCACCATGACTGGCCAATGATCCGAACCAACATTGTTAAGAGTCTTCACTTTAGGAATGTGACCCTGGATTAAGAAATTTTTAGAGAGCAAAAACCTATCCAATCTCTCCATTATACATGCTAAGCCTTGCCTTCTGTTAGACCAAGTCATAAGGCCATTATCTGGTTGGATGTCCACAAGATGGAGGTTTAAAATATATTCGCTCATGAGGTCAGTGCTTTTGTCCAAATTTTTGTTTCCTCCCATTTTCTCATCCAAAGAGAGGATGGTATTGAAATCTCCTCCAATCAAGATCCAAGCTTCAGGAAAATGAGAGATAATGTGAGTAATATTCTTCCACTGACTTCTTTTTTCCTCCAAAGTAGTCGAAGCATAAATAGTAATGCAGAGCATAATTTGGTTGGAATGTCTACTTTGAATAGCTATAGCCAAAATACCCAAACTTCCAACCATATGGTGAATAACTACCTCTTTTGGGTCCCAAAGACAAGCAATGCCACCAGAAGTCCCCTGGGAACTGAGGGAAACCACTTTTCCAGCTGGCCAAATTTTACTAGCAATTGAGTCCATATCCTCCATTGACATCTTCGTTTCTTGAAGGAAAACAAGATGTGGATGATTTATCTGAATCATTCTTCTAATTTCATTTTGTTTTGAAAGACTCCCTTTGAGTCCTCTAATATTCCAAGTGATGATCTTCATTAATACCAGTGCTAAAAAAATTGGGAAGGGCATTAATCTTACCTTCCTCTACAAGCTTTTCACCTTCTTTTACCATATGATATTGATTGGTCTTGCGACTTGCCTTTTGATTAGAATCCATCTTCAGTTTTTTTCCCTATTTCTTGACTTACTCCAATTGAATCTGAGATGGCTTGTAACATTGAAGAATGCTCGTACACAACCATAATTTTACTAGAGGGTTCAACAGAGTCTATATTGGGACCTGTATTATTTGAAGTTTTGACATTTAAAGGATTGTTTTTCTTGTGTAAATTTTCTCCCTTTTTTTCCTGTTGAAAACCTTTGATTTGTTGGTTTATCTCTGAGTTCTTCCCTTCATATTTAAATTGTGTTTCTAAGATTTATATTTCTACTATTTCCCCTTCCTCACTTGGGACATCATTTGTGGAAAGGATTTCAAACATATTAGCAGATGACTTTGATTGATCTTTCATAACTGGTTTTTTTTTAGTGTTCTTCTTCTTAGGCAGTTGGAAACCTACTGAGTTTATATCTTCTTTCTTTTGATCAGGAATTTTATTTGGACAAGCACTAGCCAAATGACCATATTCATGGCAAATTCTACAATGAAAAGGAATGTTCTCATAGTCCACTACTTGCTCCCAAGTGTCTTCCCCAAATTGTAATGTGATATTTTTAGGTAGGGGTTTGTCAAAATCCATTAAAACACAAATCCGAGCATAAATAATATGTTCAAAATTTTGAGTACAATCAACAATCATCATAAAAGTTCCTAAAGAGTTCCCAATTGAAGAAAAAATAGTAGGATTCCAAAATTCAATAGGGAGGCCAAAGAGTCTAACCCACACGGGAGCTATAGAAGGCATCTCTTCTTCGACTTTAAATTTAGTATGCCAGGGCTTCATGAAAAGCCCCGCCCTTCCAAAAAACCAGGGACCCCCTTGAAAAGTTTTCTCTCTATCTTCATTATTTGCAAATAAAACAAGAAAATAACCATTTGGATAGATAGAGATTTGTAACTCACCTTTAGTTTTCTAGCTTTTTGCAGCCCAGACTTTGAAAGCAGGTAGGCTCGAACGAAAACCCATGAACCGACAAATTAGTCCTCTTTTTTCCAGATCTTCAATGCCAGTTTGAATGTTACCCATATCAAGCTTAACAATAGGAGTTCCATCATCTGCTTTAAGACATCCTGACTCCATTTTCCTGGGATCAATCTTGGGCATTCTTAGAGGTTTATGGGAAGCCCTAAGATTAATATTAGCATTGGGCTGAGGCTGTCCACCATGGAGGGCATCCCTAAAATTCATTTTTGGGGCTGAGTCTTCAAAATTCTTACCCTTGACAGGGGTTTGCACAATAGATTTATTTTGTGGGTGCACCTTAGCACCAGATTTACTTGAGATCTGAGCCATTTTTTATCATCTGCTTGAAACTTGTTTTGTGATCTCTTTAATCCTTGCCCTAGACGTCGAGGAAAGGTATGGTTTTCACTTTTATTTTGTGCAGCAAATTGGAAGCCGTTGTCACTCAAGTTCACAACATGATCTGTTGGAAGACAAATTTCTAACCCATCTTGGATCCCTTGCACCATATCCTGCTAAAATATTGAGTGAAGTTCAATACTGGACATGTGTTGTACACAAATGCTTGAGATCCACTGACTTGCATAGTGATGGAGTGACGTATTCGCTGTGAAAGGGTTAGGGTTCCGGTTTCAAATTCCCGTGATGGAGTGACGTATTCGCTTCAAAAGGGTTAGGGTTCCTGTGTATACTTCAAATATCTCCGTCGTATATCCCACAAATATTCTTGTGTGAGTATATCTTTGAAACCCTAGTCGAAATGAAGGAATGATTTCAACTTCTCGCGTGCGTGTTCAGAGTAATTCACCTCGAGCAAGGCGTTTTGGAAGTGAATGAACTCCGAATTCTCTTTGAATATTTTTGTAAATCTTCTCTGTATATTCTGCAAACCCTCACCGTGTATCCTTCTTCTCAAACCCTAGACGCTCTTTGAGGGCACAAAACTTTCATTTTCCATCAGCATCCTTAGATTTAAATTCCTTTGCATGAGCCTCTATTTATGGAGTCACACCAAAATTATGCATTACCACCTAAAAATAAACTAGGAGAGAAAAAAATTGATCAAGATTAAGAGTCTTTTGATATTCCAAGAACATAGGAATCATATGAACCATTAGGTTTAATATCTGAAAATAGGGTGAGAGATTAGCAAGGACAAGCTTCAGACATTCTACATCATATTTCTTTTGACTCCAAAAGATGCAATATATGCCCTCAAAGACTTGAGTCTTATAATATAGTTCTCAACATTATCAAACTCAACTAGTTTAAGAGAAGAAAGCTCCAATTCCAAGTGACTTACTTTAGTGGTATATACCTTCCCAAAAGGATTATGTAATTTTGACCATACCTTGATATGGAAAATTAACTTTGGTTTAATCAACAAGGAAATATACCAAGAGTATATTCTTCTCTTTGATGTTGAGTTTCATCATTAAGAATAGTTGCTTTATCCTCTTGAAATATGCAGCATAATACTATGTAATAGGCCAATCATTTAGGTTGACCAAATACTATAATTTTCCCATTAAGGCAAGTAACTAGGCATTTTTAATCCATTTTACACAATTAGACTCCTAACACCATAGTAGGTCCATAAACTGATAACTCATAACACCAATGTGTAGAGCTTGAAAAATTATATGTTTTGCAAAAAATGACTCAAAATACTTTCTTATGCAAAATTTGTGGCCTTTGAAATTTTTTCCCTAATGGACCCCAAAATTAAAAATTAAAGCCTCTAACCTTAGAAATGCAAGATCCAATCCTAATATACCTCTTGGTGAGATCTAATTTGTTGGAATGATCCAATCTTGTTTTGCCACTTCAACTCTTCTAATTTGCCTAATTGTTATCACTTATTTAATTTTTATTACTTTAAGGTGTATATATAGAAAAAATGTGCCACATGTGATGAGACACTACCATGTTGGCTAAGAATTTTGAATGCCCTAAAAGCACCAAAAATTTCCTTTATGAGATTTGAACCCAAGCCTCCATCTGCCTAAAGCCCTTGGTCTACCCAAGGTGCTTATTTGAAAGCTAAAGAGAACACACCACTAATTTCTTCAACCCAAGAGCATAGTTGACAAAAATGAGACCAACAAGCCTTGGACCCATGACTTGCCAACTCCAAACACCTTATAGGGTAGTGTATAACCTTTTGTCTATGCATCATTGCTATAATAATTCTAGCCATTGTCCCATAAAAGCAGTCATTGAATCGTGTACATCAATCAAAATATGTCACCATTGAGGAATGAACATGGAACCATAATCCACCTAAGCTCCATTTCATGCTACATTGGCCATCATGCTAATTATACAATAGGATACCAAAGACCTTCACAAAGTGTATCCCTGCTTTCTCGTCAAAACTACCTAAAAACACATCATGTAGATATTTGAACCTTAGTCTCTATGGTGCCTTAACATTCCTTTGCATATACAATATACAACCTAAATGAAACTATAAAAAATGATGACCATCACCATGGATATGCTACCATGTCTTTCTAGAAAGGAAACAATACCTACAAAGCGTAGGATCTTGTAAGCATACATGAAAATTGGGTGCTAAACTTTGAATTTAATATGGATTTGGTGCCATTTTCTTGTTCCAAAATTTCAATAGGATTGTGAATGAAAAAATGAGTGATAGCCTTGAAATAAATCCAATTTATTGAAGGAAAATTACATAGCCTTCAATAAGAATGAAGCAAAAGAAAAATTTGACAAAAAACTTTAAAAATTCAAACATTCAGAAAGAAAAAAGATCTCCTTTAGGATTATTATGTAGTCAATGCTTATGATGCTTCAAGGAGTAATTTTTCCTTGAAATTAAAAGAAAAATAAAAGGCTCCAAGGAATATTTCTACATGACCAAGTGACGCTACTTCATACCTGCTTTGATATCATGTTGGAATTCACAATATTTTTTAGGAAAGGAGCCAAAGCAATCCATCCACTCAAATATTATACATAAAGCATAAAGGACAAAAAGAGATATAAATGGTGGTCACCTATAGGCACCATAAATAATCACTATATCCATGGATAAAATTACACACTTATTAAGAAATGAGTGGTAGGGGGTATTTATAGCAATACCAGAACCCTAATTACATAATAAAATTTAACCTAAGCTGACAAGTCAAGAGGGATTTAGATTAATTACAAGTTATACAAGGATTTAAACATAATAAGTTTATAGGCATCCCATAGGGCTATATAATAAAATAATATAAATAATTAATACATTATAAAATGAAATGCCCTTATGCCTATCCAATACATCATACAATGTCAGTGTTTGCCATGAATCAACTTATAATTTCAACACTAATAAGTGATATTTACACTAATGTTGGATCATATCATTGGAAAAATTGGGTCCCAAGTTAATCTCTCCAAGCATCATCATTGTGTACATCTAATCCTTAGTGGGGCACCATGCATCAACACCTATAATATCTATCAAACATTCTCCAATGTGACGATCATCTCTCCCATTAACAACTAAAATTTATTGATATAAAAATACCATATCTTCATTATTGCTATCAAAAAGAATTTAATAGATTCCAATCATAAGTAGGATTCTACAATAAGCTAATAGAGTCGAATCGTAACTCTAGTTTGGGTATCATCACCATTTAATAGAGTCCAATCATGACTAGGATTCTATAATCAGTTATTACCGTGGTTTGCAAAATTATCTCTAGTGTATGGGACCATATCTCGCTCATCTCAAGTGCTTATAATCGTATCTATAGATCAATATTCAAATATTTTAATTAGTATCATTCATCACACATCACAAGCCATAAGTCAAACATTTGTTCCATTCAAACAACATATCAATCTATGGCATCGATTCAATTCCTTTTCATCATCATTTATTTTCAAATGAAACAAATCTATCAATGAATAATTTTCAAAAATGGGAATTCATCAACTAATAAATTTCCTTTAATCTATCATTAATCCGTTATATTTTCCTTCATATTTCTTGATTTTGGGTTTGGCATCAAATGAATTGTTGGTTAAGAAAAGCACCAGTACTTTTGATTTTCAATCCCACTTTTGAAACAATAACATGACAAAATTTTAATAGATCCATGAAAGTGTGCTAATGGCCATAAAAAAATAAAAATTTAAAAACAACTCAAAATTTTATTTTTGATCTAGTTTCAAGCCTTGTACTTATGTGGTGTTGACTCCTCCTAGCATTTATAGCCAAATCATGTTGCCATAATAAGTGGGGCATAGTTTTTATCCATTAGAAAATTTTCTAAAATCAAAGGGTCTCTATTCTGCTATAACTCAATGTAAAAATATTTAGATTTTACCCTTCATTTGTCCCTTTACCCACCCTTTCTTCAATATTTAAAAAAAAAAATTGACTTCTATCATCTTCCTCTAATGTGCAAGTTAGGTGGTTTGAGCTTTGATGTTTTTTTTTTAACTTCTATCATATTCCTCTAGTGTGTGAGTTAGGTGGTTTGAGTTTTATTGTTCTCGTTATCTCATATCCTTAAAAACTCAAGATGACACACATCCACACATATCACCATAAAAGATCATTAATGACCTTCATATTTGACCTAAATCAAATTAAGCTAATTAAGCAAATAAAAATGAGTTTTTTTTATTATGGTAAGAAGGGGTTTTAGGGTCCCCAAACACTTACAAAATCCAAAAAAATATACAGTTCAACATAAAACAAACTGACAAAGAACTACATGTCAGCTCCATAACTTGTTGACCAATACACAACTATCTTGTACAAACATAGATTGACAATAAACTGAACTAAAATTTGAGCAAAACATAACCAAGTACAACTTAAACAACAATATCCATAAGAAACAGTCAAGACCATACCGCAACAACTTGCCTCAATCTGGTTAATTCCCATTATTTATGAACATTATCCAATCTTTTCATTCCTTATTGCTCCTCCAAAGGTACATTCCTTATTTTCTCCTTTATCCCTATATCTTGTAATTATTGGGAAAAATTATCTATCCAAGACTTACTCTCTTCCAATGAAACTCCAATGTTGCCCATAACATCAGTAGCTCTATTCCCTTCTTGATAGATATGTTGAATTATTACAAAATTTAGCTATGATAAATTCACTCTACATTCATCAATCATCTCTGCTATTTTCTAGCTCACTTCTTGTTATTCTTTGAGATATTTCACTATATCTAAATAATCCCCTTCAATTATGACATCCCTTGCTTAATTTACAGTAAAAATGAGTACCCAATAGGAGAGCTCTAGCTTCTGCAAAATGATTAGTTTGACTGCTAAGAGGTTCAACATATGCTAATAAAAATCACCTATCTCATCTCTTACTACCCCACCTGCTCCAGCAGATCCATAAAATTAAGCTTAACCCAATATTTTGGAGGCATTTCCCAAAACACATTAGCTCGAGAAGGCTTCAACAAAGAATGAGAAAAATTGGAAACTTGCCAATCTAAAAGAAAAGGGAATTCTACATTGAGGTTTTATTTTGGAAAATAAGCTTTAAAGTTCTTCTCTAAGGCACTCCCAACCCTTAAACTGATAGAAGAAACATATCTCTTTTTCCCCTTGAAAATACGATTATTACGCTCTTTCCATATCCCAAGCAAATATTTTTCGTAAAAAACAAAGCTAAAATTTGACCTCATTTGACAAGCTAGTGTTAGGGCATCTATGAGAGCTTGTATATGCTCATTTTTTGATAAGTATATCTAGAAGAAACAAAGTGTAGACATCAAAAATATATCATCAAAACATCTAAAATCAAATCAACCTTGTTGAACATCATTAAAATTTATCAAATCAAAGCCCTTATCTTTGCATACTTAGATGAAAGTGCATTTACACTTCTATTAGCATAGCCATGCTATTGCTTGAGTAATACAACAATGCTAATAAACCATAAGTCAAACATTTGTTCCATTCAAACAACATCTCAATCTATGGCATCGATTCAATTCCTTTCATCATCATTTATTTTCAAATGAAAAAATATATCAATGAATAATTTTCAAAAATAGGAATTCATCAACTACTATTAAAACTTTAATCCAACTTCTAACCACTTTGCTTTAATCTATCATTAATCCATTATTTTTTCTTCATATTTCTTGATTTTGGGTTTGGCATCAAACACATTGTTGATTAAGAAAAGCACCAGTACTTTTGATTTTCAATCCCTCTTTTGAAACAATAGTAAGACAAAATTTTAATAGAACCATGCAACCATGCTAGTGGCCATAAAAATTTTAAATTTTATAATCAACTCAAAATTTTATTTTTGATCTAGTTTCAATCCTTGTACTTATGTGGTGTTTACTGCTCGTAGCATTATAGCCAAATCAGGTTGCCATAATAAGTGGTGTATAGGTTTTTATAAAATACAAAATATGCTAAACTCAAAGGGTCTTTATTCTTCTATAACTCAATGTAAATTAGTTAGATTTTAGCCTTCATTTTCCCCTTTACTCACCCTTTATTCAATATTTTTAAAATTTTGTTGACTTCTATCACCTTCCTATGATGTGCAAGTTAGGTGGTTTGAGCTTTGATGTTTTTTATTGACTTATATCATCTTCCTTTAGTGTGTAAGTTAGGTGGTTTGATTTTTATTGTTCTCCTTGTCTTATCTCCTTAAAAAATCAAGATGACAAACATCCACACATATCACCATCAAAGATCATTAATGACCTTAATATTTGACCTAAATCAAATTAATCTAATTAAGCAAATCAAAATGAGTTTAACCCAAGCAAAAATATTTCATAAAAAACCAAGCCAAAGTTTGACCTCATTTATCAAGCTAGTGTTAGGGCATCTATGATATATTTTTATATGCTCATTTGTTGATAAGCATATCAAGAAGAAACAAAGTGTAGACATCAAAAATATATCACCAAAATATCTAAAATAAAATCAATCTTTTTGAAAAACATTAAAATTTATTAAACCAAAGCCCTTATCTTTGCATGCTTAGATGAAAGTGCATCTACACTTCTATTAGCATAGCCATGCTATTGCTTGAGTAATACAACAATTATAACAATTACACAACTATAAATTTATTGTGGAAGTATTACAATTAAAAGGAACAATCAAATAACTATTGTAATACCATGCAAGTATTTTGGCACCCTATCCCTAATGATCTACATATTTGATCATCAGTTTTTGGGTAATTTGTCTCCCAAACCAAACCTAATATCTCCTTTGGGTTACCACTTCATTTTCTCTTTGTCCCTCTTGGTTGTGACATCTCCCTAACATATATTGCTTGACTACCACATCTCTAATCAATTTCAACAATCCCATATTAGATCATATTTGCAAAGATCTCCTCCTTGGAATGGCTAGTCAAAAGTTTGGATCACAAGCTTGAATCACTAATCAAAAAGTTTCATGAAGAAATCATAAAAGATCAATCTTAAAATCATGCAGCCTAGTCACAAACTACCCATGAAATAATGAATAATCTAATATTACAAAGTACAATTAGGGCAAAATACATATGAGAGAAATTATTGATCATTCTAGGCATTTGGTGAGAAAGTGGGATTTACAGGAGGAGGCTCTACCAAAATCTCGTAAGGCTTCTACAAGATCTTGGGGCAAGCAATACTAGAGTAGTATTTTGCATCTATAGCTAAGGAAAATGGGTTTTCTCAACTTCTTGTCTTGTTATTCATAATTAATCTAATCTTTTGAAATTCTATATTATTTAAGACATATCAGTTAGCATTAATCATTATTTCAACCAATATCAAGTCTAAATCTATTTTTGTATTATCTTCCTTCACATAAAAAAAAACCTAACCAACTTTGAGAAATTTATAGGCTCTAGAAGAATATTTTGAATATCAGGGTCTTTTAGTTCTATAACTAATAGCATTCATATTGTCTACACTTACAACAATGCTACTCAACTTGTCTTATCTCATAAGATAGAGAAACTATTAAGAATTCATTTCATAGAGTACTGGCACAATAGTTTTCTATATAAGCCTTAATTGATTACAATTTCTATTGGAAATACATACAACACGTGCTTGAGGAACCTAAGGGACTATCCCTTGTCGTGCTTATGATCATGCAATTCAACTTATTCTATGTCATCTCCCTCCAAATGTTTACCCTCATACGTATTTAGTTTTCCAAAAATTAAAGATCAAGAAAATGGTGTGAGAACTACTTGCAGTAGGATTTATTTTACCCAATGTTAGTCTTTATTCCTCTATAGTTTTGTTTTTATAGAAAAAGGATAGGTCATGGTGGTTGTGTGTTGGTTTTTGAGAACTCAACAAAATAATCATCAAGAAAAAATTTCCTATTCCTATAATTGATGAGTTAATGAATGAGTTGTATGGCTCTCAATTTTTCTCAAAATTGGATTTACAATCTGGCTACCATCAGATAGAACTAAGGAAAAGGTATTCGTAAAATTACATTTAGAACTTATGAAGGAAATTATGATTTTTTGGTCATGCCCTTTGGGCTGATCAATGCACCTTCCACTTTTTAGAGTCTAATGAAAGCAATTTTTTGGCTCTTCCTATGCAAATTCATTTGTCTTCTTCGATGATATTTTTGTACTTGGGAGGAACATCTCAAATAATTGGATTAGGCCTTGTAGATTTTGTTTGAGAATCAACTATATGCAAATTAGTCAAAGTGTTCTTATGGCATGCAAGAAGTATAGTACTTAGGTTACATTGTATTAAGGGCATATTTAAAGTGGAACCCAAGAAAATATAGGCTATATAAGAATGGCAAAAGCCTAAAACCCTTAAGGTACTTTAAGTTTTTTTGGGTCTCACTAGATATTATTAGAATTTTGTTCAAAACCATGGAAAGATAATAGTCCCACTAGTAGTTGTATTGGGTAAGAACTCATTCATGTGGTCACCAACGACATAACAATATTTTAGGAACCTAAAACAAGCTATAGTATCAATGTTAATGTTAGCAACATCCAAGTTTTCTAAACCCTTTATAACTTAAAGTGATACTTCAGGTTGTGGAATTGGTATAGTTTTGATGCAAGAAGGAAGACCATTGTGTAACAACCCAACTAAACCAACCCAAGAGAGATTTTTTTTTATAAGTAAGGTTCACAATGAAGTCCCAATAATATTTTCATTATTAACAAGGCATAACCACATTTGAGATCCTTGTCATTGTAGATGACTCTCAAGTGGATAGGATAGGCCAACATCATGTATATTCTAGGGTTCACTTTTCTAAACCTCCATGGTTAGAATAGATGCTTTAGTGGTCCCCCCAAATTTCTTACACTCTTATAGTATAAGATAATATGACCATAGTGTAGGGATTATCCCTTTTTACTCCATCAAAAAAGGGGATGCCATTTCCTTAATCCTACATAAATCCACCTATGTAGGATCATTTTGATGTAATGCCTTAAAGTATAGTTATCACACCTCTACAATGGGATTACTAGAGATATCATGCTTAATTTACATACCTCCATGGTGGGCTAATTAAGTCTATTACCACTCTGCATGATAATAAGCATGGCCACCCAAACCTCAATGTTCAAGGGGCCATCATTAAATTCTCCTATGGATGAATTCCCGACCTTTGTGGTAGGAATAATAGTCCTAACCTCTCTAATAAGGACTTTTCCAAAACCTCCCCACTTTAGGGTACACCCAAGCCTCACCACTTGGGATGTATTATCCACAAAACACCTGAACATTGCATCCCTGCAACTTCTCTCAAGTTTTGGGAACATCTTGACTTTCAGGTTTTCTTTCCTAAAGGTTTTGTTTATTCCATTAACTCTAAATCTAGAAGCTAACATTGTGGAACCAATATCTCTCATTAATGAGCATCATTGCTAATTTATTTATTAATTACAATCACGTTGTTAAGAATAAAGCTATAAAAAATTATCAACCAACATATCTAACTCTATCTTTTTCTTCATTCAATTTATGAAAGCATATATATATGCGGAATACTAAAAGCATGAGTTAGTAATTACATCTTTCTATAATTGATAAGTTTTTAAATCATATTTTGAAGATATAACTTAACATCTAAAAGAAAAGAGCTATCATATCACAAAAGAGGAATCTAAACACTAGATTCTACTATAATATTCCATTCTTCTTTTCTTAAACATTCAACTATTTAAGTATGTGATAATATTTTATATTCTATACTTGGATTAAAGCCCTTTCAAAATAAAATAGGCATGGAATAATTATATAATGCATGTACATTCTCCCATCCCAATACACATTTGCTACAAATTTTCTTATAAGACTACCCTATTTTCCTTTTTTTGATATATCATTAGCATGAATCACTAATAATACATTCTATCTTGTTTTCCACCTATCCAGGTTCACTTTCGAAGAAACCTTTTCCTCAAAATTTTGGAGAGAAACCTTTGAGGGATTAGGACAACTTATATATTTAAGAATGCAACTTAAATGCATTACAATGAAATCTATTTTATGCAAACCATGAAGAAACTTTTTCCTCAAAATTTTGGAGAGAAACCTTTGAGGGATTAAAACAACTTATATATTTAAGAATGCAACTTAAATGCATTACAATGAAATATATTTCATGCAAACCATGCATCCATACTGAAACAAATTCCATACATCAAGTCGATGAGAGGATTCCATACTCCTCTCAAAATGGATTCCTCATCCATTCATTAAAGATTAATTTTTTTTTTTTTTAAATTTATATAAATTATTTTTCTAACTAAATATGAAATTATAAACTCGCTTTCCAATAAAATAAACCCTTTTTTAAATACTTTGACTAATTTCAAAGCAAACAAATTATTTCTTTTTTAAATAAGGAACAAATCACTTAATAATATAAAAGTATATTAGAACAAATCACTTAATAATATAAAAGTATATTAGAACAAATCACTTAATAATCTAAAAGTATATTAGAACAATGCATATACAAGAAAACCTTTCAAAACCATTAATCTGGTTATCCATATCTCATTATGTTCCTCAAACTCGTGTAGCTATCAAGGCCTCATTTAAAAATTCCTCCTTATGTTCCTCAAACCCGTGTAGCTATCAAGGCCTCATTTAAAAATTCCTAATCACATTAAAAAAAAACTCTATGCATTCTCCTTATCAACCGAGTATAAGGAATCACGATTTGGATTAAGACTCAGCTGCTAAATATTACATAAAATAAAATTTTGTCTTTAATAATAAGCATTTCCATTTCAAAAGTAAACATTACTTTTATATTTAAGGACAACCACATACTCGTTGAATGGATAACAAAAGGACATTCTTATATTTTTCAGAAAGGTTTATATTTTTCAGAAAGGTTTATGTATATTACAACAACATTTATAGCATGATTTCTTAAGTAACATGGAAAACATTTTTTCAATCTTCTAGATATCAACCATTGCTCTTTTTAAAATAATGAAAGAAAACTAAACATGATTTAAATAAGCATTGCTTTGGTATTCCTATTTAAGGTTACAAATCCCACTACGGTAAAAGGCTAGATCAGGGTGAGAGTGGACATCAAACAAACACCAGGGCACCTGGATGCTTTAGAAAACTTACACCTAATAATATACAAAGATCTCCTCTCTACTATGGCATAAGAGTATTGATGTATAATTTCTACTTTAGAAGGATAATTGTAGTCTCATTTCTCTAAAGGGAGGCTTATTTATAAATAAACAACCCAACTATTCAACATTACGTTAAAGCTATGCTGGAAAACATAATTATACTCTTCACATTCTATCTAGAGAGTTGAACAACCATAGATATGGTGTCCAATGGATGAATTAAACAATAGTTTTCATCCAACAAAGATAAGTCTTCTCTTGTTTACTAATACCTGTCCTCAAGCGTTCTCCAAGATTTAACACAGTTTTAAAATAGGGAGGAAAACAACTTGATTTATTTAAAAAGGACTAAGTTGCACCTTCTATTTAATTTAGTTTGCTTTTACTAGGCTGCCATAGATGCAATAGTAACTCTATGCTACCTAAAACTAGAGAAACAAAATCTCTATACAGTTTATGTCCTCTGGTCATAAACATTTACTAGTCCCAATTTAATATCTGCAAAAATAAGGAAACATCAATGGAAGCAAGCACATACATTAGAATGAGGTTACCTTACAAAAATATATCCCTAGACTTTTCCTTCTTGCTCGTTCCTTCGTGTGTTAGAAATTGTTCAATCCGCCCTTTTCCTTTTTATTTTCTCTTTTTTCCCTTTTCTCTACCATTTTTTTCCCTTTTTCATCATCTCCCTAGGCCATCCAAGAAGAATTTGGAATTATAACTGTCTTTCCAACTCCTTTTTGGCTTATTAGTGAAGGTGTTCTCATAAAATAAATTGTCCAAGATATTTTCTATTACATGCAATCATTGTAAGGTAAATAAAGAGTGCTTCTTTTATTTATTTATTTATTTTCTATTTCCTCATTAATAACCTCACATTATTAATTTGTTCTAATGTTAATGCAACATATAATATTAGCACAAAATTTGGAACTTAATTTTACCCTTAATTAATTAAATTACTATCAAATGATAATATAAAAAATTATCATTGATTTTATTTTTTTTGGGAAATTAATAAAGCCTCTCTATTTATTAATATCCCTATTTTGATGAATCCTTTGTCAGATTCATATTATGTATTAAATATACATACAACAATCATCAAATACTTAATAACTAAGCAATTTTATTATACCACCTCTTGTTCTTAATTAGCAAGTTTTCCGATGATTGTCTCGTCATCACCTGTCTATTAAGAACTGCTCCCTTGCTCTAGCAATTTCCTAGTCAGTGGTATAATGACTTCCAAACACACAGTCCTAAAAATGCAACTACATGAAGGTACTTATTTACCCTGGAGTTATCATGGAATATTTCATCTGCCATCATTTCTCTTTTTGGTCTCTCGATCTCAATGGTTGTTCCATATCAATCCACCTACGAGAGTACTTGGTCCTACAACCATACACATCATCAACAATATCATATTCTAGCATAATATAATCAACACATAAAATACAAATAACCACTTATCTTTGATAACTTAAAGCAAGATTAAGCATTGAAAATACACCTATCAATACATAATTAATATCAATGATAAGTCCTCCTAAGGAGTCGTGACACATTAGCTTTCATCAGCAAGGCACTATCAGGAAAAATATTGGAAAAATAAACTTATGAAAAGGATATATTGGTCATTTTGCATGTTGTCAATCATTGGTGGTCATACCTCATTAGGCATCACTTTTCAATCAAAATATACCATCAAAGTCCTAAGTATTTCTTGGAATAGTGGGTAGCCACAATGAAACAACAAAGGTGAATATTTGAACTATTGGAATATGATTATGAAATCACATATAAAAGAAAAAAAGAAGAATATAGTGGTTGATGCACTCTCACGATAGTATGAAGATTAGGGTATGTTATGTGCTATATCCACTCCACTTCCTTAGTGGGACATTCAACTCTAAGAAGAGATGACTAAGGATTCAAGTTTGCAATGCTTGATTTAAAACCTCCAAGAGGATCCCACCTCATACCCTAGATACGTGTGGGATGGACAATACTTGAGATATCATGATCATCTTGTCATCTCTCAAAATTCACAAATACAAGAATTCATACTATAGGAAATGCAAGAATTCATACTAAGGGAATGAAGAGGGATATTCAAACTTTTATGGTAGAATGTGATACGTGTCAAAGGATGGAAGAAGAAATAATTTGCACCCTAGGCACACTTTAGGCTCTCCTAAATCTAGAAAAAGTGTGGTCAAAAATTTCTATGCATTTCATTGAAGGGCTTCTAAACTCTAAAGTAAAATTAGTCATTTTAGTGGTAGTGGACCATCTCATAAAGTATGCTCATTGTTGTTCCTTAGCTCATCCCAACATAGCTAACGTAGTCACCCAAATTTTCTTGGACTCCATCTTTTATCTTCATGGAATGCCCAAATCTATTATTTTGGATAGGGATCCTACTTTTAACAGTCACTTTTGGTAGGAACTATTTAAGTTGTAGAGTACTCACCTCAAAATGAGTTCAACTTATCACCCTCAAATTGATGGCCAAACAAATATTGTTGACAAATATATGAAAATATACCTTCATTATTTTGTATCAAAATATCTTATGAAATAGGATAAATGGCTTCCTCTAGATGAATGGTAGTATAATACCTCATATCACATAGCCTCCATGGTCACACCATTTGAAGCAATACATAGTCATCCTCTACCAACACCTTCCTCCTACATTCTAGGAAGCTCCAAAGTTCATTGAATAAGGTCATTGACAACAAAGTATTGGTTCAACCAACATTACTTAAATTGGATGAAGAAGGATCCATCATTTTGGAGCTCAAACAAATTTTGCAGGAGAGGTTATGCACCCTTTGCAATTTTATCATCATTGATGTTCTTGTGCAATGGCATGGACAACAACCAAAATATGCTACTTGGGAGTCGCTCCATTAACTACATTAATAGTTTCCTCATATTTAGCTTTGAAGACAAATCCTTTTGAAGGGGAAGGGCATGTTAGGACCCCATCCTAACATTATTATGTAATGACCCCCTTTCTAATATTAGGACCCCATCCTAATGGTATTATGTAATGTAATGTAACATGCATATGGTACTTGAGGCACCTAGAAAAATGGGGCTATTTAACATAACCATTATAAATAATATAACTATTTATTTAGTAGATGATTCTATATCGAGTCCCCACTTGCATGTGAATCTAACCCTTGAGAATTAGGGTTACGGTTGAGAAGAGTCTTTAAAAAGGTAAGAGGTATAAATGGATATATATTTTTTTACCTATTGTATCAAATTTCTACTTCTAAGGAGGTTTCCCGCTCAAAGAGACCAATGATTATGCATTATGATTCTATTTTGATCAATAAAATTATTGCATTTACATTTTGTATTGCAATATTTCTATTTATATTTCCATTAATTCTGTTATTTATTGCAATATTTTTGTGGATGTACTTATTTTAATTGCAAGGTTCCTAACAATGTACAAGGATTAGAAAGGAATATACAAATGGAAATAAGACTTTTTACAAGTATATTGAATATTGTTACTAGGAGGTAATTGAGTAGAAATATAACAATGATTATTCTAAGGGGAGTAGATAATAAGCTAATTTGAGAGTTGAATTGCTTAAGAGAATACATAGCAAGAAGTGGATATAATGTAAAGAACCAATAAAATAGGAATATTGCAACAAAATGGAGAGATATTTGGAATAGCCCGAGCATTCCAAAAGTTGAAAAAATTGTATGGCTAGTAGGTCACAAGAAATTTTTTATCTTGGGATAACCTATTGAAAAGGGATTTTCATGGCCTCTCACAATTTATTCTATGTAAAAAGGAGGAGAAGAGTATAGACCATCTCTTAGGACACTACTCAATAGTCTGGAAACTATGGCAATGTATTCTTAATATATTTGGTAAATGCATGATGCTGAATGGTAAAACTAAAGAATGGCTACAACTAGAGCACTTTTAAAAGTGAGGTATTACAGACAATCTGGGATACATAATAAAGATACTTAGACTATATGGATGGAAAGGAATGGAATAATATTTATAGGAAAGTAAATAAATTTAGAGGTAAATGAAAAGGAAGATTTGTTTAGCCATAGAGGAGTCTAAACCATCCCTATAAACTTACGTAATCCCTAATCTTGAACTAGAGATCCTTGATAGATGGATTCAAGTCATTAATTTGAATTAGTATAGTGGATATAAGAGATACAAAAGGAATGCAAAAAATATAAAGTTAAAAACACTAAAAGTAGAGTTGGTAAAATTAAATCCTGATAGAGCTTCTAAAAGAAATCCAGGAATAGTAGGAGAAGGAATAATAAAAAATAATAGGGATGAGATTTGAACACATTACACTTTCAAGAGTGGATTTAAGATAAATAATGAAGATGAATATTGCATGGCTTTGGAAGGATTAAATATATGTAGATGAAATAAATGGAATAGAGTATGGATGGAAGGTGATTCACTAATAAACATGGTTTTGAGGAAATTAAAGGCTCCATGGAACATACAAGAGATCATTGTGGAAATACAAAACCTTTATACAAAGTTTAAAGAAATTAGGTTTACACATACATTAAAGTAAGGGAATAAATGTGCAGATAGGCTAGTCAATGGAGGGATTTTAATAGAGGATCATGAAATTAAATTCTATTTTCCATGGTTAGAGTAAGTAGTAACTTTGGCTAAAGCTAACAAGAAAATTTTGAAAGAAGTAACTTCCAAATAATATTCTTAAGGATTATAAAATATTTTAAGGGATCCATTTTTAGATCAATGCATTGGAGGAAATAAATAGATCATATTTGGTAAAGCAAACTATGATTTTATGAAACAAGCAGAAGTTTTGTATGCCAAAGCATAAGAAGATGATATCACATGGACTTCATGGTTGAATGGATTATTGCATAAAAGTAGCTCTCTCCTGAGTAGAGAGGCATTACCAATCCCTGGGCTAACGTTGTTATTTCATTGGATGGAAGGTGTCAGTCGATCATTAACCACTTCAATTTTTTAGCTTAAATAAAAGATGCAGATGATTTTGAATGGGATACAAAGCCCAGAGTCAATAAATACTGACAAATGTTAGATATTTTAGTTGCACTATTGATCAACGAAACATTTCTCTTGAGTTGTTGGTTGTTGGTTGAATTATGAGACAGAGTATGGATTGGACCTTTCAACTTTTTGAGATTGTTAAAATTTTATTAAAATAATACCATTATGATCTTTTAAAATTTTATTATAATATGAATGAGATTCATTTCATAACTCATTAGAATGATAAAAAAAAAATTGTTTTGTACTTGGTTAATTGGGATTTATATGAATTCCACTTGTATCATATAATGACCCATAGTTTAATTATTATTCGTATATTCCTTGATAATATTTAATCATGAAATTTTAACTTTTTGAGACTGCTAAACTATTTATTATAGTTCTTGTGGTTGCACTTATTCTTGAGGAAGGAAACTAACAGTCCAAAGTTGATAAAATCGACTATCATAATGTGAAGTTTTGGAAATATTACTCTACAAAGATGCAATGCATAGATTGTAGAGGTGGGTTTTTGGTATTATGAAGACTGTTACAAGAAAATTCCAAGAAGAAGGATTTTAAATTCTAGAATATTTGTATTTATAAAGAAATTTGAGGAAGATCCAAAAAATGAAAATCAAGAATTCAAGATTTTTATATAAAAAATATGTAGGCATCTAGATATAGCAACTTAACTCATCCAAAAAAATTCAATTTATATGCTAGATGTATTTTCCCTACGAATGAATATTTGTTGAATATGTGGAGGAACAATAGGGATAAAAAGTTACAAGCTAAGGATGGAGAACTAGCATTCTTAGAGATAATATCAACAGAGTTATACAACAACCAAGGAAATCAAAGGACTAAGGAGAAGAACCTTAATGAGGAATCACCATCAAGAACCCATGGCCAAAGACTAGATTTAGAATAAATGATAGGGATACCTAACTCAGTCAAGACTAATGAACCCAAGGAAATTTCTATTACTAAAACAAGAGATAAATGTGTAAAGTAAAAGAAGAAAAGGGTAAATTTAGTGTTGGGAGAGGAAATTCTTCTAAGTCATGTATTGGAAATGGAGTACAAAACCCTAATTAGTAGGTTTTATGAAATATTATGCCCAAAACTAATAGTAGAAAAGTGGATTGAAAACATTTAGGGTCATGTTCTTGGATATATCCTAAGATTCTATTTCTTGGTTAGAGGATGGTTGGATTTCACCCTTATAATGATAGAATATGTGGGACTCATACTAAATAAAAAATGGCTTTGGTATCCATTTGCATTATCTTTGAAGAGATAGATTCCATGTTTTGATCCATAGAAAGAAACGAGATCAAAAACCCATATGGATTGAATTTCCATGATTGCCATTAGAGTTGTGGTCATTAAATATTTTAAATAAAATTGAGAATAGAATAGGATTCTTCATAAAAATGGATGATTTTACTTTAACCAACTCGTCTAAAACTATAGAAAGGATTTTGGTTGAAATGGAATTAAGGGAGGGGCTTCCAGATATCATGGACATTGAAGTAGGGAAATGGAAATATACTTAGGACCTTGACTATGTAAAGGTGCCCTTTAGGTGTGCTCGATGCCATGTATATGGACATGTGGCAAGTGAATATTCTCTAAATTTCACCAAAGGAAGATGAAGTAAGAAATATTCCATGATCCCAAGTATAAATTAGACAATTGATGGGAAGGAATCCATAAGAAGAGAGAATCCATAAGAAGTATCATAAGAAAATAAAAATACTTTCTATAGAGCCAATAAGAATAATAAATACCTTATGATAGATAAAGGGACAAATAGAAGGGTGGAAAAGAGATGGAATTGAATAACATAATATTATACTGAGAGGGGGGTGAATAGAATAAGATAAAACTTTTTACTTTTCAATCCATATGATAGCATCAACAATATAAAAGCAGTAAACATTGCACAAATCATCACACACATGAGAAACATGATTTAACGTGGTTCACCAAATGTGGGCTACTCCACGAAGAAAATATTCCTTATAAATTTTCTCAATGAATTCTTTTGGGAATCAATTCCCTATTACAATATTTATGGACCTCTACCCAAAGGAGACACCAATCCCCTTGTTCTGGTTTGTGTATCTCTATCCATAGGAGAACTCTTTCCCCTCTACTCTAGTTCATGGATCTCTATCCACAGGAGAACTCTTTCCCCTTTGCTCTAGTTGGTTCTCTTCTAGAAGACTTCTACACCCACTGCTTTTGCTTGTGGATATCTCTCCACAGAAGAACTCTATCCTCACTACCCCTAGCTAATGGATCTCTATCCACTGGAGACTATTGTCCTCAATTTTTTCACCTCCAAAGCCTGCTCTCAACTCTGTCTCAAATTTGTACCAAACTCAGTTTCTAACTCTACTCAAAATTTGTCTCAAACCCTATCTCAAAACCTATCCTCAAGTCTTCTTATGACTTGCTAACACACTCAAAACAATACTCAAAATTTTCACATGATCATTCAAATAATGAAGCACAACTTGCATACAAATTTAACCAAATGTTTCACACTTCTTTCAACAAATAGCACAATGTAGATCTCAAACCCTAACTCAAATAATTCATAATATCTATCTCAAATGTTCTCCAAAAATTCAAAAAAGAAGCACATAGAACTCACTCAATTATTTCTAACAATGATTTTCAAACAATCCTTTTCACTCCACCTTATGTTTCACAACATTCAATCCAATAAACACTTCAAACAAAGATGATGTGCCCATACCTTTTTGCTTGTTCTTATGGAGATATATCTTCAAAATCTGTTTCACAATCAACCACTTTTCTATGTGCCACTTCACAAGTTAGATAGCAAATTTCTATTTCAAAATGTCCTCTTAAATTTTCATCGATGATCTCTGAAAAAAATACTCTAATATTCTTCCTTAGTTCTCAAAGACACTACATTGAAGCTCTCAAAATTCTCTTAATAATTTCCCTTTCATAAATCACAATTTACAATCAAATAAAATCTCTTTTACACCTTTTATCTCCACACTTCCAAAAAAAAAAATCACTCCACTTTTATATCAAAAACAAATACATTACATTCATAAATTCTTCACAAACTTATCAATCCAAGCTTAACATATTTAAATAAATGATATTTAAACCCTAAAAATATTACAAAAATATTTTACGTTATATCTCCTAAGTTTTCAAACCATAGGTTAAATTAACATCCGCCAAATATACTATAGCCAATAATCAATAATGTTGCGCATACCTTGTAAATAAAACCAAAGCGCATACCTCAAAAAAATATTTCCTTTGCTTTATTGTGGATTGGAATCGACCCTCCAACCTCAATCCACCAATCACAATGCCTTGATCGCTTGCGCTAGCCAAGCGATTGAGGCTAAGAGTTAGCCTCCTGCACCAAATACTTGTTGGCTTTGCAAAATCTTAAAACAAAACCTTCAAGCCGGTGTTGGGGGAATTCGAACCCCATACCTCTCTTCTGCCAATGACTTAATGCAGGACCAGCCTGCCACTTGGGCTACCAGCCCTTGATGCACAAAAATATTTGTTGTCCTCTCTTTATTCCTTGCACTCATCCAACAAATAAGAAATGCCCACACTTATCCTCTCTCCATTAAATTTTATTTGCATGGACTTCAACGCTGAGCATTCGAATTCGTTCGCATGTGATTATTTCCTAAGCCTTTGAATATCTTCCATTTTGATTTTTATTACCTCCTTTTATATGCTCCAAGGTAATGTTTAAAACGTCGACGGAATATATGCCTCCAATATTAAATTTAAATTCTTGGCGCCTTAGCCAAATTCAAAATTTAATTATAATATTAATATAATATTTTAACCTTAGGTTAAATATTATATTATTTAATCTAGTATTAAATAATACTTTTGCACGGGATTTTCACCAATTTTTTTTCTTCCTTTTATTAAGCCCTTCTGGTTTAATTATTATAATATTCAAAATATTATAATATCTCCTTTTCTATTTAAAACCATGGGCATAATATTTTGTCTTCAATCATGTTAGCCAACATTTTTGGCTTAAAATATAAAATATTATAGCCAATTGTTTTACCACTTTGCTTGTACCAAAATGGACTTTGCCTTACACCAAACACTTGACATCAATGACAACCTTATCACTCAAAATTTCCAACAGGAATGTGGAAAGCAGGTGGAAACAATTCAAGCGGAATAAAAGAGAGGACCTATGCTCAGAACAAGGTGTGTGGAGGAGAGGTTAACACTATAGTTTCTTAACCAAGGTCAAAAATATAAGATGACACACACACAAACCACACCTAAATTAGTAGTTGTAGCAAATCTTACCTGGCCCACTCTGGAATACCCTTATCAAAATACACAAATCTATAGGATCAATAGTAAGGGGTAAGAGAATACAAGATAAAAGTGGAAGATAAGGTGACTAATGAGGACACAATATCCATTAGGAATACAGTCTTAGAATTTTAAAATACTCCAAATGATCTATCCTTATCTCAATCCTTTTCCACCTTAGAGGATGACTCAATGATTAATGGGAATAATCACTATTTTCTAATATCACACAAAAAAAGATAAATCAAAAGAAGGTATAGCAATAGAAGGAGGCATAGTTTTAGATTTTGGAAGTGGTGGGAACACCTTAGCACAAGGTAGGAAATCTTACCTAAGCATTGCCAAAGACAAAGCATTAAGAGATATACAAAATGGGAAGCAAAAAACCATATTAGAATTCTTAATGCAATTTAAACCCTTGTGAATTTTAAATAAGTAAATAATATCTCTTAATATTAGAGGAATGACAACACTTCAAAAAAGAAAGCCATGAATAGGTTAGTAGAGGTGCAAAATCCAAATATATTTATGTTGCAAGAAATAATGGGGGAAGACCAAAACATCAAAGGATATCTACATAAATTCATGAAATATTGGGAATTCCTTTCTATAGAAGTAGAAGGGAGGTTAGGGGATCTGATTTTGGGATGGAAAAAATGGTTTGTCAATTTATATTTTTAGAAAAAAATTACTTAGGAACAACAATTTGGAAGAGAACATATTGTGGTTAATGTCTATGGTCCCTGTAAGAAATGAATATAATATTGGATTACAATACGGACAAAGGAATATATGAAGTATGTAAAATTATACTAGGAGGAGACTTGAAATTTACCACCATGAGAGTAGAAATTTGGGGGCCAACAACCAGGTTGGGTTCACTTGTAGGTATTTTCTTATATAAAATAGATTTTTTAGGGCTAGTGGATGTGGAGCCATTAAAACTAGTTCTAACTTGGAGGAAACAAAGTTGGGGGGGATACCATAGCAGAAATATTGGATAAACAATTAATTACAAAAACCATTATGCTTCATGGAAAAAAAAATAGATCAAATATTGAGACAAGGGGAGAATCATATCATATCCCAATTATGCTACAACTTAGCTCAAATGACAAGAAACCTTCAACCCCTTCAAATTCAATTCCATCTGGCTAGAGGAGCAAGAATTTTGAGATGTAGTAAGGAAGGAGTGGAAAAGTTTTGATAGAAACCATAGGATCTCGACATATTCATAAATTGTAGCCAACCTAAGAAGGGTAAAATTTGCAACCTTTAAATGGGCCTACCATAAATACAAAAACTAGGACCAAGAGCTAACAACAATTGAAAATTAGATTGCTAAATTCTATGATATAACAAGAGAGGAAGAATATACAAAGGAATCCAAACAAAGGATCAAAACCTTAGAAAATAGGAAAATATAATTGCTGGCATCACAAGAGGCCAAGTGGAGGTTTAAAAGCAAAGCAATATAGTTGGAAAAAGGAGATGGAGATACAAAATTCTTCCATAAATATGCAAACCATAAAATTAACATTAACACCATAAGGTAAATGGCAAGAAGCAATGGAATCAAATCACGAAAATTTGAAGATGTAGTCGATTTATGGGTGTAACACTTTTAGAATCTTTAAAGGAGTCAATCAGGCTAAATTTAGCTAATGTCCTAAATATAATGGATTATTTCCCTAGATTTACGAAGGTAGAAACCAATGAGATGTTGTTGGCTAGAATAGGGAGTTGAGAAATATGTGGTGGTTTCATTCCAAAAATATAAAAGCCCAGGTCCAAATGGATGGATAGTGGAGTTTTTTATAGGTTTCTATGAGATGATGGAAGTAGATTTGCTAAGGGTGGTTGAGAAGACAAAGGAAACAAGAAATATCCTAGTGGATATTAACTCAACTTTTATAGCACTAATCCCTAAGAAGGACAATCCAAAAACCTTTGATGACTTCAAACCAATTTTCTTATGTAATTGCCTCTACAAAATAATTGTAGAAGTCATTGCCCTTAGGATAAAAAGTGTAGTCCAAGATTCAATTTTCTTAGAGTAGTTTGGTTTTCTAAATGGAAGATAGATTCATGATGCCATTGGAGTGGCATAGTAAGTTCTACATATGGTAAAGAAGTTTAGAGTAGAGATTTCAAAATATGACCTATCCAAGGCCTATGGCCAAGCTAACTAGGCATGCCTAAGGATAATGTTGCTTCATATAGGGGTCAACCTTCAAGTAGTTAGTTGGATCATGGGATATGCAACCTTGGCTTGTTTTGTTTTTCTAATTAAGTGGTCAGCATAAAAAAAAATTCCTCCTCCAGAGGCTTTAGAAAGGAATGCCCACTTTTTCCTATATTATTTTTAGTGATTGCAATTAGGTCCCTTCAAGAAGCGAAGATGACAAGAGTCATCAAAGGGATTAGGGTAGGCACATCTCTATTGACTCATCTCTTTTTTCAATTATGTTTTATTGTTTTGTGATGGTACTATCAAGGAGGCCATAGGATTTAAATAAATTTTAGATACCTTTAGTATAGTTGTAGGGATGGAATTAAACATGCAAAATTCCACCATGCTCTTCAATCAAATGGTGAAAGAAGAGGCAATCTTATTTCAAAAAGTCCTCCACCTTCCCAAAAAGGAATTTTTTAGGGATAAATCCTAGATGAGAACTTTATTAAATTTACAAAGCTTATATAGGCATATTAATTCTTAAACTATAATATTCACAATATCACTTAGAGCTCACAATAGATTTACTAAAGCTAACTTCTGCAACATAGAAACCAACATATGTTTCTAGAAAACTAACGTGAGCTAAAGTTTATGCTCATGTTTTACATAAGAAATAAGAATAATGAAAATAATAATAAGAATGGCTAAAAGCAATCCTTATCATTCCTCCCCACCATATAAGCATTGGACTCCAATTATTTTACAAGTGGGAGAGAACATATGCAAGTGCCCAAAATAAAGAAGAGAGAGACCCCTTGGAAAGCTCTACTCAAGAATAGGGAGCATACAATCATCTTGAATCTCTGCTCGATCATAAAGAGCATACAATCATCTTGAATCTCTGCTCGATCATAAAGAGCATACAATCACTGGAGACTTTTCTTGAGAGCATACACTCATTCCAATAGAATGGAGAAGGTACTACTACTCCTACTAATGGAGTACCCATAAGCAAACAAGGAAAAAAGGGCTATGGTAGTAAATATCGTCAATCATATTCACAAAATATTTATTGCACCTCACATCATTCATGCTTCAAAACTAGAAGCATGTACCTCAAACTAAAATTTGATTCACATTCCTACCATGTAGGCACCTCAAAATTGTAGTAATTTGTTTGTGAGAAAAGGTTGCAACAAAGAGAGGAAAAAGTTAAAATCCTTACGATCAAATACATGCAATAAATCCTTGTGATTAGAAATGACCAACATCTCATCATGGTACCCACTAAGGCCAATATACTCAAGGTCAAAGTCAAGTAACTTTAGAAAGATAAGGCAAAGTATGCCACCAAGAATGAAGAACGTCTTGTCAAAATGCCTACCATGGTTGAAGCACTCGAATTCAAGGTTGAAGTAATCATAGGAAGACAAGACAAATATTTCAATGCTAAAGGTGGAAGTGACTCACAAGGTGCTTGCTAAATTTTTGGAAGAAGGCATGGATTGGAGTGATGCCTTCAAAAAGTCACAATGGTGACTTCAACTCCTACTAAGGGAGTATAAAAATGTCCAAATGGCATAGAAGGAGTATCAGGTACTATCGAGCTTGCATTCCATATTACAAATCCATAAATCAAAATACTTTCAAGTAAGTGTACATAGAATGTTGCAAGAACCCAATTTAGATAGTGCAATCCTCTAGTCGATCCAATGGATCATTTTACAATTCGATAAGTTCATGTGGATACACATGCTTTAAAAGCATACAATGATTTGGCACCTTTATTCAAGTTTTTAAATGAATTAATTAATTGTTGCAATGTAATTAATTTTTTAAAGATGCATTATATAATGAATTAATTAATTAGATTTTTAACTAATTAATTAATTCAAGCAATTTGATTAATTGATGAATTAAATTAATCAAATTAAAGGGCAGTTTAGCCCTATTAAAATTAAAATTAATTGAGCCATTATGAAAGTTGCCAATATGTGGGCACCAATAGTCAACTTGAAAAGATTTTGGCCAGTGGTCAGAATGTGATGGCTAGAATTCCTATACATGCCATGGTGCATTGAAGATCACATATCAAATGCTAGGGCCCATGCTATGTCTACATAGGGGTTGCTACTATTTGGTTAAATCTCCTTGATCATAGTGTTGCTCTAGCCTACCATGTCTACTGATGTGGTAGCCAAATTTATGTGCTTTCCCCTTATGCATTGGTCATTTTGGAATCAAATCCTAAAATTATAATTGATGCATGTGGAACTTCTTGCATACATTTAAAATCATCAATGAGTATGTCAAATAAGTCCAATGACTAGTTTAATAGGTTTTTATCGTCTAGAAACAACCTGATCGTTAGATGGTCAATATGGATGACACATGTGCTCCTTGTGCATGATTTGAATGTGTTACACTTTGAACATGATAGGGCTAGATAATTCTAAGAGAACAAATGATAGTCCTCAATATACCATGTGGGTAACCTGTGTTGTCTACTCTTTGTGTCAACTTGTTGGCCAAAAATTTCCCTTACACCAGATTTAACTATTGATGAATGTTCTAATGGGATATATGCCATTCAATGCAAGGTTGTCTATTCAATGGAATTTGATGATGGTTAAGATCCAGACCATGTAGGTTAAGCATTATGGAGGTACTTATAATACTTTATTGTATTAAGAACCTTTGGAACTATTTATAGATGGTAATATGACCATCAATTTGTGATCTCTCGGTGTTGTAAATGAAGAAACACATGCTTATATTGATAGGGGGAGTGAAAAATATAAGATATAACTTTTCTCTTTTATTTATAAAGTAATTACTTCAAATAATATCAATGCAATAATGAAACAATGCACAAATCACCACACACATAAGAGATAAAAATTTAATGTGGAAACACCCTCTCGAAAGAAAACCACGACAAAATATTTCTTTTATTTTCTTCAACAAATTTTGTGGGCACCAACCCATAGGAGACACCAATCCCCTAGTACAAGTTCGTGGGCACCAACCCACAAGAGACACCAATCCCCTATACAATTTTATGGACACCAATCCATAGGAGACACCAATCCCCTTATACAAGTTCGTGGGCACCAACCCACATGAGACACCAATCTCCTTCTACTCTCAAATTTGGTCCAAAACTCTGCTCAGGTATGCTCAAAATATGATCAATAATACCTTCAAATTATGTTCATAAATATGATCCAAAACACTGCTTAGGTCTACTCGAAATCTGATCAAAAAATCTGCTTATTTTATCCCTGTTGTACCTTGCTTTATTCATCCCACTTCATGTTATTGCTTCACAATTGGCTACTTGTTCTTAGGGGTAAGTAGAATCATTTGTTGCCCCCACATTTATTTATAACTCCTCACTTTATAAAACCAAATATTGACTTCAAATAATAAAATCACCTTATCTCTCCAAAACAATATAAAGAAATTTACTTTTAATAGATACTTAATTTACTTTCATACTTATCTTTTGAATTCTTTTCACTGGCATATCCTGCGATGTGGTCCTCTATTATATTCTACAATGATCAATGATGGCTTGAGCAAAACCAAATTTTATCTCGTCCTGATCTACTGCTTTGATGAGCATGTCAACTACCAGTGAGGTCCAACATATTTTAAAAATCTTGATTCTGTCTCTCCAATATTAGTGGCACCGCCTCCATTCTGCACGAGCACCGATTAAAAATATTACACTAGCATAATACTCCTTTTCACTGCCAATTGCACTCTCCTATCCTTGCTACTACTACTGCACTACATGCATTTTTCAAGGCTATCTTGGTTGCATCAATTACCTCAAGTCCTCTGTACACTTTGTATTTTTGGATACTATATCAACAATGTCTCTTCAATTTGTAGCTTCTATGTAAAAGTACCTCCCTGATGCTAACTAAATTTCATGCAGTAAGATATGTCCTTTCTCAACTTCTATTACATGTACACGATCTACATAAAATTTTTCAAACCAATCCTTGCATCCAAATTCTTCTTTAAGTAAATTGTATGTCCTCCAATCGCATAATCTACCAGATGATCACCATTTGAATCATTAGAGAGCCACTGCACTCATCCTTATTGCTCTACGTCATGTTCTGGTTGATTTTTATTTGATGTTTAGTAATAGTTATATCCTTTGGACAATGTTTGACACTCCATGTTCTTGTATTTTAAAGACACTCTCTTCACCATGATCAAAAAAATAGTGCAACCTCATTGTTTCTTCCCTTATATCGTGTCGAATCTGATATGTAGCTATTTGTCACATCATCACAAGTTATCTACTTTGCTAGGTGCTCAACTATTCCATTTTGCCATCGTAAAATAATTTTCATATGCTACCTCGAGCTTCGTTCGCAGAGCTTCATTCGTTACTTTATACTTTGTATCTGACATAGCTCAAAGATATTCACTTTTTCTCTGTGTCTTTTAAAATGGCGTTACTCCCTCAATGAATACGTTTGGATCATCACTCTCCCTATATTGAAATGAACATTAGGCTTGCATTTATATGCATAATTTTACCTCCTTACTTTTGGCACTTAATTAGTCGGCCCATACTTTCAAACTTCCACTCCATATAAATATTTAAATATTTGATTTAAATATTCAAACTTTTATATTATATTTGAACCATCACTTTAATATTTAAATAAATATTAAAGCATACACCACTTTAATATTTAAATATTAAAGCATACACTTATAATTAAATCATCCTTGAAGATATATCTACCTTGAATAATTTTCCCAATCATGCACCATTTGCTATCAAGAAAATAAACCTTTGACATCAATGACAACTCAATAATTCTAACAATCTCCTCCTTTGTCATTGATGGCAACCCTGCAAAGAAATTGTCCTTTATTGCAACCGGATTACAAGTTGCTCCCCCTTACTGAAATTCTCCCCCCTTGACATCAATGGCAAAGGCTCCTTGGGTATGAAGGATAAGGCACTTAACAATGCCCCCTTACTACCTGCTCTAACTGAGACATTCAATTATGAGCTGGGAGTGAAACTACTCTCAACTTACTTCTGAGATACTCAAAGGTCTCCTTTGGAAGTGGCTTGGTAAAGATGTCCGTAATTTGTTCCTTTGTAGCAATGTATTCCAACTTGACTTTTTGATTAGTCACTTGCTCTCTCAAAAAGTAATACTTGATCAAAATATGCTTGGTCCTTGAATGCATCACCAGATTCTTTAAAATATTGATGGCACTTGTATTATCACAAAGTATGGAGATAGGATGATCATGCTCTACTTTGAAATTACTTAAGGTTTGTTTCATTTATAAAACTTGTGTGCAATAAGCAATTGCTACAATATACTCCACCTCTGTAGTAGATAAGGACACTGATGCTTGTTTCTTACTTAGCCAAGATACCAAATAGTCTCCAAGAAAAAATGCTCCTCCACTTGTGCTTTTCCTGTAATCCGCATTGCCTTCCCAATCCACATTTGTATATGAAGTGAGAGTGAAATTATCACATCTGGGATACCACAATCTAAAATCTAGAGTTCATTTCAAATAGTTGAAGATTCTTTTTACTGCCTGTACATGTGTTTCCTTTGGTGCATCTTGAAATCTTACCACCAATCCAATTGTCTGTATTATGTTCGGCCTTATAGCTGTGACATATAGTAAACTTCCAATCATGGATCTATACAAATTTTTATTAGCCTCAGGTTACTCATAATATTTATTTAACTTACATCATGTAATCATAGGGGTACTCACAAGATTGTAATCCTCCATCTTGAATTTTTTCAACATTTCTTTTACATACTTGGTTTGAGAGAGAAATATACCTTTATCTAATTGTGATATTTGCAAACCAAGAAATAAGGTGAAGAACAAAAGCTTATACTAAGAGGGGGGTGAACAATATAAGACCACTTTTTACTTTTCTTTCCCAAATATTATTATTTAATATAATCAATGGCAATATCAATAGCAGTAACCAAAGCAATGCATAAATCATCACACACAATAGAGACACCAATTTAACGTGGTTCACCCAATGTGGGCTACTCCATGGAGAAAATATTTCACTAAAATTTTCTCAATAAATCTATTGGGAATCCTTTCCCTATTACAATGTTTATGGACCTCTATCCAAAGGAGACACCAATACCCTAATCAATTTTGTGGATCTCTATCCACAGGAGACACCAATACCTTAATCAAGTTTGTGGATCTCTATCCATAGGAGACACCAATCCCCTCTTCTCTAGTTGGTGATATTCTAGAAGAACTGCTACCTCCACTGCATTGGCTTATGAATATCTATCTACTGAAAACTCCTTACCTCACTCAGAAGACTTGTCTTCACTACCCTGGCTAATGGACCTCTATCCACTGAATACTATCATCCTCTATACTCTGTCACCTCCAAAGCTTACTCTCAGCTCTATCTCAAATCTACACTAAACACGATCCTAAGATCTAGTACAAATCTACTCAATCTCTGTCTCTAATATGAACTAAACACAGTCCTTCGATCTAGCAAAAATATGCTCAATATCTGTCCTCAAATATACACTAAACATAGTCCTTTGATCTAGCACAAATCTACTCAATCTCTATCCTCAAATCTGCACTAAACACAGTCCTTCGGTCTAGCACAAATCTGCTCAATCTATATCCTCAAGCCTTAACACAAAGCTTGACTCAATCACAAATACTCTGCTAGATCTGCCCCAAAACTTAACCCAAGGTTTGAACAAATCAATCAATCAACTCTGCTCTCAAGTCTTCTCAAACACTTATCTCAAATCTACACTCTAAGCTTCCACAAAAGCTCACACTAATCTATCCACAAGTCCTCTCTAGAACTTGTCCAATATTCTCAACAAGTCTTCACCAATACTTACCTCAAATTTGCTCAAGTCCTCACTAGAACTTGTCCAATCTGCTCAACAAGTCTTCACCAAGACTTACCTCAAATTTGCTCAACAAGTCCTCACTAGAACTTATCTCAAATCTACTCAACAAGTCCTCACTAGAACTTGTCCAATCTGCTCAACAAGTCCTCACTAAGACTTGTCTCAAATCTGTATTGTAAGCTTCCACAAAAGCTTACTCAACTCAACTCAATCTAACACAAAATCCTCTTCAATCACACAAACAAGCTTCACACAAAATCTTGTTCAATCTCACAAAAATATATAGAGAATTGTTAGAGACTCAATATGCTTCACACTCACAACAATGCTCAATCACTTTCAATCTCTTTTTCAAATCAATTTAGAATATAGAACAATTTGTTTCACAAAACTTGAACTATCACTTCAACACTTCCACTTGACTAGGCTCAATCAACTCCACTCAACCAATCACTCAATGAGACACTCCTTGCTTACAAACCCTAGTCCAAGCATATGAACACTTACTTAATTATTTCCAACAATGCTTATTAAATAATCTCACATAACAATGATATAATTTTTCACAAACCCTAGTTTTAAGATAGTTCTCAACTTCACATAACAATGATACTCATGATCTTGCACAAACCCTAAGGTTCATTCAATGTTTCCAACAATGCTTATCAAACAAGGTTTTTATCAACAACTCAGAAAAACCTTTAACAATCAACCTCAACAATGCTTATCAAACAACCCTTTTCACTCCAACTTAGCATTCACAACATCCAACAATTACTCACAAGAAAGATGTGCCTATACCTTTTGTTTTTTGAAGAATTTATCTCAAAACCTGTCTCACACATAATTTCCCTGTTTGCCAATTTCAAAGGTTAGATGACAAAATATCACTCTAACACTCCCTCAAAATATTTCACAATTACAAAAATAATTAAACTCAAATACACCTTATTACTCCTTTGAAATAAGCATTCACCAAAAATATATAAGAACAAATCTCTTATTACACCTTATAACTCCACTCTAAATAACTCAATCCACCAAATAATTAAATAAAACAATTATTTAATTTCATCAACCTTATATCTCCCTAAGCTCAATAATACACCATACAACCTTAGAAGCACAAATAAATTTATAATAAAAAATTTAGTACCTCACAAAGTGCTCCCGGAGGTTTTAAATTTCACATCACAGTGCCTCCAGTGCCTTAGTCGTTGCTGCCAAGCCACATGAGCTAAGCGCTCACGTGCAAGTCAAAAGTTCCCATGGCGCTTTCTCTTCTATCTAGATACCAAAAGCCAAAAGGCATTGGCATCTACGATGCACAAAACACTGCACAACCAACCCTACTGTGAATCGAACGTGGTACCTCACATTCCCAAGATGTTGCCACTTGCCGCTAGCCCACCTGGCTAGGTGGTGACAAGGCCTTCATGCCTTTTGCCTTTTATCCCTTTGGTACCTGCTAAAAAGGATCAAACGAGGACTTCTTCACTCTCTTGCTCACAAATATTGCACACATGATTTTTTCTTGCAAGATTTATTAAAATCATGGATGAGGTTTGAAGCCTTTTAGGCTTAGGGTATTTATACCCATGCTTTGGAAATCATTGACGTCGGCGGAGGAGATAGAATATGACGTCGACACTTTATATATGCCCTTTATAACCCTAACTTTAGGGTTATTAAATTGAATTATAATTTATTCTATAGTAAAATTATTATAATTAACTCATAATTAATTTAATAACTATAAAGTTAATCAAATAAAATTATAAATTAATTTATAATAAAATTATTAAAATTATTAAAATTAATTTATAATCAATTTAATTTCTTTAGGTCTTACCATTAGACCTTTAATATTATAATAAAATATTATAATATTATGTTCCTTGGGCCTTCTCATTTCTCCTGTAGACCTTATCTGCTCACCTTAAATATTATAATGATAGATATTATAATATTATTTTCCTTAGGTCTAAAAGCAATCTTTCTTTGACTCTTGACATCCTTCCACTTGCACTGCTCACTAAAACTGACTCTTGACATCAATGACAACAAATTTTGCTCATATTTCCAACAGAAGGATAGCCCACCAAGCATTGACATCTCAAATAACCTTTACATATATTTTACAAATTCCTGACACATCTTGTTATTACTGCCTCTGAAAATGATGTCATCCACATAGACCACTACAATTAACTAGTCATTTCCTTCATTTTTGATGTACAAGTTGCTATCAGCTATACCTTTTTTGAAACCCTATTCTTGGAGGTATTTATCCAACCTTGAGTACCAAGCTCTAGGGGCTTGCTTTAGTCCATAGAGAGCCTTCTTCAATTTGCATACATAGTCTGGCTTTTCTGTCAGGCTAAAACCATCTGGTTGCTCAATGTAGACTTCTTCCTCTAAGTAACCATTAAGAAATGTTGATTTTACATCCATTTGGTACACTTTTAAGTTTTTGAAACTTGAAAAAGCCAAGAAAATTCTTATGGCCTCAAGACGAGCAACAGGAGCAAATGTCTCTTCAAAATCAATTCCCTCAACTTGTGCATAGCCTTTGCACACACGTCTTTCCTTGTTTTTGACAACCTGACCATCTTTGTTTAACTTGTTTCTGTAGATCCATTTGGTGCTAATTACGTTCTTGTCTTTTGGATGTGGAACAAGTTCCCAAGTGTCACTCTTCTCTATTTTATCTAACTCCTCTTCCATTGCCTTAATCCAATATTTATCTTCACTTGCTTCATTAAAATTCTTTGGCTCAACTTTAGATAGTAAAGAGAAGTTGGCATGTTCACTTGTACCTGTTATTTTCCTCCTTGTTTGTCTTTCATATAGATTCCCAATAATCAGATTTTTGGATGGTTCTTTTGCACATATCTGTATGGTGTTTTAGATGGTATATTGGAGGGTGTTCTTGAAGGTATCCTCTAATTCTCATCTTCTCCAGTTTCTTCATCTTTGCAACTTTCTCCTTCTTGATACACAATATCTTGAGCTGGTTATCTTAGATCTATTTCTTCATCAACTCTTACATTTGCACTTTCCACAATTTTATGTGATATTTTATTGTAGCATCTATAGGCTTTGCTCTTTGAAGAGTATCCAAGGAAGATACCCTCATCACACCTGGAATCAAACTTGCCCAAATATTTTTCTTCTCGTCTAATGTAGCATTTGCTTCCAAAAATTTTGAAGTACTTCATAGTAGCTGGTCTTCCCTTCCAAAGCTCATATTGAGTTTTATGGTGATTTACTCTTACTTGAGCTCTATTGATGATATAAATAGCTATATGAATTGCCTTTCTCTAAAAAGCATCAAAAATCTTAGACTCATTTAGCATGGCCCTGGGCATGCCTTGAATAGTTATGTTCTTCCTTTCAACTACTCCATTCTATTTTGGATTTCTTGTTGTTGAGTATTATCTCTTGATTCCTTGTTCACATAATTCTACAAATTCATTTGAAGTGAATTCACCTCCTCTATCTGATCTTAGACACTTGATATTTTTGTCTGTTTCATTTTCTACAAGTATCTTGAATGCTTTGAACCTTTCAAAAGCTTATGATTTTTCTCTTAATAATGTTACCCAAGTTATTCTAGAATAATCATCAATAAAAAAACATGAAATAATCCTCACCTTGTCAGCTCTTTGTTCTTGTAGGGCTGCATAGATAATTTTGATCAAGTCCAGAGGCTTGGATGAAGAGAATTCCTTTGATTTGAAACTTGATCTTGTTTGCTTACCATGCTAGCACTATGCATAAATTATGCTTTAGAGTTTGGCTATCTTGGTTAAATCTATGACTACCCGTTTTTTGTTTATTTTCACTATGTTGTCAAATTTTAGGTGGCCCATTATCCTGTGCCATAACCAGCTCTCATCCTCCTGTGATAAAAATAATTTTTCTCCCTTAATTTTTCTCAACATGTAGATATTTTTAGTAGTTCTATAGGCATCTGCAATAAGCTTTCCTGTCTTGAATTTCTTGATATCACATCCATTTGGGTGAAATATGAGTGTATGCCCTTGATCACATAGTTGACTCACACTTAGAAGATTGTGCTTCAACCCTTCAACATATAACACATTCTCTATCCTTGATGTTCCATTATCCATGCTCAAAAATTCCCTTTCCAAAAATTTTGGTAGAAGCATTATCACCAAATTTCATTGTGCCTCCATTTATTTCTTTGAGAGAGAAAATTGCTTTTTTCACCTGTCATATGGCTTGAACAACCACTATCAATGTACCATTGGTTTCCTTCATTTTGCACATGAAGAGTTGTTTGTACCAACATAGACTTTTCCTTTTCTTGTTCCTTTTTCTTTTTCTAAACTTTTGAGGACATATCCTTTTGAACAATTTGACCATCCTCCTTCTTGCTTGATTTTGGAAGTTCAGGGAACACCGTTCTACACCATTTAGTTGTATGCCCAAAATTATTGTATTTGTAACAAATGATGTTGTAATCCATGAGAGGTGCAAATAAATTGACATTCCTCTTGGTGAAGCCAAAATTATTTTTAGCACGAACTCTGCAATGTACAACTTTATGACCAAATTGGTTACATGAAAAACAATAACCATGGAAGAAATATTGAAACCTATCTAGTTACCTTGGAGGATATGACTGCATAGTTCTCTCGTTATTGTTTATGTGATTTAATTTGGTCCTTGATGATTCTTTATTTTATTCCTTCTTTATGCTTCCACTTCTCAACACACCAGCATAGATCTTAGGCTCTTCTTTAATTATTTTCTTTGATGCCTCTATTCCTTTTGAGCTTGACTCCTCTTTTTGTTTCTTTTGACTTTCTTCAAAATCAAGTTCAATCTTTATAACTGAATATCTTTATGCTTTGATAATATCATCCATGATTTTTGTGCTTTTCTAAAACTGATGTAGCTTATCATTAGATTCTTCCAATTCCTTCCTCATAGAGACAACCTCATGTTCCAATTTTTCACATTCCAACTCTTTTGCCTTTAACTATTCAGCCATACTTTCTTCAATTCGCTTTGCCTCTTCAATTTTCACTTTTAAGTTGGTGAGATCTTGTGAAATATTTGCCTTTGTCTTCTCATCCTCTTGTACCTGAGTCTTCAGTCTTGAGTTCTTCTTTCTAAGCCTTTTCAACTCTTCAATAGAAAAAACAAGTTCCTCTTCTAAGTCAACTATGGCTTCCTCATTATTTTTTGGTTTTTCTCCTTTTCTTGGATTTCAAAAATTTGAGCATCTTCTTTCACTTCCATGGCCATGTGTGTTCTTATGATATCTTCCTTCAAGCTTTTAGGATTTCACAAAGGAACCTTGCTCTGATACGCATTGAAGAAACACACACTTATACTAAGGAGGGGGGGTGAATAGTATAAGATAAAAATTTTCTCTTTTCTTTCCAAAGTAATAACTTGAAATAATATCAATGCAATAATGAAATAACACACAAATAACCACACACATAAGAGATAAATATTTTACGTGGAAATACCCTCTCGGGAGAAAACCATGACAAAATATTGCTTATATTTTCTTCAACAAATTTCATGGGCACAACCCATAGGAGACACCAATCCCCTAGTACAAGTTCGTGGGTACCAACCCATAGGAGACACCAATAATCTATATAAATTTATGGACACCAATCCATAGGAGACACTAATCCCCTTATACAAGTTCATGGGTACCAACCCACAAGAGACACCAATCTCCTTCTGCTCACAAATCTGGTCCAAAACTCTGCTCAAGTCTACTCAAAATATGATAAATATTACCATCAAATTCTGCTCATAAATCTGATCCAAAATACTGCTCAGGTCTGCTCAAAATTTGATCAAAAACTATGCTTATTTTATCCATGTTGTACCTTGCTTTATTCATCCCACTTCATGTTATTGCTTCACAATTGGCTACTTGTTCTTAGGGGTAAGTAGAATCATTTTTTGCCCCCACATTTATTTATAACTCCTCACTTTATAAAACCAAATATTTACCTCAAATAATAAAATCACCTTATCTCTCCAAAATAATATAAAGAAATTTACTTTTAATAAATACTTAATTTACTTTCATACTTATCTTTTGACTTCTTTTCACTGGCATATCCTATGCTATGGTCCTCTATTATCTTCTACAATGATCGATGATGGCTCGAGCAAAACCAAATTTTATCCCATCCTGATCTACTGCTTTGATGAGCGTGTCGACTATCGATGAGGTCCAACGTATTTTAAAAATCTTGATTCTGCCTCTCCAATATTAGTCACACCACCTTCGTTCCACATGAGCTCCAATTGAAAATATTACACTAGCATAATACTCCCCTTCACTACCGATTGCACTCTCCTATCCTTGTTGTTGCTACCACACTGCACGCGTTTTCCAAGGCTATCTTGGTTGCATCGATTACCTCAAGTCCTTTGTACACTTTGTATTTCTGGATACTATATCAACAATGTCTCTTCAATTTGTTGCTTCTACACAAAAGTGCCTCCTTGATGTTGATGAAGTTTCATGTAGTAAGATATGTCCTTTCTCAACTTCTATTACCTGTACATGATCTACATAAAAGTTTTCAAACCAATCCTTGCAGCCAAATTCTTCTTTAAGTAAAATGTCCTCTAATCACATAATATATCGATGATTGTCATTTGAATCGTTAGAGAGCCACTGCGCTCATCCTTATTGCTCTGCACCATGTTTTGGTTGATTCTAATTTTATGTTTAGTAATAGTTAGCTCCTTTGGATAATGTTTGATGCTCCACGCTCTTGTATTTTAAACACACCCTCTTCATCATGACCAAAACAACAATGCAACCTCATTGTTTCTTCTCTTACGTCATATTGAATATGATCTATAGTTGTTTGTCACATCATCACAAGTTCTCTACTTTGCTATATGCTCAACTATTCCATTTCACCATCGTAAAAAAAAAAAATTCACTACCTCGAGCTTCGTTCGTAGAGCTTTCTCCGTTACTCTATACTTTATATTTGATGCAGCTCAAAGATATTCACTTATATCCTATGTCTTCCACAACAACGCTACTCCTTCAACGAAGACGTTTAGATCATCACTCTCCCTATTCTGAAATGAAATTTAGGCTTGCATTTATATGCATAATTTTACCTCCTTAGTTTTTGGTGCTTAATTAGTCGGCCCATACTTTCAAACTTCCACTCCATATAAATATTTAAATCTTTGATTTAAATATTCAAACTTTTATATTATATTTGAACCATCACTTTAATATTTAAATAAATATTAAAGCATACACCACTTTAATATTTAAATATTTAATTTAAATATTAAAGCATACACTTATAATTAAATCATCCTTGAAGATATATCTACCTTGAATAATTTACCCAATCATGCATCGTTTGCTATCAAGCAAATCAACCTCTGACATCAATGACAACTCAATAATTCTAACAGTAAATGTTTCCTAAGTGCACTATAGATCCTCTTATGGGCCTCCTCCTTAGGATTCTTAGTTGATAATCATAGCCAAACCTAGTCAAATATCTTCATTTCTAGATGGTCAGTTGTGTGCCATTGAGCAATTTTAATGTGATTGGAATATTTACTATTATCTCAATTCAAAGCTTAAGTTTGTTCTTTTCTCTACATGGACCATGACCAACCATGCAAAAAATATTTGGAGGATAGGAGGTAATTCCATCCCCTATACATGATGCATAACCAAAAAATGGGATCCCACATAGTAGTTGTATAGCTATTGTAGATTGCAGTTACATCCAATTTGTCGTAGACGCATAGGATATGGTAGGTATCACATGATCTATGTTTGGTCTACAAGCTAGAGAAAGGTCAAGGTATGGGCGGCCTAGGGTTTGAACTAGGCCTTTCATGGGGTGAGTGAAGGCTCCCATAGCAAAGTCATCCAATGGCAACTCGTTAATCCATTAAAAATATAGATTTAGCACTCTTACCATGTGACTCATATGCTAGACTCATCAACATCCACTAGTGGCCCCTTTTGGAATGCAAAGAAAAATTAATTGATAAAAAAGGGTTCTTGATGACATCATCTTATGCCCAATCTCACCCAGTAGCATCTTCATTCCCACCTCTGCCTAGAACTTCGTATTCCACTATGATTATGGTTCCAAGCACTTAAGCTTTAGGGACAACCATAACTATGAAGAAGGAAGGAGGAGGGGGAATTTCCATGAGGGAAATCCCCCCTCATAGGCTAGGCAGGATCATCCTACTCTGATACCAATGTTGGGAATAAATCCCAAATGATAACTTTATTAAATTTACAAGGCTTATATAGGCATATTAATGCCTTAATTATAATATTTGTAATTTCAATTAGAGCTCAAAATAGCTTAACTGAAGCTAACTTGAGAAACCTAGAAATCGACATATGTTTATAGAAAAATAATGTGAGCTAAATTTTATGCTCATATTTTACATAAGAAATAAGAATAATGAAAACAATAATAAGAATTGATAAAATAAATATGGTAGGAAGTAGAATCACGTACAAGCTCCATGATGATATTATTAAATATTTACATGGGACTAGCATCTATATAATAGCTCACATTTTTTATGGTAATAGGGCTAGAAGAAGGTAAACTAGGTAGGATTGGAAGGAATTTAAGGGGAACAATGGATGAGCTATATCAATATCTTAATTAGAACTAATGTAAGGATAAAAGAGCAAAATGATGATTTGATCTGGACCAAAAATTCCCAACTAGGAAGTTACATGGTAGAATTAGGATATAAAGAATTTATCGGTGATGGAGACCAAGGTGACTGGTTATGATGGTGTAAATCTTTGTGGAAGGTCAAGGCCCCAATAAAAACTTAAGCTTTTGTGTGGTTGGCACTAAGAAATAATTTTTTTACTTGGGAAGTCCTTATGAGAAGGAGTTAATGGAGATCTAACCGATGTTCTCTTTGTATAAGGGAGGAGAAAACTATATTCCACTTGTTGATAGAGTGTAAATACGTAAAATATGTAAGGTTAAAAAATGAAGACTTCATAGGGCATAAAGAAGTGTGGTAGTGGGAGTTAGTAGATGCTTGCTTGAAAGGATGGTTTGAAAGGAATAAAGTTTGAGGTTTCTTCTTTTACCTCTTTCTAACCTATGCTAAAAAATATCTAACTAATCCTCTAAGGAAGGCAAAGTTGTAGGTCAAAACTTAGCTATTACTGATAAAAATTATAAATCTAAAAAATAAAAATATATATTGTTTATTTTTAAAAGTTAAAAATTAAAATACATTACTATGTTTCTAAAATAAATAAATTCCTAATAATTTTGAAAAATCACAAGTGCAAAGTTATTTACTTAATATTTAATAATAAATAAATTTAAAATTTTCAGTGTTAAATTTTATACATTTGTAACATCCACACCTTCGATTATTTAAAAACCATGAAAATATCCCATAGACCCAAAATACCACATACTTAGAAAAATTATACAAAATGTTCAAATTTTTCTAAGTGATGAGATGTACTTCGGACCGCGATCATAGCTCAACACAACTTGTTCTACGCCATGGTTAGCATGGTCAAACAAGCAACTCAAATTGTGGCTCAAAGCAAAATATGTGGGCCCTAACTTAGAACACACTTCTACATTACCTGGCTCAAACCACACTTCTACATTGCCTAGCTCAAAATAAGGTTCTACACCGCATGGCTTAGTGCATGGTTCCACGTCATGGTCAAAATTGGTCAAAATACTTGGAGAGTGATTCAAATATTGACCTAGAATATGGTTCTATGTTGCATGGCCCAGAGCAAGGTTTTTGCAATGCAATCCTAGTCTAACACACCCTTGCTCTACATCATGGTCAAAGCAGTCAAAGTACCAAGTTTTAAAATCTAAAATGTAAAATAAAGCAAGTTTCATGCCACAAGCAATAAAAGGAGGTCAAGGTAAAGTTCCGTGAGATGGATCCATCTTGGAACAAGCTATGGGTTGCAAATGTGCTCCAGTCCATGATCAAACTTGGTCAAACCTACATCTGGAAACATCAAATTTTGGCCTAGAACAAGATTCTATACTATGTAATCTAGAACAAAGATTCATATTGCAATCCTAGATTAGCACATCCTCATTCTACGTCATGGTCAAATAAATCAAATGACTAAAGTTAGAAATTTAAATGTTATATTGGAGCATGTTCCACATCGCGAGCAATGAAAATATCTCAAGGTAACTTCATGAAAAAATTTCATTTCAAAATGTGATCTAGGTCACGATCACTAAAAGCATGCCAAACTTTGTAAAGCTCTAATCTTAGCCATCCAAAAGTAGATTGACGATCCACATTGAATCTAGCAAAAATCATGTATTAATACAAGATTCAACATGGCATAAAGTCACAAGTTTCTATCTAATCTGGTTCTAAGCTAAAGTGCATAAGTTGAGAAGATGAAGTGACGAAATCCAAGATTCATAAGATTTTTAAGTTTTAGATCTATGGAGAGAAAGTGACGACAATAACAAGGAACGGTCTCGATATTTTCTTCACGAGATTCTATAGTTGAAAGCTATGAAATCCATAGCAACTTGTAGAGGCCAAGTTACAGAGGATCAATGGGGTTGATGTCCTCTTATCTCTTGGATCAAATAGGAGGTTTCCACCTTAGCATAATGCAGATCTAGAATTCCAACTTCTTTGTAATGCTCTAATTCTTTCATTCCTTAAAAAAATTATTGCAAAAAATATATATAGAGGGTGAACCCTCATTGTAAAGGGTCGACTATAAAGTGTTTGCTTGTGCTACTATTGTAAACTCTCTACAAATGAATAGAAGCATTGCTTGTATGTTTACCTTAAACTTGTATCTTCTTTTCTTTGGATTACAAATCCTTGAAGTCATTTCTACTAATGTTGCTATGGTTAGTGTATTTTATTAATTTAGATTACTAGCTTAGAGCAAATTGGAATGATTCATGTCTAAATGCATGCTTAGAAGGAATTATTTTTTGTTAGTCAAAGTATTGGTCTAATTATGTTAACTTGGATTATTGATACTCTATACGTTTAAAATAATTCTTAAAGCATGTAATTGTTCTTAAAGTTGAAGATGGGGACTAGAATTTATTGGGGTAATTAATCCAAATTCTTTAGTTGGCTACAAATACATTCTGAATACCACTGACTATTTCACCAAATGGGTTGAGGTAATTCTAACCAAGAGGTTAGATCAGGACGTAGTCATTGAGTTTATTGAAATCCTTATCACAAGGTTTGGAATCCTTGAAGCTCTAGTAAGTGATAACGGTTTATATTTTATAGGAGAAATATATATTGGGTTTTCTAGTACATATGGTATATGTATAAATAATTCTTCCAATTATTATCCACAAGGAAATGGCCTAGAAGAATCTACAAATAAGAATCTTCTTAGAATGTTGAAGAGGTCCCTAGAGGATAATAAAAGGAGTTGGCATCTACTCTTAAACCAATTCTTGTGGGTAGATAGGATCATAATAAATAAATCAATAGGCACATCTCCCTATGCCTTAGTCTATGGAAAAGAGACCATCCTTTCTACACACCTAAAGATATTAGATTTGAAAATAGCCATTTGAGGTGATTCATCAAATGAAAATCCTGTAGAAATAAGGCTATTGCAGTTGTTACAAACATATGAGCAAATGATTAAAGCTTATGAACAGTTTTAGAAGCATGGCATAGACCAAAGGATGGTTTGATAAAAATACAACGTACAAAAAATTCAATATTGGAGATTCAATCCTAAGGTGGAACACAAAGAAAGCCAAACCACGAAATCATAAAAATTTTGATTTGTTCTAGAAAGGTCCATTTAAGATATCTACAGTCAAGAATAACAATGCTTTCCAACTCCAAGATCAAAATGGAAATTTGCAACCGATATTGGTTAATGGATACCATCTGAAGTTGTATTTTAAGTAAAAAATCATCTCTTGTAATATATGTACATATTTGTACTATATAACATTTATTTTAACTTTTCAACAAAAGAAAATAATAGAGGCCACGACCCACATCAAGTTCTCAATCGAAATTCAAAGCAATCAAAGCCTAAGAAAGGTGATATTTTTCGCTACGTGCTTCGTGTCATACCCAAAAAATAATAGTGTTAGTTGGTTGCAAACCATGATAGATTCTAGATCGTGACCATCAAAAGAATAAAGCTTCACATTCAAGCCACATCATTTTACCGCTAATACAATAATTTGAAGCATACGATTGAATGGCAGTTCATCTACCACATTAATGGCGGAAGGTATGTATTCAAGGCTATTTAAAGCTAAAATTTAGGCATAATTTATTTCGTAAAATGTGCTAAGATTTTGAAAGCATTCACAAAGAGGCTTGGTAAAAATTTGTAGAGCTTGGAAAGAGCAATTTCAAATATTTGTTTTATAGAATGGCATCACCAGTTCTCGAGCAGATGACTGAAACTGAAAGTGGTGAATCAGTGCATTACATAGACAAAGCACTTGTAGTGGATGATACAAAAATTACATGGAATATGAGAGATAGGTTGGGGTAAGATATTAACAACAAATTCTTCAAGAAACTCCCAATGTCAATTCAAGGTACTTGTATTGTCTGTTCTCTTTTATCCTTTTATATCTATGATTTTTTTCACCCATGTCTAGAATTAATCATTGTAATCATTAAATTTTATGACCCTAAGTATAAGGTATTTAAAATATCTTAGAGAAAAACCCTTTTTAGGATAACTATCCAAGCTTGTTGTCACCTCTTTGTCATGGGTAGAGTACCATCTGTAAACCCTAAGCCCTTCGACCCAAAGGAACAAGGTAGACATTATTTATTAAAAGGTCATCCAAAGAATGGAGATCATTTTAGGGATTGGGTATATAGCCAATTTAAAACCATAAGATCCAAAGATAGTTTGCCAAATACCCCAATTGCCACTAGGTATTTTGCCAACCCAAAAAAAAATTCTATGCTAGTAGCATTGGTTGAGCTGGATCTTGATACAAATATGAGATATTGGTAAATAGCCACAACCTACTACATTTCCAATGAAAATATGTATGACATGTCTATGGTCGATATCAATACAAGACCAATTTATTTTTATTGGCATATTTTCCTTACTAAATGGATGCATGAGCAGTTGATTGCAATGAAGAAATATTCTCATGATGCCTCATTCAAACACTGCTCTAACTTGGCATGGATGTTACTCAGTACCACTAGGTAAGATATACCCTGGATAGCGATGATAGATAAAGATAAAAGTGGAAACCCTATACCAGTCTATACATGGAAATAGGTATTGGGTAGGTCTGAATCTTATAATGATTTTAATAGGTAATTTCTAGGGCTAGACTTGAAAATCATGTATGGACAGTGTTCCAGAATTCCTCCTTTAGATAAGGAACTATTGCAAATAGAGTAGGTTGAAGAAGGAGATTGTTATATTTTAATCAAGGGTATAGTAATTAGACTGTATGGCTTCATTGAGAAACCATTCTTGCTACCACATTTTATCACTAGTAGGATTTTGGCATTGGAGTACTATACATAGGTTGACTATATTAATTATACTTTTGAGATTGGGATAAAGAGAAAGTGAACAATCATTTACCCTCTAAATGTGGATGATATTACAACAACATGGATGGGCCAATATGAAGAGATAACTAAAACCATGGAAAGACTAGGTCTTAAATATCTCTCTCAAATATGGAGATATGACCTAGCCAATAAATTTTTGGGAAAGCTAAAAATTCTCAATGGTGATAAGGCTCCCAAATTTGAAAAAACTTTGAGGTCACAGATTGAGAAATTCAGAAATAATAAGGAAGACTCCCCGTTGGAGTGGAATGTTCGTAAAATGAAACCTTTGCCTCCTTGGAGAGATATTTATGACCAGTTGGTTGAGTATGACCCTGAACATAAGAAAACCCACCAGTTGAAAGAAGCAAAAATTCAAGCCATGAAGGACAAGACTAGTTGGGATGGGGGTAAAATTTTAGAATGGTGGAGGATGAGAGTGGAGACAAACACTTTTTCAGCATTATGAGACTTGGATGGCTAACAATGGTAAAAGCTTAGCATTGAGCTTTAAAAGGGCTAAAGTAAAGGGGAAAATAGAAAAGAGTAAGGAAAAAGAAAAAAAGTCAGAGTTGAAGAAGCAAAAGGAAGATCAAATCTTCCCCTTAACCTCAATAGTAAGATAATATTGTGACAACCACACCTCCAATGATTGAGAAAGTACAACCTATATTTGAACCTTCATAGGAACAACTATAGCATTTCCATATGGGAGTTTTAATGATAAAAAATATGGAATATTCTAGTGGTAATATTGGAAAAGGTGAATCGAGGATTACGAAGAATATTCAAGTGGAATAGAGTTTAAAATATTTAGCCTTGGGGGTAAAAACGCAAAGCCCAATGCCAAAGAAGATAGGTCATGACTTAGATGATGCTCTAAAGGTCAACCCTTCAACCCCCTTGTATTAAAAATAAAAGCTAAATATTCTTTGTGGGGGCTAATAAGGAGATTAGCAAGAAGAAGAAATTGGATCAAGTATAGACAGTTGAGCAAACACATATCACAACAACAGAGCAATCAGCTCAACAAGTTCAGCAATAAAGTACTGATAATATTTTTCAATAGTCTACTTTAGTAGGCACAAGTATGATTTCTATCCCTTCTTCTCCTTCTCCTTCTCCTTCCCCAAGGAATTCTCCCTCCCATTCTCAAGAGCAAAAGGAACAAGTGATATCATCACCACCTCATAATCCTCCTCCATCTCCACCAATTCCTTCATCATCTCATCCCATCCTATCTCCATATCATTTAGTAGAAATTCTAATATTATCTCCAACTCACATCCCTTCGCCTCCAATATCATCACCACTTATATCAATAGGAGAACAAACACTTCCATCCTACCCACCATCCTCTGTAGTTATAACATTTGTTGCCATTGTGATTCCTATTGCAAACCCTAATATAAGCATAGATTCCACCATCATTACCACTTTACCCCTCCCACTAACACCAATTCAATTTTTACCTTCACTCATCACCACCTCCACACCTTCAAATCATCCTACAACAACCTCTTTGTAGAAGGTTAAGAGTGTTTCAATAAAAACTCATAATTATTGGAGCAATAAATTTTTTCAACCTTCTAAGAAAGTTGCTTGACAGAGAAAGACTGTGATTGTAGATCCAATGGCTTGGCAAAGAATAAGAATATCCTTTACTCCTCTAGTTAACAAACTAGAGGACATGATTGTAGATAATTACCAACTTGAGGAGCAAACTGAGGATATTTCTCAATTGCCTCTGGAAGATGAATGTGTTTTAGCTAAGAATCATCTTGAGACCATCTACGTGCAAAGTGATATTTATAGAGATAAGTATGAGAAACTAGAGGAAAAGGTTGAAAATCTGGAAGCAACAATCAGTGACCAGAGAAAGTGGAAAAAGTTGTTAGAAATGAATCCAAGAAGTGGCATAACAAGTACCAAGAGATGGTTAAATTCAAAGAGCAAACTGAAGAGCTAAAGAAGTAGAATGAGGCTTATGCCAAACAAGTGTAGGCTCTACAACAACAACTTCAGGTTGAAAAAGGTAGAGCTGCAGGCTTCTCTAAGGATAAATTCAACCAAATTAGAAAAGAAATGTGGTATGAAAATATGGAGAAATCATCAAAAATTAAGCCTAGAATCGATTTCATGGATGGAGTTAGCCATTTTTTGGAGGAAACCAAAGAGGACTTTGAAAAGACTATGGAAGAGTTACAGCCAATGGTGTCATAATAAGAAAGAATATATAAGTTGTCTAAAAACAAATTCAGTTTTGTTGCTAAGTCCATCCCCAACAAAGAATGGACCAGTGCAAGATTAATAGCTAAGAATTTCATTAGGAAGAACAAGTTGATTAAGAGAGGATGTCTATTGATGGATAAGATCAAAGCCAAGCTCCAAAAGATTATTGATTCCAACAAGGATATGATGCAATATGGTTTCCAAGGTTTCTAGGATGAGAATAATATGCTTTTGTAAATTGAAAATATTTATACCATCTTAGTGTCAATTATGCAAGATGAATCTAAAATTGATGCTTGGTAGGACCTTGTTAATCAAGATCAAGTAACTAAATTGGTGAAAAACTTGATTAGGCTTAAATATTTTATGGAAGATCTTCTAGATAGGGGACATTCTATATCATATGAAAAAATAACTAAACTTTAGTTAACTCACCAATAGCTAATGGATATAGCTAATCCCACTCAAGCAGCTTGGGACCAAGCTTTGAAAAGTTTAGATCATATGATTCAATTATTTGGGTAGAAGCAGAGCATGAAGTTGGTGAAGACGAATAGGAAGGTGAAGAAGAAGATGATGATGAATATAAGAAAGAACACAAAAATAATGTTGAGCAATTACATAAATAATAAGATGATCAAAATAAGAAAATAATTGAGAAGCTTGAAAAGGTGCAATATCAGCAAGAAAAAGTGAAAAAATGAACAAAATCACCTTTAAATCAAGCTAAACATTCATAAGCTTTGTGGCTGGGAATGAGATCTTGAAACATGCCTTGTAAAATATTTTGATTTTGACACCTATTAGATATAGCAATAAAAGTATGATTATGCAATAATTACAAGCAAACTTTGTAGTTGAGCCTTTAAAATGAAGAGTATTTCTCTACAAGTATGATAAAAATTTACCTCTTGTGTTGCTTCCATATGAACCATTACTCTCTGAATATCTTCATAAATATTCAAGAGGGTGATGGTCATAGGGAAGTAATTCTCTAAGACATAATTGTGAAGTTGGTTGGAGTCTATTCTATCTTTCTTATTCCCTTCTTTCATTTTCCATCACGATCCATTCCCACTTCCATCCATCCATTTATCTATTCATCTGATTCTCCACCTATTCCCTATTTCCATTCATCCATGCTTCCATTCATGTCATCCATTTTCTATTTTCCATCGATTCACATCATTTCATAATACCCTATCCATTCAAATTCTGACTCCATATTCCCAAAGGATAAGACTCTAAGTTCTCTAACCTTGCTAGCAAAGTTCCCCAGAAGGTGCCATAATGTAGGCCCAAAAGACCATGTGCTTAGAAAAATTATACAAAATGTTCAAATTTTGCTAAGTGTTGAGATGTGCTTCATACTGCAATCGTGGCTAAGCACAACCTATTCTACGTCATGGTTAGCATGGTAAAATAAGCTTTTCGAGCAACTCAAATCATGGCTTAGAGAAAAATATGAGGTTCCCAGCTCATAACACTTTGACATTGCCCAACTCATAACACGCTTATACATTACCTGAATCATAACACACTTCTACATTACCTAGCTCATAACAAGGTTCTACACTATGTGACTTAGTGCATGGTTCCACTCTGTGATAAAAATTGGTCAAAGTGCTTAGAGATCAAATCAAATACTAGATTAGAACATGGTTCTATGTTGTATGGTCCAGAGTAAGGTTTTTGCAATGTGACCCTAGTCTAACACACTCCTACTCTATTGCACGATCAAAGTGGTCAAAATACCAAGTTTTAAAATCCAAAATAAAGCAACTTTCATACTGCAAGTGATGAAAGGAAGTCAAGGAAATATTCCATGAGATAGATCTATTCCAAAATAGGTTATGGGTTACAAATATGCTCCAGTCCATGATCAAACTTGGTCAAACCTACATCTGGTGACATTAAATTTTGGCCCAAAATAAGGTTCTATGTCCTGTGGCCTAGAGCAAAGATTTATATTGCAATCCTGGATTAGCACATCCTTGCTCTATGTCATGTTCAAATCAATCAAATGACTGAAGTTGGAAATTCAAACATCAAATTAGAGCATGTTCCATGTCATGAGTGATAAAAAGAGCTCAAGAAAAATTCATGAAAAATTTTTGTTCTAGAACGTGCTCTAAGCCATGATATGCTCTAGACCGTGATCACTATAAGTGTTCCAAGATTTGTAAAGCTCTAATATTAGTCATCCAAAAGCAGATCAAGAATCCACATTGAATCTAGAAGAAATCACATATATATACAATATTCAACATGACATAAAGTCACAAGTTTCTATTTGATCCAATTCTAATATGAAGTGGGTAAGCCAAGAAGATGAAGCAACGAAATGCAAGATCGACAAGCTCTTTCAATTTCATATCTATGGAGAGAAAGCGACGATAATAACAGGGAACGGTATCAATATTTTCTTGATGAGATTCTACAATTGGAATCCATGAAAGTCGAAGAAACTTGTAGAGGCCAAGTTGCAAGGGATCAATGGGGCTAATGTCCTCTTATCTATTGGATAAAATAGGAGGCTAACACCTCAAAATATTACAGTTCTAGCATTCCAAATTCTTTGTAATGCTCTAATTCTTTAATTCTTTATAAATTTATTACAAAAACTATATAGAGGGTGAACCCTCATTGTAAAAGGTTAGATCTAAAGTGTTTGCTTACCCTATTGTTGTACACTCTTTGCAAATAAATAGGAGCATTGGTTGGATGTTTGCCTCAAATTTGTATCTTCTTTTATTTGGATTACAAACCCTTGAAGTCATTTGTGCTACTGTTTATATGGATAGTGTATTCTATTAATTTGGATTACTAGCTTAGAGTAAATTAGAATGATTCATGTATGAATGCATGCTTAGAAAGAATTATTTTTCTATTAGTCAGAGTATGATCTAATTTTGTTAACTTTGATTATTGGTATCCTAGATATTTGAAATAATTCTTGAAGCTTGTAATTGTTCTTAATGTTGAATATTACTAGGTTTTGAATGTTGTTAGCCCCAAGTATTATTTTCTGGAAGTTAGTTTGTCAGAGGTTCCCTGTAGATATCTATGTTTTTAGCTTTATCTATCAACCTTTAATTCATTTCTTTCTTAACCCTTATTATTTCCATCTTTATTCTTCATACATTTAATTGAGCTTAATTGAGTCAACATTCAGTAAGTTGACATGGAATACCAGCCTACTCTGGAGGTTAGGTTAAATCATTTTAACCCTTCCAATGTGTGGTTTGGGCTATGATTAGTGGGTTCCCATATTTCAAATCATTGTAGATGGTAATCATAGTTCAAGTTCATCTTGATGTCAATCTATGCCATAACATCTCCCAGTGATGTTTTGCTCCATAAAAGCTACTATTTCTAGTATTTATGCTTTTAAGTCATTTTTTAAACCTAATAAGAATTGTAAAACATAAACTATTATAACTAAATGTAGAAAAGTTAAAAATAAAAATAAATAAGAAACTATAAAAACTACTATTGAACCAAGTAAGAAGTTTAAAAGGTATATTAAAAAAATAGAACCCTTTGGTAAAGTAAAAGGTATGATAGGTACATACTTGATAAATGGAAAAAACACACCTATACAAATGAGGCATTCACATAATATCTCCAAATAAGGTTGAACTTAACTATGTCATTCAATAACATAGTGATATACAAATGGTGAGTTGTCCTCTATTATTAATAATATATACAAGTTAAGGCTCAAAGCCAATATAAGTGAAAGTTATATTAGCCAATGTTATCACTAACCTAACCTCAAAAATATATTTGATCATTAATTTTTTTTACTTGAATCTTACCAAGTACAAATAAAACCTGATAATTCCTTTTCTCCAAAATGAGAACAAGGTTTGAGACTCACAATTGCACCTTTATTGTTCATGTGTTTGTTCCTTTATGCTTCATGTGTATAATAAACATGAAAATTTATTTGAATAAGTGTAAAAAAGCATGATTGTTAATATATTTACATATCTAGCTTAGAAATTTAAAATATGTGGCATATATTATTATGTTTTAAAAAACATAGATGACTTAGAAAAATGAAAAAATTGAATTCTTTTTTTATCATTTTATTTTATTTTTCTCTAAAATTATTTGGATTTCATTTTTAGAATTCCTTTCCTTGTCTCCATTTTTGTTTGATAAAATCCAAACCATGAAGGTAAATCAAAGGTTAAAAAAAAAAAACATAGAATTAAAATTGAAACACCATCAATCAAACCAAAGGTAAGATGACACAACAAATTAAAAAACAAATGACCTCCTTGAAAATAAAAATGTGAAGGCATTAGAAACAAAAGTAAATTTATTTACTCTATAAATGAAGGAATTGTATACACCTATAATTTGAGTGGACTATAGTCTCTTTACCCATGATGTAATGGTACCATTACCTTATGGCTTAGACAGTGGCCTACAACTCTTTCTCATAAGTGGAGTATGGTTGAGATCGATGAGAGAGAGTCTCAAAATGGTAAACTACTAAGATAGTACCAAGTGCATAGTCTAATCCATTTATCTCAAGCTATAATAGTTGTGTGATGTCCAACATAACTATAACTAGTGTAGAATAGAGGTATTGCTTCACCTATCCTTGTTATTATTGTAAACTCCAAAAAAACCTTTTATTTTCTTGCATGACCTAGCTTAATTTCTACATGATGTGGTAGAAGCTTAAAATGAACCTAAGGTAGAAGTTAGCAAATCCAAGAAAGCTTCTTAGCTTTTTTAGGTTTTTGGGCATCAACTATTATCATATGACATGGATATTTTCTAGGTCTACATAAATTCCTTGATAATCAATCTCATATCCTGAATAGGATAACTCAGTGATGTCAAAATGTACTTCCCATGTTAGCCTACAACTCATCTTAGCAAAATGTGTCCAAGCCTTGGCATACATGTTGGAGGTGCTCTTACCATGCCTTGTTGAATACAATAATGTTGTACATATATAAAATCATGATGCCTATGAATGGACATAAAATATTGTTTATCAAACACATGAAGGTTGTTAGAGTGTTGATCATGTTGAAGGGCATGATTAGTCACTCATATAATTCTTGAGTATTGAATGTTATGCTTGACACACATGTATTTTTGACAAGGACCTAATGGTGATCAGATTTGAGTTTGATCTTGGTGAATTACCAAGCCCCTTAGATTTAGTCCAATAGATCATCAATGCATGACAAATGATACTAGGTCTTGACAGTGACCTTGTCCAATGCCTGATTGTCAATGCAAGATGTTAAGTACCATTTTTTGGTACCAAGACAATGGGGCTATTACATGGTAGTGACTTGGGTCAAATATTTCCTTGATTGATCAAATATTATTTCTAACATTAGATTTCATCGTCATTCTATATGGAACAACAATATAAGGAACTATTAAAGAGCTTTGATCATAAAATTAGATTAATTTGGTGCTTCACAAAGTAGTGTCATGGGACTCCATTCAAAAATTGGAAGATGTTGGCATAGGGCCAAAGGATATCATCCATCTACTAGGTTCTTGTAGAGTGTTCTATCATTGGTATGGTAAGGGTGAACTTCTTGGTGCTTTGTTGTAGGGCCAAATCATCAAAATATAAACTTCTATACATGTAAGTTCAACTTCTTTAATGCTTGGCTAAGATTAAAGGTGTCCTCTTTTGAGGAAGGCACCTAATAATTTGGTACATTATCTATCTAATGTAAACAAACCAATTTTATGGATAAGCTTGGTAGGTTACCATATGACCAAAGTAATTATATCATACTTTCCTTGATGCCATAATTTAGAGTACGTTGATGCAAAACCTCAATTCTCTTTTTTGGTTTTGTATACCCCAACAAGTAAGGTTGAGGGTGTGTCATGGTATGGAGGCCCAAGTGCTTGACAATGTTTTGTATGATGATATTTCTGTAGCTCCCATTAACAATGATTATATGTAAGGGATTACCCTTCACCTAGAAATGAGTATTAAAGAGGTATTCCCATTATTTAGATAGATCATACCTTGAGGCTTTGCTTGTTTTTTAGGTTCATATTCTTGAGTTAGTTGTATGTCGGGTTCTTGATCTTAAGGTGTTGTTTTCTTATAGGGTTATTGATCCTTAGGCATTACGAGCCTATTTCCATCTTACACTTATGCAAATTGCATTTTCCACTTGTTCTCTGTTAGATGAAAATATAGGTAGACCACCAATCTAAGGTAGACCACCAATCTTCTATCACTAGTAAACCTGATACTTTGAGGTTTTGTGAATATAGGTTTTATGGTGACTACACCACTCACCATCTACCTTTTTCTTACCCCTTCTCTTAAAACTTTGGTTGTGTAGTATCTCAACTACCACCTTCTAGTTCCAAGGAATTAGTCATTAAATTTGATTTTATAAACCTAAAAGTAATGTTACAAAATAATAAAATTGATAAAATTTTATTTTCTACAAAATGGATTGATTGGATTAGATGAGTGATTTGCTCACAAAATGGACTAATTGACTCAAAGGAAATATTCACTCACAAAAATGGATCGATTGGCTCAATGGAGTGATTAGCTAGTAAAATGGACTGATTGGCTTAAGGAGCCAATTCACTCATAAAAATGTGTCAATTTTTCCAAAAAATGATGCTAATTCACTTAGAAAAAAGTATCAATTTGCTTGTAAAATGCAAAGAAATCACTCATAAAATACAAGCAGGCTTCTTGAACAGCCACAAGAGTAAAAATTGACGTGGATAACAATGCAAATCTTTTAAAAAGTGACCTTTTGGTATGTAATGGCACACTAAGTCACTTTCAAAGCCTTCTAAGCCTAATAGAGGTATTGTTGGTGCAAAAATCGACACTGGTGATCCTCGACCAACATTGAATGGCCATCAAGCCTAGGAGAGGTAGGGCGGTCTATCTCCGGAGAAGGTTGGTTCCTCAAGTCCTAGCTACCTATACCGCAAAGGAGGGGAGAAAAGGGAAGAGGGAAAGAAAATAAAATGTGGTCATAGCCAAAACTCACAAGGATAGGTATAGTCGCATCAAGACACATGCAAAATTAACACCGTGGGCATAAAAACAAGCACGCTATCTAACATATCAGCCAACCATACCCTCACTCAGCACTTAGCATCACGGATCGAAGGTGAATTCCAAAACCAGTGAATGGGATGCATGAAATCTAGATACTAGAATTATAGCATGTCCACCCGACTAGCTTAAATAGAAATAAACCCTTAACCCAATATGAATGCAAATTCTAGAACTATCAAATGAAGCACATCAAATACAAATACCAAAATTAAATGAGTTCATTTAGATAGCTGAAGTAGAAATAAGTAGTTACACTTCATGAAAGATATAAGGATCAAATTAGAGACCAAACAATAGCACACTTATATTTACAACACAATGAAAATATTACATATGAATTGTAATGGCTAAAGAGCCACCCTTTTGAATGACCAACATCCCATTATTTATAAATATTTTTACGATAGATTCAAACTACATGTATTAATGGTGTTATGCAGGAAGAGATGACTGAGGAGGATAGGCGCTCAATTGGTACACTACTCTTTGGGGGAATGACGACTATCCATAAGGGGTTAGATACTTCTGCATGAATTTGGTCCTTTGATCATTCTGATATTCCTATCAGATATTCAATTCTCATCTACTTTACCCCTTCAACCAAACTATGGGTCTTCAGTCAGGTGGATGAGCGACTATCAGTAATTACCTTGGAAATTGTACTATTTTCAAATTACCACCTTCCCACCCATAGACAACCCATACTTGAGTAGTTGGGATCATTAATGCGTTGATGGTGATTCTGGTATTGGACAGACAGTTGGGCTTATTCTCTTACTCGTCAGTTTCTAAATTGCTACCCGTTGCAATATTATTAGTGGGACATGGAATCAGGCTTGACTCTTAATTGCTGCTCTTCCAAAACTTTGCATAAGCTACATATTCAATAAGGGCAGTTATTTCACCATCTTCTAAAACCTCCACCCTACTAGGGGGTCCTTAGCAAGCAGGGATAAGAACACCACCATCCAATTTCTTCGCCCAAATTTTGGGTGGGGATTTTGGATTCACTGCTACTGCCTACTTGCCCAATTATCCACCTGACTATAAACTTATCCAATTTTAATGATTTAGCCCATCGAGATGCTCAGCCAAGTCTTTGCCTTTTGTGGCCCTAAAGGCCATGTTTTTGGGAGTGAATCTTGCCTTGTGGTAGCTTATTATTTCACCCATTCAATATATACTTCCACCATCTGCTTGTCTTTGAAATCCACCCTGTCAACGCCAGAGCCCAGCTCCAAAAATTAGCCATTTCTATAGGCCATCATCTTTACAAAAAGAGTGGGAGAAATGATGTAAAATTTCACCCACACTCTTGGCAACTCACAGGGTTTTCCACTTGTGGAAATGAGAACCCAAAAAGCCATCGCTCAATAAAAAGCACTCACAAATAGGGAGGGTAATAAGAAAAGACAAAGAGAGAATAAACAAAAATAGTCGATAAAGACTACAAGACAAAGGAGGAAGGAGACCAAAGATAAAAGGAAAACAAGGCGGGATAGGGCAGAAGGGAAGAAAACAAGGGGATCCATAAGTGGAAATAGTAAACCAAATCAGGAAAGAGATGAGGGGAGGGAGAGAAACACAGGAAATAGCAGAGGTAAGAAGACGATGACCACTAAGCTCCTCAATTAGTGGCAACAAGAAACTAAGGAATTGGAAGGAAAATAAGGATGTAAAAAAGCAAGAAGAAAAAAAGGGAAGACGATTCATGGGACACCCTCATAGATTGTGCTTCCATAAACATACCCACCAAGGACCAAGACCAATTCAAGAACAGTAAAAATGCCAAGAGCATTTGCTAGTATTGACACAACACCTTTTTCTGATACAATCAAGCAAAAACTTCATTCACTCATTTTCACTCCACTAAATATTTAGTCGTAGCATCATTCTTAGCTTCATCTTACACAATATATGTTGTTATCACCTTTTGGGATGCTATTTATAGACCAATTTTTCCATTTTATCGATGAGTGTGCACTGCTCTCAAAATATTTGGTTTGACGTGAGTGGCTTGAATGGGTTCATAGTTTGCCCACTTGTCCTATAATGACACTATGTCATGCTCATTTCTAGTACATGCAATGGATATCTTTTATAGGGATTGTACAAAATGATGTCTGATCTAAGGCCTTGATCCATTAGGTAATGGAGTCACAACAACAAAACACAAGAGAGAACATAGACTACATGAGGAGAGCTTCAAAATTGATATGCTTTCAAGAGGCTTTTCTTACATTTTCTATCCCGGATCACTTCGATACAAGATGATGTATTTAATTATCAGCATATTTACATAAAACTATGGTGCGATTGGAACACCACAACAAATGACTCATCCTAGGAATCATCCAATGAATTTATAGTTTTTAGACTAGATCATATTGAACTTGAGGTACTTTTTGTAGTTTGTCTAGTACTGTCCTAGGAAAGTGGACTTTCCAAGCTATATTGCACCCACAACTTGGTAAGAAATCATGCAAAATAGTACTTATGCAATCAATGACCAATGAGGTAATAAAACTTACCATGTAGGAGCTCTTCTCAAGTACTAGTTCATATGGCAACATGATCCATTATCACCATTCTTTGGGATTCACCTGTTATGGAATCCTTAGCACGCGCTCCTCCAAAGTCCATGCAAATGTATGGCAACAGGGCTTATTCAACAATGATCCTACTACCAGGATCTCCTCAAGATATATATTTTGATTGGTTGAGCCCTCCTAGGTATAGCTTAGTTCCTACTCAGTGTGCTCTCGAACACAAAAAGGGTGCAAATATATCCCATTTTAGAATATGGGATCCACTGTTTGGCCATCCTATTGGTCCAAGTCCTCTAATTGTTGGAGAAAATTGCAAGCAGTAAATTTATTCACTGGAAATGTGCTCACATTTTCTTTGTGCATACCCAGGAGAGGGTCCACTCTTTGTGCTTTGCATAGTTATAGCCTTGACTCCTGCACAACTTCAAATTATAGCCATTGTGGATATTGTACGGCTATTAGGGGAGCAATAGTGATTGGAGAGGAGAACAGAAGAGTGGGATCTCTTGAAGGTATCTTTCCTGCTTGAATTAAGATTCACTTAGCTTTCAAGGCTTTCTAAATTATTTGAGGGAATATATTTTTTCGAGATTGATGCAGGAGAAGTCTTATATTTGAACTAATTGCTCAAACATAATACAAGTAAGCTTTGGTAGGGGATGGTTAGTATTCAAGGGGAATCCTTTCCCAACTCCTTTTGAATCGGATGTTGAAATCTATGATGCTTTCAAGAGGGTCCCTTTTTATGAATGAGAGGTGCATCAAGAGTTGGAAAGGATCCTTGGTTCCTTCAAATATGTCAATGAGAATTCCTACCAAATCTACCCATGAGCAGATACTTTCTCGCTCAAGATATCGGTACCATAATAACTCCCTCCCTTTAAGAGACAACTGATGTCTTCATGAGTGATGCAATGGAGGGTTGATAGAGCAATAATATCTTCAATGTGTTCCCGAGTACTTCCTTTAGTGTCATCATATATTTTCAAGCCTTTCAAGGCACTTTTAGAGATTTTATGCCAGCATTGGAGGTTGAGCAGACCAGGATCATCCCATTGGGGATAGCACTATTGAGCCATTGTGGCACTGGATTTTAGAAATATTGGTCATTTATTTAGATTTGGAGTCACTAGATGAGTATATTTTTTTGGCAAATGAGGTCAAGACTACCCATCAAATTTTGAATCCTCCGAGAGATAGAGTTCTTTTAGCACATTGAGAGGAAATTGATCTTAGAATATAGATCTTTCACTCAGAGCAATCGCTGGGTGATTCAATAAGATATGGGTAAACCAAAGTACCACCAAAATCTAATTTCCTTAAACAATGGAGACTTTTTGGGTCCCCAGCAAAGTCACCAAAAATTATTGGTATGAAAATTGAAATTGATGATCCTCGACCAACATTGAACAATCGTCGAGCCCAGGAGAGGTAGGGTGGTTGATATCCAAATAATGTTGGTTCCTCAAGTCTTAGCTACCTACGTTACAAATGAGGTAGAAAAAGGGAAGAGGGAAAGAAAATAAAAGGTGGTTGTATCCAAAACTCACAAGGACGGGTATAGCTGCATCAAGACACATGTAGCATCAACATTGTAGGTGCAAACAAAAGCATGCTACCTAACATATCAGTAAACCATTCTCCCACTCAGCACTTAGCACCATGGATCTAAGGTGAATTCTAGAACCAGTGAATGGGATACATGAAATCTAGATACTATAATTACAACATAGCCACTCGACTAGCTTTAATAGAAATAAACCCTTAACCTGATATGAATGCAAATTCTAGAACTGTCGAATGAAGCACACAAAATACAGATATGAGAATTAAATGAGCTCATTTATATAGCCGAATTAGAAATAAGCATTTGCACTTCACAAAATATATAAGGACCAAATTGGAGACCAAATAATAGCACACTTATATTTACAACACAGTGAAAATATTACATATGAATTGTAATGGCTAAAGAGTCACCCTTTGGAATGACCAATGTCCTATTATTTATAGATACTTTTACAATAGATTCAAACAACATGTTTTAATGGCATTAGGTGGGAAGAGATGGTTGAGGTGGACAGGTGCTCAGCTAGTACCCTGATCCTTGGGGGAATGATGGTTATCTGAAAGGGGTTAGATCCTTCTGCATGAATTTGGACATTCGATCATTTTGACATTCTTTCTAGACATTCAATTCTCATATACTTTGCTCCTTCAACCAGACGATAGGCCTTCATTTAGGTGGATGAAAAACTATCATTAATTACCTTGGAAGTCGTACTATTTTCAAATTACCACCTTTGCATCCATAGACAACTCGTACTTGAGTAGTTGGTATCAATGCATTGATGGTGATTTTGGTACCGTACAGATAGTTGGGCTTATTATCTTACTCATTAGTTTTCCAAATTTCCACTCATCATAATATTATTAGTGGGGCAGGGAATGAGGCTTGACTCTTAATTGTTGCTCTCCCAAAACTTTGCCTAAGCTACATCTTCAATCAGGGCAGTGATTCCACCATCTTCTAAAACATATGCCCTGTTATGGTGGGTCCTTCTTAGCAAGCAAGGATAAGAAAACCACCATAAAATTTCTCTTCTGAACTGTTGGGCGAGGATTTGGGATTTGTTGCTACTTCTTGCTTTTCCAATTATCTTCCTGACCATAAACTTAGCCAATTCTGATTATTTGGTCTATTGGGGTGCTCAACCAAGTCTTTGCCTTTTGTGGCCCTAAAGGGTGGGTTTTGGGAGTGAACCTTGCATTGTGGTATCATGTTCTTCTTCCCATTCAATACTTGCTTCCACCATCTACTTGTCTTTGAGATCTACCCTAACTATCAACGCTAGAGCTCGACTCCAAAAATTAGCCATTTATATAAGCCATCATATTTATAAAAAAAAGTGGGTGAAAGGATGCAAAACCTCATCCACAGGCATGTAATGTTTAGAGGAACAACATTTTACTAAAGTTACCCCAAATCCTTAATTTTATTAAGAGTAATTGTTTTTCACCCCAAGTAACTCAATGGTAAAATTTTACTATAAGTAGGGGCCTAGGGCCTTTATTGTATTCATATTTTGGCCATGAGAATTTAAATGTACACTTTGTGAAACCGACATTGTAATTTGTACTCATGAGATTGTAAGAAATTTCTAAATCCTTATGCATTCCATCAGTAGCACCGCCTTCCTAGTTTGCTAAGTGTGTGACGGTTGTGGCATGATCCTTCTAGCTCATTTTTCCATTTGCTTATCAATTTCATAATCAAATGAATGGGTGGATATTGATTTTATTTGATTTCTCATGCATTGATTGATCATACACTATCCTTGATATGGTATAAAAATTGTATTTACTTTTGATTTCTCGCACTCTAAACTTCCAAACAATTTAATTTTTCACATTTTTCTTTCATGTATTTGTAAAAATTTAGAAAAATTCTATTGATTCATCAAATTTATAAATAATACAACGATGGATCAGAATAGCCCGGAGGTTACTCAAACCACTCGAGGCATTATTAGATATTGTTACAACAATATAACAATAGTCTAAAAATAATGAAATAATAGAGTTATGCTAACATCCCCCCTTATTACATTATTTGGGTAATAAGATAACTACTAGCTATACTAACATCCCCCCTGATTACATCATTTTGCAATACATAGAGAGCTGCGAAACAATTCAAATTTGACACGTGCAAGTGCCTTAGTGAAAATATCTGCAACTTGAGCATTGGTGGAGATGTACTGAAGCTGAATTCGGTGCCTTGGAACTTCATCTCGAATGAAGTGACATTGTGTGTCAATGTGCTTGGTTTTCTCATGATGCACTGGATTCTTAACAAGGTTCAAAACACCCTGGTTGTCGTAGAACAAGTGTATTGGAGATTTTTATGGATGACCCATACTTGTCAGAATGTGATGCAACCATATCACTTTGCACACAGCTTCACGTGCGACGTGATACTCTGCCTCTGTAGATGAGATAGCAACCACCTGTTGCTTCTTGTTGTGCCAAGAGATAGGACCGGATCCAAGATGAAATATATATCCTGAAGTTGACTTACGATCATCATATGACCCGACATAGTCAGAGTCCGTGTATCCTTGCAAGAAGAATTTGTCATTCCTCTTGTATTCTAGGCCATATTCCATTGTGCCACGGACATAGTGAAGAACACGTTTTGCTGCTTTCCAGTGAGTAGTCTTAGGTTCCTGCATGAACCTCGAAAGATAGTTGACAACAAATACGATATCTGGCCTAGTATTGGTCAGATATATGAGACTCCCAATCAACTGTCGATAGAGAGTACCATCTACCTGAGGTGAATCATCATATCGTGATAACTGAAGCCCTGATTCCATCGGAGTTGCCATTGGCTTGCAATCAGTCATGCGATATTTTTCTAACAATGTCTTGGCATATTTTTTTTGAGACACTTTGATGTAGTGCTCCTTCTGGTTCACTTCCAGACCAAGACAATAATGGAGAAGTCCGAGATCTGTCATCTCAAAATATTTACACAAGTCCTTTTTGACAGCAGAGATCATAGTTTTTGAACTCCCTGTAATGAGCAGATCATCAACATAGAGTACAAGCAACACTATCTCAGAACCTTGTTTCTTGAAATAGAGGTTTGCATCTGATGGACATCTCTTAAATCCATGCTTCAGGAGGTGATTATCCATTTTTATATACCAAGCTCGAGGAGCTTGTTTTAAACCATATAAGGATTTGACCAACTTGCACACTTTCTGCTCTTGGCCTTCCACTTCAAATCCTTCAGGTTGAGTCATGTAGACTTCCTCTTGGAGATCACCATTCAGAAAAGCACTCTTGACATCCATTTGGTGAACTTTCCACCCATACTGTGTTGCCATAGCACAAAGAACTCGAATAGTGGTCATCCGAGCAGTAGGTGCAAAAGTTTCCTCATAGTCAATGCCTTCCTTTTGAGCATAGCCCTTTGCAACAAGATGGGCCTTATGCTTATCAATTGTCCCATCTGCCTTGTACTTGACTTTGTACACCCATTTGCAGCCTATGGGCTTCTTTCCGTATGGCAGATTGACAAGCTCCCAAGTTTTGTTTTTCATCAGAGACTTATACTCAGCATCCATAGCAGCCTTCCATTGTGGCTCACTAAGGGCATCTTGTACAGAAGCAGGTTCATGTTCATTCATTGAAGACATAAACACCCTGTCATCATCTATATCCATATCCTCTATTTCTCTCTCTGGATCTACAGAAAGTTCCTCAAAATATTGACAAAGATCATCAACCTCAGTAGTCTCTACTACTGCTCTCTCCTGTCGAGCCATGCTGCGAGTACGAGGTCTATCCAAAGTCAAATCTGGTGGAGTGGATAACTTGGAGTCTCTGATTGTATTTGTATACCATTTTGGATTCTTCTTCTATGGTGGTGAATGAAGAAGATGAAGAAGTAGAAGGACCTCCAGCCTTTGGTGATGAAGGGGACTTCTCAACTTTAGTTTCCACAAGATCTAGGTATACATCAGATGTGCTTTGTGATGTGAAAGCTTCATCAAAAACAACATCTCTACTGACATGAATCTTCTTGGTCAAAGGATCAATCAAACGATAACCCTTAGAGTGCTCATCATAGCCAAGAAGAATACACTTCAATGTCTTCTCATCTAGCTTCTTCCTTTTCTCTTTCGGTATGTGCATGAAAGCATTACATCCAAAAATGCGTAGATGAGATATGGAGGGTTTTCGACCACTCCAAGCTTCCTGTGGAGTCATTCCTTGTAGGGCCTTTGTGGGTGCCCTATTCAATAGATATACTATTGTGGTGATAGCTTCTGCCCAATATTGTTGCTCAAGACTAGCTCCTGTGAGCATGCAACGAACCATTTCCATGATGGAACGGTTCCTCCTTTCAGCAACTCCATTTTGTTGAGGAGTATAAGTAGTAGTTAACTGTCTCGTGATCCCATGTGCAGTCAAGAATGCAAAAAATTCTTTAGAGGTAAACTCCCCCCTCGATCTGAGCGGAGGGTCTTTATAGAAGTCCCTGACTCCTTCTCAACAGATTTCTTGAATTGCTGGAAGAAACCAAATGCCTCAGATTTCAGATTAAGAAAGAACACCCACATATTTCATGAGTAATCATCCACAAACAACTGAAAATACCTCTTCCCCCCACAACTGATGGGTGTGAAAGGACCGCACAGATCGGTGTGAATCAACTCCAGAGGTTTCTTTGCTCTTGTAGAGCTTTTCTCAAAAGGTACTCTATGCTGCTTTCCTGCCAAGCAGTCAGAGCACACTGGCAATGTGGTAGAAAGGGAAGGAAGACCCTTTACCATCTCATACTTACTTAGCTCAAGTAAGTAGCCAGAACTAAGATGCCCATATCTCTTGTGCCATAGGGAAGTTGCCTCCTTTGTAGAGACTGATCATGGCTACATGTGGAGTAGAGATAGCATCTAAGGCAAATAAGCCATGCTTATATGAAGTGGTTGCAATGTTCTTACCTCTCCTGGTAATAGAACAACACTTCTTGCCTCCCTCAACACTAAAGTTCACAACCATATCCTTGTCCAGAATTTGTGTGACTGACAACAAATTGTTCGCCAATCCTGGAACATAGAGGACTTTTTCAATCTGACACTTGCCATCAGGAAGAGTGACTGAAACTGTACCTTCTCCCTGAACCTTGTAGGTTTTATCATCAACAATAGTGACAGGTTTGCCCTCTTTGGCCTCAAAGGACTCAAACCATGATTTGTCGCCAGTCATGTGCTTACTAGCGCCAGAATCGACATACCAAATAGGATCCTTCTACTTGGAAACTGTGGTAGTCATAAGCACCTTGTGTGCCCTCTCAGAATCCGAGTCAGATTCTTCAACAACAACATTCACTCTTGGTTGCTTATTCTTGTTTTGTGGTTTGTTTTGGCCTTTCTGTTTAGGTTGTTTATTCTTATGCCAACATCTGTTTGTATCATGACCCTCTTTGTCACAGATCTTGCAATATATTTTTGTTTGTTGAGGTTGTTTCCCTTTTGAATCTTTGTTAGAATTTCCTCCTTTCTAAAAATTACCCTTCTTCTTAGGACCCTTCCTGTTGGAATAGAGGGTTGTGTTAGAAGAATCATCTCTCTGAAGTTGGCGTGCCTCCTCCTCTTGAAGCATATTGACCAACTCAACAAAGGTAACTTTCCATTGTGACACCTGAAGGGAAGTGATCAACACCCTATAAGAATCAGGTAAAGCTCTCAATACAATTGAGGTAAGGAGCTTGTCATCAACAGGTTCTCCCAAAGAATTCAATTTTGCTTTCAACTCAGACACTCTGCAAAGAAAGTGTTCAACTATCTCTCCCTGCTTCATGCTTAGACTGTGTAATTGAGATTGAAGGAATAGAATAGTGGAATCATTCTTTCCCTCATATATAGTTTTAAGGGCATCCCATGCCTCTTTACTATGTGCACAGTCAACAATGTGGGGTTGAACTTCATCTGAAACAACAAGCAAGATGAGCACTTTTGCCTTGTTGTCTTTCTTGTCAAAGTCTATCTGAGCAGCAGATGGAGTTGTGGCTGTTGTTGATCCAGCAGTAGGTGAAGGTCTTGTTGTTGCTCCAGAAACAACATCCCATAAGTCATCCATGACTAGGATTGCCTTCATCTTGTTTTTCCATGGTGTGTAGTTAGGACCTTTCAACAACTGATGAGCATCAGTCATTAATTTTGCAGACATAGTGAAGGTTCCTTATATCACCAAATGGTCCCCCTTTCGATATACCTTAATGCCAGGTCGTTATACCATACAAAATACCCACCCTTACGTGAGGGAGACTATAGGTATTTTGAAAAATCAGAGAAATTACCCGCCCTTACGTGAGGGAGACTATAGGTAATTTCAATGATTATACGATACGTGGTACTTAGGCGGTACTAAAAGGGAATCGTCTCGTTGATGGCACCTACCATAGAAAGTCATCAATCCTCATGCGTGGGGCGTAACTTCCCCTAAACACTTCGGATGTCAAAACTTTCATCAGGATTTACGCCTAAACACAAGAACGATTAGGGTAGTGGAATGGAGTAAAAAAATAGCAAAATGGCGTACTTATTCCTCCCCGACGATTGATAGAGAACAAGCTCAGACGTCATTTTGGCAGCTATATTAGGCGGCGGATACAGTAGCGCAATCACGACAACATTACCTGTAAGTGCTGGCCAGAGGTATCACAAATACCGAACGCTGTAGTGCAATAAATTGCACGGATGGGTTTTATTTATTTCGGGGACTTAGGGAGTGATTTTGATTTTTAACTTTAATGAAGTAGTGCATAAAGAATGAAAATGCTACATACAACAAAAAAGTGCCCACAGAAATAAACCCATAGGTGTCGGGTGCTGTCGAAAATGCACCTTTACAATAATGCCAAATTTGCTTTTTTTCAATGCTGAAAAAATTACTCACTATTCCCCCCTTTGATTTTTGAAAGAAATAGGCCCCCCTTAAGTTTATTGAAAAAAAATCCTTTTCTAAAGCCTTTTTAAAAAAATTCTTTATTTAAGTTTAATAAAAAAAATTACTTTATCATAAAAAAAATTATTAATACAATAATTTAATTATGAAAAAAGTAAATAAATTTAATATTAAACTAAAGAAAGAATAATTAAAAAAAAAAACTTTAAAGAAAAAATGAATTAATCAAAACTTAAAAAAAAATATTATATACCTTTCGAAGGTACGTCGGGGGGGGTCGACGGGTTTTGACCCCACGACCTCGGGGCTCCCTGAGTCCCTACCGCTCAGCCCACGACCAAGTGGGCTAGCGGGCTGATCCGAAAGGATCAATGGGCTCACAATCCTTAAGGAGGACTCCCCGAGTCCTTCCTTCACGCGGCCACCTCCGCTCCACCCAGCGGCGGCTCCTTGGTGGCGACGTGGTGGCGCGTGGGCGGCTCCTTTATGCTGCAAATCATAAAACCTGTATTGTTGTGGTTTACCACTTCAAGAAGCCTGCAATCATTGTCGAGCTTCTCATCGAGTGCGCTGCATTGTTTCTATGCTCGTTTGCCAGGTACTCACGATCTGCAAAGATCTTGCTCGCACGAAATGATGCCTCAACATGATAAGGTATCACCACGTCTACGCTGCTCACGGAAATGTAGAGATGTCCTCTCTAATGGATTCTATGTTGTTCCAAACGTAGGATCTACCCCACATCTAAAAAACTTAAAACATCATCTGGCGAGTCAAGCAAATGATCTATCCTCGCTCAACAATGTCAAGCTTCGTGCGATCTAGCTGTGTACGTCGTCTTGGTAATGTCAGCACTGCGATAGAAATCGTCTACAACACGATGAAGGCTTCTAAAATTATTTTTGCTCTAGGTTGTCTACGACGCAATCCTCTCGGAAATAATCTGCACCGTCTTGCCTCCAATTGGCTTTGAATGCAGAGATGTCCTCCTTAGAGATCTGCGATAAACAATTTTTGAGATCAGATAAAAGGATTAATGAGATCCACATCCAATCACCACATTTACCAACCGTGTGTGTCACAGTTCGCAGAAAAATATAGTAGATTCACAGAACAATATTTTAAAATATTACATGGACATCTACAGGAAAGAATATGAAAACATGGTCACAAAATTTTCATTGGGGCCAAAAATTATGCCATTTGCTCTGATACCATGTAACAATTCGAAACAATTCTATTGATTCATCAAATGTATAAATAATACAACGATGGCTCATAATAGCCCAGAGGTTACTCAAACCACCCGATGCATTATTAGATATTGTTACAACAAGTTAAAAATAGTCTAAAAATATTGAAATAATCAGTTATGCTAACAGTATTTTATTTCTATACTTTATTTCATGCATTAATTTTAGATTAGATATCCACATTAGGATAGTAGGAAGCTAGCCTAAATCTTAAGGTTAGGAGAAGCCTTTGGCATTCACCTCCAATCTTGTTGAAACTTGGATTAGGGGTGAAAACATAATTTATAAATCATGACAACTTCTGAGATCAACATAGTTTTTGGCATGCTCTATGGGACCCACCTTCATTTTTAATGTATTCGCATTAATTATCTTGATTATTGTGCCAAAATCGCATCTATAATAGATGGAGCAATTGGATTAAAATTTGTAAAAAATATTGCTAAGTCACAACCAATGAGCGATTTGCTCTAAAATTTATAGTAAGTCACTCTATTTGAGGCCATTATTTGAAAATATTCTAAGTGAAATTTTGTAAGTGATTCATTTGCATTTAATGATTAGTTTGCTCTGAATTGTCTACATATGTCATCTCTACATTAAATTCCTTGATTTTTACACCAAAATCGTACTTGTCATAGATGGACTGGTTCACTCAAAAAAATATTCTCTAAGTTTAATAAGTGATTTGATCCAAAATTTGGAGTGATTTTCTCAATTTTCAATAAAAGATTAAAAATTCACTATCCATAAAAGTAAGTGATTCACTGGTAAATCCAGGTGATTCCCTTGGATTTAGCAAGCGAATCACTCGACAAAACCTACATCTTCATAGGTTAAATGTAGAGCAATTTTCAAAGGCCAAGAGCTAAATTTTCTAGTTCCAAATCCAATTTGGACTAAATTGACTTATAGGTACTTTATGAATTACGACTCCAACATGAACTCCATAAAAATAAATGTTTCACAAATTTGATGACTTCTACGATAATCAAAAAACATTAAAACTTGAATTTTACTTTGTATGTGCATCTACCATGCGCAAGAAGCACTTAAGGTGGATTTTGATTCATTTTTTCCTAAGTTCATAACAACAAGCAATTCACATGTAAACGCAAGTGATTTGCTTTAACATGGTGAAATTCATCCAATATAGATCCAACAAGTGATTTGCTTCAAGTCTAAAAAGTGATTTGATAGGAAAGACAAAAAATTTCTTCCTTCCTCATTGGAAGGTGATTTGCTCCAACCTCAAAAGTGATTCACTCCAAGTGATCTACTTGAACCATATTCTTTATGCAAAAAAAAAAAAAATAGAAAACCAAAAAAGTCACTCAAAAATAGCAAGTGAATCACTTGCATTTGTGAAGTGAACCATACCATTTTTGCATTATGTAAAATTTCATCCTACTAGCAAATCACCCAATAATTATGATAACAGCATTTTGATTTTGTGAGTGAATCGCTCAATAGGTAATATTCTAAAAAATTATAAAATTTAAACCTAAAACTTTGTCTATGTAGGTACATACATTAAAGGATCTAGGATGATGCTTTGCATTGTGGTAAGTGTTACGAACTTTAGCAAAATCAAGTGGGCATTTTTATTTTTATTTTTATTTTTATTTTTATTTAAAAAAATAATCCAATTTTTTGGGGGGTGCTACCCCTAAGCCTATGAGTTTTGCTCCTATCTTTGATATATTTGGTCTTTTGACAACATTATGGTAACTTAACCATGGAAAATCTTCAAATAGTAAACAATATGTAACGGTTTCAAAGTCCTCAATACCTATAGATTCATTAAGGTGAGTAGTAATTTCTGTAGAATTTACAATTGAATATTCAACCACCTCCAAATCAACAATGGATTTACCAAAATCTATTGCCTTAGCACCCTCCATTTTATTATCCTCCATGCTCTTTGTATTTACCTCATGGATATAGAAGGTACCCCCTCCTCAACAACCATCTGAAAAATATCCTCTACAACAAAATAATCTATGAGTGCCTCCTAGGCCACAAAATCAAATTTTTATTGGACTTACCAAGGACTATTAAATTTGGTGGCCTATTCTCATGTTCTCTCAACAAAAATATACCTTCAATGGGAATGGGTTCAAGAAAACATTGGACCACCGTAGTATATTAGGATATAATTTCATGCTTGATGATCTACGCTCTTCATGATAAAGCTACCTTGTGGTATAGATAATTACTAGATAATTTAGTTACTAGTTGGGTGTCAAAAGTGGAACCATTCATGTGTAGATTTGGTAACACAAGAAATGGTTACTCAATTTTATATCAAAACAATACAATGCAAAGGAATACTTAGGCATATATACATGATTTTAATACTACATTCTTGAGGACCTTGAACCTAATATTATCAAACATTAGGTAAAATGATGAACAAACATTACTATATTACATCAAAAGTTTACAGTATGACTTGGTTTTAGTGGTTTGTAATGCTAATCATCATACACTAGTTCTAGCATTTAAAGAAGCTACAAAAGAAGAGGATATCCTCATTCAAGTAAGGAAAACACCCCCTACTCTATCATTTTCTTATACAACCTAAATTTTCAAGAACATGCCCATACCAAATTCTACACCCAACATTTCATTGATCCTTGGTCACCAATCAAACACATCTTCTCATCATTCTACATAACCATACACCATTACTCATCTTGGAAAAAATTCATCATCTATCGTAGCCTTTTAGTCATAACTTCTATCCCTCCCTACTCCATCTAACTCAAGCAATGAGTCTAACAACAATTTTGCAATAAGTAAAAATGATGGAGGTGATCAAAGCTTTGGTAAATCAGAATAATGTTACAAAGAAATAGTTGCAATAATCATATAGTTGGTAGCCCAAAAATGCTTCATACCTAACAAAATATCAGTGCCTTGTGAAGATACTAATCAAGGATAAAATCATACTCATAAACGCATGGTTAATACCAACACAAGACTAAACCAACATGGTATCTCCTTGTAATGATAGACACAATCCCTCTAAATGGATTGCACTTTGGAAGAGTTAGAACAACTCTAGTCTTTGTGTAGAAAGTATCTTGACATAGTGGCATGGTCTTATCAAGATCTAAAAGGATACGACTGGCAACTGATCCAGCATACAATTGAGTTGCAGGAGGAGATCAAACCCTTTTGACAAAGGCAAAGGTCTGTTAACCCAAAGATCGAGGTCTTGCTGAAAGCCAAACTCCTGAAGATGATCAAGGCGAAGATAATTTATCCCATAAAAAATTCCTCTTGGGTAGCGAATCTAGTCCCTGTTAGAAAGAAGAACAGAGATATACGACTATGCATGGATTTTCGCACCTGAATCAGGCTTCACTCAAATATCATTACCCTCTCCCACAGATTGATCAGATCTTGCACTCAGTGGCTGGGGCTCAATGCTTCTCCCTACTCGATGGCTTCTCAGGATATAATTAGATATGGGTTAGGGATGAAGAGCAACATAAAACTGCATTCACTACCAAGTGGGGAACATTCAATTACCAGCGAATGCCATTCGACCTTTCGAATGCAGGGGCCACTTTTCAGAGGGCCATGGATTTAGCTTTTGGTGAACTCTTGAATAAGGTCATTGTTATATATTTGGATGACATGACTATTTTCTCCCAAAGAATGGAGGACCATCCTTTTCACCTACAATAGATATTCGAAAAGTGCCGAGAATTTGGCATTTCGATCAATCCAAAGAAGCCCATATTTGCAATCAATGAGGGAAAGTTATTGGGACATGTGATATCGGAGAAGGGTCTCATCGTAGATCTTGATAGAGTTGAGGCTCTCTTAAAGCTCCCACTCCTGACGAATAAGAAAGGACTACAATATTTTTTTGGCCAAATCAACTTTGTAAGGAAGTTTGTTCCAGATTTCACCCAAGTCATCAAGCCGATGTCTGAACTTTTGAAGAAGGGCACTGAATTCATCTAGACAGATGAAAGGAAAGAAGTATTTGACGAGATCAAGGCCCGAATTGCTCAGGCTCCAGTCCTGACCAACCCTGATTACAATCGAGATTTCATCCTATATGCTATAGGAGAACCTAAGAGCTATGCTGCAGTCCTGACATAGAAGGGGGAAGATGGCGAAGAATGCTCCATCGCATTTCTAAGCTAGGTAATACACCCCCATGAAGAGAAATACAACTTCATAGAGAGGCAGGTGCATGCAGTAATGAAATCCTTGAGGAAGTTCAAGCACTTCATTTCTCAAAGTCGGATTACAGTGTTTGTCATTCTGTAGTGAACCCAATAGATAAAGATTGATTATAATGCTAGAATAATAAAAAGGAATCACTTTTATTAAGGAATCATTGTTGTATTGTATGGGGAACCCAACAATTAATTAATAATTATATTCTTCGATGTCTCAACTATACCAAATGAAATGCCTATTTCTACGAGTGTGAAGGTGTGATCAAAGGTCACAACCTTTGTGAAAGAGAGAGTGATTAAATAATTAACTAATAATGTGATTAGTATGGTGGTTAGGAGTAGAATCCTAACATGCCACCTTCCTTAAAAAGAGCTTTGCCCTCAAAGCTCAAAGTAAGGAGCTTCGTTACTTGTTTTCCCAGTTGAATTTGTGCAAGTTCTTGTACTATTTTAATGTCACTTTTTTGAAGGCAAGGATATATTGAAGGTCGAAGCATTAGTGGGGGGTTGCTAGAAAGAATAGTAGAATATTCCTTAGGAGAATTGTGATGACGGTAGGCTTCCGCTTTAGCCGATTCTTCCTGTGTAGAATGAAGGGAAAATAAAGGTGCACTCACTCTTTTGCCTCCTCTCTGAATCAAGTTGCCTATACGATGAGAACTCACTATTGGCGATGAACTTGTGTGTAGTTCTTTGAGAGTGTATGTCTTGCCTTCATTGTTTATTGCATGGATGTCTACCTCATATTTTCGTGGTGCATCGAGCACTTCTTGCACATCAACCTCATTTCCTTCATTGTTATGATCAGGTGCTTTGGTCATGTCATGCACATCTTCCTCACCTTCTTCCTCTATGGAGTGACAAGGATCAACTATATTCAATAAATACAATGTTTGTGTAGCACAACAATGAAGGGACCCAAATTGCTCATCACAAGTATAGCAGAGGTCGTTTGCTCATCGCTCCTCGATTTCTTGTAGGCTAAGGTACTTAACTGGCAAGGGTTTGTGTTTTGAAATAGTGTGCATGAATGTTGATTTATCAATAGGTTGCTCCTCATGTTGACGTTGAACATTGAATGTATTGTTGGCTAACAAGGCTAATCCAATGGCTTCCTATAGGGTGTGAGGAGTGTACATCATGATATTTACTCTAATTTCTTCTTTCAATCCATTAATGAACCCACTTATGAGGATTGATTCGTCCAACCCTATGATGCGATTGGCGATATCTTGGAACTGAATTTTATATACACTCACTGATGTGATTTGACGTAGGTGGGCAAGATTAAGTAGCAAAAGTAGGTTGGGGTCGTGATATATTCTTCCATCGGCCATTTGCATAGTCGTTTGGCAAAAATGTGTCGCAAAAAGTGTTGAAAGTCGTCACAAAAATTTCTTGAAAATTATCGTTAAAAATTGCATAAAAGTCATCCTTCGACCATTGTGGTTAGGTTTTGGAGATTTTATAACCTTCGTAAGTGGCAGAATTAGCGAAAATTTTCAATGCCTTGACAACTTTTAGCAAGAATTTGCAATAGTAACAAGTCTTAGCAAAATTTATATTAGGGGCAACTTTTGGCAATGTTTAGCAAAAATTGTGCAATATTTTAGCAAAATTTCAAGATTAGCAGTTGTTCACAACTATGCAAAATTTGGTGTCAACTTTTTTGTGGCGGCGCTCCGCGGTAGGGTCGAGTGGAGACAAACGACACAAGGCACAAGGTCGGGTGGAGGTGCAGGCGATTTAATTACTGTATTCGTCGGTGAGCTGAAAAAATAAACGCCTGGAGAATATTTAATTCGTTTGTGTTTGCCGAATGAGCAGAAATTTCAGAAAATAATTAAACTTTATGTGTAATCGCTGAAATTTTGTTCCCGATAGCTGAAAATTAGCTCTTAAACCTTGTAAAATTTATAAAATATCTATATTTTTTCTTCTCGCTGCCTCGGAGTCACTAGAAACTGCAAGGCTTGTATGTTCTTGCTTGATCGTAGAGTGGGTAGGAGTTTTTTCTGGTGTTCTGGTGATGGTGTATAGGTCATCGTTATTTATTCAGATGTCCTGCTTTGTCGTCGAGGCCGATCGCTATGGATGTGATGCTGCTGCTATGGAAAATTCTCATCGATGCAGGTGTTAGTCGTAGATCGTCGGTGAGTAATACGAATGGTTGGTGCAGATTAAGGATGATGACCACTTATATTTATCTCTGAGACTATTTTTAACCCTTTGCTTGGTCTATTATTTCTCGCTATCCCGATTTTTAATAATACCTTCGAGTCTTAGCAATGTATGACAATGGTTGAATGTGTTAAAAAAAAACTCGGTAAAAATGATAAATATGTCCTTTTGGATCACGGCACTGATACTAGATGTAGTGAACCCAATAGAGAAAGATTGATTATAATGGTAGAATAATAAAAAGGAATCGCTTTCTTTTATTAAGGAATCGTTGTTGTATTGTATGGGGAACCCAACAATTAATTAATAATTATATTCTTCAATGTCTCAACTATACCAAATGAAATGCCTATTTCTACGAGTGTGAAGGTGTGATCAAAGGTCACAACCGTTGTGAAAGATAGAGTGATTAAATAATTAACTAATAATGTGATTAGTATGGTGATTAGGAGTAGAATCCTAACACATTCATCCCGATGTGCGCAACTTCATTATTCAGGGAGAGTTGGGTAGCAAAAGAGCTGGTTGGGTCAGTAAAATACAGGAGTTTGACATTGAAATCAAACCCATAAAATTGGTTTGCGGTCACGCACTATGTCAGGAGCTTACAAAGAGCATAGCGGTTGAAGTAACAGCTTGTCAGTGGGATGACTTAGCAGTAGAAGGATGCTTCGCAAACCAATAAGAAGATGAGAAGGACTGGGTCGATGAGATAGTTGAATATTTCAACATTGGGAGATGTCCTCTACACTTGAATGTTTCGTAGCGAAAACACTTCAGGAGGCGGTCCCTCCGATATACGTTGTGCCCCGAAGGTCTATTCTTTAGGAATATCAATGGAGTTCTTCTTAGATGCATAAAAGAAGATGATAAGATGATATTCCTAGGATAATTTCATTCAGGGTTGTCCGATGGCCACTTCGTAGGAAGAACAATGAGATTGAAGATAATTAAGGCGGGTTATTATTGGCCTACAATCTTCGTCGATGCTTTTGTGGTCTGTCGCAAATGTGAGCAATCTCAGAAGTTCATCGGCCGAAGCAGAAGTGCTCCTATGCCTCTCCGACCGATACAGGTAGAAACGCCCTTTCAACAATGGGGGTTGGATTTCATAGGGGTTATATCATTGAACTTCTCCACGGGGCATAAATTCATCCTGACTGCAACCAACTACTTCACCAGATGGGCCGAAGTAGTACCCACAAAGCATGTCGACCAAGAAATCGTCATTGCATTCCTAGAAGGTTTGATCACCCGATTCAGCATCCCAGAAGCAATTATAACAGACAACAGTCCTGGGCTCACTGGAGCCAAGATCAACGAGTTCACCTGCAAATATGGGATGTATCATAAGGTCTCTTCCAATTACTATCCACAAGGTAATGACTTGGTAGAATCAACTAACAAGACTATGTTAAGGGTGCTGAGAAAACTCATGGAGAAAAACCAAAGAACTTGGCATCGCCTTCTAGATCGGGCCTTGTGGGCCGATCGAATTTCTGTTAAGAAGTCAATCAAAACATCACCTTACGCCCTGGTGTATGGCAAGGAGGCCATCCTACTGACCCATGTAGAGATCCCTACATTGCAGCTGATGGATGAGGAAGAAGAAGTTAATCCTATGGAGAATAGGCTAGCTCAACTACTGTAGCTGGAGGAAGACCGTGATAAGGCCTACCAAAGCTTCGCTAAGCATGCTCAGATCACCCAAGACTATTTCAAGAAAAAATCCTTCGACCGCACGTTCAGAGTGGGAGATATGGTATGGAAGTGGGACTCTTGGAAGGACAAGCCTGGGAATCATGATAAATTAGATGCTTTCTGAGATGGATTGTTCAAGATTGTAAAGGTAAACTCAGCCAACTCTTTCATTCTCAAGGATGCAGATGGCAAAATCTTGTCGATTTTTGTCAATGGTCTTCATTTGAAGACCTTTCATCGCTGATAAGATTTTTTATCTTTGTAAATACCCTGTTTCAAGACTGCCATAGCAACAAGCCCCAGCTTTGCTAGACTTAGAGAGAATATCCTTCGAGAACTTTGTGTGCAAAGTGACTGATGCGAGATGCTTCGCAATGAAGCACTTAGGCCAAGAAAGAGTCCCCGAAAGACCAAATGACATCAAAATGAAGGCATGAGAAGTGCTTCACAAAAAGGGTCCGAGCGAAGTAGTTTTTGAAGGAAAATTAGCGAATCATTTTTCAAAAGAAACAAGCTTCGGAGGCAACCTTTCGTGAAACAAAGCAGTGACGCGATGAAGTAAAACTACTTCGAGCCCAAAGCATAGAAGATCAGCTCACACCAGAGGTTCACCGTGAAGTATCTTTAGCACCGACTTCCACTTCGCCAAACCAACAACACACAAGGCGGGGAGCATTTAAAACATGTCTTGAGAGATGCACCGATGGTAACCTAGGGGAATGTTCAAGGCAGGTGATTTTAATGCAAAGGTGGTGGTGCACATCCCAAGAGTATTTAGTTACAAGAAAATCTTGCACCTAGGTATGAGGTGGCAGAGGGTTGAGTTTCCAATGCTAGGCAAATCATCAAAAAACATGGGCCCACGTACCACATCGTCGTGAAGCCAATCAAATGGCAAAATTACTTCCTCCATCCGAGTTGTGAATTTAATTTTGGAAGGTGCCATAAATTGAGATAGTTGCCTTTTAAGGCTATAAAACATGAGCCTTAGCAGTAAAAGGGGTGTTCGCCAACTATTAATGCAAGATTAAAAGCCCTTGCTAATAGCTTGCATTTCCCCTCGTTCTTCGCGTCGAAGCCCTCTGCATCAAAAACTCTGCTACCGTCTATATCTAGAATGGAGAAGAAGAATTCTAAGGAAAAGAGAAAGGAGCCCGAGGTAGCAGGCCCAGAGAAAATAAATAAGGGCAAAGAGGAGAAAAATCATAGACCAAAGAGGGTAGACCTCAACCTTTGCCCAAAAAAGCAAGCTATGGAGGAAAGAGAGGATTTAGAAGAAGAACAGCCTGAAGAGCCACCAATTGATGGGTAGGAGAAAATAAGGGACACTGCACTTTCAAAGAGAGTGGCTGAACTCTGATACACTATCGAGTTCATGAAAAGCAGACTCTCCATGGAGAACAAGAGAGTTGCCGCTTACTATTCGTAGATATACTGGTATTTGACCCTACTCGCACACCATTGTCCCGAATTGATCTGTGTCATTGCGCAAAATTACCAGCCCGCCACCAGACAAGTTCTGGACACCATGAGCAATAAATTGTTTAAAATTTTAAAGGATGATGTGCAAGGAGCTTTTGTGCCCCAATAAGGACCGCCCAAGGGTTATTTTGTTTGTAATGTCATCTTGAGCGAACAAGTGGAGAGGTTCACCAACTCCAGTTATATCATAAAATTTTTGAGCGAGAACCTCAAGGACAGGCTCCCTTCAGGAAAACTTCCTCAGATGCCTCGCCTCTTGACGGATTTCAAGAGCACGGACATCTTCTCCATTATTGCGTGGGTCGCATGCCTTTCAACTGATGCTTCGATGCACCCCTAGCAAGTGTCATTGGCCGAATGTATTTCACAAGGGGAGTTTTATACCCCAGATTCATCAAGGCAAAACATAAACCCGATCTTCTTCGACTGGGCAGAATGGGTGGCTCGGACCTTGCACACGCGGCTAACCAACATGAAGAATTTTGGGATGGGCCAGTACTTCGGACCTTACTCTTTCCTGGTTTGGTTATTTTTCTATCATGTACATAAGCATTTCCTCCACATTGCCATTTCTTCAAGTAGTAAGGATGGAACTCCTCTGTCAGTATACCAGTGGAATCCCCTCTTGGTGAGGACGGAGTCATATTATTCTTTTAATCAATAGTTTCTAGGACCTGCTATTCATTTGTTGAAGGGTTCTTGTCCTCGAGTGTCTATCAGTATAAGGGACAAAGTGGTGGAGGAAAAGGGAGACATTTTTCAATTGACGCAAGGGCTTGTGATTCGCTTGTTCGGATTCATGGGGAAACCCTTCCTGCTACCCATCTACCCCTCTAAATACCAGTTCGCATTGGAGGTTGCTCAACAGAGTGACATAACGAATGTTATCTATGACCACGGCCGAAAATGGGCGCACACATGCGACTTCCCTTTCAAAATGGGGTTAATTGAGGTGTTTTCCCTAAAGCAGCATGTATTCTTGGAGGAGAAGCTTGCCGACTTCGGTTTGCTACAAATTCCTCAACGATGGTGTTACGACCCCTTGGGGTTGATGAGAGATCACCTCTGATTCAAAAAAGTTCATGTATGCCCTCACCCGGAGATAGTGGAACAAAGAAACAACCCTAATGGGAGATATTTGGAGTGGCATCTAGAGAGAATGAAAACCTTGCCTCCTTGGCATGAGTTTTATCCCATAGAGGTCGAGTATGATCCAGTTCGACACCCCTTCTCGAGCCCAGACTCCACATTTTGGAGAAATATGAAGGATGAATTGAGGGAATAATTGAAGGGTTGGGACGAAGAACAATTGAAGGAGTGGTGGATAATGATAGTTCACCATCAGAAGATGAAATCATACAAACTCTTGGAGATAGACAGAGACTTCGCAATTTACTACGAGGCCAACGCTGGGTCTTGGAAGCCCATATCCTTCACCTACTTCATCCCCCCAGTGCCCTAGGTTCGGGCGAAAGCCCACAGCAAATTGACGATGCTTCTGAACAAGAGGAAGAGGAGGCAGCGACGACACCGTAAGAGTTGCCTCAGGATTTTGTCGGAGGCCATGACATGAGTGTCGTAGGGTCGACGTAGAAATTAGAGAAGGGGGAGAAAAGAAAAAGAGAGAATATGGAGTAAGCTCAAGTGCCTCCAACTCACCTGAAGCGACCACGTACAAAAACTCCAGGTGCTTCTAGCAGATAGTCTATGATGAGCTCAGCTGAGGTAAATGTTGGAGGGACAACTTCGCAAAGAGTAAAAAATAGTCTCATACGTAGACATCATCGATGTGGAGGAACTCCTCCAACAAGAAGGGGGCCCTGAAGAAGAAGTCATGGAAGTTGGAAGTGTAGAAGCTGGAAAGGAACAAGAGTCGATCACGTAGGAAACCACTACTTTTGCTCTATCAGGGGAACATGCAGGTACGCACTCCTCACCCTCCACCTTGGTTTCTCAAGGTATTTCCACCACGGTCTCGATCGAAGGTCCTCATCAATATCTCTCTCTCTCAGAAGTTTGGTCAGCCCATCACATGTTGCCCTTCGCCACCTCAAGTTTGCCTTGTGATCCTGTTAGCCCCACAAAAATATCTACCCCGTTTGAGTCGTCAGGCCAGGACAAGTCCGTCGATACTACTTCGCTTGCCCACGCCACCATTCCCTTGGTTTTCAGTCAGAACGAAGGTAGTACTCCAATGTCGAACCCCGTCTCCCGCTCCCCTCTCACGCATGGCATTTTTTCTCTCGTCGAAACTCCTACCACACTTGTCGCCGAACCTACTGGTGAGGCATCCCCTATACAATCATTGTATTTGTTCACCCCCTTGGATGGAGACCCAGCGTCATTTGAAACGAAACTAGCTATGATTAAGGAATGTCACCTGGTAGAAAAGCTGCTCCAAGCCCGACAAAACATAGATAAAATGCTGAAGGAGACAAGGAAAAAGAGAGGGCGCTCTTTGGCCAAAGTAGAAAAATGCGTTGTTTTCGACTTGAAAGGTGGAAATTTGCATAAGGTGAAAAATGTCCCCAAGGTCCAGAAACCTCTGGATGATATGACTCCAGTAGATTACGACTAACAGGAGAAGTCCAAGGACCTAGAACACTTAGATTTAGATAATTAATCTACATCTATGCATGTGAGAAAATAAACATTTCGTGCACATGCAAATATCACCAATCAGCATCGGTTTGAAGCAAAGAGCACCAACATCAAGTTGGAGGAGGAGCTAGCCAGGACCCGCTCCAAGCTAGAAGACGTGGAGAAGCAGTGTGAAATGATGAAAAAGGAAGTAGACGTCTTAAAACAACAAGCAAAACAACTGCATGGTACAACTGAAAATTAGAGCAAGATACAGGCCGAAGCTTATATGAAGGCCAAAGAATTTGAAAGCAAAATCTTGCAGATGCAGTTGTATGAAAAAGAGAGCCTAGAGCTGTTTGATAGGGGCCGAATAAAAGAAATCCGCTCGAGCCTGCTCAAGAACTTTAGATCTCGGGCCTCCAGCACCCTGTTAATTTTAACCTACATCACCGAAGCCCAATATGTCGCTGCTCAAGAAGGGCCAATAGTAGATGAGATCATCCAAAAAATTAAAATCTGACTCAAACTGTCTTTTGAGGTCCAAAGTATCAAATATCAGGACCTGCAGGTCACTGCGATGAGCCAGACAGCCAGAGATTGGTCCACATCCCAAGCCACGGTCCGCGCCTTCTTCTCCAAGGTGAGGAAAGCATAGAAGGCAAAGGACCTCATGGATGTATTTGAACACGAGCAGTGCACATCACTGTGATACTTTCAAGATCTCTCTTCATTAGGTTTCCCAAGTTTCACTAATGAGGATGGGAACCTTTTGACTAAGGAAGAACTCAAGCTAGCTTGGCTACATTTTGAAGGTGACGTCTCAAAGATAGATGAGTGGGAGGAGCCAATTACATAAGGGCAAGTCACAGATTTCATCCTGAGACATTACAAAATCGTGGCCTGCCTAAATGATCTGAGCACAAGAGCAAAACATGCTAACATAGGGCAAATTGATCGGTTCCATGTTCTGGTCAAAGCACTACAAGATCGAGAGCCTTTCCAGAAAGGCACCTGGTCTCATGTTCATCGAACCATAGAACACATCCGCGATCACCTTCCCCCATCGCCGCAACAGGAAGCCTCATCGAAAGAGAAAGAAGAAGGAGAAGAAGAAGAAGAAGTTGTGGAAGCACCCCCAAAAAGAGAAAAAGGAGAAGGGTCTAGAGGTAACTCTAGCCCAACGGATTAAGGCTGAGGATTCTTACACCGAGGCGAGCTCGTTGCCCCGTGAGTCACCAAGAATGTTTACAATTTTGTCACATTGCCTAGAGGGGTAGTAAAATCAAAATTTTGTGAAGTATTTCTTTTAATTTGTTCCTTTGTTTTTAGAAGACATTTTTGAGTATAGCAGTAATTTTGTCTTTCATCACCATCCCCCTTGTACATAGAATGGAGATACAAGTGCTTCGCTACTGAGCAAGCTAAGCTTAAGAGCTTCGCAGGAAGAGGAGGAAAGCAAGGAATGAAAAGAGCTTCGCACCCAAAGCAACCCAAACTGATGCTTTGGGAGAAAGTTTTGCAAAGCAGGATTCGAAGAAGTCCAAACATGGAAAACAACTTCGCTGAAGGAAGGTTGCCAAGGCATGAGAAGAAATTTGCACCCGAAGCAGCCCAAACCGATGCTTCGGGCAAAAGTTTTGCGATGCAGGATTCAAAAGGTTCAAGCACTGAAAAATGCTTTGCTAAAAATTAGCGAAGCATCCACTTCGGGCCTCCCTACTGGCGAACCATTTTTACTTCACCCAAAGTCATTGTGAAGCATCTGCTTTGGATAGATTTCGTGTGAGGCGCTTTCACCCAAAGTAGTAGCAGTCCGTAAAGAGCAAGGCAAAATTGCACTTCAGCCAAAAACCTCCTGAACCGTAGTTTTGAAGAAAGTTCGCTGTGAAGCGTTTTGACAAGCCCATCAGTGAAGCATCCACTTCGAGCAGAGAACCTCGCGAAGCAAATTTTGACATGCCTTCCCGGTGAAGCAGCGAAATATGGAGAGCCCCATCTTGAGGAGAGAAATCTACTTTGGCATTTTACATCCCCGAAGAGGTTTTGTGAAGCTCCTTCATGCGAAGTGCATAACCAAGGGAGATGATCTGCTTCGGCTTACATCCATTGCAAAGCAGGGTCGTAAACTAGAAATCGACGAAGCGCTTCAAGGGCATGCACTCCAAGCTCGGGTATTTTTTCGAGGCAATCAAGTGCCTCATAAATGAATTTTTACGTGCCCGGTGAACTCGTCGCTCATTTTTGGCAATCTAAAAAGAGGTATCGGTCTCAGAAGGAGAGCCCGACGGACATGGCGACCACTCGAGCTCCACACCCAGAAGCCTAGGATGGATCAGGCGGCTCATAAATGTGAGTTTCCCCGGCTAACCCGGTCGTAGCTGCCAGTTATAGAAAAATATTTGAGAACTCAGTCATGAGAGCCACGGAAGCCGACTTCTTAGGTTTTCGAGGATGTACTCCTCCATTTTGTGCATTGATGGCTTAGAGGGTCGGGTCCTCTATAAAAACCTAGGCATTGTAATACAAAGGGGGGGAACTTTCTACTAGAAAGCTATTGTAACTTGAATCCCTGCGATTAATACTAAAGAGCTTCGGGCTTAATTTCTCTCTTGTATGCTGCCTTCTATGATTATTTTTGTTATTTCCTTCTCCATTTGCATGTTGTAATTCTACATTCTGTATTTAGGTGTGTGATTGGGGATAGAACCCTGGAATTTTCTCGAAGGATACATAGGGGAGAAAAACATTGTAATAGTTCTCTTGTATGCTGCCTGTGGATAGTGTTTTTGTTATATTCACTCATTTCCTAGTTGTCGTAATTCTGAATTCTGGATTTCGACGTAAGGGGGTGGGTAATCCTAGAACTCGTCTAGAGGATACATAGGAGGACTAGTATTGCATTCACTTCGTTTCATTCTCGGTATTTATTGCTGTTGTTTTGGGCTATTATCCAGTAATCGTGTTGCTGGTTCTTTCCCACTTTAATTCACCAATATTTCTTCCCTTACACTATTTATTTCTTTCCTGCACCCTTACTATTTTTATCTCTTTCCCGCAATCTTGTCTCAAAAACACCAAGTAGTTTAGTAAAGGAGTCGGCCTTTCTTCGAATATTGGCACGAGGGGCATCTCTTCCTCTCGGCCTTTCAATGTTGGTCCAGGTCTAGGGCGCGTACACTTCCCAAAATCCTTTCCTGGGCAGATTTGATGACCAAAAATCCCCATAATTAATCTTATCATGTACCAACAACCATAGGCTCCACCATCATCGCCAATCCTACCTAATCTCAATGATGCAATATTAACAAATTTTAGCTTTATAAAGATAGATTAGGAGTCAATGTTTGAAGATGATGCTATATGCACTAATCAAAAAGGGGTTGAAGCTAGGGCTAAAAAAAATGTTTTTGAAAAGCAATCAATTAATAAGCAATACAAAATTGGGAAGGGTACAACAATTATTTAGAGGAGAAGGTCTCCTTTGTAGTTAAATGATCAATGACCTATTATAGCACAATAGGATAAACAAAAAGAAAAGGAAAACATGGACAAGAAACCAAAGGATGAATAATATCATAGATTAATTGATATTTAATTAGATATAGAATCATAGTCTATAGAAGAATGTGGAGTGTTTAATTTTTCCTTAGAAGGAGAAGAGTCTACGAAGGAAGCAAAAATCAAGCCAAAATACAAGTGGTTTGAGTCCCATTTTGAGGATGTCCTACCTATGGGGATAATAAGAGAAAATGTACAATCAAATCATCAAGCCTCAATGCTTCACTTAAATAATAAATTCAAGCACACAAGAGCAATAGAAAGAGAAATTAAGCCAAAATATTAAGGAGACACTATAAATTCTAAATAATCATCATGTGAATCACCTTTCATGAAGGCATTTTACTTTCTTGATGAGGAAATTTAGAAGAATATTATCAAGTTCCTAAAATTTTATGTAATATTCAATTCATTATGATACTTGAGGTACCTAACATTGTTGAAATTCATATTTCTATCGAAGATGTCACCGTATGTGACCCTCATAAATCATCGAAGGGTTATGAAATATTCTCTCTCCCAAAACATGAGACTTTTTATTTCTCTTTAGGCGGAGAGGATCTTGTAGTAGAAACAGAGAAGATCTTGCAACCAAAATATAAGATATTTTCTTAAAATAGGAATTGATACTAAAGTATGAGGACAAAATAGAAGAAGAAACTAAGCCAACATATGAAACATGCAATTTTATTTTAGAGAAAGCTAAGCATGCAGGGTCTAAAGAAACCTCTTGTGGCCTCTTTTGTGAAGAAGTATCCCTCTTGGAGGATAAAATACTAGAAGAAAATCCTATGCAATAAATAGAGGAGGATTCACCTATGACCATTGAGACTACTCAAGTGGTTCTAGATAAGAAGGCGATAATGAGTGACAAAGAATCCACGATCCTAGAAATGGGGTATTTTTCTACAATCCTAACAAGTACAAGTAATGTAAAAATTATAGTTCAATAATAAAATGCTTTGAAGGATGACATTGAATCTATCTAGGGATAGCAACAAAGATAACCATTATTATGGAGAGATATTATTTTTCCTGGTTTCATAAAGTTAGTTATCCAAACCAATAATCATTATTAAATTATATCATGGAAGGAGGTAAAAGGTAGGGAGGTTATCATAGTTGTAGAAATGCCAATGTCCACCTATACTTCCCTCCACTTCAAAATTAAAGGAAGGTGTTAGTTCCAATATAGTTGGCATAAAAAGGAAAATCAGAAAGGAATGATAAAAGATAATATTGTTCTAACTTTTAAAATTATGACAAAGATTTTGGAAAATCCTAAGCTAGAATATTGGTATTTGAAGGGCAGACAGCTATTTTCCTAAGTCAACCGATGGGACTATATTTCACTTAAAGAGATAGCTATTTGTTTCAATGAATTCCATTTTTTCATTTCCCCTTCAAAAAAAGAAAAAAATAAAAATAAAGAGAGATTCCCCATCTCACCTATGCAAAAATATCATAAGAGACTCTTGAATCCTCATTTTTTTACATCCCTTTCCTCTAAAATTGGTTGAAAATATTTCTAAGATTTTTGGTTTCTTCCCCAAATCTTATAAGTTGAGAGGCCAACCCAAAATTACAATGATAGCAAGGCAAAGTCCAAGATGTAGAAAATTTAAGGGTAAGTAGGAGTTTTTTTCCTTCTGACCCTACAACCCAATGGATGGGGCAAAATCTAAGACAAAACTTATTGATAGTATAGTCTTAAAATAATTATTGACATGAGGGCTAGTAAAATAGATTAGTGCATGAGACCTTTGATGACGTAGGCAAATGAAGGATAAAATGGTAAAGAGAAATGATAGATAACCATAAAGAGAAGGGCTTTGAAAAAAGGTTTACAAATAAGGAAACGATTGGCAAGAATGGAAGCCACTAATCTAGAAATATAAATTTCTTAAAACATATTTCCTACAACCATCTTCACTTCACTTTCACCATTTTTTCTTCTACTCCTCTCTGTATTTTCTATTTCCCTCTTATTTCTTCTACTCTTACTTCTTGAAATTCCCTTAATATTTTTTGCTACACCCATCGCACCTCAAGTAAGTGTGGACTTAGTCTTAATTTTTGGCATATTTACACAAAATTATGGTGTGATTGGCACGCCACAACCAATGACTCATCCTAGGAATTATCCAATTAATTATAGTGTCCAGACCAAATCGTATTGAACTTAAGGTGCTTTTTGTAGTCGAGCTAGTACTATCCCAGGATTTTCCAAGCTATATTGCACCCACAACTTGGTAAGCCAAAATGCAAACTAGTACTTGTGCAATCAATGACCAATATGGCAATAAACCTTGCCACGTAGGAGCTCTTATCGTGTATTGCTTCATATGGCAACAGGCTCAAGTGTCACCATTCTTTGGGATTCACCTGCTATGGAATCCCTGTCACGCGCTCCTCTGAAGTCCATGCAAATGTATGGTAGTAAGTCTTATTCAAAAATGATCCTGCTGCCACGATCTCTTTAGGACCTATCTTTTGATTGGTCGAGCCCTCTTGGGTGTGGCTTAGTTCCTACTCAGTGTGCTTCCAAACACAAAAATGTGCAAATATATCCCTTTTTTAAAGATGAGATCCACTCTTTGGCCATCCTGTTGGTCTAGGTCCTATGATTCCTAGAGAAAACTGCAAGCAATAAAGTTGTTCACTAGGAATATGCTCACATTTTCTCTGTGCAAACCCAGGAGAGGATCTGCTCTTTGTGCTCTGCATAGCTATAGCTCTGACTCTTGTATAGCTTTATATGATAGCCATTGTGGATATTGTGCAGTTATCAAGGGAGCAATAGTGACTGGATAGGAGAACAGAAGAGCGGGATCTATTGAAGGTATCTTTCCTGCTTGAAGCAGGATTCGCTTAGCCTGCAAAGCTTCCTAAAATATTTGAGAGAATATATTTTTCCTAGATTGATGCAAGAGAAGTCTTATATCTGAACTAATTGCTCAAACATAATACAGGTAAGCTTGGGTAGGGGACGATTAGTATTCAAGGGGAATCCTTTCCCAGCTCCTTTTGAATCTGATGTTAAAATATGTGATGCTTTCAAAAGGGGCACTTTTGATGAATGAGAGGTGCATCAAGAGTTGTAAATGATCCCTAGGATCATCAAATATGTCAATGATAATTCCCACCAAATCTACCCATGAGCAAATACTTTTTTGCTCAAGATATCGGTACCATAATAGTGTCCTCCCTTTAAAAGACAACTGACATTTTCATGAGCGATGAAATGAAGGGTCGTTAGAGCAACAATATATTTAATATGTTCTCGAGTAGTTCCTTCAGTTCCATCATATCTTGTCAAGGATTTTAGGGCACTTTTAGGGATTTCATGCGAACATTGGAGGTTGAGCAGACTAGGATCATCCCATTGGGGATAGCGCTGCTGAGCTAAAGTGGCACTAGATTTTAGAAATCTTGGTCCTTTCTTTAGATTTGAAGTCACCAAGAAAATCACTCAAAAATAGCAAGTGAATCACTTGCATTTGTGAAGTGAGCCATACCATTTTTGCAAACTTTAAAATTGCATCCTACTAGCAAATCGCCCAAAAATTATGATAACATCATTTTGATTTTGTGAGTGAATTGCTCAATATGTAAAATTTTAAAAAATATATAAAATTTAAACCTAAAACTTTGTCTATGTAGGTACATACATTAGAGGATCTAGAATGATGCTTTGCATTGTGGTGAGTGTTACGAACTTTATCAAAATCAAGAGGGCATTTTGTTTTTTTAATTAAAAAAATAATCCAATTTTTTGGGGGAGGTGCTATCCCTAAACCTATGAGCTTTGCTCCTATATTTGATATATTTGGGCTTCTGAAAATATTATGGTAACTTAACCATGGAAAATCTTCAAATAGTAAACAACGTATCACGGGTACAAAGTCCTCAATACCTATAGATTCACCAAGGTGAGTAGTAATTTCTATAGAATTTACAATAGAATATTCAACCACCTCCAAATCAACGGTGGATTTACCAAAATCTATTGCCTTAGCACCCTCCATATTATTATCCTCCATGCTCTTTGTATTTACCTCATGGATATGGAATGTACCTCCTCCTCAAAAACCATATGACAAACCTCCTCTACAACAAAATAATCTAGGAGTGCCTCTTAGGCCACAAAATCAATTGTTTTATTGGACCTACCAAGGACTATTAAATTTGGTGGCCTATTCTCCTGTTCCCTTAACAACAATATACCTTCAATGGAAATGGGTTCAAGACTACATTGGACCACCTTAGTATATTATTTATGCTCAAGTCAGTTCACTACATCCAAGAAGAGGACATAAGTTCATGCTTGATGATCTACCCTCTTCATGATAAATCTACCTTGTGGTATAGATAATTACTAGATAATTTAGTTACTACTTGGGTGTCAAAAGTGGAACCATTAATGTGTAGATTTGGTAACACAAGAAATGGTTACTCAATTTTATTTCAATTAAATACAATGTAAAGGAATCCTTAGGTATATATACATGATTTTAATACTACATTCTTGAGGACCTTGAACCGAATCTTATCAAATATTAGGTAAAATGATGAACAAACATTTACTATATTACATAAAAAGTTTACAATATGATTTGGTTTGAGTGGTTTGTAATGCTAATCATCGTACACTAGTTCTAGCATTTAAATAAGCTAAAATAGAAGAGCATATCCTCATTCAAGTAAGGAAAATACCCCCTACTCTATCAATGTCTTATACAACCTAAATTTTCTAGAACACACCCATACCAAATTCTACACCCAACATTTCATTGATCCATGATCACCAATCAAACACTTCTTCTCATCATTCTACATCACCATACATCATTACTCATATTGGATAAAATTCATCATCTATTGTAGCCTATTAGTCATAACTTCTATCCCTCCCTGCTCCATATAACTCAAGCAATGAGTCTAACAATAATTTTGCAATAAGTGAAATTATGGAGGTGATCAAAGCTTTGGTAAATTAGAATAATTGTATACAGTAATAATTGTAATAATCATATAGTTGGTATCACAAAAATACTTCATACCTAAAAAAATATCAGATGCCTTGTGAAGATGCTAATCAAGAATAAAATCATACTCATAAACACATAATTAATACCAACACAAAGGCTAAACCAACATGATGCCTTGTGAAGATGCTAATCAAGGATAAAATCATACTCATAAACACATGGTTAATACCAACACAAAGGCTAAACCAACATTGTGTCTCCTTGTAATGATAGACACAATCCCTCTAAATGCATGAGAGTTATAGGGTATTCCTAAACTATTCAATATAATCAAAAATATTGGGCTTAGGAGGCCACTATCATAGGTCAAGTTGTCCCCACAATTAATCTTATCATGTGCCAACAACCATAGGCGTCACCATCATCTCCAACCCTACCTAATCTCAATGATGCAATCTTAACAAATTTTACCTTTATAGAGATAGATTAGGATTCGATGTTTGAAGATGATTCTATATGCACTAATCAACAAGGGGTTGAAGCTATGGGTAAAAAAAAGGTTTTTGAAGAGCAATCAATTAATAAGCGATATAAAATTGGGAAGGGTACAACAATACTTCAAAGGAGAAGGTCTCCTTTGTAGTTAAATGATCAATGACCTATTATAGCACAACAAGAGAAACAAAAATAAAAGGAAAACATGGAAGAGAAATCAAAGGATGAATAATATCATAGATTATTTGATCTTTACTTCGATATAGAATCATAGTCTATAGAAGAATGTGAAGTGTTTACTTTTTCCTTAGAAGAAGAAGAGTCTATGATGGAAGCAAAAATAAAGCCAAAATACAAGGGGTTTGAGTCCCATTCTGAGAATGTCCTACCTATGGGGATAACAAGGGAAAATGTACAATGAAATCATCAAGCCTCAATGCCTCCCTTAAATAATAAATTCAAGCATACAAGAGCAATAGAAAGAGGAATTGAGATAAAATATGAAGGAGACACTACAAAGTCTGAAGAATCATCATGTGAATCACCTTTCATGAAAGCATTTTAATTTCTTGATGAGGAAATTTTAGAAGATTATCAAGTTCCTAAAATTCTATGTAATATTCAATTCATTGTGATACTTGAGGCACCTAACATTGTTGAAACTCATCTTTCTATTGAAGATGTCATCATGTGTGACCCTCATAAATCCTCGAAGGGTTATGAAATATTTTCTCTTTCAAAACATGAGACTTTTTATTTCTCTTTAGAAAGATATGATCTTGTAGTAGAAATAGAGGATATCTTGCAACCAAAATATAAGATATTTTCTTAAAATATGAATTGATACTAAAGTATGAGGACAAAATAGAAGAAGAAACTAAGCCAAAATATGAAACATACAATTTTGTTTTAGAGAAAGCTAAGTTTGTAGGGTCCAAAGAAACCTTTTGGGGTCCCTTTTGTGAAGAAGTGTCCCTCTTGGAGGATAAAATACTAGAAGCAAATCATATGCAAAAAATAGAGGATTCACCTATGACCATCGAGACTGCTCAAGTGGTTTTGAATAAGAAGACGATAATGAGTGACAAAGAATCCACGATCCTAGAAATGGGATATTTTTCTACAATCCTAACAAGTACAAGTAATATAAATACTATAGTCCAATTATCAAATGATTTTAAGGATGAAATTGAATCCATATAGGGATAGCAACAAAGAGAACCATTATTATTGAGTGATATTATTTTTCCTGGTTTCATAAAGTCAGTTATCCAAACTAATAATCACCATTAAATTATATCATGGAATGAGGTAAAAGGTATGGAGGTTATCATAGTTGTAGAAATTCCAATGTCCACCTCTACTTCCCTCCACTTCAAAAGTAAAGGAAGGTGTTAGTTCCAAGATAGTTGGCATAAAAAGGCAGATCAAGAAGGAATGATAAGAGATAATATTGTTCTAACTTTCCAAATCATGACACCCACTCACGGTTTTGATTATATTGGAAAAGAAACATACTACTTCCTAGAATATCTCCATGAGGCTCCAAATTGGAAAATACCCCTTAGCAAAGGCTCCCTATATAAACCATTAATGTTATCCATCTTACTATGTTTAAAAAGGTGTTGGAAAATCCTAAGCTAGAACTTTGGTATTTTAAGGGCAGACAACTAATTTCCTAAGTCAATCAATGGGACTATATTTCACTTAAAGAGATAGCTATTTGTTTCAATGAATTATATTTTTTCATTTTCCCTTCAAAAAAAAGGAAATTTTAAAATAAAGAGAGAATCCCCATCTCACCTGGGCAAAAATCTCGTAAGAGACACTCGGATCCTCATTTCTTTACATCCCTTTCCTCTATAATTGGTTGAAAATATTTCTAAGATCATTGGTTTCTTCCACAAATCTTATAAGATGAGATGCCAACTAAAAATTACAATGATAGCAAGGCAAAGTCCAAGATGTAGATTATTTAAGGGTAAGTAGGAGTTTACCCTACAACCCAATGGATGGGGCAAAATCTAAGATAAAACTTGTTGATAGTATAGTCTTAAAAATAATTATTGACATGAAGGCTTGAAAAATAGCTTAGTGCATGAGACCTTTGACGACTCAGGAAAATGAAGGATAAAATGGTAAAGAGAAATGATAGATAACCATAAAGAGAAGGGCTTTGAAAAAAAGGGTTTACAAATAAGGAAAAAATTGGCAAGAATGGAAGCCACTAATCTAGGAATATAAATTTCTTCTAACATATTTCCTACAACCATCTTCACTTCACTTTCACCATATTTTATTCTACTCCTATCTCTATTTTCTATTTCCCTCTTATTTCTTCTACTCTTACTTATTGAAATTCCCTTAATGTTTTTTGCTACACCCATCCCACCTCAAGTAAGTGTAGCCGTAATATTAAGGTCGCCAACAAGTTTGTGTATTCAAAATGTAGGGTCATTTCATACATCATCTCCTTGCAAAGGTTTCCCTAACACAACTTATGTCTTCACCTACTATTCCATCCATCCTACCAATCCTTTGGTCCCTCACATCATGAGTAATATATTGTCACCCCATGTGTCACCATTCTAATCCCTCTCATGATTCATCACCACTCGATCCACCCCATCACCCATGTCCTATCAAATCGGTATCCTTATCTTCATTGGTCTACTAGTTCCCGTAGATATAATGATACTCTTCCCCATTAAGTATCAAATATTTTCAAGGTAATTCACACAATGAAGGAACATATTTATATTAACATCCGTCAGTTATTTCCTTAGTGAAAAAGGATCCTTTGAGAGGAAAGATAGAGAGTAAGTATCAAATATTGTGCAAGGGATAAGAAAGCAACTTGATCAAGACAACACCAATAAAAAATATATTTAACATCTACTAAACCTATGATCCATTAATTCTAGTTGATCAAAGAAAAATGGGAACTATTATTCATCAAAGACTTTTGATGTAGAATATGAAATTTGAGATCTTAGTGGTGGGATAAGTTAAGTCCCTTTTGGACCATGTGCATTTAGGCATACCCCACATATCTTAATAACTGTGAGACCTTAATCTTCAAATACAATTAGGCAGATGGGATAGGAACGAACAACTAAGGCAAAATACACAAAAGAAATCCCCATCTAATAAAACATAAAGTAGATAGTAATCACACAACTGAAGGACATATCCTATTATCCTACATGCAAAGACAACCCCAATGATGAAAGTTATTTATGATTCTCTTGGACTCACAACTGAAGAATTGAAAAAATAGATGTAAGAACTACTAAATAAGGGATTATAAAGAAACCTAAAGTGAAGGTGTCTATAGATAATATTACCTAGTGCTTTAGCGGAGATCACCAAACCAAAAAACCAATTGTGGAAGTCAACAAATTGAAGAGGGTCAAGGGAAGATCTTCTCGTAGGATCAATATGAGAAGTTGGTGTCAAAGACTAAAATGTAGATGATCAAAGTGCATCATCATACACTAATTGGAAGGTGATTTTGAACTTGCTATACTAGATCTAAACAAAAGTGATCTACAATTTTATAGTTTTATAATAGGGGTTCTAATTTTGAAGACTCCATACCCAAGGATAAAGTAAATATGTATGATATATCGACAATCAAGCTTGGCACCTTATAAAGTCACCATAAATGTAGTACTACCTTCTAATTCCAAGGAGTTAGCCATAAAAAATGATTTTACAAACCTAGGAACACCATTGCAAAACAAAATTGATAAAATTTAGCTAGGTCTCCACAATGGACTGATTGTCTCAAATGAGTGATTTTCTTACAAAAATAGACCAATTGGTTCAAAAGAGTGATTTAGTCACAAAAATGGAATGATTGGCTCAAGGAAGCAATTTGCTTTCAAAATGGATCAATTGGCTCAATGAGGTGATTCTCTCAACAAAAGGTGTTGATTTATTTAGAAAAATGTGTCAATTTGCCTTAAAAATTTATCAATTTGCTTATAAAATATGAGTAAATGACTTGACAAATTTGAGCGAATCAATCAAACTGTCATAAGCATAAAAGTTGACATAGATAATGAGATTAATCTTTCAAAAATCAACTTTTTGGCATGTAGTGGTGCACTAATTTATTTTAGAAGCCTTCTAAGCCTATTAAAGGTATGATTTGTGTTATGCAACATTTGGAGGTGCAAAATTTTACTAAAATATCCCTCAAATATTTGCTTTTACTAAGAGTAATTAGTTTTAATCCTAGGTAACTCAGTAAAATTTTACAATAAATAGGGGCCTAGGGCCCTCACTATATTTATCACTTGACCATAATAATTTAGAAATATAATTTATGAAGCCATATTGTACTTTGTACTCATGAGGTTATAATAAATTGGCAAGTCTGTATGTGTTCCATAACTAACACCACCCTCCTAGTTTCATAAGTGCATGACAATTGTGTCACAACCCTTCTAGCCCATCTTGTCATTCTCTTAATAATTTCATAATCAAATGAATGGGTGGACATTGGTATTTTTCAATATCGCATGCATTTATTAATCATACACTATCCTCACTATGGCATAAAAGTCATATTTTCTTTCAATTTCTCATACTCTAAACTTCTAAACAATTTAATTTCTTGCAATTAATTTTATGCATTTTTTCTTTTTGCACTATATTTTCATGCATTTTATTTAGATTAAAAATCCACATGAGGACAACGGGGAGCCAACCCAAATTCAAAGGTTAGAAAAAACCATTGCCAATCTCATCCAACCTTGTTGAAACTCATATTGGAGGCACAAAACCTAATTTAGAAGTCCAAATAATTTCCTATATCAACATGTGGTTTAAATTTTGGTAGTGCCAAAGGCCCCTTGGTTATTAACACCATATGTGGTTGAGATTTTGGTGGATTTTGCTTTGGTATGGGAATCCAATACTAGACAGAAAGTGAGCCTTTCTACCTGGTTTTTAACTTCCCTTATAGCTTTGATTACAAGTGGTATGCTTGCACCAAGGAGACTAAGAAATCCATATTGGACTAAATATGATAGTGTAGGTCATTGAGATATTCGAGCACCTAATGCCTCTCACCTCCTTTGATGTAAAGTTAACTAAGAATATCATTGAACACATCTTTGTAATGGTAGATGGTTTAGTCTCTGCATTGTCGTAGCTACTAAAAGTACATATACTTATCTTCATAGTGGTGTAAGGGTTACAAATACTCATGAACCAACTTCATGAATATTTTCTAGATGGAGATCAAGTTTCCCGATTCTTCCATATGACTACTAGTGAAGTCCCACCAATAGACAACTAGTTTTGACATATTTAACATTGTGAAGGTAATCTTATCAATGTTAGAGAACTTATTAGTGTTATAGTATGCTACTAGAAATTGATACCAAGTGTCCAACTTATCATCATTGATTTATCCTAAGAAGACGAGAATGTCAATGTTGGTCTATACCTCCATAGGTTCTAGAATCTAGTATGTCATAAAATATATAGTTGTAATTGTGGCTTCCAACTATAGTATGAGGTCTTAAAACTACTAAAATAGAGTGGTTCTCTATAACTTTAGGGAATTTTAAATTAAATTATTGGCATCTGAGGTTCTAGTAGTAGATTGAGATGTTGAATCTACCATTTCTTGAGGTCCTTTATAGTGGTAACATACTTCAGAGTGCTCAAAAAAGAAGCGTAGTGCAACACCTTATCTCTAGTGCCACGATCACATGTAGGCAATCATTGAAAGATAGGGTTTGCTAGGTACTACATTAGGCAAGAATTATTGTAAATCAAGTTAAGGGCATATGAACCAAGGACCAAGTAGGAGCTGCTTCATCCTACCCCTCTTTGGTAGATAGAGACCAACTTTAGTACCACTTTATCCATGTCATGAGGGCCCAAGATGGTGATGCGAAGGACAACTCCTTAGAACTAGTTGGTGGCACCTATAATTTATGTTTAATTAGAGATGTGGAATCTTGGGTATACATAAAAAAGAAAGACACAAAGCTATAGAGATACATCTTAGATTATGAGGCTTTGTATTAAATGGAGATTTTATTATATCAACTAATATGAGCATTGTGAGGTTAAAAACACTCTATCCTAAAAATAACAAGCATTGTGAATTGCAGGTGTGATATTCTACAATAGAGAAAGATAAGTATGAGAAGTACAATTCTTGGTTTTTATCAAAAATAATTGGAAGAAGTCCTAGACTATATTATTATAATATGTAAAATTATGTGATCTTGGTAGTCTCATGGAATCACTAAGAAATCGTTATGGTTTTCAAAAACTAAATATCAAATTGATCTAAGTCAGCTATTGTTGGATGTCAATGCATGGCATGAGTTTCATTCATTTGTCACAATGTTGTTGGTGCTAGTGGTTTTTTAGGCATTGTGGAGTTCAAGGTTTGAACTTTAGAGTTTGGGCCTAAGCTAGAAATTGGTATTGGCACCCATGACTAAGTTTATACTTTAAAGTCTAAGTTTCAAGCCCAAGTTGGCATGTATTAGTGGCACTAATGATGTTGAAACCAATGTTTGGAATGGAGTTTGATGTCCCTTTCATATGCATGCAAGGTTATCCCTTGCACCTAGATCAACATATTATTTACAAGAGGAGAAGATGTTTTTTTATTAAGGGTAGACATCTTATAAGTATATCATCTTCTTCAAGGAAAAATTATAAGCAAAAATATTAGTGACTTGGGATGCTATCTATATATAAGGTATCATTCCAAAGAGCTCAAAAGTGGGAAGGGAAGATATGAAACAACATGGAAAGGTCATCCCTATCTCAAAGGTTATTATAATAATGGGCACGCAATGAGAAGATGAATAGAGAAAACATAATCCATCCCCACCTTGTAGGATCCATAGTGCACTTGAAGAAGTCATCACCCCTACATAACTTTTTTGCAATAGAGTACTCATTGTTTTGGTTATCATCCTTAGCATAGCTATTATCCCATAATGGAAGTCATCTTCATAGTCTAGAGGCAAAAAAGTAGTTAAGTGGGGATCATTTAGATGTTCGTCATCTTCACAAAAAATATTTTCCAAATATTAGGCACCATCTCTAGTGTTAGTTATTTTTGTTGCTTTCAACAAAGTGATGAACACTTTGAGGCATGTACAATTCATGAGATCAAGATGAGAGGAGGCTAGGCTTGGAAAATAAGACATAACCAATTAGGGAATACAAAGGAAAAACAAAGCATCGTCTTCTTTATGCAATAGGTCCTACATGTCATAGCTATAGTTGCTCAAGGATTGGAAAAGGGACCATGAATATGGACAATAAGGTTACACCATCCTAAATGAATAGGGGGCTAAGAATAGGTCTTAATTTAATCACATGGAGTTGACATAGAAGAATGTGTCATCACCTTTCTAATGTAGAATAGACTCATGTCTACTTAAGGAAGAATATAGTTTGAAGTTTTTAATTATATCTTTTTGGATCATGTGCAAGTATCTTAAGTAATTGGAAAAATATATCCCTAAATAATCCCATAAAGAAGGCAACATGTGGAAACTAAAACCTAGCTATACTTGTTAAAATTATAAATATAAAAATACATATTTTTTATAATTTGCAAAGTCAAAAATTAAAATACTTTACTACTTGTACTTTTAAAACAAGTGAAAGTCCTAATAATTTTTAGAAATGACAAATCCAAAATTATTTATATGGAATAATAAATAATTTTTTTAAAATCAATGATAACTTTAAACATATGTAACACCACACCTCTAATTACTTAAAGAGCACGATAACAATACACTGAAGTTTTGTCCCATAAAATTTATTATAGCTATAGTATTTATACTTTAAAATCATTTTGCAAATCTCATAAAAAGTTTAAAATACAAGCTACTACAACTGAATGCAGCAAATAAAAAATTAAAAACTATATAATTAGTATTAGCACTTCTAAACCACTTTGTAATCCAAATAAGAAGTTTAAAAGCGTAGATAAACTACTTAAAAAAATGGAACCCATGGCAACATGGGTAGAGAAAACATTATAATTTTTTTCCTTATTTTTACCAATTTTAAACTGGAGAGAGGGGTTTACTTATTTGTTACCACACTAAACAAAACATGTTAGTACATCTTAATAACCTATTTTTTACAGTTTGAAGGAATTCGACAACCACCAACATCAATGCTATATATTATTAACTGGTAAAATTTTCCATAAAAAGATGACCTATTTGTCCAAACTTATTGTTGAATATGCTTGTATATAGAAATAATATTTAAAAGCACAAGTGATTATTTGTTCTTTAGGTTCATTAGACCACATAGGTCTTAAGAGAGTAAAAAGTTTAAATCAATGTCAATCATCATTTATGTTAATTTGTTGGTACTTTATTCAGCTTATGAGTTGTTGAAGTCCTAAATTAGTAATTGTAGCATCCATTTTGCACCCAAATACAAACAAGAAGAAAAATAGTAATTGTAGCATCATTTCTATACGTTTGACCCCCGACACAAGTGGCGACGAACATTAGCAGCCAAGGCACAAAAAGAAGCATGTGCATAGCAACAAAGAGAGACTAGAGCTTCTACTATAGCAAAGAAATTCAAAGATCTTGAGGCGTTGTAATTGTCATGGCTAATGACACATTTTATAATTTGTACATTTTTTATATTATAAGTAATATAAAAATTAATTTTTTTTATTTAAGATGTGTTTTATGACTTTCATGTGTAATATATAAAGCTTTAAGGTTGTATCACTTGCCACTTTGATATGTAATTTAAGCTTGTCATACTTACAATATTAATATATAATTTATATAATGTTAATTCATTATGATATGCATGAAAAAAAAAAATTTAAGGAAAATTCAATTTTTTTAATTCCCAAATTTTTTATTCTAATTTTCTCAACAACTCCACACCCTCTCTAAACAAAATGGTTTGTTCATTTTTATGATAATCTAAAAAACAAATACAGTGACTAAATAGCTTTCTTTATTAGAGGTGGATGAATGTTATAATCTTCGTTCTTAGGTTAGTTGCTCCTTCCTTATCATTGGAAAACACCTAAAACACCTAGGATTATTTAATCAATCAAAGCCTGCCTCCTCGTGCAATCCACGACAATCCCAAGTCTTTTAGGAGTTACTCTAGCCTTTAAAAAGTTTCGTTAGGCAAGGTCGTTTGCGTAGTTATTGTCGAGATGCATTATGGCCAATAGGTGACCGATAAGAGTTGACATGAGCAATACTATGGCTATATGCAACTTAACTGCATTAATATGCCATTTAATGCATAAATATGATAAGACCTCTGGCGTAGAATTACAACTTATCTGTATCTTGTAATAACTTATTGTATCTTAAATGAATTAGCGTAGAGCTTTGCCATTCTTTCAAAACGTTAATAATTATATGTTTTGAAAAATAATAAGAAAATTTATCATCCCATGAAAACGGCTTTCCTCTTTCCTTTTCATCCTCGTAAACGTGTAGAATCTGGAGATATCTTCATGATTAACGTCATTAATATGCGTCACTCGAATTCAATGCGTAAAGATGAAATTCGGCAAATTGAAGTGCCTGGATTTCAATATAACAAGATTGAAACAGGGACTTCAATTATATTTTATACTTCCGTTTGAATCTATGGGAGTTACAATTACAAGTGACACCAATCCAGAGGAATGAGGTTAATATTCTCATATAAATAAATAAGATTTATGAAGATCTCTAACAGATAATATCTGTGCAGTTTAGCCAAGCATTTAAGTAATCTTCCCCACTTCGCCGCGAGTTGATGTATGGATTTAAACGAATTATTCAATTATTCTTCTATAATGGTCGGGAATGAATCAGCAGATGGAAAAGACATCTTCACACACTCTTTGAAAAGGGGAAGTAAAATTCCTCAAACTGCATTAGGACAGCACAAATTTATTAGCATGGAAGAAATTTAAAAAAACCTCCCCGAAAATGTGTTATAGACAGTTGGTACATCCATTCATGAGAGCAAATCTCTTACAGATACTGTATCCCATGAAATTAAAACTTTAAGGCAATGGATATTGCAGAAGTCATACTCTAATACACATAGTCCTCTCTGCCATCCTTTTACAGTGTTAACTATCTATGAGAGTTATATTATGACCAGACTTCCTACAAAATTGCAATTGAAGCTCAAGATATTCCACTGTATAGCTTGGGATATCAACGGGATCAAACTAAAGAAACAATAGAAATCCGTCATCCATGGTCAGCATGTCACTGATAGATTATTTCGTTCAGGCCCAATGGCTGGTTCATCGGCCATTACCGGTGGCTTTGTCAAGAGCACTAATTCATCTCATCATTGCTTGCGCTCACTCCTGGATTCAGCTGTTCCATTCACAATTTTCGTTTGATAAGGTGCTGCTTTTTTGAGTAATACTTCTCATACACATTTACAATGGGGATTGAACACGTATCACATCACCGATAATACAAATAGCGTACACCACACTCAAGTAGTGCTTGACATTGTTCTCTAAAACGGTGACATTCGACTGCAGAAATTCATTCTGCTGGTCTTTAACCTGATTATATTCCTTTGGAACATGCTCTATACTCTTTATAGCCTTCAACTTTTCGCCGGCAATTTCTTCTATGTTACAGCAGTTTTTGGGTCCCTGTGTCCTCGCTCTGAACTCGAAGTCCTGCAGAAATTTGACCTTCTTTTCGAGCTCCTTGACATAATTTATTGTGTCTGCCAAAATGGAGGCCTTGTCTTTCTGTGAAACAGCAAAAACAATAGAATCATAGGATAAACATAGTCAAAGGAATCTAACCATAAAAAAATAAAGGGTATCAAAAACATTACAGTACTTAGTTTAAACCTTTGCGAGTTTTGGCAAGGTCCTGAGGATGGAGTATTTTTCGTTTATCTCCTCTCTGCTGTGTCTCTCTGCCATTTTGTGATTATATCTATGAGACTCCGATCTGTATGCATCTCTACCTTTACTAGAAGATATTCTTTTGTTTTGTGCCACCATATGACCAGATTGCCACGTTGAAGAATTATCCAAAAAAGAACCAGACGCACCATGATTCTCTCTCTCATTTAATAAACAGAATGGCAATGACAGAAGTTCAGAACCAAATGGGCTCTTACATCTGCAGAATTCACATGCATGGTAAACACATCACTTGAGTTTTTGTCATTGCAACTTCACCCTTATGTAAAGTCACCCCAGCCCCTTGTGGTGATAAATCAAAGCTGGGCTCTTGAAGATCAAAATCCATGTTATGGTATGGAACTCCATGGATATCAAATACATTTGATGTGGGTCCTTGAGCCCCAGAAGGACTGTAACAGGGATCGGCCCAGATTTATATGTAATAATAAATAAATTTTTAAAAATCAATGATAAACTTTAAATATATGTAACATCACAATAATTTTTAGAAAGGGGAAATGGAAAATTATTTATATGTAATAATAACACTTCCTTAGGTGGATTGGTTAGTGCTAATTTGGTTGGGCACTTATCAAGAAGAGACCCAATTTCAAACTTTGGGGGAAGCTTGATGCAAATGTAGTAGTCTCATTTGAATCCTCTGAGTGTGTGACAGATTGACAATGACGGTATGAATCCCGAACACCTAGTGGTCCAGTTCATGCTAGGCTAAATAACAATAAGATGGAATAGGGGTTATAGGGGAAGCCTCAAGATTTGAACCTTGCTTGGTGGTCTAGTTCACGCTAGGCTAAATAACAATGAGATGGAATAGGGGTTATAGGGAGCAGCCCCAAGATTTGAACCTTGCTTGGTAGTAGAAAAGGATTGTGGATGTAACCGATTCCCCTATGTATCAAAAAAATTAATAAACAATTTTAAAAAAATTAATGATAGACTTTAAACATATGTAACACCACACCTTTAATTATTTAAAAAACACGATAACAACACAATGATGTTTTTTTAATGTAAAAAAGCATTATATTAAAGAATTAACAAAATGCATTTTTACAAACGAAAAAAAGAGGCGGATAAACATGCCATGTGGATAATGCCATCAGCCAAAAACCATCCCTATCAAAAAAGAGCAAGAATCCAAGCAAACAATTTACAATTATTCAACACCACCTTACAGAAGTGATTGGCAACAAAATAAACTGATTACAAAATGATGAGGCTCCAATATATGGGTTTAGCCACCCTTGGGACTGATTCCCACCCACCAAAAGCATCAAGAGACTTTGGCATCGAGTCCCTCCCCTATCCAGAAGGTCGGGAACATCCACCCAACCATAAACAAATGGCTCTTGGCTGGCAGCAACGAAGCTCCTAAATTGACCTAGACATCAAGTCGAGGAGCTGGGAGAGAGAGGAATAGTCATGTAACCACAACCATCTCTGTAAGGACCTTGAGTTGGGATAGGTGTGCATTTTGGGAGCGAGTGACACTGTTTTCTGGACCTGGACCAGCTTCAAGGAGTATCCTGCTCAGGAGAAACCTGAATGACTAAGCATGGCATGTTCCCCCACTGATCAATAAGCTCCTGAAGATGAGTAAGCTCCATGGCCACCTTTTTTGCCTAAACTGTAATCTAAAAATACATAGATGAAATAATATTAGACTTCTCAAAAGCAAAGATGTGCAAAGAGGAAGAACACTTACCAAAGATACAATCATTTCTAGCTCTCCATATACTGAACATGGTTGCCATACGAAACAAGTGCCACACTTCAAAAAAATAGCTAGTAATGGCAGGGGGTCTCCCAAAATGATATGCTTCCACTCAAATATGGTGAAGGAATAGGGTCTAAAAAGGGAAAATAGCCACTCCCAAAGGAAATGAGCATGATCACAAACCCAAAAAATATGGATAAAGTCTTTAGATTGAAGATAGAAAGGGCAAGAAGGATTAGGGATGTCTAAATGTTGCATACGCTCCCCAACAGGAAGCCCTTGGTGCAAAGTACTCCAGGAAAAACAAGAAAGTTTGGGCTCCAAGAAAGGAGCCCAAGCAGTCTAGAACCTGGACATCCAAACAGGCCGAGGGGAGGAGACCTTCCACTGTTGATTAAGCTTATCAATCATGGGGAGGCAAGGAGAGATCCATCCATACCCCAATCGGGCCTTATAATTTTATAGCGAAGTGTCAGGATACCACTTCTAGTCTTTCCACCAAGGTCATTGCAAAACCATAGAAATCTTGTGTAACATGGAGTCAGGGAGAGCAGCCTTGACAGCTCAAAAGTATCCTCTTCAGAGTGACTAAGCCCAAATTTAGCTCTAAAATCATCCCAAGGGAGTCAATCCTTGGTAGGACGAGAAAAGAGATCAGTGATGCATCACACACCTTTGCAAAAGAATCTCAGCACATAAAGCCAAGGAACTTGTGCAAGTGAGGAACCCTGGTAGGTGATAATAGGTGACCACAAAACATTCATTTGGTTGATGGAGAGGCCATGCAAAAACCTTTGTCTATTCCATCTAAGTCAAGTCTTAACACTCTCTCAGGATTTCTTAATGCTCCTAATAACGAAGGATCTTGACACTTTGATAAACACAAAGGAAACAAGGAGGCAAGGGAACCCCATGCCCTTCCAAATATTATGCCCAAAAGGGGAACCTTCACTAATATAATATCAAATAAGAATCTTCCAGGTCTTATTTCCTGTGAGGGCTCTAACGACCCACTTAACACAAAGGGTCCAACCTTGACATTGGGTATTGAGAATGCCAAGCCCACCATGGCTTCTACAAAGACAACAACATTCCCAAGAAACATGGTGGAATCTCGAAGCATTATTGGAAGAGGACCATAAAAATTCTTGCAGAAGCTTATCAAGCTTCTTATAGCAATTTTTGGATGGGATCTAGCAAGAAGAATAATAAACATGGGTGGTTGCAAGGACTTTAGTGCAAATTTGAAATTTACCAGCAAGGGAGAGCTTCTTGGTGGACCATTAGGTAAGTTTCCGTTCCACCCTGTTAACAATATACTTCCACAACTCTGGCATCAAACCATTAAAGGCAAAAGGAATACCTAAAAAATGAAATATCTCCCCCTCTTGGATGATCTTTTATTGATATTGATTAAGCTAGTGGGGCATCGGGTCGAGAGACTACCTATAACATTGGGTCTTTTTCCATTGAATAGAGGATCTAGAAGCCAAAAAAAAATGTCCAGGCAAGCAAGTTCTTTTTGAATGACACCTTCTTCCTCAATAAGAGTGAGGAAAGAGTCATCAAAAAAATAACCATTGATCAACTGAGTCTCACCTCTAGGGAGATAAATTCCCTAAATAGATCCCTAAGCAGTGTGGTGAGATATTGAATAGCCAAACCCTTTAGCAAGAAGGACATAAAGGGATGGTGCTAATTCGTAGCCTTTTCTAATGGAACGAAAGAGACCAATGGCTGAGGACTTGTGTCTATTAATAGACAAAACAGTCAAAGACTCAACAAACAAAATTTCCACATAACTAATGAAGCAAGGCCCAAAACCAAGAGCTTTAAGCATGGATAGAATGAATGACCAATAAATCCTGTCATAGGATTTCTCAAAGTCAATTTTGATGAACATAGATTTTTGGTTAGAATTGTGAGCCCACTTCATGCCTTCCTAGACAACAATAATATTGTCAAGGATGAACCTACCTCGAATGAAGCCAGTTTGCTCTAGGCACACGATAATAGGAAGGAGATGGTGGAGGCGTAAAGCCAAGGCTTTGGCAATGATCTTATAAGAAACATTAAGGAGAGTAATAGGTCTCCAATTGGTGATGATTTTAGGATCACCAGCCTTGGGGATAAATTTAATAACCCTTGATTAATACTAAGGCCCAAAGAACCCTTAAATAAGGCATCATGATAGACTTTGAGAAGATCAGACCCAACAGTGTCCCAAAGGGATTTGTAGAATTCACAAGGGAAGCCATCAAGACCAGGGGATTTATCATTGGTCATCTGAGAAAGAGCTTCCTCCAGATCCTTCAAAGAGAGGACCTTTTAATAGATAACTCTGAGACTTAGAAAGCCACTCTAGAACAACAGAAAAGCAGGATTTAAGGGTCTAGTCACGTTGCGGGGAGTGGACCTGAGCCGCAAACATAGTCTGGTAATGTTCTATAAAGTAGAGAGAATATTAGGAAAATTAGAAACACGTTATCCATTAATGTTAAGGACTTTAATACCTAAAAATTGATTGCAAGGATGCAAGCGTTGAAAGAACTCCTTGGTAACTCTATCTCCAAATTTGAGCTAGTGCAACCTCACCTTGATTTGCGTTCCTTTCGCATCATAGTGCTCTGCCATCATAAGCTAGTGTTTAACCATAGCAAGGTGCATCTGAAGCTCCTCATTGAAAGGATTGGACTAAAGTTGAGAAGATGTCACTTCCAACTCTCGCTTAAGAGCAATGTTGGAGCGATGACAAAACTTAGCAATATTACGCCCAAGAGAGTGTAGGAAGCTGACAGTGCATTGGATAGCAACATTCCACCAATCAATCCATCCTAAGGCCCCTTTCGATCTGGGGACTAGGTTCCAAATTCTAATAACAATGGAGTTTTTTTTCATAAAATTTATTATAACTATAATATCTATACTTTAAAAATATTTTGTAAACCTCATAAGAAATTTAAAATACCAACCACTATAACTAAATGCGGAAAATTAAAAATTAAAAACTATATAATTAGTATTAGCACTTCTAAAGCACTTTGCAATCCAAATAAGAATTTTAAAAGCATAAATAAACTATTTCAAAAAAATAGAAGAACCCATTAGTAAAGTAAAAGGTACTATAGGTGCATATTTGATAAATGAAAAAACACACATATACAAACACGATATTTGTATGAAATTTTTATGTCAAGCCAAAGTTAACATTTTCATTTGACAACATAATGAGTTACAAATGGTGTTGTTCCCTATTATAAACAACAAATATGAGTTAAGGCTTAAATTAAAGACAGGTGGAGGTTATACAAGTTAATACTATTACTAACCTAACTTGAAAAATATATTTGATTGCTTATATTGTTTTCTTGATCGCTAATATAAGAGAGGGTTTCAATTTCCAAATAGGTGTTAAGCATAAGAAGAGATAGTGAAACATATAATGTAAGAGTGTAACTACTCCCTCAATATACTTCAAGAATTAATCAAGGGATGGGAATTAAATGGGTATTGTCAAAAAATATGGTAGAGTGGATTGAGTAGTGGGAAAAACCCTTTAAGAGTTCTAGATTGAATCAGATATGGGACCTAATTTCTTTCCACTATGCATGGGGTGTATGGTTCAAGCAAAATAGAAGAATATTTAAGGGGGAAAAGAGAACTATGTACAAAAATAGTTAAAATTTCTGAGCTGCTATAATAAAAATATGATAGCCTAAGGATAAAGGAAAAACCAAAATCAAATAGAGGAAGAAAGGATAAGTGAACAATGGGATCTAAGCCGAGTAAGAGTGGAAAAAAATCTCCAAGTAGATCTAAGAAGAAGTGTAAAGAGAAATACGTAAAAAATAGTTAGAATATATGAGCTGCAATAATAGAAAACATGATAACCTTAAGGATAAAGGAAAAATCAAAATCAAATAGAGGAAGCAAGGATAAGTGAACAATGGGATCTAAGCCGAGTAAGGGTGGAGAAAAATCTCCAAGTAGATCTAAGAAGAAGTGTAAAATGGCAGCCACCTAGGGAGGGATGGCTAAAGCTCAATTTTGACGAGACGTGTAAAGGGAATCCTAATAAGGCTAGGGGTGGAGCAGTGATAAGGGATAGTAAGGAAATTCCAATTAGAGTTATTATTGAGTTTTAAGGCACTATGAAAAGTCATCAAGTAGAAGCTAGAGTGGCATTGGCAGGGGAAATTTTGGTAAGACAACTAGGAGTGAGAAAGTTGATAGTGGAGGGAGATTCAGTTGATAGTATCAATTATCATAATATAAGGGCTATGGTGAGTTGATGAGTGGCAAGTACAATAGTAGATACTCTAAGGATTTGAACTCATTGGATAATTTTGAAGTGACCCATGTATTCAACGAAGGAAATGGAGTAGTAGATTGGTTAGCTAACTGGGGGGCACTTTGTGAAGAGGACAAAATTTGGATTCCTCTACATATTTTCATCCAAACGCAAATTAGCTAATGGAAAGGGAAAGACTTGATATCAAGGTGTAATATATGATAATATGAAGAATTTGTATAGAGCAATTTTGCTGCTAGGATTGCACCATAATGTCTATAGTAGGAGTGCGCCCAAATATCTATAACAAGAGAGACAAAATACATATAGTAGATCGCATTGGAATATTCACAATAGATTTGTGATAGAGTATGTTGCAATGTTTATGCACCAAAATAAACTGAAGATTTGATGCACCGAAATGTATTAAAGTTTGGTAGTTTTGATATAGCTGAAATAAAATGAATATTAGTTTTGGGTTATTGTTGTAATAATGCATATAAAAAATTTAGTATATTTAGAGCTTATCAGATTTGGTCCCTCCTGGGTTTTGTTGTGGTATTATGCTATAGAGCTCATCTGATCTAGTCCCTCTTTAGTTTAGCTATGGGATTTTGGTGTAGAGATCATTTGATCTCGACCCTATTGGGTTATTCTATTGTATTTTACTATAGAGCTCATTTAATGTAGTCTCTCCTAGGTTTTGTTGTAGGATTTTATGTAGAGCTCATATGCTCTAGACCCTTCTAGGTTATGTTATGGGATCTATTATAAAGTTCATCTAATTTGGTTTCTCTTAGATTTTTCTATGGGATTTTGTTGTAGAGCATATTTGATTTGGTCCCTCCTGGATTTTGTTGAGGGATTTTTTTGTAGAGTATGTCTGTTCTGGATCCTCCTAGTTTATGCTATGGGATTTCATTACAAAGTTCATATGATCCGGTCCCTCCTAGGTCTGTTGTAGGATTTTTTTGTAGAGCTCATCCAATTTGGTTCCTCCTAGGTTTAGCTATGGGATTTTGTTGCAGCACTTATCTAATTTTTACCCTCCTAGGCTATGCTATGGGATTTTACTACAAAGCTCATCTAGTCTCATCCCTCCTAGGTTTTTTTGTAGGATTTTGTGGAAAACCCTATCTGATTTGGTTCCTCTTAGGTTTTTTTATTGAATTTTGTTGTAGAGCTCATTTGATTTGGACCCTCTTGGGTTATGTTGTGGGATTTTATTACACAATTCATTCGATATGGTCCCCCCTAGGTTTTTGTTATGGGATTTTGTTGCATAGCTTATCCAATTTGGTCCCTCCTGGGTTATGTTGTGGGATTTTATTGTTGTGCTAGAGTATGTTGTAGTGTTTATGCACCAAAATAAACTAAATATCTGATGTGATGGAATGTATTAAAGTTTTGGCAATTTTGATGTAGTTGAAATAAAAGGAATATTAGTTGTGGGTTGTTGTAAGAATGTATATGAAGATTTCAGTATGTATTGAAGTTTTTGGTAAGAGAAAATATGGAATGTAAGACTATATAGATTAGTCTAGCCTTGTAAAAATGTTTGAGCCCTTTCAAAAACCTTGATTTACCAATATTAAAAAAGTGTAATCTAACTTATGACCAAGGATGACATTGTATGATGTAATCTTGTATATCCCTGAGGACAATCATGGTCTAATGTATTTAGTTTATTATGTAATCCTTATAGGCCATGGTTAACATAGTTATAATTAAACCCATCTTACAACTTGTAATTAACCTAAATACTTCTCATTATATTGTTTAAGTCAAATTTATTTATGTAGTTAGGATTTTGGTATCGGTATAAATACCCCCGCCACTCCATCCATTATAATTAGAGTTTCATAATTCTTATTTATGAATAATAAAATGATTATTTATGATGCCTATGAGAACCCCCACAATTTATATCTATTTTCCTTCCTCTCATACTTTTATACTTTATGTATAAGATTTGAGTAGATGGATTGTTTTTGTTTATTTCTAAAAAATATTATGAATTCCATCATAGTATCAGAGCAAGGATGGAGCAACATTGTTTGGTCACACAGGAAGATCGCTTAGAGCCTCAAATCCCTCTTCCAAGTTTTAGGGTGAATTTTCCTTCAAAGCTTCATATATTTTTCTTCTGTATTTTTCCATCCATTTTTTTTTTTCTAGAGGATTTAACTATTCATTGTTATTGTTTACATCTTTATGGAAGATCAAATTAATTGAACTCAATTGTGCACTAAACTCCTTCCTTTAAAATGTGAAATATGCTTCAAGGTGATGTGATTCATATGAAGGCCTTGGTGCCAAATTTTGAATTCAAATATTTGAATAAAGATGTTAGCATGTTGTAGTAATCTATTTAGGGGTAATTTCTATGTAGGATATAAAAAGGTAATTGGACATGCCTGATATTGATTGTGAAATGTGCTAGATTGGTTAGCACGGTGAATACAAATGTGTAGCATGATGAAGGTAATGACTTCAAGTTGAGGCAAAACCAATTTTTATTTTTTTGAATGAAGAGCAAGCCTAGTTAGAAATATGATAATATTTTGGATAGCAAAGCACACATGGGATGTTCACAAAGGCAATATTAATCGGTGTATGAGAAAGGGGAGGTGTAGGGTACAAAACCTATGCCTATGTTGTTTTGCATCCACTAGATAATTCTATCTATATGGGTGGTCTTATCTAAGAAAGGGTTAATGTCTAATGTGCAAAGGTGTGTGCTACTATAGTGGTTAGTCAGAGCATTTTGAGAGCTAGGCATTGCATGTTCGAATATGTGGATAAAAAATATTTTATATTGTTTATTTGAGTCTATATAGGATGGGTCAAAAACAAGAATTGGAATTCTAAGCCTCAAAGCACACTATGGGGTTTTGGTAAGCACGAAAGACTTAGCTTCTAGCCAACCTAGGATCGAATCTTAATTTTGGAAATGGATGAATTCTTGGCTAACATGGAACCTCTTTGACCCACATCAACAAATTTTTATCCTACATAAATACCTTCAATCAATCAAAGAGGAACATATGTCAATAACTAAGTAGATCAGAGGAGTTGAAGGAGCAAAAAAAGAGTGGAGTGAACCATCAAATTATAAATAACCAAGTGGCAGGTCCAAATTTTTTCTTACATCTCTAAGGTTTGGAGATATAATTTATGCATTCTTGAGGTCTATTAGGGAAAAACATCTAGATGCCATAACTTTTGCATATAAAAGCATTTTGAGCCCATTTTTCTAAATCATATAAGTTTCAAGCTCTATGTATTGGTAGATTAATTCAAGTGCTTACTACAATGTTAAGGGTCAGATTATCTAATATGGATCATCAATCCATAGTTACTTGCCTTAATGGATAAAATTATAGTAATTGGTTAACTCTAATGATTGGCCTATTACTAATCAAGAACCTATGGTACATATTTCAAGAAGATAAAGCAGTAGCCTTTGATGAAGATACTCACCAACATAAGGAAGAAGAAGCTCTTCACCTATTCTCCTTATTGATTGAACCATTATTGATTTTTCATATCAAAGAAGAAAGTCAACCTATTAATATACAATCAAAATTGCTTGATTTATTTAAGAAAATAGATACAACCAAAGTAGTTTGCTTGGAATTAGAGCTTTTGTATCTCAAACTGATTAATTTTCATAACATTGAGCACTATATTATGAGATTTAAGGTATTTAGAATGTATATGACATCTTTTGGAGGTAAAAATAAAGATGATATAAAATGTGTGAAGAGTGTCCTTACTAATCTCTCTCCTTTTCATATGTTGAAACTCATGGTTCATATGATTCCCATGTTCGTAGAATCTAAAAACTTTTACTCTTGATCAACTTTTCTCTCTCTCCTAGTTCATTTTTAGGTGGTAATGAGGAATTGTGGTGGTACTTCAAAAATATAGGTTCATGCAAATAAATTCAAACCTAAATAGTCTAAGACCTAGGGGTCCAAAGGTCAAGTTAAGTGTTAAAAGAACTCAAAGACCCTTTGTGGATACTACAAGATAGGACATCCAACAAAAAAATAGTAAAATTGGAAAGGATTGAAGCTAAATTTTTGAATATGGATGGATGTCTTCCAGATGATGAGGGGATTCAGAAGGATATACCTCACCTGTAGAGGCCCACTAGAGCATCCATTATGGTTTTCACTAATGTCTTCTCTCCTTTACCCATCAATTCATATTATGAGGGGGTGTTGAAAGTGTAATCTAACTTATGGTCAAGGTTGATATTATATAATATAAACTTGTATAGGTCTAAGGGCAATCATTGTACAATGTATTTAATTTATTATAATATTTTATTATGTAAGTCCTATGGTCCATGGTTAACCTTGTTATGGCTAAACCCATATTATAACTTGTAATTAACCTAAAGCCCTCTTGTTATGTTGACTTAGATCAAACTCATTTATGTAATTGGTGTTTTCATATAGGTATAAATACCCACCACCACGCCATTTGTTACAATCAAAGTTTTGTGATTATTATCCACGGATAATACAGTGATTATTTATGGTGCTTACAGGCACCCCATGATTTTTCTCTTTTCCTCTCTTTTGTCCTTTTATGCTTTTTGTATAAGATTTGAATAGATGGATTTGTTTTGTTCATTTCTAGAAAAATATTGTGAATTCCAACATAGAGGGAAAATTAAACTAATAATCATGCCTTTTAATTGAGAAGAAGGTTTGAGTCTCACAATTGCACCTCTATGGTTTGTGTGTTTATTCCTAATAACCTCCATGATGAACATATCTCTGAATAAGAGTAACAAATTCCAACAGATGAATCTACTTGTGTATCTAGCTTACACTTTTAAAAGATACAACTATTCTTATATTTAAAAAAAAGCATAATGACTTAGAAATGAAAAAGAAAAAAACTATTTTTTTTTTTATCTTTTTATTTGCTTTTCCTATAAAATATGTTGTATTTGATCTCTCTCTCTCTCTCTCTCTCTCTCTCTGGTCAAACACAAGTCTAAAGAGATGTTAACTAAATATCATTGTCAAGTGTGGAGACTAAGCCATGAAAAAGCTAATGTATTTGCATAATGGATGACTGAAATAAAGAAAAACATGTTGCATTTCATTGATTTCTTGTAAAAGTGTTAGAAAGTGTTTAGGATATGATCCTTTTACAAATTTTGTCCCGAAGAGCTACAAAAGAGGGACTTCGTTAGGAGGGACCCTAGCATTGAATATTTTACGACATTGCAAGTGTCTTCCTTTAGTTGCTCAAATTTGGAGTGGGCTTATGGCATGTGCTACCATGAGCTACACTAATCCGCAATCCAAGGTAACCCTACAAAAAGATGTTAGACCGTTTGGAGGTCTGTCTCAATTAGGCCTCCTATAAATACATACATGTTGACAAAAATTGAATGGAGATACATCAAGGAAGTATCAAAACATGCTAAAAATGATAAGGGAGAAAGATATTACCTATTAATTCGGTGTGGCAGCCTGAAACTATAAAATATACCTTGGGATACGCTTTTGGGTGTGAATGGACCTCTCCATGTATTTTGAGGTTTCTGACTTGGATTGGTCCCTATGTCAACCATAGAATCCATCGATGGAGCTTGATGTCGATCTAGAGAGCAATAATATATGTTCTACCCTAAAAATCACCAATAACCTGCAAAGAAACTTGATGGGAGGAGTTTCAGCTATGTAGAAAATCTTGTGCATGAGTTGAGGTGCAATTTGGTAGAATAACGGTGCATAAAATTCTCCTCCTAAAACCATGGGAACCATGGTCTATTTATAGAAGCTCTGGAAAGAAAATGGGGCATGCGATGTGGTAGGAGAAGGGAAAGGAGAGAGAAGACTTATTTAATGCGGTAGGTGGATGGGTAAGGTTTACCTTCTATGGGTGATGGGTGCTCCATGCTCATTTAACACCTAGGGAAGACCAACTCACCTAGGGAAGAGAAATTCCACCTTTTTATTTAATTTTCATTAAAATATTTAAAGGGGAAAAAGGAGGTGAATGTTATGTGAGTGGGATGGGTGCTTAGAAAGCATGTAGAGGGGTGTGATTGGGGGATGAGGTGGATCCCACCTAGGTCTTAGGGTAGCCTAGGATTTAGGTTAGCTTTACCTAGGGTTTAAGGCAATTGAATTGATTTTTGAATATTTCATTCTTTGTTCATCATTTGTTGCTACACGTAGTTTTTGAGATATTTTTAGGTGTCTAAATTTTGTCCTTTTTTGTACTGCATTGTGTGAAGACACAATGCAATGTAAAAATTATGACACTTGTTTAGTGGTTTATTGTGAGAGAACATGGATTGGTGGGTGATGACAATCAATTGTTTTGAAAGGAGTAGATGTAAGATCATCTTGAATCATGATCAATATAAGATGCCCCAGTTGTGAAAGGGATGCATGTCTTTGAAACTTTGCCTTTGATAGATTGATGAGATCATTTGGGTTGGTAGACCAATCTTCCAGATGTAGGTATGCTCATGATTGATTTGGTGGGATCGATCATCCACCTCAATAAAGCGTATATACATGAGTAAACCTATAGTTATTGGCATACAATGTGCCAAATTTGATTGGGTTGGAGTTTGATTGAGAAGAGAAATGAAATTTTGTTGAGAAGAGAAGTTCTGCTTTTTTTTACCCCAACAAATGAGGGTGTATGATGGTCTTAGGAAAAGGTTCTTGGGAAAATGCACTTTCCAATATTGAGTGTTTGAGTATTGATCATGCACAAGGTGATTTTTTGTAAATGATATTTACCCCCTCAAGAGATGAGTCGTCGAGTGAACAATGTAATGTCAGCTATGAGTTGCTTGATAAAGATGAGTTTTAAGATTGTTAGAGAGTTGAAAGGATGACTTTTGATATTTTGCATGATTTTGTTAATATTTTGGGAATATTTTACATTTTTGCATGTTTGGACCAAAAGGGTATCCAAAATGCCATTTTTTTAGAAAACATATAAAGGGTTATGTTTTCGTACGAAAACGTACGGAGGGGTACGTTTTGTACTATTTCATGCCTATAAAGGCATGCATGGAGGGGCATGCTCTTCATTGTCATCATATGATTTGGAGGGAGATAAGCGAGTGAGAGTAAGTGTGTGATGTAGAGTGCTATCAAAATTTTGAACCCGAGTTACAGAATGGCCTTGAGTAGTGTCAGATCAAGTGTTGGTGGGTGTGTAGTGAAGGTAAGTGGATTTTTCATCGAAATTTGTGCATTTGGGATAAAATAAACCCTAGATTTAATATTTTACATGTTTTAATCATTTTTTTAAAACAAATTGCATGTTTCCATGTTTGGGGCAAAAGGGTATCCAAAAATGCCCCTTTTTTGGAAAACATACGAAGGGGTACGTTTTTCATACAAAATTGTACAGATCCATACGTATTTTTTTTATGGGAGAGGGGGGAATTTTGACTTTTTTGTTTATGTTGTTGAAATTTTGACTTTTTGGTCAAAATGTTATTTTTTTGCTTTTGTTGTCAAAATTTTAATTTCTTTGCTTTTGTTGTTGAAATGTTGGTTTTTTTTTTGTTGTTGCAATATTGCTATTGTTTTTTGGTTGAAATTTTGATTTTGTTGTCAAAATGTTGATTTATTTGATTTTGTTGTTGAAATGCTGCTCTTTTTTTGTTTTTGTTGTTGAAATGTTGCTATTTTTTTTGTTTTTGTTGTCGAAATTTTGATTTTGTTGTCAAAATGTTGATTGATTTTTTTCGCTTTTGTTGTTGAAATATTATTGTCCCTTTTGTTTTTGTTGCTGAAATGTTGTTATTTTTTATTTTTGTTGTCAAAATTTTGATTTTGTTGTCAAAATGTCATTTTTTTTGTTTTTGTTGTTGAAATATTGTTATTGTTTGTTTTGTTTTTGTTGTTGATGTGTTTGTTTTTGTTGTTTTTGCAGATCAAAAATTTGATGTCATGACATCAATTTTTACCTTTGGTGGATGATTTGAAGGTATTCTTGTATGAGGTAAAGTGGCAATGGTTCGAGAAGATCAGGTTCTATGGGTCACATGGATGGAGTGGTTTGATGTGATCATGCCTATTTGGATGTGATTTATGAGCGATGAAACACTTACAATAACACATTTCATTCTTTTATAAGGAAAATGATAATTACGCCAGAGGATGTTTATCTTATTTATCATCTTTTGATAGATGGATTGACTGTGAGGGTTGCATAGGAGGAGGAGGCACATAAGAGTGCACTACAACGAACTTTTAGTGAGGCTTGGAAGACTGTGAGGGTTTCTAGTGGAAGGATTAAATATGTGAATCTCTACACATATGGGCTTATCTCCTAGAAATATACATTATTGATGGTATGTATCAATAACTATGTGTTGCCAGATGTGTCAAGGGTGATATTCCCTTGAAAATTGATGTGGTTGGTTTATGATATGATAGAGCATAGGAGTCGCTTCGCATGGGAACCTACCTTGTTAGCCTAAATGTATCGAGAGTTACATGAGGTACAGATGATGACTAAGAAGTCGTTGTGTAGTAGTTTATTGATTCAGATATGGTCCTAGGAGCGTATAGTGGTTATGGTGTTGGAGGGATTATCGTTTAAGGATCATGCATTATTAGGACTGAACGTGCCATATGTCTTACAATGACAGTATGATATGGAGGAGAGGATGAAGAGGGAACATGAAGTACACACCCTTTTTTATCAAGGATAGTTTAGGTATACGAGGCCTAATGATATTGTGTGGTGATCCTATAGAGAAGCTCTAGCTTGGCTAGAGGATGGTGATGAGATAGCATGATTTAGATGGGGTATATGGATAATGGGTTAATTTCAGCTAGATTTATTTCCCTTTAGTCATGTGCAAAGATAGTTTGGGCAATGATAGGGTATGCTAGATCTACCTATGGTGATTTGGTATTACTATGGAGATCATGGGGTACAACCACAAAAAAGGAGCCATTGATATATCCCTAAATGAGTTGTTAGCTCTATATGATATAGATGATGTTGGGGTGACATTGGAGTATGATTCTTAGTGGACCACATAAATGTGGGAGCTTGGGAAAGGGGTGATTAATGGGGCTAGCGATACAAGGCCAAAGGTAGAACCAATAATGATTGATGGAGGAGTTGTGGTTGGCACTAGCAGGTCAGTAGCTACCATAGGTAAGGAGGATGAGGGTGTCTCATAGTAGGGATCACCTTTAAGGTAATGCATGCGATCGCAATGTGATAGCAGGGTTGAGTCCTCATGAGCGACTAAGATAGAGGCAAGACCTGATGACAGGGGTCAGGCAAGTCAAGCTAATATGGTCGAGATGTATGTAGAGGAGATATGGGATTACATGCATGATGTTGATGTCTATCAAGATCAGGTAGAGCAAGCAGAGGTAGAGAGATGCTTTGAGGTTAGAGTTGGAGTAGTGTAGACTATAGATGATAGGATTGGTGTAGGACCGTAATGCGATAGTAGCCTTGAGAGATTTGGCTCCGTCAGGTATAGGAGAGTTGGATACTGCTATGGAGGGAACGAGGGTGTAGGTTGATGAGCTAGTGCATCTTAGGATAAATATGGAGGGATTTCAATGAGAGCGAGAGCAATCATAGCAAAGAGAGATTACATAGTGGTTGCCAAGGGGGATATGGAGAGAGTTATGGACCAATTGAGGGTATGGGTGGTTGAGTTGTAGGGAAAGCAAGACACCCTTATCATAGCACGAGATGTGGTGAAGGCAAGCATGGGTGATGGAGTAGAGCTAGAGTGGCTGAGATTACAAGTGGCCAAGTTACAGTGAGGATTGGATGATACTAAGGAAGAGCAAGCCTAACTATAAGATGAGGTAGAGAGCCTAAGGGTTGTGGAAGATGGATGAGTTCTTCAGGCTAAGATTATTGAGTTACAATGGTTGATGGATGTGTATAGTAGATATTATCTATGAGAGAAGATATTTACAATGGCATGCACAACGTAGTTGGTTGGTCATTGGATACCACTGCCTTCAAGGTCAATTTCATCAGTACTTTGCAACCATATGAGTATGGCATTAGTGACTCTTTTAAGACCATGATTTAGAGAGTCGAGGATATATTTTGTGGGAGGATTAGCCTTGATGTAGAGAGGTGAGGGCTCACAAAGATGGTATGGTGAGGGATCAATGCGATAAGAGGGGAATGATGAGTTGCCTAGTGGATGACATAATTGAGGCTATGATGATGTGGTAAATGTGCCACTATTTTTGTTGTATGATGGTTTTATTATGTATATGATGATATGTATGTGTGTAGCCAATTGACAATTTGGATGCGATATGTATGCGTGTTGGTGTTATTGAGTTATGCATTTTTGATGATGGTAATGATGGGTGCATTTGATTTATTTATGAAATGTTATTTGTGCATGTTTATGAATGAGATGGAATATGTTATGAATTTTAATATTTTGCAATGTTGTGTGTAAACAAGATTTTTGAATATGTGTTTGGTTTATACAATTGTGTATGGTAAAAGTAATCAATGACATAGTGATGACCACATTTGATATATGAATAGACGATGAGACAATGAATATGTAATATTTATGGTAATGCAAATCGAATCGTGATATGTATGTAAATGCTTATAATGATGTTTGATTTACTCACTTACGTATAATACCTATTTATCTTGATAATTTGCTAGTCCTACAACTAAGCAACATGTATGTTTATTTCTTCTACTAAGGTATTTTATATGGTATAAGGGATTCCTACAGATTCAATCATTTGAGTTTAATCATAAAACCATTCTATTAGTTAACTAACATTATGCTGAAACCTAAACTATCATGACTAAGGTTGAGTCTATCATGGATCTGTGTGTGCATAGAGTGTTTCAGTTTATTTATCCATTTTAAGTGAGGTTGGATTAACCCATTGTAAACTTAGCCGATTAAGCTAGCTCATCCATAAGCATGCATTGGTCTGTACAAAAGAAGATCGTTGATGTGACAAACATGTCACCACTTGTGATACATGTTCCACTACCAATTAGGCATATATAGCCCTGATGGAGATTAGCCCTATAATGGTTCTATTTTGTTTTCTTTGTTTTTTTGAGCTTGTCCTTTTGTCCAACCTCGAGATTTTTCAATAATGCAAATGATAGGACGAGCAATGGAAACCTTTCATTAAATTGCGAGTGCATGCAAGGCGTTATCTTCCCTAGACTCAAATTTTTTTTTAATGTGCACATGTGTTTGATCCATGAAGGGAATCTAGTCATGCAAGGGAAGTCTAAAGTTGCATTAGAGTCCAATGATGTTTGATAAAGATTTATGAGATTAACTAAATATGGTTGACTAACAAAAAATATTTTCATTACTAATCGACCAATGTATAAGATTGAACATGACATCCTAATAGTTGTGTAACTAATGTATGATTTTGTATGCAATGAAATATGCCTATGTGCAACTGAGTGAACATAATGATGTGAAAATGCAAACACTAGTGCAATGCATAACAATATGATGGGTATGTTTAGGAACATAAGGGATTAAATTTTTCATTGATTAAGTGAACCAAGCATGATTGGTTAATGCATATTACATATCCAAAAATGGAGATGCATTATCAAAGTAGTCTCATGAAATGATATATGTATGGATGTTATGACTAGTGTTTGTGTAAATGTTTAGTTGAATTAACATTAATTGTTTGTGAAAAGATCAAAAGGGATAAGAGGAAGAATAAGATGTGAAGAAAAAATGACAAGAAATAAGAGAAGAAGAAACTTATCCCAGGTATTTAGCCACTCGAAGCGTGACCATAGAATAGAGATAGGAGAAAGAAGGAAGAGGGGAAAAGAAGAAAGAGGAAGATGTGAAACCTACCCAAGGTATGTAGACACTTGAAGGAAGAAATAAGGAAGAGGGGAAAAGAAGAAAGAGGAAGATGTGAAACCTGCCCAAGGTATGTAGTGTGACCATACAATAGGGATAAGAGAAGGAAGAAAGAGAGGAAGAGAAGATGAAAGAGGAAGAAATAAGTATGATGTTGTGTTGTGAAGAGATGATTTTTGTATTTTTGTTTGTTTTTTTTTGTTTTTGCATTTTTTTTGTTTTTGTATTTTTGTTGTTTTTGATTTAGAATGTACAAGAATGCGTACACCTTTGTTAGCAGAATATGGTATAAAAGGTACGAATATGAATGATGTTGAGAGGTTCAAGTTTTGTGATCCCTTTGATAGTAGCAAGTTGATAGGCACCTGAAACGTATATATGAGTGATGATGTATGGACCCAACCAATTGGAAGTAAATTTGTCTCGTAGATGGTATGGTTTATTTAGGTTTTTTTGGTTCTCTTTTGGTACCAGATCTACTTTAAATTCATGTTCATTCATTTTGTTGTTATATGTGTAGCAAACACAGTCTTGATAGACACATTGATATTTTATGGCATTTATGTGATGTTCATCAAGGAATGTGAGTTGGTCTAAGTGAGCTTGACGAGCAGTGTCATCATCAGTAAATTTTTGCAAGGTGATTCTGAGAGATGGGATCTATAATTCTAGGGGTATGATTGCTTCAACACCATAGACTAATGAGAATGGGGTTGCCCCCATGGTTGTTTGAATGCTAGTTTTATATACCCATGGTGCTAAAGGCATTTGATTATGCCAATCGTGATGAGAGTTGACAACTATTTTACGAAGGATGGTGCAGATGGTTTTGTTCGTTGCTTTTGCTTGACCATTTCCTTGAGGATAATAAGGATTTGAGAAACTGTGTTTGATGTTATATTTTCACATAGTGCATGAACATCCTTGTTTTTAAATGGTGTGCCATTATCTGATATATTCAAGAAGAAATTCCATGGTGGGTCAATAGTAACCCATGTGTAGGATACGCTTAGTGATGGTCATTCCATTGAAATGACCCTCACAAGTACTATCATGGATGATAACAATGACATGGTTAGCTTTGTGTGGCTCTAGGCATCAGAGAAGGATGCCATCATAGCTTTGTTTATAGAGAATATCCCCTAGTAATGTGTACCTAATGGTCTTCTATATAAATATTTTTCTAGCAACTTGAGATAAGTCAGGAGGGAGCATGCTTAATTTGAGGTAGTCTTTTACTTGGGACATCCGAGGACTAACTAGTTTTGCTTGAACAAAGTTAACTTTTGTGCTATCATTCGAAGTGTTGGGTGAAATGGAATATTTGTACATGGTTTTTACAGATAAGTGGGTAGTATCCGCATGTGGGTATTTAGGAATAATGGAGCCAATGGATGCCATGGTATCAACAAATCTATTGGTTGATATTGGTAGAGCTTCAATTTTATACCAGTAAAACTATGATAGTAATTCTTTTGCAACACATAAATTGTGTTTAAGAACTACGCAGTAACAATTATAGGTACCTTTTACCTAATTGACCACAAGGAGAGAATCACCAATGATATGCAAACATTTGACATGCATGGCAAGAGCTATTTTTAGACCTAATATGAGGGTCTCATATTCAGCGCTATTGTTTATGCAAGGAAAATTGAGTTTAAAGGAGATTGGGATTGGAATCTTGTGTGGTCTAAAAAATACACATCCAACACCTCCCCCTTGTTCGCATTTTGTACCATCAAAGAATAGCATAATGTCCACTTTATCTTCTACATCAACATATTCTTCCTGCTTAGTAACATGGAAAATATAATCATTAATAAGCTCAATGATAAGAGGTTTGTCATCAAGGAGTGGAGCTTCTACAAGTTGATATACAATGACTTACCCTTTTATGGATTTTTGATGTATGAACTCAAGATCAAATTTTGAGAGGAGCATTAACCATTTGATGGTTCTTGCATTTTGATATGATCGACCCATCATGTATCGTAAGGGATTGTCCCTAACAATGATGTAGGTAGTGTGGTTGATCAGATAATGCCAAATTTTTTAGATGGCAAAGACAAGTGATAAGAATTTTTTTTTTGATATATTTATATCGAGTTTCATAGCTAACCAATGTATGACTAATATAATAGATAGCTTGTTTTTGGCGAGCCTCATTCTTTTGGGCTAATAGAGTACCTAGAGCAAAATTTGTGGTTGATATGTACAAGTGAAATGGTAGGTCTGGGTGAGGTGGAGTTAATACAGGTGGGGATATGAGATATTGTTTTATGTCCTTGAAGGTGTCATGACATGATTGGTTCCATTCGAAAGGCATCCCCTTTTGTAACAAGTGGTTAAAATGTTTACACTTGTCTGATAATTATGCAATAAAACAACGAATCACTTGAATCTTGTCTTGTAAGCTATGCAATTGCTTCAAATTAATAAGCAATACAAAACTTGGAAGGGTACAACAATCCTTCAAAGGAGAAGGTCTCCTTTGTAGTTAAATGATCAATGACCTATTATAGAACAACAGGAGAAACTAAAAGAAAAGGAAAACATGGACAAGAAATCAAAGGATGAATAATATCATAGATTTGTTGGTCTTTACTTCGATATAGAATCATAGTCTATAGAAGAATGTGAAGTGTTTACTTTTTCCTTAGAAGGAGAAGAGTCTATGATGGAAGCAAAAATCAAGTCAAAATACAAGTGGTTTGAGTCCCATTTTGAGGATGTCCTACCTATGGGGATAACAAGGGAAAATGTACAATCAAATCATCAAACCTCAATTCCTCCCTTAAATAATAAATTCAAACATACAAGAGCAATATAAAGAGGAATTGAGCCAAAATATGAAGAAGAAGACACCACAAAGTCTGAAGAATCATCATGTGAATCACATTTCATGAAAGCATTTTACTTTCTTGATGAGGAAATTTTAGAAGAAGATTATCAAGTTCCTAAAATTCTATGTAATATTCAATTCATTGTGATACTTGAGGCACCTAACATTGTCGAAAGTCATCTTTCTATTGAAGATGTCATCGTGTGTGACCCTCCTAAATCATCAAAGGGTTATGAAATATTCTCTCTCCCAAAACATGAGACTTTTTATTTCTCTTTAGGCAAATAGGATCTTGTAGTAGAAACAAAGGAGATCTTGCAACTAAACTATAAGATATTTTCTTAAAATAGGAATTGATACTAAAGTATGAGGACAAAATAGAAGAAGAAACTAAGCCAAAATATGAAACATACAATTTTGTTTTGGAGAAAGCTAAGCTTGGAAGGTCCAAAGAAACATTTTGGAGCCCCTTTTGTGAAGAAGTATCCCTCTTGGAGGATAAAATACTAGAAGCAAATCCTATGCAACAAATAGAGGAGAATTCACATACGACCATGGAGATTGCTCAAGTGGTTCTAGATAAGAAGACGATAATGAGTGACAAATAATCCATGATCCTAGAAATGGGGTATTTTTCTACAATCCTAACAAGTACAAGTAATGTAAAAATTATAGTCCAACAATAAAATGCTTTGAAGGATGACATTGAATCCATCCAGGGATAGCAACAAAGAGAACCATTATTATTGAGTGATAATGTTTTTCCTGGTTTCATAAAGTCAGTTATCCAAACCAATAATCACCATTAAATTATATCATGGAATGAGGTAAAAGGTAGGGAGGTTATCATAGTTGTAGAAATGCCAATGTCCACCTATACTTCCCTCCACTCAAAAGTAAAGGAAGGTGTTAGTTCCAAGATAGTTGGCATAAAAAGGTAAATCAGACAACCACTCAATTTTTTGATTATATTGGAAAAGAAACATACTACTTCCTAGAATGTCCCCATGAGGCTCTAAATTGGAAAATCCCTCTTAGGAAAGGCCCCCTATATAAACCATTAATGTTATCCAACTTACTATGTTTACAAAGGTGTTAGAAAATCCTAAGCTAGAACATTGGTATTTGGAGGGCAGACAATTATTTTACTAAGTCAATCAATGGAACTATATTTCACTTAAAGAGATAGCTATTTTTTTCGATGAATTCTTTTTTTTCATTTCCCCTTCAAAAAAAGGAAAAGTAAAAAATAAAGAGAGAATATCCATATCACATGGGAAAAATATCGTATGAGACACTCAGATCCTCATTTCTTTACATCCCTTTCCTCTAAAATTGGTTGAAAATATTTTTAAGATTATTGGTTTCTTCAAGTGGTGGATTAGAAGGAAACCTGCAAGAACCTCATCAAAAACAACATCTCTTTGAATCAAAACCTCATGCCTTCGAGGGTCACAAATGAGGTATGCCTTTGATGTATATAAATACCCCACAAAGATGTATTTGCAACTCTTTGGTGCTTTCTTCTTCAAAATATCTTTGGGCATGTGAGTCCATGCTAAAGACCCAAAGATACGTAATCTAAACATGCTAGGCTTATCTCCTATCAATATCTCAAGAGATTTCATGCGTTGAACAACCCTCATGGGAATCTTATTGATGATGTATGTTGCACTAGCAATGATATCACCCTAGAATTTGTGTTTTGTCCCCTTGGCATGAATCATCCATGATTACCTTGTTCTTCCTTTTAGCCACACCATTTTTACTTAGGAGTATAGTCGATAATTTTTTGATATGTTATACCATGAAGAATTGAAAATGTCATGAAAGTCATTACTCATGATATGCATCACCAAAGGACCATGCAAGAGATAAGATAGACACCAAACTTGCTTGAGAATTTAATTGATTAGTCATGAATTTATAGGATGAGAAGCCTATAAAAAACCACCCAAAAATCAAAACCCATAGCAGAAATATTGTGTATGGATTTACAAAAGGCTACCAAAAAGCCTGCAACTTTGACAAACAAAAAGGCTCCATACTAACAATTTGTAAGGAAGAAAATCTTATGAATATTTTAAAACTTGATTAATTAATTTTAATTAAACCAAACTTTAATTAAAAAGTAATTAATCCCTATCATTCCTCCCAACCACAAAAGCATTGGACTCTAATGCATACAAAAGGGGAGGAAGATGATGTTGAATGTGGAAATTAGAAAGAACCTAGATGGGCCTGGTGGATCTCCATAATGATGAGTGCCCATGTAAAACCAATAATTACCTCCAAGTTGAACATGATGTTAGTGCATGGATGGTAGTTGCTGAAGAATGAGAGGATATGCTATCGATAGCTAAAAACCCTGCAAGGTGGAGGAGGTAGGATGTTGAACGGTGTGAACAAAAGCTAGAACATGAAGTGGAGTCGAAGGAGGAGGAGCAACAAGGGCAACAATAGGAGTAGGAGCAAAAATAGGAACAAGTGCAGGAGTAGGAACAAGTGCTAGATGAATATTTTTCTCAAGTGGTGCAACATGTTGAGTCATTAAAAATACTTTTGCTTGTGTGACCTCGTGTTGTGGGGTGCTAAAAACTAAGGCAATATTTTTTTCCTAGTGCAAATTAGTATGAGCATGATGTGTAGTGGGTTGAATGCTATGAATAAGGAAATTTGGTTGCTCATGCTGAAAAGTATAGGCATTTTGTTATGCATCATGTTGAGCCCTTTTATCATATTGATAAGGTTTACCTAGCAAAAAACGACAATAATCCATAGGAGTTAACTCATAGGTAACCATATCTACATACTTAGAACCAAAAACAAAATATAAAGTGTAGGTGTGTGTGATCATGGAAGTAGTATCTTTGTCCTTCCATCCAAGTAAGTATGGACAAGGATGAGGATATGTAGGTAGTTGTAACTTATCAATAATGAACTACACAATCAAGTTTTATGTGAGACATTATCAATGATACAATCCACAACAAAATTATGTGTAATATGAGCACAAGTAACAAACAAATTATCATGACCTCCTACAAAGGATTGATGACTAAGTAAGGTGACATTATTGAGTTGACCTTCTAACTCAAGATAAGTACGATCTTCTCCACAAGTCCTGATGGAATTTTGTAAAGTTCCCTCCTCAAAAGTTTCCTCCTTAGGAGAATGTATAAGTAGTTGTTTATTTTTCTTCTCTAAACAAGCATATATCATATGTCCCTTCTATTTACAATAATGATAAAATACATTAGAAGTTGGGGAAGGAGAAGAGAAAGAAGAAGAGCAAGAAGCAGAAGAAGAAAATGAGTTAATCGTATAGGAAGAATGTTGCTACTTTGGAGTGCTTGGAGGTCTAGAAGTATCTGCTGAAAAAGAATATTGAGAAGCTACTAAAAAGGAAGATCGATGAGCATCTGATGAGAAGAAAAACTGAGGTGCACAAGACTAAGTAAAAATTTTCTCCTCTATAAGATGAGCTTGATTAAAATTGTGTCAAGTGTGTCAAGTGGAGTATATTTCAACTCTCGAAACAAGTGTGTCTGAAGGTCACTCTTAAACTTAGCAATAAGAGTAGATGTAAGGTCTTGTACGCAAAACAAGATGCACAAGCGATTAAATTGGTAGATCTAGTCCTGGACAGACATGTGGCTTCCTTGTCTTAAGTGAAGTCATTGGACGAGCAAATCATCATCATAGTTAGATGAATAGAATGTAGCCTTCAAAGCCATGACCAACTAAACCCAAGCAATGATGGGATTTTGTGTAGTTTGTCGCTCAATGATTAAAACTATAGCAACTCCTAAAAGTTTCAACTTAGCAAAAGGAACTTCATCATCATCAAAGATTTGGTTGTAACCAAACCACGTTTCCATATCTAAAATCCAACTATTCAAAACTTTAGGATTCCTAGACCCATCATAGATCTTAACCTCACATTTAATATGAATACGAGTGTCAAGAGTGTGAACCCAAGAAGATAGAGGTTGGATTTACATTTCAATTAACTTTATCAGCCAAATTACTAACTATATTAGCTAACTTTTTTATTTGTTATGTATGCAAATGTGCCATAACTCTTCTAATGAATGCCAAGGAAAAAGTGTGATCAAAATTACAAGCAAATCACTGTTTTTATTTAAGAGTGTCAAGCACTATTGAAAATGCATTGTAAGGAAATAGTACACAACTGATATCACCAATCAAATTTTAGGTAACAGAGGGATGAACTGCATGGAGATAACAATTTGCCTTCAAAGTATTCGACTACAATAGACGAGTGATGGCTTACGTGGCTAACAGGGGCACTACAGGAATTCGTGACAATTCTCCCCAGCTTTTAAATGTTCAGACTCCACAAACAGACAAGACAAACAGCTACCGGTGACATACCACATTCTTTGTGTAATTTGACATACCAAAGGCTTTTTAGATGGCTTGGAAATACACAGGTTACTCTTCCCAAACAAAAGGTTACTCTTCCCAAACAAGCGTCAAAACCAAATATCTCGACGTGCTGCGTAACTTTCAGATAAATGGTAATGTTGTTGACAGATGGTGTCTGTGTCGACTGAAATTTCCATGTTCCTTACACACAAATAGATGTGCGGCTTGCATTGATGGCCATACGAAGGAAATGTATGTCACATCCACAATAACCGGCTCTGAAATTCGTCTCCATTTTAAACAACTCCTTCAGCAAGGTAGTCCATCTCCGGATGACCGGCTTGTAGCAGCCATTTTTGTAAACAATATTGACGTTCCAGTTGTTGAGGTACGTAGCTAAATCTGTACAGTTTTCAAGAACAGACACTTTCAGACGCGTACAAGCAGACGTCGTACGTAACTTAGAACTTATGAGACTAGAAAATTCTGTAGCAGCTATGTTGGGTCGTTGAGCAACAAATAATATAACAGATTGAAATTTAAGCCGAGCAAGCAATATAAGACTGAAGGTAAACTTAATAAAACTGAACTAATAGCAGACAAAGAGAAGATCCACTGCTCTAATATCAATGATATGGGTCATTAAAGGAACACACCAATAATACGGGTCACCAAAAGACCGCACAGGAGACAAGATAAACACCAAACTTACTTAAATATTTTATTGATTAGTATAACCCAGAAAATAAAAAACTGTGAAATTAAAACAGGTGACATCAAAACCCATGATAAAAGAACTACGTATGTATTTACAAATGGCTACCAAAAATCCTGCCGCTAACAAATGCATACTAACAATTTATAGAGAATAAAATCTTATAAAAGATTTTAAAATTTGATTAATTAAAAATTTATTTATCCTTATCAACTTATGTACTCAACTCCTTCATCTGACGTTTCATTTTTGTGTTCAATTAGTTTTCTACAGGAGCTTTTAAAGCATTGAATATTTCAAAGACCTCATCCCTATTATATAAATAGTATACAACCACACATGTCTAAAGAATCATCAATAAAAAGAAGGAAGTGCTTATTTCTAGAAAGGATGATGTTTGTAGGTTCACAAATATCACTAGGTATGATCTCCAAGGGGTGAGTAGCGCATCTTGTAATCCCTTTTGGTAATGTCTTCTTGTGATGATTCCCAAAAATACATATCTTACAAGCACCATCCAAAGGGAAAATATACGAAGTCCAATGGCCATTTTATGATGACTTATGTATCTCAAGGATCTATATCTGAGATGCCCAAACCTATGATATCTCTGACTCTTATTATCTGTATGTACAACCATAACCATAAAATATTTCTTCTTAAGAGACGAAACATAAGAAGTTGACCTTTCTCCCAATTTATACATTCGATTTGACTAATCACAATAGCCAGAAGTAACATTTTTAAATCCACTATCTATATCCTTATATACCTAATGATCAGGTCAAAATTCTACTTTCTTATTTGTATGAGTAATATGATAAATAAATAAGTGACTACGACAAACATTAGGAATATGAAGTACATCAACAAAGGAAGAAGATCCAGTGTTGATCTCTCCACATCCTACAACTTACAAATAAGATTCATCTCCAATAACAACATGATCCCCTTAATGTGATTTGTTGTACTCTTATAGGAGATGTTTGTGCTTTATCATATGCCTTGGTACCCTATTTCCTTTTCTCTTTCATCTTATTGTGTCAAATAGCAACATAGACGAGAGGACAAATATTTGGCTATCATAAAAAAATAAGAGAAAAGTTGAACATTTTTCAATAGACATGAATTGTTACCAAATAAGTGAGGTAGGCTTACATGCATGACAAAGACCTACAAACTGCTTGATAGAGTTGCTAAAGTTGTTAAAAGCTTGTGTAGGGCAAACTATGATAGATAAGAATGAAATGCCAACTTTTTTAAAAATTTAGTGAGAGTCCCAATTCAACACTTTTTCTTGATTTACCTATGGGTACTATCTTTTACATATTGTAATTTGTATTTATTTCCATCCAAAATTTGGAAATTTGAATTTCAAACCAAGGAATATTTTGATAAATATTCTCTAGAGGAAAGGGGCATGATAAAAACATGGTGAGCGTGTGTGTGTGTGCATTAGCATGATGTGCATTTGTGTCATGCACTTGGGCACCTTGCAAGGGTTTTGAATAATGAGAAGTGCATAAAACTAAGGTATGCTATATATATCCTTCAATACACCTCCACCTTGGTGGCTAAAAAAAGCTTGTTTAAGGCTTTAGGTCTTAGAGAAGGTCAAATGTTCAAAGCTCCTCCGTGACCAAAACCTTTGGTAACAAAGGATGACGTTAGCAAACTTAAAAATGATCTGGCATTACACAATGACATGGCACCTAATGATGTCACTATTTTCTTGCTCATGACTGGTGATGTGGCACCCAATGACATGGTAGTTCGTTCAACTGATGTGGCAAATGGCATATCATATGATATGGTAGGGATGCGGTAGTCCATATAGTAGACATAGTATTCCACGCAATTGATGTGGCAATTGACATGACAAGTTTTATAGTAGTCATACACCACTTGATACCTCTAAATATGAGTTTAACCAAAATGAATCCATCATTTTATCAAACTTAGTGACCATATTCATATAATCAACAATAGACTTAGCAAAGCATTAATTTTAGAGTGACCCAAATATTCCAAAAGGCGTTGTGTGGTTTGTAGATTACAAAGCTAATCAAAGAATGGCAAGTGAAATAGTTTAGTTCATCGATACCCTACCCAATGGCCTACATAGTCAACGCACAAGTGATAGCACCTTGATAATGATAAGTGGCATCACACGATTCATAAATACTCTATCTAGTTAGCGCATAGTTGGCACACCCTTAACCACTCACACAATGACATGTGACAACCTCCCATTTTCTACAAATACTAAAAAAAATTCAAAGGTTTTGGAGGCATTTTGCATGAATTATGGGCTAAACTTTTAGGGTCCATAACTTTTTCTTACGAAAGCATTTTAAACCTTTTTTCAAATAGCACAATTTTTCAAGATCTCTACATTGGTAGTGTTGTTTCTAGTCATGAGAATATTTATGATTTTGTATTTTGGAAAGATAGTTATGGATCGCGATGTACCCTTACTAAATGGTCCAAACTATGCTACATGGAAAAGCAATATTGAAGCTTTGCTTCATAGTAAGGGTTTACTCAAATATGTTAATGAGGAGCCTCATGCAACTGATTTTGAAGAAAGGAATCAAGTTTACAAAAATAATAAGGATGAGGCTCTTGGTGTTATCGCTCTTTATGTTGACAAGATCTATGCAGACACCCATGTAAACAACACCACAGATCTCAAGAAGTTGCTTAATAAGTTTCAAGAACTGTGTGATCACATTAATTCTATGCATATTAAGCTTACCACTTTGACTGTGGACTCTTTTGATACTATCAATGAGTAGATTAGTCATTTCAAAAAATTACAAGAAGATATCCAGACTACAAGAGGAATGCCTAAGGTTATAGGAGAAGATCAAGAAGTTGTGGATAAGGAGAACATTGAATTGACAGTCACTTAAAAAAATCTATCTAAGTTAATTAATATCCCAGTAGAAACCAATGACTATCTACATTCAAGAAACTAAATTGATAGAGCAATTAGCAAGAACAAATTGGAAAAATTTATGGAGATCGTGAGACCTAGAAGCCATAGATTCATTAGGTGCCTCGGGGGGGGAGGGGGTTTCTCCTTGCATGGGATCCACAGGCCCTGATATATATCAATAAAATAAGATACTTAAACTGAACAACAACTTCTTTCTCCTCTCTATAGAGACGAACTTGGACCATAGTTAATTTTTATGGATCAAATAACTCAATCTTAAAATAAGAGGCTTGAAAAATTATTTGGAACTGGGTTCGTTAGGAAAGACCCAAAAATTTAATTATATTAGGGGACTTGAATGTGACTTTAGCCCAATGGGAGAAAAAATGAGGCATTCCCTCAAAATATCCTTCTAAGGACCTATTTATGCAAATTATAAATGAGTAGAAACTTTAGGACATAATCCCCCAAAATTGAAAATTTGAAGAACACAAGCTTATACTGAGAGGGGGGGTGAACAGTATAAGACCACTTTTTACTTTTCTTCTCAAATCAATATTATGTAGTGTATAGATAACAATATCAATAGCAGTAATCAAAGCAATGCATAAAACTCCACACACAATAGAGACACAAATTTAACGTGGTTCACCCAATGTGGGCTACCTCCACAAAGAAAATATTTCTTCTAAATATTTCTCAAATAATCTCTTGGGAATATTTCCCAAATTACAATTTTTATGGACCTCGATCCAAAGGAGATGTTGATCCCCTAAATCTCAAGTTCGTGGATCTCTTCCATAGGAGAACTCTTTCCCCTTATGCTTTGGCTAGTGATCTTCTAGAAGACTCTGTCTCTCTGCTGCACTGACTTGTGGATCTCTCTCCACTTAAAGACTCCTCACTTAGATCTATCTTCAATTGTCCTGGCTATTGGACTCTATCCTCTATACTCTGTCACCTCCAAAGCTCTGTCTCAATACTGTACCAAACACAGTTCGATCGGTCTAGCACAGTTTTGCTCAATCTCTTGCACTAAACATAGTACAGTCGATCTAGTACAATTCTGCTCAATAGGTTCACTTAGAACCTGCTCAAATCTCCTCAACAGGTTCACACAAAACCTATCCAAATCTACTCAATAGGTTCACACAAAACCTGTCCAAATCTGCTCAACAGGTTCACACAAAACCTATCCAAATCTGCTCAACAAGTTCACACAGAACTTGTCCAAATTTGCTCAACAAGTTCACACAAAACTTGTCCAAATCTGCTCAACAAGTTCACACAAAACTTGTCCAAATCTGCTCAACAAGTTCACACACAACTTATCCAAATTTGCTCAACAAGTTCACACATAACTTGTCCAAATCTGCTCAATAAATCCTCTCTAGGACTTGCTCAAATCTACTCAATAAGTCCTCTTTAGGACTTGCTCAAATTTGCTCAATAAGTCCTCTATAGGACTTGTTCAAATATGCTCAATAGCAAGCTTTCACAAAACTTAACTCAAAATAGTCCACAAGTCTTCTCAAAGACTTGTCTCAATCACATAGAATCATAAAGAGAATTGTTAGAGACTCAATATGTTCTATACTCAGATCTCAATCTCAACTCAAATCAACCTCAATCTCAACTCAAATTAGAATATTGAATAGTTGTTTCTAGAAACTTGAACAATCACATGCATCCACTTGAATAGGCTTAATCAACTGAACTCAACCAATCACCTCAAGGAACAGTCCTTTTTCACAAACCCTAGTCCAAGCATGTATTAACCAACTCAAAATGTTTCCATCAATGCTCAAGCACAAGTCTCACATAGCAATGATACTCATGTTCTTTTCTAACTCAAGTTCAAGTTTATTTCATCATCAATGGGCTTCAACAACAATGCTAATAAAACAAGGTTTAAATACAACTCACAAAGCAAAAAACCTTGAAGCATTCAACCAATCATTTTCTCAAAGGAAACTACAATCAATCCTTTTCTCTCCAATGATATTTCAGAAATCAACCACCATAAACAATCAATAGGAGAATGTGCCCATACCTTTTTGATGCCAATAAGTTGTCCACAAAATCTGCCACACTTTAACACAACTTTCCTTTCCAATCTAAACAAGGGTTAGTGAACTTCAAATAATCACAAAATAAAGCATTACTTAAATTACACCCTTTTTACTCCAAGTTAATAAACACATCCACCAAAGTCCCTTTTATTGAAACCCTTATAAAAAATAATAAACCTCTCAAAATTGCTTTTAAAAAATAACTCCTTATTTCTCCTAAAATTAATTCTCCATAACCATCAAATAAATCATAAACCAATTATGCTTTGCAATAATAATCACAGCCCTAATAACAAACTTTAATTTCCATTAACTACCTTATAACTCCAAACTTTAGGGCTAATAAAAATTATTTAAATGCAAAACATAATTACCTCCTCAAGGGGATTTGAACCCTCGACTTGCCACACGAGCTAGGGGCTCGTTGGAAAGGCAAAGGCCCAAAGTGCCTTAAACCTTCCTCCACCTTTCGCAAAAGACAAAGCGCCAAAGTGCTTTCCACACGCCTTTCGAAACGTCATCCAAGGGATTCGATCCCTGGTGTTTGCACTGCCTTGTCCCTTAGCCAAAATGATTTGCCAATGCGCCACGCTTCCCACCACATTTTGACTTTCCAAGCGCTGTCGTTTTCTTTGTTGCTTCTCTTCTCAAAATTCACACGAGCTCATAGACTTATTCGAATGCCAAACATTTATCACAAGAGCAAGGATAAAACTTTGATTTATTTACCACCATTTTATATAGTGTTTAAAACACTTCGAAGACGTCGATGGAAATATAAATTTATGTTTGCTTGATGACGTCGACGGGAAAATTTACATTTAAATTTAAATTTTAAATAATTAAAATTTAAACCAAATATTAAAACTCAAATAACTCCATCATCGGGGCACCTTTTTCAATGAAACGAAAGCCCAACTTGGGTTTTAAGAAAAACCCAGATCAAATTTGCTGTCCATGGTTTTAACTAAAACCTTTTATTTTTCTTGCCTTGGTTTTCACAAAAACCCTTCATAGATCCTTTTGACATTAAATGCTCTTTTGACATCAATGACAACATTTTAGCGTAAGGACTCAAAATGTCCAACAAAATTTACATGAACAAACATAAGAGCTAGGGTTAAATTCATTTAAATTTTTTTTTATAGATTCCTGATACAAGAAGATATACTATTCTTGTATCCACTTGTATCAAGTGACATATTTCAAAATTCAATATCAGATCATAAGCCTATCTATTTGGATACGGGTGATAGTGCTCTCAAAAAAAGGAAGATTCCTTTCAAATACAATCCATAATGGATAGAACACGAGGAGTTTGCACCTTTAGTAGAAAGTATCTAGAAGTAGCATGTCTGTGCAAACAGTCCCCAAGACGTATGGAAAATGAAAATTTATAATCTCAAGAAAGTCATTAGGGATAGGATTATCAGTAAGACTAAAATTCAAAATAGGTTAAGCATATTGCTACAATATATGGAGGAAGCATAGCAAGAGATAGGTGATTAGCCTCCAACCCCTCAATAGAAAGAGAGAAGACTCCGGTTGAACCGAGAAATGGATCAATATTTCAAAGAAGAAGAGGCACATTGGAGACTTCGATCAAGAATTATTTGGCTCAAGAAAGGAGATAGAAACACAAATTACTTTCATCTAAAAACAATGAAACACTACCAATGAAATAAAATCAAAGAGATTCACAAAACTAAAGAAATTTATTCTGATCAGGCAGTCATAAAGGAACTATCAAGATATCATTATTCAACCCTTCTCATAAAGACAATAGTAAATCAATAGGCTCATGCCACTCTCTTGAACAATATTTCTCCTTTGTTAAAAATAGAGACAAGGATCTCTCTTCAACAGTAACCAAAGAAGATTTGGAAGAAGTTATACATTCACTGCCCATTGACAAAGCTTTAGGACTAGATGGCTTTACCAACAATTTTCATCAACAATTTTATGAAATTGTAGGAGATGACCTATTGGCAATGATAGAAGAGACAAGGATAAGAGGTCAACTATATGGTATAATCAAATCCACTTTCTTAGCTTTAATTTCAAAATAAAAAAATACATATATTTTTGACAAATTTATACCTATATCTCTATGCAATTGCTCTTATAAGATAACGACTAAAATAATAGCAAATAAAATTAAAAGTAATATTAATGATTTGATAGAGCTAGAACAAGGGGATTTTATTCTAAGGAAACAAATATATGACAACATTATAATGATTCATGAAGCCCTACACTCAAGTGCCAAGTCCAAAAAGAAAAAATAACCATTAAACTTGATATGGCTAATGCTTTTTTTTTGGTATAAGGTAGAGGTGGTTATAAGGTCCACAAACCTTTTACAAAGTCAAAATGGGCTGGTTCTAGCATCAAGCCCGTATAATCAAAATACAAAATGGATCTTTCTAAGACTCACATTAAGCCATACTTAGAGTCCACAGTCCTATACTTGTCGCTTGACTATTCTGGATAAAACAAAAACCAAACAACACCTAGCACTTACTAACACTAGGTTGCTTGTCATCGTACACTTGTCACCTCCCAGGCCCCGACAAATGGGATGCCTTTTCTGCCTAATTCCATCTGTCGGATTACTCATCATCAGCCCCTCCGATCTCCTGATGCTCTAACAAGTTTGATCTTAGCTCTTCTCTAGCAACCAACACCAATAGTTCTTGAGGGAAGTTATCCTTCCAAATTTGCATCTCCCCAACGAAGCTGCAATATTTGCCATTAGATCCGCCGCTTGGTTCCCTTCTATGAAGGTGTGTTGGATTCGGGCATTAACCAAATGAGATTTATGAATCTTTGCTTCTAGGATAAGCTCCAATATGGTCCAGTTGGGGTCTTTATCCTCCTTAATTGCCTTGATTATATTAAGCGAATCCCCTTCAAAGATAACTTCCTTATAACCCTCAAGTCCGGCAATTCTCATTGCTCGCATGCGAGCTCGGGCTTCTGCAAAATGATTTGTTTGAGTTCCCAAAGGCTCTGCAAAGGCAAGGACCACTTTTCCTTCCTCATTTCTCAAAACTCCTCTCGCTCCTGCGGCCCCGGATTTCCTTTAGCTGCCCAGTCAAAATTAAACTTAACCCACTTTTGTGTGGGGGGTATCCACTTGACACCATCCCGTGGGTTGGTTGTAATGTCTAGGTCTGGAAGTTCCTCTCCCCGGTTCCGCAAAATCCTCCTTTCCCTTAGAGACATGGTCTCATTTTTGAAGAAGAAAGTTTTCTAGTTTTCTTTCAAAGCTCTGATTATTTTATTACCACATAACATGGGATCTTTCTTATGTCCTTTAAATACTCTCTTATTTCTCTCATTCCATATCCCCCATAAAAAATGGGGTAAGTCGAGCTTCCGAGCCAAGTCAAAAGCTTTGCCCGGAAGGGGAAGCCCATTGTATGCGAAGTCGGACATGCTATTTGGACAGACCCAATCTATATGAAATTTGGACGGGATCATTTGGAAGACTCGTACAAGAAAAATCACAAGTTAGAAATATATGACTTACTGATTCTATTGCTTTCTCACACAAGATACATCGATTGATGAATTGGAAACCTCTCCTTTGCAGATTATCCGTTGTCGGGATCTTATTTTGAGCTGCCAACCAAAAGAAGAAAGCTATTTTTGGGGTTAAATTATTTAACCAAATAACGAGGTCGGAGTCCGGCCATTGAATCCCGAGTGGATTAACTTATAGGCGGTTTTCTTGAATAGATCCCACTTGTAGTTTTGCCCCAAATCGCCTTGTCTCTTCCTCCCCAGGGAATGATCGGGAACACCCTTAAAGCATCATTGAGTTTGGTTAGGGCCACCTTCTCTTGCTCGACAGGATTATGAGCTGTGATTTTCTTCCAAGAAGAAGTTTCTGTGCTACTGACAATAAAATCCCCTACTTTTCCTCCCATTTCCTTCGAAAGTTTATGTTGGAGGACACGAAGGTCTAAGTTATCTTTCGGAGGGGCCTCTTCCAACCACGGGTCTTTCCAAAAGTCCACTTGTCTTCCATTACCAATTCTCCATCCGATGCCTTTCCGACTACCTCCAGACATTCGAGCAAACAATTCCAAAAATAGGATCCTCTAGGAAGATTATCAGCTTTCAGGAAGTCCTGATTATTTCTGATATATTTTGCCTTAAGAAGTTTTACCCATCCCAATTGATCATTATTGATAAATCTCCATACCTGTTTGCCAATCAGAGCTTGATTCAATTCTTTCATTCTCTTTAACCCCAGGCCCCCCAGATCCTTGCTTGCACACACCTGATTCCATGCTACCAACGAAATTCTCTTTCTCTCCTCTGAACCTGACCACAAGAAGTTGCGTTGAATTAGCTCCAATGTAGCTCGGACCTTTGCAGGCATTCTAAATAGAGACATGTAGTAAATTGGAATGCTCTGTAAAGTAGTTTGAACTAATAAGGCTTTTCTTGCGGAGCTGAGAAGGTTGCCCTTCCACCCTGCTAACTTTTTGGAGATCCTGTCAATGATCGAGTTCCACAAAGTAGCCTTCATTATTCCTTCGAACATAGGCATGCCTAGATAAGTTCCTTGGTAGAAGCTCCTTTCCACAACCGAAGAGGTTAGCTATTCTTTCCTCCCTCCCACCGGGCGTGTTAAAGAAATAGATGCTACTCTTCTTATAGTTTATGTCTTTGTCTGTCTCGTCTCATACTTGGTTAGAATTCTCTTCAACTTCCTAGCTTGAGGCAACGAGGCTTTGGACACAATGATTGTATCATCCACAAAGCTGTTGGTGAGACACTGGCCCCTGCTGTTGAGGTCTGGTTTAAAACCTTCCAATTGACCATCTGCACACCGTCGCTGAAATGTTCCTACCCAATGCATCTGCTAAAATAATAAACAAGTATGGAGACAAAGGATCTCCTTTTCGCAACCCCCTTTCACTCTTAAAGTAACAGGAGGGTGACCCATTCACCATGAGAGAAAATCTTGTAGTAGAGATACAACTAAAAATCAACTTAATCCACTGAGGACAGAAACCAAACTTACCCAAAATCTTGGTGAGGAACCGCCATGAGACCCGGTCGTAGGCTTTATTCATATCAAGCTTTAGTAACATACATGCTTCCTTACTAGTCACCATTGAATGAATAACCTCATGAATTGTGATGATACCATCCAATATTTGTCGCCCTTTCACAAAGCCACCTTGTTTCATATCAATGATGAAAGGAAGGATAACCTTCGACCTATTGGCGATTGTTTTTGTGAGAATCTTCATCGAGTGTTACATAAGCCGATAGGGCGAAAGCTGGAAAATTCCATTGCTCCCACTAGTTTAGGGATGAGAACTAAAAAAGTAGCATTAACTCCTTCTGGGATTTCCATGTCCTTTTGAGCCTCAATTATAGCTTCCACTACATCATTGCCTAGGATATCCCAAAACTTCTGGAAGAAAGCTGCAGGGAAGCCATCCGGTCCTGGGGAGCTATTACCATCCATGTCAAAAACGACCTTCTTGATTTCCTCCTTTGTGAAAGGACTAAGTAAGAATCCATTAAGATTATCAATTCACGAGGGGTGGAATGGCTGCCATCAGAGAGTCCTCTTCTTCAATAGTCGGATTTACATCTTCTAGCAATGATTTAAAGTACTCAACCGCTTCCCTCCTTATGTCTTCCATATCTTTGGTGTTAGACCCATCGGCCATCTTGATCTCCTTAATTTTGTTAGTACTCCTGTGGCGAAGAGTAGAGACATGGAAGAACTTTGTATTTCTGTCACCCTCCTTTAACCAACGCAGTCTGGATTTCTGCCTCCAAAAGGTTTCTTCAAATCCTAGCATCGTGTGGTATTCGGCTAACAGCTCCCTCTCCTGGTTTCTCAGATCCTCTGTAAGCTGCTCTGACTTCAACTTCTCCTGTAGTTCATTGATCTTGTCTTTTAGTTCTGCCTTTTTAACAAAAATATTGCCAAAGGAAGTTTTGTTCCACTCTCTAATGTTAGCCTTCACATTCCTTAGTTTACATGCCACTTGGGCGAGTTTCGAACCATTATACTTTTTGTCCCACCATTGGGCAACCGAGATCCTTGAGATCTCGATGTTGGAACCACATAAGTTCGAATCGAAAGGGTCCGATGTATCTTTTCTTAGAGTCCTCCCTGTTTCCCACGGAATTGGGTTGTGATCGGACCCGATTCTTGGGAGTGCCGTTAATGAAGAGTCCCCAAACCTCTCCTGGCATTCTTGAGAAAGAAGAAACCTATCTAATCTTATCTGAATTTGGTTTTCCTTCAATCTTTTGTTAGACCATGTATAGGAGAATCTACGTGAGGTCCACATCCATCGACTCATGTTGCTCAACAAAATCTCTAAACTCGTAGATATCGGCGAGTTATTCTTTGAGAGCCCCCCAATTTATCTACGGGATTAAGGTAGCAATTGAAATCCCCTGCCACAATCCAAGGGTAGTTGGGGACCGTCTCCCTCAATTCAGCTAGGCGACTCCAAAGAACCCTTCTCGGTCCACTGTCTAAGCTGGAGCATATACATTCGTTAAGATCCACTCTTCTGTGTGGTTTTATCCACACATAAGAGACAAATAAACCAACTAGACATCAGAATCACTCTACTATCAATCACATTTTTGTTCCACATAACCGAGTAACCCTCCTACTGTTCCAGGTGGCCTCTTGGCATACTACTTGACTTCTCGCCAAGTCCTATTCTTAAAAGGAATAACTCTACTCTCCTCCATTTTAGTTTCTTGCAGTAAAATCATATCCGGTTTGTGTTCTTGTCTAAGAGCATACAAAGCTCTTATTTTTGCAGGATTACTCCCACGAATATTCCATGAAAGGATCTTCATTTATGGGCTTTGGATCCTCGAGCCTTCGCCCCAAAGAGCAATACTGCTTGAGTGCCATCAGCCACTCCTCGCTCTGCTTCTTTACGCCTTAAGGCGACATTGCTAGGTTTCCCTCTTCCCTACCGAACCATATCCCCATACATCCGCTCTAGGTTGAAGTTCCTTGGGATTCACTTGGCTTCTAGTAACCATCTTGGGTAGGTCGGTCTTGGTATTTGGGGTAACAATCTGGCTTTCCAGGTTAACTGGTCTTTTTGACAGTGGAGATGATTCCGTGCTCTTAGCTTCTTGATTAGTAGATTCTTTTTTCCCTGCTTTGGGGTTACATTGATCTTGGTGGTTCACCTCTTCCTCCTGAGTATCCTTGCCTGTATTATTAGTTTCCTGCTCCTTCCTCTGATTTTTCTCCTCTAAATCCTTCTCTTGAGTCTCCTCTACCTCAGATTCCACTTCTTGGTTGTCCATCTGATCTCCCTTCAAATGATTTAATGCATCAAAACTGTTCTCCATTGGGATGTTGATCTCCTTGGAATTTCTTCCCATAAATTCCTCTGCAGTACATGGGACCACTTCCACCGAGCCTCCATAGGCCTCCCGTATCACCCAATCAAACTTACTTGCCCCAAGGCGTTGATCTATGGGGTTCTTTCCTTTGTGATTTGGCTCTGAGGCTTGCTGTATCATCTTAGGAGCAGGTTGAGCTTGAGGGTTCCCATCAAAGGGACCAGCTCCCCTGTGAGAGGGTTTTGGGGCATAGGAATTTTTGGGAGGAGGGTTAAAACGTTGCCTCTTGCTTACAATAGGGCGAACAGGGTCTCTGATATTCGGATTTCGAGCTCCACGTCCTTGAGGCCCGAGGTTGGGTAGGAATGGAGATCTGCGGGGAGGGATATTATTCAGGTTTGAGGATCGAGTATTTTGGAGTGGGAGATGGTTCTTGGAAATGCAGTGGATACCCTGGTGCCCTACCTTCCCACAAACACTACACTTAAAAGACATATTTTCATATTCAAATACACGAGTATGAAGGCCAAACATAGACGACAAAATAATGGATTTAGGGAGCTCTTTACTCAGGTCCGCCAACACACACATGCGAGCGAGACAGGAGTCTTGTTTTGCTCAAGGTTGCGGGATCAATAGCTATTAGTTCTCCAATCTCTGTAGCTATCCCGACCAATATTTGTTCGTTCCAGAAAAAGAGAGGTAATCCTGGCATCTTAACCCAAATAGGAGCCAAATCCAGACACTGAGTGCAGGGGTTGAAATCGGGGGACCAACGCTTTAGATACAAGCCCCTTTTCCCAAAAAACCAAGGACCTCCTTGGAGAGTCCTTTCCATGTCCTGTTCACATTGAAATGTCACCAAAAGAAAACTCTTGGGTAAAGCCTTAATCATCATACCGGCCCTTGGCTGCCATTTTTGGATGGCCCATCTCCTTATGACTTCCATGTCTGGCCTCACCCCCATAAATTTAGCCACCAAAGATGTTCTGCCCTCCATAGCCACATGCTTGAGCTATGGAATCCGGGACGTGCAACCTACCATTGACAGATTTTAGATTAAAACAAGAGTCAGATAATTTTTGCTTACCGCGAAGAGCATTAAGATATGAAGGTCTCCGGTTCCGAGGTTTCTCTTTGTCTCCTTCTTGGGTCTTCCTTTGATCCTGACGCATAGAGTCCTGGTCCCCCTCAGAGAAATCTTCAACCGCATCCGCCCAACGCCCTTGGACCGGTTCCAATAGAACTTCCTTGTCCACATCCTCCGTCTGGGGGCCTGCTATCTCGCCAGAGCCCCCACCTGCCGCGTCTGCTGATCTGCCCTCTGAAGTCCCACACCTAGGGTTTGATGCCCCTAGACCTCTCGCTCCTCCTCCTTGCTGCTCCATCCGTCACCGAAAATCTCACGTTTTGCCAATGCCTTCTCTCGATATGGCTAATGCTTTTAACCAAGTAGACATTGGCTATTTAACACGTGTTAGCCAAATTTGGATTTCCAACTCAAATGATAAACTGGATAAGATCTTGCATAGAGGGATCTTGGATAGCCCCTCTAATCAATGAGGAACCTACAAACTTCTTTAAAGCCACTAGAGGATTAAGGTAAGGGTGTCCTCTCTCCCCTTACCTTTATATCCTTGTAGCTGAAAATTTAGGAAGGACCTTAACCAATTTGAGAAGTAAAAAATCTTGGGAATTAGAACAATCACTCATACTCAATTTGTAGGTGACACTATTTTATTAGGGGAAGCCACGAAACTGAATATCAGGTTAATCAAACAAGTTTTAGATTGTTTCTCTTTAGCCATAGGGGTAGAGATAAACACCCAAACGAGTAGATTTTACATTATAAGTACTTCAACAACAGAAAAAGGTTTCTCTAAAATTTTGGGATTTCACAAAGGTAGTTATATCTTTAACTACCTAGGTGTTTGTATGGGCTTCCATAAAAAAAATAGGAAACTTGGAATGTAATTCTAGAAAAAATGTCAAGGAAAATACAACGATATAACAATGGTTGGTTGAGTTTGGTTTGAAGAGTTATTTTAATCAAATTCGTATTGGCAAGTCTTCCCGTATATCAATTATTGGTGTATCATGCACCTTTATATATCTTGCATAAGTTAGATACAATGTTAAGAACTTTCTTATGGCAAGGGGGAAGACAATCAAAAATGGAAAAAGTTCCATTTGGTCAATTGGGATACTGTTACCAAGCCAAAGGAATTAAAAAACAATTGTTAGTAAGGCACTAAGTGCTAAGCTACTTTGAAATATGTTCACTCCATCAAACTCTCCATGGAAGCAAATCTTAAAATGCAAATATCTAAACAACTCTAATGGAATCCAACTTATAAAAAGTATGAAAAGTATAATAGGCTTCTCCTTAATTTGGAAATATATTGTGGAAGCTAAAGATATTATATTAAATCACACCTCTTGGATTATAGGGGATGATAAAGAAATTAATATATGGGATGATCTAGTCTTGGGAGGACCTCCAATCATTAACAATTATTTTTCAAAAATAAAATCAGACCTGCTATAGTTGCCTGTTAACTCTCTTGCAAGCTTAATTGAATGGGTGAGAGATCCACCCCTGCCACATCTTGACCAAGACTCATGAAGAAAACTGCACATTTAAATTCAAGGGATTAAATTTTTTTTCCAAATTCTAGATCAGCTTATATGGGGCTCTATTAGTGGGTCAGGAGTTTACATAGTCAAAAAATGGGTGTTCTTACAACAACAGGGTCAGAAGAACTCAACCATAGCTAAGGTATGGAATTACAGGATTCCCCCCAAACTTCAAATCTTTTTTTGGTTGGTGCTCCAAAACAAGATTCTTACTGGAGATAACCTTATTAAGAGGAATATCATGGGGCCTCATATTTGCCATAGGTGTCTTAAGAACAATAAAACAATATCACATCTATTCTTTCAGTGTACAAAAGTAGTTAAAATTTAGATTGAAATAACCCACTAGTTAGGATCAACACTATCAAGAACCTTCAACTCAAAAAATTGCCTAATCATTTAAGACCAAATGTACAAATGGGGACTGAAGAAGAAGCACCTTATTAGGCAGATATGGTATTCAATGCCAATATTCATCATTTGGCACATATGGAAGGATAAAAACAAGATAATATTTGATGACAACATAACCAATTTTCAAGTGTTAACCAATAGACTATTAAGGGAGATAGTGTTGAACATAAAAACTATATATCATAAACAAAAAGATATTATAAGATTAAGATAAAAGGAGACACAACTATTACAACAAATGGATCTCCAAAATCTCCTAAATTTTGGGCCACACGTTGGAACAATCAAACATCTAGAGATAAAGTTCCATGCATTTTTCATTGATGGAGCCTCTAAATCAAACCTAGGCCATGTTGGTGGTGTGATACTAGTGGCACCACACTATGAAATGCTTCAGTTCAAAATCAATTTGGAGAAAACAATCAATAATGTTGCAGAATTGATAAGTTGTAAAATAGGACAAAAATTGTCTTAGGAACAAGTCATTAAACAACTCCATGTGTATGGTGATTCGAGACTTGTGATCTCTAGACTACGGGGAAGGATTTATCATCAGTCCAACTACAAATGGTTCAAAAATACTAAGAGAATTGGATTAGAAGTTTGAATATATACAATACTCTCACATTGGAAGGAGACATAATATGGTGGTTGATCGCCTTACAAATGAGGCCATAAATTTGCATCTCAGATTAATAAGAAAAATAGAAGCAGACAACATGAGTGACACAAATGATAGTAAGTATATGGTAATTTTGGAGCCTTTGAAGATTTCGACACCCTTAGAGATTTTGATCCCTTTGGACAACCCTAGAACATTGCATGATTATGGAACTATTGGTGTTTTAAGTTTTCTTGGTGATTACGATATCCTTTTGCATCTTTGGCACCCTTGGTATATCATTGCATTTTGTGAAGTTCTTAAATTTGCTTTGTTGTTTGTTCCTCCTTTTGGATAAGAATCTTGTGACCTCCAAGCTGCTTGTTGGATAATTATTCATTGTAAATTTGAATATCAATATATAACTTCTTTTATTTAAAAAAAGAGAGGAGAACATTGAATTACTCATTATAGTCTTCACCAATGTATCATAGACATATGAGATAGTTGTTATTGTATTTAAAATACTTCAAGTACTCCCACAATTCTCCCACATCACTAATTAGTAAAGTATTCAAGTACTTCCTTCATCATCATGCTATAAGACAAAAGCAGAGTACCTGTAGGCAAATAAGGAAAAAGTATTGAACTGGAACGCTAAATTAAAATTTTACATAGAATCCAAAAATGTTGACTATTTATTTGTATCCATCACATTTTTTCATACCCAACTTTTAGTCGAAGGGGACAAATGAGGACATGCTTATGCAACAAAAAAGTTGTTAGACCATTTTAAATATTTATCAAGCTGCTTAGGTCTTTGTCATGCATGGAAGCTTGAGATTCACTTCTTTGTCAACAAGGGTCTATTTAAAGATGTTCAATCTCTTATTTTCTTATTTTACAAAAATCAAACACGTTGTCCTCACATTTATGTTCCTATTGGACACAAAAATCTAAAAGAGAAAAGGAATTTATTTTTGAAAAATTCTATAACAAATAAATAAGGTTTTTGAAAAACCTTGAAAAACTTAGTCCTAAAACTAGGACATTCATTTGATCATAAATCAAAAAATTTAAAAAGAACTGAGTGTTAACGAAAGGAACAAAATAATCTATTAGTGGATATTTCTTCTTGAACAAATTTGTTAAATCTAATGATATCCTCCTAATCCAAGTCACTCAAGGTCTTATCAAGAAACCCTTATTCTAATTCTGTCGATAACTTTGCAAAATATTCTTGCTTGCTCCAAACACAATTACCCTTGAGAAATGTCATAGAAGGTAATTTATCGACAACAAGGGATTGAGCAACATAGATTCATGTATGCTCTGATACCATGTTAGATTTCACAACAATTTCTAAAAATGAATGGAATCAACACATTACCCAATATTGCTAAAAATAAAATACACGTATATGGAGCATCCATAGATACCAAATAATCTCGCTATCAAAGAAAATAATTGCACTCCAACCAATAAATAGAATGGTTAGTGTTAAGTTACTTGTAGGTTAAAATTAAGTATTCGACTTTTAGGATTAAAATAAAAAAATATATTAAACCATGGCGTGGGCGAGTGTGTGAGGGGATGGGTGTGTGTTAAATTCTCTATTGATAAGCATAACTCTATATGTTGGGAGGAGATTGCTCAACCTTATACATTGGTCGTAGGGGTTTCTCACACTAACCAAATTAAAATAATAATAATAAAATATTATAAAAATACATTTTTCAAGATTAACAAAGGCACAATAGACTTATATGTACAATATAATACAAAAGTTGGCCATGGTCTGATGAGAAGCTTAACCACCACATATTATGACACAACCATTAATTAAAGAACAAAGATGCTCATGGCTTAGCTAAGGACCAACTTGCACCAACTTAGTTGTGAAACAAACAAATAGAAGAGACTAAAAGAGAAATGGAAGAAGAGGATATGCACATTTTGTACATCAAAGACAATTAAGACTAAGAAGGATTTTATTTTGAAATGAGAGGACATAGTGAAAATTAAGCTAGCTAAGCTATGTTCGGTTTGCAAAAATTATTTAAATAAAGAAAAAGTAGAGAAAGTAAAAAAATTCATCACCAAATTCAATAGAAAATGATTGAGTTAAATTTTAGAGTTGACAATCACGATTCCTTGTAAATCTCTTATACTATAAGAGGTACTTTTGACCTCTCAAACATTATAATCCTTATATTCTTAAAATAAATTATCTTTAGTGAATATGTTTCATAACAATACAATAGTCTAAACGTCCATGTTCTCAATACAACATAATATTTATACCTTCAAAATCATGATCTTTTTATAGACTTTATGAAAGTGAAGCTAGATACGTATTTGTGTCATTTTATCCTATTTAATTTTATTAACACTTGTTCTATCCCATGTATTTTTTTTGTTACATAGGATAGTTGGTCACAACCACATTGTTTTTGGTCACAACCACATTGTTTTTAGTAACTAACAAGTGTAAGGTTCAAACCACATGGGTTGCTTCCACCAAACCTATTTCACTTCGTTATTGTTGACCTGATATGAAAAAGACTATCAAGACCATTGGTCGCTTGAGATTTGTACCATCATTGTCGATCTAACATACACTTAGAATTTAGATCAAACTACTACCTTTGCAAACAGGCTGCCCTCGAGATTTGAGATTTGAACCTGAGTATCTTCTTGGTAAATGTCTAGCCAAATAAACACTTACCAATCCACCTAACCCTCGAAGACATGTTCTATGTCATGTTAGTATCAAACCATAAACAACTATTTTTTATATAATATTCATAAAAACAACAAACCAATTTTTTTAATTCATCTTACCAAATCATATCATAATTAAATTAAATTATTTGATTTTAAAATCATTTTAAAATAGGTCCGAGGTGTAGACCAATTGGTTCATCCAAACCCCATAAGGGGGCGAAGGTCCAAGGTTCAAATCTCGGGCCTCGTCGGACTGAACGCTTGTCCCTTTCCTGGTGCTTTCGACGGCGTAAAAGGTTTAAAATGATTGTGGCATGGTGGTTATAAGGGCGGACTGCACGAAAATCTGTGTGGCGGCTTCTAAGGTGGACAACGCAGAATACTGTGGCGACCATAAAAAGCTGGACAACCTGCCGGATTCGTGGCGGCTATCGATTCCACCATGTAAATTAAAAAAAAAAAAAAAAAATTATTTTAAAATGTGTATCTTTTTACTTAAATCTATTTTAGTATCTTTCAATTAAAAAAAAAAAGCCATAAAAAGCAGAAGAGGAGGAGACAAAAATAAAAATAAATTTATAAAAGAATAATAACAACTTAAATGTAAAATAATAATAAATTTAATAATTATATATATAAAAATAATAATAATTTGTATACAATTTTTTGGATAGTTTAATGGTTTGAGGTTTGGCCTTTCTTTAAGAGGTTTAAGATTCAAACTGCGACATGTGGCTGTGTGTATGTTAATTCTTTATTGATAAGCCTAGCTCTTTGAGGAGGGGTTGGGAAAGGACTTCTCAACCCTATGCTTATGTCTGTCGTGGAGGTTTATCACACTAATTGAATCAAAAAAAAAAAAAATTATTTTTATATATAAAAGAATCAATAACAATTTTTTTTTACACAGGGAAATGATAAACGACTCTGACTCTTTCATCTTTAATTGAAAGTTTATCACGCTAATTGAATCCAAAAAAATAATTAATTTTATACATAAAGAAATCAATATCAATCTTTTTTTACATAGGGAAATCGATAAACGCCTCTTTCATCTTTAACTACGACACATGGTTGAAAGCTGCCTCCAAAAACAAGCTAAATCATTGGAATTGCCTCTGCAACCTTGCCTCGATAAATGCAACCCAGAGTGAGGGAGGCCCCTAATGGCTTGGGTTAATACCGTTGTCAAGTTGATACGCACTTAACGGAGCCAGATCAAACTACCAAACTACTACTTTTATTGAACAAGGTTTACCTTCAAAATTTAACCTAAGTTTTTTCTTAATAACATTTTTGTGTCTAAAAAAATATAATACAAACTAAATTAAACTCTGAATTGAAGTCCTTATATCGCATGCTATACATGTTTGTAAAATTTAGTAAAAGTAAATTAATAAAAAAATAGTAACTTAAAAGTAAGATACATAAAAGAAAAACCTATTTTTTTAGGGCTTTGGGGAGAACACTTGATCGATTTTGGATGCCACTCTCTTGGGTAAAATGAATGGAGGGGACACGAGGATTTTGGATGCCATTCTTTTGGATAAAATGAATTGAAGAGGTAACATTTTTTTTTTTTTTTTTTGGAGGTTCAAGGTTTAAAACGTGGTGTGGCGGGTTTGTATGGATGTATTTTTGACCCCTGTTGATAAGCTCAACTCTTGCCCTTATTAGAGGTTATGGTTGGAATAAGGATGCCTAACCTTGAGCATCGGTCGTAGGGGTTTCTCACACTAACTTCAATAAAAAAAGAGTTCCAAGGGGAACAACGCAACAGTTCAGGCCTTGGCTCTAGTGCAACGGTTATGCCTTGGCTCTAGTGCAACAGTTCATGCCTTGGCTTTTCTTCGAGCGGTCCAAGGTTCAAACCGTGGTGTGGGCAAGTGTGTGAGGGGTGGGTGTGCGGTAACTTTGTGTTAAATTTTTTATTAATAAACATAACTCTCAGCTTTAAGAGGGCTCATGGTTGGGAGGAGACTGCTCAGCCCTGTGCATAGCTCTCAGCTTTAAGAGGGCTCATGGTTGGAAGGATAAGAGGGCTCATGGTTGGGAGGAGACTGCTCAACCCTGTGCATAGCTCTCAGCTTTAAGAGGGCTCATGGTTGGGAGGAGACTGCTCAACTCTCAACTTTAAGAGGGCTCATGGTTGGGAGGAGACTGCTCAGCCTTGTGCGTTGGTCGTAGGGGTTTCTCACACTAACCACTATAAATATTAGTCCATTAAGTAAAATGAAGTCAATCAAAACTTCAAGGTTCAAACCGTGGCATAGGCGAGTGTGTAGGTAAAATGAAGTCAATTAAAACCCCAAGGTTCAAACCGTGGCATGAGCGAGTGTGTGAGGGGGTGGGTGTGTGGTGACTTTGTGTTACATTCTTTATTAATAAACATAACTCTCAACTTTAAAAGGGCTTATGGTTGGGAGGAGACTGCTCAGCCCTGTGCATAGCTCTCATTTTTAAGAGGGCTTATGATTGGGAGGAGACTGCTCAGCCCTGTGCATAGCTCTCATTTTTAAGAAGGCTTATGATTGGGAGGAGACTGCTCAGGCTTGTGCGCTGATCATAGGAATTTCTCACACTAACGATTATGGTAAAATGAAGTCAATTAAAACTAACCTTATAAAAAATTGAACTAAAAAACAACCAACATACAAATGCTCTCCACTCCACCCCACTAATTTTTTTTTTTATTAATACTTCTTATATACATCCACTCTCTTTTTAAATACACTATAGTTTAAATTTAAGTTCCTTAAAACTCTAAAACTTTATCCAAACAAAAAAACAAGTCCTTGGCCCACAAGCAGGTAAAGTTTTTTCTTTACACACAATCAATACTTAAATAGCAACTAAGTAGAGGTAATTATTAAGAACTTGAGGTGTTGACAGATAGTTAACAATTTGATGTTAGTGGAACATGTTAAAGGATTTGAGTTTTATAGATATTTTAAAAAATTTCATGTATTTTTAATTGTCAAATAATGTTTGCAAATTAGTGGGCAGAAGCAAATTTGAAAAACAAACTCCTAAGCAATCCGATTGACAGCAGGAAAAAGGAAAGGGAATGCGGTTTTAGTAAAACAAGAGGAAAATTCTGAAGCATGGCGAGCGGGGAATCGCTTCTGACTGCCTGTGGAGGCGACAGCGTGAAGATCTTTGATGTTTCAGTGGAAACAGGGGATCCCTGCGCCTTCCATTACACTCCCTCCCCTTCCTTCCTGGTCAACTGCGCCAAATGGAACCATACCAGTCTGTGTTCCCTACATTCTCCCTTCTTATTTCTTGCTTTCATGTCAGATACAGTGACAATAATCATATTGATATATACATTTACAGGCATAATCTAGTATGTTGAAATTTTAAAGTAAATGTTTTAAGGATTGGAAAATTTATTTTAAGTGCATTTACATTGATACGCACAATTTTCGTCTCATATCATGTTTGTTTGAAATATTGGAATGCAGATCTGGTGGTTGCCAGCGCAGGAGAGGACCGGAAAATCTCCCTGTGGATGAAGAATGGACAAAGCTTGACGGCCGTTTCGCAGTCCGTCAATGACGGCGGCGATTATATCGATGTAAGTGCAAGTGCAAGGAATAAATCGCATTTTTCCTTTTTGATCGAAATTTTGATTTAATTTTTGTTTTGGCTTCCATAATGCACGGGAATTTTTCGGTGTTTAGGGATTTAGAAGAGATGTGGACGGTTTTTGTTAGGGCTTGTATAGTAAGCTAATTCTATTGGAAGCGGAATTGGAATTCTGGCAAATGTACTACATTAGGACCCGATTCAGCAAATTGCGTATAATAATGGTTACCTACAACGCCAGTTACAGTTGTGAATATCGTGAAAAATTGCCTTAATATGTTCCCTTCCAAATGTTAAATACTGCCCTATTAATGAGCACGACCAAATTACAAATACAATTTTGTATTTATTTTTTAAAACCCGTTTGCTTGGTAAATTGGTAACACTAGGGATAAGTGTAACAAAGTACATAGTTGTTAGAAGTTTAGAAATCCCGAAGAATCTTTGTCAATAAGAAACTGTCAATTTTTAATACTCATTATTCTTTTTTAAAAAGAACTTTGATTTGTTTTATACAATAGTTTGACAAATTTTGAGAGAAATTATTTCATGTAAAATGTGGGGAATATTTATTTTTCTACTGTCAAATATCTTTGGGGAGAAAACAGAAAAATAACCCATTGGCAAATATTAGCTACTAAAACTATCTCTTGGGGTACAACTCATGTCGCTTCCTTTTTAATGCACAGGAGATGTGCATTGGTAACGCTTATCCTAGAATCTGAATTTTTGTGGGTGAATAAAGCTTATTCAATTAATCTAAACAAAAAGTGGATTAGATCTTATGTACAATAAGCACGGTAGTAAATACGTAGTAGATTTGGAGCCGACACTAGTATGGGTAGAGGAATTTCTTCTGCTTGGAATGCAACCGACACTGAGTCAGTCTTCTGATCATCAGGGACTGTGGCAACACAGCCGGGGTGGTGGGTCCTTCCTTCAATCAACCTAAATAAGGTCAAAGGGAGCGGGTACTGGAGTATGGTTTGGGTTGATTTCTCCTACTCTGGGGTGTGAGAGGGTTTTCACCAGATTTTGATCCCTGGAGATCCAACCATGTCATTAATTGATGGGTTGGATGCTGGTAAGCCCCATAGCCTCTTCCTTCAACACAAGGAAAGTTCTTTTTTGGAGCTTGGTGTGGAAACTAGTGGAATATCAACAAAGATCAAATATAGAACTTTCCTTGTGGTGACCTAAGAAACCAACTGTGCAAAACACTGGACAGGTAGGGTGATTTTCGAGGGGTCGGGAGAGACCCCTTTTACAAACACTGAAACCTTGGTGTCAGTTTCAGGAATTTAACAACTAGGTTTGTAATAATGCCTTATTTATACATCGATATACTATCATCAGTTGTTTTCTCTGGGAAGCATTGGGAACAACACATTTTAGTCTTCATATTCAACCTGAGTAGGGTTGTTTTCTTGGTCCACTTCAACTGGGGGAGAGGAGCCTATAGTTGAACCTGAGCATTATAAGTTGGAACACTTACCAAGGTCTTATGGTGCTACTTAAGCACATGAAAATTTATAGGTGACCTATTTTTCATGTTGTTTTATTATATAGTTCGTTTCTGATCATGGTAAATGTTATTTTAAACCTTTTTTTTAAAGGTGTCAATATTGCGTTGGACCATTTCTTGAGCTCTGCATTCCCTGAAAGCTGTGCATGCATCCACAAAAAATGATGCATTTTATGTTAAAACCTGTATAACACCATGTAGGTGCCATATTGGCATCCCAACATATACGTTTAACTGAAGAAAGATGTAGCCATGTCATACATACTTTTTTAAAGATCCCTTGATATGTGTACCATGTGGTATGGAGAAGTTTTTTTTCAATAACATATATTAATATATATCGCTAATGGTTCTGTTTGTCTAATTTATTAATGTTTTCCGTTTTAAGTGAAGATTGAAACATGTTCAAGAAATAGGGTTGAATGTATCAACAACTATTATAACTGCTAGGCCTGTGCTTAAGTATTGGCCCTTCTCCCCTATGTTCAACTTGATACTGCTTAGGTTCTAATTGTCCCATTTGCTTGGCCACAATCATTAGGATCTTGGAACTTAACTACCAGTCCATTCTGCCTCAAATTACTTATCGCATCATTTAATGTTTGACTTGTCTTGTCATCGTTGTCATGTATAGTGAATGTGCTATTAGCTTCAGATAATCATTTTGACTATCAGCTGAAAAAGTTTACATCACTGTTCAACTTGAAATCCATGTTCAAGGGGTTTCACCAAATTCACATGGGACTTGCATCAAGCACTCTTTGGTAGATGTTGCATTATCGTTGCCATGTTATTGTGTCTATTTAAGAAGGGAAGCATTTCTGGGGACTTGATATTAGGTCATGATCAATGCAACGAGTCTTCCTTACCACTGTACTGTGGATAAATGGAGTCTGGACTTCGTCAAATCACAAATGCTCGACATTTCTTTCAAAATTGTATTTTCATTTTACCTAATACATGTTAAAAAATAGCCTATCTAATTCATAATTGGATACGATAAACCCTCTTGCCCAAGTATATATAGGTGAGAGTGTTGAGTGTTTTTACCATTCAGAGGGATTGGGTTATTCTTTCTGTGCTTGGATGCAATCCTCGGGTTAGTAGAACTGCTTGGGTAGGTGATTGGTGGTTATATCTTGTTGGAGAAGTCCAATAGCCAAGGTGAAACTTGGGTATCTACCAATTGCAAGCATACATTTTTGTCTGACTCTTACCAACTCATAATAAAAAGAAAGTACATAGTACATGATAATAATTAGATGTAATATTTAGTAAATATTGTATTGTTTGATGCTAGTTGATGCAGAATTCAACATGGTGAAAGATACAAGCAATTGCACATTGAAGTGCATGCCCAGATTGTGCTTTTGAACTAAAATGAAATTGGCAACCCTTTATCAAAAAGTATGGCCATACCTGCTAAAGAGGAAAAGTGATATTAGACCAACATGGGTTGCTATAATATAATTCTTATTTGAAGATGCTGGCACTTGCAGTTTAAACTGTATACCCAGAGTTTGTTCAAGATCCAAAATGAATTTTACTAGCCCTAGTCATGAACATGGACAAGGCTTAATCCAACCTGCCAAAAAGATGGACTAGTCTTAACTTATTGTGACAGTGGCTTAATTTTGCTTTAACTTATACAACTGTCATCAATCACAAAAAAAATAAAAGATGACATATCAAATTTGTTTTGGACAACTCTCCTTGAAAAAAGTAATAGAGAACTTTTATAGTCCTCATTTATATTTTAGAAAGATAAAATGGAGAACATTCTTTCATGTTATGAGAACTAAGACGAGGATAAACCATCCAAAATACCCGCTGGCTGACAGTAGATTTAGAGATATCTATTGATTAATTTGCTGTAGATGCATTCTAAACAAAGTATAGGGTAGAGGTTGTGAGGCAGGAAAATTCTGAAGATTAACCATTTGTTACAACTTTAATAAATTTAAGGTTGAATGCCTTTATTAAGGATAGATTGCACATGTTCCCATTTATTTGCAGGCTAGACCTTTCTGTTTTCTACCTTTCCCTCTTTTCTTATTGTATCAATTTCTTCTTCATCTGAGTTTATTGGGCACTGTTCCACATTTTCTGTTGTGTGTACCTCCCCTTTTGTTACAAACGTTCTGATAGATGTTTCTACAGAAGCTTGTCTCTTCAAATTTTGTCAGGTGATTTGACCCTTGCTTGTTGGTTTTGCTTGCAATTTCAAGTTGTCAGCTCTTGTTCTTCAGATTGTTGATTTGAATAGTCTAGTACTGGGAAAAGATAAATGGCTCAGCAATTTTCTTCCAGAGGGATCTTTGGTCTTTCTTGTGTACTGCTGACCCTTTTCAGAGGTATCACCCACATTTGAAAGGTTTCCTTCAAGTTTGCTTAGTGCCAACATTGTGAAATACTCTCAGTTTTGTCCTTTTGGTTTTTTGGATAAGAAAGAAATAAAGGCCCGTATTCCAAGCAGTTAATGTATTTCAGATGTGGCCCTTACTTTTTTTTTATTCACACAACCTCTCACACAGGCCCACCCTACCTACATGGATTTTGTCCCTATGAACTAGTATTGTGATAATGCGTTAAGTGTATGACTATGCATTGGAAACTCTGCTTCACTCTCTCTTATGACCCGCTCTATTCTTGGCATTCTAGGTGAGTGATGATGCCTTCATTGTTGTAAGAAACATGAGCTGCTTGTAGCCTTTAATGATTCCACACAAGCTTTTTATCTCACCTTCCTCCCTTATCATTTCCTTCCAATATTTAAATCCACAATTAGGTCTCTCATTGTAGATCCCTCTAGAATAGAATAGAGTGTAATAGAAGACTTTTAACATCCACAAGGGCAAAACAATTTATGGGACAACAAAAATTCTTTTTAAACATAATATGTTATCTCATTCGGTCCTTTAAAAGGAAACAAGTTTATGTGAAAAATCAAAGCTAAGCCATCATTCTCTCTTTCTGAAGAACTAATCTTTTGCTATTGATCTTGCTGATAAATTCTTCTAGCTTCTCTATTCTTGTTTCTTCAAACAATTCAGACATAGAATCCACTGCTAATGTATCAGCATAACTATCTCGAATATCATTATAAGCTTTGCATTCCAAGATAAAGTATTTCTTTGTTTCCACTACCCCTAAAGTGCAATAGGTACATATTCTCTCTTCCCATTTTTCTTTAGGTCTCTTCCATCTACCTGTCTCACATTTGAGTCTATGTGAGCTAGTCCTTTGTTGGGCTATAATCATCTTTGCTCTCCATTTAATATTTGCATCTTACTCATATGTGGCACTGAACTGAGCAAGGTGGTACACCTTTCTTTCTAGCTCTTTTGCCCACATTGCTACCCTAAATTTTTCCTTACATAGACTTTTATACCCTGGATGTTGTTTGGGCATTCTATTAAATCAACACTCCACTTATCATTTATTTGACATTTTTTTTCATCCAAGTGTTTTTTTTTTCTGTTCAGCTCATCTCCTACTATACCTTTAGGCCACCTATTTAAATCCATATGTTCAGTCTTTGTCAGATATCTTAGACGATGAAACATTGTGACTGCCTTTATTGGAAAAGTATCTCTTTCTGCTACTTTTTCATATAGTAGTGAAGCTTTTATTTTTAATTTGCTTGTAATCAAACTCTTTTGGATCCTCTCTATTTGCGTCCACGTAAAGTTCAATGTATTGTTGGTCCATACTTCCCACCCATAGAGCACCACTAGCATTACCAACAATCTGAATAAGACCTGGATGGCCTATGATATCTGCTACTTTTTCATATAGAACTGAAGCTTTTATTTTGAATTTGCTTGTAATCAAATGCTTTTGGATCCTCTCTATTTGCCTCCATTTCAAGTTCAATGTATTGCTGGTCCATACTTCCCACCCATAGAGCACCACTACCATTACCAACAATCTGAATAAGAGCTGGATGGCCTATGATACTTTTTGTTGGGACTTAAACTGATGGGATTAATTTTATTGATACAAATGAGTTACATATATAGGCAGAAGGCCTATATGATAAACTGACAAGTGTCAATATAAACTGACAAGTGTCAAAACAGAGGCATAGTGCACTTTAATTCTAACATTCCCCCTTAAAGTGCACTATCTTAACTAAAGAAGAAACAAAACAAGTCAACATTAGGTAACATTCCCCCTTAATGTTGACTTCTCTAAAACAACCTATCATCCTCTCTTATTGCTGATTTGGTCTAGGCTCGTGCTCTTTGCGCTTGGCTCTCCAACTGTGAATAATGCTAGATTCATTGTGTATACATCTCGGTCTGTTGCCTCAGGGTCAACCACTTCCACGGGTCTGTTGCCACTGGGTCAGCCGTCTAAGTGCCTCAGGGTCATCATGGGTGCCTCAGGGTCAGCCACTTCTGGGTCTGTTGCCTCTACAGGTCATCCTCAGAGGATGTTGCCTCTCGTAGGTCACTGACTAGATCCACCATGAATATCAAGTCCCTTCTCATGGTGAACTCAATCTAGAAGGTGTCGGTCTCTGCCGAAAATGCACCTTAATACAAAAGAAATACGAGCCATGAAATACAATAAAATTGAGCCTTAGAATCCAAGTGTGGAGGAGAAGAAAGAAGAATAGAAGAGAATATTTTGAAGTGTCTTCGTCTGTAGTCTTCAGAAGTAGATCCGAAAAAGACCTCGGATAGAGTCTAGGGTGTCTATGTCTGTAGTCCCTAGAATAAGTGTCCTTATGGTAGTCACCTCATCTTACCGGAATGCATGGGTAACCAGCCACTGCATCCGCCAAGTAGATAGAGGTGAATACTAGATACTAGGTTCACTTACAAGTACCTTGGGAGTGTCGGGTACAACCGAAAGTGCACTCCAAGGTAGAAAAAATTTGAGGCTAAAAAACTCAATTAAAACAGCCTCAAAATTACAATATGACACCACCATTGTGTCCGTCGCGGAAAAACGTTTCCAACGACTATAAATACCCTTATATTCCACCATCAAAGGGGTCTTCATCATGTGGAAAAACCATCATGCCTATCTAAGGCAGCAAGTAATCAAACATTGCACAATGGCGGCTTCACTCCTTGTGGAAATACATTAAAAAAAATGGCCAAAGGGGCCATATTATCGGCCAATAGGCATGGGCACTCTCCAAGTGTCATAAAGTGGTCTCTTCACTTTATAAAAAAAAACAATGCCCCTCACTAAAAAACAAACTGAGCCCACCCACTATGGTCAAATACAATTATAAAAAATAAAAGGAATTATTCCTTTTAATGTAAATGCTCCCTTCTTAAAATAAATATCCCCATGATTTTAGTTGGCCATTTGATTTTTCAAATGCATTGTTGACCGCGAGATCATTGACCAAGGCCTCTGGGCAATATTTTGCAATTGCAGAGCGGAGAGTACATCAAAATCAGTAACAAAACAAACACATGGCACCCCCAGCATCGCGTGCTCGACCAGTGCCGCATGCAGGCGCTTCAGTTCATCGACCCGTGGAATGGAAGCTACAGTCTTTTTCTCCCACTCTCGCTCGACATCGGCGTCAAAGGCTATCAGTAGGTGACATCATAGTAACAAAACAAACACATGGCACCCCCAGCATCGCGTGCTCTACCAGTGCCGCGTGCAGGTGCTTCAGTTCATCGACCCGTGGAATGGAAGCTACAGTCTTTTTCTCCCACACTCGCTCGACATCGGCGTCAAAGGCTAGTCTCTACGACCTTTTCAGAAAACCCATTTTGTGCATATCGTTTTTCCAATCATACAATCTCATCCATTGCCCACCAAAATCACAATCTCCATATCGATATCAATTTCACTCTTACACAAGTCTGTCGGGAGGGGCGGTTGAAGGACGCAATACACATTTTGCTTACTACAAATACACATAACTCTTTACACTCTTCAACATGTCTTCAACTCCTCCAGACCTGCATCGCCAACAATACCCTTTCAGAGGGCAAGATGCTTCACTCACTCATCAACCGCATCGGACATAAATTTGACACTTCCCAGCACAATTTTCTACAAGACAGACTTAATCACATGTATGTTCATTACAGAAGTTTGGCGGACGCTCTCAAAGTTTTCGACTGCATGACTGAACGAAACGTCTTCTCATGGAGTATGATAATTTCAGCTTATGAAAGACATGGCTTTTCTCGTCGGCCGCTGGTATGTGAATTGATTTGGATGGACTGTTGCTGCTGTTTGTTGCATTTGGTGAAATAGTTTATCAGTGGCCGAATGTGGACGACGACCTTCACGCACTGCGATGCGTCTCTCTTTCTCCGCACTTCCGTCATTTAACGGATTGTTGCCTCTGGCCACAATGCTGCTCTCGGTGGCGCTGCAAAGGAAGATGAATGCATCCCCGGCTACCAAAGCTACCAATCTGGCTGTTACTTCACTCTCCTTATTCTTCTCACTCTCATGCTTAATAATGATGGAATGCACTCTGAGAAGACCGTCCTAGGCAGGGCACAAGATTCGATAAACAGTACTGTCTGCCCTTGGCAAAACCATCTCATTCGCCTTCCCATAGTTGAACTTCTTATTATCATTTCTTTCGTTTGTTTCACCCTCCAAATCAGAGCGTGTTCGCTTTCCAGTGGCGCCTTATACTTTATCCATGACTGGCAGCCTAAACAAACTAGAGAATCTATACCTCCGAAGAGAAGCTCAAACCCTTGGCAAACAGTAGAGGCAGGAACCAGAACTAGAGGAAATAATGTCGCAAAAAAAATAAAAATAAAAGAATGCGAAAGTTGAAATCCTCTCTCCAAGATAAACTTAAAAATTCCCAAACTTAAAAATATTTTCCATCTGGTTTCTGATCCATCAAATGATGGAGAGCATACTCCCTCGGTAAAATTTAAAAAAAAAAAAATAGGGAAAAAAAAATCACGGGGGAGGGAGGATTTCCATGAAGGAAATCCCCCCTCAAGGGGTTTCACAGGGCAGGGAAAGCCTGCTCTGATACCAAATGTTGGGACTTAAACTAATGGGATTAATTTTATTGATACAAATGAGTTACATATATAGGCAGAAGGCCTATATGATAAACTGACAAGTGTCAATATAAACTGACAAGTGTCAAAACAGAGGCATAGTGCACTTTAATTCTAACACTTTTGACTAGCTTGATATCCATATTTTCAACCTTTCCCTGGTTTTTTACTTCTCCTAGTGAATTTTAGAGAGCTATTAGGAAATTATGCAGCATTGGAGCTGTTGATTGTGAGGAGCTTCGGACAGAGTTTCTCAAATTTGGAACCCTCTTGCTTCTCCTATTGCTTGAATGTTTGATTAGTGTTGTGTGTTCAGGATATCCCACATCTTGGTTCCAATACATCGTCCATCCTTTTCACGGGTTTAGGGGCATCTTAACCCAAATATAGAACTATTATGACTGGGCATAGAATTGCCAAGTTGTATGCCCTGGGGTTGGATACAAATCTCTCGAATTAGTTGGAGCATAATCTCAACATGAGGGGGTTGGTAGCTTTTAGGAGACACTTCAAATCTATTGAGTCTTGACTGCATCCTTTCTCTTTTGAGTAGTTAGTGAGGAGGCTTATTCACTGTCCTTAAGGTCTTCTATTGCTTTGATGATTTAGGAAGGCCTTTGACTTACATTGAGACATCTTCTTTTATAGAAACTGTATGCCATGGGTATTCTAGAAGATTTGATTGTTTCCATGATGAGATTCTATGAGATAGTGGGTGGTTGTTTTAATACTAAGCATGGTCTCTTTGACTTTATTAAAAGTATCACCAGGGTCAAACAAGGGCGCCCGACACTTACTTGGAGGTGTAGTTTACATGGCCATCTTTTAGTATGAAGGAAGCTGCTTAAGCAAATTTGTTTAAAGGTTATGCTACACTTTCAGGTTTTGAATCATCATTGTTTCGGTATACATCTTCAAGATATCTTGTGAAAGATGGGTGATCCAGGCATGTGACCTTTTTGGGGCATGGCTTGATGCCCAAAAATGCCCAATTTTTGTTTTTTGATCCTAACCACACTGTTAGGGGCATAACATTGTGCTCAGGACTCTGTTTTAATCCATTCAAGAAGCGTTAGAAAGATTAGAGGGAGAACAACAATTTCAGCAATCAACTCTTTTGTAAACAGGGTTGCCAACAACTTTGTAGGAAAAACGCTCTGGAGGCCCTAAAAAATGCAAAACAAATATTTACTAAAAATAGTAATTTCTATTTCTAGATTTTTGTAGCTAAAATGCATCTCTAGCTATGTTGACACATCAGCAGAAGACAAAACACAAACGCAAGTCATTTATATGTAATTGTTAATGAATGTGCACTTTGTCACTCTTGTAATGCGAATCACCACATTTTCATATAGGTGACCTTCTAACTCGTGGACAGGTGAACCACCATGTTTCCATGTGGGTGACCTTCCATATTCAATATGGTGGATTTCCAACACACCAAAAATATTGTATAAAGAGAGATGCACCCTTGACTATAAAAATAGGAGTAATGGAAGCAATGTTATAGCCTCACACCTCTTCTCAGAGATTGCTTGAATTATGCTTTGTTTTATGAGCAATAAAATCATTTTGCTATTTTACTTATATATATATATATATATATATATATTTGTTTTTGGATTTGTTATACTCTGTTATTTCTGTATTGCACTCTTTCTTGATCTTTCTTAACTCAAAATTTTGAATTTCAGATCAATGGGCATCTTGAATACAATCACCAAACCCAACATTTTTTACTGTTTGAAGGTTGAGGGCCCTAAGTCAGCTCATGTTTATTGGACTTGGATTAAGAGGTTCAAAACCATCATGCATCAATGTATGATCTATTGTAAATGGGTTGTCCCATAGAATATTGTTTAGGTTAAGTTTGATGCTTGACTTCTTTGTCGAGACCATTTTCAAGCTTGTGTTATATCCTCATAGACTTCAATCTATGGGTGATTTGACTTTCATACACGCTCTTCTTTCGTCTATTTGATTTTTCTTGAACAACAACATGATCTTTTAGTTGGTTGTGAGAGATACCTGGATTTGGCCTTCTGTTTCTTTGGGAATATTGCTTCTTTAGGTTCTACTAGTGCCAAACTGCTGCTACACTAAGGTCCACTTGCTTCTCCAGTCCACTAGTGACCCTATCAATGGACTTATTCCTTTAGGTATTCTTTGGATGCCTCTTCCCATATTTTTCCAAGGAAGTGATACATAAAGCTTTTAGGCAGTATGTCTACAAGTAGTATGTCTAGGATACTTGCACTTCTCCACAACCTGTCATCCCTAAGTTGGCTTTTTTATGCCACACATTTATTCTGAATTTTGAATGGCACCATCTTGTAGCTAGACGATCTCTAACATCATTTGTCACATGGCTTGTGGATTGTCTTGAGTTAGTGGAGAGTATGCTTCCACCAACTCCATGTTGAGATACATAATCAAGTTCCTCATGATGGTAAGGGGTGTAATCTTTTCTGTCTTGAAAATAGAAACAAAATAACCTTTTTTTTAGTGCCCCATCTGTTATGAGATTTGTGGTAGATAATGTTGTCTATAGAGGGATTCGAGAGGGTAAGTCACCACATTTTTCTATTATCTTGATCAATGATGTTTGCTTCTCTTTATTTCAGAGATTGTCTTTTGGCATAAGTAGAACCAAAAAAAAAAAATCTCCTTCAAACACAACAACAACAGATGATTTGCTTACCTCAACTGAAAGATAATTCAATTTATGTTTTCTAGAAAATATGCGATTTGAAAGAATGACACTGCCCTTGTTCCGCACGATTAACTTCACAGGGTCGTATGCCCCTCAATACTGCTCGGGTTCCTTCATATGTCCACTTGTTTTGAATCTCTTCAAATATTAAACAAAATGGTGCAAGAATCGTCTAAATCGGACAACTCTATGCAAAGATATGGCTCCCAAAAGATGAGTCGTTTTTTGGAAAAAGTTTTTTTTCCCCAAATTTTGCAATCCACAGAAAATCCCCACTTTGCCAAAATCGTTGCTTTGGCACCACTTGTTATAAAACTTTATTTTGATTAACAGAAATCATTTACCATCATACAAAAATAACAAATCATTTATCCACAAATAATATTCCACAAAGATAATCCACACAATGAGAAACAAATATAGATATACCCTTAAGGTAGGGCAACACCAATACTACTCCTCAAAGAAGGAATAACTCCACAAGAGCTCCCAAGATGAGAGGCCACTCAGCAAGCAAAGACAATTACAAGAGAATACTCAATATAAATAATGATGATTCTTACAATGGCAATATCCCTTCTTTATATACCCACCTTCTAATGCTACCTTGGGGAGGGTATAACCTTAACCCTAGCTGACTTCTAAAACGTTATCCTAATGTTATAATACAATCAACCTTGGGTTATGTGTGGCCCATTCCAACTATCCATACTACCCATATTAAATATAATATTATATCCCCATATGCCTATCCCTACGTACCATAGCAAACTCCTTGCTGTTCGCTAAATACCATTCTTGGGAGAACCCCTTCCTCTCCTGGCTATTCCTTGTGCTACTATTTTTGACTCTTATGTACTATGGTTTACCCAATACTTTCACTGACTTTTGTCAGTTTGTTTGCTTAAACTTATGTAGTTTGGCTTGTTCCCAGAGTTTCCTAGTTGCTAGGATTGTTTATCATAGTCTGCCGTTTTGTTGAGATGTGCAGAATCCACAAAGCAATACAAATTTCTGTAGTAAATCTTCATTAGAAAATGAACTTAATTATACAAAGGCCTACACCTCCTACTACTTTCAGTACAGATGATGGATCATACGAAGACTTACACTTCCTCCAGCTTTTAGTGCAAACTGTGGCTAGGTTGTCTAATCATATAGCGGAGTTGTTTATATTTGTACATTGTTGTGATATATAACTGGATCTGTAATGGGTTATCTAGAAATCTTGAATTAGCTCCTATGGAGAAGTACCAACCATTAGCACATACTTGATTTTACTGCTTTTTTTCTCTGTACTGTTGTTGAAGTAGTCTTTGGCAATAAGTTTTGGCCTAGTAGTTCTTTGGCTGTTTTAACCTTTTGCACCATTGTGGCTTCTCATGTGTCTAATTGGCTTCCTTCTCTATGATATTGGTTTCTGTTTTGGCATGAGACAGGTTTCTATTTGTGAATTGTGAAATGATCTTTGACTCTTTAGCACCAGCTTAAAAATTTTCAGTGCATCAGGGTCCTCTTGTGGCACCAAACATGTACCTTGGAGTAATGTTTGGATGCTTGGAATTTGTCTGGTCTAAAGAACTTAGAATTTGACCAAGTTGATCCTCTATGGCTATGTCCCAGGGGCTTGCTACCAGCACGAGAAATTCATTTGGCAATTTAAGTCATTTCAGGAAGCAATCCCTAAACAGCCGACCTTATAGATATCCATATCATTGTAGGAACTAAATTGAACAGTTGGTTCAACAAATATTGGATACTAGTTGGATTTGAGAAAGCAAAGGGCCCTCAGTTAGGTTCATTGTAGTTAGATGGAAGGGGTAGGCATGTCAAACAATTATAAAATGATAGTTCCCTTGCTATTGATATATAAAAGAGGGAACACTCTGGTTTTAAGGCATAAGATATGGTTTGTTGGATGATAAAGTTTTAATTGATCAAAGTAGGATGCAAGATGTGATTGGATGGGGAGATTAGAGAAAACATTAGGGAAGACTTGCCTAGAGAACTCTCCATTGAGTCTTAATGTATCAATATGAGAAAAATGGCAGTAAAGTTTTGGGTCAAATTTTTCAAACTTACTCTAAGATGGATCCACAAAAGAGTTGACTATAGGTTCCTTCGATTTTTGAAGATTTCAAATGCAGGTTATGGCTAGTGTTTCATGTTCTAGAGAAAGGTTGTAGAAGACAAATCGTCAAAAATTGTGCGAAAGGCCCTTTTTTGAAATTTGTTTGGAAAATTAAGGGGGGTCTCAATTCAACATTTTCATTGATTTCTCCATTTGGGTTGGATTTCCAAGGTAACAAAATTCATTGCTACTATTTGCAATTTTTTTAAATTCATTACTTTGAATCTGATTACTTTAGAAGTAAAGGAGGGGAATATTATGATCTAGGTGGAATTTTTTGCCCTCTTTCCCCTTATTAGATAACCTAGTGTGGTGGGCGTGACCTCCGTGCGCATCTTTGTCGAAAGGGCATGAGGATGTCCTCTTCAAAGGGATGGAGCCCAATGTCCCTTCTCGAGAGGGTGTGTGGGAACTTGGCTAGCATAGCTGATTTGAGTCGCTCCTAGACAGGATGTCTAAGGTTGCCTTGGCGCCTTGGGCATCAAATTTGCCTTTGATAATGGATCGATCAACGAGAACTCTTTTCGAAAGATCAACGGTCTTTTCAATTCAATGTGCAAAGTAGGGTTGTTGTCTAGCCTAGCTTGTTGTGGTGCTTATGTTTAGGAGAAGCCTTGACAACTCGAAACTTTCCTTGTTGTCTTTGACTTTGCTTGGTAGCTGACACTTAACCCACCTAGGTGGCATATTGACAATGACGTGGTTGAAGGGACAATCCCAAAGGTTGACATGGCCCATTTTTTTCATATATAAACATGCCCATGATGTATTGAAAGTTGCAAGTTGTCATCCTCCTACTGGTAAACAATGTTAGCTAGTAGTAAATGATTGGCCAAGGGGTATAGATAGTTGTAGCGATCAAAGTGCACCAACTGTAGCAATTGTAATGAAAGAGAGATTTTCAATTTTCAAATTTTAAATTTTGGCGCTATTTGGTCTGTTATAAAGGGAAATTTTTTAGAGGCCATATTTTCTTCATACAAAAACAAAATCAGCCCATTTTTCTTATCGCATAGTTTTTCGAGCTCTACACAGTGGTGCTAGTGTTGTATTGCCGTTTCATTGTTTAGAAGCCAAAATCATTCAGGAAGTTGATGGATCCAACACATATAGCTACATCTTGAATGGAGCAAATAATTTTGTGTGAGCTAGCTATATGAGGGCACTGCTGCAAAGTAGAGGACTATGGATTTTCATTGTCAAGAAAAATCCACCCCATATTGATGCATCGAGAAGCAAGAGATTTCCCCTAGGCTTCTTTCAACACTTTTGGTACCTCCTAAAAGATGAAATTGTAGCTGTGGTTCAGGAATCCTTCTCTAGTAAACGGATGTTGGGTAAGCTAAATCACACCTTTCTTGCATTGATTCCCAAGATGGATAATGCTAGAAGAGTGGACACCTTCAAACCTATCTCTTTATGTAATGCAATTTACAAAATTATTTTCAAGGTTGCCACAAATAGGCTCAAATTGATTATCTCAGACATAATTTCTGATGAGCAAAAAGCTTTTGTTAAAGGAAGGCACCTACTAGATGGAGTCTCTATCATCCACGAATTAATCCACTCTCTCAAGAGTAACAAAAGACAGGGTCTACTCATTAAGTTGGATATGAAAAGGCCTTTGATAGAGTATGCAGGAAATTTTAGATAGAGTGATGGAAAAGTTTGGTTTTGATGAAGATTGGAGACAATGGCTAGACTCCTTATATAAAGACCCCTCCTTGGTTATAATCAATGGAAGCTCGAGAGGATTCTTTAAAAGTTCAAGAGGTCTTAGGCAGGGAGACCCCATCTCCCCTACTTATTCATCATTGTTGTAGAAGTTGTGGGCAAGGGCTTGAAGCATCTTCAATCCAAAGGACGAATCTTGGGACTCAAGATAAATAGTAGGTGTCACACGCTTACTCAATCCCAATTTGCAGATGATACCCTCCTAGCCGTAAACCCAACACTAAAGGAGATCAATAAGTCAAAGGTCTGCTTATTGCATATGAGATTGCCTCTGGACAAATTGTATGGAATCAATTTAGAAGAGAGACACATTAGATTATATTCTCGCCAAATTGGGATGGGGATTGGTGTCCTCCCTAGTACTTACCTGGGTATGCCCCTATTTAGCGGTGGCAACATTGGAGAGTTTTGGGAGCAAATCATCTCTAAATTCCACAAGAAAATGGCCTCATGGAAAGTAAAATGGCTATCTGTGGCAGGCAGATTGGTTAAGATGAAAGCAGTCTTTGGAGCTCTACCCATCTTTTGGATGGGTGCATTTTGGCTCCCCGATGAGGTCATCCATAGAATGGAAAATATCATGAGAAAATTTCTATGGAGAGAAAATACTAAAGACAAGAAATTCATCTAGTAGCTTGGGGTAAAATTTCTATCGATAGAGAGTCAGGAGGCTTGGGAATTAGAAATCTTCGGACAATTAACAAGGCAATGCTAGGAAACTTAATTTGGAGAATTTATGTAGATGATGACTCCCTTTGGAGCAAGGTCTTTAGAGCAAGGTATTTAGAGCAAAATATTTATATGGGGATGAACCTGAAAGAATCTTCACTATTGAAGACACCCTTGGGGGATCACTCATTTGGAATAACATTAGGAGGGTTAGGAAATTAATGCCAAGCTTTCTCAAATAGGATGTTAGAACAGGCTCAAAGGTTAACTTTTGGAAAGATGCTTGGCTAGAAAACCAGCCTCTTGATTTCAGGGAAGACTTAAAAAAACATTCAAAGCTTTCTTTGTAGGACTTGGGGAGAATTTGTAGAGAACTATTGGAATTGGGAAGAAGAAAATGGAAGAGCTATTAAAAGGTGGAAGAGCCTTGCAACTATCTCACTTGAGTTTAGTTAGGAAAGGATAGCTCTCGAATCCCTCTTGCTCAATCACAGAGTAATGACTTCTAGGGGTGAGGACAAACTAAAATGGAGTCTCACACCTTCGGGGGACTACACTATCAAATTGGCTTACTCTACCTTCACAATGACAAAAATTAACAATAGTCCTTCAATAGTATGGAAAAGGGTTTGATATTCTAAAGCCTGGCTAAAAGTTATCTTTTTCCTTTGGTTGGCTGTACATGACAAACTTCTATCTAGTGAACAAATGAAAAAAAGGGGTTGGCCTAAAATACATAAATGTGTTATGTGTGATAATGCAGATGAAATTGGTCCTCATCTTCTCCTCCACTGCCCCTTTGCCTATAAGCTATGGGGAAAATTAATGGAGAAATTCAAAATCTCCTGGGTTATGCCTGCATCTTTTGAGTCATTGTTGGCTGAATGGAAAAAACCCTTTAAGGGTAAGGCTCTCCTATTCCTATGGAACATGATCCGTGCATATGGATGGAAAGGAATGCAAGGATTTTCAGGAAAATCATATCTAATGAAGAGAAAGTCTGGAGTAGGTTCAAGGCTCATCTTGCAAAACTATGTGAAGTGTACTATCCCCACATTCAACCATTAGTGCAAGAGATGAGAATTTTAAATTCTTGGGAGGCCATTAGAACTATTGTGGAAAAACATCAATTAGGCTCCAAAAGAAATAGACATGCTGATGAGAAAACTACGAATCTCTCTTGGATCAAGCCTATTCAAGGATATTGGAAGCTCAATTTTGATGGTGCCAGCAGGGGTAACCCCAGCTTAGCAGTTTATGGTTGAATCTTGTGAAAGGATTATGGTTCTCCCCTTTCCCTTGGAGCTAGCTACATTGGCCAGAACACCAACAATATTGCTGAAGCAAAAGCTGTTGTGAATGGTATCTTAGGTTCTCTTCTTATGTCTCCCTAGGCACTTTGTGTGGAAGAAGACTCACAAATTATCCTTACTGCTCTAAAGAAAAGGAAAATTAAGGATAGGGTGTTGGCCATAAAAATCGAGGAAGTGTGGGAGGCACTTGGTAGACTTCCGTTGGTTGACTTCCACAATGTCAAACGTTTGGCCAACAAGTCGTGCGACTGGTTGGCTAGCTGGGCCCTTGACAACAAATTTCAAGTAGAACAAATTATCCTTGGAGATGAGATCAAGCAAAGAAATGACTTGAGAAAATTACTAGAGCTGATTCAAAACGATGTGGCTTAATTTAGCATGTAGCACATGTAACAGTGGCGAGTGTAACGCATACGATCCGTTTGATTTGGCACTTATAGTATGTAGCAGAGTCTTACGCTCTGCATTTTTGAGTATAAATTAAATATTTTTTAAATTATTAAAAAAAAAAAAGAAGCAAGAGATTATGAGGATAAAGAAGGACGAGGCTTATGGTCTAATCTTTTTGAATGTGGATCTATAGTTGAATCTTTGTATAAAAGAGTTCAAAGAAGGTAATGAACTTTGAGAGAGGTTTGAAAACCTATTTGGGAAAGCTAACACCACAAAAGTTAGCAAATTGTTGACTGATCTTGCCTCTTTGAAGCTGACGATTGACAGTGTTGAGGAGTATATCAATTGGTCTAAGAAGCTAAAAGTTGGTATTGTTGAGGCAAGAGGGAAGTCAAAGGACAAGTCTAAGTATGTGGGCATTGTTCTCAATAATCTCTCTTCGAGTTTCAAATCTTTAGCAATATTTTATCACTTGATCCACATATTTTTCAATGAGTAGGACCTCCTTGAAGTATTCACTTATTTTATCTAGCATTAGTTGACATTAGAAAATTGGAAGAGCTTCCATCTAAGGCTTAGGCACATCCAAAAAATGCTCCAAAGTCCTTAAAGAACATTTTAAAAAAGTTGAAAGTTAGTGGACAAAAGAACTCAAAGATAAATTGAAAGAAGCTAGTTTGTGGGTATTACAAGGAGGAAGGTCATAAAATTGAGCTTTGCAAGAGCAAAATTAAAAAATCTTGAAGGATTAGCTAAGCAAGTTGAATGTGATGTGGCACTACTAGCAGCTTACGATAAAGATGACACTTCCTATAATGCACATTTGGTTGTGCATTCATCCTCTTGGTCTTCTTCCTTTTAAGAATGGTTTATAGATTTTGGAGCTACAAGGCACATGACTAAGTAGCACCATCTTCGTTTTGACTACAGTCAACAACATGGTGGAGAGAGATCATTCAACCTTAAGTCTTTGGATGTGGTGGTGTGACTATTGTTTTTTCCACTTTTGGAGAAGTTCTCCATGTTTTGGGAGTAGGACCTGACCTTCTCTTTATTTAGTGCATCACTTACACCAATAAAAAGGTGGATTTTGGGCTAGGTAGATGGTTGGTGAAGAACATTGATGATGATTTTTAGATAGTTGCTTTAGGATATTGCAATGAGATTGATCAAATGTATAAGCTTGGTGAAGCCCTGTTTTCTTTGGATCTGAAAGATTTAGTTGCTATGGTGGCTAAGACCAATGATACTAGTGAGCTATGGCATTAGCGTTTGGGATGCACCAATTTTCGTTACTTGAGGCATGAGTCGTCTTCATATGGTTGATGATTTCAATTGATTGATTTGCCTAATGGAGTATGTAAGGAATGTGAATTGGGGAAGTTTTACAATTAGTCCTTTCCTTTTGCAAAAAAGATGAGCCCCTCAACTTTTAGAAATTACCCATGGTGATATCTATGGTCCTATGGTGGATTGCTCCATTGATGGAATGGATTCTTTTTCACCTTCATTGGTTAATTTTCCAAGTTTCTTTGGATCTATACCATCAAATCCGAGGATCAAGATTTTGTAAAGTTCAAGGTTTTCAAAGCATTGGTAGAAAATAAAAGTGGGATTAAGATAAAGTGTCAAAAGGTTAATTGTGGCAAAGAGTACACCCAAATGAGTTTGAGGATTTTCTTATCTCTCATGGCATTACCTGGTAAGGGACTGTTCACTACACCCTCCAACAAAATGGTGTTGAACCGAAGAATAGGGCCATCATGGAAATGGCTTGTTGCGTAATGCAAGTAAAACATCAAACAAATGAAACTCAAGTTTTGGGGTGAAGCAGTTCATTGTGTGCTTACATTATCAACAAGCACCCACTTATGCAATTAAGTGGATGACCACCTATGAGAAATGGATAGGAGAGTGACCTTCATTTTTGCACTTAAGAATATTTGGTTTAGTTACATGGGCACATATTTGTATAAGCGGGAGAACAAGCTTTTGCCTGAAAGTTATAGGTGCAATTTTGTCTAGAATAGTGAGGACTCAAAGGCATATTGGTTCTATAAACCATTTACTTGGGATGTGATCGCCAAGAGATGTCACTTTTGATAAGGTCCCCTCTCGTGGACCTTTTGGACCTTTCCCAAATCTTCTAGGCTCTATTTGGCTCCTGTTGATGCTTACCCTCATATGCTTGCTATTGGTTTGCCCTCCAATTGGTTAGAAGCTTAAGATCTTGCGATAGATCCTTCATCCCCCAACACTTCGGTTAAGGAGGTTGATCCTCCTCCTATTGCTTTGGTTATGGGTATTCCTTTAGACATTGATGATGTGTCTATTCCCTTAGTGCCCAATGCTGGTTTTGTTGATAATTTCCCACCTCTTAGGACCACCTAGAGGCTAGACCTATGCCCAAATGGGCTAATTCCACCCTTGAGGTTTGGAGGCGTGCTTTTCTTCCTAAGGTGGACATTGATGGAGATCTTACCCTCTATAGTCAGGCTAAGGGATGTCTTGAGTAGGAGAGAGCTATGTGAGGGGAGAATGATTCTTTGATGAATAATCAAACTTGAGAGTTTGTTCCCTTGCCCAAGGGCAAGAATATTGTGGGCTGCAAATGGGTCCACAAGACCAGGTTTCATGCTGATGATCATATTGAGAAGCACAAGGCTTGTCTTCTTGGTAAGGATTTTTTTCAGAGAGGGAATTGATTACACAGGATTTTTCTCTTGCTGTATGGACTTCATTCACACGATCCTTTCCATTGTGGCTTCGTCGAGATAGAAAGTTCATCAAATGATTCTCAAGTGTACATTTTGTTAGGAGGTGAAGTTAGTATCCAGATCTCCGATGTTCGTCAGCAGAGTGGAGCATGGTGGTGCAACTTACAGTAACCAAACCCCGCGCGCGTTTGTTAGAAAACACAGTAAAGCACGTTTGTTATAAAACACAGTTAATAAAGCGTTTTTATCAGGAATGTGCCACGTTTTTTTGGAATCTTCCTTTGTATTTCTATAAAAAAGGGGAATGCCCCTTGCATTTAGATAGTGCGAATGTATGAGAGCTTGCTAAGAATAATAAAAGAGAAAAGTTGCCATTGCCCCGTGGTTTTACCTGCACACTGCAGGGTTTCCACGTAAAATTTCGTGTACTGTTTATTATTGTTTTAGCTTGCTTTTTTTTTTTAATTTCCTAACATTTGGTATCAGAGCGAGGTTTTTTAAAAACTCGTTGGTTAGGGTTTTGTGTGAGTGGGAGCTGCAACAATGACAGGAGGTGTAACCAAGTTCGAGATTGAGAAGTTTGATGGCAGGAACTTCGCCCTATGGAAGATAAAGGTGGAGGATTTGTTGGTTCAGAATGACCAAGCCCTAGCCTTGGAAGGGCTCGGAATAAACCTGACAACATGACAAGTGCGGAGTGGATAAAGCTGGACAGGGAGGTGATGTATACAATTCGTCTCCACCTAGCAGACTTCGTCTTGTTCAATGTTGCTGAATAGAAGACCGCGAAAGACCTTTGGGAAAAGCTTGAGAAGTTATAAGACTAAATCAGCAACAAATAAGGTCTTCTTGAAAAAACAACTTTATAGCCTGAGGATGAAGGAGGGTTCATTTGTGGCAAATCATATGAATGAGTTTAATACTTTAATTAGTAAGCTGGTCTCTGTTAATGTGAATATGGAGGATGAAGACAAAGCAATCACCCTACTTTGTTCTCTCCCGGACACCTGGGATCATTTGGTGATGACCATCAACAATGCATCATCAGGAGCTCTAACAGTTGATGATGTTGTAGCCACTTTGTTGGCAGAAGAGTTGAGGGGAAAATTTTCTCTGGAACCCTTGACCAATGAAGCCCTAGATGTGAGAGGTCAATCTAACGAAAGGAGTCAATAAGGTAGATCACAGTCCAAATCTAAGTTGAGGACGCAAGCTGAAAGGAAGGTGTTGGCATTGTGGGAAGCCAGTCGAAGGATTGTTGGTATATGAAAAAGGAGAAGAATGGTGAAAAGCAAAATCATCCATCAATTGAGGCCAGTACAGTAGATGCAGTAGAGACGACAACATGTGAAGCCTTCTGTATCAGTAGCAGCAGATCTATTTTATAAACCTGGGTTTTGGACTCGAGTGCATCTTTCCACATGTCTCCACATAGAGACTAGTTTGCCAAATATCAGTCCTATAATGGAGGGATGGTCTATTTGGGTGATGATCATCCTTTAGAAATTGTGGGAAGAGGGGACATAAGGATCAGGCTGGACGATGGTAGAGAAAGGATGTTATGTGATGTACGACATGTGCCTGCTTTGCGGAAGAATTTGCTCTCAATCAAGATGATGGATAAGCTTGGGTATTCTACTACTTTTGGTAACAATTATTGCAAAATTACCAGAGGATCCCTATTAGTAGCAAAAGGAGAACCTTATGGGACCCTATATCGTTTGTGCAGTGATACGGTGACAAACCATGTAGTAGCAACAACTTCAGGCAATACTCAATAAGTAGTAATGCTATGGCATCAACGCCTAGGGCATATGAGTGAAAAAGGATTGAAAATTCTGCATGATTGAGGTATGCTATCTGGGATTAAGTCTTGCAATTTAGACTTGCGTGAGCACTGTATTTTTGGCCAACAAAAGAGGGTTCAATTTCCAGCAAGTCCTGGTAAGAGTTTTGATTTTCTGCAGCTTATACATTCTGATATATTTGGACGGGTCCCCACTCAATCCTTAAAAGGTACTAGATATTTTTTGACATTTATAGATGATTATTCTAGGAGAGTGTGGGTTTATTTTCTGACAAAGAAGTCAAAAGCTTTGGAGAAATTCAAAGAGTTCAAGGCATGAATAGAGAAAAGTTTGGGCAAACCTATTTTATTCTGTAGGTCATATAATGGGGGAGAATATTGCTCCAAGGAGTTTGATCAATTTTGTACGCAGGAGGGATTAAGCACCAGAAGACTGTGCCATATATTCCACAACAAAATGGTGTGGTTGAGCGAATGAATCGCACAATCATGGAATGTGCAAGAAGCATGCTTAGCACATCTGGGTTGGATAAAAGGTTATGGGCAGATGCTGTTAATACAGCTGCTTACTTTATTAACAAGTCACCTACAACTGTGTTGGATGGACAAATTCCGAAGGAGGTTTGGTGTGGTAAGCCAGTTAATTACTCTTATTTGCGTACCTTTGGCTATGATGCATTTGCTCATGTGCTAAAAGAAATCAGGTCCAAACTTGACCCAAAGTCAAGGAAATGTGTTTTTCTCGGCTATGGAGATACAATTAAGGGGTATAGACTTTGGGATCCTACCACCCACAAGGTAATTATTAGCCGGGATGTTATTTTTAATGAAAAATCCATGCAAAGGAAGGAGGTATAGCAAACACCTGAAGTTGTACCTGTTGAAGTAGATATGAACAAAGCTGAAAATGAAGATAAGGATGTTGAAGTTTTTGATCAGCATGTAGATCAACAAGTTCAGCAGCCTAAAAAATCACAAGACCAAGAGCCACAACCAACAAAACATTGGGTTAGAAGATCTACACATCCACAAAAATGTCTGGACAGGTATTCTCCTGATTTTCAGTCCTCTTTTGCTTTGTTAACTGATGATGGTGAGCCTAGCTCGTTTCAGGAAGCTGGAGAATCTGAGAATGCAGATAAGTGGAGGAAAGCCATGGACTTGGAGATGAAATCACTATGGAAGAATGAAACGTGGGAACTTGTAGATCTCCCACCTAGAAGAAAGGCTGTTGGTAACAAGTGGGTGTACAAACTAAAGAAGAAAAATGATGGGCTGTTGGAACGATATAAAGCTCGCTTGGTGGCAACAGGTTATGTGCAGAAGTCATGTATAGATTTTAATGAAATCTTCTCTCCAATTGTGAAGCTGACTACTGTGTGGTAGCATAGAATTTAGAGTTGGAGTAGCTTGATGTAAAAACTGCTTTCTTGCATGGTGATCTCGAGGAGGAGATTTATATGGATCAGCCTGAGGGCTATGAAGAAAGAGGCAAAGAACATTTGGTTTGTAGACTTAAGAAATATTTGTATGGATTGAAACAAGCACCAAGGATGTGGTACAAAAATTTTGACACCTTCATGAAGAGCCAAAGTTTCAGTAGGAGTGAAGCTGACCATTGTGCATATTATAAGACATTTGATGATGGCAGTTTTCTTATCTTTCTGTTGTATGTTGATGATATGCTAGTTGCAAGCCCTAGCATGAAGAAAATCATTGATCTTAAGGCTTAGTTGGCTAGGACGTTTGATATGAAGGATTTAGGAGCAGCAAACCAAATTCTAGGGATGAAGATACATAGGGACAAAACAAGAAGGAAGATTTGGTTATGTCAAAAGACATATATAGAAAAGATTTTGCAGTGCTTCAATATGCAGAATGCAAAACCAATCAGTACCCCACTTCCTCCACAATTCAAATTGTCTTTCGAACAGTGTCCTAGAATAGAAGCAAAGAAAACAAGCATGTCCCGTGTATCGTATTCATCAGCAGTAGGAAGCCTCATGTACGACATGGTGAGCACCAGACTGGATATTGCCCAAGCAGTGGGAGTAATCAGTCGGTACATGGCAAATCCTGGTAAGGAGCATTGGAATGCAGTGAAGTGGATATTTATATATAAAAGAGGCACTTCAGATTTTGCCATTTACTTCAGATCAACAAATTTGCAAGTTAAAGGTTTTGTGGATTCTGATTATGGTGGAGATAGAGATGGGCGAAAGTCCACTACAGGCTATACTTTCACTCTTGCTGATGGAGCTCTGAGTTGGACTTCTAAGTTGCAGTCTGTCGTGGCTTTATCAACCACTGAAGCAGAGTATTGTAGCAACTCAAGCTAGCAAAGAGGCAATTTGGCTAGAGCGACTGTTGAGTGACTTAAAGATAATGCAGGGGAAGATAGCGTTCCGTTGCGATAGTCAAAGTGCTATTCAGTTAGTGAAGAACCCCACATTCCATGATCTCACCAAACACATTGATGTTCAATACCATTTAATAAGAAATGTGGTGGAAGAAGGTAGAATCTTGTTAGAGAAGATTGATACTGAAGTGAATCCTGTAGATATGCTTACAAAGCCGGTCAAGAGAGAGAAGTTTGAGTGGTGCAAAACTTCTCTAGGCTTGCTAAAAACGTGATAAGGGCAACATTGGGCAATTGGTACTTGGATGGAAAACAAAGGCAAAGAATTCCTGTATCTCGACTTGAAGTGGGAGAATGTTAGGAAGTGAAGTCAATATCCAGATCTCTGATGTTCTTTAGCAGAGTGGAGCATGGTGGTGCTGCTTATAGATATTTACGACTGTACATCCGTACGATGCGGGACCCATGCGGTTACTAAAACGCAGTAAAGCGCGTTTGTTATAAAACTCAGTAAAGCACGTTTGTTATAAAACGCAATAAAGCACGTTTGTTATAAAACGCAGTAAAAGCACGTTTGTTATAAAACGCAGTTAATAAAGCGTGTTTTTAATAAAGCGCTTTTATCTGGAATGTGCCCCGGTTTTTTGGAATCTTCCTTTGTATTTCTATAAAAAAGGGGAATGCCCCTTGCATTTAGATAGTGCGAATGTATGAGAGCTTGCTAAGAATTATAAAAGAGAAAAGCTGCCATTGCCCTGTGCTTTTACCTGCACATTTCAGGGTTTCCACGTAAAATCTTGTGTACTAATTATTGTTGTTTTAGCTTGCTTGCTTTTAATTTCCTAACACATTTCAAGAGGAGATCTATATTTAGCATTTGTTGGATTTGTGTAAGATGGGCTCACACCATTGGTTTGCAGGCCAAAGAAGTTCTTGTATGCCATATGGCCTTAAGCAGGCACCTTGCGCTTGGTATGAGAAGATTCACACTTTCTTTCATAGTTTTGGATTCTGTTGGTGTCAGGTTGAGCACTACGTTTACATTAAGCATTATGATGAATTGGTTCTCATCATTGTGCTCTATGTTGACGATTTGTTCATCATTGGAAACTTGGCTTCCTTGATCCATATGGATCTATAGTAGGTTAAAAATGAAGCTTGACAAGTTGACATCAAGAAGGAAAAATCAAGTGACAGTGATTCGATAAGCAACAAAAACATGGCAGTGTCATATTTTGGCCATACCTCCTTCAAAAGTTGGATTTCAATGAAACATTAGAGGGAAGTTCTTGGTGTCAAGAAGAATGCTCAAATATAATTTCAGCTGAAAATATCAAGATTTGATCCTTGAATCAAAGGAGAAAACAGTTAAGACTAGTGAGTAGTATTTTGGGAAGAAGTCAGTCAAATTGAGTCCAAATCAAGTGGCTCTTTTTGTGAGTGAAAGAGGACTCAAAGGGCTATGCTTATTATAAGTTTCAGCCTAAGATACTTTTGTATGACAATTCAAAAGGGCAAAACTCAGTTTGCTATACATTCCTTATATCTCTGTCCTGAGAGAACCATATGTGAAAATTTATGTTGGGTTCGTGACATCATTGCACACATGCCTACCAAATTTCAGCTCAAAACTCATCCGTTTGGACCTCTAAAAGGCTAAAATACATGCCAGCCAACAAGCTGGCTGTGAATGGGCTGAGTTGACATGTGCAAGGTGGCCTAAAACTGATTTGGGTAAGTGTCAAGAGGAATATATTCAGGGGAAAGCATGACAGACCATCTCCATGCATGTTTTACACTTGGAAGAACCTCAGGAATCAAGAAACATTGGTTGCATTCTGGGATTTGGAAGAGGAGAGTAGATGAGGCTTACTTGGGCCAAGACTAGCAAGGAGAAGGGGGATTTAGAGAGCCAGGAACATGAAGCTTGAATGATTCATTTGTGTGTTTTCTTCTCAAAAGTGTCTCCCATGTTAAATCGGTGTGTTGTTTATAGTTGTATGTGTTCTTTCTGATTATTTAGTAGTTTACTTGCATTATCTTCATTTTAGGGTTTTTTGCCAAGTTTCTATGCTTTTCATGCTTGGAAACTAGCTTGTTTGATCTAGTAATGAATAGTGTTGGCTACGACCATAAATAAATGATTTTGTAGTAGATCCTTGGCTTCATGAACATTGCATCAATCTCGTTATGCCTATCCAAACTCTGTCATTTTCTTACACGAGTACTTTTGGGCATGGAAGAATAGTTTTTGATACAAGATTGATGGTTTTACTTGTGATTAGTTTCACAAGAGCCCAAGCAAAACTAAGCCAAGAGCACCTCAATTGGTGGTAATTACATGTCAATATAGGATATGAGGCTAAGGCTTTAGGACTCCTTTGAGATTATAGATTTCTGGTATTGTTACATAATTCCGTCGGGTCTTGACCAAATTCAGATCAGAATGGATTTTACAGACTGTCCGGATCATTCCAACTGGATATGTAGTTTTATAAAGTTGAAAATATTTTTTAACATTGTTAGACTAATAACATGAGGAAAAACATCTAAAACTAGCACAATGTACGTAAGGATAAGGTATAAATGATTTGCAATCGGCTTAGCATCCACTTATCATCCTCCTTTACAGATTATTGTTTTGTAATCTTCTTAGACAAAGAAATTCAGTTTTCAATATATCCTCCATGACATCACCAAAGCCTGCCTGAAAATAGCAATGTGCAAGTTTGACTAGGGTTAACTACAATTCTTTGCTAAAATATTTAACTTTGCAGCTTGCACTATATAACATTTTTTTAAATTGGTTATATGGGATTGAAAAAAGCCCCACCTTTAGTAAATCAGGACCACATAGTGGTATCACAACAACATTTTTGGCAATTATGCATGTACCATCTGGCAAGATTTGAACTTGGGTCTCCTCCTTGAAAATCAAGGTATTTAACCCGTTGAGCTCATGCCATTTGATACACTTTGCATTATATAACATCTATTATATATAATATATTTCTATAAAGTTATGCTCATGAATTGTTGTGTATTTGTATTTGATATATGTTCTTATTTTTCTCAACTGCATCCGGATTTTCCAAACTCTTTTTCAAATTTTGAAATTTTCGGTTTTTGTGGGCCTTCGAAATGAATCTGAAGTTTCAAACGTCTTTACTATTTTATTAAGAATTTCTTAAATTAAAAAAATAAAAACATCAAATAGTTAATCTGCACTTGATGTTCATAATAGTTAATATTCTATTCGGGTATATAACTATTCCAAATCATTTTTTGAAACCTTTTTAGAGATTCCGAATTTTCGGATGTTTTGGACCTTTCGTATAAATCAAAATTTTCATACCTGGTACTATGTTTTCTTGTCATTTAGATAGTCTAGTTTTCTTCAGAGATTTGTCTCTATCAGCCTTAGTATGTGTTGGATCTTTGGCAACAGTTTTAGATGGAGGATTGGAAATCAACTCCCACCCCTTTTTTTTTATGGGTTGAAGCTTCAAGCTAACTATCCTACCCCTTTGGTTGATGCTATTATTATCTATTGGTTTTTGGTGGGGACTGCTTTATCTCACTCACATTGGGCTAGACATTACCTTTGCTGTTAGTTTGTGTTCATATAGTCACCTTGTGAGAGTCACTAGAATATTGTTAAGCATATTTCGCACTACATCAGGGGTACAATTCATATGGGCACTCATTACATCACAAGAGCTTCCATTTTGTAGGGTTATTTAGATGCGGATTAGGCTGATGATCTTGATTAGGGATGAATTTTGATGCCTAAATGGTCATCATTTCCCTATTAAACTGTCAAAATATAGACACTTTTTACCTGTCACTGTCATGTAAAATGGATGGAATTTCCTTTCTTCCGTCATTGACATGCTAGTTTTACAATTATTCATAGCATATTTATAGATTATAAATATATATATCTCATGTAAAGGATTTATAATCATATGTGTTTATTACAATTGAACTTTTGTTTGAAGAGTGGGGAATGTCTGGCATGCACAAAACTAAGGGACATATGAACAAAGGTCATAAGTGAAGTTCTAGTGAAGTGGAGAGCTTCTTTAATTGTGTTTAATGAAGTTTAAGTTTTAACATTAGAATTCTGAAATTCAAGTGTTATGTGAAGGCTGTTGATAATCTTTAAACATTAGATAAGTTTAATAAGATGGACAGTGTTACATGTCAAAATTCATGCCTGATCTTGATGAGTGGAAGTCTACTTCGGGCTACTTGTTTTCTCTGGGCTTGACTTGTTTCTTGGGTTTCAAAGAGGCAATACCTTATATATATTGTCTTTCATGGAAGTAGAATGTTGTAGTGTGCTTCTTGCTGGGAAACATTTTGATTGGATGCAGGTTGTTCTTGAGTAGTTGGGTCTTACTCAGAAAGGCCCCATTGCTTTGTTTTGTGATCATTAGAGTACTATAGAATTGGTTTGCAACCCAGTGGAGCATCAACAGACCAAGCACTTCGAAATTTGCGTGTACTACATTTGCCAGCTTCATTCTTAGGGTCAATTTGTGCCAATGTGTGTGCTTTCTGTGGATCAGTTTGTGAACATCTTCAGAGGGTGCCATCAGATTGTGGGATTGTCTTGGCATGGGAGGATTTCCCGAGGTTGGTTTGGGGGGAGGGAGAAAGGCGGGGTAGGAATGTTCCATAGAGTCTTCTCTGTATCACCCCGGTTCAGCTTAGGGGGTATGTTGAAATGTGTAGTCATTATCTATTGGCCACAATTTATACTTGTGATTATTATTGTTATTATATTGGCCCATGTTCACCTCAGAATGATCCTTGTATTATTTTTTGATCCAATAACATGTCAGTTTGAGGTTTATTTGGATTCGTGAAATTGTATCATGGGTGGTATTTATATTTCCACTTATGTATCATTTTGTACATTAGTTCAAGATGTATTACATTGTTAATGAGAGATTATCGGTATCTAAGGGAACAGCAGCATTTCTTTGTGTTCCCTTTTCATTATGTGCATTCTCTTTCCCTTCCTTGTTTAGAACCTGGGTATTGTGTTGATTTTGCTCGATTCTTTTGCTGTTGTGTATTTTTTACATTTCTAGGTGAAAGGACCTTGTTTGCTCGAATGCTTATGGCCTCTGTTTGAACTGTGAAGACTTTGCTTGCTCAAACCGTGAAAACTGCCTGATCAAATTGTGATGACCTCTCCCAGTGAAGGCTGGCAGAGAAAACATATAGGAAAAGTTGAAACGTAGAAGAAATGTCACAGAAAATGCAAACACAAGAATAAAAACATGCATTGAGGGAAATGTTGGTTACGAATCTGCCACTAGGATAGGATTTAGTGTAATGCGCCCTAGATTCGCCCAGCAGATTGAAAGGCCGGAAGGAAGGAATGCCTTCCGCGCCAATCTCCGGAGGAGGCCGGCTTCCTTTGGATTCTCAACTTTGGGGGGTAGCTTAGAGTGCAGGAAAGAGATTAGCAAATACGAAAAGAGACATAAATGGCTTGTTTCGGGTGGGGAAGATAAGCAGCACAGTGACGAACCAATCACCACTACTAACAACAATTAAAACACTAAGTAAAGCAGAAATTAATGGCGCATTCTATCTTATGTATCCTTTAATTCGGTGTTTCAGATTTACTTAATTGCCAATGTTGATATCCAGATTAAGAATAGCAATAATCAGAAATATAAGTAACGTAGAGCAGAAACACTTAGTCAAGGCAGCATACAAGACAAAAACAACCAATAGAGCCAAGTATACTTTGTATTTTGAGAGCAGACGCATAGTTACAGAAGTCCCTTAGCAAGATATCCCCCTTCCACCCTTTACAATGAAATGGAACTGCTATATATAGTGCAAAATCCCCCCCGATTACATTATGGTCCCAGTATCCCAAATCTGACAAAAGACACAAAGCTGACAAAAGCAGCAAAAAGCGGCTGATGCTTGACCGGAAAGGAGGGGGGGGAGGCCCCTCTCGTTTTTTTTTGTCTCGGGCGGGGGGGGGGGGGGGGGGGGGGGGGGGGGGGGGGGGGGGGGGGGGGTTAAAACCCCTTGTTCCTCCCCCCTCCCAATTGGCCTTTGGGGGCCCAACTTTTGTCACATCTTGACTCGGATCACGAGACGGGACACCTGTCATCATCTGGAGTTCACTGATGGAGAATAGGGGGGGAAGACACTTAGCTGCTCACGAATTATGATTCTGCCAGGCAACGCACAAGAAAGGAGTGCAGTCGGGCGGACTTTGCCTTCCTCGTCTTCCCGCCCGAGGGCGCACAAAAGGGGGTGCGCCGTCGGACGGCGCGGCGCACTTGGGCGGATTCCGTGCCTTAGCCAATTTTAGACATTGCTCTCCTTATGTCCGCTCGGTGGCGCATAACTTGGTCCAAGCCGCCCGATGGCGCACTTCGTCTGTGGGCGCCGCCCGACTTCGCGCGAAGTCGGGTGGTGCCAACACTTAGAAATTTTCTGGGCCCTTATCCGCTGATGCTGCCCGAGTGCGCTATAGAACATGTGCGCCGTCCGACTGCGCAGCGCGCTCGGACGGATCGCACTTAGACAAATTTTCAGACGGGCCCATGCTTGCCAGCCCAGGTGCGCAAAGTGGAGCATGCGCAGCCCGACTGCGCAGCGCAGTCGGGCGGAAACAAACACTTAACCATTTTTTGGGCTCTCTTTTGCCCACTTAACAGGAATGAAGATAAACATGAAACAGAAGATGAAAGAGGTGACATTTGATAAGTGGGGAGCAGAAAGGGAGAGAAGAGGAACAGGAAAGAAGAGAGAATAGAGGGAAAGCAACAACCTTACAATCTTCCAAAATTAGCACCCCGTGCAAAATGTGGCAACATTCCTGGCGGCTCGCGGGGTGTCGAGCTCGCCTCGGCGCAATCGAACTTTGGCCTTTATCCCTTGGGCACAGAGTCATTCCCTGACCCTGCACCCGTTTGCTGCTGCTGCTGCTGTTGCTGCACTTGCTGCTGCTGAGCTCCCGGCTTGGGAAGCTGTTCTTCTTCTTCATCATCACTTTCAGCCGAATCTCCTTCAGAGTCCTCCTCTTCCTCTTCCTGCTGTGAGCCTGATGGCTCAACTCCCTCCTGTTCTTCCCGCCTGGCAGGTTCAACCTGCTCGCGGATATGCCTGTAAACGGTCTTTGCTTTGGCCCAGGTTGCGTCTTGGAAGGGCTCTAGGTCGCTGATATCCTTCAACGCTTTTCGAAATGCCGCAACCATGTGCTCATCAATAGCGCCGCACCTTGCTTCAATTTCCTGAAAACCGGCACTAATCTTGCTGAGCTTAGACATCAACTGGGTCAACTGTTCCTCTTGGATAGGCTCGGGCCAGCCATCAATCTCTGAGATATTCGCTTCATATGCCCGCCAATCCTCCTTTATCTGCTCCAGCGGTAAGATTCTTTCATCTTTCAGGAAGCTCGGGGCTCCCAACTCGGAAAGGGAATGGAATGGGGCCAGGCAGACGCTCTTTTCATGCAACAATGCGTCCAACCTTCTCCTGGCTACCCTAACCTTTTCTGATGTTTCAAAATAATCTTGCAAGGTGATCCTTGTATCCGCCCAGTCTAGGGCAATACGTGTCATGGGTGCAAATTGGAAGCCGGTCTGCTCGTATTCTTCCAGTTTTAACGCCAAGTCCAGCCATTGCCGCGCTTGACGTTCGGCTTCCTCTACCACAGGCTTTCCCTGGGCAGAAATTTCAAGAATTGCGGAGACAAAGCTTAAGACGGGGACAGCTCCGGCGATACTAGCCCTGCAACTCTTCAGAAGACGGGCCCTCATCTCCTTCACCTTGTCTTTGGAGAATGCAGCGGCCTGAGATGACTTCTCCTCTAGCAGCCCCTTAATTTGCTGCAGTTCATCCTGCAGCTGGGCAACATGGGCTAGGGCTGCTTTCTTCTCCTCTGCTAACTGGTCGGCTGCTGCCTTTTGGGCCGCTGTCTCCTGTTGAGAAGCTGCAAGCTGGTCCTTTAATTTTTTTACTTCTTGTGCGGACTCCAGCTGCACTTTCGTTCTAGCCAAGTCATCCTCCAGATTTCTCTTCTCAACCTGAACTTGGAAGAGCTTCTCTTTGTTTTCAAGCCGCTTGACCAGGAGCTTGTCAGTTTTTCGCCGAATCCCGCCTATCTCATATTCTTCACTGATATCGTCAAAACTTGTCTCCTTAACCTCGTGCCTGTAATCCTCCTTGGTCATCTCCTGCAAAGGCTTCTTGACCTTAGGTATTTTCTTTTCTGAACGGACGACTCTTCTGTCCAGGTCAAAAACTGCCCGTTTTTCCGGCATTGCGATCTCCTCGCCTCTTCTCTTCTTTACGCTCTGCAGAAATGTAGCAGAGCTGCCAACGGCCCTAACAGCTAAGGGCTGATCTTCAGAAACTTGCAACTCCGTGCCTATCAGGTCTAACTCCCCCAAGAGGGAGTGCGCAGAGGGCAGATCTTTCTGCGGCATTTCTTCTACAAACAGGGAGTCAGGAGGTGGACCGTTAAATGTGACCGCCCTTGAGGACGATCGAGACTTAGGGGAAGCGGGGGTTTGCTGGAGAGGGGAAGATGGGGAATGGGGGTTCGGAGTGGTGACAAGCGAGCGGTGTGGGGACTGACGAGTCTCTTCGGCGCTAGAGGAATAGGATAAACCTAGGGTTTGGCCCTGGGTATGAAATGGATCAAGCCTTTGCGCGAAATGACCGAAGGTCAGCGGGGGATTCTGGGGCTGAGTGAACGGAGAGGGCGATGAAGTGGCCAGAATTTGCTCAGACGTAGGAGAAGAGGAAGTGGCAGAAGGGGCTTTTAGGGCCTGCTGCCCGAGGGAAGGAGACGCACCTGCGGGTTGCGGCCGAACTGGTGTCTGGAGAACGCTTTCAACCCAGGTCTCCGCTTCTTTCTGCGGGCTGTCGTCTATAGAAATAATATTTGCTGCAGCAGCGCTGACCTGTGCAACTTCTTCCGCTTGCCGCTTGGCCTCCTTCTGGCGCTTCTCCTTTTTGTGCTTCTCGGACTTTCTTTTCCTTTTCTCCTTTTTCTCAGCAACTTGTTCTAGGGGAGCGGGGGCAGATGACTGCTTAGGGGCCTGTACGCTTTCGGTGGCCTCACTCTGATGCTCAGTGGGGGCCACGCTTTCTGCCTCTGCCCCACCTGTTGGTCTTTCAGGCACGTTTTCCACCTGAGGAGACTTTTCTGCCGCTGCTAATGACATTGGGCCTTCTTCCTCGCCTTTTGAAGCTTGACCGCTAGGAGCTCTTCGTACAACTAAATGTTGGGGCGGAGGCTTCCTTTTATACCTTTTTTGCCTTCCTCGGGGGACGACATTTCGAAATTCGAACGGCTGCCATTTGCCGAAATAGCGGTCATATAGGACGGAAAAGTCGTTATCAACCGACAGATTCTTCTTTTCAGATTTTTCGTGCCGCGTGCGACACCTCATCTTCCAACACTCCAGGATTTTGTTGTCCGTCCAGCCCAGCTGTTTTCCTTTTGCCACTAGCCTCCTGAATCCCGTTGTATTCAGTTTGTGGTCCGGATTTTGCTCAGGATCGTATTCTGCCTCAACGCAGTAGAAATCCTGCCACGGCGGCCAAGTTTGCATCCGCTCTATGTGCCATTCCAAATCCACCTCGACCTTGTTGTTCCTTTCTTCCATTATCTGCTCTCGCGGGCAGCAATGGACAAATTTTCTTATCTCCCCGTCTGGATCATACTTCCAGCGTTGTGGCAGCTGCACCAGGCCCATGTTGAGGAGGGCTTGCTCCAAGTAAATGTGCTGCCCTACTTCGCTAATTGTGATGTCTCCCCAGTCAAATGGATACGTAAAAATAGGGCTTTTCTTTTTTCCCTGGCCGTACTCTTCCTCGACGTTGTCCATTTGTCGCGCTGCTTCCATGCTGAACTGGTATTCTGTGCAGAGGTATGGCAGCAAAAAGGGCTTACCCTTGAATCCGTAAACCCTGATAACATTGCCCTGAGTTAACCGGAAAGTGTCGCCAATTTTATTCCGCCGCAGATGATTAGTCAGGTGTATAGGAGGGCGAGTTGCTGGGCCATTAATGAGAGCCAGAGCCAGGCCCTGAAATCTAAGGTTAAAATCATAGAAGGAGCCTCTCCTATACAGCAACTCAGTCCACTCGTATACTGGCAATGGGGCGCCCTTCTCGTCCACCATCTTCACTTTGAGGCTCGTCATTCGGAATTGCAGGCAATACAGGCACAACCATGCCATAAAAGAACAGTGCCTGAATTCGTTAGACTGCCTTTTCTGCAACTTGACCAGAGCAGTATGCATGGCATACGCTATGTAATCGGCCCAGTCAAAATAAATCTGACGCCTTCCGCTTCGGTAGGCTCCTCCGCTCATGATGGCTTCAGCAAGCGCCAACTGATAGGGGTAGACTTTCTCATCGGTACCGCAGCCCAGTACCCATGCCAGTATCGTGTATAAGTACGGGTCCTTAAAATTTTTCAAGAGAATTGGACCCGACGGCCATCGCGAAGCTGGAATTGGATGCGCCAGCTCCGAGTTGAGGAAGTCCCTGTTTTTTTGACAGTCATCAAACCTGGCAGTTTGTTCCTCTAGAATCACCTTCCGGACGATGGCGTCCCTATCTGGCTCGAGTCCAGGCGCGAACGCGGGACGCACAACCTCTCCGAAGAGGGAAAACAACCGCCTGCCCCGCCAGTCACAAACCTGCCGGGTGTTGGGTTTGTAGAACGTTACGATGGACCTGATGAGCTCGGGGCAGTGGTGAACCGGCGGACATAAGAACCAGTGCAGGTTCGCGGAGTAGGCGGCCCCGAGGTGATGCGTGGTCGAGACCTTCCCTGCCCAGTGCAAAATATTTGGGCGCAGCTTGGTGATGCTCAGAGAGTAGTCACCGTCTCTGAACTCGGACAGGAGGTCCACGGGTGGCGGAATAGGGCCTTGCCTTCTGCGTCGCGTCCTGGGTTTCTCGGTACTTTCCTTTGATGCCTCGCTACCCTGAGCAGCTGCAACAGCCTGCTCTTCAGATTCTTGCTCAGAATGCTCTGAGACGCTAGACTCCGCATGTATAGGCGCCTTCCCTTTCGCGGCGCCCGACCTCGCACTCATGGCGTCGAATTCTGATGGAATTCGTGACTGCAATTCGCTGTAATTCGCCTCTTCCTTCTTTCACAGCGCCGCTTCGATTTACTTTAATAGTGCTGGCAATTCAGAATGGTAAAAACCTCCTTTTGTAATGTTTGAGTGAGCAGCATTAATGGCGACGTGGGAATTTAAATTTCGATTGCCTGAAGTGGGTGGCCAGCGCCGTTATTTTTCGGCAGCCGCGCATGGGGGCCTTCCTTGAAAATCTCACCTCGTACTTGATTAGGCCTAAAGTGCGCTTTTCATTTATGAAATCCGCCTAGGAGATAGCACAATCATTCCAAGAATGTTTAGAAACCCGTGCTATTAATGTCGCCTGGGACTTCAGCTGGGCACACGTTTCGAAGTTCAACGTTTGGTGGGGCCTAGTCGTTGCCTTACTTCATTTAAACCAAGTGCGCTCTAACAATAAGCGTCGTTGGGCTTTGGGCCTTGAAATTCGCGCGGATGGGCGGAGCACTTAGACTATTTTAAATTTTTCCATCTTCGTGTAGCCCAAGTTCGCTTTAGGAGGTGTGCGCCGCCTGACTGCGCAGCGCAGTTGGGCGGCCAACACTTAGAATTTTCTTTTTGGGTGCACCTTGATTACCGCCCATGTTCGCAAGGTAGAGCTCGTGCAGCCCGACTGCGCAGCGCAGTTGGGCGACAACTGATTTTCTGAATTGGCACCCCTTCAATGATGCTCCCGTCGGACCTCGCCAAAGATGGTGTGCGTTGTCGGACCTCGCACAGGGAATCGACGCAGTTGAGCGGGGTACTTTGATACTTTCCAAACTTGGTCGAGTAGCTCGTCCGAGGGCGCGCAAAAAAGGGTGCGCCGTCCGACTGCGCAGCGCACTTGGACGGCTCACACTTAGAATATTTGGCGGACAGCTCCGGCTCCTCAGCTCAGGTGCGCAAAACGGGGCGCGCGCCCAGCGCAGTCGGACGATGCACCAACGCTTAGGGAAATCTTTTGTAGTTTCACCCTCTTGCCCACTCCGGCCCGCCTCCCTGAAGCGCCAAAACCAACGGGCCCGGCTTCGAGGTTGTTTTCTGCGCTCTTGGGCGGGAACTTGTTCCTTTCAACTTTTTGGCTCATGCACTTTCTCATTTTAATACCTTGGCTAATTCAACTTAAAGCAAGAAACCTATAAACTGGGAAAAATATTTACAAGCGGGAATGGAAAGAACTGCAAGAAACAAAATATGTACACGGGAAAACCTGGGGTATTTCTCAGCTGCAGTATGCTTTCAGATGAAAGCCATTGACGGGAATTGGGAGAACCTGGCCCTCCATGTCCCTCAGCACAAACGCGTTGAACTGATTCACCCGAACTATTTGGAAAGGACCATCCCAGAAGGCATCTAGTTTGTCATGATTGCCTGGTTTCGCTTTGTGGGAGTCCCATTTCAACACTAAATCTCCGATCTTGAAAACTCGGGCGGTGGTTCCTTTCGAGAACCAGTTCTGCATCGTCTCGGCGTGTTTGGTGAAAGCCTGATACGCCTTCTCTCTTTCTTCTTCCAATTGTAGTAGCTGAGCTAATCGGGCATCAACGGGGTCTTTGAAACCTTTATCATCCTCTAGCAGCCAAAGTGCGGGGATCTCTATATGAGTGGGCAGGACAACCTCTTTGCCGTATACAAGTGCATATGGAGATGTTTTGACAGATTTCTTGAAAGAGATACGGTCTGCCCACAGCGCACGGTCCAACAGTAGGTGCCATGTCCTCTTATTCCTTTCCACAGTCTTTTTTATGATCTTCAACAGATTCTTGTTAGTAGACTCGGCCGAGCCGTTTCCCTGTGGATAATAGTTAGAAGACATCTTATGATAAATGCCATACCTGTTGGTGAATTCGGTGAGCACGACACCTGCAAATCCTGGGCCATTGTCCGTGACGATTGCCTCTGGTATCCCGAAACGGGTGATGAGGCTATCTAGAAATCCGATGACCGTCTCCTGATCGGCATGCTTTGTCGGCACTGCCTCGGCCCATCTGGTGAAATAGTCTGTGGCCGTTAGGATAAACTTGTGCCCTGCCGAAGAGTTGGGCGTGATTACCCCGACAAAGTCAAGACCCCACTGCTGAAATGGAGCCTCAGCTTGAATCGGCTGGAGGGGCATGGGAGCTTTACGGTTTCTGCCAGCGAACCTCTGGCACTTCTCACACCTCTGGCAGACTGCATGGGTATCTGCGAAGAGGGTAGGCCAATAATAGCCCGCTCTGATGATCTTTAAGGCCGTCGGCCTTCCCGAATGATGTCCTCCTGGCATTCCAGAATGAAATTCGCCGAGGACCTTCGGCTGGTCTGACTCTCTGACGCACCGCAACAGGATGCCGTCAATGTTTCTAAAATATAGCCCCTCAGGGCGAAGAACGTACTTCAAGGCGTTAAGCCTGAACCTCCTTCTTTGCGAGGCATTGAGCTGATCTGGACATCTGCCTGTGTTAAAATACCACACTATATCATTTGTCCAGTCATTTTCCTCTGATAAGGAGTTAGCAAGATTGACTTCTGTCACGGGGTCTTCCCATTGACAAGCAGAAACTTCGGCCGCAGCACTTCGAGCCAACTCTTGGCATAGAGCTCGCCCTCGGACTAACTTCGTAGGCCGCACCTCTATGTCAAACTCCTGGATTTTGGCAATCCACCCTGCCCTCTTGTGACCGGGTTCACCCTGGATCATGAAATTTCTGACATCCGGGTGTATGACGAAGACAGTGGTCCGGCTCTGAGAAACGAAATGTTTGAATTTTTGAAGGGACCTCATAACCGCATGGACTTGCCTTTCAATGAAATTATACCTCTCTTCGTGCGGCTGGATTACCTGACTTAGAAACGCTATCGGGCGCTCTTCTCCGTCATCTCCCTTCTGGGTCAGGACGACAGCGTAGCTTTCGGGCTCTCCTACCGCATAGAGGATGAAGTCCTTTGAGTAATCTGGATTTATCAATACCGGAGCCTGAGCAATTCTGGCCTTGATCTCTTCAAAGGCTTTCTTTCTTTCATCAGTCCAGACGAAGTCTGCATCCTTCTTCAGAAGCTCAGACATAGGCTTGATTACTTGGGCGAAGTCGGGCACAAATTTTCTTACAAAGTTGATTTGGCCAAAGAATGACTGTAACCCTTTCTTGTTGACTGGGATGGTCAAACGGAGCAGAGCTTCAGCTCGATCAGGGTCAACTGCAAGGCCTTTTTCAGAAATAACATGGCCAAGCAGTTTACCCTCCTTTACTGCAAAGACAGATTTCTTTGGGTTAATGGATATGCCGAACTCGCGACATCTCTCAAATATTTGCCTCAAATGGGAGGCATGATCTTCTCTTCTGTGTGAAAACACAGTCATGTCATCCAGGTAGATGACAATGATTTTATTCAGCAACTCACGGAATGCCAAATCCATGGCTCTCTGGAATGTAGCCCCGGCATTTGAAAGACCGAAGGGCATGCGCTGGTAGGCGAACGTTCCCCATTTGGTAGTGAACGCCGTCTTGTGCTGATCCTCATTCTTTACCCAAATCTGGTTGTAGCCGGAGAACCCATCTAACAGAGAAAATCTCTGAGCTCCCGCAACCACGTGCAGGATCTGATCAATTTGAGGGAGTGGGTAATGGTCTTTCAATGAAGCTTGATTGAGGTTTCTGAAATCCACGCAGAGACGAATGTCTCCATTCTTTTTTCGTACAGGGACCAGATTTGCGACCCAAGAAGAATGCTTGATGGGGTAGATGATCTTCGCCTCTAGCATCTTCAAGAGTTCTGATTTCATCATGGCTTCAATCTTCGGATTCACCGCCCTTTGCTTCTGCCGGAAAGGCTTTGCATTATCTTCCAGTTCTATAGTATGCTGGATCATCTCTCTGTCGTACCCCTTCAGGTCTTGGTAGCACCAGGCCACGATATCTGGGTACTCTTCGCATAGAGATCGGATCTGCTCTAACTCCTCATTAGTGCAATCCGTCCCGACCTTAATCACCTTTCCAGGTTCCAGTTCCAGGTCCATGTATTGCTTGGGGTCCACTTTGATCCTGTGGGATATGGCTCTATCATTCTGATCAAAGAGGCTCTCCAGGGTAATCAGTCCTTTCGGGACATGATTATTTTTTAACTGTATCAACCCCTCATATTGCTCGTCATCAGGGTCTCTACCTTCGATTGTACTGGCTTCATTTATCAAAAAGGTGACGATATCTTCGTCACAGTCGAACACCTGCCAGTGGGTGTCCTTGTCAGGCACAGAAGGCTTGTAAATGGTACGAACCGGCTTCGGCTTCTGGACAGTGTCATCAGCTGGGACGTACCTGGCTCCAACAGACGCCAGAATGTCAGCATGCTTGTTCTTTTCACGAGATATGGACTTGACATTCAGAGAGTCAAATGACTCCATCAGATCCCAGACACGGTTGCGGTACGCCTTGAGGTAATGCTTCTTGGAAGTGCACTTATTGGTAATCTGGTTGCACACCAGCTCTGAATCGCCAAAGATTTGCAAATGCTTTATCCCAAGTCTCTCTGCCTTTCTCAAGCCCAAACACAAGGCTTCATACTCCGCTGCGTTGTTAGTGCAACTCCAGGCCAGCCTATAAGTGTAGTCCTTTTGAAACCCGGATGGCGAAACCAGAAGTACACCTGCACCGGCGCCATTCTTACATCGGGCGCCATCAAAGTACAACTTCCATAGCTTTTCTGGGGCAGGTCCAACATCTTTCTTTGCAATCGATCAAGTCTTTCGACTGGGTGACAGAGTAGCAACCTTGTTCGGTCTCAATCATGGCATTGAAGTCTAGTAAGGAGAACTCATCCTCCACTTGTAACAGCTCGAGGGTCTCTTCCGCCAAATCTACTTCTACCAGGTCCTCAGTCGTCAGATGAACCATGTCATTCTGCTGTTCTTCCCCAGGTATCTTCTCGACCAAAAATGTGGAAGGCTTTTCATTATAGATCTTCAGTCTCCTTCCTTTAAAAGGCACTTCCATATGTGAATAATCCAGCGACAGATATCCGCCCAACTTCGCAGTGAACTCCCTAGAGAGACACATGCCGAAGTAGGGTTCCAAGTCCACCACCACGACCTCTTGAATGACCACTATGTCGAGTGCTTTATGCAATCGGATTGGGATGTCTTTGATGACACCGTCTTGACAGGAGTGTCGTCTAGCTGCAGCACACCTTGGCTGCTCCTTGTGTATTCCATACCAATCTCTTCGCAGACGGCCCTCGGCATGACAGTAGTGGAGGCACCGGAGTCCACCATGCAATTGTGTACTATATGGCCCTCCATTCGCAAAGACAGATAGAAAGGTGGCGGCCTGTTTTTCCCAGTAGCAGATACTGTCAAGGGCTGAGCTAACACAGCAGGCTGCGTCGGCTTTCCATCTTTTACGCTCTTCAAGGATTCCTGCAACAGGTCTACTTGTCCTGGGAGGAGAAGAGCCTCATACATGCTTATCTTCGCCGGAGTCTTCTTGAGCTCATCAACTATATTGTAAGTTGAAGTGCCGGCTCCCTCTATCTCTTTCGCTGGCTCATACCTGGTTCGGTATTGTTGAGTGGCTTCAACCCTCTGTCTCTTCGTCAGCGATGGATACCTCAGCTTTTCTTGAGCTTGTTCTTTTGTTTCAGCTAGAGGTTGGGCCGCGGGAGCCTTGAGCGTCGGGAACTTTTCTTTGGCTGTAGGAGGTAAAGGCGGCTTGTCAGGTGCTAGAATAGCAGGCTGCGTCCTTTCCCTTCTGGCGTATACTTTTAACGGCTTCATCTGGGCCGTGGAGGCCTCAACAGGCCTCTTGCCCTCTTTAGTCAAGAGAGACACGGGATCTTCTTCTGGGACTGCAAAGTTACCTTCATCGTCAAGGATCATGTATGCTTCGTCCTCCGTGGCGCTGCCCGCAAGGGTTTGAATATAATGCCGATGCAGCATGCAACCCTCCTCTCCATGTGGGTCGTTGCATGTAGAGCACCAGTTAACATAGTCAGAGGTGCCTGGTTGAGCATCATTAGCAGCATTCCTCGCCGGGGGCCTTTGCGCTTGAGCAGCTTGATCTTTTGTCAGCGCAGGGGGAGGATATGGTCTCCTCGGAGGAAACTCCATCTGGGCTTGCTTCTTCTTCATGATTGTCATGTCGTTGGAGATAGTATGGTAACCAGAGGCAAGGGCCCGCACCTCCTGAAGGATCTTATTCTGAATATCATTATCAGCAGGCGCCGGCCGGACCGGCGGAGGTATTGCGGCTAATGGTGGAGGTGCAGAATATGCCGCGTACTGAGGGGGAGCTGGGAGTGCAGGATATTGCGGAGGCGGAGGTGGCGGATTAGGATAATGGATCTGGGGCTGACCATACGGGTTTATGACTGGCGTTGGATTCCATGGCTGCTGGGGGTACTGATTTGACGAGGATGGCGTCGCACCAGACGCGGATGGATATTGTGACTGTGGGAAATCAGGATAGATGGGAGGCTGCATTCTATGAGGGAGTCTGCCTATAGAAACTATGTCTAATTCTGCTTGCTGGGCAGCTTCATATAAAGCGGGAAAAGTGTCGACCCGGGCTATCTTAAGAAGCAGACAAATGTCTGAATTAAAAGACCTCAGGTAATAGTACGCAGCTTGTCCCACGGGAGGTCGCAGCTCACGAGGTACTCTTTTCCAGGACCTCGCAAACCTCACGTTGAAGTCCGATATCTCCTCTTGCGGATGGCGTTGAATACTTTGAAACTGGTGCAGCAACGAGGAGGGATCAGCGGATTCGTTGCATCCCTTCACTAGTCTGCCCGCTAACTGGGGCCATCCCGTGATAGCTCCTTCTGGCAAAGATCTCCACCAGTAAAGGAGTTTCCCTCTCAGAGAAAGGGCTAATAAACGGGTCTTAACACTCTCACTAGTGATAGAGTGCAGTGCAGCCAAGGCCATAATATCTTGGATGTGCTCGTATGCTGTTTTCCCGGAGCCATCATAAGTAGGGATGGATTTCAAGGCAGCAGGGGGTACAACTTCTTGTCCAACTAGAGCCAAGGGCCCCGTGGAATCAACTGCCGGGAAGAGATCGTCATCATTTTGTTGGGCAGCCATGTCTTCTTCCTCTCCAGTAGTATAATCGGTATCAGCGTTGTCCGAAGTCGTAGGCTGTTCTTCAATTTCTGCCTCTCCAACTTCAGCTTCTTCAACCTCAGCTTCTTCTATTTCAGCTTCAGCCTCGAGTTCGTTTTGGTGAGCTTGGTAGTCAGCCAGCCTTACGCGCTCCCCAGGAGCGTTGATGTCAATTTCGTAGAGATCAGGCTGCTGTCCTGGGTTCCTTGCTCTCCACCTTCTCGTATGCATGAAGGCACTTTTGATATCGGACCAGTCTCACGGACTCAGAGAATATTCAGGTAGCGCAGAGTCGCCAGGTGTTCTGATTTGACAACAATGAAGCGAACACCGATGCTTCGATTCTGTTTTGGGGTGGGAAACTCCCGTGTCCCACCGGGCGTGCCAAAGAAACTGTTGGTTACGAATCTGCCACTAGGATAGGATTTAGTGTAATGCGCCCTAGATTCGCCCAACAGATTGAAAGGCCGGAAGGAAGGAATGCCTTCCGCGCCAATCTCCGGAGGAGGCCGGCTTCCTTTGGATTCTCAACTTTGGGGGGTAGCTTAGAGTGCAGGAAAGAGATTAGCAAATACGAAAAGAGACATAAATGGCTTGTTTCGGGTGGGGAAGATAAGCAACACAGTGACGAACCAATCACCACTACTAACAACAATTAAAACACTAAGTAAAGCAGAAATTAATGGCGCATTCTATCTTATGTATCCTTTAATTCAGTGTTTCAGATTTACTTAATTGCCAATGTTGATATCCAGATTAAGAATAGCAATAATCAGAAATATAAGTAACGTAGAGCAGAAACACTTAGTCAAGGCAGCATACAAGACAAAAACAACCAATAGAGCCAAGTATACTTTGTATTTTGAGAGCAAACGCATAGTTACAGAAGTCTCTTAGCAAGATATCCCCCTTCCACCCCTTTACAATGAAATGGAACTGCTATATATAGTGCAAAATCCCCCCGATTACATTATGGTCCCAGTATCCCAAATCTGACAAAAGACACAAAGCTGACAAAAGCAGCAAAAAGCGGCTGATGCTTGACCTCTGCAGATAAGAAAGTGATGGCAGTGAGGTCCACTTGCAAACGTGTCAGCTCCGCAACGATCCGGCGGTTGAGAAGCTAAGTGGCTTGAATGAGAGTAGATAGAATAAGACCTGTCAGTCCATACCCATCCAAATAGCACTTGAGCAGCCCAACTTCTGTCACATCTTGACTCGGATCACGAGACGGGACACCTGTCATCATCTGGAGTTCACTGATGGAGAATAGGGGAGGGAAGACACTTAGCTGCTCACGAATTATGATTCTGCCCGGCAGCGCACAAGAAAGGAGTGCAGTCGAGCGGGATGTCTTGAAAACAGCGCAGTCGAGCAGACTTTGCCTTCCTCGTCTTCCCGCCCGAGGGCGCACAAAAGGGGGTGCGCCGTCGGACGGCGCGGCGCACTTGGGCGGATTCCGTGCCTTAGCCAATTTTAGACATTGCTCTTCTTATGTCCGCCCTGTGGCGCATAACTTGGTCCAAGCCGCCCGATGGCGCACTTCGTCTCTGGGCGCCGCCCGACTTCGCGCGAAGTCGGGTGGTGCCAACACTTAGAAAATTTCTGGGCCCTTATCCGCTGATGCTGCCCGAGTGCGCTATAGAACATGTGCGCCGTCCGACTGCGCAGCGCGCTCGGACGGGTCACACTTAGACAAATTTTCGGACGGGCCCATGCTTGCCAGCCCAGGTGCGCAAAGTGGAGCATGCGCAGCCCGACTGCGCAGCGCAATTTGGGTTCTCTTTTGCCCACTTAACAGGAATGAAGATAAACATGAAACAGAAGATGAAAGAGGTGACATTTGATAAGTGGGGAGCAGAAAGGGAGAGAAGAGGAACAGGAAAGAAGAGAGAAGAGAGGGAAAGCAGCAACCTTACAATCTTCCAAAATTAGCACCCCGTGCAAAATGTGGCAACAGGAAACAAAAACAAAATGCGTCTTTTGTCTAAGAGAAATTGCAGGAAAGATCACAGGAGATTAAACATCATGTATCTTGGGCTATTGACTGTCTGCCCATAGCTCCCTGTGAATAAAATTGGAACTATAATCTTAATTTTTGAACAAATTTGTCGTGTTTGTTTATGCTTGTGTATGTCTGGCCATTCATTTTTGTTTGGCAAATTTAGACGAATAAATTCACGGCAGAGAAAAATCACTGAAGTTCTCATTCCAAGGAAAATTTAACGAACCCTGTTATTTAGATTGTAACCATCACAATTTAGGGGAAACTAAAGCCATCTCTTTTCTTTCATGTTTTCTATGCCCCATTAGGGAGTTTATTTGCTTTAATCTGATGTACGTGTGTGCTTGTCTGTATGAATGTCTGAATTGCTGTCAAGTATTTCCTTTGCTATTCTTTCAGTTTATGATTGATTGCAAAAAACAGCTTGTCAATTGAGCATGGATTTCTGCAATTATGAGCGAAGAACTCAAAAATTTCAGATATATGCATCTAAAGCAGTTTATAACTAATCAAAAGATGTAGGTGACGAGCTGTAGGATTGCAATCACTGATCAGTGCGTTAAGCAGTATCAACTATTTGTGCTTCTATTTTTGTTCTCTGTAAACACACAATCCATTTTTCTGTGCATTAGGTTGTTTTGGGTGCATAGCATTTCTGTCTAGAGATGATCTATGGGTTTCTATCTTTGGTACTGGAATACATGGCACTTTAGACACTGTTAATCTGAAGGCTATGCAAATTTAGATCTCAGAGAGTGATTAACCCTTGTAGGATACTCATAGTTGTTGCCAGGAGATTGGTAATGTAATGTCTCTTGAACTCCACATCCTATAGATTTCTTTACAAATGACTAGCCTTATTACATAAGTATCGACAGAAGGAAATATGTGGGGCTGTTTGGAATGATATTTGACTCAAGTATTCAAATAGATTATTCTATCGAGGCCTCTCAATCCTACGAAAGCCTTTATGCCAAACACATTCAATGGTGTCACTATTCCTTATAGTATTATATGGTTTAGATTACTTGATGTTCCTTTCAGTCTAGTTTAGACTTTTCAGACTAATTTAGGATTGAGGCTGAGCATCATAGGATAATTTCAGGCTTAAATATTTCTAGATGGAGATATATGAGCATTTTGCTTTTAGATGTTCACTCTATTATGAGGTAAGAGTCAAATTGTAGTATTTATTCAAAGTAGCAGAGTACTCAGACTTTAGCTTCACTAATGAAAACAGATATATTCGCATCTTTTTCTTTGGTAACTTGTTTGCATAAGTGGTCTCTACTATGAGGCAAACAAAGTACAACCAAATCCACTGTACTAATTTTTTATTTCATCTTTGTCCAATGTTTTGAAGTGACATTTTTAATTTAGTTGGATAGTTGCAATATGAAGATCTAGGAGAGTTTGCCCACGTCAAGCACCACCAAGTCCAGCTGGACAGTTTCAAGGCTCTCGTGGATTACATGGATGAAGACTTTGAGGGTATGTCATAGGTCTGACATTCCGTGATTATTGCACATCACTTTTTATCCTCTCTGCCTGAAGGAATTTAAGATTGACAGGTTTCTTCTATAAAGTACGTGCCAATTTATTTGGCCGGAAAACAAGTGCTCCTTCCAGCCATGCCGTGGTGGTGCTGTGATACACTTTATTTTGTTTCTTGGGACTCTAGTTTTTTGACATTATTGGGTAGTAGTTTGGGCCTTACGGTGGTTGACTAATACGTTGGTGTTCAGGGCAATGTGAATCATTCTTTATGTCTGGTGTACTGTTATTTGTAGTTTGCTCTGGAGTTTAGCTATTGCTAGGCTGTCATCTTTGGGGTGTTATCTACTAAACCCACCCTTTTTCTTTGTATGTAGCTTATTGTTTTGATACACTGCATGCCTTCAACAAAAAAGCAGATAGGAGACATTACCCTTAATGTCTAGTCTAGGGTTCCAACATATTTGTCAGTGAACTGTAGAACATCACCTAGTAGAAATTTTATCCAGTTTTTCTTGATTTATGTGGATATATATAGATCTTAGGCGAGGCACTCTTCAAAATACTACTTTATTGCTGCCCAAACTGTCCAATAGAGCTCTGTTTGATCAGTTTTTCAAATTGGTCACTTCCTTTGAATGGTTTTGGGAAATATTGATATTAGTGAATAATTTTTAGAAACTTACCTATATACGTTGCTGCTATTGTGTTGCACATCCCACATTTTCCTGTATGCTTTGTTTGTTGGTTTTAACATTTGGTTTTATATCCGGTATGGATTCAATGTAATGCTTACGATTGCTGTATGGTATGTTTATCGTTTTTTAAAACTGAATCCTTGGGAGTGGAGTTATGACAAATCCTCTGCTTATTATATATCTGGAATGTCTTCTGTTCCAGAAACTGCCCTCTATGGTTAACCGGCCTTTAATTTGGACAGTCTTCCCATTGAATTGGTGGAGGAAGAAGCATTTGAAGATTCTGCTCTGATAGAATTGATTTCTATTTCCGATCATTATGACTTGTGTCTCTTTCCAGCTCCAATAATGTGTTTAAGGGAATCCTGAACTATGTTTAGCTCATACATGTTCTTGAACATCAGTCAATTTCCCTATACAGAGAGGTCTAAGAGGAGTGTCAAGGGAAATCGAAGGTTTTTTCTGTTTTAGTTCAATAAATAACCTATGCCAGACGTGTTTATAAGAGCCTTCTTGAAAGAGAAAGATTTACTCCCTGTAGTGTCTATAGTGTGGCTGTCATTTGAAAGTGTCTGCACACTGTTTCTGTTCACACTGTGGGATGATCCTGGAAAACCATCTTTCATTAGCACTTCTTCCCCTCTCCTTGTCCCATTACTTGACTGGTGGAGTGGCACTCCAGAAGCCTCAGATACTGTTAAAGGGAATTTATCTATGTTGGGTGGGGGATTTGGTCACACAATGGCTTGGTATGCCATGATGACGTTCAGATGGCAACTTGGCACTGCCATTGAATAGTCATTTTACATTTGCAAGCGTTTGTTGCTTGTAGAAATGAAGGCTGAGGTGTCTGATATTTGCTTTCATATTGGTAAACCTATGTAAAGAAAATAGACCAAACTTTTCAGGTCTTACTACCATTTTATGTCATAATTCAGTCCTATAATATTTTTTACTTAGATTTGGTGGTTATTGAAATTCCATTTGATAGCATGGCAAAAGCTATCTCAACCATTGGTCCTAAGTGACTAATTCCTTCAATTTTTTATTTTCGTTAGTAAAGCAGTAGAGTGAAATAAAATCTGTTATGCAATTCATTTTTGGCAGGTAATTAATCCTTTATTTTTGTAGTGGGCTGTACGTTTAGTACAATCTTATTGTTGCAGGGTGCCTTACCATGAGATGTGTTTATTGAGAGGATGGGTTGTCTTGTCATGGGTAAGGGTAATTTGAGCCTGAGTAAATTTCTGACAAGTCCACCCCATTTCTGTTACACCACGATTCTTTGGACATCACTTATCTGGTTCCAGACTAAAGATATGCAGACTCATCTGAAAACAACACAAAAATCTTTTCTCTGAACTTATGATTTATATATCAATTCATTAGGAGTGGCAAGTATATTTCATTTGATAGTTAAGCTTATTCAAATATCCCACCTTTGAAAGAAATCATGTGTAGCTTGTATTCTGAATAAAAGCAAAATAAAATAAATGAAATGCATGCTACCAAAGTAGGTTGTTTATATAAATGAAAATGATCAAATTACCATTCATAATTTTTCATTCTTGCTATTATTCTTCATAGGAAACAAATTCACTGGAATTTTTACTAATCAAGGAAAACAATAGCAGTAGTCAATACAATTGCCATTTGGACATTGAAGTTGCTATGTACCATTTAACTAATATTTGCACGTGTTTTTTGTAGGAGTCAATATTTTCAATTTGCTTTAGTAGCAAGGGTTCCAGATACCTTTGCTCAGGTGGTACATCGAAAGTTGTTAGGATCTGGGATTTGCAGAGGAGGAGATGCATCAAATGGTTGAAAGGGCATACAGATACAATCACAGGTGTGATGTATAATTGCAAAGACGAGCATTTGGCTTCCATCAGTCTCAAAGGGGATTTAATTCTTCATAATCTTGCTTCTGGGGCAAGGGCTGCAGAACTCAAGGATCCACATGAGCAGGTCCATCTAATTTTTAGTATCGAACAATAAACAATAGTTAATGCTGCTGTTATGTTGTGCTTTTCTAAATTTCCAAAAAATATTATTTTTTTGGACCACTTTTTTTCAATGCATTGTTGTCCATTTAATCGACACACCAAATATTCCTTTATTAAAGCTTCATACTCAATATGCAACTCTATTCACTCTCTTTTGTTATAATGTAAATTGTGTTGTTTAACAACATTATAGATTTTTGGTACAAGGCTTTACATTTCTGGCATAGGGTTTGTGGATTTCCCAGAACAGGTCCTTAGAGTGCTGGATTATTCCCGAACAAGCAGACATATCTTAGCGACAGCAGGAGACGATGGATCAGTACATATCTGGGATACAACTGGTCGCTTGCCAAAGGTGGCTCCATAATCTATTTTGTAAACTAGTTGTTTTTCATTTTTATTTGATTTTTTGTTTTATGGGCATACTGTCTGCTTAAAAGTCATATAATAGCTAAGAAGTTGACAGAGTATAATTAATCTATACTTCAATTAGGTTGACAACAAAACTTTTGATGAATATGTCTACTATTTGGAGATATATTGAGTTGTGACAATGTCTTCCATAACTGATTTGAACCTTTGCTGATTTTTCCTTAAGATTTCATTATGAACATTAGGCTAGGGTATCTTTGATTCTTTACTATTTTTTAGCAGCTACTTCTAAATGTTAAATTGCTTGTTCTTTGACATGAAAACTATACAGTGCGACCTTGTTTGTCATAAGTCTTGTGTTTTGTATATTTTTTTATAATTTGGCTTCATCTTCTTCCACATCCTTACAGATAGTTTAAGATTTGAGGTAACTCTATGTTGTTATATGTACTGGGTGAGACATTGCTGTTCTGTTTGTTAAATTTCTTGTAATCAAAGATTATTTTTGCATTGCTAACTTCTTGTAATTTGTCTGACCCTTAGAATAGTGTTTGCGCATTGTTCAGAATTCTCCATTCGAAAACTGGTTTATTTATATATACATGTTTATGAGCCATTCAAATGGCACTCATGGTTTGTCTGAAGCGCTTAATTTGTGACTCGAGTGTGAGTGTAACAGGCTGTATAATTTTGCATGATATGTGGTGCTTTTTAGGTGCCATGATTACTTAGTTATATTTGTTTTCTCATTTCAGCATTCTTGAGATCATTGTTGTCACTACCTAGACAGCTGCAGGAAATTTTTGCGAAGGCAAGGATTTTTAAGACTTAATTCAAGAGTTTTATAATGTCCAACTGCTGTTTTGTGCATCTGTACTAATACTTCTGGGTTGGAAATTGTATATGTATTGATCATTTTGGCCTTGCATAGGAGACATGCATCTGCACCAAGTGCTTAGGTGTGTATATTGCAACCTAAAGACCTACTTGGTGTATCAAATGTGCATTAAGTGCATTTTGGCAATGCATATGTTCTTTTGACATGCACCCTAACCTTCCCTTGCCCTTGCACCCCTGCACCCTCGCACGCATACCCCAACTTTGGAGGTCCGCATTGAGTGCTCTGTACTCAGACTACATTCTTAGCATTTGTGCACCCATATAACCCTGCTTACATACCACAGACATTCTTAGTAATTTTATAGAGAACTTTCAGGCCCCTTACGTTTTATTTGCTTCCTACTTTCTCTCCTAAATGGTTCCAATAATTTATGCATATGGCTCAGAGTTTGTTGCATTCATGCAGAGAATGAGATTCTTTTCTGAAGATTTATTTTGAAAAAGGTCAAGCAGCATCCTTTGGAGATTCTCTCAATCTGACTTTGTGCAAAACCACAAAAATTAGTAAAGTTGTCTAACTTGCTTGATTTTTTACTTCTACAGGTTTCTTGGTTGAAACAACATTCGGCTCCTACAACCGGCGTTTGTTTTTCACCTTCCAGTGACAAGGTTTGTCACATTAAACACATCTAGATTTTTGAGGAATGGAAGAGTCTAAAAAATATACAGGAACATGTAAAAAATAAAACTGAAATGGCAAATGTTATTTAAAACACAAGCTTTGAAGATTAAAATATACTTGTCCTTTGAAACTATAGTGTATGATACTAGTTTATAAATGTGCAGATGGTTGTTAGTGTGGGCTTGGATAAAAAGCTCTATACATTTGATCCAGGGATGAAAAAGCCACAGTATTGCATTCCATGTGAAGCACCCTTTTCTTCATTGGCTTTCAAAGATGATGGTTTGATACTAGCCGCTGGGACTAATAGTGGTCGTGTTGTATTTTATGATGTCCGCGGAAAACCACAACCTTTTACAATTCTTCGTGCTTACAGTGCTTCAGAGGTAGGCACATCTTTAGTTTGGCAGATATTAGAGAATATTGAAGGATCTTGTTACATTTGTTATTGGAACTTGGCTTGTTTTGCTACCTTCTCATGAGTTTGTAATTTGGTTTTATTCTTAAAACTCTACTAGCGAACTACATTATGCTAGTAAGATGAAGAATTTTATTTTAATTTATAATCAAGCTTAAGAACAGCATAACATAGTGTTTCAGATGATCAATAGCCAAGCGGTGACGTGAAAGGAAAAAGCTAGTGATTTTGTATTAGTGTATATGCAACCTGATAGAAATTATGTGAAGGACTCCAATTTATTCTCACTTTAAGAGAGCCAATTTATGCAACAATAGCAGTTTATTCTGGGCAACAATACCAATATAATCTTCTTTAATAGAAGACAAATATTTGTGGTTGCAAATAAAATAAATTTTGAAAGATGATTTGACGTTGGGATTCTTTATTCCATTGAGTTCAAAAGTTGATGTAATTCAAATCATCCCATGATTTTGTTATTTATTCTCCTTGTCTACTTCTCAAGTTATCTGTTGCAATGTATGCATGTGTTTTACGAAGTCTCCGTTTATGTGACTTTATTCTGGCCAAGAAAGGTCTCTCCTTAAAAAGGGAAACAGATACTGCAGATGCCAATAAAATAACATTTTTAAAGATGGTTTGACATGTGGCATTTTTTTTTCCCTATCAAATTCAAAATTGGTTTTATTTAAAATCACAAACCAAATTACAACTTTATTATTATACTAGAGGGGGTGAGGGGTTACAGAAGCCATCTTCTATATTGCAAGACAATTACAATGTTAAAGAGAGAGGGGGTCTCTACTTATGGAAGCCATCAACTATATTGCACCAAGAGAGAGGATTCACACTTAGTTTTTCTTTTTTTAATTTCCTTTGAATTCAGGTGGTGTTGCTTGCAGTTTAGATGCAACTCTGCTGAACCTCAAGGCCGGTGAATGTTGCCTATGGCAGTGTAGGTAACTGGAACTTCCCTTGCCAAACACAACTCTTTTAGCTATGTACTTATTTATTTTTTTGATTGGTTATACGGGATAGAAATGGGCCCCACATTTTTGACATAATGACTATGTTATGATGGTATTTCAGTGAACTACATTATTACAGCAAGCCATATTATCACAGTACCTATGGGTAATGAACCCTGGTGGGATCTTTGTGAGCCAGTGATACCAAGCATTCTTAGCAGTTGAACGTCAATGCCATGGGCTTGGCAAACACATCTGTTAAAGAAATTGTAATATTTTAATATATCTTCAACTCATCTGTCCGATAATTTATTTTAGTTTGTATCTAACATGCCTGAAAAAAGGAGCATAGTTATAAACGGATATCCTTAAAATATTTGCTACTTGTGATCCTCATGTATTTAGGTAATAGTCATCTGTTGTAAACATTAGTTGTGTTAGGAGGGGAAGTTTTTTATTTATTTAGTGAAATGCAACTCCCATCGATACATCAGTTGTCATAGACAGGCAACTTGGAACTTTGTTGCTCAGTTATGTAAGGTGTCAGTAATTTAAGACAACCCTCAACTTCCCAATGACCCTCTGTTCTGTCAAGCAAATGTACATCATCTCAGGTGTATACAAGCCCAGATTTAAAGAAATGCTGCTATTTTTTCATGAGAATGTTTGTGTACCCCCAGCTTGTCTTTAAATTTCTGTTTTCACCATCCTAACTTGCTCTATCTCTGGCCATATCAATTAATGCATACTTCTTTTTTCTTTTTTCATACTAGGCTTGTGAGTTGCACTTTTGGTAGTGACATTTATCAGACAGCATATGTGTTTCTTCTGTTGTGTTTTGTGTCATTCAGAATATTTATGCATCCCTTTTTTGCTGTGCAGTACCTCATAGTCTCTTTACTCTTTGATTATTTGAAATAATTAACTGTTGTATGTGTGTAACTTATTGTGTATTCATCTCATGTTAATAATAATCTCTGATCCTCACAATGTCTATTTCTATTGATTTTTCAATTATAAATTTATGATGCATGAGCTGATTAAATACTCAAATATTGTTCAATCCACAAATATATTAAGGATATTATTTTCTTTGTTATGAATAGCTTTTGTAAATGATAAAACAAATGTAACTCATGAAGCCTATATCTTCCCGGACGATATTTTATCCTTGCTATGGAAGATCTGTGATTAGTCCCCTAGCAAAGAGTGAAATTTATTTATTATTAGTTATTTTTGTCTACACTCTTATTCATCATCTCATCTTTTTTGTGGTAGGATTTGCATAGTGGATATTTTTTGTTGCTAATTTCAATTATTTGATCAGGCAGTTACAAGCTTATGCTGGCAGCGGTCAAAGCCCATAGTTGTAAAGGGAGCTAACAGTTCACTTGAAGCTGCTCTTCTAGGAGGTGCAGGAGAGGATTCAATCCTTATGCCAGATCCACTTCCTGCTTCGACAAGCTTATCCCATGGTTCCGTTATTACAACTGCGCCTGCTCATTCTTCTGGGCGTCTTGCTTTCAGCACAGTGGATAGTTCTCCAATTTCTTTAAATGATATAGGTTTGGCATCAGCTGCTACACGATCATCACCAGGAGAGGAGAGTCAAGGTGGGAATCATTTGTGGACCCATGGGACAATTTCAAGGTTGCAGACTCGTAATAATTTTACTTTTAAGGATGACATGGAGGTCTTTTCACCTTTGGTGGATGTTCAACCAATTACTCCTGCTGTTGGAAGCTTCTGGGACAACCGTGATGAAACGAAGAAAGAAGGCACTCATGTTGACAATTCCCGAAAGCCTGCTTGGGTTCCATCAACATCAAGTGCTATAAGGAGATTTCCCTCAATAGAAGATCTGGGCTCTGAATCCTACTTATCCTTTGAGCGAAAATTAAGCTTAAAACAGGTAAGTTTATTCAGGCATTCATGTTTGCCAACCATGTTTGCCATTCATTGCCTTTACATTCCTTTTGTGTATCACATGCCATTTTTTGGAAATAAGGTTTACTCTATTTGATATATTCTAGGACATTGAACAGATACATGGGTGTATCGACTAGTAAATAAATATTGAGGAGTTTGATTGCTGGCCAACTCTTACTTTCAGAAAAATGTTGTGATTCTTCCGTTTTCTAATCTTTTCTGGGGTAGCTATATGATTTTTCAATTAGGTTTGAAAAGTAGGGGAGTTGATTGGTTCAGAAAATTTATATATAGACTATTGAACTTTTAACTCTAAATTTTGATCTTCGATTTTAAGTATTGACATAATTTTAAACCTTGATTGTTATTTATTTTCTTTTATTAAAATAAAATATCAAAAATGAGATGAGACGGCTTTAATATCCTTTAGGCCAAATTTGTCTATAGAATCTATCAAGGCAAATTTACTTATTTAAAAGATTGTTTCCGTCTTTGTCCAGTTTTAAAATAAATTGTCTAAGCTTTGTTTGATTTCCTTGATTAAAGATTTCATGTCTTAGTTATAATTGCAAATACCTTGTGAATTGTGCCTAATACCATTGTATAACAGAAATGTTAAAAGAAAATTTGTTTCATATTACTTAGTTTGAGTTACCTACCGTAGAGATTCTATGTTCTCACCGTTTATTGGGTTGAGTCCACATACTGGTCTCACTGTGTAGTTTTTATGAGTTGGTTGTGAGTTTTGCAATCATGACTTGAAACGAGCCCCACTCGTATTATGTCATGACCACATAGTGGTTTTACAACAGTTTGGCAATTATGCAGGTATTGCTTGACAAGATATGAACCTCAGTCTCCTCGAAAGTAAAGGAATTTAACCGGTTGAGCTAATGCCATATGATTTCTGTATTTTTAGGTTAATGTACATACTTTCAATTCTTAATATGTAGAGACTTTATTCTATTCTTTTGTTCAATATATTTATCCCATTACCCTTTGCTTTTGTGCATTTTAAATTTTTACATTGTAATAACCTCGACCCGCAATTGGGTAGTCCTCGTAGCCTCTTTATCATTTACATTTATGATACAAACACATTCTTGTTATGCAATAAGACTAATGTTAAAAACTTAAAGCTTTCAATGTTTAACATGAGTATAAGATTACACTCTGTTTACAATGCATGTTTAACGTTCTACAATATTTTACATTGCATGCCACAGATTGTTAGTTACAATTGATAAATAAACAAATGGATACCTTTAAACTTTTATTGCATCATGCAGGAAGATTCCCAGAATAGGGGGTCATCTCCACAGGTATCTACTCCTGTACCTGGGATATCTTTGAAAGGTGACAGATCTCCATCTATTACACCACCGGAAGCTTGGGGTGGAGATCTACCAACTGACAAGTTTAGCTTGCGTCAGCAATCTGTTCACAATATATCAAGATTTGCCTCGTCTGCACCCCTAGATTCTACAGGTATTTTATCTGGCATTGTCTCTTCTGTCTTCCAGGATACATTGCCATCTACCATCTCTAGTACAGCAGATTACAAGTGCAAATTTGAATACATCTTGAATCACAGGAATAGATTTTTCAAGTACAGAGAATGTTGCGACTTCTGAAGCTTTGCCTTCTCTTACGGCCAGTGGAATTCCTTCTTCCTTAGTATCAAAATACATGTCAACACAATCAAACAATGAAATATCCACGTCAATACCAAGTGGGCTACCAAGAAAGTACACGGCATACGTTGACAGAAAAGCAAATACAAGTTTGTCCAGGGGTATTTCTTTTCCTGGTGATGGATCTTTGCCACATTCAGGCTCACCTAAACAAAAGAAAACAGGTACAGAGAAAAGAGAGGAGAAAAATGGACTAGAAGCAACTTTTGATGGGAAAAGGGACTCAGAAAATGCTAGTTTTGTAAGATCAGATGTTGCTTCCACTACAACTACTTCTATTCCAGTTAATGTAAGTTTCTGCTTTCTTATTATTAGGAAACTTCTAGGAAGTTTTTGCCTAAGAAATCATGTTGACCGTTTTAGAATAGCATTTATTAGAGTCAATTGAAATGCAGAGCACTAGAAATTATTTTCCTTGGAGTTTTTCCTTGATAGGTTGCTTCAAATGTTTTTTCTCAAGATTTTGTGCAGCAAAAATGTTTTACAATCAAATTCATGTAGGGCATGATATAGGACATCATTTGCTTTATAAATTCCATGTAAAGTTTGTTTTTATGTTTTGAGGAACCTAACTGAGGACTTGGATGACTATCTACCATCCTTATTGCGTTTACTTTTTTTCATCAAGTGAATATGACAGGAAGAAGAAAACAATATATGATTATTCTATTGATGCCATCTTCTATTCTTTGGAAATGATTTGTGTTAATTCCAGTGAAGGATTTCGAGTGTTATCTAGAGGAAGTGCGGACATTGCTTCCTCTTGACTGTAAGCAGTCTTAGATGTCGCTTTGTTCATTGGTACCTATGTCTAGCTCTTCCTGCATTCCTTAGTAGTTTGACTACAATGTTACTGAGATCCAAAGCTAATCCCTTAGGCAACTTCTCTATTTCCATCAACACACTGCACTTCTTTGGTTCAATAGCTTAAATCTTCATTTACTCTTGAAATATGTTTTTCAAGTTCCATATAATAATCAATTATTGGGATACACTTCCAACTGCTTTAAATAAAACTTTTCAAATAATCCTTTTCTCCTTGGTGAAACCGTTTTCAAGTTTCAAGACATACTTAGGGGCCTGACTCTGCCTTTCCAAATCACCTTATTGACCTCATGTTTGACATGACTAGCCATTTACTTCAGTACACGGAAAGTTGTATCATTGAAATTAGCTTTTGCCAACAGCAAGTATCAACTTTCCTTGTAGTGACTAAAATGGCTATGGTGGTGTTGTCCTGGCCCATGATAGATGTCTTGGACTGGGGATTCCAAGTAGTTTAAAACTTTAAACCCAGTGAAAGACCTACATGGTAGGTCCACTTGCAGATCAACATAGGAGGAATCATGCCAGTCCATATGTAGGAGCAATCACAAGTTTCAAAAAGGTGCATGCTAACTTTCTATAATGTGTTTGATTCAATCATTTCCTTGTTTTTCCATAGCAGGTGGCCACAAGACTAGTTTCTTTTATCCTTGAAGATCATAATATTGTAGCTGTTGGGTGAGAATGTACTAGACTGCCTATCCTTGCTATTGCACGTGCTTGTTATTCTAAGGTTTGGCCCAATATTAGTGTCATCATCTTCATATAAACATCCATATGAAGTACTTGCATCTACAAAATCTTGTGGCATCATTTACTTGAAAGTTTACTCCATCAAGCCCAATGGGTTATGGCCCAACTAGTGGGGACTGATGAGTTTCACACTATAAGCTAAGGTTCTCATCCCATGGCAAGACATATTGAAGAGCCATGAAGATGCCTGGCGGTAGCCATTGAACTTATGGCAATGCATGGTCGAGTGTAACCATATTAGAGATCCAATCTCACCCTTATATTCTTTGCGAGCTCTTCCCAATGTTAACCATAACATTAAAGCCTGATGGGTTTGTAGCAAGTGGTGGGGAGTAAGGAGTTCCACACCATAGTCTATTGTTTCAATCCCATAAGCAAGGACCTTGTAAATCCATGGCACTTGCAGGTTGGGGTGAACTTATGGCAATGCATGGACTTAAGGTCTAATTTAGCCTTATCGTGGATCCAACCCCATTCTCATGTTCTCTACAAGCTTTGCCCAAGGTTAACTGTTTGGCCCAACGAGTTTGGGACCGAAGAGTTTCACAACTTAATCCTAGGTTCCAATCCCATGAACGGGCAGAGCCATGAGGACACCTAGAGCTAGGGGTCGAACTTAAGGCAATATGCATGGAGCTAGGGCTGAGTGGCTATAGACATAGCATCGAGACTAACCATGGTACGGATCCAAGTCCACCTGTATGTTCTCTGTGAGCTCTGCCTCAATGTTAAACTTAACAATTAGCTCAATGGGTATGTGTTGAGCAGTGGTGAGTGAGGAGTTTCACACTGTAATTCAAGGTTCCAATCCCACAAGGAGGCACCTTATAGAGTCAGAAGGACACTTGGAGGTAGGGGTCAAACTTATGGTAATCTATGGATGTTGGGTTGAGTGCTCGTTGGCCTAGTATTGAGTGTACCCATATCCAAACCCACCCTCATGTTTTGTACGAGATCTGCCCCAATATAGTTTGTTGTGGTAGCACGATAATGCAGTCAACCTAAATGTGGGTTCCATTTCAATCCCATATAACTAATGTATTTAAAAAAAAATTAAAGTTACTCTTTCAAATTGACATAGGGACATGATTACTTGTGATTTACTAAGCTTTATAATTCCTTCATTTCATGCTCCTGCAATTCATCAAGGATCTGTGTTTGCTTTATCTTGCTCTTACCTGCAGAAGGTCATGATAAGCAACCTTAGTCTGATTCTCTATCTGTACTACAGCTATAGCCATTTCTTTTTCTTTAGTTTCTTCCTCATGAACAATATTTACTGTTTTGTATTAGGAGAAATGATCTTGTTTCCCATATCTGTATCATTAACACACCCACCATTGGCTCTAGTCCCTGACAGTTATTTTGTCTGCGCTCACTTTGCACAATTATAGCATTTCACCATGAGTCATCACCAATTCTCATTCTGACTCTTTAGGCTTTATGGTTACTATATCTTGTTTGGTCATTCAGTCCTTGTCAAATCTTTATTAGCAAAGATCATGTTTTGGATGAGGCTAATTTTGCAGCTAGTCTTGTGGATCTTTCAAGTCCTCTCGTATTTGGTATTGTCCAAATCCCTGTATTAGTTGATGACATGGTCTAAGTCCTTATCGTCTCTACCAGTTTTTCCCACTGCCCACTAAACTAGATAACCACACCATAAATATAATGCTATTTTTCTGCAGAATTTTAGTTTAGTGAATGATTTTTGACAATCAAGCATAGAGATTGAAAGTCAACCTTAGTGAACAATTATATGAATATATGTAATGGCATTGTATTAATTGAAGCAATACAAGCACATGAACCCCAGTTGATCACACAAGGGGGAAGGTACAAAGCTCAAACTCTGATGATCTACTCCAATTTTTGAATGGGGACCTTTCTTATTCATTTCAGTTTTGAATGGGGACCTTTCTTATAGTCTTGAAAATTGAGCAACTGCTACCGAATCAAAAGTCATGCATGTTATATGTGTATATGAGGTGCATGTGTACAGTTAGAATTTTAAATTGTGTGCTGCAATACTTTTTTTTATCAGGTGCCGCTGGCAGTCAGATATGTAGTGTCCTGACATCTAGGAAGCACTAGCAAAATGAGTTAAGTTCAAAACGATGCATTCTAGGCTATCTGCAGCATCTTTTTATAAAGCAAGTTTGTATTGCTAAAAACCGTTCTGTAAGAAAACTTTAATTGTTTGGTGTCTGAGTTTCTGCAGTCAGGGAATCTGAAACATGGAACATGCATAAACCTAAGATAGAAATTGGCTGAAACGTGATATCCAATCAAATATGCAAAATAATTAATGCTTTTACAGTTTTACTATGTTTCTTGCTGCGATTTTAATCCTGTGGTTCCTTCTTTTGGTGATTATTTTTGGCCACTTCATAAAATAGGACATGTACAGTGCCACAATAACAATTTGATCACTTAAGACATGGACAATATCAAGCTTGGAAATGAACATAACCACCATGTTAGGGGTGGGTCTTCACCCCTGCAATTTAGTCTCTTAGAGCCAATGGAGTAATTCCTTTTACAATCAGGGCTTGTTTCAAATATTTGCATCTAATAAACATGACTGGTGGATGTACCAAGAAAATTGCTCAATCCCACGCCTCAAACACAGTCCAAAGTAGTTCAACTGGATCCACATATTATCTTACCCCCAATTTGCTGTTACTAAGGCAAGTCAAAGTAGCTTTAACACAAATATTCAACTTTGGAGTCGAACCATTTCTGACTCACTTGTCCTGGACTTTAACACAAGTCTATAGGCAAATAAATTCAAAACGGGCATCCTCTTTCCATCAACGTTTCCCACACATACTCATGACAATGTGCACCTGGACTCTCTTCATGTCTATTCGTAGCAAATAACCGTTACAGATTTAAGTATGAACTATGTAGATTATAGCACGACATTCCACATTCAGACTTATAATATGATATCATTCCAGAAATATTTCCAGCCTTTTTTTTTAGCCATCATATTCAGAATATTCTTGCATCATCGTGTAGATCGTTTCGAGTACTACAAAAACAACTGGCCGTATGTTAAATTCTGATCATTATGGAGTTATGGCTGTTTGAAGTTGGGCTATCGACACTGTTTTTTGTTTGAAGGAAAATTTGTAAAAAAGAAAAAAACTCATCTCTCATTTTGGCGGTCCAATTCAAACGGTTCCTATGCTTTTTTGTTTGGAATTTGAATAGCTTTAAAACAAGTGGTCATATGAAGAAATCTGAGCAATGTTGAGAGAGATACAACTCTGTAAAGGTAGCTATCTGAAATAAGGCTAGTGACGATTTTTCAAATCATGGGGTAAGCAGATCAGTTGTAGTTTGTTTTGTTTAGAAGAAAATCTATAGGTTTAATTGTTTATAGAAAGTAATAGATGAAATTTGACGAATTTTATCCAAGTTTTGAATTTATTTGGGTTGAGATCATGGAGTTACAAAATTTGTTTTGGAGAGGATTTCACTAGAGCCCTTACTAAGTTGAAGTAGACAACAATGGTTTGTGACTATCAAACACAGTTTAAGCAATTGGCAAACCGCACAAGGGGCTTGAGTGAAGAATGTTTCGTAAGCTGTTTCATTAGTGGGTTAAAGGAAGATCTTTGAGCTGAGGTGAATGATTAAACCGTACACCATGATGCAATCAGTAGGATTGGCCAGATTGGCTAAAGATAAGTTCTCACGGAATGGCTATGCAGAAGAAATAAACATTCTTCAGACAAAACAAAAGGAATTAAAAGGAGAGTTAATTTGCAAGGAATTGGCAGAAGGAAAAGCTAAGGATAATAGTGTGCAGGCTGAAGGAACCATAACTTTGTTGTCAGATAAGCCAGACAGTGATCAAAAGGATTTATTTGAATCTAAAATTTTTATTTTGCAGGTTCATGGCTGCATTCAGAAGGAAAAGGTTATTATTTCCATAAATACTAGCAGCTGGTACAATTTTATTAATATTGTTTTGGCTAAAAAGTTGCAGGTTCAAGCAACAAATATGAAGGACAAAGCTTGGGGGTAAGATTGTTCAAAATTTTCAAGATTTGAAGATCACCATGGATAAAAATGATTCACTTTCAGATTTATATGCTATTGATATGGTGATGAGGATATTATTTTGGGTTATCCTTGGTTGGATTCTTTGGGTACTGTTAACATTAATGTGCATTTATGAAGTTATGGTACAAAAAAGAAGAAGATAACACTGCAGGATATTTCTCAGCCTAAGGAGCAAGGATCCAAGGAGAAGCAATAGACATTTATGGTAAGGGAACAAGTTAAAGGAACCAACAAAAGAATAAAAAATCAAGTCCATAGAAGAAGCAACAACAAAGTCTAGGGAAGAAGCAGTAGCAAAGTCCATGGAAAAAGAAGCAACAAAGTCCAAGGAAACTCTGTTAGAAGTGCACAAAGAAGCAACAAAGGAAGGGAACAAGAGAGAAGAACATTAGGAAGAATAAAAAGAGAAGAACAAAATGTTGAAGAATCAAAGGTAACAAGACATCACGTTAAGGTTGCAACATATTGTCACCCCGACCACTAGGAGCGACAACAATCTTGGAGGCATGGCTTAGGGCATCAAAATTATTATGGATATACATGGAGTCAGAAAGGCACCAAGTATGGCAGTGTGGCAGAAAAAGCATAGTACTTATGGATTTTAGAGTGGTGTAGCAGCATCAAGGAACAATAGGACCGATCGTTCGAAACGTCAAAGTAGAGTAGCAAAAGCATGGAGCCGATAGAGCAGTTACGGAGGCACAATAGCAGCTTGGCATCATCGTAGACCACCACCAATCAAGATTTCACTTGGACGGAGGGATTCAAGATTGGTATCGATTGCTAACATTGCTTAGGAAATCATGTTATCTAGTATCTTCTTATGTTTCAAGAATGAAACATTTGTAAGGCGGGTGGAATGTTAGGTACCTTGGGATAGGAATATGGGGATATAATATAATATTATTTATGGGTATTATGGATAGTTGGCATGGACCACATATAACCCAAGGTTGGTTGTAATATAATATAATATTATAATAATGAGTGGGATAAGGGTTTAGGAAGATGGGTATATAAAGAAGGGATATGGTCATTGTAATCAGGCAATTCATATAAAGTATTTCTTCCTTAAGGAGTATTATTGGTGTTACCCTACCTCAAGAGTATTATCTATATTTGTGTCTCATTGTGTGGATTTGTTATTGTGGTTATTATTTGTGGATGACTGTTTGTTATTTCAATAAATGGTGAATGAATTTTGTTAATGAGAATAGAGGTTTGTAATATGAGTGCCTTCATTCTGGTGGGCGATCAACCACGTGCAAGCAGTCCATGAAATGATTGGTGAAAAGAAAAGGTTAGATAAAGATAAGAGAAGTGGGGTGGGCGGTTTTCCTTGTTCCAGATATGGAGGCCTCTTAAAAAGCTAGAATCTCACTTTCTTCATTCACGTCTATCCCTTTTTGGTCTCATTCGATTAATGTTCATAGATGGCCGGGGTGGAGGTAGTAGGCCGTTCGGTTTTCCGCTGAGTGTTTGCCAGCTTGAGGTCAGCGGTTCCAATCCTGAGCCCCTCCAGGTCCACCTCATTGGAGTAAATGTTTACTGAGGCAGGGAAGGTGGTTATAGTGATAGCTTTCCAATGGAGACGATGCTAATTCCCCTGTATATAAAAAAAATGGTTCATAGATGGCCAAAGTAAGTCAATGGGACTCATTGAAAAGAGCTGTTACAAATTATGATGCATTGCAGTAACCAAAAAGTAATACGAAATAAGCTAAAATAGAGTATAGAATCTAGTGTAAACTACTCTAAAGCGAAACAACTGTATGACATAAAATTACAGCCTCAAGGGTTACCCAAAATGGAGAAACCTGAACATGCTAAAAGTGATGATCAAGAAAGCTAGAAGTCAAGGTACAACAAAGATAGGAAGGAGCTCCAATGGATCCAAGCACCAACATTAATTGATGTCATCACCAACTAACACAAAAGGGCCAGCATAGAATCTAATGATGCCTTAAGGACAATGGCCAAGACTAAGAGGGTTTTGCTTGGATAATCCTAGGAAGACATGGAATTTGACATCTCAAGACTCTTCTAGCATCCATGGCTATGGAACCATTAGAAAAAGGACAAGAAACTGGTAGGTTGCATCTGTCTACAACTCCTTGGTATGTCAGGGGAGGTAAAAAATCAATGTCGAAGAATTGAAGTTTTTTCCTATCATCCTAGTAGCCATGCTTGTATGTAGATAAGGGTGCACAAATCTGTAATCAACGTTTTGCATAGTTGCAACTTCAAATGAGTGCTTATTACTCTTGACTGCAGACATAGAGTGAAAGAATGAGTTGATTGGTTGGGTAGGAGTCTGTCTCTCTTGTAATAACTAATGTCGAAGAGTGATAGCTTCCTTGAGGTAAAGAGCCAAGCATCTTTGGTTAGGATAGCTAAAAAAAGTGGCAAGCGATCCACTTGAGTCTCTATACAAGTAGTTACTCCCTTGAATCTCAATAAACATGACACCTAAAGATGAAATGTTCTTCAGTATTCACCTCCTCAATAGAGCAAGGACGACATACCCCTCCTCTTAAGGAATATGGTTGCCCGTCTCGACCTGTAATTGATGTGAGCATACTTTGTGACCAAGAGGAATCCAAAGGCCATGTGTCCAATGTTGCTAGACATAATGTCCTTCTCAATCCTCATGAAATGTTTAGTGTAGAAGGCCAACTTGGAACTAAGAGGTTGAGATGGAGCAACTGAAGAGATCAGAGGATATTGTTGATAAACATAATCTCTGACAACTTGCTTAATTGCCTTATTATTCGAAAGAAGGCACGGAGGAAAATTTAAAGAGTATTTGAATGTAGGTAATTGATCTGTGGAGATGCTAAATGAAGAAGAGAAACAACTTTCGAGTACCATCCATGATGATGACCAAAAGAGCTCCTAGAGGTAATGCATTATGAGGAGCAAAGTGCCAAATATGGGTATCTCTCTTGGCCTAAGGTGTAGTCAACCATGGATCGAAGGCGAAGAAGCGGAAAAATAATTCTGAAGATGCTCTTAAGGCAAAGAGGATGAGTGCCAAATGCATCCTAAACAATACATTGGAGAATTGTTCTTTTATATTGGATAAATCACTGAAGCAAGATAGTTTGGAGTTTGGACTCTCTTAATGCGAGCCCAATCAAGACACCTTAGACTTGGACCCCAAATCTCAGATCTGTAAAGGATTGTGGGTTTGATGATGCAATCAAAGGGGTGCATCTTTGTAGGTATGCCATGGAAGTGTTTTTGGAAGTATTGGCATTCCAATATTGAGAGAGATGTGTATCCCTTGCAAAGACGTGACTATGAAGCTGGCCAAAGATTAAGGGAAGGACATGTAAACTTAACTCCCAAGTAGGTGTAAGTAGTGGTTATCTCAACGGACCTGCCCTTATAGAAGAACTGAAACTTAGATAAGGTATTTTTTGATGTGTTGAAGATCATCACCTTAGTCTTGCTAAGATTGATCGCCAGCTCTTTTAAGTCACAAAAGCAAGCAAGAGCATCCAAGTATCTTTGTAGGCTCTTAGGAGTAAGAGCAAGAAGAAGACCATCATCTACAAAAAATGATATAGCTATCAAGACATCGTGTAGAAGGCAACCGTTGTAAGCATGTGTGTTTTGATGAATAAATTCTTCAAGCTCATCAATGTAGATCCCAAAGAATGAAATAGAAAGAGGACAACCTTGTTTGAAAAAATGCTGGAAAGGATAACAAGATACTATGAAATGAGAATATAGACGTGCATCCCATGAGCAAAGACAATTTATTTCAAATTAATTTCATTGTATATCCGAAATAGAGATTTACAAAGAAATATGAAGTGTTTCCAAGAGAATAACCAATAGTCCTACTTCATGCTGTACGTTTTAAGCATAGTTCCAACTTAGAGATGCATAAGACAAAACAGCCACAAAATTCAAATGGTATTTCAGACAATATGTTTCCATAGGGCATATCCAATTTTGGAGGCAAATGATGGCCCAACATAATTGATTTCGGTAAAATTTCAACGGATCTTAACAATCGTCTAGGCTTGACTAGAGATTCTCCTTTAGAACATCATACAACTACTTGAGAATCCCTTGTATCGATAGGAAGTGGAAAGGAAGATGCTAAGACATGAAAGAACTTACAAAATTCACTAGCGCAGAAAGGAAAACTCTCCATTGAAACATTAGCATCTCATCCATGAAATTTTCCAAAATGATCATTTTAAAATGGAATAAATTCTAATTTATAGCTTGATGTTTTTGGGTTTTTTGTTCTAGAAAATATATTTCCTTGCTGGAAAATGGTCTCCAAAATGATTTGTTAGTAATGATGGCTGTATCTGCTCTGCTGGAAGACATATGCATACAAATGTCAGATAATCTCTTTTTGGTATGAACAACCATCTGGAACAATTACGACAAGCAGTGGCTTCAATTGTTTGCTTGGCTGGAGAAGACACAATGGCCTGTATTTTTCACCGGTCATTTTCTCAATTCACTTGGCAATAATCCTCATAATACTTTATTTGAGAGAGTGGCCTTGACAACCCACTTTGATGGACTATATCCAATATGTGTGGCCCATAATTATCTTTCTATCTGTGTCCTTAAATTGTGAGCAAAAATATTTTTTTGTTAAACATGGAGGACAAAATGGAGGGAAATATTAGTTCAATGCCTTGGATGCTACATGACGGTCGAATATGAGTGCAAGTCCTTTATTTTGCCATTTTCACACCAAGTAGTATGTTATTATTGTTGCAGCCTATTACTATGCTTTATTTTTCAGCTTTGCCCCACACAAACCATTGGTCGTAGTTTGGAGTCAACTCAATGGTGATGGTTATATTACTTCTGAATTTCATTCATTGATGGATTCTTGATGAGTTTAAATCCATCAAGCTTCTTGTCCTTCCTCCTCTTGTGGGCTAGGCCATTGCCAAGTGGCACATTGACATGTTAGTTAAAACTTCAGATTTTACCTGCAAGCAGAAAACACAATAACAGAGAACAAAACAGTAACACAGAGATTTTACGTGGAAACCTGCAATGTGCAGGAAAAACCACGGGGCAATGGCAGCTTCTTTATTTTATTGATTTCAGCAAACTTTACATTCACACAACTTGTGTACATGCAAGGGGTCATTCCCCTTTTATAGATAAACAAAGGAAGACTCCGAAAACTGTTCGTTTCCTCTCCCAAAGGAAGACTCCGAAAACTGTTCGTTTCGTCTTCCACAGTTACATGTCTGGGGCTAGACGTCTGGCGACTACACGTCTGGGGCTAGACGTCTGGCGACTACCCGTCTGGAGCTAGACGTCTGGCAGGTTACCCGTCTGGAGCTAGACGTCTGGCAACTACCCGTCTGGAGCTAGACGTCTGGCAAGTTACCCGTCTGGAGCTAGACGTCTGGCAGCTACCCGTTTGGAGCTAGACGTCTGGCAGGTTACCCGTTTGGAGCTAGACGTCTGGCAGCTACCCGTATGGCAGGTTACCCATCTGGAGCTAGACGTTTGGCAACTGGCCGTTTGGAGCTAGATGTCTGGCAGGTTACTCGTTTGGAGCTAGACGTTTGGCAAGTTACTCGTTTGGAGCTAGACGCCTGACAACTACCTGTCTGGCAAGTTACTTGTCTAGAGCTAGACGTTTGGTAGTTACCCGTCTGGAGCTAGACGTTTGGCAGCTACCCGTCTGGCAAGTTACCCGTCTAGAGCTAGACGTCTGGATAGTGACTTCACCTCCTAACATTCTCCCACTTGAAGTCAGTATACAAGAATTCTTTGCCTATGTTTTTCCATCCAGTGCCAATTGCCCAATGCTGCCCTTATTACATTTTCAGCAAGCCCAAAGAAGTTTTGCACCACTCAAACTTCTCTGTCTTGACCGACTTTGTAAGCATATCTGCAGGATTCACTTCAATATCAATTTTCTCCAACAGGATCCTACCTTCTTCCACCACATTTCTTATAAAATGGTACTTAACATCAATGTGTTTCGTGCGATCATGGAATGTTGGGTTCTTCACTAGCTGAATAGCACTTTGGCTATCACAATGCAACGTAATTTTCTCCTGCATTATCTTGAAGTCACCCAACAATCGCTCTAGCCAAATTGCCTCTTTGCTGGCCTGAGTCGCTGCAATATATTCTGCTTCAATGGTTGATAAAGCCACCACAGACTGCAACTTAGAAGTCCAACTCACAGCTCCACCAACAAGAGTGAAAGTATATCCTGTAGTGGACTTTCTCCCATCTCTATCTCCACCATAATCAGAATCCACAAAACCTATAACTTGCAAATTTTCCGATCCGTAGTAAATAGCAACATCTGAAGTGCCTCTTAAATATCTAAATATCCACTTCATTGCATTCCAATGCTCCTTACCAGGATTTGCCATGTACCGGCTGACTACTCCCACTGCTTGGGCAATATCCGGTCTGGTGCTCACCATGGCATACATGAGGCTTCCTACTGCTGATGAATACGGTACACGAGACATGCTTGTCTTCTCTGCTTTTGTTCTAGGACACTGTTTGGAAGACAATTTTAAGTGTGAAAGAAGTGGGGTACTAACTGGTTTTGCATTCTGCATATTGAAGCGCTGCAGAATCTTTTCTATATATGACTTTTGACTTAACCAGATCTTTCTTCCTGTTCTGTCCCTGTGTATCTTCATCCCTAAAATTTGGTTTGCTGCTCCTAAATCCTTCATTTCAAATGTCCTAGCCAACTGAGCCTTAAGATCAATGATTTTCTTCATGTTGGGGCCTGCAACCAACATATCATCAACATACAACAACAAAATAATAAAACTGCCATCATCAAACCTCTTATAGTATGCACAATGGTCAGCTTCACTCTTGCTGAAACCTTGGCTCTTCATGAAGGTGTCAAATTTTTTGTACCACATCCTTGGCGCCTGTTTCAACCCATACAGAGATTTCTTGAGTCTGCAAACCAAATGCTCTTTGCCTCTTTCTTCATAGCCCTCAGGCTGATCCATATAAATCTCCTCCTCGAGATCACCATGCAAGGAAAGCAGTCTTTACATCAAGCTGCTCCAGTTCTAAATCCTGTGCTGCTACAAGTGCAAGTAAAACTCTAACAGTAGTCATCTTCACAACTGGAGAGAAAATTTCATTAAAGTCTATACCTGACTTTTGCACATAACCTTTTGCCACCAAGCGAGCTTTATAGCGTTCCAACAACCCATCATTGTTCTTCTTTACTTTGTACACCCACTTGTTTCCAACAACCTTTCTTCCAGGTGGGAGATCCACAAGTTCCCATGTTTTATTCTTGCGAAGTGCCTCGATTTCCTCCTCCATGGCTTTCCTCCACTTTTCTGCATTCTCAGACTCTCTAGCTTCCTGAAATGAACTAGGCTCACCATCATCAGTTAACAAAGCAAAAGAGGACTGATAAATAGGAGAATACCTTTCCGGACACTTTTGTGGACGTGTAGATCTTCTAACCCAATGATCTGTTGATTGTGGCTCTTGGTCTTGTGACCGTTGTGGCTGCTCTACTTGCTGTTCTACTTGTTGTTCTGCATGCTGATCAAAAACTTCAGCATGCTGATTTTCATATTCATCTTCGTTCATATCTACTTCAATTGGTACAACATTAGGAGTTTGTTGTACCTCCTTCCTTTGCATGGATTTTTCATCAAAAATAACATCCCGGCTAATAATTACCTTGTGGGCAGTAGGATCCCACAGTCTATACCCCTTCATTGTATCTCCATAGCCGAGAAAAACACATTTGCTTGACTTTGGGTCAAGTTTGGACCTTTTTTCTTTAGGCACATGGGCAAATGCATCACAACCAAAGGTACACAAATGAGAGTAATCAACTAGCTTACAACACCAAACCTCCTCCGGAATCTGTCCATCCAACGCAGTTGTAGGTGACCTGTTAATAAGGTAAACAATTGTATTAACAACCTCTGCCTAGAACCTTTTATCCAACATGGATGCGCTGAGCATGCTTCTTGCACGTTCCATGATTGTGCGATTCATCCACTCAACCACACCATTTTGTTGTGGAGTATATGGTACAGTCTTCTGGTGCTTAATACCTTCCTGCGTACAAAATTTATCAAATTCCTTGGAGCAATATTCACCCCCATTATCTGACCTGAGACATAAAATAGGCTTGCCCAAACTCTTCTCTACTCGTGCTTTGAACTCTTTAAATTTCTGCAAAGCTTCCGACTTCTTCTTCAGAAAATAAACCCACACTCTCCTAGAATAATCATCTATAAAAGTCAGAAAATAGATAGCACCATTTAAGGATTGAGTGGGGACTGGTCCAAATATATCCGAATGTATAAGTTGCAGAAAATCAGAACTCTTACTAGGGCTTGCAGTAAACCGAACCCTCTTTTGTTTACCAAAAATACAGTGCTCACACAAGTCTAAATTACAAGACTTAATCCCAGAAAGCATACCTCTGTCATGCAGAATTTTCAGACCTTTTTCACTCATATGTCCTAGGCGTTGATGCCATAGCATTACTGCATCCTGAATAGAATTTGTTGTTGCTGCATGGTTTGTCACCGTATCACCGCATAAACGATATAGGGTCCCATAAGATTCTCCTTTTGCTACTACAAGAGCTCCTCTGGTAATTTTGCAGTAGTTGTTACCGAAAGTGACAGAATACCCTAGCTTATCCATCATCTTGATTGAGAGCAAATTCTTCCGCAAATCAGGCACATGTCGTACATCACATAACATCCTTTCTCTACCATCGTCCAACTTGATCCTTATGTCCCCTCTTCCCACAATTTCTAAAGGATGATCATCACCTAAGTAGACCATCCCACCATAGTATGGTTGATATTTGTCAAACCAGTCTCTGTGAGGAGACATGTGGAAAGATGCACCCGAGTCCAAAACCTAGGTATATAAAACAGATCTGTTGTTATTGATACATAAAGCCTCACATGTTGTCGTCTCTCCTGAATCTATTGTACTGGCCTCAGTTGATGGCTGAATTTGCTTTTCACCATTCTTTTCCTTTTTTAATTGCCAACAATCCTTCTTTGAGTGCCCTGGCTTCCCACAATGCCAACACTTCCCTTTCTGCTTGCGTCCTTTAGACTTAGATCTGGACTGTGATCTACCTTGTTTACTCCTCTCGAAAGATCGACCTCTCACAGATAGGGCTTCATTGGTTGAGGGTTCCAGAGACGTTTTTCGCCTCAACTCTTCTGCCAACAAAGCGGCTACCACATCATCAAATTTTAGAGCTCCTGATGATGCATTACTGATGGTCATCACCATATGATCCCAGGTGTCCGGGAGGGAACAAAGTAGGGTGATAGCTCTATCCTCATCCTCCATCTTCACATTAACTGAAACCAGTTTACTGATAAGGGTATTAAACTCATTCAAATGATCTGCCACAGATGAACTCTCCTTCATCCTCAGGCTATAAAGTTGTTTTTTCAGAAAAACCTTATTTGTTGCTGATTTTGTCTCATACAACTTTTCAAGCTTCTGCCAAAGGGCTTCCACGGTCTTTTCTTCAACAACATTGAACAAGACAGAGTCTGCTAGGCAAAGACGGATTGTAGAAACCGCCTTCCTGTCCAACGTTGCCCACTCCTCATCTTTCATGCTGCTTGGTTTACTCGCGACCCCTTTCAAGGCTAGGGCTTGGTCATTTTGAACCAACAAATCCTCCACCTTCATCTTCCATAGGGCGAAGTTCCTGCCATCAAATTTCTCAATCTCGAACTTGGTTACACCTCCTGTCATTGTTTCAGCTCCCACTCGCACAAAACCTTAGGCTCTGATACCAGATGTTAGTTAAAACTTAAAATTTTACTTGCAAGCAGAAAACACAATAACACAGAAAAAATAGTAACACAGAGATTTTACGTGGAAACCTGCAATGTGCAGGAAAAACCATGGGGCAATGGCAACTTCTTTATTTTATTGATTTCAGCAAACTTTACATTCACACAACTTGTTTACATGCAAGGGGTCATTCCCCTTTTATAGATAAATAAAGGAAGACTCCGAAAATTGTTCGTTTCCTCTCCCAAAGGAAGACTCCGAAAACTGTTCGTTTCGTCTTCCGCAGCTACCCGTCTGGAGCTAGATGTCTGGCGACTACACGTCTGGGGCTAGACGTTTGGCAACTACATGTCTGGGGCTAGACGTCTGGTGACTACCTAACTGGAGCTAGACGTCTGGTAGCTACCTGTCTGGCAACTACCCGTCTGGAGCTAGACGTTTAGCAGGTTACCCTTCTGGAGCTAGACATTTGGCAGCTACCCGTCTTGCAGGTTACCCGTCTGGAGCTAGACGTTTGGCAGCTACCCGTCTAGAGCTAGACGTCTGGCAGGTTACTCGTCTGGAGCTAGACATCTGACAGCTACTCGTCTGGTAGGTTACCCGTCTAGAGCTAGACGTCTGGCAGCTTCCCATCTGGCAAGTTACCCGTTTGGAGCTAGAAGTCTGGCAGCTACCCGTCTAGCAAGTTAGCCGTCTAGAGCTAGACGTCTGGATAGTGACTTCACCTCCTAACATGACATTGGTGCAGATCATTTATTTAGCCACCTCTCTATTTTCCTCCTTAATTAATCACCAGTAATTTATTGGAATCAATCTAATAGTGCTAATTGCATACTTCCTAAATCTTATATGCCATTTTATCCTTTAGTGAAACCCTCATCCCTTGTGGCATTCTTTGGCATTGCTTTTGGCGCAAGTCTCAACCGTCAATCCTGTTTGAATGTATGACAGGATATAACGGATGATTGGTCCTGTTTAAAGGGGGTCCTGCACAGGGGTCTGTGTAAACTTTGATCCTGTTTTTAAAAAGCCATTGTGATACCTTTTGAATTAACAATGGCCTTTCAACTTGAAAAACTCATAAATTTTTGTGGTAGATTTTTTTTCGACAATATTTGCGTTCTTGATTTGACAACAGGAATCAAACTACCATTGAATTATTTCAACCTTTGGATCCTCAACTGTTGAACTCATTGGGTAGCAAGTTCTGGTTCCTTGGACTAGGCAGGTTCATGTCACGTAGCATCATTGTGGAGCAAAAATTTGAAGTTTACGAGTTTTTGCCTCCTTTAGATCCTAAGCATCATCACCACTATCAATAGTCTTATTGGTAAGGACTTCATCCTCAATTAATTTTCTTCACCATAGGACTTCCTTTTGTGGGAGCAAGCTCCCATCGTTCAATCTTAATGCCTGCCAAACACATATTGAAATTTTGAGGGCCAAATATAATGTAGTTCACGTGGATTATAATTTCTCCTAGGTGCACAACCATTTTAAGCAACATTTTAATTTCCACCACTATATTAGGAATTATCATTCATAAACCATTTTCTCTTTTCTTTGACAAGCTTGTTTGGCCATATGGGAAACATGCGCATGGCATTCCTTGACAAGTGCCTTTGTTTAATAACATAAGCAGACATGTACGTGGATATCTTTATTTACCCGTCCTTTTTAATGACAAAACATAATGGCAACATTTTTCAAGACCACTTATGTATCCTTTTAATATCCCTTTTGATGTATAGATCTTTCTTTTTGTTCCCTTTAGGATGCACCCAAGACCTTGAATAAACGGGGAAAAGGGATTGTCCATTAAAGATGGATAAATTGGAGATTGGGAAAACTTGGACCTTAAATGCATCATATTAATCACTCATTGAAATAAATGGGTTTTGGCCACTTTTTCTCCTTGAAATTTGAGACCATAAAAGGGGATTCTGAAGGCCAAGGTGGTCATAATCTAGACTCTAGACAAAGCCATAAAACTGGAAGAACACAAATTTTACTATTCAAAGCTATTGTAACTAAGAAATTAGGCACAACTATTTGGTCAAAATTTAGTGCTAACACCCCTATTTATCCAAGTCTGAGATTTAGCATTGTTTTTTATGGTCTTGGTCTAACTTTTGGGGAATTTTCTATGCCAATCTATGGTTGACCTAACAACTACCTTATGATACCTTTTATAATACCTTTATACTATGTTGTATATTGAATTATTTATCATTTTCCCATAAGAGACCTTCTGGTACTTTACAAGTAGTATTAGAGCCATGCTTTTGAACTTCTGGTAAGTGACAATATTTTGTTTTGGGTTTGTAGCCTATATTCATGTTGTCATATGGCCAAGACAATTGTCACCCCATGGCAAATTTTTTATGTTTCTAGTGGATATTTTCAACTATTGTTTGTTGGTATTCATCTCCCCCAACCAACTCCTGCCTGACAGCTAATCAATAATTGTCTACTTGAGATGCAAATAGGTGCAACCCAAGATGCAAACGGTGTGACCCAAAATTTAAAAAGGTGTGAAAGGGTGTGGCTCAAAATGGGAAAGCATGCGACCTAAGAGCAAAAGGGTGCAACCCAAAACGTGAAAAGGTGTGATTGGATAGACAAAAATGTATGAACCAGAATATGGAAGGGTGCAATTGGGACTGGAAAAGGTACAACTTCAAGCATCAAAAGTTGCAATTTGGTACCAAAGATGGCAGTATGTACAGTAAAAAAGGTACAAGATTTGAAGAGGTGTGACCCAACGTTCAATGCTGATTAAAGCAAAAAATTAACATATAATGGGTTCTATACATAACTTTTAGGAAAGGAAGATTCAAAGGTTTGGTGGGATAACCATGAAGAAAATGCTACGCTTAGGAGTTGTTTCATATGGTATAAGTTTATAGATGAGGCGTACAAAAGGTGGAACAACATCAATTCTGTGATCCAAAACAATCTAGGCTAAATTTGGAAAACGTTTCTTAGGAGAATAGTCTAAGAAAGTTTGGGATAAAAAAGGCAAGAATAGAAAATAGTATCATTGAAGTCTAATTGAAAGAACAAAATGATGAGATCTATAAATCGAAGGATTGGAATAAAGCTTTATCAATGCAAATTAGAAGGTTCATGAAAAAGAGCCAAATTCACAAGCAACCATTATAAGACTTTGAGAAGATCTTGCCAACAAGGATAAAGAAGTCACTCCTTAAAAAAATCATAATCAAATCTTAGTTACAAAGCTCAGAAGTCAAAAAATTGAAAATGATTGAAATATGCTTTCTAAAATAGTCTATTGATAAAGAGACTTCTACGAGTGATGTTGAATATGTTGACAAGTTTGTTGCTACTGACAATGTAATTTATGGCAACAACTTCCATTTTTCTTAGAAAAGGGGTCTCAATTTTTTTTCTCCCTCCTTTGCATTCAATTGTTAATCATGAAGTTCATACCTGACTTTGAACTTAAAGGAGCTTGATTATTTGATTGATTCCTACCTTCTTAGGATTACTCTTTCAGGGGTTGGAACAGTCCATAAATTACAGATTTGCGAACTGTTATCATGTTACATTAACTATCCAAAATTCTACACCAATATGCCAAGTAGGGTTCCATTTTCACAATATTTATAACATATGAAAATTGACGTCCGTATAAACAGAAGCAGTCTCTGTAAATCAATAAATGATAGCATATAAGTATGCAGCTTACCTGCAACCACAAATTTAATAATTAATTCACTTTGTAGTGGGAACAAAGCCCATCTTAGAATGATGTGGTCAGACCCTACCTAACCAGTAGCATTGATAGGGGCTAATATTCAAGTTCGGCATTTACGTGTTTGATCAGGATTTGATTCAGGTTGAGCTATATTTCTTATCTATTGCATCAATGTCATGAGATTAACAAGTTAACCATACCTAGCACATCATGTCAGCACAGCTTAAAGGATTAGGAAGATAGAATAAATTTCTTTAAGCAAACAAGTTGCACAAAAACTTCACTTAGTAACAAAATAAACATTCATCCTATCTTGTCTTTTATTCATCTCTATGTTATATCCCTTGGATTATGTACATATGTACAATTTGGCAGATATAAAATAAATTGTATACTGAATCATTTATGGATTTCACATAAGAGCTCTAGTGGCCCCTTACGCAATCTATCCTTTTTTTTCCCCAACCAGCTCAGCTAAGAATACAAAATAAACAACACTGTCCAATTTCCTTCTGCAATGCCCCATAAATGTCACCATAATTGCTCCCCTTTCTTTGCATGGTGGTCTTTCCGAGTATGTGCTTTGTCTCATTTTTTCCAATGCTTTCCTCTATTGATGATGATGTTAACTCCAAATTGCAGCATCAGTGTGAGTCACTAAACCTTGTCAAAAGCATGGCACTGATCTTTATCTGCAGTCAAAATTATACCTTCTCTACTGTCCTATTTAATGTTTTGTGCTTTCAATTGATCCTAATCTCTTTTAGGCTTTGATTTGACTTCATACATAAGAATTCCAGCTTGAGACAAACTTCATCTAAATAAATTTTATTGGCATATAGTTGAGATTGTTTCCACAGAGGCAACAATATCTACATTCTTTGAGAAAATATTCCTTTTTCATTGATGAATCCTGTAGAACCAGAAATTTAGTTGCAAAATAAGCTAAAATGAAAGGGAGGCCCGAAAGTAATATTGGAGAGAAGGCCTGTCTCCTTGTATAAACAATTGATTCTTTTGAAATAGCTTCAAACTTTATTTCAATGGAGCCAGTTAACTTAATATTACTTATTGAGAGTTATTGCAAAATGAGAGTGCAACTTTATGTCTCCAGCATTTGCCCATAGCTTTAAAAAAATTGGACACTTGGTTTGAATATTTTGAAGCATCTATGCTTTTTGATGGGATGCATTAAAGAACAGCTAACCTTAGGAAGTTACAAATTTTTTCATGAATAACCTTGTTCAAATGGCTACCCTTGTTACGCAAACGAACAAACTGCAATTGTATTGAGTGTGTATAATATACAATGAAAGTAGTCGCAATAACCACGATGTAGTTTCACGAACTACCCAAACTACGAGCCACCCCAACTTCCTTGGAGAGCTCTAAAATAAATAATGTAATAAATAAGCCTAAGTAACTATGTACTATGCTAACATCCCCCCATATTACGTTATTGGGAAATACAAAGAGCATTGCGAAACAATTCAAATTTGACATGTGCAAGTGCCTTAGTGAAAATGTTTGCAACTTGCTCATCAGTGGGAATGTACTGGAGCTGTATATGGTGCTTTGGAACTTCATCTCGAATGAAATGATAGCGAGTGTCAATGTGTTTGGTACGCTCAAGAAAAACTGGATTCTTGACAAGGTTCAAAACACCTTGATTGTCATACTGTGGCGGCCATAAAAGCTGGACAGCCTGCCCGGATTCGTGGCGGCTACCGATTCCACCATGTAAATGCAAAAAAAAAAAAAACAAAAAGAAAAAAAAACCTTGATTGTTGCAAAACAAATGTAGTGAAAGATTCTTTGGAAGACCCATGTTTGTAAGAATGCGACTTAACCATATCATCTTGCAAACTGCTCCACTTGCTACGCGATATTCTGCCTCTATAGAAGATAAAGCAACCACCTGCTGCTTCTTACTGTGCCAAGAGACAGGTCCAGATCCAAGATGGAAAATATATCCAGAAGTCGACTTTCAATCATCAATGGATTCGGCATAGTCTAAGTCCGTGTATCTCTGTAAGAAGAAATTATCATTCTTCTTGTACTCCAAGCCATAGTCTGTACTGCCACGGACATAATGTAGAACCCGTTTTGTTGCTTTCCAATGACTCACCTTAGGTTCTTGCATGAACCTTGAAAGATAACCCACAACAAAACTAAGATCTGGCCTGGGGTTTGTCAGATATATGAGACTCCCAATCAGCTGGCGATAGAGAGTACCATCTACCTGTGGAGATTAATCATATCGTGATAACTTAAGCCCTGGCTCTATTCGAGTCGCTTTAGACTTGCAATCAGTCATGCGATATTTTTCGACCAATGTCTTGGCATACTTTATATGTTTCTTTTTCTAAGTCACTTCTAAACCAAGACAATAGTGAAGAAGTCCTAGATCTTTCATTTCAAAAGATTGTTTCAAATCATCTTTCACTGCATCAATCATGTCCTCTGAACTGCCAGTGATGATTAGATCATCTACATAGAGTACCAAAATCACTATGTCAGAACATTATATTGATATAAATATTTGCATTTGAAGGACTTCTTTTGAATCCGTGCTGCAATAGGTGACTGTCTATTTTGATGTACCAAGCTCGTGGAGCTTGTTTTAACCCATACAAAGATTTGACCAACTTGCAAACTTTCTGTTCTTGGCCCTCAACCACAAATCCTTCTGGTTGGGTCATGTACACTTCTTCTTGCAAGTCACCATTCAAGAAAGCATTTTTTATATCCATCTCATGTAACTTCCACCCAAACTGAGCTGCCATGGCACAAAGTACTCGAATGGTAATCATTTTTGCAGTGGGGGCAAAAGTCTCTTCATAATCTATGCCTTCTTTCTGAGCATAGCCCTTTGCAACAAGACGGGCCTTATGCTTATCAATAGTACCATCTACCTTGTACTTCACTTTGAACACCCATTTGCAGCCAATGGGCTTCTTTCCTGAAGGCAGATTAACTAGCTTCCATGTGTTATTCTTCATGAGAGATGTATGTTCAACATCCATAGCAACCTTCCACTGAGGCTCACTAAGGGCATCTTGTATTGTTGTGGGTTCATTCTCATCCAATGCTAACATATAAACTCTTTCATCATCCATATCTGCTTCCTCTGCATCTACAGATAGTTCATCAAACTGTTGACAAAGCTCATCAACCTCTGAAATTGATGCCTCTGCTCTCATATGCTGAGTCATGCTGCAAGTACAAGGTCGATCTAGAGTTAGATCTGGAGGTGAAGTCAACTTTGAATCTCTCAATGTGCTAGTATACCATTTTGGAACCTTGTTCTGTGGGGGTGGAGTCTCTTTCGTAGGCTCCTCTTCATCCAGGTATACAGCTGTAGATGTGTTATCTGATGTGAAAGCTTCATCAAATACCACGTCTGTACTGGTGTGTGTATTCTTGGTCATAGGATCTATCAATCGATATCCTTTTGAATGCTCATCGTAACCAAGAAAAATACATTGCAAGGTTTTCTCATCTAGCTTCTTCCTCTTCTGTTTTGGAATGTGCATGAATGCTTTACATCCAAAAACCCTTAGATGAGAAATGGAGGGTTTCCTACCACTCCATGCTTCTTGTGGAGTCATGCCCTGTAGAGATTTTGTGGGTGCTCTATTCAGGAGGTACGATGCTGTATTCACTGCTTCTGCCCAATACTCATGCTCAAGATGTGCCCCCTTAAGCATAAAACGAACCATTTCCATGATGGAATGGTTCCTCCTCTCAGAAACTCCATTTTGCTATGGAGTATAGGCTGTTGTCAGCTGTCTCTTAATCCCATGTGCATTCAGAAATGATGAAAATTCCTTCGAGGTATATTTCCCCCGTCGATCTAAGCGGAGGGTTTTTATGGAACATCCTGACTCCTCAACAAGCTTCTTGAACTGTTGCAAGTATAGAAATGTCTCTGATTTCAATTGTAGAAAGAAAACCCACATCTTCTGTGAGTAATCATCCACAAACAACTGAAAATATCTGTTTCCACCATAGTTGTTTGGCATAGGACCGCACAGATCGGTGTGTACCAACTCCAAAGGTGTCTTATGCGTGAAGAGCTGACCTCAAACGGTACTCGGTGTTGCTTCCCTGCTAAGCAATTCGAGCAAACTGGCAAGGTGGATGAAAGGTTGGGAAGACCTTTCACCATCTCATATTTGCTCAACTCGAGCAAATATCCTGAACTCTGATGGCCATATCTCTTGTGCCAAAGAGAAGTGGCCTCCTTTGTGTTTGCCGCCATGGCAACATGAGGCGTAGAAACAACATCTAAGATGAACAAGCCATGCTTGTATGATCCTGTTGCTATATGCTTTCCCTTTTCTGGTGATGAAACATCTTTTTCTACCATCGTCCACTGAAAACATCCATGTTTCTATCCAAGATCTGAGGGACGGACAACAAATTGTTTGCCAATCCAGGAACATAGAGAACCTTCTCAATATGACATTTGCCATCTAGAAGAGTGACGGAAACATCTCCTTCACCCTGGACTCGGTAGATCTTATCATCAACGATTGTCACTGGCTTGCCTTCCTTTGCCTCAAATGTCTCAAACCATGATCTATCACCAATCATGTGTTTACTGGCCCCAGAATCAATATACCACACTGCATCCTTCTGCTGAGAAGATGTGTGGGTCATGAGCACCTCGTGTGCTCTCTCAGAGTCTGAGTTTGATTCCTCATAAACAAAATTTCCCTTGGGTTGCTTATTCGTCTTCTGTGGTTTGTATTTCCCTTTTCCCCTTTTCTTGTGATCTTGATCATTGGGTTGTTTATTCTTAAACCAACACCTGTTGGTGTCATGGTTATCCATATCACATATTTTGCAATATTTCTTTTCTTTCTGTTGAGGTTGTTTCCCTTTTCCTTTGGATGGAGATCCTCCCTTTTGAAAGTTACCTTTGCTTCCTTCCTCCTTATTTCTCCCCGATGATTTATAGAGAACAATAGCTCAGACGTCGTTGTTGCAGCTATGTTAGGCGTTAGATACAGTAGCCCAAAGCACGACAACATTACCTGTAAGTGTGGGCTAGAGGTACCGTATATACCGAACACTGCGGTGCAATAAATTGCACAAATAGGTGTAAAATTTGGGGTCTTTTCTTTGCTTTGTATATTTTACCTTATGATTGAAATGCACAAAAATAGGAAATTTAAATGCAAAAACAACCACAAGAACCCACAAATTTAAACACTTAGGTGTCGGTTTCCACCAAAAATGCACCTATTACAATGCCAGTTTTGTTACAATGATTTTTACAGAATATTTTGGTTTGCAAAAAATGATATTCAAATCCAAATGTTCTTTTCAAATCCACAATTTTCTTCCCCCCTTGTCTTAGAAATTTTCAAGAGAAAAATGCTTGTGATCCCCCCTTTGTATTGCAAAATAAACAAGGATGAAAAATTGTGATATACCCTTTCAAATTTCAAAATGGCGCTTATCCCTCTAAAAAAAATTTGTCACTATGTTCTTTGAGATTTGTTTTTGTAGGAGAAAACTTGCCTTTTAACAACTAAGTGCATATGCTTGGTTTGTTTTTCCAAAAAAAAACAAAAAAAAAATGCACTTTTGCTTGGTTGTCAAAAAAAATGAAAACCTAAGATATTTTAAAGAATACCTTACTCCGCCCGCGTGCAAAAAACAAAAAATTACTCCTTTGCGTTGGATTCGGTGGGAGTTGAACCCCCAATCTATCGCCCACAAGCACCTTAGCTTTGGCCGACTAGCTAGGCGGGCTAGCAAGCTTGACAAAACCTGAAAGCTCGGTCGTCTCCTTTATTGCTTCTAGGCACCACCAGTTTGAAAAAAAATAAACAACTGGTTCGGATGGGGTTTGAACCCTGGATCTGCCTTCAACAAGTAACTTAGCACGGACGTGCCTGCCAGTAAAGCTACAACACCTGACGGAAACAGTGGTGCAAGCCCTTTGTCTTATTTGCGTCGGAGGCCAAGGAAAGTAAAAAAAAATATTGTGAGACAAATTGTCCCACATGCACTATGTGAGTGCTTTGGGACGGTTTGAAAAACCATTTGCCTCACAAGGCTTATCGATTGCCTTCGGGCAATCAAGCCTCTTTCCTCAACCCTTTTTGCCGCACAGCCAAGTCAACCAACCGATGAACGCCATGTCAGCGACACCTCCCAAGTGCTGCCACATCATACGTCCAATCAGCAACTATCACGTGTTCGCCTCATCACGCCACGCTGGACTGCCACATCAGTCACCCAGTCAGGTGCCACGTCACGTCACGATGAATCGCCACATCAGCACAACCAACCACTGCCCGCCACGTGTCCGTCTGCTCAACCGCCAAATCAGCCTGATGTCAATTCGTCTCGATCTGTGTGCAGGAGGTCTACCTGCCACGTGAAAGTCTGCTCAGCCGCCAAATCAGCCTGATGTCAGTCCATCTCGATCTGCGTGCAGGAGGTCCTTGTTCTGCATGAAAGTCGTCAGTTCGCGTGCTTGGATCCGCCTCGAGAAGTGTGCTTCAATATGAAAACTCCGCCCTTCTCGAACAACTCTGATACCATGTTACGCTAACGAACAAACTGCAATTGTATTGAGTGTGTAATATATACAATGAAAGTAGTTGCAATAACCACTATGTAGTTTCACGAACCACCCAAACTACGAACCACCCCAACTTCCTTGGAGAGCGCTAAAATAAATAATGTAATAAATAAGCCTAACTATGTACTATGCTAACATTACCGTTGTCTTGGATTTCTTGCATGTTGTTTTATTGTATAATGTGTCCGTTCCGCATGACTAACATGCTATTTGTGTTTAACCAGTATCCTTAACTGGTACATGTGCATAGAGAAGCATTCAACTCCTTTCCTCTCAGAAAGAGATAGAGAAACCATATTTATCCAACGGTTAGGTAGGCATCTGAGAAATTGAACATTAGTCTGGCAAGCTTTATTCATAAGCAAAGCATGCAACTTCATGAAAAATATTGAGGTAGGTTAACATTCTCTTAATATGACAATATGCAAATTAATTAACACGGGAGTTATTGCAGTTAGATTACAGTCAACAAGGACCACCTTCATTTGCACTTCAGTTGGTACAGCGCACACTTGAGGAAAGTCTTGGCTCTGTACAGCGGGCTATCCATGAAGACGTTCAGAACCTTCACCTTGAGCTACTCCGTCAATTTCACATCCAACAGGTATGAAATATCTTGCCACTGCATTAGAAGTCTGGCTAGAGATACTTTTTTTGTGATTTTGTTGTGTATAATCCTTGCGGAAGTTCATTTTGGATGTTTTCCTGTACTGAACTGTCCAGACAGAAATGAGTACCTTGATGAACTTGATGCTGGAAAAGCAATCAGACTTAATGAAAGAAGTGCAGGCCCTCCGAAAAGAAAATGAACAGATGCGCCAGCTTCTTTAGGGGAAGAGCTTTGCAGTTTCAATGTGTTTGAAAGATAGAGTTGTGCTGCCATATCCTCACTGAGGGGAACATTCAATTATTCATCTGGCTATTCATGAGTTAAGAATGCAGTTTGTCTCAAAACAACTTCCGTGTTATAATTTCCAACCCTTGCATCATCGGGGTAAATACATGACCGAGGCCATAGAAGTGTTCAAAGTAGACATGATCCATTATGTTGAATGTTTACCTCATAAAGGGACATTCATGCTTCAGCATTGCTTTTTCCTCTATTCTATTTCTTGGGAAAAAGGCTTTTGCGACAGGATGAATTTTTCCAACAAGCTGAGATAAGATGAACACTATCTGGAGAACCTGTTGAGATGTACTTTTACTTCTAGAAAAGTGAGGGGCATTTCTTATTTTGCTTTGAGTTTCTACAGAAACTAGGAGGATTTTCAGTCACAAAAATGGCAGTAATCTAATGTTTATTTTGTGTTCATTTTTCTTGCTACTTTGGTTAGTGTAATTGTACAAGTTCAAACTGGTTTCCATTTAAATGCATGGGACCATATTTCATGTTCTTGAGCCTAGCACTTCTTGTATTGTGCCGTACCATGTGCCCTGTATGGATGGGTGGATGGTTCAGTCTGAATGGTTATTCTTGAATGTTGGCTTGAAAATATTTATCATTCTTAGCTTGAGAATGCTTTCATCATTTTCATCTTGTTTTTGTTTGACTTTTTCAATAGTTTTGTTTGAATAACAGTTTAGTTATGTTTCATACATTGTTCAACTGTGACAGTTGTATTGTTGAAAGTGAAAGAGGCCCTAGCTCTTCTCACTTGTAGTTTAAAACAATCTTCTTGATACATATGGAAAGATGCTTATGCATGTCAACATCCCACTTTGTTCGTCTTGATTTGTGCTTTCCAGAAACAAAATCTTATTTTTTATTTCCATAGTCATATTGATGTCTTTGTTGTTGTTATTGTTGCTATTTGTTGTGCTTTATCTAGTTTGCATTAAGCTAATTATGTGCTAATTTTTAAATACCTAAATTATATAGTTGATGCTCCAAGGCATTTGCATCCTTTCATTTCAGGGCCTATCTCTTTCAACCAGGGAAAACTTTAAGGGATTGAATTTTTTTATTAGTATAAAATGGGAGGCGAATCCTTTCATTTTAAACAATACAAAGTATGTATTATACCCTAGTATTTTAGGAAAATCATAAAATATACTAGTATTATATATAAAAAATGACATATTTTCAAAATTTTGCTGATTGGTGAATTCAAAAATTGAAATTCTCACAAAAGCTTAGCCAATTAGTGAAAAAAAGCACATAAAAAATGGTCTGCTTTTAACTCTCTAGAAATTGCAGTATTTTTGCACCTTTAGGAAACTTGTGCTGTGAAATGAAAGATTTTATTTATGAATGAACAATGTATTGGTTACATTCCTTAGAAATTATTGTCATGGCGACAAGGCAATTGATCAATATCCAGTAATTAATTTGTAGAAAGCACCGAGCCTATAAGCACTGATGGCAAGGCTTATTTATAATCAGTTTCGGAGTTTCCTATAGTGGAATTTCTCCTATGGTCATTGAATGAGTCAATCTTAGACAGATAATTGACACCTTAAATTGCTGTGCCAAGAAGCCATATAGTAGAAAAATGAGCAATCTGGAGAAGTTTGGGACAATTGTGTTGGATACAGCTCAGAGTAAGGAGGAAAAGTTCTGGATGGGAATGCCATTTTAAATCAGGGTATTAGGATTCACGAGTAAGAGTTTGGCTGTGTTAAATATGTGTATACTCTCCAAGAGGCCAGGGGCAGGTAAGCCTGAAATTTGAATTTCAATACTACCTGTGAAATAAACTTTAATTGGAGTTTGGAAATTAAAACTACGTTTTATCAGACAATCAAATTTTAAGTTGCACAAAGAAGTTGCGGTAGCGAGGAGCAATAGAGGGCTAGGGTTTTAGTGAGGGGCTAAGTGAAACGCAACACCCGAAACATTCATGGTGGAAGAGCAACGGGTTCATCTAGAGTGCATTAATGCTTCAAACCCTTATCATGAATGCGTAGAATATTGTTTCTGGAAAATTGGCAAAGCTAAAGAACGCCGGGAGAAAGAAGAGACAAGGACAGGAGGAGCAGGAAAGGCGATAGGTGAGGGTTTTGTTGTGGCAGAATCCCCTAAGGATGCGAATAGGAGAGATTCTAACCCTTTGGATCCAAGAGCAGTAGATCTGAATTTGGTAGCAGCAGAAAGGTCAAAGGGAGGTGCTTCTTGGGTGCAAGTTTTGAAGAGAGGTCAAAATTTGTAAGAAGAGAGATTTGTTTTGTCTATGTATCGGGATGAAAAGGGTTTTACTCTTAAGGTCCCAAAATTTTTGGCTGACAAAGTAATTTAGAAAGGAAAAAAATCTTTGGTTGGAAAATTTTTGGGCAATAGATTGGATCTAGATACAATAAATGGAAACTTTGACAACATAGAGTGTGATTTGGCTTGTGGAGTCATCTTGACTTTGTCTTCGTATGCTTGCATCACTGTGATAAACAACATTTTGACAACGTAGAGTGTGATTTGGCCTATGAAGTCTTCTTGACTTTGGCATCTCCTTATCTGTGGAGTTCCTTTATTGTCCTTTTCTTTTGGGTTCTTCTTAACATTGGATACACTCTTGGACTATGGAGAGGCTTTTGGCAAAAACCTTAGTTGTGCTAGAAATGAAATAAAAATTCCACCGCCTCTTTTGATTTTTGCTCGCCTTTTGCTCTTATTCATTAACTTGTCAATACTCCTTCAGACTGCTTCTTGTCTCTTGGACCTTACTAAAATGTAAATCTTCTTCTACAACCTTCAATGCATCTAGAACTAAGTCTTTAACATTTGGTAGTACTTGTTCTTTGCCTTGTTCTGCATCCAACAAATTTTGTTTTTGACATCTACTAATATTCATATAAGGAGACAAATCTGATCAACAAGCATTTTATTATAACCTACTTCAATGACTACAAGAAGACAAATCTAAAAGATTTGGCCTTCTAACTTACCCCTTGCAATTGCTTTTTGATGATATACCTCATATCACACTTGGAGCTTATGGTCTTTTATATGATTGTCATGCCTTGCTTTGTATTTGCTTTGGGTGAGTTCAATTTGCTCTTGAATTTGCTTCCTCATTTTCTCAACAAACTGATTTGTCTTTTTTCCTCCTTGGAAGTACTTGCTTTGTCTTTTTAATCTATTTACAAGATTAAATAAAAATAGTGGAAGATAACCATAAACTGCTTCAAGTGACATTATTCTAATAAACACCACCTCTTTTAACTTTCCTAGATATCATTCGTAAAAACCATTAGAATTAATTTTGATTAACCCTAACACCTTTGACATTTTCATTTACCATAGATAGACAAAAGTCCTTTGTATTAACTCCAATATTATAGATGTCCCTTACATATATTCAAATCCAATACTAAGAGGCTAGAAGCTGTTTACCCACACTAAGACTTTCCATGATAAGCAATATGCTGTATGAGATGCAACAATATGATTCCAAACTTGGATGTAATTCTGAAAAGATGCATGATTTTCCCTTTGGAATGAATCTTAAATATAAGAAATAATTATAAAGAGATGAGTGATCTACTCTTTGGAGAAAGTTAAATATAAGAAATATAAGAAATGCTTTTATCTCATTTTCTATAATGGTTGTGATTATACTTCTTTAATAGATGAATAATGGGTTTATTGGTAACTTTGATTTGTTTACACGTTGAGGATGAAATGTGTTAGACATATATAGTGAAGAACGTAGTCTCTTCCAGTATGTCTTTCAAGAAGTGCTTGGGAACATAGTTGAGAAAATCGGAATCGGCATGGAAAAGAATCAGGAAAAATCGAGAATCGGCAAAAAATCGGGGACAAAATTGGCAAAAAGTCAGTATTTTTTCTTTGAAAAAACCAAAGAAAATACAAATTTTCATTGAAAAAAGTTTTTTTCTGCATATCAGAAATTTTCGGCAAAAAAATCGGCTAGCTTGTGAATCGGGAAAAATTGAATCGAATCAGGATTTTTTGCAGATTTTCTCAACTATGCTTGGAATTTTATGCCCTTATTTAATTTAGCAAAGTAAAATGTAACACCTGAAGAATTTGTAGGTTACTCTTACAACTATTGATTTCTCGTTTAAGATTTGTCCACTATAAGAATATAATTTTCATACTCATTCCTTATCCTCAACAAACCTTCAAAGAGGTCCATGGAGATGGTTTTTAATGGTCTTATAAACATTGGGACTAGTAACTACATGTTTTGTTCCTTGACACTTGTCTTGCTTATTGTGCAAAGCATGCAACCTTATATATACTTAGTAATATTTTTCTTTGTTGTGGACCAATACACATACCTCTTTAATTAGGCCAGCATAGTTTCTTCCAATATAACCAACAACTATAGAAGTATGAGCTTGTATTTACAATTAGGCCAGCATAGTTTCTTCCAATATAACCAACAACTATAGTAGTATGAGCTTGTACATACAATCTTCTATTGTATGCACAATTGATTGGATTTCTAAAGCAAACCTTCTTTCATATGGTTTGTTTTCTTGTATTATTTTCATGAGATTTGGTCTATGTTATTATTGACATATAGCTACAAATTCAGAAATAGAATTATCTATGTTAGCATTCTCATTATGAATCGAAGTTTTTACATTTATAACGATTCTAAGATGCAATTTGAGTTTTTCAAGGGTTTGAAAGCATGTCAATCACTTTACTGTATGTCCCTTATGTATGTACATGAACTTGTAAGAAGCCCATTTGCAAAGTCTTTGCAACTTTCTTTGTGATAGAAAATTTTTAAACCTTAGGCTCCTCAATTGAAATGGGATCCCAAGTGGGTCTTTGATTAAATTAGGAATAAATTGTAAATAAAATAAAATAAACCAATCAAAACCATATAAAATAAAATTAGACGAATTTAAGAAGAATATCCCTTACTGTGTCTGCATGAATTTCTTGTAAAAAGCCCATCTATTTGTAATGTCTTTTTATAATTTTTTTTTGTGATCAAAAATATATTCAACTGTCAGGCTTCTTTTAATTGAAAAGGGATCCAAGTTGGTCCTAATTGAACTAAAATAAAACTAACAAATCAAAACCATGAAAAATGGATTTAGACAAATCCAAGAAGAATATTTCCAAGTGATCACAACTATACTACAAGGGGTTGAATCACGGTGTTTTAAGATGGGCCTATTACCGGCTTCTTTGCACTTAGCCCTCTGTGTTTTTTAGGAGAGTGGTTGGACTAATTCTTAGTCTTTGCTCATAGTGAATTGAGCCTTGCCAATGAAACTAGGCCTGGTGGCCTTGATTTGAATATTTATAGAAAATTAGGGTATGGGAACTTTTATGTTAAGGTAGTTGGTGTTGTGCCAGACCTATGACAAGAAAATTCATATGAGCAGAATTGGAGGTTAACCACATTTTGACTTCATGATATTTGGTGCAAGTTATTTTATTTAATTTTAAGGAATCAAACTCCATGAACTTATGGATATCTAGATTTCTCTTTTGGGATCTAAATCAGCTAGAATTTGGGAAAACATATTGCATCGAGTTGTACATTGCTTCCTATGATTAAGGAATTTACTGCTAAACATATTTGTTGAAGTCAAACCACTGGTTTATGTAGATTTTGGATGGTTTGTCTTTGCATTTTAGTCTCCAATATATTTTTTCAATGAAAATTGACGGTTCCTTTTCTTTTTACAGAAAATAGGTAGGTGCTTGTTGCTTGGCACAAATTGAAGTGTTTCAGAGAGGTTTTCAGAATCTGCAGTTCCCAAAACTCTATTGAAAAAAATTAGAACTGTTTGTATTTTTACTAAATAATATATGCAAATTTTCAAAAGTTCTTTTATTTGGGGATGTAAGGCAGAACAGAAGGTAAAACAACATTTCTCAATGTAACTGATTATAATTTTCTTGCATATTTTCCCCCTCTTCCGAAGCTTCTCTTAAGCCAAACCTTACTTTCCTTCCATAACAATTAAAAAAAAACCTGGTAAATAAGGTTAATTGCGTTCACAGAGAAGAGTTTAAATTATACATTTTCAAGCACTCTTATTATCTGGGAGTGCACAGGTTAATTGCGTTCATAGAGAAGAGTTTAAATTATATATTTTCAAGCACTCTTATTATCTGGGAGTGCACTTTCATGTCTCAAAGGGAAGTGCAAGAGCTTAAGAGTAAGTCTCGTTTTTGGCATAATTTATTTTTTGATTTGGTTGAAAGAGAGGGTTTTAAAAGATCCCAAAACTTTTTACAAATGGATAACAACAAAAGCAACTATCTTCTGGAGACAATCAATGAACAACAAAAACAGGGAGATAACTTCTGCAAGACCATCAACAATTGAGATCTAAAATCACAAACATATCTGGCACAAATTTAATTTATAGGACACAAATCTAATTGTATACAATAAGTTGCAGGTGTTCTAAAAAAATGCTTTCATACAACAAAGAAAAAATATAAATGTCAAATTTGGCTGTGTAATGATAGATTTTTTTTTTAAATTGATTACATGGAATTGAAATGAGTTTATGTTGTGGATACTTAGGTTTATTTATTAAGTCTAAGTTATTATTATTTACATGCAATGCATTGTTGTAATACGTGCAAGTATAGTATACCTCACGTAAAGATTGCGTTACTTGTTTTAGGCTGCTATTTGTTAGACTGTTAGATTGCACTTGTCTTCTAACAGTTCTTAGCTTGTTTGCATTCCGTTTGTTGTTGAGTGGTTATCCCTGCTTGGCATACTATTGCCGGTTGTTATAACCCTCCAACGATTGACTTCCTTTGTATTTATTATATATATTGCAGAATACTGAATAAACAACCAGCTTCGTATTGGGTTCCTACATTATTGGTATTCAGAGACAAGGAGAAAAGATCTTGTTGGCAATTTCGGAAATTGGCTTCATTGTCAGCCACATCATTCCAGAATCTCGAGGTGACAGCGGACAGATTGTTCCCTACACCAGTTTCCTGACGGAGACGTCAGAGGGTTAACTTGGACGGGTAACCTCCCTTGCCTCGTTTGCAGGCAGAAAATTCCAATATCAGTCGCTAAGATCCGTCTTGTAGCAGGTGCAACAGTGAGTTTTTGAGTTTTCCGTTGTAAAAAATTTTGCGTCGTGACGAAACCTTAAGTTTCACTAAGGTTTCGGTGTAATTTTTATTGCCGGCCGATGAGTTCTTCTGACGACGTCGTGCCTCAAACGCGTTCCCAGAACGCCTTCTCTGACTAGAAGCGATACACATAATTTTGCGTCCTTGCGCACAATTGCACTTTTTCGCAGAATTTGTCGCAAACTACCGACGAGAAATTCACTCCCCGGTGACCACACTTTTGGGCCTTTGCGACACATCATTCGGTGCGCCTCTGCAGACCTCGACGTGACAAATCTCTCGTTCGCAGACGTCCACACGGACGATTTTCTCCTCCCGACGATGTCGTCTTTAGGCTTTGGCGTGCAAAGTTTTTTTCCTGGCAAGCACATTCAGTGAAAAGGCCTAAGTTCACTAAGGTCTAAATTTAATTTTATTTTCCGGCTTTGCGTTCTCCCAACAAGGCAGTTTTCCGACCGACGAGGGTGGAGGAAATATCACCAACATTCCAATGTTGGTGGTGTTTACTTGTGTTTTTCTTCTTTCATCGACGCGTCATTCTAGGGGGGGGTGTAAAATCGACCGCACGTTGCCTTGATAGCAGCCAATTCACCTTAATCTTTCATGGCTGCGCACTCGCAATCCTCGACCAACGACGTCCAAACTTCTACACTTCCCTCGCCGAGATTCGAGCCCCCGACGACAACACGAGATTTGCTGGCGAACGTTGCGAACACTCTGACGAAAGATCTGTTCACTGGTGTGCCAAAATATCTGCTCACCGGTGTCCAATACCTGACGAAGTTTGGCATAAAATTCCAAGGTACTTTTAGCGGTTTCGGTGGGGTTTCAAACACTACGACCATTTTCCGGCGGACATAATCGCACAAAGGGAGTGAAGATTCAAAAACTAATACGTTTCCCCTTTGGCAAATTACAATGCGACACGCGATGAGTAAGCAATCCTCGATAACGAAAAAAGTTCCCTGGCAGGCGATTGGAGTTTTACGGTGGTCGTCGTAGTTTTTTTGTCGGGGGAAATAAAAATCCTTTGGGACCTTTTGTACCACATCTCTCCTGTGCGGAGGCATAGAGATGCTTTAAGAGTGCGAAGATGCACTTAGGAGATTGTGAGCACCATCCGGTGCTCACATAGCCCGTTCACACGACCACGCCTATCTTTGGCGTTGCCCGCGTGGGAGGCACAAACGTGTTAGTTGGAGGGCACTTGTTTTTCCACGCGTGGGAGGCACAAACGTGTTAGTTGGAGGGCACTTGTCAGTTGTCCACGTGAGGTTTGAAAGTTCGGATTGTTGTTGACCGAGAGGTTTCAGACCATTAGTGGTTCAGGTGTTACCGGCCCAGCGGCCCTGCGCAGTTGCGGCGCATTAAAAAAAAAATTGGAGAAAGCTTATTTTGTTGCATTGCCACCCAAAACTGAGCCAAAGCCAAATTTCAAAATTTTTGCGCCAAACAAGAAAACAAGGTGATTTTCAGTAATTTTGGTCAAATTTTCAAGCAATTTTTTTTTTGCAAAGTTGACCAATAATTTTTGCCTCCAAGTTGAATTTTGCATTTTTGAAGGGCTTGATTTCTGAAAATTTGTGCTATTTTGTAATTGCAAAATTTGATTTAATTTTGTAAAGAGCACTTAAAAAAGCCCATTTTTGTCAATTTTTGGAAGGCAAATTGTTGTAAATCTTGGCAAATTTTCTGCATTAGGAAACTGAAATTGCTCCTAAATCCTAGATTAGTTCTTTGAAAACACCATTTTGTAATCCTCCTAGTCTGGCATGTACACGAAACCAAATGGCTCAAGACCTCAAAACAAACATGGAAAACGTTACAGTAGCAGTAGATATTTTGGCAGATAAGGTAAAAGACATTGTGGTGCAATTAACTCCTGGTGATATCAAAATTCATCACAATCATGCCAGTAAAGCTAAATGTGAGGTCAAATTGTATGATGGATCTAGGGATCTTGATGTCTTGTCTACATGGATTTTGGATATGCAAACTTGGTTCGCTTATGCTGAAATTCCTGAAGATGAACAAGTTGCATTTGCTACAGTCAAACTCATAGGCTTAGCAAAAGTTTTAATTGTAGAAAGACAAAGCCATAATGCCACCATGACTTGGAAAGAATTGATCCAAATTTTGAAAAACACATTCTTTCCACCAAATTACCAAAGTGACCTCACGACCAAGTGGTATAGATTGAGGCAAGCCTATAGTATGTTTGTTTCTGACTACATTTTCTAATTCAATAGGCTAAGGGTACTTCTTGGTGTGAAAGATTCAAAAGAGGATTTGATTAATAAGTTCACTTGTGGATTGCAAGATCAATTTTTGAGGGAAATCAAGTTCAATGTTTTCCTCACCTTGGATGTGGCATTCAACCATGCCATTCTTGCAGAGGAGAAAGTTGGTGCATATCATAAATCCCGTTCATCATAGGAGAGCTCTTCCAGAGGCGGGAATCAACATCAAAAAAAGGTGAAGAACGCTTCTCATTCTTCCCCTCATTCTTCTTCTCCTCCCACTTCTGCTAAAGCACATTCTTCTTCTTCTCATTCTAAAGATTCTCCTTCTTCTTTAATGTATTGTGAAATTTGTAAAAAGAATGGTCATGTAAAATCCAAATGCTTTACTTTTGAAAAATTCAAGAAGAAGAAATCCCTATTTGTATAGCCTACACATGAGGAACCACATGATGGTCCCATTGTGGCTACATGAACATAAGAAGAGTATCTTGCTTTTAAGGGTAAACTGAACAAAGTTACCTTATGTCAAATGTATTTGCTCAAGAGGGTTGTGACCATTTGTTTGTCACTAGAGCCCACCTTGCATGATTTCTATGTTGATTGTATCATAGATAACGGATCGTAAAAAAACCTCATTGCGAAATCCGTTGTGGAGAAGTTGAAGCTTCCATAAAGCCACATCACCAACCTTATGCACTTGGGTGGAAAGATGTAGACTCCACATCTAACTACACCCACATCAAATTTGATGTTAAGTTGTAGGCAAGTTCGTAAGCCACTAAGTCAAGCACTCATTTTGGCTCCTACTTGCATTAGTTCCACACAAAATGAAGAACAAGCACCATCAAAGGCATATGAGAAAGAAGAAGTTTCACTCCCACCAAATGAACAATCACAAGAGCAAGTGGTTAAGGAAACCATTATTCTCACTCATGAGAAAAATTCCATTCATTCTATTGGCATCATTTCGCGTACACCTATGGACACACAACCACTTGCTCCACAAAAGTTACATTTGGCTTTGCCCACTCCCACCATTGTTGTTAGGAACCTACTATTAAAATAAAGCTCACACACAAAATAATGAAAGATAACTGAAATACATGCAATAACAGAATAATACTATGCATAAAGTAATTGCAGAATTGAACAATCTCATAAAAGAACTCAGAATCGCATGCCTCTTCGAGGGGGCAACCTCCTTCAACATTTTATTAACTTGCAAAAGGATGATTCGTACATGGCTTCATAGCTTTTTAAAGAAAGACTTCATGCAAACCCTAACCCTAGGCTCAAGAGTTGGCTTACATGCAAAATGCCACTCAAGCTAGAATCTTCTACCAAATGTCGGTTACAATCTTGATAACGGTTACATCAAATGACCCCACTTTCCTAGGAGCATAACATGCCACGTACATTACAAAATAACATTATATATGAGATCCTCCATGTTGGAAGTGGGTCAATACATAATAATGAGAATTACAAAATAACGTTAGGATGGGATCATAACAATTGCACACATGGAGGAGCAAGCTAAGGACACTTCCTTCATTGAGCACCGACAGAGCCTTCTAGGCAAGATACAACAGAACTTGCAGGAGACTCCGTAGGAGTAGTAGAGCGTGGTGCGCAAGCATCACAATCCTCACTCATCTCAGGTTGGAGACTGAGTTTGGCTTCCTTTGGATAAACGTTGCTTTCCAGAGACACCATTTCAGGATCCTCTTTTGGTACATGATCCTGTCATCAGCCCTACAACAACAGTGGCACTTGATCGTTAGCTTCCGCTCATTTTAGATAGAGTTTTCAATATGAAGACTCATCACACTGGACAGGGCTCTTCCACTTCTTAGCTTATCGCCCGTCGTGGTCACTTTTCACACATGGCTCGTTGGATTCCTCACCATGAGATGGCCCATGACTTTCCACATTTGTTGAGAGCATTGGGGTCCAATGCTTATATGGTTGGGAAGAGTGTTGAGGATACTTAGGCTTATTTATTAAGTCTAAGTTATTATTATTGTATTGCATATTTTATTATTTGCATGCATTGATGTAATACGTGAAGGTATAGTATACCTCACGTAAGGATTGCATTAGCTTGTTTTAGGTTGCTATTTGTTAGATTGCACTTGTCTTCTAGCAGTTCTTAGCTTGTTTGCATTCCGTTTATTGTTGAGTGGTTATCCCTGCTTAGCATACTGTTGCAGGTCGTTATAACCCTCCAACGATTGATTTCCTTTGTATTTACTATATATTGTAGAATATTGAATAAAGAACCAACTTCGTATTGGGTTCCTACATCAATTTAAAAGGCGAATTGTAGCATGCCAAACTTCTTAACAACCCCTAATGCAATGGAGAGCATGCCATTAGTGATAGTAACCATGACCACAATTTATTCATGCAAAAGATTGTATTACTTATGTAAATTGATTTGACAACATAATTTGCCAAAGGATGCTCATAATAAACAATAATTAATCAGAGTATATATATTTATGATACTTAACGACTTAACTTGTCCCTTTAGGTTACTCTAACAGTTAGTGATTCAAATGGATGATTGCCTTGTGGACTATGAGATAGTCCACTTTGTCATTGTTTAAAGAACAAACAACTCTCTTACATGTACACAAATTCATAATCAATTTGGAAAACTATTTTGAAGGTAGTATAATGATCTTTCTTTTTGGTTAACAATTTGATGTAATTACATCCAACTCAAGGTAATCTCAAGTTAGGGAATGCGAAAAATGATGCATGATTGATTATGGAAGTGCTAAATGATCATTGGTATTATTTTTTTAAAGAAATGTTTGATTAGGAAATGTGAGAACAAAAAGGGTTGTTATCTTGAATTAGAATGATTTGAACTTCTCTTTTAGTGGGCCACCTAAACAAAGCTTCTTGTTCCATGCACATTGATAGGCATCGTCCTCTTAGTGATTGCTTTTGCCTTGTTTAGGTTAATTTATAATTCACCCTCGCTTGCCACATCCTACATATATAAGAGATATATCTAGTAAAATCATATCTTCAAGTTTAAGAGAAGTTAGTCTTTTCCAAAGCTTCAGAAACTTGCTTTAAATGTTCCACGTGATTTTCCCTGATGTTATTAAAGATAAAATTATCATCATGATAAACAATAAATTAAAAAAAATAATAGGACTTTAATCCATTACCGATATGAATGTTGTTTATTTGTAACATTAGTCCAAAGATAGAACTAACCATTTGTTGAGCCCTTTTCTTGCTTACCTTCTTGCTAGTATCATGAGGGATGCAACCCAATGAATATGAATTTGGATGGAATAACTCTTTAACTTCATTTTCTCTAGCAACTCTTATGACAACACATTATTTTATGAACATCGATCTTCAAATGCTTCTTATTAAAGAGTCTTTTTTCCCTTTGTTTCATTTGTAAGGTATATTTATCCTTTTTCCAAGGATAATTTTTTTTTTGAAGATTAGGTTTCTCTTCTTACTCCATGCAATTTTCTCCTCTAGGGTTGATTTTTCTTGGACTTTGAAAGATTGTCCCTTTCTTTGTACTCTGATTTAGCAACATTCCAAGTAATAATTCTACATGGAATATTTTTATTTGGAATGGATGTAAACTATATATATTTTTCTTCTCTTTGTTGGGATTTCATGACTTGCTTGCTTTTCATTCTTGTTTATTGTATCTAAATGAGGATGGGGTTTTCACAATAACTCCTTGGTTTGATCATCTTTATTACAATAGTCACTAGTTTGTTAGTCCTTGAAATCTTATATAGCATGGGCTAAATTATTCTTGCCTTTGAAGTAACATTTCTTTAACCCTTATTTGATGACATTGTTCATCTTTGTTTTGTTGTGGCTTGGAATTATTATTCTCTTGTCTTTGCTTGTTTTCTAAGTAACTAGCTTTCATAGAAGCCTCACATAGGTTGTTGCTTTCTCAAATTGAAATGTAATTTCTCAAATACTTGGGTATTACATCTTTTTATATAGGAACGATTCTTGTGAGATGCAATTTTTTGACTCAACGATATATTCTTATGCATTCTGATTTTGTTTTGTTGAAGAACATGACGATTGATGCTTTTAGATAATTGGAGATATTCTTACCAAAAATTTGCTTTAAATTTATTCTATCTATTCTTTCCTTTGCTTGGAACTTATTATGTGATCCCACTAAATAAGTGGATAGCCCAATATTCTCAAGCCAAGACATTCTATTTTCTCTTCATCTTTATAAGTATATGCTTAAAAGTACATCACAAAATTTTTAAACCAACAATTACTTGACATTTATAGGGCTAAGGAATATCTATTTCCATTTTTAGAGGTGGAGGTTTCTTGTTGGTTCTTTTAATTTTTTTGTATTTTATTAAGGTTCCTTTTCAATATTACGCTTCTCTTCTTTTAGATTCAACACTAGATCCGTTGACATAATATTAGATCATGTTATTTGAATGTATAATAGAAGAATGAGTGTGTATAATTAAATATTGGGTAGCTCATTCACAAAGATTACAATGCCCATTGAGGAACAACGATTAAAAAATAAAAAGTATGTAATAGACAAATGAGATGAAAAATAACGAGAAAATCAAAGTTCTAATCAACATTATAGATCTTCTTCAATCAATCGTGAAGAAGTAGATCTCATGACAACAAAGCAAGTGCAAAACAAGAACCTAAGGAGGAAAAATTGAAAAAGAAAAATAAAATAGAGATAAAAAAATAAAGAAGGTGAGATCTACGTGTTTTAATGCTTTTTTGTTTTAGAAGTTCAAGCATCCCATTGGATGTTGGAGGAACTGCCAATGTCACATATGGGATTTTGTTGGTATTATCATCAAAAAAGCAAAGGGACCTATGAAGTGGGATCAATGCTAGATGAAGGAAGAGTGTTGAAGTTATTGTGTTCAACATGGAGATAAGTTCTTATTCAAAGGTGTTTCCTTTTGAATATCTTGGTTTATGGTGGAGCTCTTGTCAATGTAATGACATAATCTATAATGGAGACATTAGGGCTAAAACTGGATTGTTACGTTAACATTAAGTTGAGATATTTAAATAGAGGGAGAACAAGGACAAAATTAGTCATTGAACTAGTGTGTATAATGGATTTTTATGTGAATGAAAGATGGTTTTATTGCCTACATAATGCTAATAGATAGGCCATGACTGAAAAAATTACATGCATGTAATTATTGACATGAGATATATATGACCATTTGTCATGGTGCTAAGAGAGTTCTCATAAATGTGGTTTCTCAAAGTCATTATTTGAGATCAATAAAAATAGACGGTGAAAATGAATATTCAACACTAATAAGTTATGCCAACATTAGAAAGGCAAATACTAAAGAAGAAGAAAGTGAGATGGTCATATCCTTAATATTTTTTTTTGATGCTCTACTTGATCCACCATAACAATTTGTTAAAGAGGAAGTGGAAGATTCGTTGGGACTACTCTTTAGAGACATGTTAGAATAATGAGGAGAAAACTTAATATCTCTTTCATAGGTTTACTTGTTTATTTTTGATCAGGTGGAGCATAATAAAGAGTTAGTTGAGATATGAAGCTAGTGAAGCAAATTTCTTATTGCATGAATCCTAATTTATTAAGCAATTCTATCAATGAAAAAGGATAATTTTCTTAATGTATGTTTCATTTTTCAAGTAGATAACTCAAGCTGGGTGTCCCCAACCATCACCATTAGGAAAAAAATTGAGAGACTAGGGTGTGTATTGATTATTGAAATCTAAATACGGCTATGAAGAAGGACCTACTCATTTCCTTTCTCAAAGAAGATTTTTGATGAAGTTATGGAATAGGAATGCTACAACTTTGCATATTAGAAACATATGTACACTACAAAAGGACTAGTTGAAGATATCTTTCACCACTTTATGGGGTACTTTTATCTATCGAGTGATACCATTTAAATTTTACAATATGATTGCAACCTTCTAGTAGTTAATGGATAAGGTATTTGAACCTAATGTTAGAAAATTTATCAAAGTTTTTTGAATGATTTTTGTGCCTATGGAGAGAGAGAATCACCTATCTTCCTTTGAAAAGGCATTTGAATGGTTGGTATGAGGTAAAAGTGTATGACCATGTTAAGTATATATTTGGATGCATCAACAACATCTTGATAGGAAATGTTATCTCTTAGTAAGGTATAATGGCAAAACCAAAAGAAAGTAGCAAAGATCAACGAGCTATGATTTTCCACCTACAACAATAAGTTGCAGTTGTTCTTAAATCATGTCAAATATTATAAGAGAATCATCAAGAACTTATCTAGGATCATATAACTATTAACAATTTTTCTTGAGAAGATTATTCTATAAGAGCTAGGGAAAGAAGCCCTAGATACATTATAAAATTTGAAACCCCTTGAAAATTGCTCTAACTTTTGAAGAATCCAAATTGGATCAATCCATTCATTTTCTACGTAGATGCATCTAACAAAAATATTAAAATCACTTTGAGTTAGAAAAATAATAATAAGAACAACCATCTTATTTATGTTAGCTTTTGATGCAACATGTAATGGGAGATAGCAATCACAAGATGCAAAATAATATGAAATAAAGTAAATCTGCGAGATGACTAAAAATATACTATAAATAGAAATGATGGAGATGTTTACAAAAGTAGCTATGGAGGAAATGAACACTCCATGAATATAGCTACAACTCAAGAATGGGCATTGAGCATATTACACCCCATCACAATACATCACACTACTACATCATGCCACACTGGTCTACACTACTTCCTACTGCTCTATCTTACTCTATGTCTATGGCCCTTTATATAGGAAATAGGTTCCTTGGCCAACACTCTACCTAGATGTGCAAGGGACAACTTGCACATATACAACTTGCACTTTGACACTTGTGCATTTATTACATTGCATGAAGTAACTAGATAACTTCCCCCTAAAGTAATCTAATGTCCTAAGTATGTACCAAGAAAGGTACATTTACATGATCCAAATGATGTAATATAGTCTATTTCTAACACCCCCTGTATTACATTATTTGGATATTGAAGACTTTAGTCTTCAATGTGGATCTTCTTCCAGTATGATAGCTTTGATTCTTCTATAGTTGCTTCAGTCTTTATATGATGTAAAAATAGGCTGAAGTTGTAGGTTCTCCTTTCAATTGACCTTGCATTGTATTCCTCCTTTGGATTCATCTTCTTCTTCTTATTCTTTAGCTTTGCCTTTGGATCTAGTCTTTGTGCTTTCATAGGTGGTCATGTTGCTACTTGATTCTTGTAGAGTGGGTCCCTCTTTCTTGTCTTCAATCTATATAGAAGTTTTTGAACAACCACTCAGAGTATCATGATAAGATCTTGAATTAGTAGATCCTAAAATGTCAATGTTGCATGAGGATTGGAAAAACTTTTCTAGATATGACTCATTAAGTTTGATCTTATTTTTGAGTAGTTCTATCAATCCTCTTTGTTCTACATTTTCATTCTTGTAGAATTTATAGGTGAGCAATACCATATATAAAATGCTCACAAGATCTAAGGAAAGTGTAATGTCACTTTTTCCATTGTCAATAGCTTCATTGAGACGAGCTTGAAGATAGTATTCCATAGTATCAAAATTATCTTCTAAAGCTTCACTATGGATTACTTTTGAAGTTAGATCTATCATTATTTCAGATTTCATGAGCAGATTCATGATCCCAAGTTTTATAGCACTGACTTTTTCTTTGTTGAAACAATTATCCTTGTTGGAGTTTGCATTGAAAGTAGACATTCTTATGACTCCCTAATTAGGATATATGATTCCTGATTGAAATATAAGCTTGATTTGATAAAACCTTTATTAATCCTTGTTTTGTAGACTACCTTATGTCTCCCAAGTAATGTGAGTATATACTCCTAAGGATTTTTAGGTTATGAGGAAAGCTTATATTTTGTAACTTGATAATCTATGATAGATGTTGATATTACCAAGTTTTGTAGAATACCTTATGACTCCCTAGTATGCTATGGATAAGATATAGTGCTTTTGTAGAAATATAGTTCAATATTTGATTGATTTTGTAAAGTTTTGTAGAATACCAAAATCAATTCCTATTATCCCTTATTGCTCCTATTGAACTAAGCATTGTTCCAAAATTTTAAAGAGGTTATAATGTTGGATCTTTTGTCTCCTTTTGAAAGGATTGAGACAATAATATTATGAATATCCAACCTATGAAAAAACTCTCTTTATAAATAACCCTTTGGGAATTAGGTTAAGTGTATCTAATTTTCCAATTAATTGATTTGATGTAGTAGCCCTTATGACTCCCTAATATTTGGATAAATTAGATCACAATAATATTTACAAATATTCAATTTTTATCCAAGTAGAAACCCTTATTACTCCTAGGTTTTATATTGCAAATATTTGATTCATTTGATAAAATATTCCCCTTGATGTATGGCTTTCAATGTAAATAAATTCCTTTGATTTAAACCTTATAAATCCAAGGAAAGAAAGCACATATAAATGAAAATAATTTTACCTTTCTCCAAGCAATGTTCGATATTGATTTTAGAGAAGCTTGGACTGCAGAATTTACGTAGACGTCATGGATGTTGTGACTGTATCCTCCAATGGAAGTACTTTGAGTTTAATGCATTCCAAATCTGGCATCTTCTAGTCTCTTCCCTTGACTTTGGTTGCCTTGAGCATTAAAGGCTCTAACACCTTCTTGACATGCTGCAACTCGACCCTTTTCATGCAGACGATGAGATAGTAAATTCGACGATGAAGAATGCTTGTTGACTTTGGTCGTTGACATCCTTAAAATGGAGAAGATTCTTCTCTGATGTGCCAAGTGGCATGACCATTTCCCTTCGAGCGCTTGAGGAGAGTTTGGTGCCAACGAAATATTTGTCTACCTTCTTGTAACGTAAGAACGTTACGTTCTTTAGAAAAATGCTTGGTCTTCCTCTTTGACAAGTGTATCCCATACACTCAATGCACCAGCCTATTCATGTAACTCCTCCTTTGAAGATGAGCACTCTCTTGATTCGAGCGTTAGGGTTTTCCTTTAGTGACAAGTGTCACTTTCTTCTCTACATGGACGTAGTCTCTATTGTTGGTTCGAACAGACCCTTTGGAGACCTTTTTAGCTTCGCAAATCCCCACCTTTGCTTTCATTCACCTGCACAATTTTCTGCTGGGATATGGAGCAACAATATGGAGGCCTTGAGCACCGCTTTCAATGAGCGTATATGGAGTAAGTAACACTCCAATGGTGCTTCAACTTTTTTTTTCCTTTATATTTGTTTTTTATCCTCCTTTCATAGATGCTATTGCTCTTGAATGACGTTGTTTCTCCCTTGCTCTTGTACGTGTATCTTGCAGGTTCGGCCATCTAGGATGTGAGGAGTATGAGCCCTTTGAATGGCTCCTTGAGCTAGGCTTGGATGGCTGCTAGCATACGACCACTTTCAATTGGTTTTTCCAGCAAGTGTAGTGCCTTTGAGGCACCTTTAAATCTGCCTTCTCTCCCTGTATAACCAGATTAGAAATAGTGCAATATAATGTAAAATAGTTTTTATACAAGATGACCTTGTTGCACCTTCTTTTGCACTCCTCTTTGTAAATATGAATTTCTGGTTTTGAGGTAGAATATTGAGTGCAATATAGGGGTTTTGAGGTTGTCTCTTTGATTAGACACCTTCCCCTATTTGCTTGGATATTTTATAAATGAATCCAAGCTTGTAACCACATGATAGAAGCTATTTTTTTGCACTATTTTCTTGTGCTTTGAACTTGAGACTCACCAAGTCTCGTTCGAGGCTTCTTTTGATGCTCTTATGGTGGTTACTTTCTTCTCCAATGCTTGGAGGATTGAGCTGATTTTGTGGCTTCCTTAGGCCACTTCAAAGTTGTAGATCTCAGTGCACTAATAGTGTCTTTAGACACTTTGACAAATTCTATTTTTGTGCCCTTCTAATGAACACAAACAATAATATTTGAGAGCAATATAATAGTGCAAATGAATCTAATAATATTTTACTTCTACTACACTAACAATTTCACCTTATCACTCCAATCAACTCTAAAAAATAATGCACTTAATCAATTTACTGCAACTAATCAAGAATAATCTGAAATGAATCTTCAAGAATTATTCTAAAATTTCTTTATAAGCAAGGTAATAGGAGCTAGTCTTCTTTTTCTTTCCAAAGTAGATGATAGGTAGTTGATAGATAGTTTGAGATTCTAAAATCTAATCAACTCCTAAAGTGCAAATGAACCTTAAAGAATCCTTTCTTTTTGCACATTTGAAGACTCTTAATTCAACTCTCCTTTTTGCAACTTTACTCCAATCAAGGTGCTTAAACAAATCTGATAAGTAATCCACTTAATGAATTTACTTGCACCAATAGTTGCTTACCTTTTTTTGAAAGCCCTTTTCGCCACTTCTGTAGAGGATGTAGATCTTGGTGTCTAAGATCACCAAGTTGCTATCATGAGTAAGATCTTGCAGCTCTCTGTAGGCTACCTTGAACAACTTCGTCTTCACCAAAATATGGTCTCCAACTCTCTTTCATGAGCCTAGGATTTTGGTGGCTTGTTCTCCTCTTGTAGTCTCCTCCTTTTTTGTAGATTAGAAGAGATATTTGATTCTAAAGTGGTGCCTTCTTGTTGTGAGAGGTAATCTCCAAATCTCCTGGATTTGGTAGGCTTCTTCTATCTGAATCTTCCTTCAAGCTTCTTGTCAAATTCTGACTTCAAACAGGATCTTCTTCTCAATATTCTGAATGTCTTGAGGTCTTCTGAGATTTGGCACTCCTTGCCAAATTCTTCTTCTTGGGCTTGTTGTCGGATGGCGATAATTGTCCCAAATATTTCACTATCTCCAATAGTGAATTTCTCCAATGAGTTCTCCTTGGAACTCCTTTGATGATTTCTTCAGCAAGGCTCTCCAAGCCTTTTACTGGATGCTCGTAGAGGCCTCTCCAAGGCCTTGCAGCTTCTTCTGGTCTTCCTTGAGACCTTATCTTCAACCTTCTACTTCTGGAAGTGTTGGTGGTGAGATCTTCTCCTGGATATCTGATTCTGCTACCTCTGTATTCGAGCAGGACTCTCCTAGTCCTTCTTCATCAATGAGATCTTCTCCTGATCTCTTTTGCTTTAGGTGCTAGATTGATTCTGAAGAAGATACTCTTCCTAACCTTTTTGTAGGAAGCTTTCCCAACTCACTGAATCTCCCTATTCCTGCAACAAAGTATTAGTACTAAAATCTACTTCTGAATTAGATACTCTCTTCTGGAGTCTTCTTCAGGATCAAGGCTTCTATGGCCTTTTCTTCAAGGCTTCTATGGCCTTTTCTTCAAGGCTTCTGTGGCCTTTTCTTCAGATCAAGGCTTCTGTGGCCTTTTCTTCTAGATCAAGGCTTCTATGGCCTTTTCTTCTAGATCAAGGCTTCTATGGCCTTTTCTTCTTGTGAAGTTTCCAATCTAGCAATGGAGATCTCCTGTCTCCCAACTTCACCACAATTCTTCTCTAGAAGTCTCTTCTGTAGTGTTCTTCTCTTGCAACAACTAATATCTGCACTATGAAGGCACTCCGACCTTCGGGCAATGAAGTTGAAATCTCCTAGCTTTCTATTGTAGGAGGTGTCCCAATCATCTGAGAATTAATTCCCTACAATAAAAGAACCTTCAGGTTAGTTTCTCCAGATCTCTTAGATGAGCTTCACTAGTTGATTCATCAAACTAGTGGATCAAGTGTTGAGTCCTAGTCTTCACAAGTTTTCCCTTGAAACTCTGTGGAAAGACTCTAGCCATATGCAATCTCAGTATTCCAGAATCTAAGATTTCTTTCAGTCCTTACTTGTGGCTCTCCTTAATTCTACCACCTAGACTCTTCTGAGAATTTTTGATAGTGACTGGTCCAATGGCGCGTCAGGTTGTCAAAAACTTAGGGTCAATGATAATGGTGGTTTTCCTATTGACCTACCATGGCTCTGATACCATTGTTAGCTTTTGATGCAACATGTAATGGGAGATAGCAATCACAAGATGCAGAATAATATGAAATAAAGTAAATCTACGAGATGACTAAAAATATACTATAAATAGAAATGATGGAGATGTTTACAAAAGTAGCTATGGAGGAAATGAACACTCCATGAATATAGCTACAACTCAAGAATGGGCATTGAGCATATTACACCCCATCACATTACATCACACTGCTACATCATACCACACTGGTCTACACTACTTCCTACTGCTCTATCTTGCTCTATGTCTATGGCCCTTTATATAGGAAATAGGTTCCTTGGCCAACACTCTACCTAGATGTGCAAGGGACAACTTGCACATATACAACTTGCACTTTGACACTTGTGCATTTATTACATTGCATGAAGTAACTAGATAACTTCCCCCTAAAGTAATCTAATGTCCTAAGTATGTACCAAGAAAGGTACATTTACATGATCCAAATGATGTAATATAGTCTATTTCTAACAATTTACTTTGGAAGAACATAGAGCAACGTTGAAGTGATTTATATAGTAATAAAAATAAAGCTTTAACCATGTTTCCCTAGAGTATAATGCTAATAAGCCAAAGCCATAGGTAAGTATTTCCAAATAAATCATTCTCTTATGGGAATATGAATTTGATATTGTGGATAAATCAAGAAAGTATTAATGCAAATGATTTTTTGTTAGCATAAAAATATATTGGCTTTGAATACAAACAAGATAAGTTCCTTAATGTAACATTACTAATAGTGGAAGCTATTTCAAAAGAGTATCTAGATATTAGAAGTATCTAAATGAGGTCAAGTTTCTTGAATGTGCCACACCAAATGCAAAGAGAAGATTCCTAGGATAGCCATTCTTAATTCTACCACTTGTCTTGTATCAAGTACTATAGATGGAAGATACTAATGAGAAATTATACGAGACGAAGGGAAATGATTAGTTTAAATAGTTCCATGTGGAGTTTGTAGAGGGCATTTTTTCAACAAACTGATAAGTAGATGAATATTCAATATAGATTGTCATTGACCAACAATATTCAAATATTGTATAAATTATTGTAATACTTGTAGTGTGTGCTAATCCTTTAGGAATCCTCATATCTCATCCACATGATTGTATCCATATTTACATATGACCATTTGAGAAATGAGGTATTATCATTGTTGAACCCCTCCCTTTGACACCTAAAAGGAAGAAGTATATTATCATAGTGATTGATTTTTTACATAAGTGGGTTTATGCTCAATCCATACAATGATAAAAGTAACATGATGCCAATCAAATCATATTAGAATGAATTATCACTAGGCTTGGATTATACTTTGGAGCTCATATTAGACTAGGGTAGCCACTTCCTCAATAAAATGGTGGAACACTTGACCACTTGGTTGGCATCAAGAATAGGAAGATACTTACCTACAAACTAAGCACCAATGGATAAGTGGAATGAAACAATCATGTATTGTGTTAAATACATGCCATGGATTCCATAATATAGGTCCACATGTGGGATAAGTATATTCACATAACACAGATGCCCTCTAGGACTATGATTAAGACATCCACAAGGGATTCTTCTTTCTAGCTCACCTACAACATCAATTCTATTCTTCCTATCAAATATGATGTTCTTCCAACTCACTTACAATATCAATCCTATTCTTCCCATCAAATATGATGTTTCAACTATATAGATGATGCCAAAAATATGAAGAACAAGAGTAAGTCCATAAATGATAGGATGGCATAACTTCACTAGCAATAAGAAATGATATAGACAACGTAGGACTATATTGCAAAAAAGAATATGAAATGAAAGGAATATTTTCACAAAAAATGAAGTGTTTCTTCTTTAGTATTAATAAGTTGGTGATGTATTATCAATCACATCACAAGAATGAGATACATAGTAAGTTGCTACAAAAATGGATAGACCCTTAATGGTACATGTAATATATCATGGAATTGATAAATAATAACAAGTTCAAGTGATTTCACCATCCATAATAGGACTAAACTACTTCTAGGATGAAGCATAAATTAGGAAAAGAGATCTTTCATAACCAACATGAGTTCTTACATCAACTTCAAAACTAGAAAACCTTACTTTATGAGTGCTGTGGTGGATAGAGTCTAGAGCTTGGACCTTAGATTTTCATTTTTTTAAATTCAACTTTAGGCTAAATCAAATTTAACTCCTCTTTCCTTTTTTGTTCCTGAATTTGGTTAATGATATACAATTCTCCTTCACTACTACAGTTCAAAGAGTGCATTTGATACTAAAAATCTTAGTTTATTAATACTTAGATCCACACTTGCTTTTAAGTTGATTCAAAACTTATTTTTCTTCCTTATTATACAATGTAATTTGGATACTATCAACATAGACACAAATATATTTGAAATGATATAAAACCTAATATCACATATTAAAGAAAGAAACCCAAAAAAGAGAAAAAAAAACAACGCATTACATATTAGAAATGTAAAAGAATATTTTTAAGGAAAAATATCCTTAGGTAAATATTTATAGAAATTAACGCATAATATAAACATATTTTTAAGGAAACATATCCACAGAGAGTATCAAATGTCATTGATTCAACTGTTTGAATTTCTCAAATTTCAAGAAGGAAACCTAGCTTCAAATCTTGTCAAAGATACATGCATAATAGTCAAGCTAGTATAATACCACTATGCGGTCATGATATAATATAGATGGGCCCATTTCAATATCATATAACTACTTTAAAAAACATAGTCATAGATAAAATATGTAAATGATTTTATTATTGAATGGCTATATAGATGGTATATATTTTGAAATTGGTTATATGGGTTTGAAATGAGCCCCACTCATATTACATTGTGACCACATAACAATGTTACAATATCTAGGAAATTATGCATGCATTGCTTGGCAAGATCTAAATCTAAGTCTCCTTGAAAATCAAGAAACTTAATCAATTGAGCTCATGCCATTTAATATATTCATGTATATATTATTACAAACCTAACTTTTATATTAATTAGCAAATACATCTAGGGCTATGACACTCCATGAAAACTATAATGCATAGAAGTACAAGGGGTCCCTCTTCTCCTCCATCATCCATCTTATGTTGTATAATTAATATATTTGATCGTTAACAAGTTGTATAAGGGCTATATTCAAGACCTTTAAACTCTAATCCTTATGAATATTTCATTTTTCTTTTAAAAAAGACATAACTTACATTTGAGTTGATTAAAAAAGACTACATTCATCCTAATGCATAAGACATAGTTTGAAAATATAATGTGTAAAAAATGAACTTTTAGAAATCAATAGTTATATCAGGAGTGAGGGTTGCTTGGTTACAATTATTTGTAGAAATTGTGCAAGGTCAATTGGAGACAATGCATCAAAATAATGAAAAATTTAAAGACCTAATAATAATAAAAGAGCATATTTATCCCAATGATAGGGAAGGAATAAGTACTGGCGTGGCAACTCCCGAGGGGAAGGAGGAATTGTATACAAGGAGATTGAAGGCCTCGGTGTTCCATGATTAGGAATTGTTTAAATTGTTGTGTACGTGGGAAGGTGGAGATAGGACATACATATAACAATGAATATTAGTAAAGATAACAGTGGAGATTAGCAAGATGAGCTGGCAGAGCTCTAGGAATTTGTAATCGCCACTAGAAATGAAGACCTCTCGAATGCGGTTTCAAGAGGATATGTTGTATACAAGGAAAATAAACCGATGGTTTTGTCTTATTATTGTTCTGAGGAGTCCTCCTCCTCTGATATGTTGTTTAGTGATTAGGTGTAGCATTGTTTTTCTGTATAATTTTTGTCTATTCTCTAATGGGACATTTAACCTTTATATAGGCATGTACATTTGGAGGCACTTCTAGGCTATGGTCCATGTATGAAAGGCCTTGCGAGTATGTAATATGGTTTTTGTTTAATAAAATTTAGTCTTTTTTCGATGAAAAAAGAAAATAATATATTAATATAAATGAAACCATATTATAAATGCAAATAAAGACTATCAAATAAATTTAATAAACAAAATATATACAAATTTTTGATAGTAATTTTGTCAAAGTATTACTTCAAATATCTATAATAATTATATTTATACAAAAATTCAAAATAAAATTTTAGTCACAGGGTAAATTAAAACATGTATTTTTAAATCTAATGCTTGAATTGACATTATCACATTCAATGAAAATAATTATATGATAGTTTGATTGGATAAATACCACCAAAAATTATTTTGAACTAAATAGAGTCAACTCTCATGATTATGTTAAAATAACAATGCTACATTCTTATGGTAAGGCATGTAAATGACTTGGTGACATGAGAAGTTGCAAAGGTTCACTTGGAGTTATCCCGCATTTTCCATATATCAATAAATGATTTGAACCTTTAAAGACAAACTTATAAACAAATTAGTTCATTTGCGACAAAAGTGATTGGTGGAGTATAATGTAAAAGTCGAAATCTTATGAACCTTAAGGTCCAGCATATCTAATATCTAATGAGTGAACTTAATTAAAGTTAATTGTGAATGATTATAAATATCATGGCAATTTTTATGTCATTCCGCTTCATTGACTTTATTCCATTGGATTATTTAGGTGCAAGCAAATCTTTAAGCAAAAAGGTCATAAACATACCTTACAAGGATTTACTCATGCGCCATGATGATTAGCTTTTCTACGTGGAAGATGTTCTTATCATATTTCAATGTCATGTAATGGGTATTGTGTTGGCCAAAATTTATAATGATGATAAGGATATTAAATTATCGATAAATAAGCAACCATACTATGGAGGTTTTTAAGGAAGTCCATTTAAATATTTTTATATTTTGAAGGTATTAATAATGGGGACATGGTAATGGCTTGGGTTTTGTTTTTTAAAAAGGTCCGAGGTTCAAACGACGATGTGTATGTGAGAGGTTATGTCTTAATCCACTATTGATAAATTTAGCTCTCAGTCTTACCGGGGGTCATAAATGAGACGAGAATACTCAACCCTAAGTATGGTTGTAAAAATTTATCACACTAACTAAATAAAAAAATAAAAATAAAATAATGATGTTTAAAGATTTTAATTTCTATTTTTTAATTTGAGTTTAGTGAGCGTGAGCTGGGAGTAAGTGTAGTAGCGAGCACAAGCTGAAAGTAAGTGCAGCAATAGAGAGTAAGCGCAAGCCGGGAGTAAGTGCAGCAACAGAGAGTAAGTGCAACAATGAGTGTGAGCGCGAGCCAGGAGTAAGTGCAGCAGTAAGGGCGAGCATGATCGGGGAGGGTATCCAGGAGTGAGCACAACCAAGAGTGAGCGCAGCTAGGAGTAAACACAACCGAAAGAAAGTGGGAGCACAAGCTGGGAGTGAAGGAAACCAGAAGCTCGTGCAAGCACAAGTTAGGAGTGAATGCAGCCACAAGCAAGTGCGAGCATAAGCCAAGAGTGAATATAGCCAAAAACAAGAGTGCGAGTGCAAACCGGGTGCGAGTGCAGTCGATATCGAGTGTGTAGTCGGGAGTGAGTGCATCCAAAAGCAAGTGCGAGCACAAGCTGAGAGTGAGGAGGAAGTGTGAGCAGGAAAGAAAACAGTAAAAAGAAAAGTGTGACCAGTCACTTCTTGTTCCAGATCTTAGGAAAATTTAGAGGATTCATTTGAAAAAACCTAAGCAACATAAAAAAGAAAATGCTAATGAGGCTATTTCTTGCACTTTTGGCTCTTTAAGGCAAAATAAACCTTTAGAAGATAAGTCTCATTTTGAACAATATGAAAAAATGGAAGAGATTGATGAAGATGAGAGTGTTGGCAAAAATGGAAGGAGAGGAAGGTCATCAAACCACAATCTAAGAGAAAAAGAAACTCAGAAGGATATTGATTTGGGAAGCCAAACAAAAATATCACAGGTGTTAACAAGAAGTGGGGCTAAGCCCACTAACAAAAATAAAAAGTTTTGATGATGAAAATGATATCATGGAATATATTAGGGGTATGAATAACACCTGTAAAAAAAGAGTTATTAAGGAATTAATAGGTTGTTATAGCTCTGAGTTTATTTGAATACAAGAAACAAAATTAAGCAGTGAGGAATGTAAGGAGGCTTTTAAGAAGATTTGGAAGACAGATGATTGTTTAGCAGTTTCTTCTACAGGAGCTTCAGGCAGTATTGCAATAATATGGGACAAATGCAAATGGGATGGAGAACTATTAGAAGCAAAAAGTAATTGAGTTGCTGGATTATTTTGTAGGAAAAAGGAAAACATCTAGTGGAACCAAAAGTGATTATTGATTATAATACATGAATGAGTACATATAGATAGAGATTAGGGTTTTGAAGAGATTAGGGTTTTTAGAAAGAAAATCCTAACTCTAACTTAAAAAAAAAAAAAATCCTAACCCTAAAAAGCAAAAAGTATATTAAATTAGGTAAAGTTCACTTTAATATTTTAACACCCCCCCTTAATGTGCACTTTCCGAAGTACAAAATACTCATTCAAATTCTAATATCCCCCTTAATGTGCACTTTTCTAAGTACAAAATACTCATTCATATTCTAATATCCCCCCTTAATGATGAAGCTCATATAGAAGGTGTCGGTCTATGCTAAAAATATACCTTTATACAATAATGTGAGCCATCCAAAAGTTATGTTAAAATAGCCAAGAATCTGCTTATTATGGTGATGTTCAAAGTATCAAAAGTGTCCTTATGGTAACCTTCTCATCCTACCGAAATGCATGGATAACCAGTCGCTACATCCGCCAAGTGCTATAGAGAAGATGACTAGGTACTAGGTTCACTTACATTGTGATGTTGGAAATCTTGCTGATGAGCCAAGCTAAAAATCACTAATCCACTAAGAGACAAGCCACTAAAGGCAAAGACAACTCCAATTGTAGGAGTACCCATGTGATACTTATGATCACATAAAAAAGGGCCTTGGTCTTGTGAAGAGATAACGACAACTCCCAAACTAGAGTACCCGATAGATTCCCATGATCGAAAAACAATACCTCCTACTATAGGAGCACCCAAAATCATGATGGAATCTCAAGAGGGCCATGGTCGTGAAGAAAACTTACTTCCAAAAAGTCTTTGATGACAAAAATGGATTAAAGAAGTGTCGGGTTCAACCGATAATGCAATTCCTTTACAACAAGCTTTGAGACCCAAAAAGGTATATGAAATAGCCTCAAAACTAAAAATGGACACCTTCATTGTGTTCGGCTCAAAAAAATCTTTCCAACGACTACAAACACGAATATATTTGGATCTAAATGAAGCCCTAAAACTGAGAAAAATAATTAAGTTCACTGATAGTAAAATAAAAGAGGCTCATAGCCTTTACAATTTGAAAACAAAATATTTTAGAAATATTGCGCCTATGCGGTGGATGGAGCGATCTGGCCTGCAACTACAGAGCTTTGCAACTTTTTCCTACCGAAACCTTTGCAAGTTTTTTATTTTATTTTGTTTTATTTTTTTATCTGTTCACCACCTGCAAATTGGTTCGGGCTCTAGTCAACTTACCCACACCATTGGCCATGGGGGGCCTCCTTTGCTACTTGTACTCCACTGCTAATGCAACCATTGTAGCCACTACCTCCACCACTGTGGAAGCTGCCGATGCCACACTCACCTTCGCCAGAGAAACTATCACCTCCATATCAGTACCTTACAATGACTATCATAGTTGTGTTTTGATCGCTCACAACTGCCTCCATTGTAACTGCTGCATATATAGATTACACAGATAACCACTATTCAATAGCTGGCTCATATCCAAGCAAGACATGTTCTAGGTCCACTTGGTCTTCAAAAGGTTAAGCCCCTAACATCATTACATACAACATTAATCCATCCTGCTGTTGACACCGAACATAGTAATAAATCCATCTGGTTGATCACGGACCATGTACTCAAGCTTCAATCTCTCAGCCCAATGAAGAAGCGTGCCTCAACAAAATTTCACCACACTTGCCCCATGACTGTTTGAACTATAGATATACCTCTCTTCCAACTGCTCCTAGATGATGAAGCTTGTTGAATATTTCTATTATCAGAGTGCACTAAATATTGAGTCTAAATCACATAGGTCACTAGATTGAGTAAATCGGTCTCAAACCCTTCTTCACTCCCACCATAAGACTCTGCAGTTCAACATGTAGTAAAAAATTGCCACAGCTCCCATAGCAGTGGCCATCACTTTGGTGACTAGAGAGGAGCTATCATAGCCCTCATTTCTAATATATCAAAGTTTGATACTTATCTTCAATAATTTTGGTGGCTTGTCGCCTTTGTTTTTATATGTAGATTACTGGTGTTGTGTCGCATCTCTTCTAAATATGCGGTGCACTTCTTGAGAACATTGAGCATGTGAAGATAAATAACCGTAACATCAAAAATATGCTTGACTCCATGCCTTCCATGAGGGATTTTACTAGTGAGAAATATTGCTTCTCCATCATGGAGCTTCACCTCTTCGTGGAGGTGAACAATCCTTTTGTTGGCCTGGCATCGCAGAGCTTCTAGAGCATCCATGACTATCACACCGCCATGTTGAGGTGCCTGGAGCTTTATCACAATAAGATTCTTAGACATGGTCAAGATGATGAGCATCTACAAGAAATATCTTTATGGTCTACCTCATCACTTGTAAAGATCTACACACCCTCCATTGCTAACTGATCAGGGTTTCGAGAGTTCGTTGCTACCTTGTTCGCCACCACCATGCTTCCACTGTAGTCATCATCTACAAATGGTTTTTGGAGATCTATGGCCAGTCTGTGCTCATTGCACTACCATGGTGTAATTGCACACGTCGTGGATCTTAGGGTAGAATGGAGGTCCAGAGGAGCTAACAATCCCACTTGCACGCTGATAAATCAACGTCACGCAACACATGCCATAACTTACAATGGACACCCATGTCACTTTTTGGAGGAGGGAAGTTGGACAATAACATACGACTACTCACCAAAAAAGGACTCCTCATTTAGCAGTAATCATTGCGCCTATGCGCTTCATAAAGCAAGTTTCGGTGCCATGGAGGCTCAAAGCATAAACTCCTCTACAAATGAGTTCACATCAAAGTCTTTGGATGCCGATTGAATCAACGAAATAAGAAATAATGACCATTCAAATTCCTTTGCATGACATGGTATCGTCAAACCCTAGTAGCACAGGCCTCCCCGAAAAGGCGGATCTTACGGCTATGATACCAATTATTAGAACCAGAAGTGATTATTGATTATAATACATGAATGAGTACATATAGAGAGATTAGGGTTTTCAGAAACAAAACCCTAACTCTAACCCTAAAAAGCAAAAAATATATTAAATTAGGCAAAGTGCACTTTAATATTTTAACAACATCAAATTTGGGGTTATAAATGCATGTGCTCCAACTATAGTTACTCCACGTGAAAGATGTTGGAAGGACCTTAGTATATTCTTGTCAAATACAATGATGATTCATTGTGACTTGTGGATTCTTGGAGGTGGTTTTAATACTATTATATCTCCTTTGAAAAAGAAGGGTGGCATTCTAGGATGGTCTAAATCAATGCAAGATTTTTCTTCATTTGTCAATTCAAATGACCTTTGGGATGTTAGTCCCTCAAGCTTTCAATACACATGGGATAATAGACGCATTGGGAAAAATCATATAGCATAAAGACTGGATAGATTCTTGTTATCCAATAATTGGTTGCAAACAAAGTATACAATATCTTCGAATATTTTATTACGAGCAAGATCAGATCACAAACCCATTCTTTTGACTTGTGAGTCACCTAACAATGGTCATCCAAAGACATTTTGCTTCCAGTCTATGTGGCTCCAAGACCCTGATTTTTTCCAGATGGTTATGTTATGGTGGGATGAATCAAAATTTGAAGGATCATGTATGTATAGGTTTGTTCAAAAGTTGAAACATGTAAAGGAGCAAATGAAGATATGGAATGTCAAATATTTTGGTAATATTTTTAAAGAAAAAAAGAAATTGAATCCAAACTCTAAAATTTACAAGAGATAGTAGAAATTAATGGAATGGACCAGGATTCTTATGTGAAAGAAAAACAATTACTTTCTGATTATCATAATGCATTGAAAAAGAGGAGTCATATTGGTTCCAAAAATCTAGAGAGAAATGGCTCAAGGAAGGAGATAGAAATACAAAGTTTTTTCATGCTACAACAAAAACAATTTTTTTGTTCGTCATATCAAAAATATTATAACTCCAGATGGAAGAAATATTGAGGATGAAGAAGATATAAGGAAGGAAGCAATAAATTATTTCAAAAATATTTTGTCAGATTCTAGGCAAGATAAGGAGGCACAAGAAAAACTTCTACAAAATATTCCATCAATTATCACTCAGAGACAAAATGAAAGCTTGAGGAAGAAGATATCTATGGAGGAGCTCCATGAAGCAGTTTTCTCTTTCCATCCTAACAAGGCACCTGGCCCCGATGGATTTCCTACAATTTTCTTTCAAAATTTTTGGGATTTATTGAAGAGTGATATGTTAGATGCAGTGGAAGAGGCCCAAAAAAGGAAGTCTATAATAAGTGAGATCAATGCTACTTTTATTACCTTGGTTCCCAAGAAGGGTGACACAAAATATTTTGATAATTTTCGTCCAATAAGCCTTTGTAATATGATTTACAAGATCATTTCAAAAATTATGGCAAACAGGTTGAAGGGCATTCTAGGGTGTATTATCTCAGAGGAACAAGGTGGCTTTGTTCAGGGTAAACAAATTCTTGATGGTATAATTATTGCACAAGAGGCCATACATTCTCTTCATTCCATGAAAAACCAGGTATGCTTTTGAAATTAGATATGAACAAAGCATATGATAGGGTTTCCTAGAATTTTTTACATGCTATTCTCAGAAATTTTGGCTTTGATTATAGTTGGTGTGAGTGGATTAAATGTTGTTATAGCACTACAAAATTTTCTTTTTTGATCAATGGTTCTCCTGTTGGGTACTTCAAGTCATCTTGTGGACTTCGTCAAGGTGATCCTCTTTCTCCTTATCTATTCATTATTCTGGAAGAAGCATTAGGGAGAGCATTTTCAAAGGCAAAAATGGAAGGAAAAATCAAGGGTATTCAAGTTGCAAAAAATGGTCCCTTTGAATCTCATCTCCAATTTGTTGATGATACTTTTCTTTTGGGTCATCCCTCAGTCAGTGAGGCCATGGAGTTTAAATCAATATTGTCATGTTATGAGAAGGCTACTGGAAAGTTGGTAAATACTTCAAAATCCAGGATTTTTTTTATTAATACTGCCCTAGATTTACAACAAATTATTGTGAATATTTTGGGGTTTAAAATTGAAAATTTTCCATCAATCTACCTGGGTATTCCTTTGTCTGATAAAGGAAATAAAAAGGAGCTTTGGATCTCTTTTTTGGATAGAATGAAAGCTTGCTTGGCAGGTTGGAAAGGTAAGTTCTTAACCATGGCAGGAAGGCTACAACTCATAAAGACTACTTTGCAATCCATTCCTATTTATATGATGTCAGTTTCAAGACTGCCAACAGGTATTGCATCAAAAATTGATAAAATTCAAAGAGAATTTCTATGGAAAGGTTGTGAGGAAAAATTTAGGTTTCCTCTTTGTAAGTGGGAAAGGGTTTGCAGAGGAAAGAATATTGGAGGAGAAGGCTTGCGAAATTGTAAACTTATGAATTTGGCATTAGGAGCAAAGCTTGGGTGGAGATTATTCAGAGATCAAGGAAAGAATTGGGTAAAAATATTACTTCAAAAATATATAGGTTCTCTTGATGCAATGAAATTGTTTAGAAAAAGAACTCTACCCAAAGGATCATCAACATGGAACTTCATATCAAAGAGTTTGCAATTGATAAAGAAACATATTAGATGGTCAGTCAATGAGGGGAGTTATGCAAATTTTTGGTCTGATGCTTGGTTGAAGCCTTATCCTCTCATCTCAGACTCAAAATGGAAACCATTGGCTCAAGCGTGCCTAGCATGTAAAGGTCCAAAGGTCAAATATTATATTATTATGAACAAAAACTCCAGATCATGGATTTCTTTTAGTGACCTGGTTGAAGGAGAGGAACAAAAACAAATTGCAGATGAACTTCAAAATATGCTTCTAGAGTTTTATTTGCCAATTTTTACACGAAAAGATGAGTTGGTTTGGAACTTATCAAAGGATGGTGGATACTCAGTAAAGTTGGGATATGAGAATTTAGAACAATCAAAATTTCCTTCTCCCAAATATTTTCCTTGGAAGAATGTTTGGTCATTAGAGGCTCTCCCAAAGGCCTCAACATTTCTTTGGTTAGCAGTTCAAAGTAAGATTCTTTCAGGAGAGAGTCTACAAAGAAGAGGATATTATGGACCCTTCATATGTGCCTTGTGTGAGAAGGATTTAGAAACATCAGACCATTTACTCCTTCATTGTCCATTTGCTCACACCATTTGGGGTTACTTTTTAAAAATATGAAATTATATTGGGTATCTCCATCAACATTGAAAGAGTTGATAAAATGTTGGATAAATTATTTCAAAGCTAAAGCATTATGTATTCTTTGGAGGATTGGCCCTGCCATTATTTGTTGGAATTTATGGCTTGAAAGGAATAATAGAATTTTTAATAATAAATATCAAAATCATGCCCAAGTTTGGAACCGTATCAGTGCCTCTCTTGCAGAATGTCTACAAATATGGTGCTCATCATGGGAAGTCTCAATTGCAGAAAAATAAGTGCTAATAATTTGGCTACAGGATTTGAACATACATGGAAGAGTCATCTGCGACAACGGAATTAAAACAAAGGATCTACTTCGATCTATGGTAAAATGGAAATATCCAAAAATTGGGTTTATCAAAATTAATTTTGATGGTGCTTCTAAAGGAAATCCAGGAAAAGCTGGTGGAGGTGGTGTTTTTAGAAATAGTGAAGGCAAAATTCTCCTCACTTATTCAGAATCATATGGAACTTCAACTAACAACTATGTAGAGGCTAGGGCACTTCTTACTAGGATTAAAATTGCAGTAGAAAAAGGATGGAAATATATTTCAATTGAGGGGGACTCACAAATTATCATCAATGCTATTAACAAAAATGGATGTGGAGACTTGGATAAAAAATAATATTATTGTTGATGTTCATCATCTATTACTAGAGGCAATCTCCTGGCAGTGTGAGCATATTTATAGAGAAGGAAATCGAGTAGCAGATAAATTAGCGAATTATGGTGTTGATCTACATCCCCATGAAATTCAAATTTTAGAAGACAACTGGCCAAGTGAGATTTTATGTCTTAATAAAAATGATGTCAAGGAGTTGATTGTGGAAACATAGCACTTTGAGAAAGTTGAAGAATATATTTAAGAGAAAAAAGAAATGAAAAACAATGATAAAAATGTTTGCTACAACAAATGTAATATTCTGGTATTTTGATGGGAGTGGCCCCCAATAGAAGCCACATATAACCTATTAAAAAAATGACCCCAATTTCTATAGAATCAATTATTAGTGGCATATATGACACAATTTTTTCTACCCCCTCATCCTTTCAATAATATTACATTGTTTGTTTGTTTATTGTATTTATATATTTTTGAGAAGATCATATGTAAATCAAATGGTGATTGAGTGAGATATTCAAGCTTTCAAATTTCTCAATAAATATATCATTTTATTTTTTATTTGAGAAATTATGAGACTAGGTAGTACGAGAGGAGCGAATAATGGACCCTAGAATTAACATGGGGCCCACAAAGGAAATCAACCAACGAAAATCACACATGGGGAAAAATCCACGCTCACCACCATCGAGCGATGCTCCCATGAGAGAGGATGGAGCATATGCCTAGGCCATGATTCGCTTGTTTGAGGGGTTGGGTCATGGTTCGCCTGCTTTGACTTGTGCATTTCATCCAAAATATTGCTTCTTGATTTGCAAAGCTCTATGTGAGTATTGTGCTTTATATACCACCATGAGGGCCATCGTGGGATAAATGTGGGATAATGGCTCAAGACTCTCGCAGTGTTGCTTAAGGTATTTTTTAGAATTTTTTATTTGAAAAATTATGAGACTGGGTAGTATAGGAGGAGCGAATAATGGAACCCAAAATTAACATGGGACCCATGAGGGAAATCAACCAACGAAAAACACACATGGGGATAACTCCACACTCAACACCATCGAGTGATGCTCCCATGGGAGAGGATGAAGCATATGACTGGGCCATGATTCGCTCGTTTGAGTGGTTGGATCATGGTTCACCTGCTTACACTTGGGTATTTCACCCAAAAGACTGCTTTCTGATTTTCAAAGCTCTATGTGGGTGTTGTACTTTATATACCACCATGAGAGTCATCGTGGGATAAATGTGGGAAAATGGCTCAAGACTCTTGCAGTGTTGCTCAAGGTATTTTTTTAGATTTTTTTATTTAAGAAATTATGAGATTGGGCAGTATGAGAGGAGTCAATAATGGACCGTAGAATTAACATAGGGTCCATAAAGGAAATAAACCAACGAAAACCACACATGGAGAGAACTCCACACTCACTACCATAAAGCGATGCTCCCATGGGACAGGATGGAGCATATGGCTAGGCCATGATTCGCTCGTTTGAGGGGCTAGGTCATGGTTCGCCAGCTTCCACTTGGGCATTTCACCCAAAATATTGCTTCCCAATTTTCAAAGCTCTATGTGGGTGTTGTGCTTTATATACCACCATGAGGGCCATCATGGGATAAATGTGGGATAATGGCTCAAGACTCTCACAGTGTTACTCAAGGTATTTTTTAGAATTTTTTATTTGAGAAATTATGAGACTGGGCAGTATGGGAGGAGCAAATAATGGACCCCAGAATTAACATGGGGCCCATAAGGAAAATAAACCAATGAAAACCACACATGGGGAGAACTCCACACTCACCACAATCGAGCGATGCTCCCACGGGAGAGGATGGAGCATATATCTGGGCCATGATTTGCTCATTTGAGGGGTTGGGTCATGGTTCGCCTACTTGCACTTGGGCATTTCACCCAAGAGACCACTTCTCAATTTGCAAAACTCTATGTGAGTGTTGTGATTTATATACCACCATGAGGGCCATCGTGGGATAATGGCTCAAGACTCTCGCAACATTGCTTACGGTATTTTTTTAGAATTTTTTATTTGAGAAATTATGAGACTAGGTAGTATGAGAGGAGCAAATAATGGACCCAAAAATAAAAATGAGGCCCATGAGGGAAATAAACCAAAAAAAACCACACATGGAGAGAAATACACACTCACCACCATCGAGCAATGCTCCCACAAGAGAGGATGGAGCATATGGCTGGACCATGATTTGCTCTTTTGAGGGACTGGGTTATGGTTCTCCTACTTCCACTTGGGCATTTCATCCAAAATACTGCTTCCCGATTTGCAAAACTCTATGCGGATGTTGTGATTTATATATCACCATGAGGGCCATCATGGGATAATGGCTCAAGACTCTCGCAACATTTTTCAAGGTATTTTTTTTAGAATTTTTTATTTGAGAAATCATGAGACTAGGAACTACAGGAGGAGCGAATAATGGAACCTAGAATTAACATGAGGACCATGAGGAAAATCAACCAATATAAACTACACATGAGGATAAATCCACACTCACCACCATCAAGTGATGCTCCCACAAGAGAGGATGGAGCATATGGTTGGGTCATGATTCACTTGTTTGAGGGGTTGGGTCATGGTTTGCCTACTTCCACTTGGACATTTCACCCAAAAGACTACTTTCTGATTTTAAAAGCTCTATTTGGGTGTTGTGCTTTATATACAACCGTGAGGGCGATCGTGGGATAAATGTGGGATAATGGCTCAAGACTCTCGCATCGTTGCTCAAGGTATTTTTTTAGAGTTTTTTATTTGAGAAATTATGAAACTAGGCAATACGGGAGGATCAAATAATGGACCCCATAATTAACATGGGGTCCACAAGGGAAATCAACCAACATTAACCATTCATAATGAGAACTCCATACTCACAACCATCGAATGATGCTCCCACGGGAGAGGATGGAGCATATGGTTGTGCCATGATTCGCTCGTTTGAGGGGTTGGGTCATGGTTCACCTTGGGAATTTCACTTGGGCATTTCACCCAAAAGACTACTTTTCAATTTGTAAATCTCTATGTGGGTGTTGTGATTTATATACCACCATGAGGGACATCGTGGGATAAATGTGGGATAATGGCTCAAGACTCTTGCAAAATTGCTAAAGGTATTTATTTAGAATTTTTTATTTGAGAAATTATGAGACTAGGCAGTATAGGAGGAGCGAATAAGGGACCCTAAAATTAACATGGGGTCCACGAGGGAAATAAACCAATGAAAACCACAAATGGGGAGAACTCCACACTCACCACCATAGAGCGATGCTCCCACTTTAATGTTTATTGAAATGCACCTTAGTCTTTTTTCAAAAGTTGTATTTTAAAAATTTGAATTTATCTTTTTCCACTTTAATGTTTATTGAAATGCACCTTAGTCTTTTTCAAAAGTTGCATTTTAAAAATTTGAATTTATATTTTTAATTTATGAAGTGATAAGAACCTAATAACAAAAAAAGTAGATAGATACATACTCTCGGATCATTAGCTAGATGAAGGAACTTGTGCTAAAATTAATACCTTAACAAGGATTGGTTCAGATCATTGGCCAATAAAAGTTAAAATGGTGGTAAGTGAATTAAAAAAATATCATATTTTAAATATGATTAGATGCAGGAATACCATCCTCAATTTGTTGATATGATAGCACAAACGTGGAATTCTTCAAGAAATGGTGGTTTGTATGCACTTCCAAAATAAATAAAACAATTACATATAGATTTAAAAAATGGAACAAGGACACTTTTAGAAATATTTTTGAGAAGATAGAAGAACTAAAAGATAAAATTTCAAAATTATAAAAAATATGATCATAATAATCCAAGCTCAGAGGAAAGGGAGTTGCTTAGTGAATATCATAATATTTTGAGCAAGGAAGAAAAACTTTGGAGATTAAAATCAAGATAGACTTGGTTAATGTTAGCTTTTGATGCTATATATTTAAGGAAATGCAACCACAAGGTATAAAATGAGCATGCAATATTAACTATATGATAATGGAAATATCTTAAGCATGTAAATAGCATGAGAAACTTATGAAAATACTCATAAAATAGCCATTAATGAAAGCTCACAAAAATGGGATCTTCATACAAAATATGGAGATCTCAAATGCTCCATTCTTCATTCATGCTCTACATTGTGACTAACTTGAGCACTACTCTACTCTAATGTGCTCATGCACTCTCTCTAACTTACTTCTACTTTCTCTCTACTACAAAGGCCAATATATAATGGAGTATGACTCTTGGCCTTCCATATTCCTATGACTCACTATATTCCTATTCTAGAATCATGTACACATGGACAACATGCACATTTACATCATTGTAGATTCTAAAAATACTTGTGCATTGATTACATTGCATTATGTAAATACTAAAATCCTAATCTAAGACACTCTTCTAATCTAGAGATGTACCCAAGATGGTACATTAGCATGTACCAAATAATGTAATATATTCAAACAGTTAAACGAAGATAAAAATACAAAAAACAAATCATAGGGTGGTTGTAGTATAGAGATAAGCATCCAAAATCAGTAGAATTAAATCAATAGGAGTTTGGATTGAATACTAGAGTGAAATTAGAAAAGAGACAAGGTCTTTTTATCACAATATTCTAGGATCATAGAAGTCTGAAGTTCTTAATGATAAACTTATTCAAGAAGTACCTTTAGTTATAACGAATGAAGACAATAGGAAACTAATGGATGCTATTAATCTATAATAAGTTCATTTAGCTCCTTTATATTTTAATAAGGATAAATCCCCAAGTCCAAATGGGCTCTCTACAATATTTTACGAACATAATTGGGATATAGTGAAGGATTCTTTATTGGTGGTAGTGGAACATTCTAGGGTAAAATAAAATAAATGCAACATATCTTACCCTAATTCCAGAAAAGAAGTATGTTGAATTATTTGATTCATTGAGACCCACAAGTCTATGTAATATGACATATGATTATCTCAAAAGTGATGATGAATCAATTAAGGCTATTTTTAAATAAAATTATTTTAGAAGAGTAAGGATTTGTGAAAGGGTGATAGATTTTGGATGGGATCATAGTACCTCATGAAGTTATACATTTAGTAACTTCAAAAAAAGAGAAAGCAATGATATTAAAACTTGATACGAGTAAAGCCTATGATAGGTTTAAATGAGATTTTCTTATGGTAGTATTAGAGAAGTTTGGATTTGGGAAGAAATGGGTTAGATGGATTAAAGCTTGTGCCTCCATAGTTTAATATTTAGTGTTGGTCAATGGATTAGTAACATAATAATTTAAATCCAAGAGAGGCCTTAAACAAGGAGATACTCTATCACCATATATGTTCATTATTATGGTAGAGTTTTTGGGTAGGAATTTGAAGAAGGCTAACAAAGATGGGCTTATAAGTGGACTTAAGCCTAGTAATAACATCGACAACATCACCCATAAATAGTTTTTAGATGATACAATCCTTTTTAGAAGGGCAATAATAGACAATGCTAGAGATTTGAATAACTTATTAAAGAAATATGAAAGAGCATTAGGGCAAAATTTTAATAGGAAAAAATCTACAATTTACTTCTTAAACACTCCAACTAAAATCAAAGCAAAAATTTATAGATTACTTCAAATGGAGGAGGCAAATTTGCTAGCAACTTATCTAGGGATGCCCTTATTTGAGGGGAGAATGAGGATACAATTATGAAATCTAGTTATAAGTAAAGTTTAAAATAAATTATCAGCATGGAAAGGTACATGGTTATCGTTAGAAAGAAGAGTGCAACTAATTCAATCAGTATTACAGTCCATTCCAACATATTATATGTCATTGTATACTATGCCAAAATTAGTAGAAAAAAATTAAATATATATTATGCGATCCTTTTTGTGGTCAGGTTTACATAATAAAAGGAAATTTCATTTGGTGAAATGGAGCAAGGTGTGTGATGATAAAAATAGGGGAGGTCTTGATTTAAGAGTTCTTACAAATGTAAACTTAGCTCTTAGGGTAAAAGTAATCTAGAGATTGTACAAAGAGATTCAGGGACAATGGGTAAGAATTCTTCTAAGTATGTTGAGCCCCATGACCCAAGATTAATATTTATTGCATTCTCTCTACCAACTAGTTCTACACTTTGGAATGGTTTCAAAAATCTATTGATCTAGTGATTGGAGATTTAAGATGGGTAGTGAAAATTAGAGAAAAAATTCTAATTGGATGGATACTTGGTGTGATAAAAAACCACTCAATCTAGATCCAATTTTGAATCCTTGGATGAGATTACTTCAAGATAAATATGGTGATAGGGTTTCAAAAATTTTGTACAAGGATTAGGAAGGAAGATACAAATAGAAAGCAATTTTTTTTACAAGTATACAAGACATTGATGCTAGGAGGTAATTGAGTAGAAATATAACAACTGTGATTATTCTAAGGGGAGCCAAGGATAAATTGATTTAAGATTTGAATACTTTAGGAGAATACACAACAAGAAGTAGATATAATGTAAAGCACCAACAAAATAGAAATATAAAAAGAATATGGAGATATATTTGGGATAGACCAAGCATTCCTAAAGTTAAAATTTTTGTTTGGCTAGTATGTCATAGAAGAAATTTATTTTGGGATAACCTTATGAAAAGGGGTTTTCATGGCCCTTCTCAATGTGTTCTTTGTAAGAATGAGGAGGAGAGTATAGACCGTCTCTTGGGACAATGCTCAATAGTATGTAAACTATGGAAATGGATTATTAATATGTTTGGTAAATGCATGGTGATGAATGGTAGAATTGAAGAATGATTAAAGCAATGGCAGAGCACTCTTAAAAGTGATGCTTTACAGACAATCTGGGATATATCAAAAGATAAAAAAACTTTGGATTGTATGGCTAGAAATGAATAGAAGAATAATTAAAATAAAGGAAATGAGTTAAGAGGTAATTAAAAGGAAGATATGTTTAGCCATAAAGGAGTCTAATCCAACCCTATCAATTCACCCAGTCCCTAATCTGGAATTAAAGAACATTGATAGATGGATTCAAGTCATCAAATGGAATTATGATGTTGGGTACAAGAGAAACAAAAAAAGGTAAACAATATAAAATAGAAACCACCAGATGTGAAGTTGGTCAAATTGAATTTTGATGGAGAATCTAAAGGAAATCCAAGACCACCAGGAGGAGGAAGAATAATTAGAATTAAGAGAGGAGAGATTGTGTCTCATTATACATTCAATATTATATTTAAGATAAATAATGAAGCTAAAGCTTGGGCAGTTTTAGAAGGGTTAAACATATGTAAAAAAATGAAATAGAATAAATTATGGATGGAAGGTGATTCACTCATAGTAATAAATACAATTTTAAGGAAAGCAAAGGCTTCATGGAACATACAAGAGATAATTGTGGAAATTCAAGATCTTGCTAAAGAGTTTGAAGAAATTAGGTTTACACATGCATTAAGGAAAGGAAACAAATGTGTAGATAGGCTAGTCAATAGAGGGGTTTTAATTGAGGATTATGAAGTTAAATTCTCTTTTCCATGGTTAGAGAAAGTAGTAAGTTTAGCTGAAGCTAACAAGAAAATGTTGATTGCCTAAATCAAACAATGATTAAGATTTACTTTAATATTTTCCCTTGGTAATATCTTTTTTATTTTAAAACATTAATGTTTTTTCATATAAACTATTTATTATAATTTTTGTGGTTGCACTTGTGTTTCATGAAGAAAACTGGCAATCCAAATTTGGTAAAGTGGACTATGATAGTGTGATGTTTGGAAATATTACTCTACTAAATATGCAATGCATAGATAATAGAGGTGAAGTTTTGGTATTGTGAAGGTTTCTATAGAAAAATATCAAGAAGGATGTTGAATTTTGGAATATTTGTATTCACACACAAAATTGAAAAGATCCAAAAAATCAAAATCAAGAATTCAAACATTTTATATAAAATGATGTAGGTTTCTAGTTATAGCATCTCAATTGAGATGAGAAGTGAATCTATTTTTAAACTCTCAAGCTCTAAAGAAGAGAGTTGCAATTTTTCAAAGGTGGGGGACCCAAGTTCAACCCCTTGTTATCTAGAAAAAACAAAATTTATGGAGTGATAAGGATTACTACTAGGATTTTAATTTTTAAAAGGTTTGAAAATATAATAGTTATTTTAAGATTTGAAGGTTAGAAGATTTATTTTTTGCATGTTTTTAGATTTTGAAGGTCTAAATATTTAGTTTGAGTTAAAAAGATTTAATATTTGAGCTTAATTTTTAAAATTTGAAGAAATTTGGTTTGAAGCAATTTGAAGTTTAAAGTTTTTGAAGATTTGAGAAATTAAAAAAAAATGAAATTTGAAATTTTGCAAATTTAATTCAATAGGGAGTTAAAAAAATTTCTACCTCAAAGATTTAGAAAATTTAGAAATTGCAAATTTCTTATTTGATTTTTTTTTTTTAATTTGGGAGATAAAAGGTTTACTACTTCAAAGGATTTCAAAAATTTAAATTTTACAAAATTTGAATGAGCTCCATTATATCAAATAATAAAATTTCCTTTCTAAAACTCAAATTTTGAAAGGACCAAATTTTGCATCATGGAAGAACAAAATGAAGTCAATTCTTGTTGTAAAAACTATGGGATATACTAAATGGAACAAAGAAAAAACCTAGTGAGGATGAGAGAGAAATACAAAAATATGAAGAAAATGATGCAAAGACACTTATGTTAATTACATTTGTAATACTTGATGAAATACAAACATGCTTAAGTGAAGCAAAAGCTTCTACAGATGCATGGAGTACATTATGCAAAATATTTGAAGGGAAAAACAAAGCAACAATTCTAAATTTACAATCCCAATTATATTCTTCAAATGTTAATAGTGGAGAAAGTATAGAACTTTTTCTTCAAAAAGTAGCATATATAAAGGCAAAACTATTTTTTTTTAAGCGAAAAACCCCTTGCGGAGCCACCTTGGTCTGAGAGACCACGAACAGGGGGTTCTACACCATCAAAGTCACCCGAGGGTCGCACCCAGCCCTGCCCGCACCAACATTATCAATTGGATTTTGGATACCCAATTCAACTTTTTGGTAGGGTGGAGATTTGAACCTGGGACCTCCCTTGGAGGATTGCCCTCTCATCTCCAACTCACCTACAACACCTGGGTAAAAGGCAAAACTATTAACTCTAGGAGAAAGAGTAGAAGATATATTTCTTATTCATGTTACACTAAGGGTACTTCCAAAAAGTTATAAACATTTAGTTACTTCTTTACAATTTCTAAGTAAGGATACTACATTTGATGATTTAGTCAATATTATTCAAGAATATGAAGTAGAAAACTTAGTCAAGGATGAATTGACTAATAATGTCTTGGTATCTAAAGAAAATATGCCAAGTAATATTCAATAATGAAGAGACTAATAGTGTTGTAGACACCTAAAAGTTGCACATGATCACCCATAGGTTCTTGTAGGCTTGTGTAAACACTTTTAGGCTTACATACACATTTCTAGGCACTCATAGATCATTGTAGGCCATCGTAGGCCATCATAGTCGTTTGTAGATGCCAAAAACCCACAAAATATACAAAACAAAAACCTACAAAATATACAAAATACATCCAAAATACCTTCTATTCGCAAGAGGGCTACCTACAAGCCCCTTAAGGTCACTTAAGCCCTTTCCTACAACTAATTAGGTCCCCCATGGGACAATTCCCTCACAAAACCCTAATTATCCTAATTACCATTCTAATTTGCAAGTGACTTTTCACTTAAAATGCACTTTATCACTTAAGTAAGATTAATTAGGGTTAAATAGCCAAATTAGCCCTAATATCCCCCTCACACATGTGTGCACCAAATTAGTTAGGATATTTTCTAGAATACCTAACCTAACCTGCACCTAACCTAGGGGTTAGCTAATCAGGGTTAACTCTAATCCTAGCTCACACATTGTGTACCTAGAATATTTCCTTTAGGGCACATGAAGGGATGACTAAGCATGGTTTTTATCATGTTTTTCTTTAGTTTTATGTCGATTTATCTTCATAAATATGGGGTCTAATCCAATACAGGTCCCCAAACACACTAACTTTTTTTTGCAGGTCCAAAGCAGGTATTAATGACATCTTCAAGTAGATTACGTGTGGCACATGCATACAGAATCCCACCTACATTAATGATATCAAAAAAACTTTATAATTTCACCTACATTTGCATTGAAAGAGAAAGAAATACTTGTATAAAGATAGACTATAGTGTAACACTCTTTTGAATTTGATAGTAAAAGGACATTTTGCACATATTCTATTATTTTTAGAATCGGTGACTTTCGCATGTTACAAATGCCTTGGTATATAAAGAAATTATACCAAGTAAAATTGCTAGAACATCCAAGTATATATCTAATTGGAATTCAATATTATGTCATATATGTAAGAGAAAGGGTCATAGTACAATTTTTTTTAGATATAATCAAGGAAATTAGATGAATATAAATCAAGGAAATCAAATGAATAAAACAATTCAACAAAGACAATATCAACCTCAGTATCAATATAATCAACAATGACAACATCAATTTCAACCTCAGTATCAACAATGTCAATATTAGCCTCAATATCAATATGGTTATCAACAACAACATCAACTAAAATTTAGAGAAGAAAATAAAAAAGGAAACTTAGTTCAAGAAATTCATGCGATTCAATATTTAAAAGATGCATAAGAAGGAAATGAATTCAAAGCTCTTATGGTAAAACTCTTATTCAATGAAGATATTCCTTCTTCAAAGATAATTTTTTATACTAATGTGTAGAGGGGGAAAATTGCCCTACCACATACGATTCTCGATTGGATCTGCTAGGAGCCGAGGTGACTGCGGGGGTGTGTTATATTCTCTACACTCATGGGCTTGGGGATCAAAGGGTTCACTAGAAATGGTTTAAGGACTCGCTTCAAGTCTAATATGGAGAAGTTTAATGTGTATATTGAACAAACACGTATACTTGGCCTTCCTAAAAGCTAAACTATGGAAATGAAGAAACAATGCAAGGCAAACAATAATGCAAACAACCAAAGACTAACCCTAGGATAATTATTGATTTTTAATGATGACTAAACCCTAAATTGCAATAAAATAAGCCCTTTTATCTTCAACAAGGGTTTAAGAGAATGCACAAACAAATTTAACCCTAGAATGCAAGCTATATTCTTTTACTCTCTCAAATACCTAGAAGTAAAAGATCAAATATTTTCCTTTCCTTTTATGATCAAGATCTAAAATAGAAAGGAACAAAGACACAACAAGCAACATAAATATCTACTAGTGCACTTACCTAAACTAATGGTTGATCCTAGCTTTAACTTACGTCTAGAATATACAAACATATTTAAACCTATGAAACAAGTTACTAAACCCTAGAAAAGTTTATGAATATTTAGGGACTTGCTTAGGTCGCTATGTGATTGAGCTTGGAGGCATAACAATCAAGCCCCCTTGGTACTTTTAGATGATCATTTAAAAATAAAATTATCTTTGACCTTTGGAACAAGTAAAAGCAAGATGAAATGGACATGCAATAGTGAAATGAAATGAAACATAATGTAGGTGATCAAAAGTTAAAATGCAAGTAGTGAACTAGGGTTTTGGGAAGCAAAACTTTACCCCCAAGTCCTAATTGATCAAATTCATGCCTTGTAATGATGGGGCACAAATCTAGCTTACCAAATTCACACCCTATATGGGTAGGGCACTAATTTTATTTAGATTCACTTTTTGGGTCCCAAAATGCCAAAAAATGCGATGCAAAACAACGAAAAATAGAGCTAATGACTAATAATGCAAGTAAAGAACCTAGTTAGCTAATGGATGAAGCAAAGAGCAATGAGAAGATGAAGGAAATACTCCAGAATGGTGGACTTATCCATCCATAAAGACTCCTCCACTTTATCCCCAAGGGCAGCTAACACTAAAGTAGAAAAACAACAATCCATAGCAGAAGAGCACTTGTTAGCAAATAAGAAAGTCAAGATTAGGGTTCTCAAGAGTATTTAATTATCTAGATCCTAATAAATATGGGGAAAAATATAGAATCCAATCCCTTATTTATAATATATTTGGAGGGCTAAAAGAGTGGGAAAATGAAAGTCCACCACAGGCAATGGCCGACACCAAAACAAACCAATAAAGGGTGGGGTTTTTGAGAGAAACCCCCTAGAATACAAAATTTACACCCAGTAATTACATGGTGTGAATTTGGCAAGCCAAATTCATACCCCATATAGACCAGGGATGAATTTGGTAAAGCTAGGAAAAAATGACAAAGGAAAAGGGGAAACATACCTCAATTTTATACTTAGCAAGCATGGGTAGCTTCCTAAGTATCGAAGGAAATATTGACTCATTTTAATGGATCAATTTTCCATGTCTACATTTCTCCCCCTCTTTGATGCATTTATGGATAAATAAATGTGTCAAAGAAATATGTAGACTCCTATGGGTAAAAACAGTGAACGCACACAAAAAAGGGGTGGTCGGGTTTGGATGGAGGGGTGGTACAAAAAGGGGTGTCACCTTGAACATCACAAATTTACATGCAAATTAAGATATTACTACCATTAATGCCTCTGAGGCTAGGGTGCCCCTTGATTTTTATAAGGAATGTGAAATTCTTGAAAATAACTCTTAAAAGGCATAAAAAGGAAGAAAAACAAGAAAACAAACAAGAGAAAATAAGAGAGAAAAGACAAAAGGAAGAAGGGGAGGAGAGAGAAAAAATGGAGGGAAAAAGAAAAGGAAGAGAGGGAAAAGGAGGAAAGAAAAGAGGAAAATAAGGGAAAAGGATCTCATTTTCACCATTCGAGGAGGAGAAAAGAGCTCTAGAGGAGAAAAATGAGAATGATACTTCCAACTTACTGTGCTACCATGGTGAGAGATGATTACTACAAATTAGGAAATGGTATGGATCGAGATCCACTTGCTAGAATTAGGTGTCTTACCTGCAAACAACATTTTTTTAGTAAATTTTTGCATTTTTGGTTGGTTTTTTAAGCATTTTTTTGCAAAATTAATCATGGAGCACAAATCTGGTCAAGTTTCCTTGCCAAATTCACACCCAGTCATTTCAATATGTGAATTTGGTACATTTTACAAAAAAATACACTTTGTTTTTGGTAATAATGATCCTGATAAAATGTGTGAATGTTGTTATGTTGATTATGTAGCTATATGTACTCGATAGTAGAGAGTGTTGGTCGAGTACACTCAAGGAGGCTATGAGAGAGTTCACAGTAGTAGAGAGGGAGACACTAGAGAACATGGAGGTACTAAAATAGCATAAATGCCCTACATTGAGGCTAATAGGGCACTATTGATGGCTCTAGTGGAGAGATGGTATCCAGAGTCATCCACATTTTGGTTACTGATAGGGGAGATGACCGTTACATTGGAGGATGTGTGATGTGTCTTGAGGATCCCCATTAGAAGGAGGATTTTTACATGGTATGAGTATCGATGGTGGGATCTATGATGATGTTGAGGGATCCAACACATGTGATCTAGAAGAATAGATTTCATGTTGATAATATTCCACATAGATATGGAGTTGGGACACTGATATATACTATGTGGGGTGGTGGCAGGGATGCTGGTGTACCACACGAATAGGCAACACTTGCCTGGGCCCTGGTAGGAGTAGTGGTAGACAAATAGTATCAAGGAGTTAGATTCACATGGGGACCATATGTGTTGGCTCGCTTGTAAAGTATGTTGTACGCCATCATGTATAAGTGACAAACAAGGCTAATCTATATGACTTTTCTCTAGGTGGGGTTCTAGGAGCACATAGTGCTCTAGAGGTTGAATGCACTACCAAGGCCATTACCCAATGTGGAGTGACTAGAAGCATATAGGTGAAGCTAACACTATGAGTGTGGTCACAAGGTATATGTTGGTGTCTTGCCACTAGGGAGGTAGGTGGTAGATGAGCTATAGGAGCACCAGATCATATGGCGATTATGACATCCACACACTAGGTAGATGAAGGTTGTATAGAATATGACTAGGTGAGTAGGATCTTGTGGATCATCACTAAGAAGGGCAAGTAAGAGCTATACCAATTTAGTATTCTATAAGATATTTTGAAACTCAGAGACTACTAGTTCATGAGGGTGAGGAGGGACCCACCAGGAGTCAAAGGTACTCTTGATGTGGGTAGATGGGCAAAGGAGGACCTCAATGATACATTGTAAATGGATATAGGGGTGCACGATGTCAGGGTGGATTTCAGGTATAGGAGATTGTACAAGGGCATTATGCCCCTAAGGATCTCCTCACTAGTGCTAGTGTAGAGATGTTAGGTTATGATCCAGTGAGCGTAGCTAACACTTTGAGAGTTCATTTAATGCACCATAGAGTGGGAGTAGAAGGTCATAGTCCCATCAAGACCCACTGGGTAGATGGTCAAAGGAGGAGCTCTATTACACATTGTACATGGATATAGGGATGTATGATGTTGGGGTGGCCTTCAGGTATAGGATATGGTACATGAGAATTATGCCCCTGAGGATATCCTCACTAGTGCTAGTGTAGATATGCTAGGTTATGAGCTAGTGAGTGTAGCTAACACTTTGAGAGGTTACTCAATACACCATAGAGTAGGCGTAGAAGGTCACAGTTCCATAAATACTGAATTGGACATACGTTTGAGTGGAGATAATAATGGCCACAAGGAGAATGATCACCATATCTGGTTCAAGGGGAGGTAGAATATAGGAATTTCCCCCATAGTGACACAAGCAACACCCAATGACGTTGGAGGTCTAGAGGAGCAAGCAAGGGAGATAGAGACACTATGGGCCATAGTGGAAACTATGTAGGTAGATATGGATACCATCTACACAGTGTTGAACCAGACATAAGTAGAGAAATACATGACAAGGATTGAGGTAGAACACCTCAAAGTGGAGATGGTCTAGTTAGAGTGAGAGTAGCAATAGGCCTAGGCAAAGGGGATGGCTATCATTGTAGGTAGCCAATAGAGCGAGGAAGGCCACCTACTATTCATGGAGTTGTAGAAGGTGAGAGAGTCATATGAGATGGTGGTGTAGAGGGAATCTTATTACTAGATAGTATACTTCCATGCCATCCCAATAGATCATAAGGTTCCATCGTCGTCACCTCTACGATCACAAATTTGCTCACAGTCACAGGCATGATCTGGTTTATGAACTGTGAACATGGTTCCTCTACCACCTCTAGTAGGTAAAGTAGAAGAGATAAGCTCACACAGCTAGGGTAGGGATCAAAGTGACATGCCGATTTTAATTATGGTATGCATCTCTAGGTATGGTCGAGTATGTCAAGCTCTCTACTATCGCACATCGACTAGTTAACATGCACTTAGTGCTTTTGAGTAATACAAGTTGCTTTATTTGATTGTGTTTTATGTGAATTATTTTTATTATTATTATATTTTTCATTTTTATTGTTTAATTATGAATGATGATCATGAACTTGATGAGTGCAATGCATGATGATCCTAACTAAATGAAATGCACTGAATGAATCTAATTGAATGAAATGCAAAATGAAGTGCACATATGAGTGGATGGAAAGAAGAAAATACAAAAAGAGAAGATAAGAAGGAAACAAATGATGATAGGAGAAAGAAATATGGAAGAAGAAAGCAAAGCTTAGAAAGATCAAAAAGGAAAAAATAAAAAAATAGGAGCATAACCCTTGTAATAATGTATGATCACAAATGACTGAGATGGAGGTTACCCCTTGTGTGTGGTCATGAAGCTATCCTACAAGGGTGTTATGCTCACAAATATGGATAGGTGTGGAGTTATACCTGCTATGGGTGTAGTGCTCACTAATTTCTAGAGAAGAAGAGCTACCCGCTAGGATGCATGCTCACAACTAGTTGAGATGGAGGTTGCCCCTCACATGTGGCCATGAAGCTTATCCTATATGGGATGAAGTGTGATTGATATTGCCTACACAAGTACTACCTGATAGGGTGTGGTGTGTGAAAAATATATATGATCAAATAAAAACAAGGTGAGTGTGTGTGTGTGTTAGAAGAAGATGAAAGAAAGAGAGAAGCAAGAAATAAAATATAGTGTGTGCATGCATCCTTAATGAAATTTCAAGAATTAATAGGTGTATGCAAGATATTCAATGGTCGTATGATATTTATGTGGTATATAACCTATCCCATGAGGACCCCTTAATAGGTGAGAGCTAAAGAAGGAGAAGGTGTGAGCAAAATAAAATGCAGAAGTAGAGAGAAGAAGGAATGTACATCCTTTGTATTAAGGAGGAGAAAAAAATGATTAAAACTTTCAAGGAAAAAGGACATACAAGAGATGAAGAACTATATCCATTGACTTGGAGAGAATTTGGATAATCATTTTATAATTTCAGGGTCAAGGAATATAAGATAAGAAAATAGACAAAGAAGAGATGGATGAATATAAATGCATGGAGATGGACCCTAGGTTGGGGATTCACGAGGCATCAAAGTCCTAGTATGAGTGCAATGCATGTAAGCTAAGACCTAACTAGGTTTAATCACTTGCCATCCTCATGAATTCCCCACAAATCTATATGATCAAGCAGTTATGCAAATATGGTCAAGCAACAATGCAATTATATGACAAGAAAAATACAAGGTGGAACAGAATGTCAAGCAAACCATGCAAGATATGACACGCAAACATGCAGTATGAAAAAGCAAATCAAATGCAATATGAAAACTAAGATAAATGCAATATGAGAAAATAAAAATGTAGAGTCATGCATAGTATCTCTTTAGATGCATTATGTTCATTGGTTATTTAAACTCTTGGCCATTTAAAAAATCTAAATGATAAGAACCTAAGACAAACTTAGTTGTTATGATAAAGGGGCCTATCCAAGTGGGTTAAAACTTACCTTTAAGATCTAAATGAGCATTGGTGTTCTTTTGGTTTTCCTTGAGGAAAAGTTACCCAACCTCAAAAGAATGATTGTGAAATCTATTGGAATAAGATTGCTTGAACCTATTCTAATAGGCTTGAAGATGCTCTAAGGTATGAATGTACTTTTCATCCAGTAGCTCCAATTGGTTTAAATGATCGAAGGGATACTCATCACCAACCAAAGCATCTTGTAGCAAGACATGAAAAGAAGGGATCTCTAACTTGAACAAAAAACCACCTCAATCCCATAGACCAAGACATATTAAGAAGCACCTATAGGAATTCACACACTGTTATGATAGGCCCCCAAGGTAGGATAAAGTTGGATATGCCAATATCGATCAGTCTTACTAACCAACTTGTTGAGTATCTTGATCAAAGACTTATTGGATGCTTTGGCTTGACTATTACCCTAAGGGTAATGCAAAGTTGACCACCTATGTTGAATCTTGTACTTAGCAAAAATTTTATGGATATCCTTATTCTTGAAAGGAGTGTCATTATAAAAAATAATCATCGAAGAAATCTTGAAGCTATAGAGGATCTAGTTGAAGAAGAACTTGGAAACTTGAGATCCAGTCATCATGGCTAGGGGCATGTATTCGATCCATTTAGTGAAATACTCAATTATGATTATGATAAACTTGTGACTTTAGATGATGTTGGGTTAATATTCCTTATGATTTCCAATCCCCACATGGAAAATGGCCAAGGGGAAGAAATAACCTGAAGGTTTTGAGAAGAAGCATGAACAAGGTTTTCATGACATTAATATTTGTTGTAGCATTGAACATGGTCACATGCATATTTCTCCATGGAAGGCTAATCCAAAGGAGATTCTTGGTAATGGCATTACCATTGAAATATCCCCCACATGATCCTTCATGAGCCTCACTAAGAGCTAGCCAAGCTTCATCAAAGTTAAGGCACCGTAAGAGGATGCCTTCAAAGAACATCGATATAAATTATTGCCAATTATAATGAATCGGTATGCTCTTTTTCATAAAATATTACATTAATTATGATCTAGGCCATCAAGAATCAATCCATACTTACAAAATTATATATGTTGTTATACCATAGATCAAATTGGAAAGCTCCAATGGTTAAAACATATAACAAAACAATACTAGAACTAAGTGATGTTGGCTCTTAGAGTTATCTAATGATAATAGATGCTTGGTCATATTCCAACTCCAATGGAAATAAGGATGTAGTAATGGCCATGGCATCCACATGAAGGTTGGAGGATCTAGAGGCATACTCTATGGGTACCCGATCTAACACGAATGAAAGCTTGGTGATAATATCTTTGTATTGTTTAAGCTTATCATCTCGAGTTTGATAAACATCATTAATCTAATTGACCACAAGTTGAGAATCACCAAAAATTGAAAGAACACTAACATTCAAGGCTAAGGATGCTCTAAGACCAAGGATCAAATATTCATACTACATAGTGTTGTTTGTACAAGAGAAACGATGCTTGAAGGAAAGGAGATAAATTGTTTTTGTGGGGTAACTAGAATCATTCTAGCACTGGGCTCTATAAAATAAAAATTCCAATAATATAGCTCTTTAGATTCTACATTAAGGCACTCATCGAGAAAATTGATGACTAAGGGATGGGTGGATTCTAGGGGAGCAGAGGATAGCTGATCAACAATAACCTGATCCTTGATAACCTTCTAAACTATGAAGGTGATGTTGAAATAATTAAGGGCTAAAACCCACCTAGAAGCTTGACATGAAAGGTGGGTCTTAGATATTAAGTAGCAAAGGATCAAACTTAAAAACAACCAATATCTTATTGTTGAGCATGTAGTGTCTTAACTTATGGGAAGCAAACACTAGAACAAGGCAAATCTTCTCTAAGAGAGTAGTAGATAGCTAATTATTTATTTTGATCATCCTGTTGAGCCAACAAGGCTTACAAAACATGAGTTGTGGCTGTTATGTAAAGCATAAAATGCTTATTTAGTCTAGGAAAACCTAAGATAGGTAGGGAAGTAAGATATCTTTTGAGTTAATCAAACGCTTGTTGACACTCAAATTCCCATTGGAAAACATATTTCTTAAGAATATTAAGAAAGGGTTGACACTTATCGACTAACTGAGCTATGAATCAATGAATAGATTGAATCCTATATTATAATATATGCAACTTAGTTAGGGTACGGGGAGGAGGCATGTTGGTGATAGATTCTATCTTAGCGAGGTCCACCTCAATACCTCACCTAGAAATGATGAACCCTAGCAACTTGCCAGATGTGACTCCAAACACACACTTGGAGGGCTTAAGATGAACCCTAAACTACTAAAGCCTTTCAAAGATTCATCTTATATTGTGAACATGATCTTATCAATATATGGAATGATCTAGGAGATCGTCCACATAGTCCTCTAGAATATCAAGTATCGTGTCATGAAAAATATAAGTCATAGTCCTATGGTATGTGGCACCAATATTTTTTAAGCCAAATGGCATAAATTTATAATAGAAGGTACCCCATGGAATTATGAAAGTTGTCATGGCCTAGTCCTTAAGGGCAACCATAGTCTAATTGTATCCTAAGAAGCCATCCATGAGCAAAAACATACCATATTTGGTGATGAAATATATGATCATATCTATGTTGGGGAGAGATAAATCATCCTTGGGACATGCTAAGTTAATATCCCTAAATTTGGTACATATTCTAATTATTTCTACCTTCTTAGCCATAGGTACGATATTGGAGATCCAATTAGAATAGTCGATAGCTTTTATGAAACCAAAATCAAGGAGTTTTTGGAGCTCCTCCTTGACCAAAATGGAAACCTTAGGATGCATCTTCCTAAGTTTTTTCTTAAGAGGCTTAGCAATAGGCTTCACTAGCAAATTATGCATACCAAGGGAGGGATCAAGCCCTGGCATGCCGATATATGACCAAGCAAAAATATTATGAATTTCCTTAAACAAGTTGGTCAATTGCTCTTGCTTGTCCATTGACAAGGTTTTGCCTAACTTAAGGATTTTAGGGCTCTCCTTAGAACCTAGGTTATGGTATCTTCAATGATAATTTGATACTCATTCTCAAGAGGAGGTAAGACAAGGATTACTCCTAGTTTCTTAAGATCCTTGGGAGACATAGAATTGAAGTCCTCTTGAGAACTAGAAGACTCGATATATGTGACACAAGGGATTGACCTATTAAAGACATGCCATGACATTCATCACAAAGGTATTACATTGGTTACCTATTTTACTACTGTGAGTAGTTGACAACGTCATTGCACAGTGCATAGAATTATGTGGTATGGCCGATATGGTGTTGGTTTGATTACAGGTCTGCAATGTATCTTATGTGCTTTCATAAGGGGGATTGATAGTATCGTGTAGTTTAATTTCACATTTCATGTATGGGCAGAATAGGTGGTGACAAATAGCTACAGGCGAGTTAATTACCCCTTTCTACAGGTCTAGACATCCTTCCATGGAGCGACTGATCTAGAGAGTCAAGTAGTTTGGGATTGTTCAATCCAATGCTTAATCGATGACCCTACTTGGTGATCATATTATCTAGTAGACATCACATAACCAAGGAGTGCACAATATTCAGCTTTGACACATCAAAATACTCATAGACCATCAAGGATTCAAATCACAGAGAAACCTGGTGTCTCATAGAGGATTTGTCACCCGTCAGTTTCATCGGATTAGAAGTGTGCTCGTAAATGGATCCCCTCTTTGGATTACCCAAACAAGGTGAATTTTCTACGTCGATTTGGTTTGGTATACAGATATTTATATCAAGGCATTTTCTAATAGGGGAAACATCCGTCGACGACCACAAAGCTTTTACAATTTTTTTTTAGGTAAATACTTCTTATACATATGGGATTGAACCTGGGTATACTTCTTATACATATACATATCTATAGTGGGGGTTGAACATGGGTCACACCATTGAGTAAATACTTCTTATACATATACATATCTGTAGTGGGGGTTTATCTATTCAAACAGGAAGGTCATCAGTAGAGGGAAGCCCACACTTCCTACAGATTGCAATCGGGGTAGATCTGGTGTTTATTGGGCATCATTAGATTTGACTACGCAACACATGCAAGTATCTAACTTTGGCAAGTGACTAACATCAAAGTTGTCTAGTTGAATCACAATGGAATTAATGTATATAGACTTTCCCCTTAGATCCAGTTCGTGCCTACCAGAGTGATAGCCAAACTGTGTCTTCGTTGTTCAGGAAGGAAAACCTTGGTCTCAGTCTTATTTTGTTCATAAAGAGTTAAACCCAAAGAATACTATCTATAAAGTTCCCATATGGGAATGACAATCAAGGCCAATGACAGTAAGGGTGCAGAGTGGTTCAAGGAGGCATTTACCAACATATCTTATTCAAAACAACAATATTTTATCTTCAACGAATTCGTTCAAAATATTGGCAATGCATCCCAATCCAGGATTTATAGGGTTCATGGGTGGACTCAGAAGATACCATACCTCTTATAAAAATTACTTACTACATATACCTTCCAACTGTGTTTCTTTTCGAACATTGGTATGTAACAGAGCTATGGTCGAGAATAGATCGATAGCCAATGCCACCGATAATAAGTTGTTGTTGTTAGGGAATTTCCCAGGGTTCAATTTGAGTTAAGATAGATCAAGTATCAATATTATTACAAAATGCAGAGCTCTCATAGGCAATATTTAATTCTAGTTGATACAGAGGGTTTAACCTTCTATTATATTTCAAAAGGTTTTTACACAGTCCATATGATGGATTGATGTACTTCCATATGTTAGCCACAGATGATAAGTTCTCTATATTTTGCTTCTGTTCAACATCATCACAGGATTTCCCCACAAGAGTGACATTCAGACTGATGTCCCATAGACTATTTCAAGGTGGGTTTTGGTTAAAAATAATGATTTAGTTACTTATAAAATGTAACCATTAATGAGGTTTGTGTCGATAGACATTGACTAAAAGTATGCCATATTTCATATGCTTAGCTTAGGGGTATTCTCAAACCTGATTGCTATATGGATAAGGAAGCTCGCTTATATATTTTTTTATAGAGTTGTCATGATCATTAAAATTCAATTGGATGTTCAAAGGTAGAAATTCTTCTTTAAGCAAAAATATCACAAGTATCCAAACTTCGATTGGCTGGGGGATCTAAACTATATTTAAATAGATACAGTTTTGTTCTAGAAAATCATTGAAACATTCTCGTCATTAATTCAAACTGGTAAAATAGAGTATAAAGAAGGGATTTGACCTGTTTCATTTTTGGAATTCTTTCATCTTTCGGTAATCACTTTCAAGCTTCCAAGCCTTCCTTCCTCCAAAATCTTCCCAAGACTCCTTAAACTGGCCCTCATTAATAGACTTTAGGAATTTCTTATAGGCTTTATGGTTTCTGATCCACCCATGGGTGGAGAGCATACTCCCTAGGCCATTAAGATTTCCAAGATGATCCTTACTCTAACTAGAAAGTTTTCCAAGTCTTCTGCTTTTTTGATTCACCCCATGGGTGAAGAGCATACTCCTTAGACCATTAAGACTCCTGGAACCTAGATAGCCATTTCTTCCCAAAATACCTTCTATTTATAGGGAAATTTTTTGCTCATGGGCCAAATAGTGTCCATATTATAATAATACTAAAAATATGCCTAGGACTAATATGACTTCATCATGTCCTTCAAGGGTCCTCTAGGGATGAGATGAATGTCAAAGTTCCTACTGTTGAGGCATAATATAGTTACAATGGTGGAACTATTCTTGATAAGCCATGGAATTCCTTGCATAACTCCCACCAATGTCAGATGTCCACATGAGTACTCCCCAAAAGATAGGGGTGACCCATGAGTTATTTAAAAATTCATTGGTCTTTTTTAGGCCCATCCACATAGGGTCCACTAAATCTGCACAATACTTATTATATGGTTTCAATTTTTTGTAAAAGATAACTCTTTAAATATATCTTTTACTAGACTTCATAGATAGCCTTTAAATAATTAATATTTCCTTATCCTTATAAAATTATTCTATTATAATTTTTGTAGGATTATTTAGGGTCATGCCCCTTCTATTAGGCATTAATTGATCCCTCAAGATCAATTAATATCAAATAAATTAGGTAGAAGGGTAGTGGGTCATGACATACACCCCCCCTTAGATTAAACACAGTCCTCTATGTTTGAACTTCTTCCTTATGAAAGCACATTTATCTATCAAAAGCTAACATTTATTCTGTTATTTTACAATCAGATCTTCTCTCATCCAGTACTTCAATCTTTATAGAAAGCTTCATTTTCCATCCAAGTGAGTACCTAGACCTGCAAAAATGTAAAATATCAGCAGTACCATATTCTTGTAAACAATATAACATCCATATTGCATATCAAAAAGTATCGAAAGCATCATCAATACACAATATTAATACACAACTACAATTTTAATTCATTTCAAATTGCACCAATAATTGATCTAGAGAACTATAGTATTAGAATTTTACAAAATGATGTTACAAGGATATCATGAAATTATGCATTAGACATAAAAAGTATTGTTAGTTTTATCAAATATCCCACCAAGGAGTATCACAATATACTATTATTAGCCATTGGCATGAATTATCCTGATAAAAATCAAATGCTAACAAACATAATTTCAGAATCTCAATTTAGGATATTCACATATATCCTAATATGCATTTTAATACCAGAGCATCCACCCAGATGTCTCCTGGTTTATATCATCATAAAATCATGGAGAATTCCATAACCTCTCCAAGAATGGACACCAATCCATTCCTCATATTCTTTTTAGTCCAACAAAATTCAAGATTCATGCATTCTCTCGTATCACAAATTTACCATAAGCAATAATATTCAAATAACCTTAAAAGAAATATATAAAATCCCAAAAGTTGCTAATGTTTGTGCCTCTTCCTTGGCATTAATAGATTAATACAAAATGATGGCCTATAGAGTGGTGGTCTAAAGGACCTTAAGGTTGATGCTCCTGAGTCTGTTTTCCTCCTTATACTGTGCTTGTACATACGACTGGGGATGGTGGTGGAGCTACTGCTCTAGAAGCTACCTGGTCATTGCCTCACCTTCTCCCATGCTGAGTACCAGCGGCTGGTTGTGGTGGGAGGAGCATACCATGGTTTAATAAGGAAACCAAGCAAGATTCTAAAAATACAACATTAAACTCCTCCCTTAGTTGATGAAACTGGGAATTTTTTATGAGTATAGATGCTATCATTGTTGCTCTGAAGTTATTCCTTTGTAATATCTCTGATCTGAGCTGATCCCGCTCTGTATGGCAACATATTTTTCTAATATTAATCGCAATATTTCCTGTGCCCAAGCATCCTCCTGAGCATGTTGCACTAGAGATTTCCTCCTTGCTGCATTGAGGTGTTTCCTAATTCTTACCATGATTATTATGCCTGCTAAATCTGGTACTGCTTCAAATTACCTTCTACTCTTCAAGGTATGTGTAGTGATAGATCGGCGATCAAAAGTAAAAGAATCATAAAGCATATAATGGGGTTCATTCTGCTTAAAACCAATATTATCCAGGTGACTCCTGCCATAAATATGATTGCATTGAATGTCATGGAATAAGGCTTCTCCAATACTCAAATGGATGTTAGGTCCGGTCATTTCAATTTTATTTACACCTTTACCAATCGTATCTTGATAATCTCAAGGTGAATCATTCATCTTCCATGATACACATTTTTCTTTGGCTTGATTGCCCTATGGATGATTTTGTGTTGTCTAAACAAGGCACACCATGCCTATTTCAATTTTTGAGATGGCACGTGTTCTCTTATTTCCTTGTGAAGTCCTATCATTGTCCTCTTTTGTAGTTCCACTAGCTATTATCATGCACTCTTATTTTAGTGCTTTGTCTTCTAGTACGCTTCTCTAAATCTAGACAAAATTACTTTTTATTATCAAACATCCCTTAAGAAGAAGATATTTCCTTTCCTTCCTTTGATCGAAAGCCAACTTAGCCACCATATATGCCTACGAAGAAGCTCGACATGAATTCTATGAGTCTCTAGTTTGGAATCCTCGATACTTGCTTTGATAGAGGGAGGAATTGCAGAGTCTCCTATAAGATCAAGCTATCATTGCTCGAGAGGCCCTCTTATCCATGGATTAAATTTATTGCAATACTTCTATCCAAGATTCTCACTGTGATGTTTGGTTAAGATGCAATTCCCATAATTACTTAGCACTTGAGAGTCCTTTAAGTCTCTTTGAATGGTTTTATATATTCTTTAGTTTCCCTAACTAGAATTTTCATGTTTCATTCAGAGATTCCTAGTTACATCCTATAGGTGATCTTCTAATTATTCCCTTTTAGTTCCTACCATCATGTTATTTGGAGGTAGTGAAGAAATATGTCCCCATCAGAGAAGCAACTTTCTGTAGTAGTCAATACCAAAGCCTTATTTACCAGAGGTTTGTGCAGACTCAATCATTTTGGGAGATTGAAAATAAATTTGCTTCGATTCGGTGTCTGACAGAAATGGATCTTCTATTACATTGATCTCATGGAACTCCATGGCCATACTATGCATTTCATAGGTACATAGTAATTCGTTATAATGTTCCACCTCCATTTATTTATTCTGAGCATGATGGTTCTCCAAACCAGGATGTTGATAACTCAGATTCAGATTGGTAACTTGATGGTTTTTCCTCGTTACTATGTCTAGATCCTAGTTTTGGCATCATTGTAGATAAAGCATTCTACGTTTTGGTTCACTATTTGATGTTTTGCTTTCCTTGGATAAATTATACCACAAGCATGTTGAGTTGATGAGTTTTCTAATTTAAATAGCATAGCATGCTTCTATGATTTCAACCACCGCTTGAGTGGTCAGGTGGCATATTTTACTATCAAGATGGGATACTTGGACCATCAAAGCTGATTGGCAGAGTTCTGATATAGGTCTCCCCAAAAGTTCATGTCAAGAGATGTATGAAGTTTCAGATGGAATTTGGGGCAGTTTCCATGCCTAAATGTGTCCTTGCTTCCTTTTGCCATACTAGGGTTTCAGGTTCTGGTGTTGTTGTGTGGCTTCTTCTGCCATTTTCTACACCTTGACCTATGATTGGGAAAAATCCCAAAGTAAATTGTAACATTGATCAAAATCAAATAAATAAAATATTGTTTAACTTTTGATTACAATAATCCCACATGCGCCACTTTATGACATATGATAATTTTTTAATAACGCAAAGTGCATTTATTAAATCATGACAATGAAAGAAGACATTTTAACCATGGTAAAGGTTCGATCTACGACTATCTCTAGGTGAGATGTTACTACTTAGGGTAGTAATCGGCCCAAGTTCGTTGTATTTGGTATATTTGGTCTCGTAGCCTAAGGTTTAAATGTAATACAAATTAAATAAAATAAAAATATTTTAATTATTCCACTAGTTCACACTTAAAGAATAGGATTAGGCAACCAAAAGGTACAGATGTCGAGTGAATTCCTAGAAGATTCTAAAGTACACCACTTAAAATCCATACAGGGGGGTTCGCTTGGCCATGTATCTCTTATTTTCCACATGTCCTACCTTGTTGTATATCTGTAACCCTAGTGAAAGAGTAAATTGAGTGAGAGGAGTTTAGTTCAATTTCACATTTCATGTATGGGCATAACAGACGATGACAGACAACTACAGGTGAGTTAATTACCCCTTTTTGCAGGTCTAGACATCCTTCCATGGAGCGACTAATTTGGAGAGTCGAGTAGTTTGGGATGATACAATCCAACGCCTAATCGATAAACCTACTTGGTGATCATATTCTCCAGTAGACATCACATAACCAATGAGTGCACAATCATCAGCTTTGACATATCAAAATACTCACAAAACATCAAGGATTCAAATCACAGAGAAACTTGGTGTCTCATAGAGGATATGTCACTCGTCGATTTCATCAGATTAGAAGTGTGCTCGTAAATGGATCCCCTATCTAGATTATCCAAACAAGGTGAATTTTCTAAACCAATTTGGTTTGGAATACAGAGGTTTATATCAAGGCACTGTCCAATAGGGGAAGCATCCGTCGACGACCATAAAGCTTTTACAATTTTTTTTTTAGGTAAATACTTCTTATACATATGGGATTGAACCTGGGTATACTTCTTATACATATACATATATGTAGTGGGGGTTGAACCTGGGTCACACCATTGAGTAAATACTTCTTATACATATACATATTTGTAGTGGGGGTTTATCTATTCAAACATGAAGGTCGTCAGTAGTGGTAAGCCCACACTTCCTACATATTGCAATCGGGGTAGATTTGGTGTTTATTGGGCATCATTAGATTTGACTACACAACATAGGGAAGTATCTAACTTTGGCAAGTGACTGACATCAAAGTTGTCTAGTTGAATCACAACGAAATTAATGTATATAGACTTTCCCCTCAAGTTCAGTTTACGCCTACAAGAGTGATAGCCAAACTGTGTCTTCGTTGTTCAGGAAGGAAAACCTCGATCTCAGTATTATTTTGTTCATAAAGAGTGAAACCCAAATAATCCTATCTATAAAATTCCCATATGATAATGACAATCAAGGTCGATGACAATAGGGGTGCAGAGTGGTTCAAGGAGGCATTTACCAACATATCTTATTCAAAACAACAATGTTTTATCTTCAATGAATTTGTTCAAAATATTGGCAATGCATCCCAATCTAGGATTTGTAGGGTTCATGGGTGGACTCAAAATATCCCATACCTCTTATAAAAATTACTTGCTACATATACCTTCCAACTATGTTTCTTGTCGAGCATTGGTATGTAACAGAGCTATGGCTGGGAATAGATCAATAGCCAATGCCACCGATAATAAGTCGTTGTTAGGGAATTTCCCAGGGTTCAATTTGAGTTAAGATAGATCAAGTATCAATATTATTACAAAATTCAAAGCTCTCATTGGCAAGATTTAATTCTAGTTGATACAGAGGGTTTAATCTTCTATTATATTCCGAAAGGTTTTTACACAGTCCATATGATGGATTGATGTCCTTGCATACGTTGGCCACAGGTGATAAGTTCTCTGTATTTTGCTTTTGTTCGACATCATCACAGGATTTCCCCATAGGAGTGACAGTCAGACTGATGTCCCATAGACTATTTCAAGGTGGGTTTTGGTTAAAAAAAATGATTTAGTTACTTATAAAAAGTAACCATTAATGAGGGTTGTGTCGATAGACATTGACTAAAAGTATGCCATATTTCATATGCTTAGCTTAGGGGTATTCTCAAACCTGATTTCTATATGGATAAGGAAGATCACTTATATATTTTTTTATAGAGTTGTCATGATCATTAAAATTCAATTGGATGTCCAAAGGTAGAAATTCTCCTTTAAGCAAAAATATCACAAGTATCCAAACTTCGACTGGGTGGGGGATCTAAACTATATTTAAATAGATACAGTTTTGTTCTAGGAAATCATTGAAACATTCTCTTCATTAATTCAAACTAGTAAAATAGAGTATAAAGAAGGGATTTGACCTGTTTCATTTTTGAAATTATTTCATATTTCGGTAATCACTTTCAAGCTTCCAAGCCTTCCTTCCTCCAAAATCTTCTCAAGACTCCTTAAACTGGTCCTCTTTAATAGAATTTAGGAATTTCTTATAGGATTTCTGGTTTTTGATCCATCCATGGGTGGAGATCATACTCCCTAGGCCATTAAGATTTCCTAGATGATCCTTACTCTAACTAGGAAGTCTTCCAAGTATTCTAGTTTTTTTATTCACACCATGGGTGAAGAGCATACTCCCTAGACCATTAAGACTCTTGGAACCTAGATAGCCATTTCTTCCCAAAATACCTTCTATTTATAGGGAAATTTTCCACTCATGGGCCAAATAGTGGCCATATTATAATAATACTAAAAAGATGCCTAGGACCAATTTGACTTCATCATGTCCTTCAAGGGTCCTCTAGGGATGAGATGAATGTCAAAGTTCCTACTGTTGAGGCATAAGATAGTTACAAGGGTGGAACTATTCTTGATAAGCCATGGACTTCCTTGCATAACTCCCACCAATTTTAGGTGTCCACATGAGTACTTCCCAGAATATAGGGATGATCCATGAGTTATTTAAAAATGCATTGGTCCTTTTTAGGCCCATCCACATAGGGTCCACTAAATATGCACAAGATTTATTATATGGTTTCAATTTTTTGTAAAAGATAACTCTTTAAATATATTTTTTACTAGACTTCATAGATAGCCTTTAAATAATTAATATTTCCTTATCCTTATAAAATTCTTCTATTATAATTTTTGTAGGATTATTTAGGGTCATGCCCCTTCTATTAGGCATTAATTGATCCCTCAAGATCAATTAATATCAATTAAATTAGGTAGAAGGGTAGCGGTTCATGACATACACCTCCCCTTAGATTAAACACAGTCCTCTCTATTTGAACTTCTTCCTTATGAAAGCACATTTATCTACCAAAAGCTAACATTTATTCTGCTATTTTACAATCAGATCTTCTCTCATCCAGTACTTCAATCTTTATAGAAAGTTTCATTTTCCATCCGAGTGAGAACCTAGACCTGTAAAAATGTAAAATATCATCAATACCTTGTTCTTGTAAACAATATAACATCCATATTACGTATCAACAAGTATCGAAAGCATCATCAATACACAATATTAATACACAACTATAGTTTTAATTCGTTTCTAATTGCACCAACAATTGATCTAGAGAACTATAGTATTAGAATTTTGCAAAATCATGTTACAAGGATATCATGAAATTATGCATTAGACATAAAAAGTCTTGTTAGTTTTATCAAATCTCCCACCAAGGAGTATCACAATATACTATTATTAGCCATTGGCACGAATTAACCTAATAAAAATCAAATGCTAACAAACATAATTTTAGAATCTCAATTTAGGATATTCACATATATCCTAATATGCATTTTAATACCAAAGCATCCACCTAGATGTCTCCTGGTTTATATCATCATAAAATCATGGAGAATTCCATAACCTCTCCAAGAATGGACACCAATTCATTCCTAATATTCCTTTTAGTCCAACAAAATTCAAGATTCATGCATTCTATCGTATCACAAATTTATCATAAACAATAATATTCAAATAACCTTCAAACAAAAATATAAAATCCCAAAAGTTGCTAATGTTTGTACCTTATCCTTGGCATTAATATATTAATTCAAAATGATGGCCTACAGAGTGGTGGTCTAAAGGACCTTAAGGTTGATGCTCCTGAGTCTATTTTCCTCCTTGTACTGTGCTTGTACATACGACTGGGGATGGTGGTGGAGCTACTGCTCTAGTAGCTACTTGGTCATTGCCTCCCCTTCTCCCATGCTGAGTACCAATGACTGGTTGTGGTGGGAGGAGCATACCATGGTTTAATAAGGAAACCAAGCAAGATTCTAAAAATACAACATTAGACTCCTCCCTTAGTTGACAAAATTGGGAATTTTTTGTGAGCATGGCTGCTATCGTTGTTGCTCTCAAGTTATTCCTTTGTAATATCTCTGATCTGAGCTGATCCCGCTCTGTTATGGTAGCATCTCTTTCTGATATTAACCTCAATATTTCCTGTGCCCAAGCATCCTCCTGAGCATGTTGCACTGGAGATTTCTTCCTTGCTGCATTGAGGTGTTTCCTAATTCTTACCATGATTATTATGCCTGCTAAATTTGGTACTACTTCAAATTACCTTCTACTCTTCAAGGTATGTGTAGTGATAGATCGATGATAAGAAGTAAAAGAATCATAAAGCATATAATGGGGTTCATTTCGCTTAAAACCAATATTATCCAGGTGACTCCTGCCATAAATAAGATCACATTGAATGTCATGGAATAAAGCTTCTCCAATACTCAAATGGACGTTAGGTCCGGTCATTTCGATTTTATTTACACCTTTACCAATCGTATCTTGATAATATCGAGGTGAATCATTCATCTTCCATGATAAGCCTTTTTCTTTGGCTTGATTATCCTATGGATGATTTTATGCTAACTAAACAAGGCACACCATGCCTATTTCAATTTTTGAGATGGCACATGTTCTCTTATTTCCTTGTGAAGTCCTATCATTGTCCTCTTTCATAGTTCCACTAGCTATTATCATGCATTCTTATTTTAGTGCTTTGTCTTCTAGTACGCTTTCTAAATCTAGACAAAATTACATTTGATTATCACACATCCCTTAAGAAGAAGATATTCCCTTTCCTTCCTTTGATCGAAAGCCAACTTAGCCACCATGTATACCTACGAAGAAGCTCGACACGAATTATATGAGTCTCTAGTTTGGAATCCTTGATACTTGCTTCGATAGAGGGAGGAATTGCAGAGTCTCCTACAAGATCAAGTTATCGTTTCTCAAGAGGCCTTCTTATCCATGGATCATATTTATTGCAATACTTCTATCTAGGATTCTCACTGTGATGTTTGGTTAAGATGCAATTCCTATAATTACTTAGCACTTGAGAGTCCTTTAAGTCTCTTTGAATGGTTCGATATATTCTTTAGTTGCACTAACTAGACTTTTCATGTTTCATTCAGAGATTGCTGGTTACATCCTATAGGTGATCTTCTAATTATTCCCTTTTAGTTCCTACCATCATGTTATTTGGAGGTAGTGAAGAAATGTGTCCCCACCGAAGAAGCAAATTTTTGTAGTAGTCAATACCAAAGCCTTATTTATCAGAGGTTTGTGCATACTCAATCATTTTGGGAGATTGAAAATAGATTTGCTCCGATTCGATGTCTGACAGAAATGGATCTATTACATCGATCTCATGGAACTCCTTGGCCATACTATGCATTTGATAGGTACATAGTAATTCGTTATAATGTTCCACCTCCATTTATTTATTTTGAGCATGATGGTTCTCCAAACCAGGATGCTGATAACTCAGATTCGGAATGGTAACCTGATGGTTTTCCCTCATTACTATGTCTAGATCCTCGTTTTGGCATTGTTGTATATAAAGCATTCTATGTTTTGGTTCATGATTTGATGGTTCACTTTCCTTGGATAAATTATACCACATGCATGTTGAGTTGAGGAGTTTTCTATATTTAAAAAGTGTAGTATGCTTCTATGATTTCAACCACTGCTTGAGTGGTCAGGTGGCATATTTTACTATCAAGCTGGGATACTTGGACCATTGGAGTTGATTGGCGGAGTTCTGATATAGGTCTCCCCAAAAGTTCATGTCAAGAGATGTATGAAGTTTCAGATGGAATTAGGGGTGGTTTCCATTCCTAAATGTGTCCTTGCTTCCTTTCAAAATACTAGGGTTTCAGGTTTTGGTATTGTTATGTGGCTTCTTCCGCCATTTTCTACACCTTGACCTCTGATTGGGAAAAATCCCAAAGTAAATTGTAACATTGATCAAAATAAAATAAATAAAATATTGTTTAACTTTTGATTACAATAATCCCACATACGCCGCTTTATGACATATGATAATGTTTTAATAACGCAAAGTGCATTTAATAAATCATGACAATGCAAGAAGACATTTTAACCATGGTAAAGGTTCGATCTGTGGCTATCTCTAGGTGAGTTGTTACTACTTGGGGTAGTAATCGGCTAGAGTTCGTTGTATTTGGTATATTTGGTCTCATGGCCTAAGGTTTAAATGTAATACAAATTAACTAAATAAAACATTCTTTTAATTATTCCACTAGCTCAAACTTAAATATTAGGATTTGGAAAACAAAAGGTATAGATGTCGAGTGAATTCCCAAAAGAGTCTAGGGTACACCACTTAAAACCCATACAGGGGGTTTGCTTAGCCATGTATCTCTTATTTTCCACATGTCCTACCATGTTGTATATCTGTAACCCTAGTGAAAGAGTAAATCGAGTGAGAGGAGTTTAGTTCAATTTCACATTTCATGTATGGGCATAACAGGTAGTGACAGACAGCTACAGGCGAGTTAATTACCCCTTTCTACAGGTCTAGACATCCTTCCATGGAGCCACTAATCTGGAGAGTCGAGTAGTTTGGGATGATTCAATCCAATCCCTAATAGATGATCCTACTTGGTGATCATATTCTCCAGTAGACATCACATAACCAAGGAGTGCACAATCATCAACTTTGACACATCAAAATACTCACAAACCATCGAGGATTCAAATCACAAAGAAACTTGGTGTCTCATAGAGGATCTGTCACCCGTCGGTTTCATCGAATTAGAAGTGTGCTCATAAATGGATCCCCTCTCTAGATTACCCAAACAAGGTGAATTTTCTAAATCGATTTGGTTTGGGATACAGAGGTTTATATCAAGGAACTGTCCAATAGGGGAAGCATCCGTCGATGACCACAAAGCTTTTACAATTTTTTTTTTAGGTAAATACTTCTTATACATATGGGATTGAACCTGGGTATACTTCTTATACATATACATATCTGTAGTGGGGGTTGAACCTATGTCACACCATCGAGTAAATACTTCTTGTACATATACATATATGTAGTGGGGGTTTATCTATTCAAACATGAAGGTCGTCAGTAGTGGTAAGCCCACACTTCCTACATATTGCAATCGGGGTAGATTTGGTGTTTATTGGGCATCATTAGATTTGACTACACAACATAGGGAAGTATCTAACTTTGGCAAGTGACTGACATCAAAGTTGTCTAGTTGAATCACAACAAAATTAATGTATATAGACTTTCCCCTCAAGTCCAGTTTGCGCCTACAAGAGTGATAGCCAAAATGTGTCTTCGTTGTTCAGGAAGGAAAACCTCAATCTCTGTCTTATTTGTTCATAAAGAGTGAAACCCAAATAATACTATCTATAAAGTTCCCATCTGGGAATGACAATCAAGGCCGATGACAATAGGGGTGCAGAGTGGTTCAAGGAGGCATTTACCAACATATCTTATTCAAAATAGCAATATTTTATCTTCAACGAATTCGTTCAAAATATTGGCAATGCATCTCAATCTAGGATTTGTAGGGTTCATGGGTGGACTCAGAAGATCCCATACCTCTTATAAAAATTACTTACTACATATAGCTTCCAACTATGTTTCTTGCCGAGCATTGGTATGTAACAAAGCTATGACCGGGAATAGATTGATAGCCAATGCCACCGATAATAAGTCATTGTTGTTAGGGAATTTACCAAGGTTCAATTTGAGTTAAGATAGATCAAGTATCAATATTATTACAAAATGCACAACTCTCATCGGTAAGATTTAATTCTATTTGATATAGAGGGTTTAACCTTCTATTATATTTCGAAAGGTTTTTACATAGTCCATATGATGGATTGATGTCCTTGCATATGTTGGCCATGGGTGATAAGTTCTCTGTATTTTGCTTTTTTTCAACATCATCACATGGTTTCCCCACAGGAGTGACAAACAGACTAATGTCCCATAGACTATTTCAAGGTGGGTTTTGGTTAAAAAAAAAAATTAGTTACTTATAAAAAGTAACCATTAATGAGGGTTGTGTCGATAGACATTGACTAAAAGTATGCCATATTTCATATACTTAGCTTAGGGGTATTCTCAAACCTGATTGCTATATGGATAAGGAAGATCACTTACATATTTTTTTATAGAGTTGTCACGATCATTAAAATTCAATTGGATATCCAAAGGTAGAAATTCTCCTTTAAGCAAAAATATCACAAGTATCCAAACTTCGACTGGGTGGGGGATCTAAACTATATTTAAATAGATACAGTTTTGTTATAGGAAATCATTGAAACATTCTCTTCATTAATTCAAACTGGTAAAATAGAGTACAAAGAAGGGATTTGACGTGTTTCATTTTCGAAATTATTTCATATTTCGGTAATCACTTTCAAGCTTCCAAGCCTTCCTTCCTCCAAAATATTCTCAAGACTCCTTAAACTGGTCCTCGTTAATAGACTTTAGGAATTTCTTATAGGCTTTCTGGTTTCTAATCCACCCATGGGTGGAGAGCATACTCCCTAGGCCATTAAGATTTCCTAGATGATCCTTACTCTAACTAGGAAGTCTTCCAAGTCTTCTGGTTTTCTGATTCACCCCATGGGTGAAGAGCATACTACCTAGACCATTAAGACTCCTGGAACCTAGATAGCCATTTCTTCCCAAAGTACCTTCTATTTATAGGGAAATTTTCCACTCATGGGCCAAATAGTGGCCATATTATAATAATACTAAAAATATGCCTAGGACCAATATGACTTCATCATGTCCTTCAAGGGTCCTCTAGGGATGAGATGAATGTCAAAGTTCCTACTGTTGAGGCATAAGATAGTTACAAGGGTGGAACTATTCTTGATAAGCCATGGACATCCTTGCATAACTCCCACCAATTTTAGGTGTCCACATGAGTACTTCCCAGAATATAGGGATGACCCATGAGTTATTTAAAAATTCATTGGTCCTTTTTAGGCCCATCCACATAGGGTCCACTAAATCTACACAAGATTTATTATATGGTTTCAATTTTTTGTAAAAGATAACTCTTTAAATATATATTTTATTAGACTTCATAGATAGCCTTTAAATAATTAATATTTCCTTATCCTTATAAAATTCTTCTATTATAATTTTTGTAGGATTCTTTAGGGTCATGCCCCTTCTATAGGCATTAATTGATCCCTCAATATCAATTAATATCAATTAAATAAGGTAGGAGGGTAGCGGGTCATGACATACACCCCCCTTAGATTAAACACAGTCCTCTGTGTTTTAACTTCTTCCTTATGAAAGCACATTTGTCTACCAAAAGCTAACATTTATTCTGTTATTTTATAATCAGATCTTCTCTCATCCAGTACTTCAATCTTTATAGAAAGCTTCATTTTCCATCCAAGTGAGTACCTGGACCTGCAAAAATGTAAAATATCATCAATACCATGTTCTTGTAAACAATATAACATCCATATTGCATATCAACAAGTATCGGAAGCATCTACCCCTGCCTCCTTGGGTCTTACTCGAAAGTGGCATCCCTTTTGGGATGTTTTCCACAAATAAAAAAAAGTATCGAAAGCATCATCAATACACAATATTAATACACAACTATAGTTTTAACTCATTTCAAATTGCACCAACAATTGATCTAGAGAATTGTAGTATTAGAATTTTGCAAAATGATGTTACAAGGATATCATGGAATTATGCATTACACATAAAAGTTTTTGTTAGTTTTATCAAAGCTCCCACAAAGGAGTATCACAATATACTATGATTAGCCATTGGCACGAATTAACCTGATAAAAATCAAATGCTAACAAACATAATTTCATAATCTCAATTCAGGATATTCACATATATCCTAATATGCATTTTAATACCAGAGCATCCACCCAAATGTCTCCTAGTTTATATCATCATAAAATCATGGAGAAGTGCATAACCTCTCCAAGAATGGACACCAATCCATTCCTCATATTCCTTTTAGTCCAACAAAATTCAAGATTCATGCATTCTCTCGTATCACAAATTTACCATAAACTATAATATTCAAATAACCTTCAAACAAAAACATAAAATCCCAAAATTTGCTAATGTTTATGCCTCATCCTTGGCATTATTAGATTAATACAAAATGATGGCCTATAGAGTGGTGGTCTAAAGGACCTTAAGTTTGATGCTCCTCAGTCTGTTTTCCTCCTTGTACTGTGCTGGTACTTACGACTGGGGATGGTGGTGGAGCTACTGCTCTAGCAGCTACCTAATCATTGCCTCCTCTTATCCCATACTGAGTACCAACGACTGGTTGTGGTAAGTGGAGCATACCGTGGTTTAACAAGAAAAAAAAAATATTCTAAATATACAGCATTAAACTCCTCCCTTAGTTGACAAAATTGGGAATTTTCTGTGAGCATGGCTACTATCGTTGTTGCTCTCCAGTTATTCCTTTGTAATATCTCTGATCTAAGCCGATCCTGCTTTGTTATGGCAGCATCTCTTTTTGATATTAACCTCAATCTTTCCTGTGCCCAAGCATCCTCTTGAGCATGTTGCACTGGAGATTTCCTCCTTGCTGCATTGAGGTGTTTCCTAATTCTTACCATGATTATTACGCCTTCTAAATCTAGTACTACTTCAATTTACCTTCTACTCTTCAAGGTATGTGTAGTGATAGATCGACGATCAAAATTTAAAGAATCATAAAGCATATAATGGGGTTCATTCTGCTTAAAACCAATATTATCCAGGTGACTCCCGCCATAAATATGATCACATTGAATGTCATGGAATAAGGCTTCTCCAATACTCAAATGGATGTTAGGTCCGGTCATTTCAATTTTATTTACACCTTTACCAATTGTATCTTGATAATCTCGAGGTGAATCATTCATCTTCCATGATACACCTTTTTCTTTGGCTTGATTGTCCTATGGATGATTTTGTGTTGACTAAACAAGGCACACCATGCCTATTTCAATTTTTGAGATGGCACGTGTTCTCTTATTTCCTTGTGAAGTCCTATCATTGTCCTCTTTCATAGTTCCACTAGCTATTATCATGCACTCTTATTTTAGTGCTTTTTCTTCTAGTACTCTTCTCTAAATCTAGACAAAATTACTTTTTATTATCAAACATCCCTTAAGAAGAAGATATTTCCTTTCCTTCCTTCGATCGAAAGCCAACTTAGCCACCATGTATGCCTACGAAGAAGCTTGACATGAATTCTATGAGTCTCTAGTTTGGAATCCTTGATACTTGCCTCAACAGAGGGAGGAATTGTAGAGTCTCCTACAAGATCAAGCTATCGTTGCTCAAGAGGCCCTCTTATCCATGGATCAAATTTATTGCAATACTTCTATCCAAGATTCTCACTGTGATGTTTGGTTAAGATGCAATTCCCATAATTACTTAGCACTTGAGAGTCCTTTAAGTCTCTTTGAATGGTTCGATATATTCTTTAGTTGGCCTAACTGGACTTTTCGTGTTTCATTCGGACATTCCTGGATATATCCTATAGGTGATACTCTAATTATTCCCTTTCAGTTCCTACCATCATGTTATTTGGAGGTAGTGAAGAAATATGTCCCCATCGGAGAAGCAAATTTTTGTAGTAGTCAATACCAAAGCCTTATTTATCAGAGGTTTGTGCATACTCACTCATTCTGGGAGATTGAAAATAGATTTATTTTCTCTGATTCGATGTCTGACAGAAATGGATCTTCTATTACCTCGATCTCATGGCACTCCTTGGCCATACTATGCATTTGATAGGTACATAGTAATTCATTATAATGTTCCACCTCCATTTATTTATTCTGAGCATGAAGGTTCTCCAAACTAGGATGCTGATAGCTCAAATTCGGATTGGTAACCTGATGGTTTTTCCTCTTTACTATGTCCAGATCCTAGTTCTGGCATCATTGTATATAAAGCATTCTATGTTTTGGTTCACTATTTTATGTTTCACTTTCCTTGGAGAAATAATACCACATGCATATTGAGTTGAGGAGTTTTCTAATTTAAATAGTGTAGTATGCTTATATGATTTTGACCACCGCCTGAGTGGTCGGGTGGCATATTTTACTATCAAGCTAGGATACTTGGACCATCAAAGCTGATTGGCAGAGTTCTGATATAGGTCTCCCCAAAAGTTCATGTCAAGAGATGTATGAAGTTTCATATGGAATTTGGGGCAGTTTCCATGCCTAAATGTGTCCTTGTTTCCTTTCACCATATTAGGGTTTTAGGTTCTGGTGTTGTGTGGCTTCTTTCACTATTTCCTACACCTTGACCTTTGATTGGGAAAAACCCCAAAGTAAATTGTAACATTGATCAAAATCAAATAAAGAAAATATTGTTTAACTTTTGATTACAATAATCCCACATGCACTGCTTTATGACATATGATAATGTTTTAATAACGCAAAGTGCATTTATTAAATCACGACAATGCAAGAAGACATTTTAATCGTGGTAAAGGTTCGATCTACGACTATCTCTAGGTGAGTTGTTACTACTTGGGGTAGTAATCGGCTAGATTTTGTTGTATTTGGTATATTTGGTCTCGTGGCATAAGGTCTAAATGTAATACAAATTAATTAAAGAAAACATTCTTTTAATTATTACTCTAGCTCACACTTAAAGATAAGGATTAGGCAACCAAAAGGTATAGATGTCGAGTGAATTCCCAAAAGAGTCTAAGGTACATCGCTTAAAACCCATACAGGGGGGTTCGCTTAGCTCTTCCACTTTCGAACGACTATGGATCTACTCTGTTAGAGTTAATGTAATGTGCACTATTCCAGTTTGACACTTGTCAGTTTCATTGACAAGTGTCATGTTCATCATATAGGCTTATGCCTATATATTGTAACCTATTTTTATCAATAATCATCCCCTTCAGTTTTCCTACTCCCACCATTTGGTATCAGAGCTCCAGGCGGTCTCCTGAGCTTGTGAGCTTGAGGGGGGATTTCCCTCATGGAAATCCTCCCTCCCCCCATTTTTTTAAATTTTTTACCGAGGGAGTATGCTCTCCATCATTTTGATGGATCAGAAACCAGATGGTAAAAATTTTAAAGTTTGGGAAATATTTTTAATTTTTTTAGTTTTCCAAGTTTATTTGCAGATCTGTTTCATTTGGGAGGATTCATGCAGTCCCCACATCTCGGGTTCGATCCTAAGCCCCTGGTGTAATGCAACCTCAAGTCCTGGCTTGCTCTTGTATTGGATGATGTGAAGAGAGCTGGGTCCATGAGCGTGAGGTGAAGGGATCCAGACCAGCGAAGCCCTCATGGCTAAATTTTTTTTTTATATATGGGGAAATTTTTGGTTCATATGCAGATGGATATCCTGCCCACATTCAAAGACACGGTGGAGGTTGATTAAATTATTTCAGGCCTATCGTGCGTACATTCCCCCTCACAGTAAAAGCAAGGGCATCACCGATTTTAGCTTCAATCTAGGTTTTCGCAATAGGATCGATCATTTGGTCAATGCGTCCATTTCGAAAGGCGGTCCTTGCCCAGTCGATGGTTCTGCCAGTGTAATTTTTGATCATGTCTTCATAGAGGGGCCATTTTTTGGAGGCGAGTTCCATGAGAATAACTCCGAAGCTAAAAATGTCATCGCGGACGGTGGCTCGCCACGACTGCGAGTACTCAGGGGGCACATAACTGAGGGTACCCACGAGGGTCGCGCTCGCATGGGTGTCTTCCAGGGAGAGCATCCGGGCAAGACCGAAGTCTATGAGAACGGCGTGGAGATTGTGGTCGAGCAGAATGTTGTTGGGTTTGATATCACGATGGACGATAACAGGGCGACATTCGTGATGGAGAAAACTGAGACCCTACGCCGTGCCCGTCGCAATTTGGAGCCTCACTCAAAAATTGCTCAGCTTTCCCGACACCTCATAGAGCCTATCGTCCAGGCTGTCATTTTGCATCATCTTGTAAATCAAAAGAATGTTTTTTCTAGCCACGCAACACCCCAGCAATGGGCTAAATTTGGATGACAAAGTCGGCCTAGGGTTTGAATTTTTGCCATGAATTCTCTCTACACCCGGGGGGGTATCGTAGTCTAGGCATTTGATGCTAGTTTGTTCATTTGCTTATGCTCAAATACTTGAGTTCAATGTTGTTTATTCGGTGTCTCTCTTCCAAATCTTGATTCAACGCCTCTCTTCAGAATCGTTGTGATCGTTGAACAAAGAGTCACGGACCTGTTTGCAAAATTGTTGCGCACCAGTTGAAATCATTGTGATTGTTGTTGACCTTCGATTCTAGCTACCAACAAATTACATCGGTTATGCTATTTCATGGAGATACACACACTGTAGTCAGCGACGTGATTAAATTGATGCAGAATCTACCCATTGAAGGAACAGTGCCTGGAAGTGATCTGGGCAGCACGCTGATGAAATTATCTCTACAATGCCTTTCCTCTAAGGCCCCGTCTGCAATGGTGGTGGTAGGGCTCTCATCAGGATGTGGTGTTTATCGATGATGGTGTCAAAAATCAAAGTGGTGACAGAGGGGCAGGAGGAGCGCGGTCATCAGCATTGGAATCACGAGACCTGCTGCTCCCTAGTACCGATGATCTGCAGTTTCAACAACAGTCACAGACATAAATTTGGCACTGAGCCTACCGTTAGTCAGACTGGGAGACGCATCTTTTTTGTTAAGGTTTGCTGCTGCAGAGATCAGAAGTCCTATCATTAATGCAAGAAGTTAACATAGAGTTTTGCTTGCCACATTTTCGTTGAGGGCAACGTAATGGCAGCGATCTCCATCAATGGTGTGCTCGACGCAAGAAGGTCGGCTATGGTAGCCACTATGGAAAGGGAGATGCCAGTCTATTTATGTGGGTGAATGTGTTTTTTTTTTTAAATGCCCAACCATAATGGGCCCTATTTAAAAGGAGGCAAATTTATTTTAAATTGAGGGTATTTTATGATTAAAAGGGGCATGCTTATAAAGTGGAGGGCACCACTTTTATGTAATGGATTGTATTTTTTTGCTTCTCAATATTTGGACTATTTTTTTTGCACCCTAGAGAGGTGTATTGGTTTTCCAGTAGATGAAGGACCCTTTGAGAATGAATATAGGGGTATTTATAGTCGTTGGAAACGTTTTTCCGCGACGAACACAATGGAGGTGTCAAATTGTAATTTTGAGGCTGTTTCAGTTTAATTTTTTTAGCCTCAAAATTTTTTCTACCTTGGAGTGCACTTTCGGTTGTACCCGACACTCCCAAGGTACTTTCATATGTGATCCTTGTAACTAGTGATCTTTTCTATACACTTGGCAAATGCAGTGGCTGGTTACCCATGCATTTCGGTGAGATGACATGGTCACCATAATGACACTTATACTAGGGACTATAGACAAAGACACCCTAGACTCTATCCGAGGTTTTTTTCGGATCTACTTCTGAAGACTACAAACGAAAACACTTTAGAAGATTCTCTTCTTTTATTCTTCTCTCCTCCTATTTGGATCTATGGCTCATTTTATTATATTGAGTGCATTTTCGACAGAGACCGACACTCTTATATGGCTCGTTTTTCCTTTCATTAGGTGCATTTCGAAGAGACCGACACCTTCTAGATTGAGTTCACCATGAGGAGGGATTTCATACTCATGGTGAATCTAGTCAGTGACCTACGAGAGGCAACATCCTCTGAGGATGACCTACAGAGGCAACATACCCAGAAGTGGCTGACCCTGAGGCACCCATGATGACCCCGAGGCACTTAGACGGCTGACCCAGTGGCAACAGACCCGTGGAAGTGGCTGACCCTGAGGCAACAAACCAAGATGTATACACAGTGAATCTAGCATTATTCATAGTTGGAGAGCCAAGCACAAAGAGCAAGAGCCTAAAACCAAATCAGCAATAGGAGGATGTAGATTTTTGTTAGAGAAGTCAACATTAAGGGGGAATGTTACCTAATTTTGACTTGTTCTTTTCTTTAGTTAGGATAGTGCACATTAAGGGGAATTGTTAGAGTTAATGTAATGTGCACTATGCCAGTTTGACACTTGTCAGTTTCATTGACAAGTGTCATGTTCATCATATAGGCTTATGCCTATATATTGTAACCTATTTTTATCAATAATCATCCCCTTCAATTTTCCTACTCCCACCATACTCGTGGGGGATAAGTACTAGGACATCATCATACCAAGTATTGACCTTGACCTTACCAAGTGTACATTTTAAAATTATGGAATTTATACTCTCAAGTTTTAGTTTCATGCCCCAAGTCTTTGCTAACCTAGAATTTCACTAGAGCCTATCAGTTAGCCTGGGCTCTGATACCAACTGTAATGAACCCCATTTGTTACTCCTTATCCACATTTTTTTTTATATATAAATTGATCATGTGGCAATGACCTTATCCATAACCTAAGATAGGCATGTTCTATTTGGATCGTATATTCCAAGGCATATAGCTTCGAGAGCTATAGAGACTTGATCAGAGTCTCATAAGTAGAAGTGATCAGCTTCTATGAAACCTTCATACCCCACTTGGTATGAGTACGTTGGCCTAGTGTACTAGTTTCATCCTCTTAAAAGTAGGAAATCATAAAATGGTCCACCTAGACCAGGTGAATGCCTTGAATATGGTAACCCATCATGGATGGAATAACCACACCTATGGTTATCCATAAATATTAGCTTCGATCTAGTCTATCTAGAAAGGAGTTCTAAGATTATTGTATCACTATTGTGATAAAGATCCATGGAACATTTATCTTTAATCCTCCTTGCACATTATTACACCTTTAATTAAGCAATCCCCACTAACGAATTCCTTTTAAATGGACCATACTAGTCCCATGTAATTTTAATCCTTTAGTGTAGAGAGGAGGATCTGTCTTGGATTGTAAATCAAGGTCATAGTGTCCTTTTGAGAGTTTCATTCCACAACATATTTTCAACTAAACCATATTGAGAACATTTAATCCATTACATCATGTCCTTAGGTTTAAAGCATTATACCAAATCTTATTTTTAGACGGATTGGTGTTCCATTCAAGAATAAGGATATAATGCATAAATCCAAATTTCTATAAGCATAAACGAAGTTGCATATCATTTAATACCCTTTAATGTTATAGTGAAAATTAGACACATGCTATTGAACCATTAACATATTTAAATAACATCCATCCATCACATGAGATTGTTCTACTAACATAAATTATTATTACAAAAAGAATAAGATATTTGCATTACATTAAATTAACAACATAATGGAATTTGAGCATACTTTTCTAGCATCCAAACATATTTATCCTACTAAAAATTTAGCATTAATTACAGTGCATAAAGTTAATCACCACATCTAATATACATCGTTCGAATACAACATCATAAATCATTTACATTTGAACATAATTGCACCATTCACAAGATATAATAAATCAAACCACAAAATTAAAGTAACACCAAGATTTATCCTAGGAAACCCTGTCGGGAAAAACCTAGCCTCCAAAATGTGATTTCTCCTCATATTCATAAACCCAAGATGAGTCGGAGATTACAAGTATATAAGGGTCACAGTGGATCCTTCAATTATACAATCAAGGGATGCAAATGTTTCTAATCATATACTTGATGCAATTAAGGAATCACCTGACTCCTTTCTCTAAGACATCAAGATATTATTACGGTATTTTTCCATACCAACAAGGAACTACCTGTGCCATTATAATTTAGGGTGTAATTTAAGGAACCCATTGATTCCTCTTTCCAAGACCTTTTTAAAGTCTTACAACATCTTGAACGAGTTTATGATAATCATTGGTCCCCATTTGGAGAAGACTATTTTAGATTAAGGGAAACCTCGTAGATTCCCTCCAGAATAGATCCCAAATTTATTCTCTCAAGTTGATAATCAATCAACTTCTTACTCCATAAATTAAAGTCCCATACCCTTAATTAATGAAGTAATCACAATTTTAATAATATTCCATATTTCCTATGCTAATGCAATTGTGGACCACAATATATTTTATTATCAATTGCTAATCTTAGAAACACAAATGAAATTATTATATATATATATATATATATATATATTTTTGTATAACTTCTCCTAATATATATTTCCCAGACTAAATAAATGGTTCCAAAAATCCCTTGCTTAAAACTTACTTATATAAAATATTCTTATTTCAAACCTCCCTTTCAATAGTCGACTTTGGAACATGCCTTCTAAATTTTAGTAGTTTTGCATTTTATGAGACTCCATCGTACTGATATATATCTTATATATAAAGTCAAACCAATCTTAATCCTAACTCAACTCGAAGGCTTCGACATTTCTTGAGCTGGGTTTATACCCAAAATAATCTCCATCTATATGCAATTATATTGTAGTGGTCAAAGTCACTTGTAATATTATCAAGTTAAATACACTTGGTCTACACAACACTAGCCCTACCATTCCGTTCACCATCCTTACATGAACTTCAAGTGATGGCTAAGTTTTAAAATTTTAAACTTGGTATATTTACTTTCGTGGAGTACTACCATATGAATACTACCGGCAGAGGAGTTTGCTATGAATGATGACATATTTTACCCAAACGGTAGTCCCCTACGACCCCATGGAAGCTATTCTTCAATGGTATTTGACCAAAGATCATATGGAGGTTACCATTGGACCCAACGACTACATCATTCGTTGAACGGTCTTAAGCATAACTACAAAGGTTACTCAATATACCACTCAGGAACATACCATCATCTTTAAGCTTGGTTGTAGGATAGAATGAATAGACTACCCATGCAACCCGATGTAGTCCCCACATTCTTTGATGTTTTTGACCTTCTTGAAATATAGTGCAGACCCTCGAAGTGAGTGGAATAGATGAACCTGCACCAGGTGTCATCTGAAGTTTAGTAGCATTTTACTTGTGAGGCCCTGAATCGATGCCATGTATCTCTTCTTTTCCACCTGTCCTACCTTGTTGTATATCTGTAACCCTAGTGAAAGGGTAAATCAAGTGAGAGGAGTGTAGTTCAATTTAACATTTCATGTATGGGCAGAACAAGCGATGATAGACAGCTACAGGCGAGTTAATTACCCCTTTTTATAGGTCTAGACATCCTTCCATGGAGCAACTGATCTGGAGAGTCGAGTAGTTTGGGATGGTTCAATCCAATGCCTAATCAATGACCCTACTTGGTGATCATATTCTCCAGTAGACATCACATAATCAAGGAGTGCACAATCATCAGCTTTGACACATCAAAATACTTAGACCATCGAGGATTCAAATCACAGAGAAACCTAGTGTCTAATAGAGGATCTGTCACCCGTCGGTTTCATAGGATTAGAAGTGTGCTCGTAAATGGATCCCCTCTCTGGATTACCCAAACAAGGTGAATTTTCTATGCCAATTTGGTTTGGTATACAGAGGTTTATATCAAGGTACTCTCCAATAGGGGAAGAATCCATCAACGACCACAAAGCTTTTACAGTTTTTTTTAAAGTAAATACTTCTTATACATATGGGATTGAACCTGGGTATACTTCTTATACATATACATATTTGTAGTGGGGTTGAACCTGGGTCACACCATTGAGTAAATACTTATTATACATATACATATCTACAGTGGGGGTTTAAGATATCTACAGTGGGGTTTTATCTATTCAAACAAGAAGGTCATCAGTAGTGGGAAACCCACACTTCCTACATATTGCCGTTGGGGTAGATCTGGTGTTTATTGGGTGTCATTAGATTTGACTACACAACACAAGGAAGTATCTAACTTTGGCAAGTAACTGACATCAAAGTTGTCTAGTTGAATCACAACGAAATTAATGTGTATAGACTTTCCCATCAGATCCAGTTCATGCCTACCAGAGTGATAGCCAAACTGTGTCTTCGTTGTTCAGGGAGGAAAACCTCGGTCTCAGTCTTATTTTTTTCATCTCAGTTTATTTTGTTCATAAAGAGTGAATCCCAAATAAGCCTTTTTATAAAGTTCCCATCTGGGAATGATAATCAAGGCCGATGATAGTAGGTGTGCAGAGTGGTTCAAGGAGGTATTTACCAACATATCTTATTAAAAATAGCAATGTTTTATCTTCAATGAGGTCATTCAAAATATTGGCAATGCATCCCAATATAGGATTTGTAGAGTTCATGGGTGGACTCAGAAGATCCCATACCTCTTATAAAAATTACTTACTACATATACCTTCCAACTGCATTTCTTGCCAAGCAATGGTATGTAACAAAGCTATGGCCAGGAATAGATCGATAGCCAATGCCACCGATAATAAGTCGTTGTTGTTAGGGAATTTTCTAGGGTTCAATTTGAGTTAAGATAGATCAAGTATCAATAATATTGCAAAATGCAGAGCTCTCATAGGTAAGATTTAATTCTAGTTGATACAGAGGGTTTAACCTTTTATTATATTTGGAAATGTTTTTTACACAGTCCATATGATGGATTGATGTCCTTGCATATGTTGGCCACAGGTGATAAGTTCTCTGCATTTTGCTTCTATTCAACATCATCACAAGATTTCCCCATAGGAGTGACAATCAAACTGATGTCCCATATACTATTTCAAGGTGGGTTTTGGTTTAAAAAAATGATTTAGTTACTTATAAAAAGTAACCATTAATGAGGGTTGTGTCGATAGACATTGACTAAAATTATGCCATATTTCATATGCTTAGCTTAGGGTTATTTTCAAACCCGATTGCTATATGGATAAGGAAGCTCACTTATATATTTTTTTATAGAGTTGTCACAATCATTAAAATTCAATTGGATGTCCAAAGGTAGAAATTTTTATTTAAGCAAAAATATTACATGTATCCAAAATTCGACTGGGTGGGGGATCTAAACTATATTTAAATAGATACAGTTTTGTTCTAGGAAATCATTGAAACATTCTCTTCATTAATTCAAACTGGTAAAATAGAGTATAAATAAGATATTTGACCTATTTCATTTTCAAAATTCTTTCATCTTTCGGTAATCACTTTCAAGCTTCCAAGCCTTCCTTCCTTCAAAATCTTCTCAAGACTCCTTAAACTGGTCCTCATTAATAGACTTTAGGAATTTCTTATAGGCTTTATGGTTTCTGATCCACCCATGGGTGGAGAGCATACTCCCTAGGCCATTAAGATTTCCTAGATGATCCTTACTCTAACTAGGAAGTCTTCCAAGTCTTCTAGTTTTCTGATTTACCCCATGGATGAAGAGCATACTCCCTAGACCATTAAGACTCCTAGAACCTAGATAGTCATTTCTTCCCAAAATACCTTCTATTTATAGGGAAATTTTCCACTCATGGGCCAAATAGTGGCCATATTATAATAATACTAAAAATATACCTAGGACCAATATGACTTCATCATGTCCTTCAAGGGTCCTCTAGGGATGAGATGAATGTCAAAGTTCCTACTGTTGAGGCGTAAGATAGTTACAAGGGTGGAACTATTCTTGATAAGCCATGGACTTCCTTGCATAACTCCCACCAATTTCAGGTGTCCACATGAGTACTTCCCAAAATATAGGGGTGACCCATGAGTTATTTAAAAATTCATAGGGTCCACTAAATCTGCACAAGATTTATAATATGGTTTCATTTTTTGTAAAAGATAACTCTTTAAATATGTCTTTTACTAAACTTCATAGATAGCCTTTAAATAATTAATATTTCCTTATCCTTATAAAATTCTTCTATTATAATTTTTGTAGGATTATTTAGGGTCATGCCCCTTCTATTAGGCACTAATTGATCCCTCAAGATCAATTAATATCAATTAAATAAGGTAGGAGGGTAGCGGGTAATGACATGGAATAAGATTGGAAGGATTTTTAAACTGTTGCCATAATCCTAATTGGAAATTTTGCATGCAAAAAAGGGAGTTTTTGAGCACTATAAAATAAAGCTTTTATTGCACATCTTTTACACATGTATTGGATATATTTAAGGGTTTTTTATGTAGGAATATGGTAGCATATTTAAATGTTTTAGTGCATTTTGTATTTCCTTAGACTCTTGCCATAACCAGTTTTTAGATTGTGTGTATGCAGGTCTAACCTGGTTGTGTTTTGTGTTCAGGATCTAACATTTTCTACACTATAGGCTAGATTAGGGTTTTGTAGTTTCTCTTTGGTCATTTTCCATATTCTGGTCCATATTCCAGATTTTTAATTTTATTTTTCTAACCCTTTCCCTTTTCATTTTTTTTAAATTGTTGCAAATAAAATAAAATAAATATTAAAAAAATTAAAATCCAAAAAGGAGATGCATGGATGTCAAGATTAAGATTTAATGTTTCATCTTAGGCCATTTCAATTTCATTTCGAAACAAATCTGAAATTACAAAATTATATAAAGTTCACATTTTCTTAAGGAAATTTGCAATTTCAAGTTTACATGTTTCATACTTTAAGCTTTGCATTTCGTTTTTCAAGTGATAAATCAACTTCCTTTTATGAAAATTACAATTTCATTAAAGGGGAGTAATTTATATGGCATTCCAAAGGCCATTGTATTTAAAGTAATAAATTAACATCTCTTTATGAAAATTATAATTTCATTAAAGAGGGGTAATTTAGGTAGCATTTCAATGGCTTCTACATTTTAAATCTAGTCATTTTATTATTTTATTTAATGCACAAAGCAACATAAAAATGAATTCAATCATCATTTAAGATTCACACTTAAATATAGATTTTAATCTTTTGTTTCATGCTCAAAGAAAGATTTAAAGAAGGCAAAACTTGTTTAAAATATGTTTAACCAAAAGTAGATAAAATCTACCTAAAATAATTTAAGATAAAATGAACTAATGTGTTTACATTGTGGCCATATGAGGGCCAATTACATTTTCTTTTTCTTTTAAGTTTCAATGAACAATCAATAGAATGGCATAATAAAATAATACCAACACACGCCCCTTGTTAACAGTTGCTTGCAAATCACTAAGGTATTCTAGCACTTATTTGACACATTTTTCACAAACATACAAGCACACACTAAGTAAAAGGAACCTTAGAGAAATTTCTATTTCTTTGCAAGAGATGGTTTTCTAATCAAAATCCTAACTGTGAGTGTAGTTTTACAATTGGGCAAAATTACCACTCAACAATCACTCCACTCTAAGCCTTGATGATCTAAATATTCAGCATATGAAATAAGGTGATCATCATTATCAAAGGGTAAAGGTTGGTTTTTATTGGGTATGTAGCCTATGCTACATCTCTCAGGCCAAAGCTTAACTTCCAAATGCTCTTGTATTTCTATTGTGGCTCTAAATATTTACCTATGTATCCAATGCTAGATATGATTTGCTTATGAAGTGGATAATTATTAGATAGGTAGCAATGGGCAAAAGAATGCTTTACATGAATATGGTTTCTACCATGGATATTTTCTTCGAGGGATACTCCTATGAATATAAAGGTACACATGCTAGTGTGTACAACTTCACCCTTCTTACAGGGTAAACCCAAATTCCTTGGTGAAGGTGGTGGCTTGGAAAGATCTAGAAGAGGTCCTTGAAGAAACAAATTGACCTGATCCTATGATGAAACATTGATTAGTGGTTCCTCACTCACCTTTATATTTTCAAATTGCTTGGTGATGTGAGATGAAGAAAATAATGGACATAAATTGAGATCATATTGAGATTGCTCAACCATTGAACAATATTAAAATGGATGGGGGTTGCCAAAAATGGTGATAATTTGATATTTGAATTTGAACTTCAAACATTGATAAAAAGTTGAAGGGACAACCCTCATCACATGAATCCAAGGGCATCCAAGAAGAATATTTAAATATGCAAATCAAGATACCACATAAAACAAGGTATCTAAGCTCTTAGGTCCAACCATAAGGGGAGAGATATAATTTCACAAGCCTCTTGGAACTCGTTGTTGAAAGCTTTGATGATAATATCAAATTTAGTGAAATCTTCCTCTTTTAATCCAAAATTTTGGAAAATTTAATAAGTGCATAGATTAAGGGAAGAGCCATTGTCTATCAGGATATGCTGGAAAAATGTTTCCCCAATAAATATAGTGATATAGAGGGAAGAATCCCCTTGCAATTCTGAGAAAGAAATATCATCATCCAAAATATGATATGATGTATCCCAAGAGAGCTTACAACATCAACTATAACACCAAGGAAAATATCTTGAGGAATAAATTGTTGTCTTAGAAGCTTCAACAAGGTTTCTCTATGAATAAGAGAAGTTTGCAAAAGCTCTATGAGAGAGATCTTAGCTAGGGTACTAGCTAACTATTTTTGAATGTTGAAGGAGACTTTAGGTTGTGGCTTCAACACTAAAGGTGGGTTTTCTACTCTTGTGCTCCTTTTTTGGGTACTCTTATAAACTATGGATGATTTCAAAGGTTTATTGGATGTAGAACTTATCTCTTCTTGAGATTGTTGAGTCGGTTGTGCTTGAGCTTTTTACCTTGTAGTTATTGCTATCATAGCAACCATAGTGTTGTATGGAGGTGGCACATTACGATATAACACTTGATTAGCTACCTATTGTCCATGCATAGGTAGGAAGTATTGGAATATCCCTATGTCTTGATTAGTTGTGGGTGCTTGTTGAGTAAGAGATTGATTGTTTGTTGGAGGATTAGGTTGAGGACCCTCTATAACAAGGTGACCTTTATCAATCAATTCCTAAACCACATGTTTCAACCTCTTACATGAATTTTTCATGTGCCTCTCCACTCTATGATATTCACAATGTTTACTAGGCTTATACCAATTAGTCATGGTGTCATATTACCTTATGGGAGGTAACTCAATCATATTAGCTTCCAAAAGCTACTTTAGGACCACGTTCATAGGTATGTTGAATCTTGTGAAATTTCTTGATGGTGATTTTTGAG